>OY292316.1:17728188-20128188 GCA_958496155.1 Sisyra nigra | reverse complement strand
AAACGAGTTTTACATGAGAACTAATTTTAGTGAGACGACAGTTTTCACTTAACAACAGATTTCGTAAATTTCTCATTTCATGTATTTTATAGAATATAAAAAAGAAAAAAAAGTATTGGCTCATATACGACATTTGTAGTGAAACGGCAGCTCACAGAATACAAATTTAAACTGTCGTCTCACTTGACAAGTGATACGTCTTATGGAATAGGAATTAGCTTGGTTAGAAAGATTAGAAGTGACTAAAAGTGATAGCAGATAAGTAAATTATTTTGTGTAGAAATAAATCTCGAGGAAAGTTCTAAATGTTTTTATACCGAGCGTTTATATACACACTAGTAGCTATCCGTGACTTCGGTGACATAAAATTTAACAAATATAAGAATAAACTCAATTAAAGATCTGTAACAATTTAAAATTTTTTTCTGACCACTTTAATCAAAAAATTACAAAAGCGTAGGCTCTTATTATTGGATGTGGAATATTGCAATAACTAGTGCAATAAATAGTGCACAACTTAAAACCTTCATTTTAATCGATTTAGAAGTAAAATTTCGAAAAGTCTTCCTTTGTGAAACGTATAGTTTTAGCCTGATTTTTGCTTAAACCAGTTTTTTATTTCCCTATGGAAATGAGACATTTTCCCGCAGTAAATGTACCCTAGATATTAACTCGGATAGTCAGTTATCATCATATTAAATTTCATCAATATCCGTTTAGTGGTTCTCGCATGATGCAGTAACAGACAGACAGACAGGCAACAACTTTAAAAATGGTTAATTTGGTTTTTGCACCGAAAACTATGACGATTAAAACAAGATTTTTAAAAAAAATATTAAAAACGTGGGTCTGTTATATTTTCATTATACGTATAGATTTAATATTAGAGCTTTGTACAAAAATTTACATGGATAGCAACATCCAGTGTTAAGAAAATGCAAATCGTTATGTTTTTCTTTCTGTTTTTTTTTTTTTTTTTTTCTATACAATATCTAGAATGTCTACGTCTGTTCTATTCATTTGGGTTTTTCTAGTAATAGTTGTTAATTGTCGAGTACGTGTAGATGTTTTGACTTAAAATCTAAGTTTGCTCTTTTTTCTGTTCTGTCTTTCATATAAGATTGTTACTGATTTGTTTTACTCATAGGATTCAGGAAGGGGGGGGGGAGGGGGGTAATATAAACCAAAAATTTTAAATTTATTTTTTTAATTGTTAAACATGATATTATATTATGTATTTATTTTTAAAATTAGCCTTCTTACAAAAATCATCAATAACCGCATCATATAATGTATTTAAAAACCACGCAAATAGTTCTTATCCTAAAAAATAGAACATTTGTATCGCCTCTGGGTAAATAAATCACGAAAAGTATCAATGACAATGAGTAGCAATTAGTAAATTCAAAACGTCAAACGCATCTACAAGCGTCAACCGACAATGTGAAACGCCGAGAGAGATAGTACTCAACCATACTAGGGCGCATGCGCGACCAATTCTAGCCAAGAAATCGCATGCAACGGTCGTTGCGCATTAATTCGGCTTTTGCCGTTCATTTGATGTGGTATTCAATGCTAATTTTATGAGCGATACGTTTCATAATTTCGTAAATTAAAAAATTTTTAAATGATAAAAATATTTAGCATTTGGTACTTTTATAATTAATTTACAATACATGCAATTACGTAAGTTTAAATATGAATAAATCATAAAAAATTTTTAATTTTTTAAATTGTCTCAATCCCAGGCCATGCGGCGCATCTACAGCATGTATGAACCCCACGCCACTGATAGGATTGTACATATCTCATTTTCGTTAAAATAATAAAGTTATTTTTTTGGTTGCAGGAATATCAGCTAATCAAAACCGTGTCATTGGAGCTATGCAGTTATATTCAGTCGAACGTAAATGCTCTCAACCCATCGAAGGACACGCGGCTAGTTTTGCCACTTTCAAAATGGAAGGCAACGCGGAGCCTTCAACATTGTTCTGCTTTGCTGTGCGTACCGTTCAGGGCGGCAAATTGCATATTATCGAAGTAGGTCAACCCCCAACTGGTAATCAACCATTCCCCAAAAAAGCCGTCGACGTATTTTTCCCACCCGAAGCCGCGAACGATTTCCCCGTGGCCATGCAAGTCTCGTCCAAATACGACGTGATCTATTTAATCACAAAATATGGATATATTCACATGTACGACATTGAATCAGCCACTTGCATTTATATGAACCGTATTTCCACGGAGACAATTTTCGTCACGGCCCCACACGAGGCTAGTGGTGGTATTATCGGTGTTAACCGGAAAGGCCAAGTCTTATCAGTCACCGTTGAAGAAGATAACATTATTCCATACATCAATTCCGTTCTACAAAACCCCGAACTTGCTCTTCGAATGGCTGCACGAAACAACTTAACCGGCGCTGAAGATTTATTCGTTCGAAAATTCAATCTTTTGTTCCAAAACTCACAGTATGCAGAAGCAGCTAAAGTTGCAGCAAATGCTCCCAAGGGAATCTTACGTACACCTCAAACGATCCAACGATTTCAACAAGTTCCGGCTGTAGCCGGCCAAACCAGTCCTCTATTACAATACTTTGGAATTCTTTTAGACCAGGGACAACTCAATCGTTACGAATCGTTAGAACTGTGCAAACCTGTTTTATTACAAGGCCGTAAGCAGCTACTTGAAAAGTGGCTTAAAGAAGAAAAACTTGAGTGCTCCGAGGAACTTGGTGATTTAGTCAAACAAGTTGATCCTACTCTAGCATTAAGCGTTTATTTACGTGCTAATATTCCTAATAAGGTCATTCAAAGCTTTGCTGAAACTGGACAGTTCCAAAAGATCGTGTTGTATGCTAAGAAAGTTTCTTATTCGCCTGATTATATCTTTTTATTGCGACAAGTTATGCGTACTAATCCTGATCAGGGGGCAAGTTTTGCTTCGATGCTTGTAGCTGACGATGAACCTCTCGCCGACATCAATCAAATCGTGGATATTTTCATGGAACAAAACATGGTGCAGCAATGCACAGCATTTTTATTAGACGCGTTAAAAAATAATCGACCCAGTGAAGGCCCTCTCCAAACTCGGCTCTTGGAAATGAATTTGATGTCAGCACCGCAAGTGGCCGATGCCATTTTGAGCAATGCTCTTTTCTCGCATTACGACAAAGCTCATGTCGCCCAACTGTGTGAAAAAGCTGGACTTTTACAACGTGCTCTGGAGCATTACACCGATTTATACGACATAAAACGTGCAGTTGTTCATACTCATTTGTTACAAGCCGATTGGTTGGTTGGATTTTTCGGAACACTCTCCGTAGAAGATTCTCTCGAGTGTCTCAAAGCGATGCTCACCGCTAATATACGTCAAAACCTGCAAATTTGTGTTCAAATCGCAACTAAATACCACGAGCAATTAACTACCAAGGCGTTGATTGACTTGTTCGAAAGCTTCAAAAGCTACGAAGGATTGTTCTATTTTCTTGGTTCTATAGTCAATTTTAGTCAAGACCAAGAAGTTCATTTCAAGTACATCCAAGCGGCCTGCAAAACCGGTCAAATCAAGGAAGTTGAACGAATTTGTCGTGAGAGCAACTGTTACAATCCTGAACGTGTTAAGAATTTCCTGAAAGAAGCCAAGTTGACCGATCAACTCCCATTGATTATCGTTTGCGATCGTTTTGACTTTGTCCACGATTTAGTTTTATATCTTTATCGCAACTCGTTACAGAAATACATTGAAATTTATGTCCAGAAGGTGAACCCTTCACGATTACCGGTCGTTATTGGTGGTCTGCTCGATGTTGACTGTTCTGAGGACATAATTAAAAATTTGATTTTGGTCGTTCGTGGACAGTTTTCCACCGACGAATTGGTTGAAGAAGTCGAGAAACGTAATCGTCTCAAGTTACTTCTTCCTTGGTTGGAGTCTCGCGTTCATGAAGGATGCGTCGAGCCTGCGACTCATAACGCCCTCGCGAAAATCTACATCGACAGCAACAACAATGCTGAACGTTTCTTACGAGAAAATCAATGGTACAATAGCCGTGTCGTTGGTCGTTACTGTGAAAAACGTGATCCTCATCTAGCATGCGTTGCTTATGAACGTGGACAGTGCGATCGGGAATTAATCGCTGTTTGCAATGAAAATTCTTTGTTCAAATCAGAAGCTCGCTACTTGGTACGTCGTCGCGATCCCGAGCTTTGGGCTGAAGTACTTTCCGAAAGCAATCCCTACAAGCGGCCGTTGATCGATCAAGTCGTGCAAACTGCACTGAGCGAAACTCAAGATCCTGAAGATATTTCCGTCACGGTGAAGGCGTTTATGACTGCCGATTTGCCCAACGAGTTGATCGAGTTGCTCGAAAAGATTGTGCTTGACAGCTCGGTGTTTTCGGATCATCGCAATTTGCAAAATTTACTCATTTTAACAGCGATCAAAGCGGATTGTACTCGTGTTATGGATTATATCAACCGTTTGGATAACTATGATGCTCCTGATATCGCTAATATTGCTATAAATAACCAATTGTACGAGGAGGCTTTTGCTATTTTCAAGAAGTTTGACGTCAACACTTCTGCTATTCAAGTAAGAAATTTTTAATTATTTTATTACTATAACCACATTTAAATTAACTAGAGGTCGCCCAGTGGTCGAAATTCGACCATAATTCGTTACAATTTTTACATACCTAAGGGTACACTTCACTTGTAACTGCCTCAAAAACTTTAGTTAGTAAGCTAACTACAGCAGATAATGAATTGCATTTGCGAATGCTTGGAAAATAATTTCTTGACTAATTTTTTCTTCAAGGTTCATTTAAAGAAAGTGCATCATATAATGATTGAAAATATTTATTTTAAGTTAAGGAAGGAAATAGGTGTAGAGGTATCAAAATATTTATTTTTTTTCTTCCATAAATCTTTTACAAAATTATTTCAGAATATTCTCTAAAAATTTCAAAACTAAATATCAATTCGTTCATATCATACATGTTTTGAGGTCCCCTTAGTCCAAAAAAGTAGTTTTTAGAAACATGTCTGTGTGTGCCTGTGTGTGACAGCCATATCGTATCGAACGCTTTTCCGAATTTCACCAAACTTGGAAATTTTCCTTCATATTATATCTTGTTTTGTCGTGAAGCTTTTAATTGAAATCGGTTAACCGAAAGCTCCACTTTATTCTCGGAGTTTTTGAGCTTTTTCAAATTTTTTTGAAAACGGCTGCAAAGATTTTCTTTAAGCTTATGATAGTTCTTATTAATGGCTATAACTTTTATTTGTAACTTTTTCCTGGGAAAATTTGATTAAGGACGGTTCTGGGGTGAAGGTTGGGAATTCATAAATACATATATGTTGTATACTTGTATGCATATAGTTCTGCTATATAAGGTGCTTATATATTTCTTTTAACCAACAGCGAGTTTCATAAATGAAAGTAAAAGAAAGTACCGTGACGCCACGCAGCAGATATTTTTCTTTTTATAATGTTGTATTTCAATTCAAATTACAGTATTCTGAAATATTTTTTAGACAAACTAAAAAAAATATGACTATGAAACATCAGAAGTAATTTCAAGTGAGTTTCCTACGTTCAAAAGTAAAACAAAAGTACCTTTATGTTTAGATTTTTTCATTTAAAAGCCAAAGAAAAAAAATGGAAATAGGCTGCATAAGTCCTGTTTAAAACTTTGAATTAAGCTAAGCTTTTTTTTTCAAATAGTACCTACCTACCTAAATTAATTTTTTGTGTTATTTATTTGAATGATTTTGCCAAAAGAATATAGTATAGTAATAACCAAGAAACACCTGATGAACACCAAATAAAATGGTTGAAACGTTGTGTATTTGAAGTTATACGTATCTTATTTTTTATCCATGTTCCTGATAATTTAATCTTTTAAATAAATTTTTAACAATATTACTCAATAATCAAATAATCGGTTAAATTTGTTTCCTTCAATTTCAATAATTAAAATTTCAAAATTTTAATTCCTCTCGCAATATTTTGTTAAAATAATGACATTTGGAATATGGTTGAAGTCTGTGGTCAAACTGAACAACTGAGATTTAAAAATCTACATATTTGTGTGTGTCTGTGTGTGTCAAACGCGTGGTAGTGTGTGTGACGTCTTTTAAATATTATCTCAAAACGCAACTTCCTCATATAAACTTCAATTGTGCCAAATTTTATACTCCTCCGTTCGTATAATATTCGCTAAAAGGGGTTTAAAATTTTTGCTTCACGTATTAATATATAGATTCTCTAGAGCAGGGCTTCTTAAACTTTTGTCATTCACGACCCCATTTATGATTGCGAGTTTCTTGACGACCCCATACAAATATAAAAGAAAATATCTGGTGCGAGGCGTCACACAACTTTCTTTTACTTTCATTCATGAAAATACTCGCTGTTAGTTAAAAGAAATATAAGCACTTTGTAACAATACATATAAACAGTACTATATGCATACAACCTATAGGGCTATATGTATATACACAAATTCCCAACCTTCATCCCAGAACCGCCCTTATTCGAATTTTTTCAGGAAAAAGTTTCAAATAAAAGTTGTAGCCATTAATGAGTCTAAAAACTATAGAAAGTTTAAAGAAAATCGTTGGAGCCGTTTTCGAAAAAAATTGAAAAAGCTCAAAAACGCCAAGAGTAAAGTAGAGCTTTCGGTTAACCGATTTCAACCAAAAGCTTCGCGGCACAACTAAGTATAATATGGAGGCCAGATTCCAAGTTTGGTGAAATTCGGATAAAGTTTTCGATAAGATATGGCTGTCACACACAGACATGTTTCTAAAAACCACTATTTTGGACTCAGGGGACCTCAAAACATGTATTTCCGTTGAAAGCTCAAATTTGAAAATTCGATCCAATTGCAATACTGCCTTTACTATTAAATAGTAAAAGAAAGTAATATGTATACACTATACAGCTTATATGTACATAGGTATAGGTATACGAATTCCGAACCTTCACCCCAGAACCGCCCTTATTCGAATTTTCCCAGGAAAAAGTTTCAAATAAAAGTTGTAGCCACTAATGAGTCTAAAAACGATGGAAAGTTTAAAGAAAATCGTTGGAGCCGTTTTCGAACAAAATTGAAAAAGCTCAAAAACGCCAAGAGTAAAGTAGAGCTTTCGGTTAACCGATTTCAACCAAAAGCTTCGCGGCACAACTAGGTATAATATGGAGGCCAGATTTCAAGTTTGGTGAAATTCGGATAAAGCTTTCGATACGATATGGCTGTCACACACAGACACACACACACACACACACAGACACACACACACACAGACACACACACACACAGACACACACACAGACATGTTTCTAAAAACCACTTTTTTGGACTCAGGGGACCTCAAAACATATATTTCCGGTGAAAGCTCGAATTCGAAAATTCGACCCGATTACAATACTTCCTTTACTATCTATATAGTAGTAAAAGAAAGTAAAATATATTAATACTTTTTGATGATTTATTTATTAGGTAACATATGAAAATATATAGTTTTAGAATTCGTTTTGAAACATACAAAAATCTAAAATTAAAAATTGCACAAAAAAGTATTGTTAAAATTGTATAGCCACAGTATAATAATAGCGATCATTGATCGTTTACTGCTGTCGGTGGAGATAGCTCAAAACCTTCAACAAATGCCCGTTTCTAGACGGTGCAAGTCCACTGTATTCCGCCAACTCTAGTGATGTTATAAAATGGTATATATAAATATTTGACATTAAAATCTCTTGCGACCGCAGAATTTTGCTACGCGACCCCTTCTGGGATCGCGACCCATAGTTTAAGAAGCTCTGCTCTAGAGCAACGGTCAGGGAACCGGGGTAAATTACCCCAAATGGGGTAAAAATAAAATTTTTGGGGGTAATAAGGACATTTGTTCTAATTTACCATTTTATAAACGTGTTAGTATTTTACAAACCATTTTTTAAAATTAAATCAAAAAGCTCCAATTTTAAAGTTATTTTATCAAACATGAATCAATATCATTTCTCCAAAACCTGAAAGGGAAAGTTTTCATTTGATTTTTGTTTTGTTTGTTCCAATATGAAAATTTAATTCTGTTTGTCTATTACATATTTACTATTTTCATGTAACTTTTTTTATTTTCCGTGTAAATTAATTGAATTATTAATGTTTAATTTACATGCACATTGTCTCCTTTTTAAAACGACGGGGTAATATCAATTTATACAAAAATATTTTGGGGTAATGGTTAAAATTGCTTCCCTACCGCTGTTCTAGAGCATCTAAGTAAAATTCTTAACTTGGATTGTCTTTTTGTTTTAAAATAAAATATTTTTAAGCGTTGAAATTGTTATGGAATTCAAATTCAAGAACGTCAATAATTTTTATCGAAATGCTATCGCAAAGTTTACCAGAGTTCTAGTGGAATCTAGTCTAAAAACTGCAACTCACAATTTCGAATATTTAATAGTTAAGTATTTAGGTACTACAATTTTCCGGGTGGAGGCACCCTCTTAATTAAAAGCACAATTCCAAGTAGACACCTATGAGTTTCTATTATGAAACAGAAACTAAATTTTTGTACTGTACCCACCAATAGAAGGAACCACATCGCCTGGCGTCACTTGACGGTGTACTTGAATGTGAAATTTTTTGCATTTGCATCAAGAGCATCGTACCTTTGTAACTATTCGGTGGATACGCGTTATTTCTAAAACATTTGAATAGTATGGAAATCCATGGGAATCCATTAGTATAGAAATGCTAATGGAAAATAAAAAGATTCACCAAAATCATATGTATGAATCATAAAAACCTACTGTTTGTAGGCCCGCTTAAAAGCTGGAGAAAGCCAAAACTCAATTAACCGACAAACGATAAAAGGCTATTTTAATTGTAGGCTTTCATGATCCTAAAAAATTACGTCACACGAATTTCATGATTTTTGACCCACTCCCCCGTTCTTGTTACAGCTGGTCACACTTGTGAGACCCACCTCTCCTTAATGTGACGTCGTATATTTTACAATTTTACATCTACAAATAATTATTGAATTAAAACAGCAGTTCCAAAATTTGTTTTATTTAAATTTAAATGATTTTTTAATAAAATTAACATCACATCAAACATTTCAAGAAATAAACTCCCACTCCTTTGTCACACAATGTTATACTTCGTCGACCCCAACCCTCCCCCTTAACGTGTGACGTAATTTATTAGTCATTAGTCATGTTTTAGTCATATTAGGAATAGCTTTAAAAGAAAATCCATAAATTACAGCATCGAAATTTTATGGTTTTTGACCCCCCCCCTCGTCTTTGTCACAGGTAGTCACACTTGCGAATCTCCCCCCCCCAGATGTGACGTCACCTTTTTTGTAATTTTGTATTTAGAAGTGATTAAATTGAAAGAGTAGTTGTTTTTTCATTTATATTTACGGTATAAACGCGTCTTAGGATTTAAGATTTTGGCACGGGACGTCACAGAGCTTTTGACCCTCCCTCTGCCTCTTGCTACATTTGTTTGATGTATTTATGGATCGCACTTAAACCTAAAAAGTAGAAAATAATATTACATCTAAAAATTGCTTCTTTAACTAATCTTGCTGCTTAAATATAAATGTACAAAAATTCTAAAAATAAAAAAAATGAATTTCCACCAACTATTAATGTTTGCCTTACTCGAGTGTTTAATTGATATAAAGTTTAGGCATGCACAATATGAAAATTTTTAATAATTTTATATTTCGCATGACTCGTACCATAAATGTACGGTTTTATTTTCATCTCGAACAAACTTATAGATCAATGATCTTCTAAGTAGGCGTTACGCGAATATTTAGGGATCACAGAATAATTCTCTTGTATCCCTCTCCCCCACTTTCCATATGTTTTTCTGCATATACTTATTTGTGAGGAGTCTTTTAAAATTTTTAATATCAAAAAGACGTCGTAGACTAAAAAGATTAAGGAACAAAGATGTAAATTACATAATTCTATTGTTGATGAAAGAAAGTGCATTTTTCTTCTTAGTGTATGTAAGAAATTTCATGTATGTTTAAAAATAATATTGAAATTTCTTTTTCAGGTGTTGATCGAACAAGTTAATAATTTAGATCGTGCATATGAATTTGCTGAGCGTTGCAATGAGCCAGCTGTTTGGAGTCAGCTAGCTCGAGCACAGTTGAATCAAGGACTGGTCAAAGAAGCGATTGATAGTTACATCAAGGCGGATGATCCTTCGGCTTATATCGACGTCGTCGAAACAGCCAGCAAAGCTGGAAGCTGGGAAGACCTCGTTCGTTATTTACAAATGGCACGTAAGAAGGCACGCGAATCTTATATCGAAAGTGAATTGATCTATGCCTATGCTCGTACTGGAAGACTTGCTGATTTGGAAGAATTCGTCAGTGGACCAAATCATGCCGACATTCAAAAAATCGGCGACCGTTGCTTTGAAGATAAAATGTACGACGCTGCCAAGTTGTTGTACAATAACGTGTCAAACTTTGCTCGTCTTGCTATCACTTTGGTGCATTTGAAGGAGTTCCAAGGTGCCGTTGATGGCGCCCGAAAGGCAAATTCGACTCGTACATGGAAAGAAGTATGTTTTGCTTGTGTTGATGCCGAAGAGTTCCGTTTGGCTCAGATGTGCGGTATGCACATTGTCGTCCACGCCGACGAACTTGAAGATTTGATCAATTACTACCAAGATCGTGGATATTTTGAGGAATTGATTGGTTTACTGGAAGCTGCTCTGGGTCTTGAACGTGCCCACATGGGAATGTTTACCGAATTGGCGATTTTGTACTCCAAATATAAACCGGCTCGAATGCGTGAACATCTTGAATTGTTCTGGTCGCGCGTGAATATTCCAAAAGTTTTACGGGCGGCGGAACAAGCGCATTTGTGGGCGGAACTTGTTTTCCTTTACGATAAATACGAAGAATACGATAATGCTGTTTTGGCAATGATGGCGCATCCCACTGAAGCGTGGCGTGAAGGACATTTCAAGGACATCATTACAAAGGTCGCAAATATGGAGCTCTACTATAAAGCCGTTCAATTTTACTTGGACTACAAACCATTGTTGTTGAACGATATGCTCTTGGTCTTAGCCCCTCGTATGGATCATACTAGGTAATAATTTTTTCAAATTAATTACTTTATATTTAACCGATACAAGAAACGAAAAAGCTTCTAAATTCCACATGTATATATTTTTTTATATCAGACTACGAATAACTTTTCTAAATGAAACGATTTTGTTAATTTTTTTTTCTTCCGATTCGATAGGAAGTATTGCAAGATTAGTTTTATTTTAATTTGAAGAAAAAGAAAAACATCCACCTCTAAGGGATGAAATATTAATTTTTTATTGCAAGACCCAATTTTAAAGATTTTTTTTCTTTTTAGTAGATTATATTTTTAAATTAATCTCATTGCAGTTGAAAAAACTCAAAACATTCTAGGTTTAAAATTAAGGGATGAAATAGTAAATTTTAACAGACTTATTTAATTTCGATAACTTTTTTCTGTTACATACAGCTTACCTTAAAGTTGCCCACAATACCATTTGAAGAAAAAATCCAACCTCAAAGGGTAAAATTAGGGGATGAAATTGTGAAAAACTTTTATTGGATGATCCAATTTTGATGTTTTTTTTCTATTAGTTGGAGTATATTAAATAGAGTATGTTTATCCCTTTAAAGGTCACATCTCCAACTGTTATATATTATTATGTCGATTGTAGATACCTTAGTAAAGTATTGTTATAATTTGTTTGATGGGCAACTACTCAAAAATGGTATAAGTAAAGTTCTTTACCCTTTTTGGTTTCTTTTTAGTGTCGGTTAATTTTTTTTTTTTAATCTTAAGTTAAATGTATATATTTTTTTAGGTCTGTTACTTTCTTTACAAAGACAAATAATTTACAATTGGTAAAACCATATTTACGTTCGGTTCAGAGTTTGAACAATAAGGCAATTAACGAGGCATTAAATGGTTTGTTAATTGACGAAGAAGATTATCAAGGATTAAGAACATCGATTGACGCATTCGACAACTTCGACAATATTGGCTTAGCGCAGAAATTAGAGAAACACGAGTTGACTGAGTTCCGACGTATTGCTGCATATTTGTACAAAGGAAATAATCGTTGGAAGCAAAGCGTGGAGTTGTGCAAGAAAGATCGTCTATTCCGCGATGCCATGGAATATGCCGCTGAATCCCGACAGGGAGAACTGGCCGAGGAACTTCTTGGCTGGTTCTTGGAACGTGAAGCCTACGACTGCTTCGCTGCATGTTTATATCAATGTTACGACCTGTTGCGACCGGATGTCATTTTGGAATTAGCATGGCGTCATGACATTATGGACTTTGCAATGCCATTCATGATTCAAGTAACTCGGGAGTTAACAACGAAAGTAGAGCGACTCGAACAAGCGGATGCCCAACGACAGAAAGACGTAGCCGAAGAGAAGCCGCAAATGATGCTAGGCGAGCCTCAATTGATGTTAACAGCTGGACCCGGCATGATTTACCAACAGGCTCCAGTAGCCCCCGTGCCGGGCTATGTCGCACCAAACATGCCATACCATCAGGGTTATGGCATGTGAAGATTATCCCCATCGACGTCGCCTTCACATCAAACACTTTCGATGTCGAATCAATAACGAATATCGTACGACTAGCAAATTACGTGTTTCGTATCGAATATAAAAAATAAAAAAATATTTTTAGTATTTGAATATTTTAAAAAAAATATATTTAGTAAATATATAAAAGAGTCTATGCTTTAAAGAATAGATTTTAGATGTTAAAGAAAAAATGTTAGCTATAGTTTTTAATTAAAAAAATAATAAATGCATGATATATCAGGCGCGACAATGTACAAAACAAAAAAGTGCAAGAAATATTCGATATCGAAAATGTGCGTGAATGCGACTTGAAAAATGTACTAATCAATAACTTAAAAGAGAAATAACTAAAAAAATAGTGCGATAACTGATTGATCATTCCTTCTTTACAATGGCTCGCAAAATTCTCTAGCTATTCAGTAATTTATTTATTGGCGCGATCCATTGAAAAAAAAAGTAACTGAATTAAATATTAAGTATATATATATATATTATATGAAAAGTAATTATATTTAAAAAAATATTATAATTAATTACTCACCTGATTAAAAGATGTCTTGTTTTAATTGTTGTACAAGTGAATCACTGTTAACAATGGTAAAGATAATAAAATAAAAAGAAAAATATCGTAAAAGTTGATAAAAAAATATTAAAAAAAGAACTATTATTATTATTATTGCAATTATTCTTATTATCAATCGTCTATTGATTTATATTATTATTGTGTTATATTTACAATTTATTTTGTACATTTCTTGTCTGTTTAATTCTTTTAAATTGATTTAAAAAATGAAAATAAAAAATAGAAAAAAAAATTTTGCTGTGATTTTTAATTTAAAGTACTAGTGGTGGACCCCTGCTAAAACTGCACTTTACAATAGTCTACTTTTCAAAAATGTTACCTTATTTGCTTACCACATATCAAGTACTAATTAACAATAGATATCAGTGACTCTTTAGTAAAAACACCCAAGTATATTTTTTTCATAAAAGAAAATTATGGTGGATTTTGAATCTCCAGTCAACTCTCCATCAACTGTCGCAAGAAGAATTTCTAATTCAGCCTTATATTTTAGAAAGGAGAATATAAAAATCCCAATTTTAGTCCATTTCCAAATTTATCTGTAGAATCGCGATATCTCGAAAAACGTTAAAATGGACTTAGGTGACTTTTACTTAGGAACCACAGTTATGTTCCAGATGAAAATAAAACCGTACATTGTATGAGATCGAAGTTGTAGTTTTTACTTTTATATCGTATAAAGTCTTAACTCATCGCCTGATAAATTAATATAGGTAATTATCATTTTCAAAATAATTATTCTGAATCCATACAGTGTTTAGTAATTATATATAAGCCAACCTATGCCAGGATCTTTAATTATTAAATATAGCAATTTTAAGATTATTAGCCCTCTTTGTAAATCTAATACTTATGACAACGATACAGTTAAAGGTATATGCTTTAATTATAAATAATATATTAATATAAAATATAGTTCCAACGAGTTTTTCCATATTCATATATTATGTATTTTGGTTAAAACCTCCGTGAAGTAAGATTGTCATTTCATATCCTGTTAAAAATATACTACTAATTGTTAGTGTTTAGCGTTTAAAATTAAATAGTTAATAATTTAACTTATTAACAAAAAAATTGTTGTCTGTAAAGTCGGTTTACGGGCGATAGTTTTACGTGATAACTTCATAAAGAAACATTGATGAAAAATTACATACTTTTTTGAATTGAATTATTATCACTGAATTATCATTATTTTGTATAATACAAAGAACGGAGTTAATTGAAAATTAACAATTTTTTCAAAATGAAATCAGACTGAAAATTATGAAGGAAATGAATTAAATCTTATTCAGTAAATTGTAGAAAAAACACACAAAACACGTTGTGTAGAATTCAACAATTATTGAATACGATGCAAAGCTTATTGTAGAAGTTCTCGAAGAAGCTCGGGTGGCGGCATTCCAGTAGCAGAACTCTATCGCGTTGTCGCTTGCACGCACAGGCTCAAACGGAACGTGATACTTTTTCGTACAGGCTGTCGGTGTTCATCAATTTATAAGACGTTATCACGTCAAAAATATTTTTTAACAGTGCTAAATTATTGATGAACCAAAATTTCATTTAAATGTTATATCTTATTCATTCTTCCATTGCTTCTATTACCCCCTTGTACCAACAACTAAATAAAATCCATTTAACAACTTTTTTAATTTATCCATTCTAAATAACAAATAATATTTATATAAAGTCCACCTAGTGGTTAGAGCAGTTTGCTCTCTCCGCTACATGCGCCAGTGGTTCTGGGTTCGATCCCCATCGAATCTCTAGAAATAAGAATTAAAACCTAAGATAAACATGACGTACAGAATTTTATGTATGTAGTCAGTCGTGATATGACCTTAGAGATTAAAGCGACTTACCCCCCCCCCCAATATTTATATAATTTTGATAAGCTTTTAAAAAGTGGGAACAAAAAAAAATCTAATCAAAAATTTGGCATTCATAAAAGTTTAGTCTCTCTTGGACCAAAGCTGAAGCTGAATACGTCTGGATATGAACTGCTATTTACAGTTAAACCTGGGTAATCGAGAAAACTCTATAAGTGAGAGTAATTGTTAGGTTGCGTTATTTTAACCGGACCAAAATTTTTGAACCCTCATTCTGCTCCTTGTCACACAATGTCACATTTCATTGTCTCTCCGCTTTGACGTGTGACGTAATTTATGGAGGTGCCTTAATGGTGTTAATTTCCGATGAATTCTAGAATTTTTATTATCCGTAGATTACAGAAATGTTCTGCGTTAAAAGTCGTGATATAAGCTAAGATGTTAAAACGACTTTAAAAACACTAAAAAAATAGTTAATAATAAATACAAAGTACAGCAATACCAAAAATAAAACTTTCTTCTTTTATTAAAAAAAATCTATTTATATATTTACATATATTTAACTTACAGATAATTAATGAAATTATGATCTTAAAATCTCTAATTCTTCTGGAGTCAAGTGTATCCGTAACTGCTTTTCAATTAATAAATCTTGAATTTGTGGTAATTCATTTGGTATATAAATCGCAGCGTCTATATATAAAGCCTAAAAAATAAATAAAATACAAATTAAAATTAATTATTAAAAATATTTTCTGTTTCTTACCTTTAACCAAGGACATTCTTCGCAAGCTCTATAATAAGTATTACGACACATTTCATCAGTGCTCCTATGATATAAAAACTTCAAATATAAACGCCAAATAAGTCCACACCTTTTGCTAATAGAATTCCCCGATGTTAACCGATGAAACAGAGCCAACATTCGATTGTTACATGCAAAATCACTTAACACTGGTCCTCCTAAAAATAGCATTTTTAAATAATAATTAACATGATATATTCTTTACTTGTTGAGTTTCAAACCTATTTGTTCAACAGATAATTGCTGTGCCTTTTCAATCGAAGAAATTCTCTGACTAGCCAATAAAATTAAAAATAATCTCGGAATACTATGATTCGATTCGTTTAATAAAGTAGTTAATTTCCACCAAGATCGTCCTACACACCCAGCCAATTCCTCGATTTGAGTCAGAATTGACATAAATTGAAAATTATTTGGATATAAATTAATAGCTCGACTCAGTATATCATTGACGACTTTAAATATTCCCGCTCCTTTAAACTCTCGACAATGTTTCATCAAAATTGTTAAATAGATTTCATATAAAACTTCTTGTCGATACGAATCAATGTTACAATGATTGATTGTTGTCTCCAAAAACGCCCCGACTTCCCAAGGAGAGTTTTCCTTTAAATAAATCAACCAAGCAGCACATGTCGTCCATTCAATAAAATAATCTGGCAAAAATTGTTCGGCCGGAACTAGTTTTTTCAAACCCGAATCCAACATTTCATTGGTGATTTCTTTGAATGTTTTGACCGCTTCTTCAATTGTACAATGTTTAGAAACTATCGACGTATACATTTTCATGGCTTCCTTCTGTTTATTACAACTGAATAAAATATCACATAAGGTCCTTTTTAAATGTATCAAACAAGTTTTATCCCATTCCGACAATTTTTTATTTTCAACACTTGAAATCGAAGTTTGTAGAATATTAATGGCTGTATCTGGTTTATTTAATTCATACTCAATAAGGCCATATTCTCGATACAGAAGCAAATTGCTTCGATTTGCTTCTTGTTTAAGAATATCTTTAATTTGTGATTTGATCGCTTTTTTGTGGCTTTCTGGAATTTTAATCGCTTCAGTTCGATCCAGAATGATCATCAATCGTTCAAATGCAAACCACCAAACATAAATAGCATTTTGATCCACATCCCGCAGGCATTTAGAACAGTTTTTAAAAATGTTTGTAACAAATTCTAAATATTGAACTTGTCCTGGATGGGACCTTAAATATTGTGGTCCAACAGCAAACATTAGAATATCTTTTAATAGGTGAATGTTGGTGATGGGCTGTGAGGATGAAATCGGGTAAAATGCAGGTAGAAGAAGTTCGAGAGCATCTAAAGCCCATGGGACGTAATCGAGACCCAATTCATGCATTGTTGTGTGTCTACAAGGAAGAAGCGGGACTTTTAAAAGATTCAAAATAATTGCGATTAGCCGAAAAGTGTTTCCTTGGCAGGTAATTGGATGAATTAAATCTGAAACATCTTCGATGAATACGAGACGTTGAGGATCTTCTGAGTGTTCTTCTGAACGTAACGGCAACCAATGGCAAGCCTCGCGTATTTTCTCGATTCTCAACCACAATTCATGAGAAGGTAAATTCGACTTTAAAATAATCTCTTCCAGATCAAGTAATTCCTTTTCATCAATGCGGATTGAAGTAATTGAATCAAATAAATTTATATTTTCAGGGGCTAAATTTAAATCTAAATATAAACGTAATAACGTCCACATTTGTTCCCAAAGCCCAGCCTGTCGTAAGAACAAACCACATTGATATAAAATATTCAATATTTTCGCTTCTGTTGCAGGTTTATCAGTAGAAGTCGTTCGTCTTAATTGATGTAAATTCGACAGACATTTATTATACATTTCTAATACAGTCGGTGTGGAACAATGAGCCATTGAACATTGTGTCGCTTCAATATATCCTTGCCATACGATAACATTTCCAGGATCTTTACTAACCAAACTTTTCATCATTACAGACATTTCATCGGAGGGATAAACTCGTTCAGCGATCAATAATCGCTCTCGCAACAATTCCTCATTTCCTGAATTATGTTCCAATGCTTTATCTAAAATCGAAATTTTTCTCTCGGCCGTAACTCGAGCACCTTTCACGTTACTTCCTCGTTTATAAGTCTTTTCATATTGATACACCACATCTTGAAATTGAACATATTTCAACCACATATTTATATCATATGGGTCCTGCTCCAAACTTTTATTATAAAACGCGGTCGTTTTCATTAAATCTTCTTCTTGTTTTTGCCCGGTCCACTTATTATCTTCCATTTGTTCCTTTTCAGTTTTTCTATCTTTTGAGTTATCTTCATCCACATCCATTGGCATTGAAAAATATCGTGGTATTTTATTAGATTTTCTATGCTTCTTAATAAACTTGGGATTGTATTTAAATCTTGGTGCATTTTTTTTGGATAAATATGGCATTAATAGGTATATTTTTTCACCCTCTTTGTCAACACAGAAGTCTTCGGAAGAAAAGTCGATTTTGTTTTCTAAAGTTTTGCTTTTCTCAAGCACGATTTGTAAGTCTTTTGATTTGTGTTTATGCTTGGATTTTTTGTGTTTTTTCTTGTATTTTTCGTGGTCTTTATTTGATTTTTTGTCGTCGTGTTTTGGTTTTGTTGAGGGTACATTTGGTTTAGTTTCGGAAGGTTTGATTTGGGTTTCTGGAGGTTTGAAGCTGTCGTTTTTTAGCCAGGTTGAAGATTCTGAGTTTTGATCGACCGGTTCGGATTCATTTGAAGTGTTTATGATTGGAAATAGAGACATTTTTACACTTTGTTTATTAGAAACGATAGAGGTTAAAATTTTTTTGAAAAATTGACGTATTATTTGACATTTGTAGAGTTTGCTAGGTTTGCAGCGCATGATAACGATTATATACCGATGATACCCGATTGATACGATTCAGGATGCAATCTCATGCAGCGCTCGCTTCTATATATAGTATATCTATATATAGTATATTTTGAAATTGGGAAATATATGGCTGCCATCTGAGCGATTTAAAGCTTCAACGATTTGACGCTAGCAGCGCTAGGGTAGCAGCTTAAACCGTTTAAATCGGTTTTAATTTCAAAATCCTGGCAATCCTGGCAGAACATTGGTCGACATCGTACCACGTGACCCAAATCGCTGGAAAGCGAGCGATCACTAAAATCGCAATATTATACACTAGTCACTATACAGTTCAAAGCGTTTAAAACATGTAGTTGTGTAGTTATTTTGAAGAAAAAAACATGGAAGCGGCTAATGTATCCCGAATGGTTCATATAAAAGTAGAAGAAAATTGTGGAAATGAAGTTAATATTAAAAAAGAAAAATTACCAACACCACTACAAAGACCATTATCAACAGATCATTATGATATTAAAATAGAAAATGATATTGATGAGGAAATTTTTCTGGCACCAAGTGGTAATAGTTATACACTTTAATAAAATTACTTCAACAATATTCCAGGTTTATGAAATTGTTTTAACTAGTTTAAATTGAATCTGTTAGAAAAATTCGAAGAAGAAAACTGGGAAACATACGCCGATGCAGACTGTACAGATGAAACAGATCCGTTGAAACTAGATGAAGATATTGCAGACGGTGCTGTTATCAAATTTGACAAAGAGACATTACCAAAAACTGAAGTTTTTTCCAACGAAGAACGAGAAGAAATACCATGGGAAAATTATTCTGATATAAAATGTGAAATTGACATCGACGAAGGAATATTTGAGGCAACTGAAGTTAACGAAGGTAAGCGTCGTGAGCATTTTCAACGTTAGGCTATCGCTATAATCTAAAAAAAAAGGTTTCTTAAGTGGAAGGCTCGAGTATAGTTAGTTAGGCGTTTTGAATATTTTATTTATTTATATATAGACGCCATAAGTAATGTAAAATGTATAGGAAATTGAATATTGATAACGTAGTCACAAATTAAAACAGCTAGGTTAGGCCCCATGCTGACGTCAAAATACTTTATGGTTATACAAAAGCATAAAGTTGGGCTATTTCAAATACTCAAAGCTATACTCAATACTTAAAAATATACTCTAATAATGTGGGATGTTTTCATTATCGTATTTGTAGCATAGTTATGAAGTTAAGACATTTGGTTTTCTCTCAAACTTAGCGGTGTCAGTAAGTGCACATTCAGTCAAATTATGAAAATTGGGTAAGCGAACAGTGGTTTTGATCTCTTTTATATTGGGGGCTCCGCCCCGGGGGGACTCCCTAGGGCCCTTTAGCATTTATTGGACGCATTTATAATATGAATTAACTTGAAAATATTTGAAATACATCATTAAATGTTGATTCCTATAGTTCCGTCTCAATTGGTAGATTTATCAAAATTACTTCCCAGAAGAAATAGCATTGGAAAAGTTCGTCTTTAAATCCGGGTTTTATCGAAAACGATGTGAAAACTCGCAAATTACTACTCTTCATTTTGTTTTATCAAAAATCGTCGTCAACTCTTGGCGCCTTATAAGCCATACTCTCCCCAAATGGGCTATTGCACAGCTAAGAACAATTGCATAATGTCATTCATTCGTTGATAAACATTAATAATTAAAACTTTGATCCTTTAAAGAATATATATTTTTGGCCAAAGGCCTGGGACTTGAACAGGATGTTGAATTGTTTCTGTTATAGAGGAAGTTGTTACAATCTATCATCCATAGTTAGGAAATTATGTATTAAGTTATGTTATGTTATGTTTGTAACATGAAAGACGTGAATTATCAAATACATTTTTGTAGATTTGAGATACTTTTGGGGTGACTACTGGACTTTTTATTTTATTACTTTGTTACATTACAAACGCTACATTCTCCTAAGTAGTAACAACTTTAAAAACTAGTTTAGAAACGTTCTTTCAACGTTTTTATCACAACCACGTTCGTTGTATTTTTTTTTTGTAATGGTTTTAACTATCTGCATTTAATATTGCATCCTAGTTCGATGTGGTGCAGTGACAGTGAAATGTGTCTTGGGATGCTACCCAGCAGTAGGCCCACTGTTTTATTTATTTATTTGATTTTTTTTTTCGTTCACTTGATTACTAGATAATTATCCATTTAACACAGTTGTTTACACTCGAAAGTCATTTTAAAGTTTTTAAATATAATTTAACGATGGTTAATCGTTATAATATAATTATATATAACCAACCGTGGTGGCCACTTTTAAGGCGAACTTAGTTTAGGTGGGGGGAGTGATTCATTGGAATTTATGATGATTGGGTTGCTATGGTTCTCCATTGAGTAATGCAGCTGATGGTGACTTTTCTTGAGGATTTCTTTCACTGTGGGCATATTGAGGTCTTTATGTATGTTGGCGTTGCGGACGTACCATGGGGCGCCCGTGATTGTTCTTAACACATTCACGTCGGGTGGTTTATTTGCCCATCTTACTTGTGTAGCGGGGACAAATTCACCATTGATGTAAAAAAAATTGTTTTAGAAAAAAAAAACACGCTGAAACGTTTTAACCAATCGTTTTATTTCAAAATAATTTGAAGTCAGGTGTTAGAATACATTGCTCTACAACAATTATTTTTTTTAACTTTATAGTGTTTCTAACGAATATGGAAAAATGTAGAGAAATACTGAAGTTTTGGAAGAAATAAAAAGAACATATTTCTCGGAATTTCAAAAACATGTTTGCAATTCATTTAATGGCATTCCACGAAATTTATCCATAAGGGTTACCTTTTCATATTCTACCCGTGTACATACTTTTATTTTAAAACTAAGCTAAAAAAAAACAAAGACACTTACATATTTGTTCAAAAGAAAGTTCTATCCTATGAAAATCGATTTCTTTTAAAATTATACGGAAATATTTTTTTTATATATAAATATAAATATAATATAAATAAATACATAAATATATATATAAAATATTTATATATTATATAATATTTTCGTATAAATTATAATGTTAAATAATCTACAAGGCAGAAGACGCATATATGCGTCTCCCGCGTCTAAGGAAGGGTCTCTGAAGACGCACCCATGCGTTCCCCGACGTGAATGTGTTATTGCTCAGTTCTAAGCTACTTGTATTCTGTTGACTTGGCTGTTACTTGCTGCTCCCCAAAGTGCTGACGCGTATTGCCATATAGGTCTTATGGTTGACGTATAGAGATAGCATTTGTCATTCAGGAGCAATGGTGAATAATTCCCCAGTAGTGAATTTAACTGCCGTAGTCTGGCCCGGAGACTTTTGACTAAATCGTCGACATGGTTGGAGTAGATCAAACGCCTATCAAGAGGGCCTGAAAGATAGAGGGTTGAGTTAATAGTGGAAAGAGGAACTGTTGCTCCTTCTAAAAAGATCGACGTAGTGTTCCTATTTATTTTTTGTAGCTGAATTCAACTAGCGAGGATTTATTTTCATTTACCACTACCCTCCAATTCCGGTTTCAATTTACTATGGTATCAGCGTGTTGTATATTTGCAGCGGTTGTATGCTGGTCGTTATCACGGCTTAGTATAACTAAGTCGTCAGCAAACATAGCCATAGAGTTGGTATTGTGGATGGGTATGTCACTTACATAAGGGTCATTCTTTTACAAATCGTACACCATTCGACACTTGACAATTTAGAATCGTCTGAAATTTTTTTTACAGCTCTATGCGTGAATATAACAACCCGTATTTTTGGATTTTGCTCAAAAAAATTTTCTTTTGAAACTATGCCCATTAAAATTTTTGATGATATTTGAATTTTCTCCAACCTTTGCCTATTTGAAATTTTATATCTCCAGTTCTACTATTCGGATTTTCGTTTTCCTTCAAAATATTTAATACTAATTTTCATGTCTTACTAGTTTAATATTTTAAGTAATTATCAGATGAAAGGACCAGTTTTTTTATTTTAGCAAAACGTTAAAAAGCAAAAATGCATTGAAACGTAAAAATGAGGTAAATTATACTCTTTTTATTTTTTTATCGGAATAACGCCTTTGGAAAATTTTTCTTCTGTGAATGGCAGAAGATCCAATAAAATACAAATCCTGATTGAACGAATCAATTGCTGTAGATACTACTAGTTCTTTTTCCTCATAAATATTTAGGGACATAGATAATTCTGGTGAAATTTTTATAATTTTGTAAATTAAGTAAGTAAAAAAATTATTGTAAACATTTTAACAGTAAAAATTTACCTCATTTTTACGTTTCAATGCATTTTTGCTTTTTAACGTTTTGCTAAAATAAAAAAAAACTGGTCTTTTCATCTGATAATTACTTAAAGTATTAAACTAGTAAGACATGAAAATTAGTATTAAATATTTTTAAGGAAAACGAAAATTAGAGGTTCGATTTAGAAAAGCTACAACCGCCAAAGGGACATTAAAATTTCATGCTATAATACCGATTAAAAATATTTTCTTTGCAAGACGAAAATGATACAATTAAGTACCTACAACAATTATAATAAAATGAAAATTAATATTTTGAATACTTTTGAATACTAAGTTTAAAACAAATACGTCATTTTCCTACATCGCAACTGGATTCATTACATTTCATTACATTGCGTTCCAAAATATTATATGATTCATTTTTGAAGTAAGTATATCTATTGAAGTTAGCTTTTTAACGTTTAGTTTTGTAATGGGGAAACTATTTTGAAGTTCTTCTAACAAACATTTTGATACTCTAACGCAAAATGGTTAACATTCAGAAATGTAAAGTAGGTGCTAGCGTTGGAGATCTTAGGAATTAGACGCAGGCGGAGCGCGTTTCGGAACCTTGCGCTCGAAAATATTTAATATCTTCCAAAGTAAGCGAGATCCCAATTTTTTGTAAACTGGGTTTTGTAGATGATAAAATAAGGAATAAAATGATTTTTTTAAATTCGATTCAAGTTGGGGTAAGGGGGTGATATAAGCTTATAAACAATTAAATTGCAATTGTTTATAAAATTATTGCAAAATTTATTTTTAATAAATATATTTTCCAACCTTAAGTAACAAAGTACAGAATAAAAAAAATCCGACATAAATCCGAATAGTAGAACTGGAGATATAAAATTTCAAATAGGCAAAGGTTGGAGAAAATTCAAATATCATCGAAAATTTAAATGGGCATAGTTTCAAAAGAAATTTTTTTTGAGCAAAATCCAAAAATACGGGTTGTTATATTCACGCATAGAAGCTGTAAAAAAAAATTTCAGGCAATTCTAAAATGTCAAGTTCAAATTTGCTCAGATTTTGTGCGGTTTGTAAAAGAACGACCCATAAGTAAGGTAAAGTAATGAGCCCAGAATACTGCCCTGCGGAATGCCTGCTTTTATTGGTTTGGTTGACCTTACGTTGCAATATTTGACGCTAAATGTTCGGTAGGAGAGATAAGACTGGATAACTCTGTGGGAAGTGTTGGGGAGGAGAAGTTTCAGCTTGAAAAGAAGACCATCGTGCCAGACTTTATCTTGCTACCCAGGCTTGCTGGGTGTCGATTAATAAACCCTGACAAGTTCGCTTTTCTTCATGTGATTTTCGTCTTGTGATTTTCGTCTACTACTCTGCGCAGTTGTTTGGCCGAAATCCAAATTGATACTTTGGTATTGCCAGTGTGTCATCAGTTTCGGTAGTAGAAGCCTTTCGAAGATTTTTGAAAGTAGAAAAAGAAGGCTGATTGGCCGATAGCTGCTTGAGTCTGTTGCGGGCTTGTTTGGTTTTTTAATTAAAATTATTTCAACATATTTTCAGGCTTTAGAAAAGTAGGAGAAGCGTAAAATGGAATTATAAATGGAAGTTAAGAGGACAAGTGTTCTTCCGGGTAAGTTTTGAGAGTAAGTTTTGGTAAGACTTGACTGGAAGTTATGAAATCATTAAAAGGGGATAATTGCTGGGGTTGTTCGACAGTTTCAACAACTTCCTTAGTGAACGTGGGTGGCTGAATTAGATTTGGTGTAAATTGGTTGACAAGTATTTCTGCGAAGAGACTGTCTTTTTCTTGCGGGGTAAAGTACCATTTGTCGTTGAGCCTCAGCGGTGGTATGGTTTCGCGTGAGTTTGTGAGTATGTTAGTTTTGGGGCATAATGATCCGTTTTGGAAAGGAAGAAGAGATAGCTCGTTCCGTTTTTCTTCTCTTTTGAGAATTTGAAGCACATTACGTAGCTCTCTGGTGGCTCGGTTATAATTAGTTTTCCATTAAGGGGGGGGGGTAGTGTGTATGTTTTGATAACCGTTTTGTGTTCTTTTTTACCGCAAGTAGGTCGTGAATATGTTGAGGAACATGTCGCTTGCTTGCTCATAGAAGATGGATACTTGTGTTGTTATCTAGTATCGTTAAATATTTTTCCCAGTCTTTATCCCAGTTTATACCAGTTCCCAATAAGGGAAAAGTTTGATGTGTTGGAGTACGAGTTGGGATCCAGTGGGGCAGTAATGCGAGGGCAATTCATGATACAATACTGCATTACAATATAATATTTGTCTGTTGGGTTCGTTGTGGTGTTAAAAACGTTGTTAATGACATCATTAGTTTGTGATGATTATAGGTCAAGCGAATCGTTATTGTAATGGACAAAAAAACAACGGCACTTATAAGCGTTGTCTTTGTAAACGCGTTATAGAACATAGTCTAACTACCCTTTTATGGATTTATCCTCTTAAGACACCTTTTCAAGGTAAATCATTAAGTCGAAAAGACTCATTAACTGTTCAAAGAAGGACTCATTTTGGTAAAAAGCCGTAGGTACCATTGCGACATTTGTGGTAATAAATGATTTGATCATTGGGTTTTGATTGGAAAAAAAAATTATTAAATTTTCAAAGGTAAATCATTTTATGAACTGGAAAAGGTATTTGATTAAACCAGGTTCATACTGCTGAAAAACAATTCAATTGCGATGTTAATGATATAAAAATATTTACAAAAATGCTATTTTAATTTAAAATTAACTTTTTTGTTCTAGACAAATCATTTCCTAGAAAGCAGTCGTTAAATAAAAAAAAGATTATTCATCATGGTGAAAAAACCCATAGTTGCGATGTTTGTGGTAAAATTTTTTTTAATAATTTCATTTTTCTTAAAAAAATAACTTAATTTTTTTAAGGTAAATCATTTACTCGATCAAATTCATTAACTTTACATAAAAGGATTCATACTGGTGAAAAACCGTATAGTTGCGATGTTTGTGGTAAAACGTTATTTGATAATTATTTTTTTTTTTGAAATATTTAACTTAATTTTTTTTAAGGTAAATCATTCTCTCAATCAAGTGTATTAATTACACATAAAAGGATTCATACTGGTGAAAAACCGTATAGTTGCGATTTTTGTGGTAAAATTTTTTTTAATAATTTCATTTTTCTTAAAAAAAATAACTTAATCTTTTAAAGGTAATTCATTTACTCGATCAAATACATTAACTTTACATAAAAGGATTCATACTGGTGAAAAACCGTATAGTTGCGATGTTTGTGGTAAAATGTTATTTGATAATTAATTTTTTTTTTGAAATATTTAACTTAATTATTTTAAGGTAAATTATTTCCTCAATCAAGTGCATTAATTTCACATAAAAGGACTCATACAGGGGAAAAACCGTATAGTTGCGATGTTTGTGGTAAATAGTTATTTGATAATTAAATTTTTTTTAAGAAATATTAAACTTAATTTTTTAAGGTAAATCATATCGTCAATCAAATTCATTAACTTTACATAAAACGATTCATACTGGTGAAAAACCGTATAGTTGCGATGTTTGTGGTAAATAGTTATTTGATAATTAAATTTTTTTAAAGAAATATACAACTTAATTTTTAAGGTAAATCATTTCGTCAACCAAATGTATTAACTTTACATACAAGGATTCACACTGGTGAAAAACCGCATAGTTGCGATGTTTGTGGTAAAAAGTTATTTGATAATTACTTTTTTTTAGAAAAATGCAACTTAATTTTTTTAAGGTAAATCATTTCCTCAAACAAGTGCATTAAATTCACATAAAAGGACTCATACGGGTGAAAAACCGTATAGTTGCGATGTTTGTGGTAAATAGTTATTTGATAATTAATTTTTTTTTAAGAAATATACAACTTAATTTTTTAAGGTAAATCATATCGTCAATCAAATGCATTAACTTTCCATAAAAAGATTCATACTGGTGAAAAACCGTATAGTTGCGATGTTTGTGGTAAAACGTTATTTGATAATTAAATTTTTTTTTAGAAATATTTAACTTAATTTTTTAAGGTAAATCATTTCCTCTATCAAGTGTATTAATTTCACATAAAAGGATTCATACTGGTGAAAAACCGTATAGTTGCGATGTTTGTGGTAAAACATTATTTAATAATTACATTTTTTTAAAGAAATATTTAACTTAATTTTTTTAAGGTAAATCATTTCCTCAATCAAGTGCATTAATTTCACATAAAAGGATTCATACTGGTGAAAAACCGTATAGTTGCGATGTTTGTGGTAAAACATTATTTAATAATTACATTTTTTTAAAGAAATATTTAACTTAATTTTTTTAAGGTAAATCATTTCCTCTATCAAGTGTATTAATTTCACATAAAAGGATTCATACTGGTGAAAAACCGTATAGTTGCGATGTTTGTGGTAAAAAGTTATTTGAAAATTATTTCCGTAAAGAAAAATATAACTTTATTTTTTAAGGTAAATCATTTGGCCATCTTCGTAGTTTAAAGGGGCATAATATAGCTCATACTGGTGAACCGCCGTACAATTGTGATATTTGTGGTAAGATTTATATTTTAATACTAAACAACCTCGTAAATTACGGACCTTCTAAATATGATTTGATTTTTATTGTTTTTCACTTTTGTTTATTAATACTCTTTATCCTTTCAACCCCATTTCTTTGAAATCGATGAAATTATCTCTATCATGTTTGCACATTTTGATTTTCATTGGAATAATTTAATTTAAATGCTGAGTGATAGGGTAGATGTACCGTTTGTGGCGACTTTAAGCAATTTTGTATCTTTTATGAAGAATTAAAGTAATCTAAATGAAGTACGGTATATCGAAATATTAATTAATAATATTATAATTCAATAATCGAATTATGACAATTTCAAACCTTTGAACTTTACGGTAATATATAAAATAGTGATATTATTTAATACTTTTTTTCCATTCCAAAAATGTTTATAATTATTATATATTGTTATTAAAACTTAAAAACGACTTAAAATTCTTTTTTTTCGACGTCGCTAGCTCTCGTATTCTAATAGGACCGATTTTTTTTGCAGACAAACCTATATCAATGTGTCTGCAATAAAACAGCGCTTATGATGATATAACATTTTTTCTATTATCTTGATGTTGCAGTATTTAAAAAAATTTTTTTTTTTTTAATAATTAAAAATAGTCTGCTTCGGATTTTTTTAGCCAACCCATTTTTAATATTTTTTCTTATATACTAAATTCATGATAACATATGTTTCATTCTATTATCAACTCGGTGTAGGTCGACGTAGGTTCGGATCTTAAACTATCATGGAAACATTCGCCAACATGTAGAGCAACAATGCAATAGTTATTTAAAATGTAGATAATAATTATTATTGTAAAATTAAGCTAGCTGATAAACAAAACAGATACACTTATTTATTAAATAGAAAAGTCTTATCCTATAAAATAGATTTTTCTTTTAAATTATGGAAATATTTACATACAAATTATAATGTTAAATAATCTACAAGACAGAAGACACATTACTCTAAAGAAGCACCCATGCGTTCCCCGACGCGATCCTACTTTCCTACTAAAATAAAAGTCATCCAAAATGTTTTTTTCTTTAAACTTTCTTCGAAATACGCTGCATCTTATGCTATAAGGTTCATGTTCATACGTTTCGTAGTTTTTTCAATTAAAGTGGACAAAAACACGTCTCATTTAGCAGTATAGATATACAATATACATATTATGATGTAGGTACTCAATTGTTAGAAAGTATAAGTATATATATTCAATTTTTTCTAGGTGAAACATTTGGTCTAAGAAATACATTAAAAAAACATAAAAGGATTCATACTGGCGTTAATCTATAAAGTTACGATATTTGTGGTAGGAACATATTTCAAAAACATATCTTCGATATAAAATAAATAACTCATTTTTAATTATTACAGGACGATTCATAAAGGTGAAAAGCCATTCATTCTCTTGCGTTGTTTGTAGTAAGTATAAAAAAAAGTAAACAGCTTACTCAACTATATCATTGTGGCGGCTGGATATTGGAAATTGGCGTCTGAAAATGCAGTTTATCTCTCGCAGCTGGCTTGGGAGAAATATATGATAAAACCTATATGATATGATCTGCTCTCGGCCAGCGCTGGCCTATGTATTTGTATATATATTAATGAAAATAAATGTGGGTAACCACGCCCACCATTACATTCTGGTGACCCCGACGTGATCTGAACACGCAACAACAGCGAGGACCAGTCATTCTGCGTGGACCTGTCAATTCGTCTCATCTATGGACGCCGCCAGTACGCCACATACATCCGGCCCCCTCACCAGGGAACTCAACGGTGGAGTAGCTGCATCCTGATTTTCGGTTGAGCTACTCCATACTCGTCCCGCGTCGTCTTACGGACTCGAGCCCAGCAGCTCGTCCAAGCGGTCTCTGCTCCACGACGGCCCCAGCAGCCTAAAGTCTCACGGCCCGACGACAATCGTGACCATCGTCACTAGGAGGGGAGTGATGTGGCGGCTGGATATTGGAAATTGGCGTCTGAAAATGCATTTTATCTCTCGCAGCTGGCTTGGGAGAAATATATGATAAAACCTATATGATATGATCTGCTCTCGGCCAGCGCTGGCCTATGTATTTGTATATATATTAATGTAAATAAATGTGGGTAACCACGCCCACCATTACATTCTGGTGACCCCGACGTGATCTGAACACGCAACAACAGCGAGGACCAGTCATTCTGCGTGGACCTGTCAATTCGTCTCATCTATGGACACCGCCAGTACGCCACATACATCCGGCCCCCTCACCAGGGAACTCGGCGGTGGAGTAGCTGCATCCTGATCTTCGGTTGAGCTACTCCATACTAGTCCCGCGTCGTCTTACGGACTCGAGCCCAGCAGCTCGTCCAAGCGGTCTCTGCTCCACGACGGCCCCAGCAGCCTAGAGTCTCACGGCCCGACGACAATCGTGACCATCGTCACTAGGAGGGGAGTGATGTGGCGGCTGGATATTGGAAATTGGCGTCTGAAAATGCAGTTTATCTCTCGCAGCTGGCTTGGGAGAAATATATGATAAAACCTATATGATATGATCTGCTCTCGGCCAGCGCTGGCCTATGTATTTGTATATATATTAATGTAAATAAATGTGGGTAACCACGCCCACCATTACATCATTATTACTCACATATCTAGTAATTATCATCTTTAAAGTTAATATATGCAAATTGTTGCAGATAAAACATTTAGGTATAGGCAACTATTAAAAAAGAAAACACAAATTGATTCGCAAGGATGAAGAAGATGCCATCAAATTGAACCTGAAAGAAAATGTTGATAATTACTTCAATGTTGCAAAAAAAATCAATTTTATTAGAAATTTAAGTTAATAATAATAATAATATTGTATAATTTTTGTTTAATAAACTGTAATTTGCCTATTTGATTGTTTTAGTTTTTTTTTTTAGTTATACAAACAATAACAGCCTATGAAGTATTTAGAAAGAGCTTATATTTGAATGTATAAAAGAAATGAAGCGAATAAAAATGAGACTTAAAATGCCATCAGTTGGCGCCCTGGGTTGTGCTGTGCAGTGCACATTATATAATCGAAAACCCTCAAACATGGAGTTTTCTTGAAGTTCTTAATTAATATATAACTAGTAATTAAAAGACCATTTTACGGGAAAAAGTGCTATGGCTTAAAAAACCCGATTTATTATCTAATTTACAGTATATCTTATGGAGTATATTATGAATTAATTTATGGTATCAGATGTATTTGGAGCCACACGAGGTGGAATTTTAAAGTTCACTCCTCCTTTGATAATAAAAGAGTATTAGTCGACTTGAACTCTCCGTCAGATTATTCGACTTGACCTTTAGTAGTCGTGGTCATGGTGTCCCTTTCGTGGGACGTCTAATTCATCTAAATGACGTTACATGCGACGTCATAGCTTCAACTATAGGAAGCTGCGATCCAGATGGATTTGGCTCTAGCAGCGCACAACTACTAGTGTATTTGTAAGAACTACTTATGCATATTGGTTTGTTTGTTAGTGTTTTCAATATTGGAAGATATTTTATGAACATAATATGGATGATATGGATCGTGACCGGCGTAATTCAAACATTATCAATAATAAAGTTCTCCACTTTACTGGCTTAAATATCTACAAACGATGGAGCAGGTGGGTTTATATTTATGTACATAAATATCCTGAAAAACTTTATGTCGTTTCGGACTCCTTGTATCTATACTTCGTGGAATTGCGTTGGAATTAAATCGGAGTAATCGGACAACGGAACACAGGAACAATAAATAATGATTTAGATCATTATTCATTTGGATATTTTGGATTTGGATTGTACAATTTACAATCCAATGCACACCTTCAATATGTTTCTTCTGAATTCATATATTGAAGCTAGAAGTAGAGAATATCGAACACCTATTCAAACATGTATTCAACTGTGTAAAACTCCCAAGGTAGACAACTTATTCTGACAAATTTAAATGATTATAATTAGGTATACGCCTTATGGAAGAAACAGGAGAAATTACAACAATAAGAAACTATATACTGCGAGGCGTCACATTACTTTCATTTATGAAACTCGCTGTTGGTTAAAAGAACTCTAAGCACTTTATAACTATATCACCAGAACTATATGCATACATTCTCTATGTATATACGAACTCCCACTCTTGACCCTTGACCCCAGAGCCCTCCCCATATAGCACGTAATATTGCTGCAATGTTGCAGGAATATTACTTCGCAACATTGCAATATTGCAGGCAATATTCCTGCAACATTGCTGCAATATTCCTATGTCCGCTTTTTTATGTTGCACGCAACATTGAGGCAACATTGAGGCAACATTGCCTTGTAACATTGAGGCAACATTGCTTCGTAACATTGAGGGAATATTGCCTCGCAACATTGCGGCAATATTGCCTCTCAATATTGCAGCAATAATACTTTTATTATAAATTATATATAAAATATAAAACATTACTGGGAATTTCAAGGGAGTTTATTATTATTTCGTTTTATTTTAAAAAATAAGACAAGTTTATTAATTTTGAAAATTATTACTTATATTTATAAAAATTAAAGTTATTCTACATTTATAAATAACTTATAATATAACTATATACTTAATAAACTATAATGCCTATATAATAAATTAAATTTTTCCTGCGGCGCGTTTAAGCCTTGTATTAGCCTGTGACAACCACAGGCCAATACCTTCTATAATCTCTTTCTCAGAGGATGTTGTATTAACGGATTGAATTGTTTCTGTAAGGAATGTTGATTAATAATTAAAATAATATTAATTTACTTAAAAAGCGAATTATGTATTTACATTTAATAAGTAACAGTATAACATTTAATAAGTATAATTTAAGGTTTGGAGAATAATTCATTTAAATTAATTCTTAAAACCATACATTATACTTCTTAAATTTAATGAAACTTATAAAAAGAAACTTACTGATAAGTAGTTTTGAAAATTTTTGAAATGTTGTGATTGGCATTTTTTTTTTACGCCCTTGCCAACTATATTTAGCAGCAAGTTGATTATCCATTATTTTACTCATTATTATATTTATCACCAGACTTAATTTTTGGCCTCCGCTTGTTTTCAAACGTAGAACCTAGAAATCATAAAATAAATTCAATTACCTATTTGTTAAAACTATTAATAATTGATAATTTTTTGAAATAGACATGTATCTATATTTATTACCATTTTTCTTCGAAATGATTTTTCGCCAAGATTTTTTTCCAATTCTTCAAGTTGTTCGTCGCTTCGAATCGGAAGCAATTGATCATCTTCATCACCATCATCTATATGCTGTGAATTGTTCTGAAGCATGTTTCTAACTTCTAGATTTTTTAATGGTACATCGATTCTCCTAGTTTTTCTTGAGCTCGAGCCCATTCATCTAAATATGAAAAAAATTAAATTAAAAAAAAAAACAAACAATAATGAGTTTTTAATTTTTCAAGTAATAGGTTTATAGTTTCACTTCGAGGAAATTAAAAGTAAAATGTTATAAAATTTTGTATAAACCATATACATATATATACTTACTTGCACCAGCATACCACTTTTCGACTGTATAGCTCTCCTAGTGACTCTTGTTTAACGGGTATTGTCCACTTTCCAATAATTTATTCAAAGTATTTTGAGACTTTATATGATTTGGCCAAATACATTTTGTTTTATCTTCATTAAGCCAATATGAAGGTACAATTTGTACTCCATCGGAAAATGTAACAATTGAATATTTTTTTGTAAATTGAGACATTGTTATTTATATAATAATTTTATGAATATTCAACACACCAATGTTTTAATGAACGTAGAGTTGAAAGTGAAACTATCCTGTGTCTTATTATGTATCTTATACATGCGGTTGTTTAGGCCTTAGGGCAAGTCCAGGCAGGAAATGCACTTCATAGAAAATTATTGTTCAAATGAGTAAAACAGGTAGTGCTATACACAGTTTGATGTATGAAAAGATAAAGACAATTTTCAATAGAGCCTTTCTCTCTTTATGAAACAAAATGTGTATAGCATTATTTCATCCATTTATCCTAGTTGGAGATCCATAATTTTCTATTAAGTGCATGCAGTATCTGTGTCCAGGTAAATCGATATTTTATGGCATGTTATTAGAAAAACCTTTTCTCAGAGAGAAAGTGTAAAAAGGTATTAAACAAAAACTTGAAAACGCTTCAGTTAATATTCGAAATAAAAATATTAAAGGATAAACACACTGCATAATAAGAAAAAATATTTATATTTGTGCATTTATAATTATTGTTATATTCATTTACCTATTCATATCTCCAATATTGCTGCAACATTGCCAACCGCCTGCATTTGTAATATTACAATGCAACATACCTGCAATATTCCTGCAACATTGCCAACCGCCTGCATTTGTAATATTACAATGCGACATTCCTGCAATATTCCTGCAACATTGCCAACCGCCTGCATTTGTAATATTACAATGCAACATTCCTGCAATATTCCTGCAACATTGCCAACCGCCTGCATTTGTAATATTACAATGCAACATTCCTGCAATATTCCTGCAACATTGCCAACCGCCTGCATTTGTAATATTACAATGCAACATTCCTGCAATATTCCTGCAACATTGCCAACCGCCTGCATTTGTAATATTACAATGCAACATTCCTGCAATATTCCTGCAACATTGCCAACCGCCTGCATTTGTAATATTACAATGCAACATTCCTGCAATATTCCTGCAACATTGACGATGGCCTGCAATATTGTAACATTGCAGCAACATTGCAGCAATATTACGTGCTGTATGGGTCCTTATTTGAATTTCCCCAGTAAAAAGTTTCAAATAAAAGTTGTAGCCATTAATGCCTCTAAGTCCTAAGAACTGCAGCAAGTTGAAAGACAATCTTTGGAGCCGTTTTCGAAAAAATTGAAAAAAGCTTAAAAACTCCTAGAATATAGTGGAGCTTCCCGTTAACCGATTTTAACCAAAAGCTTCGTGGCACAACAAGATATAATATGAGGGCAAAATTCTAAGTTTGGTGAAATTCGGATAAAGCTTTCGATACGATATGGCTGTCACACACAGACATGCTTCTAAAAACCATTTTTTGGACTCAGGGGGTCACAAAACGGGTATTTACGGTGAAAGCTGGAATTCGAAAATTCGACCCGATTACAATACTTCCTTTACTATATAAATACCTAGTAAAAGAAAGTACAAATATTAAGAAAATAAAACTTTAATTCGTTGTAAATAATAATTTTTTTGTGCTTTAATATGTTAATGTTATTATTGAAATTAAGTTTGAATATAAAATTATTAATGAGATTGAATTAAGATATGACGATGCTTTTAAAAGTTATTTTATCAACACTATTTGAAATGAACTTATCAAGTAACTTTCGTTTTTTTTTTTGTAATTGAATTTTAGAACTAATACTAATACTTATGACAACGATACAGTTAAAGGCATATGCTTTCATTATAAACAATATTGAAATTGGTTTCTGGTTCATTGGTTTGTGTATAATGACTACGAATTTATTTCTTAACAATTGTTTATTTATTTATCTAACACTTATGCACTACAACAATGTTCACTGTCAATCAATGGAGAAAATACTAGAACAATGCGTACCTTGTCTCCTCTTTTGTAATACTAATCCGTGGTCACAAAACTACTTCAGGGGGTCCATCCTTTTGTACAATTCTTATCGCTGGTGATTGTTTAAACCACCCTTCGGGCGCCAGACACAAATTGGTGTCTTAGATTTGTGACAATATATTAATATAAAATATAGCTCCAACGAGTTTCCATATGCATACATTATGTAGGTACTTTGTTAAAACTTCCGTGATGTGCATAGATTGTCGTTCCATATCCTGTTAAAAATATATTGCTAATTGTTGTGTGTGTCTTGCTAAGGGTTTAGCGTTTAAAATTAAATAAGAAGTTAATAATTTAACTTATTAACAAAAAAATGGTTGTCTGTAAAGTCGGTTTACGGACGATAGTTTTACGTGATAACGTCATAAAGAAACATTGATGAAAAATTGCATACTTTTTTGAATTGAATTATTATCACTGAATTTTCATTATTTTGTATAATACAAAGAACGCAGTTATTTGAAAATTAACCGTTTTTTCGAAATGAAATCAGACTGAAAATTATGAATTTAATTATTATCACTGAATTATCTTTATTTTGTATAATACAAAGACCGCAGTTATTTGAAAATTAACAGTTTTTTCAAAATGAAATCAGACTGAAAATTATGAAGGAAATTAATTAAATCTTATTCAGTAAATTTTAGAAAAAAAAAACACAAAACACGTTGTGTAGAATTCAACAATTATTAAATACGAGGCATAGCTTATTGTAGAAGTTCTCGAAGAAGCTCGGGTGGCGGCATTCCAGTAGCAGAACTCTATCGTGCCTCTCTATCGCGTTGTCGCTTGCACGCACAGGCTCAAACGGAACGTGACACTTTCGTGCAGGCTGTCGGTGTTCATGATCAATTTATAAGACGTTGTCACGTCAAAAATATTTTTTAACAGTGCTAAATCATTGATGAATCAAAATTTCTTTTAAATGTTATATCTTATTCATTCTTCCATTGCTTCTATTACCCCCTTGTACCAACAACTAAATAAAATCGATTTAACAACTTTTTTAATTTATCCATTCTAAATAACAAATAATATTTATATAAAGTCCACCTAGTGGTTAGAGCAGTTTGCTCTCTCCGCTACATGCGCCAGTGGTTCTGGGTTCGATCCCCATCGAATCTCTTGAAATAAGACTTAAAACCTAAGATAAACATGACGTACAGAATTTTATGTATGTAGTCAGTCGTGATATGACCTTAGGAGTTAAAGCGACTTAACCCCCCCCCCAATATTTATATAATTTTGATAAGTTTTTAAAAATGGAAACAAAAAAAAAATTAATCAAAAATTTGGCAATCATAAAAGTTTAGTCTCTCTTGGACCAAAGCTGAAGCTGAATACGTCTGGATTTAAACTGCTATTTACAGTTAAACCTGGGTAATCGAGAAAACTCTATAAGTGAGAGTAATTGTTAGGTTCCGTTATTTTAACCGGACCAAAACTTTTGAACCCTCATTCTGCTCCTTGTCACACAATGTCACATTTCATTGTCTCTCCGCTTTGACGTAATTTACGGAGGTGCTTTAATGGTGTTAATTTCCGATGAATTCTAGAATTTTTTTTATCCGTAAATTACAGAAATGTTCTGCGTTAAAAGTCGTGATATAAGCTAAGATGTTAAAACGACTTTAAAAACGCTAAAAAAATAGTTAATAATAAATAAAAAGTACAGCAATAACAAAAATAAAACTTTTTTCTTTTATTAAAACAAATTGTATTTATATATTTACATATATTTAACTTACAGATAATTAATGAAATTATGATCTTAAAATCTCTAATTCTTCTGGAGTCAAATGTATCCGTAACTGCTTTTCAATTAATAAATCTTGAATTTGTGGTAATTCATTTGATATATAAATCGCAGCGTCGATATATAACGCCTAAAAAATAAATAAAATACAAATTAAAATTAATTATTAAAAATATTTTCTGTTTCTTACCTTTAACCAAGGACATTCTACGCAAGCTCTATAATAAGTATTACGACACATTTCATCAGTGCTCCTATGATATAAAAACTTCAAATATAAACGCCAAATAAGTCCACACCTTTTGCTAATAGAATTCCCCGATGTTAACCGATGAAACAGAGCCAACATTCGATTGTTACATGCAAAATCACTTAACACTGGTCCTCCTAAAATTAGCATTTTTAAATAATAATTAACATGATATATTCTTTACTTGTTGAGTTTCAAACCTATTTGTTCAATAGATAATTGCTGTGCCTTTTCAATCGAAGAAATTCTCTGACTAGCCAATAAAATTAAAAATAATCTCGGAATACTATGATTCGATTTGGTTAATAAAGTAGTTAATTTCCACCAGGATCGTCCTACACATCCAGCCAATTCCTCGATTTGAGTCAGAATTGACATAAATTGAAAATTATTTGGATATAAATTAATAGCTCGACTCAGTATATCATTGACGACTTTAAATATTCCCGCTCCTTTAAACTCTCGACAATGTTTCATCAAAATTGTTAAATAGATTTCATATAAAACTTCTTGTCGATACGAATCAATGTTACAATGATTGATTGTTGTCTCCAAAAACGCCCCGACTTCCCAAGGAGAGTTTTCCTTTAAATAAATCAACCAAGCAGCACATGTCGTCCATTCAATAAAATAATCTGGCAAAAATTGTTCGGCCGGAACTAGTTTTTTCAAATCCGAATCCAACATTTCATTGGTGATTTCTTTGAATGTTTTGATCGCTTCTTCAATTGTACAATGTTTAGAAACTATCGACATATAAATTTTCATGGCTTCCTTCTGTTTATTACAACTTAATAAAATATCACATAAAGTCCTTTTTAAATGTATCAAACAATTTTTATCCCATTCCGACAATTTTTTATTTTCAACACTTGAAATCGAAGTTTGTAGAATATTAATGGCTGTATCTGGTTTATTTAATTCATACTCAATAAGGCCATATTCTCAATACAGAAGCAAATTGCTTCGATTTGCTTCTTGTTTAAGAATATCTTTAATTTGTGAGCGAATTTTTAGTTTGATGACCACTGCATGGCGGAAAGAAAGAAATAGACTTCTTCTGGATAATTTAGAGGCTGAACTTATGGTAAAGGAAAATTATAAACTCAGTTGCCGTGAGTTTGTGAAATTTTTAAAAACTTCCTCTGGTGAGGAAATTATAAAAAAAGTCAAAACATCAGAAACATATTTGAAAAATATTAAGTTAGTAACTGAATATGTGATTTAAATTTAATAATTAATTTCTTTTTTTGCATTGAAGCATTTTTTGTTTGTTATATTAATATTATTATTTTGTTTTTTTTTGTGGTTTGAATTGATGTATTTTTCAAAAACTTTGTTATAAAAAAAATTATAATAAAATAAAAAATTATAATTAATAAAATTATAATAAAAAAAATTGTGTTTTTTTTGTTACTGTCCCGAGCTGGCCGATTCAAAATATTGTAACCCTGCGCTAGCAGCTTAAACCGTTTAAATCGGTTTTAATTTCAAAATCCTGGCGATCCTGGCAGAACATTGGTCGACATCGTACCACGTGACCCAAAGGCTGGTAAGCGAGCGATAGATAAGAGCGCACCTTAATACCTATAATCCCTAAAATCGCTATATTCTACACTAGGGATGTGAGATTAATGGAAAAAAAATCGATTAAATAAAAATCGATTTTTCTTTATTCAATATTAATGATATTAATCGATTTGTCAAAATTCGATTTTTTCTATTATTTAAAATTCTACTTGCTTTTCATATTCCAATAATGATGAAACCTGAGAGATTCATACTAACAATTTATCAGATTAAAAATCAGATAAAATGATATGAATAAAAAAATAACCAATTTAAAACTAAAAATTAAAGCGAATCTTCCATTAAACTTTCAAGGTAAGGAATAAGGGAAATATGATTATTGATACACAATTTCAGTGCCATTATACGTTTTATTATAATAAAAATGAAATGATGAGCATCCTAACAAAATTACAACCTTATTGCCTCAAACTCTATTTTCGATTTCAATCTTTTAATAATGAATTTTAAATTTAACAATCAAATATTTGAATAAATGTCTATTATATTTAAGTGACAAGAATGAAAAAAACCGTTACAGCTAGTTTGCATTTAAGTTTGCGCTGTTTATAAAAATCGATTTAAACGTGTAATTTATATAATCGATTATTTAAAAATCGATTATAAAAAATCGATTATTAGAAAATAATAATCGATTTAAATAAAAATCGATTATTTTTTAACATCCCTATTCTACAGTAGTCACTATACAGTTCAAAGTTTGAACCGTTTAAAACATGTAGTTGTGTAGTTATTTTGAAGAAAAAAACATGGAAGCGGCTAATGTATCTCGAATGGCTCATATAAAAGTAGAAGAAAATTGTGGAAATGAAGTTAATATTAAAAAAGAAAAATTACCAACACCACTACAAGGACCATTATCAACAGATCATTTTGATATTAAAATAGAAAATGATATTGATGAGGAAATTCTTCTGGCACCAAGTGGTAATAGTTATACACTTTAATAACATTACTTAAACAATATTCCAGGTTTATGAAATTGTTTTAACTAATTTAAACTGAATCTGTTAGAAAAATTCGAAGAAGAAAACTGGGAAACATACGCCGATGCAGACTGTATAGACGAAACAGATCCGTTGAAACTAGATGAAGATATTGCAGACGGTGCTGTTATCAAATTTGACAAAGAGACATTACCAAAAACTGAAGTTTTTTCCAACGAAGAACGAGAAGAAATACCATGGGAAAATTATTCTGATATAAAATGTGAAATTGACATCGACGAAGGAATATTTGGGGCAACTAAAGTTAACGAAGGTAAGCGTCGTGAGCATTTTCAACGTTAGGCTATCGCTATAATCTAAAAAAAAATGTTTCTTAAGTGGAAGGCTCGAGTATAGTTAGTTAGGCGTTTTGAATATTTTATTTATTTATATATAGACGCCATAAGTAATGTAAAATGTATAGGAAATTGAATATTGATAACGTAGTCACAAATTAAAACAGCTAGGTTAGGCCCCATGCTGACGTCAAAATACTTTATGGTTATACAAAAGCATAAAGTTGGGCTATTTCAAATACTCAAAGCTATACTCAATACTTAAAAATATACTCTAATAATGTGGGATGTTTTCATTATCGTATTTGTAGCATAGTTATGAAGTTAAGACATTTGGTTTTCTCTCAAACTTAGCGGTGTCAGTAAGTGCACATTCAGTCAAATTATGAAAATTGGGTACGCGAACAGTGGTTTTGATCTCTTTTATATTTGGGGCTCCGCCCCGGGGGGACTCCCCAGGGCCCTTTAGCATTTATTGGACGTATTTATAATATGAATTAACTTAAAAATACTTGAATACATAATTAAATGTTGGTTCCTATAGTTCCGTCTCAATTGGTATATTTATCAAAATTACTACCCATAAGAAATAGCATTGGAAAAGTTCGTCTTTAAATCCGGGTTTTATCGAAAACGAAGTGAAAACTCGCAAAATACTACTCTTCATTTTGTTTTATCAAAAATCGTCGTCAACTCTTGGCGCCTTATAAGCCATACTCTCCCCAAATGGGCTATTGCACAGCTAGGAACAATGACATAATGTCATTCATCCGTTGATAAACATTTAATAAAAAAAATTTAAATTTCGCTGATTTTGGACTTAATTATTATATTTCACAAATACAATCCACAAAAATTCACAAGACAAGTTATAAATTTAAGTAAAAATAAATGTAAAAAATCACAAACCGAAAAATCCAAATTGTTAATTTTGTATCTCCAGATACGTATTTCAAACGCCATGCGTTCGTCATCAGTGGATGAAATTGAAGTGTCTTCGAGGACTTAGGTCTTAGATACCCCAGGGAAAAATGTCAGCCTCGCCCAGTGGTGAATAGACTTTTGAACGTGCTATTGACGTATGAACTCTACACGAAAGAGTTGAATTACCTAAAAGGAGTAGCAGCCTTTAATGGATTTTGAACCAACGTTGTGGAGTTTATTCTGAAGAAGGCTGTTTGGAGCAAAAAACTGATGGACGTCACAACCTTAGGATCTGAGGAGAAGAAACAAAACAAATGGGCGAGGCTGACATTTTTCCCTGGGGTATCTAATAAAATTTCAAACATTTTGAAACAATACGATATAAAGGCAGGATACACGACAGCTAAACTAAAGGATATTCCTGAGTTGCAAGGATAAAATACCTGATCCTGAGAAAAATAGGAACTAGATACAAGGAGCACCATGCAAATATAAAATATTCCAGATCGGAAAAATCTTGTGTAGCGGAACATACTGTTGAAACAGGCCACAAGTTAGCCGAAGTAAAACTTCTGAAAAATGTTCAACAGAACAAGAGATTGGATACCATCGAAAGCATTGAAATTTATAGAAGAAAAGGGAAAGTTTTAAACTGGGAGAAAGGACCGATTCAGGATTCGGCGTTTTGGGAAAGGGTAAGAAGAGAATGAACGAAAGGATTGCACCCCCAGCTGCAGCGAATGTAAAAGAGAAAGGGATCGAAAGGACTTATAAATTGCGGTCAATTCGGAACTACTTTGCGAATCAGCACGAAATTGTCCTCGAAGACACTTCAATTTGATCCACTGATGACGAACGCATGGCGTTTGAAATACGTATCTGGAGATACAAAATTAACAATTTGGATTTTTCGGTTTGTGATTTTTTACATTTATTTTTACTTAAATTTATAACTTGTCTTGTGAATTTTTGTGGATTGTATTTGTGAAATATTTTAAATATAATTTAACGATGGTTAATCGTTATAATATAATTATATATAACCAACCGTGGTGGCCACTTTTAAGGCGACTTTAGTTTAGGTGGGGGGAGTGATTCATTGGAATTTATGATGATTGGGTTGCTATGGTTCTCCATTGAGTAATGCAGCTGATGGTGGCTTTTCTTGAGGATTTCTTTCACTGTGGGCATATTGAGGTCTTTATGTATGTTGGCGTTGCGGACGTACCATGGGGCGCTCGTGATTGTTCTTAATGTACAGTTCTAAGCTACTTGTATTCTGTTGACTTGGCTGTTACTTGCTGCTCCCCAAAGTGCTGACGCGTATTGCCATATAGGTCTTATGGTTGACGTATAGAGATAGCATTTGTCATTCAGGAGCAATGGTGAATAATTCCCCAGTAGTGAATTTAACTGCCGTAGTCTGGCCCGGAGACTTTTGACTAAATCGTCGACATGGTTGGAGTAGATCAACCACCTATCAAGAGGGCCTGAAAGATATAGGGTTGAGTTAACAGTGGAAAGAGGAACTGTTGCTCCTTCTAAAAAGATCGACGTAGTGTTCCTATTTTTTTTGTAACTGAATTCAACTAGCGAGGGTTTATTTTCATTTACCACTACCCTCCAATTCCAGTTTCAATTTACTATGGTATCAGCGTGTTGTATATTTGCAGCGGTTGTATGCTGGTCGTTATCACGGCTTAGTATAACTAAGTCGTCAGCAAACATAGCCATAGAGTTGGTATTGTGGATGGGTATGTCACTTACATAAGTAAGGTAAAGTAATGAGCCCAGAATACTGCCCTACGGAATGCCTGCTTTTATTGGTTTGGTTGACCTTACGTTGCAGTATTTGACGCTAAATGTTCGGTAGGAGAGATAAGACTGGATAACTCTGTGGGAAGTGTTGGGGAGGAGAAGTTTCAGCTTGAAAAGAAGACCATCGTGCCAGACTTTATCTTGCTACCCAGGCTTGCTGGGTGTCGATTAATAAACCCTGACAAGTTCGCTTTTCTTCATGTGATTTTCGTCTTGTGATTTTCGTCTACTACTCTGCGCAGTTGTTTGGCCGAAATCCAAATTGATACTTTGGTATTGCCAGTGTGTCATCAGTTTCGGTAGTAGAAGCCTTTCGAAGATTTTTGAAAGTAGAAAAAGAAGTCTGATTGGCCGATAGCTGCTTGAGTCTGTTGCGGGCTTGTTTGGTTTTTTAATTAAAATTATTTCAACATATTTTCAGGCTTTAGAAAAGTAGGAGAAGCGTAAAATGGAATTATAAATGGAAGTTAGGAGGACAAGTCTTCTTCCGGGTAAGTTTTGAGAGTAAGTTTTGGTCAGACTTGACTGGAAGTTATGAAATCATTAAAAGGGGATAATTGTTGGGGTTGTTTGACAGTTTCAATAACTTCCTTAGTGAACGTGGGTGGCTGAATTAGATTTGGTGTAAATTGGTTGACAAGTATTTCTGCGAAAAGACTGTCTTTTTCTTGCGGGGTAAAGTACCATTTGTCGTTGAGCCTCAGCGGTGGTATGGTTTCGCGTGAGTTTGTGAGTATGTTAGTTTTGGGGCATAATGATCCGTTTTGGAAAGGAAGAAGAGATAGCTCGTTCCGTTTTTCTTCTCTTTTGAGAATTTGAAGCACATTGCGTAGCTTTCTGGTGGCTCGGTTATAATTAGTTTTCCATGGTGGGGGGGGGGGGGTAGTGTGTATGTTTTGATAACCGTTTAGTGTTCTTTTTTACCGCAAGTAGGTCTTGAATATGTTGAGGAACATGTCGCTTGTTTGCTCTCTGTATGGATTTCCGCTGGTCTCCGCTGCTCTGCGATGCTGCAAATTTTATGATTTGTTCGAGATGAGATTTTGCCCTGTCCATTTCTTTAGTTGTTTTCAAGAGAAGATGGATACTTGTGTTGTTATCTAGTATCGTGAAATATTTTTCCCAGTCTTTATCCCAATTTATTCCAGATAACCAATAAGGGAAAGGTTTGATGTGTTGGAGTAGGAGTTGGGATCCAGTGGGGCAGTAATGCGAGGACAATTCATGATACAATACTGCATTACAATATAATATTTGTCTGTTGGGTTCGTTGTGGTGTTAAAAACATATTTAATGACATCATTAGTTTGTGATGATTATCGGTCAAACGAAGCGTTATTGTAATGGACAAAAAAACAACGGCACTTATAAGCGTTGTTTTTGTAAACGCGTTATAGAACATAGTCTAACTACCCTTTTATGGATTTATTCCCTTAAGACACCTTTTCAAGGTAAATCATTAAGTCAAAAAGACTCATTAACTGTTCAAAGAAGGACTCATTTTGATAAAAAGGCCGTAGGTACCATTGCGACATTTGTGGTAATAAATGATTTGATCATTGGGTTTTGATTGGAAAAAAAAATTAATTAAATTTTCAAAGGTAAATCATTTTATGAACTGGAAAAGGTATTTGATTAAACCAGGTTCATACTGCTGAAAAACAATTCAATTGCGATGTTAATGATATAAAAATATTTACAAAAATGCTATTTTAATAGAAAATTAACTTTTTTGTTCTAGACAAATCATTTCCTAAAAAGCAGTCGTTAAATAAAAAAAAGATCATTCATCATGGTGAAAAAACCCATAGTTGCGATATTTGTGGTAAAAATTTTTTTAATAATTTAATTTTTCTTAAAAAAATAACTTAATCTTTTAAAGGTAATTCATTTACTCAATCAAATTCATTAACTTTACATAAAAGGATTCATACTGGTGAAAAACCGTATAGTTGCGATGTTTGTGGTAAAACGTTATTTGATAATTATTTTATTTTTTTTTTTCGAAATATTTAACTTAATTTTTTTAAGGTAAATCATTCTCTCAATCAAGTGTATTAATTACACATAAAAGGATTCATACTGGTGAAAAACCGTATAGTTGCGATTTTTGTGGTAAATTTTTTGTTGATAATTTCATTTAACTTAAAAAAAATACCTTAATCTTTTAAAGGTAATTCATTTACTCGATCAAGTACATTAACTTTACATAAAAGGATTCATACTGGTGAAAAACCATATAGTTGCGATGTTTGTGGTAATTACTACTACCTTTAATTATCAAATAGTTATTTGATAATTAATTTTTTTTTGAAATATTTAACTTAATTATTTTAAGGTAAATCATTTCCTCAATCAAGTGCATTAATTTCACATAAAAGGACTCATACAGGGGAAAAACCGTATAGTTGCGATGTTTGTGGTAAAACGTTATTTGATAATTAAATTTTTTTTATGAAATATTAAACTTAATTTTTTAAGGTAAATCATATCGTCAATCAAATTCATTAACTTTTCATAAAACGATTCATACTGGTGAAAAACCGTATAGTTGCGATGTTTGTGGTAAATAGTTATTTGATAATTAAATTTTTTTTAAGAAATATAAAACTTAATTTTTTAAGGTAAATCATTTCGTCAACCAAATGTATTAAATGCACATAAAAGGACTCATACGGGTGAAAAACCGTATAGTTGTGATGTTTGTGGTAAATAGTTATTTGATAATTAATTTTTTTAAAGAAATATGCAACTTAATTTTTTAAGGTAAATCATATCGTCAATCAAATGCATTAACTTTCCATAAAAGGATTCATACTGGTGAAAAACCGTATAGTTGCGATGTTTGTGGTAAAACGTTATTTGATAATTAAATTTTTTTTTTAGAAATATTTAACTTAATTTTTTAAGGTAAATCATTTCCTCTATCAAGTGTATTAATTTCACATAAAAGGATTCATACTGGTGAAAAACCGTATTATTGCGATGTTTGTGGTAAAACGTTATTTGATAATTAAATTTTTTTTAGAAATATTGAACTTAATTTTTTTAAGGTAAATCATTTCCTCAATCAAGTGCATTAAATTCACATAAAAGGACTCATACGGGTGAAAAACCGTATAGCTGCGATTTTTGTGGTAAAAAGTTATTTGATAATTACATTTTTTTAGAAAAATTTAACTTAATTTTTTTAAGGTAAATCATTTACTCATTCAAGTACATTAACTTCACACAAGAAGACTCATACTGGTGAAAAACCGTATAGTTGCGATGTTTGTGGTAAAAAGTTATTTGAAAATTATTTCCGTAAAGAAAAATATAACTTTATTTTTTAAGGTAAATCATTTGGCCATCTTCGTAGTTTAAAGGGGCATAATATAGCTCATACTGGTGAACCGCCGTACAATTGTGATATTTGTGGTAAGATTTATATTTTAATACTAAACAACCTCGTAAATTACGGACCTTCTAAATATGATTTGATTTTTATTGTTTTTCACTTTTGTTTATTAATACTCTTTATCCTTTCAACCCCATTTCTTTGAAATCGATGAAATTATCTCTATCATGTTTGCACATTTTGATTTTCATTGGAATAATTTAATTTAAATGCTGAGTGATAGGGTAGATGTACCGTTTGTGGCGACTTTAAGCAATTTTGTATCTTTTATGAAGAATTAAAGTAATCTAAATGAAGTACGGTATATCGAAATATTAATTAATAATATTATAATTCAATAATCGAATTATGACAATTTCAAACCTTTGAACTTTACGGTAATATATAAAATAGTGATATTATTTAATACTTTTTTTCCATTCCAAAAATGTTTATAATTATTATATATTGTTATTAAAACTTAAAAAACTTAATAATAGGTTTGTTCCAGACGTTTGAATTATAAACGTCCACGTAAGACAAAGAGCAAGGCACACTGACCAAGAAACAAGAGTGAGTGAAGAAATGCCCCAGCCCTCGGCCGTTTGGCCGCAACAGGCCGAAAACCGATCTAGGAACGTGCATTTGTATGACTATAGCTCGCCCGGGCACTGTTTTGGAGGTGTTTAAAGACCGCAAAACCAGTTTTAAATTAGGGTGAAGCCCTTGCTTCATGATTTTCACTCACTCTTGTCTCTTGGTTAATGTGTCTTACTCTTTGTCATTCGATGGACGTGATTTAACATCAACAAATGTACACGTGGAACAAACCTAATATAAAACTAATAACACAAAATTTGAATAAATTTGTCAATATTTTTTTTGAATGGTACTCATTGTAGAAGATCCGAACCTACATTGACCTTCACCGAGTTGATAATAGAATGAAACATATGTTATCATGAATTTAGTATATAAAAAAATATATTAAAAATGGGTTGGCTAAAAAAATCCGGGGCAAACTATTTTTAATTTAAAAAAAAATGATTTTTAAAAAAATATTGCAACAAATAGAAAACATTTTACACATCACAGGCCATTGCGATGTTGGGTCCTTTATTATTAAACAGTATACTTACCTCGTATCTCTTTGTTATACATTTCCACGCGCAATAAAATTTAAATCTTTAAAATTCGCCAACCCCTAATAGTTTAAGAACTAGCAACGTTTTCGAGAGAGAAATTTAGGTCGACCAGTGTTTATATCTGTTATCTTTCGCACTATCCCGGACATCTTACGGGCTGTCTGGCTGTCGGGAGGGATTGCGTTTATTAGTGCGCATCGCACCTGTACAGGTAAAATATTGAAATATTCAGAAAAAAAAGTTTCAAATGAAATTTGTAGAAAATAACATTTTACATAAAAAATGTCCGGTGACTAATTTTCGTCAAGTTGCTAGTTTGCCTGCTACAAGCTTGGAAAGGCTGGCTCGACGTGACGTTATTTGAGTGGCCGATCGTTCAGAGATACAGCCGTTGTGCCGACATATATACAATGAGCTTTACAAGCTTGTAGCTGGCAAACTAGCAACTTGACGAAAATTAGTCACCGGACATTTTTTATGTAAAATGTCATTTTCTACAAAGTTCACCTAAAACTTGTCGTAGGTGCGATGCGCACTAATAAACGCAACCCCTCCCGACAGCCAGACAGTCCGTATGATGTCCGGGATAGTGCGAGAGATAACATATATAAACACTGGCCGACCTAAAATTCTTTTTTTTTCGACGTCGCTAGCTCTCGTATTATAATAGGACCGATTTTTTTTTGCAAATTTTTTTAGCCAACCCATTTTTAATATATTTTCTTATATACTAAATTCATGATAACATATGTTTCATTCTATTATCAACTCGGTGTAGGTCGACGTAGGTTCGGATCTTAAACTATCATGGAAACATTCGCCAACATGTAGAGCAACAATGCAATAATTATTTAAAATGTAGATAATAATTATTATTGTAAAATTAAGCTAGCTGAAGAACAAAACAGGTACACTTATTTATTAAATAGAAAACTCTTATCCTATAAAATAGATTTTTCTTTTAAATTATGGAAATATTTACATACAAATTATAATGTTAAATAATCTACAAGACAGAAGACGCATTACTCTAAAGAAGCACCCATGCGTTCCCCGACGCGATCCTACTTTCCTACTAAAATAAATGTAATCCAAAATGTTTTTTTCCTTAAACTTTCTCCGAAATACGCTGCATCTTATGCTATATGGTTCATGTTCATACGTTTCGTAGTTTTTTCATTTAAAGTGGACAAAAAAACGTCTCATTTAGCAGTATAGATAAACAATATACATATTATGATGTAGGTACTCAATTGTTAGAAAGTATAAGTATATATATTCAATTTTTTCTAGGTGAAACATTTGGTCTAAGAAATACATTAAAAAAACATAAAAGGATTCATACTGGCGTTAATCTATAAAGTTACGATATTTGTGGTAGGAAAATATTTCAAAAACATATCTTCGATATAAAATAAATAACTCATTTTTAACTATTACAGGACGATTCATAAAGGTGAAAAGCCATTCATTCTCTTGCGTTGTTTGTAGTAAGTATAAAAAGAAGTAAACAGCTTACTCAACTATATCATTATTACTCACATATCTAGTAATTATCATCTTTAAAGTTAATATATGCAAATTGTTGCAGATAAAACATTTAGGTATAGGCAACTATTTAAAAAAAATATACACAAATTGATTCGCAAGGATGAAGATGATGCCATTAAATTGAACCTGAAAGAAAATGTTGATAATTACTTCAATGTTGAAAAAAAAATCAATTTTATTAGAAATTTAAGTTAATAATAATAATAATGTTAAGAATAATAATAATATTGTATAATTTATGTTTAATAAACTGTAATATACCTATTTGATTGTTTTAGTTTTTTTTTAGTTATACAAACAATAACAGCCTATGAAGGATTTAGAAAGAGTTTATATTTGAATGTATAAAAGAAATGAAGCGAATAAAAATGAGACTTAAAATGCCATCAGTTGGTGCCGTGGGTTGTCTGTGCAGTACACATTATATCATCGAAAACCCTCAAACATGGAGTTTTCTCGAAGTTCTTAATTAATATATAACTAGTAATTAAAAGACCATTTTACGGGAAAAAGTGCTATGGCTTAAATCACCCGATTTAATATCTAATTTACAGTATATCTTATTGAGTATATTATGTATTAATTTATGGTATGAGATGTATTTGGAGCCACACGAGGTGGAATTTTAAAGTTCACTCCTCTTTTGATAATAAACGAGTATTAGTCGACTTGAACTCTCCGTCAGATTATTCGACATGACCTTTAGTAGTCGTGGTCATGGTGTCCCTTTCGTGGGACGTCAAATTCATTTAAATGACGTTTCATGGGACGTAATAGCTTCAACTATAGGAAGCTGCGATCCAGATGGATTTTGTCCTAGCAGCGCACAACTACTAGTGTTTTTGTAAGAATTACTTATGCATATTGGTTTGTTTGTTAGTGTTTTCTGTATTGGAAGATATTTTATGAACATAATATGGATGATATGGATCGTGACCGGCGTAATTCAAACATTATCAATAATAAAGTTCTCCACTTTACTGGCTTAAATATCTACAAACGATGGAGCAGGTGGGTTTATATTTATGTACATAAATATCCTGAAAAACTTTATGTCGTTTCGGACTCCTTGTATCTATACTTCGTGGAATTGCGTTGGAATTAAATCGGAGTAATCGGACAACGGAACACAGGAACAATAAATAATGATTTAGATCATTATTCATTTGGATATTTTGGATTTGGATTGTACAATTTACAATCCAATGCACACCTTCAATATGTTTCTTCTGAATTCATATATTGAAGCTAGAAGTAGAGAATATCGAACACCTATTCAAACATGTATTCAACTGTGTAAAACTCCCAAGGTAGACAACTTATTCTGACAAATTTAAATGATTATAATTAGGTATACGCCTTATGGAAGAAACAGGAGAAATTACAACAATAAGAAAATATATACTGCGAGGCGTCTTATTACTTTCATTTATGAAACTCGCTGTTGGTTAAAAGAACTCTAAGCACTTTATAACTATATCACCAGAACTATATGCATACATCCTCTATGTATATACGAACTCCCACCCTTGACCCCAGAGCCCTCCTTATTTGAATTTCCCCAGGAAAAAGTTTCAAATAAAAGTTGTAGCCATTAATGCCTCTAAGTCCTAAGAACTGCAGCAAGTTGAAAGAAAATCTTTGGAGCCGTTTTCGAAAAAATTGAAAAAACCTTAGAAATTCCTAGAATATAGTGGAGCTTCCCGTTAACCGATTTTAATTAAAAGCTTCGTGGCACAACAAGATATAATATGAGGGCAAAATTCTAAGTTTGGTGAAATTCGGATAAAGCTTTCGATACGATATGGCTGTCACACACAGACATGCTTCTAAAAACCATTTTTTGGACTCAGGGGGTCACAAAACGGGTATTTACGGTGAAAGCTGGAATTCGAAAATTCGACCCGATTACAATACTTCCTTTACTATATAAATACCTAGTAAAAGAAAGTACAAATATTAAGAAAATAAAACTTTAATTCGTTGTAAATAATAATTTTTTGTGCTTTATTATGTTAATGTTATTATTGAAATTAAGTTTGAATATAAAATTATTAATGAGATTGAATTAAGATATGACAATGCTTATAAAAGTTATTTTATTAACACTATTTGAAATGAACTTATCAAATAACTTTCGTTTTTTTTGCAATTGAATTTTAGAACTAATTAAAATAAAAATAATTTAGCATTTCCAACATGTTATTCTGTTAATAGTACTGAACTTCTCAACGTGCGGAGAAAGTGTTAACAATATGTTTTTTTAAATTCGAATCATAGTTTTGTACAAAAGGATGTGAATATCAATGAATTGAAGTCTCATTTAAAAAACCACGCAGATATTAATTAAAGTTCTAAAAATGTTCTAATTAGTTATTCGAGGTGGTAAATTAAAGGGACAGAATTTTGACTGTTGAAATAACAAACATTTATAAGTATCTAATAAAAGTTAAGTTTCTAACCACCCATAAACTTTTCTTTTTATCTATAATAAAAGAAATGTAATCTGATTGGGGAAGCGAACAAGGGGTTAATCCTGTATGTACACCTAACTACATATGGACTTTGTATACATTGTCCAAGTGACCAATACACTTCCATATACTACATATACTAGTTCACAACTTATAGTTACGATTTTTTTGCAATTGAAAATTTAATTTTATGATTTGCATCTGAAATTTTGACCTCAACTTTTCTATCTCTAAAATTTGCTATCATAGTCTCCAGCATACTCAGTTTGTTAGTAAATCCACCACTCATTAAAAAAATTATATTAATTAATTTATAAATAATTTAAAAATAGTAGGATCTGATCAAAATGAGCATCCTATAATTTGATTTTGATGACAAGGAGGAACTATGGGTACAAGCGGTACAAGTGTGACAAGTTCTAAACAATAGAAGGCCTAATGCCAAAAATGGCTTCTCAATACTAACACCCCAAAAAAATTGCAACGAATATAACAATATTAATTACTTTCTTGATGTACATATGTATTATAAAAATAGACAATCAGAAGAAGCTCAAAAAGATTCTATGCAACTAGCTTCAACATTTTGTGTTACCTACCAAGCCTGACCTCTAACAATAAGGGTGCGTTCAGACGGATCAACTAAACTCGCCCGACTATTTTCAATCTTGTAGACTGTAGCAAGGTAAGCGACGCGAGAAGTGAAGCACAAGCGAGTTGAATGGGAAGCAAATTGAGCAGAATTGAAAGAAAACTGATCAACAAAACTCGTTCAACAAAAGTTTGATTCAGTCAAACTTTTGTTGAACGAGTTTTGTTGATCAGTTTTCTTTCAATTCTGCTCAATTTGCTTCCCATTCAACTCGCTTGTGCTTCACTTCTCGCGTCGCTTACCTTGCTACAGTCTACAAGATTGAAAATAGTCGGGCGAGTTGAGTTGATCCGTCTGAACGCACCCTACGACTCGATTAAAGATCTAATTTAGATGTAAACTAAATCTGGAATTACCTAAATATATGTGGCGGTTGAGAGAACATAAAACCCACTACTGGCTAAAAATTATAAATAGAAAAATATATGAATATATATATAAAACTATTGAGGAAACAATAAATTCCCAAATAGATTGAAAAACTTTTTGCAGAAAAATATTCTAGACTTTTTAAGGAAATTTTTTATTTTTCTCGACCGAAAACCGTGTCATTTTTTATGAAAATAACTAAGGATTCTTTGCTTTGTTTGATTTTTAACCTACTTGGCTTAAATTTGACTTGAGGTCAAATGACTTGAAATTAGATAACAATTAACGTATTTTTTGGACTAGAAGACGCACATCTTAAATTTATTAGATAATTTAAAAAATACATTATAATGTTACATTCGAATTATAGTTTTTATTTATTGTTAACATAATTCTTACTAACAATATTCAGCTTATCTTACTGTATTGTCATTCGTCTCGTTATTGTCACCGTTCATCCTTACTAATATTATAAACGTGAAAGTTTGTATGGATGTATATATGTTTGTTGCTCTTTCACTCAAAAAGTACTGAATGGATCTGGATGAAAGTTGGCATAGATATAGATTATAATCCGGTGTAACATTTAGTATACTTCTTATCTTATACCGGAATAGGAACCGAGTATTTAATAGCAGTTTCGTTAAAGTTCACGAAATAGAGTCTTAACTCATTTTCCTTAAGAAGACTTGATCTACTTTTTACTCAGGAGAGATGTACTATTCCCGTGGAATAGATATGTTTTTTGTTTATCACAGAGTTAACGATTGATATGATTTTTGCAATGTGGTATCTAGTTTGGGTGAGAATGATATAGTTTACTTTAACTTTTAAGGCTAGAATAATGCATGGTTCCCATGGGATGACAAAACAATAACATCCTACAAGAACCGTTCATTTAAAAAGTTTCGGTAATGTTCGTGAAATAGAATTTATCGAATTTTCCTCAAGAAGGCCTGACAAATTTTACTGGAAAACACATATGAATTTCAATTTAACACCCGATAAAAGTAAAAATGAAAATTTTTAAAATATTTTAATTTTTTCATTGCTTATTGTCGAAGATATTAATTAGAAATACACGTATTTAAGTATTAAACTAAAAATTTCAAAAATTAACAATTACTTAACGGAACGAATTTTAATGAAGTTTTGCTAAAGATCCTGTAGGATAGCTACTAATCTATTCTTTTAAAAGAACATCCATTAATTACGTGAGGCGTTCAGGGGCTGATGGGGTCGAGCCGAATCTCATCTAATCTTACTTTGGAGAAAGGGAAGGTCTCGCAAATGTCACGTATTTTTTTTAAGAAAACACGTTTTGAAAAATATCACATTAGATTGTGGATTGGGGGAAAGGGTCATGCCAAATCTCATAACATCTTACCAGAGGGGAGGGGGTTGGATTTCAAAAATCGCAAAAAACGCCTCGCGCAATTAATGGATGCCCCTTAAAATAGCTGAACGGTTTTAAATGACATTTGGTATGAAAGATTTTCAAGTCCTAAAGGAAGGAATACAGGTACTGTTTTACTAAAAATCGTATAGAAGCTGATGTGAGACAGCTAACATCTCTTTCTTGAGAAGTAGTTTTACGAATTTTGATGAACTTTCTTTGGATGTAAAGTCTGAAAGTATCTAATCAGTTAAATTTAGATACACTCAGCGAAGCGAGCGGGTATCAGCTAGTATTACCTACTTTCTTCTGAACTTCTGTTGTCACTCTTTATTTATCCATATTTATTGAAAAAAATATTTTTATGTTACCTTCAGACTATAAGATGCCCTTAAATTTGAGCCCATTTTTCTCTTTAAAAAATACTTTTTTTTTTTTTTTGATATTTACAATTTTTTCGGTTCAAATTTTGTAAAAATAATTCTAGTTGAAATATATTTAAAATAAATATTGAAAATAAGAACCATTTCAAAAATTCGGGACAATCCGGGATAAATATTGCTTCTAGAAAAATCTGGGACGCAAGGCGGAAATCCGAGACACTGTCCCGGCCAATCCGGGACGTATGGTCACCCTACAGATATGCATTTAACTTTGCAAAAAATTGCCGATTTGACTTGAAATTTTCTGTGGTTATACTTCCGACGTTGTCAAAAATTCTATTTGTATACAACCCCTTAAGATAGTGAAAAGTTGCAGATAGGAAGTAAAGAGAGGATGCTGTTTTTAGGAAAGAAGACTTTTTTTTATATTGTTTTCGTATGTCCTTTCCCATACAAAGTTTGGCGACAGGGCCATTAATGGCCCATTGCTTAGCCAGAGATGCTAGTTGTTGGCCCAACATCGGCAACTGTTAACGGCCCAAGTACGGTTGCCGGCTGGATGATAACCCCGGGCCGCTAATGGCAGTCGACTATCGGCCGACTGCAGTAAAAGTTACCGGGCCGTTAATGACGATTAACAATCGGCCGACTGAAGCAAAGGTTACAGGGCCGTTAATAGAAACCAACAATCGGCCGACTGCAGTAAAAATTACTGGACCGTTAATGGCAAATATTATAAATTAATAAAACTACTTAAATATTGAAAAAAATGATATAAAATCAGCTCAACGATTATTATGATACAATCATTTATTCACTTTATAATACATACAATCTTAATAAAAAATCAGACAACATCAATAATTAATACAAAAGTAGAATTTTAAACCTGGCGTACATAATACACACTCTAAAATCAAAAGGAAATTTTTGGTGGTTTATAATGAAGATCCTCTTTCTTATCGCCCATTCTCACGGTCCACCCAACCAGAAAGCCATCGGACTACTTTGCCAGCGATTTTTTTAGATTCCTCTGCATCCCCAAACTTTTCAGTTACAACATCTAGAATATGCAAAATCAATTATAAATAAACTTGTTTTTAAGACACAATATGTGTGAGTGAAGGAGTAAGAACTAAAATAGTATAAGAGGTGAAAAAAGGAGATTTATTTTCATAAGGGTATGAAAAAAAAAATTTAATTGTAAAACCAATTTTAAGATGAGATTAAATTCTCTAGAAAATTAACTAAATAACTCACCTGCGTAATATAGAATTTCGACTAGTTATTTATCCCAATTTTTATTTGCATCGCTTAAGTCTGCAGCAAACTTATCAACTTTAGGATACTCATCAGCCGGTGGATATTTACAAAATAATATGCCTTTAAAATCCTTCCATCTGTAACATTAAATTTAATTATTAATATTTTTTTATTTGATTATTTCACACTATGAGAAAACTATTAGATTATCAGGTAAATAAATATAAATTATCTATAGTTTAATTTGAAAGAATGTATTATTATTCAATTATTAAATAGAACTACTTACTTTAGTCAGAGACTTTAATAGACTGGTTATCAACAAGCGATATAGGCGAACTATTCTGAAATACAATAATACACTTTAAACACTTTACCATGCGACTATTGTTTAACGACAATTTCTGTGTTAGCGAAACGAATCCTCTTGCCCCTGTTCTACCGTTAAAAGTATAATAATTTTTACCACCAGATAGCACTTAAATGAAGGATATATTCATACTTTGCGTTCATTGGTTAATTCTGTAATACATTTGGAAAGTATTTATATGGTGCGAATATTTAAAAATAATTGACGCAATTGCAGATTGCAGAAAAATTCATTTGAAATGTATGTTTCAAATTAAAGATGTATCGCTTTGTCGCTGTTTACTATTGTCACTATCCACATTATTTATAAAATCTACACTACTTACAAGTTTTTTTAATTGTCGAAATTTTTTTACGCGTTTATTTGACATTGTAGGTACAATTATTCTGAACGTTGATGCTCAATAAATCTTAAAACACAAATCACCTTAAACATAAGTCAAATATAATAGACTCAAAGTGATGAACAACTCAGGGAACTCAGGGTGACTTAGAGCCCCCTCAAAGTATTTAAGGTTTATAGTAAGTCATCTGACTTTTAATTATTTGTGCGTGAGCAAAAAATTATTTAGCCAGACTTTGGCCTACCGTTGGCCGACGAACGAATATTGAATGATGATCGAATAGACGGCGACCGGCAATTAACCAGATATGGCCCATTAACAAATTCCCATTAATAGGCCGAGCGTTGATAGCCAGACATGGGCCGATAAACGGGGCTTTTGTCATTAACGGCGACTTTGTATGGGTTGTTCGCTGAATATAAGGCCTTTCAATTCAGGATATTCTCTAACTATTGTACTTTATTATTCCATTTCAAGGTAAGTTAAGCATTGACTGCAATTTATTTTAATTTGTTAAAGTCATAATATCAAACTTAATACATTTCATAACATAAACACCTGGATTAATGAATTACTACAAATTATAGGGTAGACCGAGGCGAATCGGATCAGTGGGTGAATCGGATCAAAATAAGAAATTCGTAAATTTTTTGAATAACGCGTTGAAACAAAATCCTAGGGATTGGTGTCTTAGGACTCTCTAGTCTCTGGTGCCTCACACTTTTTGTCCCAGGTAGTGTTTTGTTTCGACTTGTATATCGGTGTCAGTGCTGCTTTTAAGCTAACCAGGTATTTGTGTGTGTTACAACTGTGGTGCTCATATAAGGTACGTACTTACTATTTCTTTGTGTCATTCTAAAAATTTGTGTTAAAACTTTGAATTATATGGTTTATATTGACTAGGAAGAGGGCTATTTTAGAACACATTTTAGTTTTTAAGCACAATATTAAAGGTTTATGAGTAAAATATTGATTTCAAAAGTCTTTAATATGGGGCTATTCGGCGGATCGCGTCATCGGGGGCGAATCGGATCACTTATTTAAAGTGATTTATTTTATATTTGAAGTTAATGTTCATTTATTTATTTCATTTAGATGGTTTGCTGGTACAAAAAGAAGACAAATGCGGGAGAATGGTCTCAAGAAAAAATGAGAGAAGCCGCAAATAGAGTCCTGGCCAAAGAGTTAACCTTACGTCGGGCTGCTGAAATTTACGAATTATCATACACGAGTTTATAAAGAAGAATCTTTTTCTCCAGAAGTGGCAATAAGACTCGTGGTGGACAGCCAGCATTAGATGAGAATGCCGAAAAGATATAAGCAGATTATTCTCCTAGAAAAAGATGCTAAGAAAAAAATTAAGACTGAAAAAAAAGCTGAGAAAAAGGCTGATGACAATGAAAATGTGAAGAAGATGAAAAATAAAAGAACGCCTGGTATAAAAATTAAAGGTTCATCTGCGAAGTAGAGAAATTGGCATTGTATCTACTGCTCAGAAAAATTCCCTCATCCGCCATCAGAGGATTGGATTCAGTGCCATGCATGCGAAGAATGGAGCCACGAAAAATGTGCTCAAATAGGAGGAATAAAAGGCCCGTATATATGTGATTCATGTGCTAGTAATTAATTTTGATCTTTATATTCATTATTATAATTTTGTTAATGATTAATAAAAATATTATAGTGCAAAAAACATTTAATTTATTTATATTATGTACGATCCCATTCGCCCCGTAAATTAGGGCGATTCGGATATTTCTCTCTTTCAAGTTTTTAGTTAATATTTTGGAGAATTTATGAACAATTTAAATTTTGAAATATTAATTGCATAGCTGGATTGTTACTGATTACCATTTTTAACCGACTTCAAAAAAAGGAGGAGGTTCTCAATTCGACTGTATTTTTTTTTTTTTATGTTTGTTACCTCAGCGTTTCTGACTGGGTGAAGCGATTTTGATGATTCTTTTTTTATTTGAAAGCTGGTGCTTCCCGAATGGTCCCATTTTAATTTGAAGGAAATCGTTTACTTCTAAGGGGTTGAAAACTAAGAGATGAAATATTAACTTCTTATTGGATAGCTCGATTTTGATAATTCTTTTCTTATTTGAAAGCTGGTGCTTTTCGTGGGGTCCAGTTTTAATTTGAGGGAAATCTTTCACTTCTAAGGGGTTGAAAATTAAGGGATGAAATATTAACTTCTTATTGGATAGCTCAATTTTGATAATTCTTTTTTTATTTGTAGAACACAACCTTAAATTAATCTCCTATCCATTTAAAAAAAAAACTCCACTCATAAAGGGTTAAAAATTAGAGATGAAATAATATTATAAATTTTTTCTAGCTAACCCGATTTTGATAATTTTGTTTCTATTACGTACAACGTACCTTTAAATTGTTCACATTTCAATTTAAAGAAAAAAATCCACCTCTTAAGGATGAAAATAGGGGATGAAATAGTGACATTTAACCGAATTTTGATAATTTTTTTTCTGTTGGAAAGAATAATCCACTTAGTTTTGTTATTACATTTAAAAGCAAAAAATTTTAACCCTTAAGAGCAAAAAGGGATGATGTAGTAACTTTTAATATTAAAATGCGCTGCCTCATATGAGCAGCGCGTTTGGAAGGTTAACCATTTTCAAGAAAATAAAATCAGTTATCAAACTTCAGATCACTAAAACGCGAGAAATAAATAAATATTATAAAAAAATGAAAAAACCGACTTCAAAATATATAAAAATTCTAAAACAAAAAATGCACTAAAAAGTAACAAAATAATGGCGTATCCTTGCAGTATCTACAACTTACAAATTATTAGGATGATACAATGTACAACTATTGTTATTTTTGGAGTTGGTGTCAGTCAAGAAAATAAATATTAATGGTAATTTGTAAAAATTGTACAAAGGTTTAGTTGGTAATTGGTATTTTGTAGTTTAAAGGTCGCTAGATATTGTTACAGTTTGAGTATATTGTTTAAAAGTTTATTTGAAAAATAATTTTCATAAGATATTCTCGTTTTTTGCTAAGTACCAATATAGTCGTATTTCCTTGGCTGACACCAACTACAAAAATAACAATAGTTGTACATTGTATCATCCTAATAATTTGTAAGTTGTAGATACTGCAAGGATACGCCATTATTTTGTTACTTTTTAGTGCATTTATTGTTTTAGAATTTTTATATATTTTGAAGTCGGTTTTTCATTTTTTTATAATATTTATTTATGTCAATAAATGTTACACATTTTACACTTTAGTATGCGTTTCATATGCTTAAACAAAAATTGATCCGATTCGCCTCGGTCTACCCTAAATATATCAAAAACCATAAGAGAGCGAAAAGTTACAGATAGAAACTAAAGAAAGGACCCATGCTGTTTTCAGGAAAAAGGACTTGTTATTTTTATTGTTTCCATTTGCCCTTTGTTTGCTAAATAAAAGGGCATTAAAATTCAGGATATTCTTTATCCATTGTACATTACTCTTCCATTTCACCAAATATACACAGGTGTAAATCTCACCGAACCTAGACGAAGTGAGTTGGCGGTTAAATAGTGGGGGTACAAAACAAGTTTTGAGAGACGACGTCAACCGCGGCCAATTTAGTACCTTACGGAGTTCCGTTTCGTATTAATGTGAGTTCTCCACCAGACTATGATCTCGATGTCGGCTTTGTTATTGCCAGTCGTGGTCATCGTCTCGTTTTCTTTTGACAAACGTGAGAATGTGTGAAAAGTTTTAAACCGATCAAATTCCACGCGAATTGTTGCAATCTCACTCGCATTCATTCATCCATGTTTCCATACACTGCGATTATGTTACCTGGGCAACCACGGTCATCATAAAACAATTCAGGGGTAGTACTGAATACTTCTACATAAAAAAAAAAAATTACGTGTCTTACTCATTGTGATCTACTAAGTACCTTTAATCAGTGTGATGTTATTGTTGAATTTTTAAATATGTTTTGTACTGTTTAATTTAAATGTTGCCACGCTCGTCGAATGAACATCAGGGAAACCTCCAACGAACAAACGCTGGGGGCACTACTGATAATAGTGTTAATGGAAATACGGAGGCGATGGGCGTTAGTGAAGGGGCCGTAGGCCCCTGTGTGTCTTTTGAAGATGTTTGGAGTCAACTACAACAAAAAGAATCGGATTTAGTTCTAGCTGCCGAATTAGGAAAAGCCTTACTCGAACAAAATGAAGAGTTAAAGAGACAACATGATGCAACTGTTGAGGAATTCACCAAAAAATTAGAGGTATTTTCCATTTTATTCAAGTTTAAAAAAATTTAACACAGGAAATAATAGACCAAAGCATTGAAATTGTTTACTAAATTCTACTGTAAATGTTTTATTTTTAAATGTTATTTTATTTGAACTATATTGTTGCTCATTGCAAGTTATACAAATATTTAACTTTGAAAAAAAAAATGTTTAAAATATACTTCGTTTTAGGTAACATACATATTGTTTCAATTTAAGTATTTAATCAAGTTTATTATCTCAACACTTTATAATGAATCATATAGATAAAGCAGGGAAAAATGAGATAAGAACACGTTTTGGAAAAAAAAATTTGCAATTTGACCTTTACAACCTTTGAAAAAATCAATTTTGAAAAAAATTGTCGTCTATAAAAATTAATTTTGAGTAGTGTCTTTCAATAAGTAATGGACAATGTTATTTATAATGCATTCAGCAGAGGCGTGCAGTCAATTGAAATAACTAATAAGGGATTGCTTTCCTATAGATTTTTTGGAAAAATTAAATATTTTAATTTACTTACTACAAATAAAATTATAGTATGTAGCATTATTTACGTTTTGTATTAATACATTAATTAAAATAGTTAAATTCCATTTATTTTAAGCAATACAGCGATTGAATTCCTTCATACATTGCTTCTAATGCTCTCTGTCATACTCTCGCATATAAGCATTTGTAATGTCACCTAACCTTGTCTCTCTCTTTTTTGTACACAAATTATGTTCAAGAGTTTCATAGTAGGAGGAGGGATTCAAAAAAGTACGGAAAACAAGTTACGTGGTTTATGGATAGCCCCTAAAAAGCAATTAAAAATTTACCTTACGCCTAGGATTTCATCAAGTCAAATAGTTTGACATTTTTTTTTAAAGAATTATGCTTGAGATTGTAATTTTTAAGATAAATAACTTGCTAAATCTTGCGTTGACTTGATAGTTTGACTTGATTTTAAGGCCAAGTAGCTTGAAATTCAAGTCAAGTAGCTTTAAATCAAGCCAATTAGTGAATACTTAATACTTACTATGTAGACCCCTGTGATTCAATTGCATACATATTAATGCAATTTATTTATAGTTATTTCGTACATTTAGATATGGATGTGTGCAAATTAAATAACTTGTTTTCATACTAATTTAGTATGTACAAGTGGCTACCCTTAACTTTGTTCACAAAAAATTTAGCAAAATAAGTAAACAATGGGCTTAAGAAAATAAACCCTTATAAATTAAGACATTAAAATCACATTCTTGGAAGCAAAAGCATACTTTTCGAGAATCTTATTATAACAATTTAACAAAGCTTAAAGATAACTTTAAAAAATAAAAATAAATGAGTAAGTGAAGTCATTTCCTTGGGGATTTTCTTCAAATTATTAAAAATTGTTTTTAATTCTTCAATGAACGAATTTAAAAATTATAAAAACAAAGGCTCTTAACATTTATATGTAGAGTGATAGTAATAAGAATAGAATTTGAGAAAATTGATATTTTAAGATAAAGATTTTAAAATGCAAAACGTTCAATCCTGTTCTTAAACTACTTAGGGGTGGAATTTCTAAAAATTCTTCCTTAGTGGGGACCTTAGGGACTTAGTGGAGAGTTTTTAGCTTCACTCGTTTAGTATCCAGAGGGACTACCAGTCTACTCTTTCATATGTATAGATGATTGCTAAAAAAATTATTTTCAACTTAATAAAATAAATGAAACTTGAACAGATATAGTCATTCCATTGATCTTCAGTAAAAAAGATAAGAAACGTATATTTAAGGCATAAGTAAAAATTGTATTATTTTGTAACGTTGAAAGTGTCTTTAAGGCAATAAAAGGTGGACAATTTATAGTCGATGTCCTTAATTTACGCATTATTTGTAAAGAATAGCACGGTGTCCAAAAATTTTCAATTATGTAATTTATAGCGGTTCTTCACTCTCTTTTTTACCTTCAAAGATTTTTGAAATTCAATGATTTCATATTAAGAGCCTTCTATAAACGTTACGTGGTTTAAGGATAGCCACATAAAGAAAATATTTTAAAGTAGGCAGGATCTTGTATGATAATGCTTCTTCGAGTAATCATTGAAGATTACTCGGGCAATATATAGTAGTAGATCCAAAACACAGAATAACAAAGCTCCTATTTCATATTTCTTTCTATTATTTACTTTTAAAATATTTTTTAATATGTACCTAAGTAAAATACATAGGTATATTCAATAAACTATTTCATATTATATATGTTTTGTCCTATTACTTCCTCTAAGTGAAAAATCACCACATGCCCCTGGCATTCAGTCCAGTAGTTTTAAAATAAATCGTTGACTTACGTCTTTTTGGTCTGTATAAAAATAGGATGCGATCTTTATATATTTCGTTTTATTCCGCTAATAATAGAACTTGAAAAGTTTGAACTAATCAAAATTTTTATTACGATCTTCTAAATGATTTTTGACTGTTACTGTCTCAAGGATTGGACTTGATCAATGATATGCTTTTTGTATAAAAAGTCGGTCGTTAATAACGAACTAACTGGTTTTCCATAAAGAGACACGAAAAAGATATGTCGTCGCTCACATGAATGCAGTCTTATTGCAATTTATATAATGCACACACATATACGAGCCTTTTGCAATAACCAGAGAATTATTAAAGAGAAAATATGAAAAAAATAACATCCACTTAACTCGCTGAATGACTGAATACAATGCAAACAATTTCAACATTGTCTCTACAGCACACAGACATTAATAAAATGAAAAAAAAAATCACTGAATCGAATTAAACCGTTACCGCAAAATTATCGAGTTCAAAAAACATATTAAATGTATACCTTATTATTCTTGGTAATTCATTAGAATATCATATTACCCGCCATGCTGTTTGTCTATTAACGTGTACAAAAAATATTTCACTATTATTATAATATCGAAATTGAAATAGCTTTGAAGGCTCCGAAACTATTTCTTATTTTCCCTACCTTTAATTAAATGCCATTAAATAAAACGAATGGTTTGAAGGGCACACCAATGGTCGACACTTGATAATTATTTTGCCTTTTTCTTTTTGAAATATTCAAATATTATAAAGGAGGAAAATATCGATCGTGAACTAGAAATATTTTACATTGTTTGTAACGTCTGTTACTGACGTCACTGCTAGGAAAATTATCTGAACAAATCGATAATATGTACCTTAATAACGTACATATTTATATAATATTAATAAAGGTTGAAAGATAAAAGCATTGAGTAAATAGCTTTAGTTTTTGCAACGGAAATTTCATACAATGAAGGTTAAAAATATTTAATTAATAAAAAAAGTTCATCATTTTTATACGATATAATTACACTTCTAATTACTTTAATTGCATATATTCCCTCAGGACTGTTAAAATTGAAATGAAGTCGTGTTGGAATTACTAGATGATGAAGTTTTCTTAAGGCCTTAATTTCACAGGAAGGTGTAATCTTCGCTTGCAGCAAAAAATAATGTTCCACTTATTAAGATGTATCATAGCAGTGCTATTTTTATTATGAAATGTTTCACTATTTATAGGTATTGTCTTTAAAAAAAAGTATTTAAAGGAATTTACCCGGAAAATAAAAGCTATAGCCTTGTGAATAACAAGTGTGCATTTCAATGCTAAAATTCAGACTAAACAGAGCAAAAATTTTAAGAGAAACCTATTAAAAAAGAAAGAAACAATAAAATTAAGTGATTGAAATACTAGGACACGTGTAACCATAAAAAATTAATAATGAGTATACGATTTATTTAGAAATTTGATTTTCGTGTCAGCCGCTTTCGATTATATCATTTATATTTTAGTGTTTGTCGAGTCTACGTTTATATTTGATTTTTAGATCGATTTATTGTGAAATTTCTCATGAGTTATTGGTTGTATAACGTTTTTTGAGAGTGTAATGCTCGATGCATTTTATATAATTTTTTGAGGCAGGAAAAAATGCAATTTTTCCATTCAAAAATTGCCAAATTCTTGCTTTTTGAAATCGTGTTAAATGATTACCTCATTAAATGGAAGTCAAATTAGTAGGTACCTAATAAAATTTTATGTCCAACTTTTATTTTAAAAATAAATGAATAGATATTAAAAAGAAATTAAAATTAAAACTTTATTGTTAAGCTTAAGAAATGCGATCAATGCGGATTGAATCATGATTAAAGGGTTTGTTGTCGGGATGAATGTTCACAGTTAACATTTTAAGTAAAGCAACTTATTATTAATAAATTAGTGCCATTTTAGTATCCGTGATATTCATTGATCTTTCAAACTAAAGGATTATGGTATATGAATTTGAACATTAATATGAGGATTTCTCAAACCTGTTATAACCTTCTCGTTAAGGGTTCTTTTATTAGATGGAAATTTTATAAAGCGTTTAATAAACTAAACTGCTTTATTTATAATTCGAAGATAATTAATTTATCAGAAAAAAATCACTACTTTTGAAATCGCTCGTATCACTTTTAATTGAATCATTTGTATTCACCGACTGAATCACTTGGAATGACTTGGAGTGCGTTCTCAGTTACTTGATTTACATAGGTAAAACATGTGTTCTCGAACATTCGAGAGAGTTCGATTGTCGAATCTTTTAAAAACTTTCAAAATCGTTGGCTACTACGAATTCTATTGAATTTATATTCCTAACGCAATCCCTCTCCAATTAGGCTATAAACCTTAAACGAAGATATTTAAAAGAAGATATCCTAAGGATTTGGTTGAGGACAGTTAGTTCAATAGTACAATTAAAAATTGCCCTTAGTTAAAGAGCTGTGAAGCCCAGGAAAATTTAAACGATAACGCAGTTCAAGAGTTGTACACCCATATTGTGGCCATAAAGTGAACGAAACGAACAAGCAGAATAATAACTTTTGCAAAAAAGAATTTTCATAAAACAATCTAGAATGTTTCATTCTTTTCCATCGCTGTTCGTTGACTCTGTTTTTGTGCGTTACAGTTTTTTATTTTGTCAATTCGTATGTATAGTTTTTCAGATCTTTGATTTAGATTAGTGTAATTAATTGCGGGTTTTAGATAAATTTTACAATTGATTTTAAATATTGCCTAGTGCTAAACGTCTTCTGGAAGAAATTTTTACGACTTTATTTTAAAGACAGTCGTGATATGACATTTTTAAAATGTTCAAGACTTATCAGATTTGACCCTTTTAAGTAAATGTATAGTGAATCATTTTTAGTTATTCTTTTTTTAGTTTTACTTCATCATCATATAACGGCATATAGTTGACACTTACCTTCCAAACTTCATCAATTTAATGGCAATAGTGAGAAGTAAAATGACTATGACTTATAGGCTAGGCAAAGTTGTAAGGATTCCTTATCATTTCGTAAAAAAAACCCTAAAAATACCAGAAGCATATTTATTGTTATCTGGTTGTTACGTAAAATATTATCGGTGATATTAAATGGCAATAATTTTAATTTTTTTAATAAAAGTGAGCTCTTTTAACTACATACATCATGTTTGAATTAAATGCATTATGAAATTGATATACCTATAATAATTTGGTTATGAAATCAACGTCGAAGCTTCCATAATTCAAAAGCTATTATTTATATTAACGATGATGTAAAAACTTCTAACAAGATGCGGTAAACTTGGCAAAGGCCTAGATTTTCTTATAATAAGTTGTTTGTTGTAAGTTGATTGCCCTGTGATTATTTCAGCTTGATTTCTTCACCAAATTATTATACTTAGATTAAATTTATGCAGATGATACGATGCATTTTAATCAGTTTTACTTTCAAGATATAGATTTTGGGTGTAGAGGTTAGATACTCCCAAAGCTTAGATACTTTTTAAATCATGAAATAATATGAAAATGTTTTTTTTTTTATTATCAAGGGTAAAGAACTGGAAGTATTTATTACAAGGTTATCGTGAGTAATTCATAAAAATAATGAATGTAACTATTACATTTTAATTATTTTTTTTTTCTGTGAAGTGATGGGGTAAGCGTTCGTTGTAAAAGTTACACCATCGACCATCGATTTGTTTTCCGCAATTTTAAAAGATTTTAAGTCAAGTCCCTGGACTCAATGGTTGTATTTTTTTTTAGATATTTGATGAGTTACTTTTTGCTTAGTTTACATTTTAAGGTTTACAATTACTCTTCTAGAGATAGGAAACAGAACATAATTTCTTCTTTTAGGGTTTTGTGTACCTAAAATAGGTAGTTATAGGCAGTTATAGGTATAGTAATGTCGCTGAACTAGTAAATTACTTACGAATTTTAATATAAGTGGATAATATTATAAAAGTATAAAAATATATGTTATTTATTATATTTATATATAGGTATATATTTAATTTATATTATTTATTTTAATGTAAGCGTCTTTATTCTGGGCAGCTTCTAATAGTTTTACTGACAAACTGGCAATTTTATTTCTGATCATTTCAGCTATGTTTTAAAATATGTATATTCTAACATACACTTTACATAAACTTCGTAAATCTTAACAGGACATATTTAACAGGAAGTTAAAATATGAATTTTTAGTTGTTGCTTCAGGCAGTCATTTTACTCCCAATATCTGAAACGTGTTTCTGAACATTAAAGTTATTGACGTGATAACGTCTTATAAATTTATGAACACCGGCAGCCTCCATGAAATAGTGTCACGTTCCGTTTGAGCCTGTGCGTGCAAACGAGAATGCGATACAAGCGATAGAGAGGCAAGATAGAGTTCTACTACTGGAGCGCCGCCACGCGAGCTTCTTCGAAAACTTCTACATTAAGCTACGCCTCGTATTCAATAATTATTGTTGAATCCGAGACAACGTAGTTTGGGGTTTTTTAAAGATGCAACGAATATTTGGCTACTATTCGGTATTCGGCCTATTCGTCTGAATTTTTTAATATTCGGTATTCGGCCGAATAGTGTGTACTATTCGGCCGAATAGCGAAAACTAAATTATAATAAAATAATTATTAAATTCGAAATTATATACATTTAAATTACAAATTAAAATTAAAAATCAATTAGGGAAAAGTAATTTTGATGAATCAAAACAACTTTTTTGCATTTGAGTAAAGTTTCCTCGAGAAGGAACCTGCTTTGAGTTTAGAAACCACTACTTATATGGATCTAGTGTCCGATCTAGGCGAATATTTTGTAAATAAAAATCAATTTCGGTTGCCGTTAAACTTTTCTTTTTTTTATTAAAAAATAATGCATCTCGTGATACGATTTACTCATAAATGAAACGGCTGAATATTCGGAACCGAATATTCGGTTATTCGGCCAAGAGTGTTGACGAATATTCGGTATTTGACACAATCACAATTCGTTGCATCTCTAGTTTTTTTCTACAATTTAATTGATTTTCTTCATAATTTTCAGTCTGATTTCATTTTAAAAAAAATGTAATTTTCTATTAACTCCTTCTTTGTATTATACAAAATAATGATAATTCAGTGATAATAATTCAATTCAATTCATAAAAGTATGCAATTTTCCCTCAATGTTTCTTTATGACGTTATCACGTAAAACTATCGCCCGTAAACCGACTTTACAGACAACCATTTTTTTGTTTAATTTTTGCCTACAGTGTTAGCTTTTGAATTGGTACAACAAACATTACATCTGAATAGATTGAGCATAAGATTGCGTTTCATTAGATAATATTGTTACCAGAAAAAATCAATTGTTTACTAAAATACAAATAATTAGTAATTAGAACACAAAGAAATCACAATTACTACATGTTTCGTAAAAAAAATTTTAAACTCCAATAAAATAATTATATCAAATACACAAAGCGATTAAAATTAGAGAAAAATATCTTTTCCACGTTAATTATTGCTCAAGCCACGTCAATTAAACATTGTTTCAAGTGGCAATCTGAAGAAAGAAAACATACGAAGAGAAAATATTAATTTGAATTGTGAAAAAAAACCTTTCAAGTGAAACTGAATGAAAAATTCACGCAGGTTTTGAAAAATATTTTTGAACTTCTCATTGAAATCGAATAAAATGAATAACGCGTTATAGCATGAATTTCAAATTAAAAGTGTTAAAATTATATAAATTGTTACAGGAAATTATACGCAGGTATATGGTATATATTATTTTGGTGCGTAAGAATGGAAAAAAAAAGTTATTTGGGCATTATTGTTTTTCAACAGAAATTAACTCATGTCGTATGTATTCATCTAAGTTTCGTAAGAATCTCTCGATTAATGTGAAACAAATTTTTTTTCTCAAGATGATGCGGTTCCGGATGTGTGTAATTTATCATTACTCAATTTGAACCTGAAATTTCTCTTTAGTTTGATATTATATATTTTTGTTAACAGATTCGACTATAACTTGAATTCACTTTCTTGCCTTAAAAATACAATTCGTTCTTGATAGTATTTAAGAATTTTCAATGAGAACTTTTTTGATTTTGTCTAACAACATTTTGGATTAGTAATTCCTTCTAGAAAGAAAAATAAAGTGTAAATTGTTATCACCCACATAACTGCAAATGTATACTTCTTTATAAAATTGAAAAACTTTTACAATGAACGCCCTAATCTTAGATATTTAAATTTTTTATCTTACAAAGACTATTTTTATTACTCCTTATGATCTTGAAAAGGCTTTTGGTGCAATTTAGGTGCAACTAAATTTTTTTTTATGTTTCAATTTTTTTTGAAGTATAACTTCTTTACGCGCGCTGTACTTGGGGAGTAAACTGGTGAATGTGTTACAGAAGCGTTACGAAAAGTGTGATCTGGCGAGGCGAACGGAAGTTGAGAGGGTAGATAAACGTTGGCAAAGACAGAAAGATAGAGAGTTACGTTCGTATATATAATACACAGTGCAGGCCTATTTTCCGATTCCCTTTTGTGCGGATCTTCGTGTGTCCCTACTCTTACATTGAGTTTAACGTCTAGAGTCGAGAGCTTACATAGATCTAGATGCACTGTAAGAGCAAGCGAGCCCGTACATTTTCTTTCTCTCATTCTCTCATTGCCCGTTGCATTATTTATATAAAGCATATGGCGTAGTATATATATTATATATATGTGTATATGGAGTGTTAGCCTGCGTTAGACGACGATGATACAAACATAGGAGCAAGAGCGTTGTTTCCAGATATCTTTCCAATATGCATTGAAAAACACATATTTCTTATTTTTTTTATCATAAGCTTATTGTTCCAGTCTTACAATCTATCACAGTAACTGTATAATAATAAAGATAAAAAAATATTGATTAATACGTGAAAACCCATGCTACATATACACATGTACATCGACAGCAAAAGAAGTTATACTTCTAGTGTTTGGCCCACAAGCACACTAACTTTTTTTTTTTTTGAAATTAATATCGTTTCTTAACTATTTACCTTCTTTATTACTAACTATGGAGGGCAGAGGTAAAGAACACAATCTCATATAACTACAGTAGGTATCGTTTATAACGAACTTCAGGGGACCGTCAAATTTCGTTTGTTATAAGCGATATTCACTATAACCGATATGTATCGCATGTATCGTCTTATCTAAGACATATCACGGGGCCCGAAGATTTTGTACGTTACAACCGGTTGTTCATTATATCCGGTGTCGTTATAAACGATACTGTATCTGACTCAAAAAACTTCCTTAAATAACAGCAAATAAAGAGCTTAAAATAGGGCTGGTGTATCGGAGGGTATGATTTGAAATTGAAAAACTGTTTTCGATGAAATGAAGTTTGCTGAGCGGAAAAAGTAAAATAATTTTAAGTACCTACTTGCATAGACTTGAATAACTAATAAATGTATTGTTATTGAAAGTTAAACGGCTAATGTGTTTGAATCGTTATCTGGTATAGTAGCGCAACATTTATTTAAAGATATTTGGGGGCATTATTCATGATATTATAGAGATTGTGCTTCTTACCTCTACCTTCCATATTACTAGCAAAGTAATAGTTCATCAATAATACTATTATTGGTGGGTTAAAACAGTGAGGACTGCTAGTGTATTTATATTTGCCTACTTCTTCTTTCATTTTATTACTAAATACATATACATAAGTAGTTACCAACAAGAAAAAAAAACATATAACAAAAAAGGAATAAAACGTGGTCAATATATGAAAGGTAACAAATAGAAACATTTTTAAATTTTTTTTAAATTTGTTTTATTTAACGTCGCATCAACTTCTAGGTTATTAGCGACTTTAGTCGACTATAGTGATTAGTTATACTATTAGATTTCTGATCTTAGATTAGATTTATTCTATGTATATTGTCATTATGTTTAGTGTTTTATTTTTTGTCACTTTTATTGATTTCAAATTTTTATATATCTGTAGTTTAGTTTGGAAAGGTCTGTTTTCAATAAGATTGTTGTTTATGTGTCACTATATGGTATCCCATAGATTGGTAAGAAATTCTTGTCTTGGCATAAGTTGGCTCAAGTCTCATAAAAACCTTTATGAGTATTGTACTGTATCTCAAAATATTCATCCTCAAAACTCCAGAAATCAAATCTTTGTAAATATCTCGTTTCCCATGCTTTTAAGGGCATTTCGATTTATTTAAAAAGTTGCAGAACATTATTTTAAATTTTCAACAAATCTGGCCTAGCGAACTTACAAGTATAGAAAGATGTTATTTAATTTAATGAGATGCTATTAAATATTCAAAGTGAATTTCATTAAGACGTAATATTTTTATAAAACTTGAAGTAAGACTTAATACTTACATAATTTTCTTCGTCGTTACATCTTAGGATAATCAAATTTTAAAAAAAGTTGATAAAAAGTACAATAACCATAAACAATTTAAATTTTCTTTGATAAGACAAGAATTTTTCATTAATTCTAAATGTGTCCAAGAATAATGTCTTATTGTTTCGACAATTTTTTTTAAAAAAATATTTAAACGAATAGAAAGTTTCTTATTTTTACTATTACGAATTCCAATTAGATAGTTATTATTATTTTTGTAACGTCTGCTTGATTTTTCACTCAAATTCAATAGGTAGGTGTCTTTATGAAAAATATCCGAGTAAAAAAATTTTTAAAGCCACTAGAAAGTGATATCTACATGAATCAATTTACAAATACCAACAGCGCCTAATTAAATTCTATTTAAAGTAGCAAATTTTGTGTAAGTTATTAGATAATGATCGATTGAGAAATTTTGCATTTTATAAAAAAACAAAATTATTCTTGAAAGTATAGCTTAAAGATTAAACTTATGGGTCATTAAATTCCTAATTGAGTTTAATATACCTACTTATGTTTGTTGTTGAAAATTAATGAATTAATTAATTAAAATCTGTTATTAACAAACTTTGCTATTAATTAAGCGGGAAACATTTTCATCTTGCTAAAAAAAAGAAACTATTCCAAACAAAAAATAGTACTACTTTAAGTCATTTAATAATTATGTTAGGTGTTGTATTTGCGAATGCTAGGATTCTTTTTTAATAGTTAAAAATATTTTGCGTAGGTATAAAATGTTATTAAAAAGTACTTCACTTTTTCATTGAATCAGGGATGGGGCATTTTTCCCATTACATTCTTTTTGTGTTTTTATATCCACATAAAGTCATATTAATGATCATCATCATTAACTTTTTAAGTTGAATGACTTTTAAGTAGGATTTCTATTTGCAATTAATAAAAGGGTTGTACAAAATTTTATTAAGACCAAACATAGCATTGATCGTGATGTGAAAAATGCTTTATTTTGTCTGTACATATTAGAATTTGCTAATTTTTCAAAAATTTACCAAGTATATAAATTTTCAAATAAGTAAATAAAATCTTAACTGAATTGGAATTTCAAAAATATAATTTAGTTTTGATGAAAATAGGCGAAAAATTTTTATAGTATAAATAGAAATAATAATTTCATCAACTTACACTTTTATTTCAAAATGTACCGAACGTGTATAACAGTACTGTGTAACGAAATTGTGTAACCTTTGTGATTATCTCGTTTTCTATGCTTTTAAGGACATTTTAAGTTGTTTGGAAAGCTGTAGACCAGAAAAAACTTTAACAGCTTGATTAATTAACATTTTGCTTTCTTTCTTATAGAAACGATTTACGGTATGAAAGTTTGATAAGAATTAAGTTTTTACAGTTTTTTCTAGTCTAGGACTTTGCAAATAATCCAAAATGTCTTTAATACAGTAAAAGAAACGAACACAAAATTTCGATTTTTGAGAGCTTTAAGTTTGAATATTTCGAAACACTTCCATATTTTAGAAAATTTTCAGTTCAACTCATGAAAGCCCAAAAATTTTAGTACAATAGTTTTTAAATTATTATCTCTCATTTTGTCATTAACTTATCCATTTGACTGAAACCTAAGAAAATTTTTGGCGCCTTTTTAATTTTAAGACTAATTATTAAAAAAATCTTCATTAAGGTTTAATTTTGTCAATGTTTTTTTTCCAGGGAAAACTCCTTAACTTTTTTTAGAAATACAGCCATTTTACAGATTATTTTGTTCAAACAGTAGTTTTGAGTTTTCGATTTAATTCTAATTCTGTTCGTAAGGATCGAGTAAACCATATTTTATCAAAAATAATTCGTGACACCATTGCTATCAATCACTATTTACAAAATCTAAAAATTTCAAACAGAAAAATGATAGTTTATAGTTTATTCATCATGAAACAATTCTTGCTTCTAAAAAACTAAAAGATTGTCTATATAAGAATGATTTCGATGTCTTCCCATGGCATATTTCATAAGGAAAATTAAGATATTTAAATTTTACTTTTGACTGCCTTTATATACCACTTATGAGTTAAGGCCTTTATCCATCTACCACCTAGGATTAGGAGCCCGATGGAGAATCAGCAATCCACCACGGGTTCAACCTGCCTAATTTTTCGAAAATCTAAACGTTTATGTGCAATAAGATATAAGTTTATCGTCCATACAGCACGAAAAAATTTAATTATTGACGCATAAAAAGAAAAGAAATCTAACAAACTATTGTTTGTAGGAAATAGAAAAGATTTTTAAAAATGCATATTAAATACCTAGGTTTTTGGGTCTTCACAATAATGCTTGGTTAAATAATTTTTCTGAGTATTCTATAAAGATGATTAAGTGGTCTGAAATTTATAAAAAAAAATGTTTTTTCTCTTGACAATGCTATTAGCAGGTAGCTCATAATTAGTGAAATATCTGAGGCAAATTTTTATAAATAGATAGGTACATATAATAAAACAAATTGATTTTTTACTGTTACATTAAGGTTTATGTCCAAGAATTATAAGAATATGTATAAGGTAATAAAGGCCAAATATTGCATGTTAACTTATTATTTGTTTGGAACGCAACGTTTTGTTGGTTTTATTCCAACATCATCAGGCATCTCAAATATAATGTCAACATAAAGTCAAAAATTCTTATGATTATTGCTTATTTCGGTCCTGCAGGATATTAGTTTCACTTTTACAGTCCATTTTCCAAAATAAACATTGCGTTTAAAATGTCTTTATTACCTTATATTTTTATAATTCTTGGCCATATTGATAATATGTATAAGTAGCTGATACCCGCGACGTCGTCTGCGTAGGTTATTATGTTAGGAACAACATTAATTTACAGAGGAAAAACATTTAAAAAATTGAAAGCAAAAATAGATTAAAAATCACTGGAAAGTCTGGAAAGAAATTAGCGTAGAACATTTTTCACTATATGCCAAAAACTTGCTCCTGCAGAATCCGCTATTGCTTCAAGTATATAGTTATTAGTTAATTAAAAATTAATTTTTCAAAAATTTGTCAATTCAAAATAATAATTTTTGCTATACCTAGCTATAATCCAAAATAATCACTTTTTTTTTCAAAAAATTGTTCCTTAAATACTCTTTCCGTATCCGCAATTGCTCCAGGTATATTGTTAATTAGTAATTCAATTTTTATACTTCATGTTTATAAGATCCAACGGCATAGATCGTTTGCCCCACTCTATTAAAGCGACGAAAAATCCACCGCTTAACGCGTTTTGGTTGTGAAAATCGCATTTTTTAAAACTTTAATTGCTTTGCTTTTAATGAAGATATCGTGATAATTCTTTTTTAAGATAAAGGTCAAGCATTTAAGAAGTAAAACAAAAAAACAAAAAACAAAAAATGATCGAAATCTATCCAGTAGTTTTTGAGTTAAAAGCGAACATTGAAAAACAGCTATCATTTTATTTATATAGAAGATAGAAAACACCTGAATTATTATAATTGAGGTTTATTTAATTTAGGTTAACCTACATTAACAATATTTATATGAAAAATATTAAAAAGGCTTTTACACCTATTTTTCGTTAAAGCAATGCAGTTCAGTTCTAGAATTGAACGATTTTTTTTTCAAAAACAGAATTTGAAATTACTACAAATTTTGTTTTGTAATAACGGTATTAGACTGAAATATCTCAAGCGTAATACCGATGGATTCGAAGTGATTGCTTCATGTTAAAGATAGCTAGGAGTAGTTGATGGAGGCGAGATAAGTTTTTTTCATTCTAATTAATTAATTTATCGAAGACATAATTAAGATGTTCATTAAAAACTAATCGTCTTAATCAATCTGTATGAATTTTTAATTTGATTTAGTAGAATATCAGATGCCTTTGGATACCATTAACTTTGAAAATGTGCTAGAGAAAGAATCGGTAGATATATTTCCCAAAAAATAAAAAAAAATAAATGAAAATATTAATAATAATAATTATAATCATAAACGTATTAAAATGTAGTAGTACTTAATTTTGGTCGAAAAATCATAAAATTTACAACTGAAACTTACTGAAATTATCTCGTGAAGAAATGGAAAATCTAATTTAAAATATAATCAATAAAATTTTATCAAATTAACAAACAGGGAACTTATAGTTATTTAAGTTTTTCCAGGTATTTTAATTAACCTTATTACATCTATTATTATTTCCACTCGCAGAAAAAAAAAGTATTTTTATTGTTTTGCTGAATCTCAATAATTATATAAATAGTTTTCAAAATTACCGATTCTTCTTCGTAATTTTTAAGAACGTCTGCTCATAATTCGATTGAATCTGGATAAGAAAGAGTTTAAGGGACCGCGATTTCCTTTTTACTTATGAGAGATCCTTACTAACCCGAATTTCTAATTTATAGAAATGCAAAAGTTGCCCTTCTCACTTATTATATATATTATATATTATTATATATAATATATTATTATACATAATATATACATACATTATATGAAATATAGCCAATATGGTCATTTTGTATGCATAATTTAAAAATGAGTCATAAATGGCAGATGTTAAATCCGTTCATATCTCGCTTATAGAGGTTAAAGCAAGTAGCAGTTTTAGGACTGTATTCATAGTCGTCACTCAAACTTGAGAAAGCACTCAACTTCTAACCATAAAAACTTAAGTGAAGGCTGGAGGGATAGGAGCTCCCAAAAATAAATGTTCATTGTATTTTATATTGCAAATATTATTTTAAATATTAACTGTATTTTATAGCTACAACCTCCACTTAAGTTTTCATAGTTACAGATTGAGTAAATACTCAACTCTTGTGATGAGTTTGGTCTTTGAAAACTGTCAAAACATCTGAGGTTTGTATTTACGTGAATGTATAAAAGAGTTCTTTGTAATTAAAATTAAAATGGCTGGTAGTTACCACCATACTTGAGTGTTTCCTAAAATTTGTGTGACGACTATAAATACCGCCCTTAGTTTTAGAGGTCCACGAGTGAAAAACGAATTTCTTATAGAGGTTTCTGTCTCATTTATAGATGTTTTGAAGGTTAAAATGACGTGACCTGGTAAATGCTGTCACTTATAGAGTTTACTCAGTTTTTAATCACCCAAGCTTGACTGTATTTGATTTTAGAACTCTACTTTAACACGATATTATAATTAACCATGGAAAATTTGTTATTTTCAACTTTAATGGTGATAATTTTTAATACCATACTACAATTATTTTAATAGGTTAGGTTTATATTTTGTACATATTTCATTGTTATATTTACCTAGACATATTTTGTTCTTTATATGACCTTTTATTTTGAAATAATCACTAAATAGTTCCTGTTTCAAAAACATTCACATAACATACGGCCACATTTAACGATAAACGTATTATCAAGGGATTCGTTTCAATAACGGAAAAAAGGTCGAAACAAATATGAATTTATTTTTAAATTGTATGAAAATTTATGTGCCTTTGAGGAATTTCCTTTGTGTGTTTATTTAGGCTCTATGATATTTATTTTTTGGTGTCATTATGTAAATCAATGAGAAAACTTGTAACGTACTCGAAAGGGGTTGAAATAAGGCCGCGCCCTTGATTTTAATAGTCCTCGTGGTGGGCGGTCGAAATTATCATTTAATTTATTAGTGTTTTGTGTTACGTTGAGTTTAATTTTTAAAGGAAAAATTGGGAAAATTTCACTTATTTAACATGGAATTTGTTTGTTGAAGGATTAAATATAAAAATCGATCATAAGATTTTCTTTTGACTGTTTTTACTTTGGAAGTTGAACTAAAAAAAACACAAAAAAAACTTCTCAAATGAAATCTATTAACGATTCTAAAGATTGGTTAACCAACCTCACTTTATTGTTAAGAAATTGTTGAAATTGATCGGAGTTCATCACATAATACATGAAATAAGTACCTAATTGAAATAAAATTACGAGTTATTCACAAAATATCGTTATCTTAAATTGATTGATAAAGTTAAAGCATGTTTCATATGTAGATAAGTAGGTTTCTAAAATAATATGTAAATATGTTTAAAATCACTTGACCTTAAATGCATTAAGGTGTTATTACAGTATAACTACTTTTCTTTGTCATCCTTGTTTCACTTCAGTGGCTAAAAATTCATAGCAAAATTGTCTTTTTCCTACAAAACCAAGAACAAGAGAAAGAATTCTTGTTTTTATTTTCATACACACTACAGTGTATGGTCTAATAGTCTATACCAGTGTTTCTCAAACTTTGAATACTTGCGGACCACTTTCAGAATTTCACGCAAACCGCGGACCATCAACGTCAAAAATATTGATCAACTTTATCCGTTTATAATCGCGTGTAATAAATATGTGCTCCGATAATTCAAGAAAGGGGTAGGTTTGAAAAAATGAAAATAAATTATATGTGCATTTCAAATTCTTTATTGTGAACAACTACAAAAATGCAATCTGTGAATGAACATTTAATAACTGAATAATATTCCTCATTAACCAAATTCAAATTAAAAGGTAATTTAGTGTGATGGATGTACCTATTTGTTCTTACAAAGCGTATTTTTATTTGAAGAGACAGTTTTTGTTAACTTCAGCCTAATATCCGAGGTTATATCCAAACCACTGCTGTATTTGGTTTGCATTGCTACAAAAGCAGAAAATCCGGTTTCACACGAATAGGAAGATAAATATGACATTAGTATTTTTACTGCAATTTGTGCTAATTCAGGATATTCATTTTGTATTTGAGACCAGAAGTTTGTTAGTAAATTATTAGTACTAACCGATAACGAATCAAACCAAGTGGATTTAGGATAATCGCTAAACGCATACACGCTTATGAACTGATTAAGTGTTATTTTTCCGTGAACGAGTTTGAAAATGTTCGGAAGTAAGACGAGGATTAATGGGAACTCACGAAAATTGTTAATCGAATTTAAAGTTGAAAGAAAAGAATAAAGAAACGGGACTTTGGATCTAGCGAATCTCGGGTTTTTTTAGGACGAAAAATTCGATTCTCTTACTCATGCCTAGTTTGATAAAATGTGGCTAGATTTTCTTTCCTTCGCTCGCAACGTTAAATTCAATTAACAATTTTCGTGGGTTCTCGTTAATCCTCGTCTTACTTCCGAACATTTTCAAACTCGTTCACGGGAAAATAACCCTTAATCAGTTCATAAGCGTGTATGAGTTTGGCGGTTATCCTAAATCCACTTGGTTTGATTCGTTATCGGTTCAGTATCAGATCCGCGAACAAACCTATAGTTTGATGTATGCATAATAATAAAATACAGGTTTCTACTCCTTAGTCTATATAACGTAATGGATATTAGAATAGATTAAGGCGTTAACGATCTTACCCCTTTTTTGCCTTCCCCCACTCCACCTTACCTACCTATATAAAATTAAAGCATATCAGTGACAACACCAAAAAATCAGAGTTACCCGACCTTTTGCATTCTTAAATGTTTACTGGATTAGGATATAACATATATTTACAATAATTGCTAATTTAAGATTATTTTTCATTTTCAAAATCAAACGAACCAATTCACAGATTAGATAATATGAAAATAAAAAAAAAAATAAAACTAAGATCTAACGATAAAAAAATAATTGAAATTAAGCAACTTATTAATTTATATTTTTTAAACTATTAACATATTCATGAGCCATTCTACAATTTGTGTAATCTCAATATAATAAGATACCGACTTATTATTTAAAAGAGATATTTTAATAATATGCTGTTAAATAAAAGAGGAAGCCTTTCTATTTTTCGGCGCACAACAATAATTTTCGTAAAACTGCAAAATCTAGTAAATGCCTGCTAAGCATCTGCTATTTTTGAAGTCAATAGGTCAATTGGTAAGATGAGAAGAATGACGAGAAGTGAAAGTGATCTTGTTTAGATCCAAATCTATTTCTGGCCAGATTATGAAATTTCAAATTCCGCTTTGAAGTGTTTACCGCAGAAGATATTCGATTTAAGCGTATTACATTTCATGAAATGAGTTTTCAAATATTAGAAAAAACTCACTAATTTAAGTAAACGTGAAGTTTGAGAATATTAAATGGAGGTTATCACTGATCTGTTTGGTCGAAATATCGGGCAATTATAAGTCGGAGGAATAATTGAATCAATTGTTAATTATCGGTCTAAGTAGAGCGAATCATCTCATCATTGTCTTGTAATTTATATTTAAAATAATATTACTTTTATTTATTATATTTAAGATTTCGCTAGCGTGAAATGTACAATTGACATTATTATATTTTTCATTGTATGTTGTTAAAAAAGATCACGTTTTCGTTGCTTAATTAGCTGTTTTAACAAATAATAATTGTTAACTTTGTTTTATGATGAATTCAACTATTTTTATGCTGGCGGATTTATTTCTTTGAAAACTCCCTCGTCTTTCTTGAGCACTTAAAGAAAGAAAGAAAAAAAGTGTCGAATGAAGATAAATTTTTTGAATCGTATTCTAAATAGTAATGATGAGAACCATATGGACTACCGTTTGGTGTAATGGTCACATATGAAATATAAAACGACTTGGAATGGGAACGTGGATTTATTTATTTAGTTTATGTCTTTTTTATAAATCGTTTCAGACGGCGTTTTCTGACTTGTTTCTGATGTGAACTTGGTAGATTCAGAAGCTTAGAAAGTTTCTTATTGTTGACTTGAATTTATGTTTTCTTTGAAATATTAATGTCTTTTTAAATAAGGAAATAGTCCTGAAAATAGATGTGTTTATTAATTTTTTTTTTCTTGGGAAGAAAACGATTTTAATTTTACAGCAATAATAAAAAAAACTTAAAAAAAATTTATGATTGAATAAATTGGTTATTAATGTTTGATAGATATCGCCTAGTTAACTTTTAAAAATCAGTTTTAATTTTTCGCCCAATATATTTCAGTTTATTAAAAATAAATAAAAAAATTTATTAGAAGGTACTGGGGAAAAATTTATAAATATATTAGGCTTACGTATAATATAGTAGGCTACCGTAAAATTTTTTCAATACGCTCTTATGAACGTGGTAGTGAACGAAAAAACTTTTCATATTATCTATCCAAAAACTGTTTTAGTAACTTTGGTAATTTTCTTTCATCTAATTTCACTTCAGCCCCACTACAGCAGTGTTTCCCGACCTTTTTACCATGACGGACCCTCAAAAACTACTAACATATTGTTTGCACCTCTTAAAAATAAAAAAGTAGTACGATCAGGGGAGTCCGGCGTCTAACGAGTCTTGTTCCCGTTAGGAACAAAGTTATTTAGGTTATTTTTCAACTCTAAACACTACATAAGTAGCGTAGAGCTTAACGTAGGTTTCTACCAGCTACTTAGTGGTTAGAAACATACAAAATATCTTAGCGAGGCGTCACCGTACTGTATGAAACTCGCTGTTGGTTAAAAGAACTACTATATATAGGTAAGCACTTTATAGCTACATAAACGGAACTATATGCATACAGCCTCTATGCGAAGTCCCACCTTTAACTCCAAAACTCTCCTTATTTGAATTTTCCTAGGAAAAAGTTTCAACTTTCAAATATAAGTTGTAGACATCAATGAGTCTAAGACCTACAAAAAGTTTAAAGAAAATTGTTTGAGCCGTTTTCGAAAAAAATTGAAACAGCTCTAAAACTCCTAGAATAAAGTGGAGCTTTCAGTCAACCGATTTCAACCAAAAGCTTCGCTTAGTAGTAAAAGAAAGTAAAAAAACATTGATCTTGCTTATTGCATGCCAGTTGGCGCCACTTAAGACAAATTAATTTACAATTTTATTTTTATTTTAATGCTGATGATACTTAAGTCTACGCCTCTCAATTCCAGCGGTCATTTTGTTTATACAGTCCCCATATACTTTTTTCAGTGTTTTTTTTTTTTAGATGTAAGATCAAAAAAAATTAAGAAAATTTATGATAACTCCTCGAATTATAGAGACATTTTTGGATATAGGGAAACTCAACAAATATTTTATTTAAACATTTGGTAAAAGCATTTGTCGAAATTTTGGAAATTTTTATTTTTTTAATTATTTTTATAAAGAAGTTTTGCATATTGTGTTACACCAAAATATACATTTTCACGAAGAAATTTGTATTGAAATCTTTAAAAATTTCTTTCAACTTCAATGACCCAAATCTTAAATTCACAATGTCATTATACTTACAATATCAATTTCTTTAAATACCAAATTGTACATTTTTTGAACAAATTAATTTATCGATATTGAAAATCTCGAATTTCTAAAGATAACTTTCATGAATTGAAAAACCGATCGATTTTAAAATGAGTACAATTTGTATTTCCATCAGAATAGACCCCCATGAAATTTTTGACCTTTCTATTAAAACTTATATTGGGATCACGCAAGTTAAGGTCTATAAAAATGCATTATCATCCTCCAATATTTAATTTTCATTATATATAATAGAAAATTTTGCGTGTCATTTTTTTTTTCACGATAATCTAATTAAATGTATTACTTTAGTCGATTTTGTTCATCTTTTTCACAATTGATTAAATTTTGCACTCACTATCCGTTTGACTGTATTATTACAACAGCAAAGCCTACATTTTCTCTTTAAAAAACATGATTTCAGAAATAACCATCAAGGTTTAATGCACACGCCATGTCCATTGAATTTACACACGCATGTCCATAAATCACTAATTTAACTATTAAACATTAATTAAAATTTTCCAAAATTGAAATAAATAATTAAAATTAAAGTCATAGTGAAAACCTTAATAGAATAGTACATAAAAATGACAGTTTAATCAAGTCCATATATAACTATAATTATCAAATTAATTAATGACGGGCGATTGCATAAAATTTAAAAGAAAACTAAAATTAATGACTCTCGCAACAAATTTATTTATATTATTGTGAATAGAAATCTCATTAGGAAGTCAACATTTTTAATGATTTGTAAGCCAATCGTTTCAGTTTAAAAACATAAAAATACAAACCGTGTACAAACGTTACAAACCACCCCTCAGAGTTATTGTGTTGTACATAAGTATGCTATATGATTGTTCTTAATGTATTTATCTTCCGTTATTTTATATTATTTTACTTGATGGATTTCTTGGTATTTTTAAACAGCAGAAGAATAAAATTATAAATAATATGAGTATATTATTATTGATTTGATTGACTCGATTATTATATTGTTTATGAAATTGGAATTATTGTAAAACAATAAAGTAGTGCAGAATGAATTGATGTAGAACAGGAATTCACGACTAGCGAGCAGAACTTTTTTTCCATTTCCGAATAGAAAATATTTAATTGAGTTGATAACATGACTATCTACTTTAAAATGTGATTGAAAGATTTATGATTTTCTCACCGTTTTCATTCGAGTTTTTACCAACATTATATTACATATATTTAATCATTGGAAAAATACAGTCAAATTATAAGAAACCAGTTGCTATTAATTACATTTTTATCGAATTGATGTCATCTGAGAGGTGATTATATTATTTCCATAGTATGTATTATAGGTATAGTGTTAAAATGATAACATAAATCTCATGGTAATCCATTTTTATTCTACGTATATAAGCATTACTTATGGTATAGAGTTTTTATTATATGCACAACACAAAGTTGTTAGACCAGTGCTTTTAGCCTTTGTAAATTGTAAAAAGTGAAAAAAATTATAGTAGTTTGAAACCCATTGGAACAGGAAGAGAATATAACAAAAATGAAAGGAAAAATAAATTACGGTCGATCTGAGGTGGAGAAGTGGAAAAGTAGTGGAGGGGTTAAGGGTAGAACCGGTTTATATTGATTTTCAACAAAACTACAAGTCCTATGGAAAAAAGTTAAGTTAAATGGCAACGTTGTAGATAATAAGTAGATCTACACTTTTTGTGCCAACACCTTTTTCACATAACCTCAAAATTTATGTGAAAAATTCCAATAATCAAGTTTTTGGTTTTTATTTTTACCAGGTTCTACCAGATTTCATGATTTTTTTTTTGTAAAAGGTAAAAATAAGAAACCAAAAACTTGGTTATTGGAATTTTTCACATAAATTTTGAGGTTATGTGAAAAAAGTGTTACTACAAAAAGTGTAGATCTACTAATTATCTACAACTTTGCCATTTAACTTTTTTCCATAGGACTTGTAGTTTTGTCAAAAATCGAGATAAACCGTTTCTACCCTTAAAAACCCCTCCATTTTCCACTTCCCCACCTCAGATCGACCGTAATTTATTTTACCTTTCATTTTTGTTATATTCTCTTCCTTTTTTAATAGGTTTCATCCTACTATAATTTTTTTTCTGTTTAAAAATGATCTACTCTGGTCTATTTGGTATAACATAAGATATTTCAAGAAAATCATCAAAATTGCACATTGAAGATAATTCAAATACAGCACTTTTCAAAGTTTCCAACATAGGAATCCTGATATAATGTTAAAGCGAATGTTTTATTAATCAATGATCTTTTCACTTTTGCAGTGATCTTGTATTATTGTGTGCCACTTATGCATACTGAAGGCAAATCGCCATTATTTTTAGTGATTAATATTTTATACGTGTTTTTAACAGTCATATCAGCTAATTTTTTTTAATATAGTCTAGCTGCAAAATTGCTTAATTACTATTTGTCCTGGACTATTGGTTTGTTTCAACAAGACCCCAAATGCAGACTGTGTGGGGATGGGGATGAAAATGCGACTCATGCCATTTTTGACTGCAAAGCCCTCGCAATTAAGTGGCGACACCTGTATGGAATAAATGACGCCCAAACAGGCACAAATCGTGCAAAGAGCTTAGTACAGAGACTGCTTCTGCTAGGCAAAATTCTGAACCTGGAATAAGCAAGCATTCTTGAATTGCAAGGGATACACGAGCAGAACAGGAGTACAATACGTCTCATGCTGCAGTGCGGGGGAGGGGAGGAAGCCCTCACCTGTTTTTGCTAGCAAGGAAAAAAATGTATCCTGGAGTAAATTAAACTTAAGTTGGTATTCTGTGCTTTGAATTAACTTCTTAACATTTCAAATTTTAAATGAAATAACTTACAATTGCACTGCTTGACTTGATCTGATGTATAAATACTAACATTAAACTTAAGTTTGAATTGATTATGAATGAAAAATTTAAGTCAGGTAGCTTGAAAATCAAGTCAAGTAATGAATCCTTAGAGAAAATTGAAAATGTGTATGAACAAAAGTTTGTTGTTCGATTTTTGTTCTAATTCATAATAATATTCAACTAATTTTGTTAGTTAACACTTGATTTAAATGCCAAACAAAGTAGAATAACTTTTTTTCTATTTATCCAAATAAATGAGATTTAACAGAATTTTAACATTAAAAAAACATGTTATACATAGCCAAAGCTCACGAGCTTTTATTACGTCATAAATCAGCCACTTTAGTCACAAAACAACAAAAACCAGAAAACACTTTGTGTTCATAATAGGTACTAGTATCATGGTTGGATGTACTGTTAAATATAACAAATAACATTTTTATACTATTACATAAAGTATTTTTCTTGTACATCTAGCTTTCCCACGAATTGGCATGATAAATATTGTAAAGGGAACCATTTTCGTTTCTTAAATTGATGAAATTCGTGAACAAAAAATAAATAAATATGGGTTGCTACCAACTACTTTATAGTATAAGTTAAAAAAACTGATGTGAAAGTTTAATATTCCATAGATCTTTAGCAATAATGACATTTGTACGATAACTTTATACACGCAAAGTCTGAGATGTTTCATTTGCACGAAATACAATATTTTAATCATGTGTGTAGCATCACATAATCCAGAAGTGTGATCAACAATACTTGTTCTATGAATCATCAATTAGATAATGAACAAAAGCGTGGTCTACCGGTGGGTCACTCAATGACCCCCTGTTTACAGTTGTAAAAGATAACATCATACAGATCAATGAAAATCATTAACTGATTACGACCTGATAGTCACAAGATCAAAATTGATCTTAATTTTGAAGCCAACCTAAATTAACTGCGTGCTACAAAAAGTATTTAAAATTAATTTATTATCAATCATGGAATTTTCTCACACTTTAAAATGAATTTTTTAAATTGATATTTGATTAAATGAACAGACATTTTATATTTACGTTTACAAAGACTGTTTATAAAGCTAATTTTAGATTTAATGGCAACTTACTTAAAAACGTCTGGTTATCAACCTAATGTTAATAATTCGTGTTCCATTTTTAAAATAGAACCTGTAAGTTGTCTCTGAAATGGTTGGTACATACTTAATATCTATGTTTGAAAAAAGTTATTTGCTCAAATCGGATATTAATAGTTATTTTTTTACCTGTAGTAAAAAAAATTATACCATCATTAATTTCTGTAAAATTTTCTTACATTTTTTGGTTTGACTAATAGCTTATATACAGAGGCAAATAGGGACATCTGTCTCGAGACGGAAGCATATGGGGGTGTGATTGGTGTTGGCCTGTATGGGTCTGAATTAGTGAAACCTTTTTGGCATTTTTTAATTTCATTTTTAGATCTTAAAGGTGTGAGGCTGTTTTTGTTAACACTTCGTTTATGGCTGATTTCTTCTCATTTGAAGAGGTTAAAAATTTTACGTATAATGTATGATAGTAAGAGTAGTAATGAAACGTTACTTAATGGCAGTCCTTAATTAATTATAGTCTTTTCTTATTGAGTATTATGTATGCAATAAAAAATTAATTGTTATCTCCTAGCACGTGTTTCAACTTCTCTTGTGATCGCAACCAGCTGCTTTAATTTATCCCTGATCTGCCCTGATCTATGACACTTTGACGAAACGATGAGAGCAACTTACATCCTCTAATATTATAAACAGCTGAAAGTAGCGTTTTTCCACTTTTTTTTCACCGCGTCTTTCCGGTTCCTCTCATCATCCATCTGGAAAAAAATATTTTTTCACGTGGACACAATTTTTCAATATCTCTCCTTCTTAGGGATGATAAAATTAACCCCTTGTCACTCACAATACATGCATATTATATTAAAACCGGAAATCCGGTTCCATGAGTATTACGTTGTTTTTTTTTCAATCCCACCCACGAACCCGAAAAAATTTCTCTTTGTGCCAATTGACATTTAAAAAAGGCGTAGATTTAAGACCACAGTTAAGTTTGAGGTATGCGTTATACGATTCCTGTTTTGTCATACTTTCTACACAATGTGTAATTACAAATTATGGTGCATTTGATCGTTGAGGAAGACACGAATCGAAGCAAAATAAAACCGGAAGAAGTAGAAAGACACGAGTGTAACAATTTTGCATTTATACATATTATAATAGAATCTTCCCATTGTATTCATGTAGAGTACATTAAAAGCATTATCTGAATTTGATCGTTAATTACGCCAATTTTTAAATAAATAAGATGTTAATATTTCTCTTGTTCGAAAAGAGTGCGTGAGAATGAAGTGAATTGTAGATACACTATAATAATGTCGGTTTGTAGTTCATTGAATTTTTTTCTGACAGGATGCTAAATCGGTTGTTGTTTAAATGCTTAAATTTGTATTATATAAGCAATGATTGTTCGCAATTACATTGTGAAATTGAACGCATAGCACTTGGATTCTGTTTGTCGCTGCTCGAACATAATGAATATTATCTATATACATATAATTATTATTACGTTCAAAGACGGAATATTGTCGGCAAATCCGTTCAAATCGATTTCAAATTGAGGAAAATATTTATTAAGTAAAAGTTTCATTTGGAAAAAGAGATTTACTATTACATAGTAAGCAAACATATTGCCTTTCTATTGTGTGTCGTTTTCAAAATAATAGTGGAAGTCGCAAAAAATGTGTGAGATAGGAAATTTGTTCGATTTTACCGATTTGTTTATAAGATACATGGAGGAAGTTAACGCCTTTAATTGAAATGTTACATAATTTTTTTTCGGAAAAAATTTCGCGTCGTTTGTATGCATTTACTATATAAATTTTATCACGTTCTCGTGTTTGTAAAACACATTCATAAGTATTATTACGTTATATATTATAGTTATTTATTTATTCTAGATTTGCCAAGAAGAAAATTTCTCAAAATATTATAAAATTATTTTTAGAACTTTTAGTGGAAATTGATTTCTAATAAAATAAAAAAAGGAATCAAATCTTTATCCATTAAAAATGTATTTTATAAAGAACAATAAGTTAACACGTAGTGATACAACGAAGTTTTTCCACAAACATTGTATGTGCAAATTGCTCGTTATGTTGTAATTTTTTATTTCATAACTAAGGACATAAGTTATTGATGAGTCACACAGTAATTTTGTATACAATTTTATTGTATGTTGAGAGAAGTATCTCTCCCTTTAATATGTCCAATTGTACACATAAACATTTTCAAAAACATTTAAAAATTGCTTGATAAAAGTCATTAAAATCTTTTTTTTTTGTTGTAGGTATGTTTAACATTACGGTTTTTTCTTTATTAAAAATATCACTCCAAAATTTTCAATGTTTTAAAACCTCATTAATCGGTAAGTAAGATAAAAATCAAAACTACTACTGCCAATTGCGTCATTGCTTGGTACTTAATACAGGCGTTAGCAAATTGTGTGTAAAAATTATCGGTAATTGCTCTTTTAAAATCTATTTTTAAATAAAATTGTGAAATTATAAGTGTGTGAAACATGGTAAAAATCTTTAAGGTACCGGCTATCAGTATTTTAATTTTCATTTCAATGTTTGGGAGCATTATTTCGATTCTACAAATTTTTATACACATTAAAAGATGAACAGTTACGTGATTGCTTTTATATAGTCTACACTCCACATATTATGTTAAATAGGCAAATGACCACCTACTGGCGCAGTGGTTAGAGCAATTGCTCTCTAGGTGGTGCTGTCATTGCGTCACGTGGTGCTAGGCTAGATCCCCGTTGAATCCTAGACCTAAAATAGAATTGACCAACAGAAAGCGACTTGAAACAAAAAAAAAACTAAAATTTTCAATTTTTGGAAAAACTAGCCTATTTTCAAAGTGCCGTTACTCAGTGACCCAGTAACGTGCAGAGCTCCAGGTGGACTTAATTTGTAATAAATTTTATGCTCTTAAAAAACGTGCAGAATAACTTTCGTAGAAAAATGTATAAATTAGGAGATACCGAGCAGAATCTGAAACAAGTTCAAAATTTTCACGGTTTTTCCTCAATAAAATTTTTTCTACAACTTTTTGGGAGTTGCAAACTTGAGAATATATAGCCCTAATGGGTCCAAACAACATATTAAAAAATAAGAGATACATCATGTGTTGCAAATTTAGCTATTTTTTATGTCGATTTTGACTGGCCTATTTGGCCTCTCTAAGGAAGAAATTTGAAGCTTATACTTATGCCAACTAGTCCAATTCTAAACAAAATTTTTAATTTAACTAAAAGTTTATGACATAATATACTAATAAATTTTTATTTTTGAGATTATAAATTAAACACATTCTTAAAATTTAATGAAGTTGATAAGATTAACATTTTGTTAATCGTACGAAAATTTTCCATAATATATCTTACGTTAGATATACATGATGATAAAAAAATACTTGCACACAGCAAATTAATTAAATATATTATATATTTTGCCAATTCAATAGAGCTAGAACTGAGCTGTTTAAAACAGGTGGTTAGTTAATGAAAATTTAAAACTTTAGGTGCGGTTTCTTTGTTACGATAATATGAATGGATTCTATTTATTTATGTATTTTATGTGAATCGTTCTCATCGGAATGACTAAAAATCCGCTATATAAATAATTATATAGTTTAGGTATTGGGTATTGCTTCCGCCGTTTTTTTTTCCAAATTTTCAACTTTTATAATAAAAAAATGATTATATGTTTATGTTTCGAAGTATTGGCCATCGTTTGCCACTACTTTCTCCCATCTTTCCGGGAGCAATCGGATCCCACGTTGAAAGAATTGGTCATCTTTTGAAGCGATTCACGAATCGATCTAAATTTGGGCTTCATCATAAGATCAAAATTGGTTCTTCCGGTCGCTATTTGCAATCGATCAAAATAGGTAATAGTCAGAAGGAACAACGTCTGGATAATACGGCGGGTGGGGTAACACTTACCATTTCAACGTTTCTAAGTACGTTTTGACAACTTTTTAACATGAGGCAGAGTATTGTCATGTTGCAAAATACATTTTTCGTGTCTTTTGAGGTGTTGTGACCATTGTTCTCTCAACGCTCGGCTCAAACGCATTAATTGCGTTCGATAACGATCCCCAGTGATGGTTTCAGTCAATTTTAGCAGCTCATAATATACTACACCGAGCTGGTTCTACCAAATACAAAGCATGACTTTAGAACCGTGGATATTCGGATTAGCCGTCGGGACACAAGCGTGGCCGGGATACCCCCTGATTTTCAGCGCTTGTGGGTATCGTAATATACCCATTTTTCATCACTTGCCACAATGCGATGCAAAAAACCTTTCCATTTTTGTCTTTCAAGCTTTGTTCACAAGTACAGAAACGCCGTTTAACATCTCTCGGTTTCAACTCGGATAGCCCCCAATACCTTTGCTTCTAGATCATTCCCAGATTCTTCTATATTATTAGGCGTTTTGTAACTGATTATTGACTCACTCTCAGTGATCTTGCCAACTTCTCTTGAGTTTGACACGAGTCTTCATTGAAAAAATGCTACAATTCTTCATCTTCAAAAACTGTTGATCTTCCACCACTATGTTCGTCTTCTACGTGAAAATCAACGTAATTTAAGCGTTGATACTACCCATGACTTATTCTTTCACTCATAACAGCTTCACCGTAAGCTTTTGAGTGCACTCGGTTTGTTTAAGCCGCAGATTTTTTAATATTAAAAAAATATATAAACATCTTCCGCAAATGAAGAGAATTTGTCTCTTAAACTGACATTTTTAATTGGCAATAAATATGTTATGTAAACACAAACCAACTAATTATTGGTGCTATCCGGTTATGCTCACAAGATACTAAACAGTATTTCAAGCGACTTCTCCCCCGTCAAGTGTCAGTCGCAGTTTTCCGAACTACCACGGGGCACGACTACCTATGCGAACACTTGCACCGCATTGGAATCCTACCGACTCCAATCTGTTCCCTCTTCAATGGGGAACCCATGAATGCCATGCATCTTGGCAATTGTCCTGCACTTACAGACGTCAGAGAGAACAACGAAAACGACCAAAACCAACTAATCTCCAACCTCTATTGGACGGCGCGGCACCGAATGACAGAAATGTCAAGCGTGGGTGTTGGATAAGAAGAAGAAGAAGAAGTATTTCAAGCGGGCTATAATGTTTTTGTTCGACGCCTAGTTGTCGCTAACGCCGTGTCTAATGCCGTGAAAAACGGCGGGAGCAAAGTTGTATGCCTAATACATAGAACTTGTTCCCTGATAAAAATAAAACCTTGCGTTCTACGTTTCAAGTTATGGACATCATAAAAATATGGAAATTTTTTACAATGCAAATGACTTGCATTGTAAAATAATAATACGCTTTTATTTTCATCGGGAACAAACTTACTTATAGAAAAAAAGCACATTCTTATAGAATTGTTGTTGAATGGAAAAGAAAAGCAAAGGCACTTTAAAAAAGATTTTACTGCATTTTCAAAAAAGTATAATTATTCAAGTAAATATTAATATCTAAGTGGCTTAAAATGCCATGTATTATAAAACCGATAAAAATTTTCTATTTCCATTTTGAGATGAAATAAAACAATAAACGAATAAAACATAAGATATTTTATAGTTCCATGTTAAGTTCATAGTTTTATTTTTACTGTTCATTTATTTACATACATTTTTCGAGTCCCTTAATCTTTCCGCTATTTATCCTAGTATTTAGACCGTCAGGTTTGTCTGTCTAGCCTCAAAACTGTCCAAAAGTTATGGTCTGTTGAATTGTTTCACCGTTATCATCACACATATTCACATATACGTATCAAGTCCAACTTGTACATTACCCACGTTTTTTTTCAAACTCCATCGAACATTTAACGCTAGCTTCTTCCTTTTTTGCATATTATATGAATTATATTACACGTGTATGTTCCAATTACGATTAGAAAATCCTCATGTAATACCCATTCGTAATTTTCCACAGTTTATACTAATGATAAAACGTTTATTTCACAAGGGAAATTTAGTGTTTAAATGTTATAAATGCAAAAATATATGGAGATAGGTATGAGAAGAATTAAAGGAAATGCATCTTCGTATTCAAATGAAAAAAATCTATTGTTTGTATTTCTAAACTCCCCTATATACATAGAATCATTTAAATAAATAATTATTGATTAATTTGAATATAATTTTATTTAAATGAATTAAATTAAACACTCGAGCATTCAAGGAGGAAATGAATATAAAACAATTCAAATAAATAACAGAAGTTAAAGACTAACTTTTAAAATTAAGTGTACCTATGTACTCGTAGATATCATATATAAAAATTTAAGTAAAAACTTATTTTCGTAAGATCGTATTTAAGATTTAGATAACATTCGAATATCATTTGAAAAATATTGTACTCAAAGTTTTACAATTGGCGTTAAAAGCTTGAAAGTTGAAACTCGTTTCGATTGATTAATAATTCTTTGAGTTTCTGGGAAAGTCGTAAATGATTTACGACATTTACTTGGTTTTTATTGCTTTAACAATTTCCGGCGCCAATGTTTGAATTTTTCTTTTAATTAACATATAGAATATCTAATGTCTTATTCTTCCGACTTAAATCAAGAAAGATTAAAACCCAAGCCTTTTTTCGATATTTATAAAAATAAAAAAATAAGGTTTGGCACAAATATGATGATTAATTATTCTTGAAATTTAAAAAGCGTTGCATAGATGTGCACTTTCAATAGCCAGTCAAATATTTGTTATAGGTAATTATTAAAAAGTAAATTTCGTGAGCAGAATCAATTTTTTCGAATAAATTATGCCTCATAATTTTTAATTCTAATTTTAAAGTGAATAAATGTTGACAGTATAGAATATATGTAAGCTATTTTACATGTCTTTCTTTGTTTGAAACTTTCAACTTTAAAGGGATATCATGCCATGCAATCATAAATATAAACAGTAATTCTCAATTATTGGTTAAATTATTGATAAAACAGTTGGGAAATAAGTAATGACTTCAAAGGTAGCATTTTCATTTCGAATAAAATTTCAATAGTCTGAATCAATAGTTCTACTACGATTTAATGCTTCTTCACTGTTATTTACATAAATCAATTTTTGTAATTAGAGGTTTACCAGGAAGGCAATCAGTCAATTCAATTTAGTGCAGTTAATTTTTATTATGGTTTCATCTTCTTTGATATTATTATACTTTATTGATGATTGAAAGTGCTCATTAAGTTTATTATAAAGTGTATTTAAAACGTAATGTATATTAAAAAAAAAACAAATTTGTTTAATGAAAATATATTTGTGTGGTCAGTTTAAATGAAAAAAATTAAGGCCGGGTCTAGTGATATTTTACGTATATTGTAATGATTTATTTTAAGCTTGAATCAGTTATACCTATATAGGTATTGTTGATATTTCGGGTGTCTAAGTTTAAGTATTAATTATTGTAGTTATTAGCATCCATATTGTTTAATATTTAAAAGATTAAATTATCAGGAACTTGGATAAAAAATAATGTACGTATAACTTCAAATACACAACGTTTCAACCATTTTATTTGGTCTTCATCAGGTGTTTCTTGATTATTATATAACGTATAAATAATTCATACTATATTCCTATACTATATTATTAAAAAAATTTTTTTTTTCAAATAGTACCTATCTTCCTAAATTAATATTTTGTGTAATTTATTTGAATGATTTTGTTAAAAGAATATAGTATGAGTTATTTATACGTTATATAATAATCAAGAAACACCTAATGAAGACCAAATAAAATGATTGAAACGTTGTGTATTTGAAGTTACACGTATATTAATTTATCTAAGTTCCTGATAATTTAATCTTTGAAATATTTAAGTATTATTGTCTTTGATAATAATATTATGTTGAAAAAGTGCTACGTTTTACATGGTTAGTATCGATAAGACACATAAAGATTTTTAATCGTAAGCACTAAAATACTGCTAAACGAATTATACTTGTTTATTATTATATCGTCACCGTACTACAACAACTAGGTAACTAGCAATTTTTCATTTTTGAGTTGTATATATCTTCAGTTCCAATATTCCCCTACTCGATAACATATAAATTCTATTTTTAAAGACATCTAAAAACATATTTTATTTAGTTTACGTTTTTAAATCCCCAAATTAACAAAAACATTTCTCAATTTTGGGCCGCCCAAAATTCTACGTCCTAGGTAGCCGCCTGAATTATATACGTATACCTAAAAGATAAATTAACCAGTACCATATTATTTTTTTATAAAGCTACACTAAAAATGTATAAATTATAAGTAATTGTATTTCAATATAAAGTGGTTGAAAAAAGAAATTGAATATTGATTTTGAAAAATTAAATTCTGCATTATGAATACAACAGTACCTACTGTTGCAAGAATAAAACCATCTTACTGCTAATTTTTCAATTGATTATTTTTCTATGAGTTGTGTTAAGTTATTTAAGTACATTTTATTAAAAAGTAATTTTTAAAGTTACAAACATTTTCTTAAAAGTGTAAAACTAAACTTTTAGGCATCTTTATAATTTTATTATTATTCTTGTAATTACTTTGAATGGTTTAAACAATAACTTAAATAGCTTTAAAGCAAAACCATAAAAAGTAGGTTTTATAGTGCTATATTGTAAGTAACCTCAACAAACAGTAACCGTATATCTCGACGTATAGTATGCACCTGTAAGAGCAAAATACCTTAATCGTTTTCGGGTGCGATACGCAAGGTATAAAATTATAGATACCTTGATAAATTCAGTGATGGTTGGACAAGCATATAGTTGTATGGGTACCTAGTTTTTAATCAAAAAGAAAAAAAATACATCAGTAAATAGAAAGACATGAATATATTTGCAAAGTATTTAATTAGAGCACACACTACAAATTATATTTAAAAAAATAATAATAACATTAAACCAGAAAACGTAAATATAAAATTTATTTTATTTTTATTCAAAAAAGAGTTTATAATAATGATCTTTGCTTATTTCTTCCGGTAGATCATCAATTTTTTATCTATTATCTACTAGTAAAAGATTCAACATACCTTACAATTTTGCGTACAATTGTCAATCAGAAAATCCCGCCCCATAATTAGGATTTATGTTATATTTTACTTTTACTTATTTATGTTTTTTATTTTTATATTTATCTAATGTTATTTTATGTTATCCTTTATTCTTATTTTTTATTTTTTTATTTATTTTTTTAATATATTATCTCTTTTTTTATTTTTCTAAAGTTTCATTTTTGTATTTTGTATTTTCTTATTTTTACTAAATTTTAATTTTTTAAGAGGCGCAATAATTTAGGCTAGGAGCACTTTGTGCTCAATTCCTAATAAACAAATAAAAAAGTATTAAAAAAAAGGATGCGTATGTACTATACACCCGATATACCTGCAGTAAACAGATAAATACTCGTTTAAAATCTTACTGTGTATTATACGCCTGGGCGTAGGTACTATATGCCGAGTTAAACGACAATTTAAAAATTCAACTATGACTACTTATATAGAATTAATATTTAAATACATCAAGATATTACAACTGAATCTTTGAAGGATACAAAATTATTTTTTTTCACCCGTTCCAAAATAAGAATCAATAATTTTGAAGATTGGAATAGCATTAACTTTTTTTAAAAATAAGAAAGGACAAACACAAAAACAAAATCAAAATGTTATATTATAATATTTTTGTTTAACAATTTATTTTATTTTACCATCAAAAAGGTAAAAGTTTTCTAATTTTTTAACACAACGACCGCAAATCAATTTTTGCTGATATTTTATTATATCTTATCCTCTTATCTCAATAGAAACGTGGGTTGCTTACATTAGTTTTTTTTAGTTTTTTTTTTAAGTAAAATATCGACCATTATAATTTATAATACTTGATCATAACCATGTAGGTTTCCAAAAAGTAAACTTCATTTTTTGCCATTTCCATATTTCATTCATATGTACTAATCAATCATTTTTTTTCTGGTTATTAGTAATAACTAATCAATAATATGATAAATTATATATACGTCTTATAGCAATGAACTGATATAATAGCAACTGATTATCCTATTACAAAATTACATTTATTTATCAATTAATAAAAGAGATTTAATTAACTTCCTCTTTCTTGCGATATACCGTGACAATTAACGTTTGTTTTGTTCTAGTTTTTTTCCTCTTGTTTAAACTTTTGTATTTGTGCTGTATTGTTTATTTGTTAATAAGTAAAATAATAAAGCAACATTATTGTTGCAATATATAGCATTATTATTGCTAATTATCACGATCGTTAGTTTTGATTAATAATGAAAATGCTGTTACGAATTTGTATTAACTTTAAGCATTTTTTTCCTTTATGTTTAAATATTTTTCATATTACTTATTTAAGATGCTATAACAAATTTAATTGATGTACTCTTTGTTCAATTATATTACTGCAAGAGAAAAAAAATTCATCCCAGTCGGCCTTAACGTGTGAATATAATTGGCCTTTATTCTTTAATAAAAAATGAAAATTAACCTATTGTGTTAAAAACCGTGATTTTAACAAGTTTATAGTTAGTCTGAGATGTATTATTTATAAATATTTATTTATTATGTAGAAAAATTAATAATGAAAAATACATAAATTAATTGTATACCGTAATAATTACTGTAGGTAGTTAATATTATTAGTCGGGAATATTTTTTTCTTCTTTTTAATAACCGCCATTTTTCCTAGAGCTAGTTGTTGTTGTTGTTTTTTTTTTTTTTTTTTTTTTTGGTATTTCCGTATTGTTGTGTGCATTGACTCGAATTTATGTGGAAGTTAAGATAGGCGTTAAGTGTAAATGAACAAATCTGGAACACAGTGTATACATTTTTTTTTATTTTACTTTACATAATTATAATATAGAAAACGTAATTTATGAAAATTTATAAGTATATAGTGAATATATAGGTTCGTATAATGTGATTTTACAATAACACTAACGTAATTTGTTAAAATGTGTAACGGAAATGTGTTCATTTGTATGAAATTTATATTTTTTTTTTGCTTCAAATTAGTAGAAGTTTCGCGGTTTTTAGTGTGTAACATAAGATTTCAGTATCGGATTGAGAATTTTTCTGAAAATTATAGTTATTTTGTTAATTCATTTGTAGCAGTAAATTTTGATTTGACATTGAAGATTCATTCCATTTTAACATCTTGATCAATTTTCTTCGTAACTTAATCATTTGTTTTTATTGCTCTTATCTTTAATGGAAATTTGAAAAAAATTTTCGAGTACCTACTTGCTTGTTAGGTGTTCATACTTTTATAAGAAAATATTTTTCTCTTGTATACCTGCCTTATATAGTATATACTTAAAATAGTGTATTTCGACAGGTATACAGGATTTTATATTATTTATTAATATAATCATTTATACTTTTTTATGCATTAATGATTATATAAATTTCACACAATGTACCGTTAGTTTAGTCAATGTAACCACTTTTAAACTTTAAACCATTATAATATGGATTACATTGACATTTTGCACTTACAAAAATGTTAATAAATTAAGCAAAATAATTGAAAGAATTAAAATTATGTTTAGACAGTTGGTAAACAAAAAGAAGACTAATGTTTTAACCTGAACATGTTTTACCGTGGCAACCCCTCTATATAAGAACATAATGAAGCGATGTACCAAAATATAATTTCCTCTTTTTCTCAACCTTATTGCCTCCCAAGAAAATTAATTAGTGTTGAATACAATTTATTTCTGTCAATAACTCCTAAGTAGTTACAGTCCTTCGTCATTAGTTACCCTTATGATCATATGGATCCAGTTTTTGGCTTAGCGTAGAGTAAACCTTGAAAGAAGTATTTTATAACTACACATCTTTCAATTGGAATCCTTTCACTCACTGTTAAAAACTTATTAATACATATTATGTATATGTACGAAGTATTTTAAGTCAACATACAAATTATTAGGGTCTTTTTAAGCCCTTTTACATAACACATTTCTATAATTAAGGCATCAATTTAAAAACGAGTTTAAATGAGAAATAAAAACGGTAAATGGGAAATTCATTTCGACTGTCAAGTATTACTCAAATATATCGAACATTTACGATTGTGTTTGGCGTAAAGAAAATTTAGCAAGATAAAATATTTAACCCGGTTTTACAATAGTTTTCGCATATTAATTATCTAATAGTAGAAGATCCGAACCTACATCGACCTTCACCGAGTTGATAATAGAATGAAACATATTTGATCATGAATTTAGTAAATTAAAAATGATATTAAAATGGGTTGGCTAAAAAATCCTGGACAGACTGTTTTCAACTATTTAAAAAATATTTTTAATAAAATATTGCAACAAATAGAAAAAATTTTACACATCACAGCCAATGTGGTGTTGGGTCCTTTATTATTACACAGTATACTTACCTCGGATCTCTCTGTCACACATTTCCACGCGCATTAATATCGCATTAATTATATTATATAATTAATAGGATCGAACTTTTTGGAGACAAACCTATATCAACGTGTTCGCAGTTAAACAGCGCTTATGATGATATAAATTTTTTTTCTATTATCTTGATGTTGCAATATTTTATTAAAAATCATTTTTTTTAAATAATTAAAACTAGTCTGTCCAGGATTTTTTTAGGCAACCCATTTTTAATATATTTTCTAATATACTAAATTCGTGATAACATATGTTTCATTCTATTATCAGTTCGGTGAAGGTCGATGTAGGTTCGGATCTTAGACTATAAGCTTTAACTCATTTTAGAAACACAAGAACTGTTGCTATAACGACAGAGGCTAGTTTGATTTACATTCTCGACGAGGATAGAATACTCGAATACATTTTATGTTTCGTGTTAATAAGGCTTCAAACGGACGTTTCGTTTTTCTTTGAAATTATTTTTTTCAATTTTAGGTACTTTAAGTTTAAAATTATATTGAAAGTACGAAAAAAAGGTAGCTAATAGGTTATTAAAATTGAGCTGTGTTTTTTTCCGTTGTACAGGTCTCAGGATATTTCTTCCCTTTATCACCGCGACCAATGAAGTATATTGTGATGTGACCCTCTGTATTAAATAGGCGAGCATAAGGCTTTTAAAGAAAACCAGCACCTGCCTAAGGGCTGCCATAGCTATCTCGCCAGGCGTTATGTTCGTCTTTCCGTGATGCTGCAGTTGTGTTAAAGGTCTAGTGACACGTCCCGATTCACTCTTGATCGGGACGATAAATACCCCGATTTTCATTAACCATCTTAATCAATATGTTGGTCAATGAGTATGGTAGAAAAAAAAATATATATACGTAAACTATGTAATCAAACATATTATATTATTTTGTTATTACTGTCAAGAAATATTTTTTCTTGTACATGTCCTCACCAATTTTGAACTTAATAGCTATCATAAAAGATTGAAGTTTCGCGCGTATTGTGCTGATGAGATAAAACGTCATGCTTTTGTTTCAAGCTGTGTTTAAAGCTGCCGCGATTTGAAAACCAAATTTTCGATTATTTTTACTTTTTTTCTCGGACACACTGAACCTGGTAACACTACGTGCAAGTGTTATGTAGAATTTTTAAGAGTTATTACAGAGATTCACCGTAATCTTAAAAAAAAAACAGAAAATCCTGCTAATGAGAAAAATTAATTGTTGAAGATGAGGTGTTTATAAAATTTGATAGTATGGATAGTAGGAGCGGTGGGAGCGGTCAATGTTTAAGTAACATTTTAGTAATATAACTGAAAAAATTCAGACAAGGCCACAGTGCTTCTGTTGATTTTTAGCAATTGTCAAGGATAAATTAATTTTACTATTAAATGCACGTTTTAGTAGATCATCTTTTTCAAATTAACAATAATTAAGTATTTCTATTAATTCGTAAATTTCAAAACAATTCTTTAGAAAATGATTAGGTATTTTAATATTTAAAATTTTCATTTAAAATAATTTCAAGTAGTTTTGTCATGCCTTGAAACGATTTCATAGCTATTGATTCTTTATTTTTTTAATAACATCTGTCTGATTTTTAGAAACTTAAAAAATAATGACATACATTGCTTATTTTACTAACGGTAAAAGAATTTGTTTTTCAAAAAAGGAAAACTTAAAAAAAATGTGTAAGTAAATTTTGTTTTGATAACCTTTACTCCAATCCTGACCAAGTGAAATGAATCAATTTGAAACAGAATCAAGAACTTGTATCAAGTTCCAACTGTAATTATTAGAGTTGAAAAATAAATAACTAAAATCAATTAATGATTAATAGTACCGTGACCAAACAAACGTTTAATACTTTTTATATTCAATTAGAAGTAACTATTATATATATAAATACAAGTACTAGGTGAACAACAATATTTACTTTAAGAAAAAAATTTGTGACGATTCAATTTAATAATGGAGTTTCAGTTCACAAAACATTTTCTCTTACGTTAATTTAATTAAATTTTAATTTTCCGTTGAAAACAGAATACCTGTAATTGTCATTATTAATGCAGAACAGTAGGTAACTCAATTGATTTGGAGGTGAAAATTTGAAAATATTGTTTGTGATAATTATAGTATTAAATAAATAGTATAAAGCAATTAATATAATAGTACCTATAGTAGTGATAGCAAAACTAGTAATATATTAGTAAATAACAATCAGGTTAGTAATTATAATAACCTAATTTGGTAAATAATTAATTACCGAAAATGAAATGTTTTAAATTATTTTGCTCCTTAATTAGTATTCCGGACTTTGTTAGTTAATTTTTTTGTATTTTGATGTTTTAAGTCGGTTTAGCATCTAAGGTCATATCAGGACTGACTAAATACAGAAAATTATTGTAATTTAAAAGTCTAGAAATCTCCAGTATCCAACGGGAATCGAATCACCATTAAGTAGTATTTTGTAAAGAGGTTTATTGCTTTTTAAATTATATTTAATATTTATCTGAAAAATTCCAGAAAAATATATAGTTTTGAATAAAGTGAATCCCAGAATTATCAATGATGAACGGCATGAAAACGTTGATAGACTGCATTTACGACTAGAAATTCTTCCTGATTTGCTTTCTCGTTAAGGATTTTCTCAGGTTAAAATGAAGTTTGCCTCAATAGGATAGGGATAGTGTTGTGAAAAAAAAACTGTTTGCCAGCAAGTTTTCCTGACGATCCTAATTTAAAAACATTGGGATATTCACTCTTGTAGGCCAGACAAACATTTATTTTGCTCAAGATAAATGCGTATGTCATTAACATCCACTTAACATGAAAATGGTTTTTATCCTGTTTTCCCGATAATGTCTAATATCTATAGCAGTTGAAGTTACCTAAAGTAACAAAATGAGAATAACATTTTTTTTTAATAATAACCCTTGGTCCAAACAAAGCAAGGAAGTAATTCTGATACAAACTTAAAACGGTGACTTAAACAGGACTATATAGAAGGTTCATTCCAAGCGACTCACAGTCAGACCATTTCCTGGTATGAACGTTTAAAACCCGTTCTATTATCCGTGGTGGTGTTTATGCACGTGCCTTGAACGGGTGAGATTGTTACTCAAGCGAACTTGTCACTTTATGACGGTCGGATCTAAACATGTGGTGACTGATTCCAGCTTTTGATGCGGCATCTTTTAGGTCGACCCAACCTGATGGCCTGATGGTAGGCCTTTATTTTAATTGTAGAGGTTGAAAAATCTTCAAAAGACGCCAACAGGAATGAAATTGAAGATGGTGTTGGTAGTGTGGGATTTTTACCCACTAAAACAATCCTCTTACCGCCCTTAAGTGTGGAAGGAGGCCAGACCGGAAACCGCTTTCGCATTACTTCAGTCTGACCCTGGTCGCACGGCTACGCGCTCACTGTGCGTTCTTCGGCTTTTTTAGCCATCAGGACGTCCTCCATATATTTCATCATTGTCCTCCAGTAGTTTTCTAAACCAGCGATTACTTTTATAATGCTGTTCGGGCTTGTTACTACTCCTAGTGTTTTCCACGTGTCACTTCGCTCTCTGGACGGGTGTTATAATTTTGACGTGTCGGTGTGTATCTGAATTTATGTCTGTTTATGTTATGTTATGTTTGTCTATTGTAGCTCCCAAACAATAGACCAATTTTGATACGGGGTTTTTCTATAATTAATTTCATTTGAGGATATCAATATAATATTACATTGTAACACTTGGTTTCAATAATTGGTATTTTTTTTCATTGTCAGTCAAGGATCTTTTAGTCCACCTTATATTTTTAAAGTCTGACTAACTTTTCAATTTGTTTATAATATTAAAATTAAAAAATGTATGTAGCGTTTATGGTTGATTCTTCTCTACATACTAGTACCTACTTAAAAATTGAACCCAGTGCCTTATAAAAAAGTTCAAAACAGTAAAAAATTAGAAATTTACAATGTCCTTGGAAAAACGAAAACTTAGTACTAAAACTTAGTAACTGTGTAAAAATTCAAGAAAAACTAATTAAATCGCAAATATTATATTTGATAAGAATATTTATTATAGGCTAGTTTTGAAGTTATTGATCAATAATAACCATTAATAATTATAACAACCGAGTATACACCTAATTGATGACAATTTACATTGAACTAATTCAAAAAATATAAATTCGATGTATTTTTTATTTAACACTTAATGTAAATAACACTTAATGTTTTAAATTTATTTTTTAAACGTCCTTTAGCTCGTGCTTCAGGTAAAATGCGCTCACTTTTATATTATTAGTTGACGATTTAATTCTAAACCGCAAACATATTTCGCGGTTGATAACGATTTGAAGTGCTATAAGTAATTTGCAATAATATTATGAATTTTTTTTTTACTTTTATAAGGTGCAAAAAATGTTTCAAATACTGATATTGACTTCCAAAAGAAAATAATGTACCTGTATATCTATAATGTATATACATTTCCTGAGACAATTTATTTGAGTAAAATTGATATTAAGAATCAATAAAAAGTTTTGGAGGAAAGCATCTTTATCTATACCATGAACAATATCTATATATCTATATTTTCTTTATTTACAACATAAGAATCAATATGTATTTTTCCCTATACTTAACGTTTACATACACAAGTTTTATGATCAATTTTATGAAAAAATACGAATTTATTCAAATAAAGTTGTATGTTAACATCACATAAAATATATTTAATATTTTATTTTTAACGACCGTTTTGTACTTTTTATTCTATACGCCATTTATGTATATTCGTTTAAATAGCATGATATTATTGTTGCTTCTGTTTTTATTCGCATAAAAATATAAATTTGTTCCGCTTCTAATCCGGACGAAAATTAAATTACAATATTCGAAACTTTTTTTGCAGCTACACATATAATTGTATCTTTTATATTTTGGCGAAACATTTCTTAATGTAATGCATGGAAAATCATATACTACCATAAGTTAATAATTTTATTTAAATGCATATGAAAACTCGAACACAATTGTGTGCAAAATTATTAAGAAAGAATTTATAGAGTAAAAAAATGTGCATCTCTAAATATGTCTCTAACTTTTAGCTAATAAGTCGGTTTTTTATTGCATTGAATACAATTTTCTTTTAATCATTGTTACGAGTCTCTTACATCATAAATGAAATGAGTTTAATCAATGTATATTGTATGAGGGTCTTTTTTGAGAAAAATTGTCTGCAGCCATATAATGGAAAGTTATAAAATTATACTTTCTTTTTTATGAAAATTGTCAGAAAAACTGCGATTTTATAAAATGTTTGACCTGATTTAATCTGACCATAAGATCTAAGTATCTAATACATGCATGAAACGATGATCTAGTAATAATTTGATGATCGACCGTAAGTAATGTATGAAATATGAATTCATTCAATTAATTTTTACTGATTCCAAATGAAAAGCATCAAATTCTTTAAAAACGATTTGTGTCAGGTTCCTTTTAATGATGATAGATACTCGTATATCAAGGATAATCAGTATTTAGGTATGTTAAAACTTAACATTTATAAGTATTAAAACGCAACCTTATAAATGCTAAGTTATGAACTTAAATTTCTATTCTTGTAATTTACGTATACTTAACCCCCGATTTACACGGTACAAGTTTTCACATTTATATGGTTTTGAAAATATATTTACATGTTTTTCTGTAATCATTTTTTAATTTCTATTCGTTTGATGATCTAGTTTTATAGATGGTAATCGCTATATGTATTCTATATAGCACTAGACCAGTGGTTCTAAACCTTGTTTGAGGTATTGAACGCCACTAGTTTCATATGCGCATTCACCGAACCCTTCTTACCTTGTATGGATCGGGGGCTTGGGAGCTCGACCACTATTTTTTAGGCGGAGGTCACGGCCATAGTTATATGTGCCAGAGAAAACATTTGATATGGGCTATCCAAATAGGAACATACAGGTCCTCTCTGACAGTCAGGCAGCGCGAAAAGCGATCGCCAAAACGACGATCAGCTCTAAGTGTCTAAGTGTCGGCAGCTCCTGGAGGACTTAAAAAGCACACCGAGTTAAACTTGGTTGGGTGCCGGGGCATAAGGGAGTTGAAGGCAAAGAAGAAGCTGCTGTTTGCGCAAGGGCTGGTTCGATGACCCCACTCGTGATTCGTTCCGTTCTGAACCTCAGCAAAAGAATGATAGGAAGAATTTGCCCCCTCGCTCACTGCTGTGGTTTTACGGCTGGGAAGGAACCAACTCAGAACAGTAACGGGATTGATAACCGGACACTGTAGACTGAGAAAGCATCTGCAGACTGTTGAGGTGCTTCAATAGGACCCCAACTGCAGACTGTGTGGGGATGGGGAGGAAAACGCGACACATGTCATTTTTGAATGCAAAGCCCTCACAAAATGGTGACACCTGTATGGGATAAATGACGCCCGAGCAGGCAAAAATTGCGCAAAACGCTTAATACAGGGACTGCTTTTGTTAGGCAAAATTCTGAACCTGGAATAAGCAAGAATCCTTGTACAAGATACATGAGCCAAACAGAAGTACAATAAGTCTAAGGCTGCAGTGCGGAGAGAACGATGTTATTTATTTATCAAAAAAGTTAAACGAAAATTTGTTCAAAAGTAATAATGAAAGTGAACGAGATAGTTTTACAGCTGAATATGAAACGAAAGTTTTATTTTATTTTATGGCCATTACGACCACCCAAAATACCTTAAATTGTATTTTTTTCAACGAAACTACAGCTAGGGCATTAGGTTTCCTAAATTTTACTATGTCCAAGCTTCAACTAGCTATAACGTGCCACTCTTTTAAAAACCAATTCATGTTAATTTGAACACTGCTACTTCAAAATGCGATAATATAGTTAACATAGATTTATTGCTTAATTTCACAATTTTCTAATTATTCTCTTTCGTTACGATTACGAAATATCCTTCTTAATTGACAGTAGCTATTATCGATTCGATTCGATTCGTTACGATTTACTATTTATGTATAATTCAACATAAATTTTAATCTTTCCAAGTCGATAAGAATAGCATTGGCTCGTACAAGTAACGCTTTGGAAAAAATCAGTTATTTTCATAAAAAAAAAACAATCAATTTGAAAACAATAGATTAAATTTTGCAATATTCTCAATGAACAAAGAAATATTTCGGGTAATTTCAATCATCGATAAATTATGTTTTATTACCAAATTGATTTTTTCTATTAGAGCCGCGGAGAAAATTGAAAAATCTTGTAAAATAATACTAGGAAAGGGAGGTTTAATAATAATTAATTAATGAGAAAAAAATTGTTTTACATATTCAATGGTTACGTCAATGATCTCTAGATCCGTACTGAATAAGAAATCGATTTTTTTTAAATGAAATCTATGAGTCATCAGTGTTTGACTCACGAAGGTGATGTAGGAGTTATTTTTATTGGAATAATAATATAATTATCGAGTTGACCAACTTGTATGAAATTGCAAGATCAAGGTATCGTTTTTTTTACTGCAAAAGTGTAAATTGTAAAATATAATTTTCATTACTAGCCAATAAGACTGATGTGGGCTAAAAAATTCAATATGAAAACCTCTTATTAGTTTTAAGATTTGCTATTTTATTTCTCCAATTCTTTGGTAATTGTTTACAATACATAACAGGTAATAGGTAGGTTTGAACTACTTTTGAATTGTCATAAAAACTTTTAAGATAAGGTTGATATAAAAAGGCATTGTGTGTCATTGAAAATCATTTTAGTATAACCAAACATTATTTTAAAATGAATAGTAGATATATTTACCTTAAAATGTTTTGATTTGTACGATATTAAATGTCTATAATTTATTGTGCAATAAAAAAGAAAAATCTATACATAAGCCTTAAAAAGGTCCTCTTTGCATACACTAACTTTTTGTGTAACATAGGGTAGATAGGATTAAGAAGTTTGTACTATAAAAAATGTTAGCCACTAAAGATTAGCCTTCAATTGATATTTTAATGAAATTATGATCTAAATTTTCGACCCCAATTAAAAACGAAGGCTCTCAGTTGTGGGTCAATAATTTTCGCACGTTTCACTCATAACACTACACCAACTCGTCATTCAATACTTGTTTTCGGCTGGCTCAAATTATATATAATTATAACTTACATGTAAGTGTGGTAATTATGCAAACTAATTGAAGAATTAATTCTTATTTTCGTCCGTGTTATCTAAGTTTGTCAAAATCAATTTTTTTTCTATCTATATAATAATATAGGAATTTTATGTTACTAGTGAAATCTAGTCTTGGCGATATTTGGAAAGGGCGTGTTTTTAAACAGAAAAAAAGGTAGTGACTAAAATACCAGGCGTTGCTCGGATTAAAACTTATTAAAATACAGGTAGTGTCAATGTGCTGGATCTACGATTTTTTCTAGCATGACCCAAAACTTCGCATTGCTAGCCATTAAATGGAAAACTGGAAGAAAATCTTAACTAACATTGTTTAGACTTCAAAATAAGAATCGACAGAATTTAAGAGAATTAGATGTACATAATATAATATGTACCTATATTCAAATCTCACATAGTTATCCGTTGTAGTTACTCATTTCATTTTATACAGATTTGAATGTACTACTTTTCGAATATACTACGGGGATATCGAAGTTACGCGATTTTAAGCGTTTGATTTGTGTAGTTTTAATCTGTGTGATGGTTTTAGGGATCAATGTAGTTCAATTATTTATTAAGGTGGACTATTTCCATTAATTAAAACCTCACACCACCAAGATACAGGCACAAATCATATACTTAGAACAAAAACCTATGATCGGCAGACTTACGTCTTAGTATAAAAGCTGTAAGTTTCACAGCTTGGCTATTATGTAGTATCTAAGCATCTCCTTTGGGGGATAATAAAAGCCAACGAAAGTGTATAAAACTGCTATCAAGATAAGGATCATCCATAAACCATATAACTCACTCTCCAAAGAGGAAAACGTATGCTCCCTTATTATATGTGATTTAAAAGAATATAATAAGTGCGTTCCAGATAACAGACAAACCGTACATTGCTGTGCATGAACGGTAAAATAGCGTTCCAGATGATATCTTACATCTGTTTCTGTGCGGGTTAGTTTGCGTATCAGATGAACTTTTGTTTTTGTATTGCACGAATCAGAAATAGTAATACCAATATTTGCACCAATACTAATACAATCTCAAGCAAGTATCTTTTAAAAATACCAAAAATAAGCTAAGGGTAAACATGTGCATAAAGTAAGTACATCCCGTTCTTTTATCGCCGCGTTAACGTACAAAAATTTTTTTCTGGTACAAACCTAATATAAGACAGCTATCATGGCTAACCTCTCTACCTTACTATAGTATAGATAGAGGGATTTGAAAAATGCAGAAAACAGGTTACGTGGTTTATGGATGGCCCCTTACGTTATTGTAAAAAGTGCAATTATATAATTTGAACATTATTTAGCACGGATATTTCGATGATTCTTCTGATGAAACTAGCATAGAAAAGCCTAAGTTAGTTAAACTTAATTATTCTGCTGAATATCGGTACAGTTGTAAGATCCTGTGGGATAAGAATAGAATCTACTTCTTGTCTATTTAGACATCTCTTTAGTTTTAACATTTTAGTGGAAAGAAAGGTCCACCCTAACGCAGAAAAAATTTAACATTAGCATTCAAATAATGAAAAGTAAAAAATTATGCAAATTCTTTGTAAATAACAAAAACAGTAAAACAAATTTTTTTAAATGTTTTAATTCGCTTTAACATCTAACTTCTAAGGTCCTATCACGATTGTCTAAACACAGAAAATTTCTGTGGTCATTTTTATATTTGGTCTAGGTCCTAGGATCTAGGATAACCGCGTACTGACGCATGGAGCGGAGATCGACTGCTCCAAAAGCTGCGCCAATAAGTAGTAAAAAACACTTTTATATAACCTTAAATAAACCTAACAGCCCATTTGATAGAGTAGTCGCTGAATTGCCGCTCCATGCATCAGTGGTTCAAGATTCGATTTCCACTGCAAGTCGAGAATTGTTATCTTCGGTTTTCTGATTCAATGTTTGGAATAACTTTACTTGTTGGTATTTAAAGAAACCTTAACAAGTATTTATATATAATCTAAAAGAATTACGGAACAACATTACAATATTTTATAAAAATTTTTATTAAATTTGAGAAACACATTTTAAGGAGAACATGAGACATAATATAAAAAGAACTGTAGTAATTATACAATATAATATAAGCAAAGAAGTCAATTCGGGATTCCATGTAACTATACCTATGCCAATTCTTCAAGTGGTAAATTTTTGATACAAATAGAAGCGTTAGATTTTCCAGGCAATCACAAGTTTGGATTTTTATTTTTCCAGTTTAATATTTTTTCATGAAATAAAAAATTTGTAATTTGACTCGGTTAAACTTACAAAATATATCGAATGAATAAAGTCTCTAATTGAAAATTAAATGTTTTGATATTTAAAAATGTAAAGAAAAAATAGATAATAATCATAAAAGAAAATTAGTGAAAATTTTCCTTGTATAAGAAAAATATCTACTGAACTTTCAGCAAAGCAAATAAAGAAAATTTGTTACGATTTTTAAAAATAAAAATCGTTTAAAAAAAATTGAAAACCAGCACTTTTAAGCACTTTTGGTAAATTATTGAAACTATAGAAAATCGAAAAAAAAATATACAAAAAACAACAGGAACTGGAAATTAATTACAGTTTTAAAAGACTAATAAAATGTTGATAAGAATCATATTGTTTTGTATTTCAAATTGTCTTCATGTATACCACACATTAATAGACCTAAAGTCATGAATGTCGCTTTTATCGCGATCATAATTCAAGGTGAATATCGTTTTTCACTATTTAAATGCCAAATGTTTACTTTTACTTAAATATAATACCAAGTAAATCGTTACAAATCCAGTTTTCTTGTTACATTTCTACGACTTTTGTAATTGACTTGCCTCTTTGTGAACACTCAACTTGAACTACTACTGAAATTAAACTACTTAAAGATCATAGCCCAAATTCATCCCTTTCTAAAATTCAAGTAATTTACACAAAATGTACACAAATAAAAAAAAAGTAGAAATGTTTTCTTTTTGAACTGCCGAAAACTTTCGCCAAAACTCATCAAACCACAACACAAAACAACGTTCATAAGTCAGTCAGAGATTGCATTAATCCACATATTTTGTGAAATATAGAAATTATAAAAGTAAAAATTTATACAACAATTATTTACTTGCTATAACAGTTTTCTATTCTTTTCCCTTAGCTAAAACTATCTTTTTCAACATTTGATGATTTATTGTTGCATTTTATTGCATCGTCAGTGCATTACTGGCTTATGACTATTCGCGTAATTATAACAGTAATTAAAACGGATTTTTACTGAACACTCTATTAAATTTTCAAACATTACAAAATGAATTTTCGAACCGTTAAAGAAAACTGAAATTGTTTGAATGGAAATTCGGTCAATACTAGTTTTTAAATAGTAAAAGCTTTGGCGGCTGAAAAGGAAAACACAAAAACTAATAATAAGCCTTTACATTAGCATTGTTTTCATAATTAATTAAAAATTAATATTTTATTATTTACTCATTAAACTTACTAATACTAATACGAGAGTATAAAACAGAAAGAAACAATTAAACTTTTAATCGAATCACTGATATTATAATTTACTGTTGATAACACAGTGCCTTAGTGTCTAATAAGTTGTTGAATTTCATTATGAATATTACGTATACAAATTACACCTAATAATATCCCTTTTCACACGGCATTTATTAATTACTTAATTAATTTTAACAAATTTAATTATAGTTCAAATCAATTTACTCTACGTGCGATTCGTGATCTCTCGCTTAATTAATCAACTTTACAGTCGCACATTTCGTTGAAATCTTTAAATAAATATTTTCAATTTAATTCAATTAAATTTTATATTTTTAGTTTAAATAAGTAAATCTTTCAATACAGAATAAGTTATTTCTTAATGATTGAAGTTGAATATTTATGTTTATAAATATAGTTAGCAGATTCTTACTTTTCCATTTTTGTACGCTTAGGTATGATCTATTTTATTTTAGTTGGAAAATACTGTCTTATAGTTATATTTTTATTCTTCAGGGTAGATATTTTGTTATCATTTTTAGCATCTGTATTACTTGTTATATAGACACAAACAGCTGTTATATGTGTACCCTCAAGAACCGAGAAGTTTTGAGCTTTCTTTATTTAAAACAAATAATAATTAATACCTAATCATTCAATAGGTTCCAAATTTTTTTGGAAAGGAGGTTTTGAATTCTACAATTTGAATGTCTTATGAACATTTTTACATTTAAGTGACACACAGTTTTCAGAAATATTCCTTCTATTTGAGTTACTAGCTGTTACTTGCCCGTTTCGCTGAGCGTTAAATATACCCCGTTGATATACACTGCCGGCCAAAAGTTTGAGACCAGTTGTAATATATTTATGCTATCACTTATTGTATTCAAAGTTTCGGTAATAAAATAAAAATTGTTGTCCATACATATTTTTAAATTACTGATGAACATCTAAAGAGACTTTTGTAGGTATGTTTCTCAGGTACAAATAGAATTAATGGGTTCTGTTTAAAAACATCCAAGACCGCAGGGTGTCTGGCCAGTGGAAGGGTCATCATTATATTTAAAGTAGCTCCGTATTAATTGTTTTTTAATTCTATTCTTCTTTAATTTTGCACTGGCTATTCTTTGTTATTATTTAGACTTTCTAAAACAGGTTATCTTAAAATTTTTTTAAAAGTTATCTACCATTTTGTACGAATAATTTAATTTAGTCTTAACTTGGGGTTTCTATAGTTAAAACGTTTTAAAAATGGGAAAAGTACGAGAAATAAATATCGAAACTCGATCTGCCATTGTTACTTTACATAATGAAGGCAAATCCGAACGTGAAATTGCGTCTCAACTTAAACTTTCGAAGACTTGTATTCATCGCACAATTATTCGGTTTAAGGAAACGGGTAGTTTTCAAGATTTTCCACGTTCAGGAAGACCGAGAGCTACTACTTCTAGTGAGGATCAGTTTATCGTTATTAACCAAAAATTCGTGCTGAAGTGAACAAATCTTTAAATAAACCAGTTTCGCTTACCACAGTGAAAAGACGGTTGAGGAACGCTAAACTGTTTGGTCGTGTTGCCGTTCGGAAACCTTTACTAAGGCCGCAAAATAAGAAAAAAAGGATGCAGTGGGCCCTATTCCATCGAGATTGGACAGAAGATGATTTTAAAAAAGTTTTTTGGACTGATGAGTCAAAATTCCAAGTATTTGGCTCAAATCGACGAATTTACGTTCGGCGTAGCACCGAAGAAAAGATGTTACCAGATTGTGTAGTGCCAACTGTTAAGCACGGTGGTGGTTCAATAATGGTCTGGGGTTGTTTCTCAGGCCATGGAATTGGAAATTTGGTTAAAATTGATGGAATTTTGAAGAAAGAGGAATATAAAACAATTCTCGAAAAAAATGCTGTACCATCAGGCTTAAGTTTAATTGGCAATGGGTTCATTTTCCAGCAAGATAACGATCCAAAGCATACTTCCAAGCTATTTAAAAATTATTTATTACAAAAAGAAGCAGAAGGAGTTTTAAAAATCATGAAATGGCCACCGCAAAGTCCGGATCTCAATCCAATCGAGCTTTTGTGGGACGAGCTTGATAGGAATGTCCGAGAGGAGTGTCCCTCTTCACTTGCAGATTTGTGGAGACTACTACAAGAAAGCTGGAACAAAATTTCTCAAGAAACCATAAATAAATTAATAAGTAGAATGCCGAGGCTAGTAGAAAAAGTAATAAAGTGCAAGGGAGGATTTTTTGATGAAAAAACAGTTTGAGTAATTAGTTCATTTTTTTTTATAGAATAATTTTTTATGTTTATTTTTTATACTAAGTACGTTTAAAGGTTATAACTATAATATTAATAAACATTTTTACTGTATTTGTCTTTGAATTTTTAAAAATATTTCCTTTTTTTGGCTTAAATCTATATGGTCTCAAACTTTTGGCCGGCAGTGTAGGTTCTACCAATGTTTAAAGTAAAATTAGTTTTTGAATATTAGGTAACTGTTTGGCAATTTTTCTATAAATTCTTCTGGAAAGCATTCCAAATTTGTAAGAAATAATTGTTTTAGTTCCCGTTTAGAATGTGACAGAAGTAGAATTAATAACTATGCATAAGTATTAATAAATACAAGCTTTCGTGGTTGAAATTTAATCTTTGATTTATTATCTGAAAACGAAAGCAGTTTTAAGTAAAATTATGGTCAAATTTTTAATAGTTTTTGTTCAACCCTAAAGTGAATGAATTAAGAAAGCTACAAAAGTAGAAATTCTTTATATTTGTGTATAGATTCCTAATTGCTTCATTAGTATTTGAGAAAAAGTTAATTGTTAACTTAGGAAAAGATCCCAAAATGAATAAATTTCAACCTTGTTTTTTGAACCACTTAGAGGTGGAATTGTAAAAAGTCCTTATTTTGTGGAAGTCATAGTCTTCTTAGAAATAATAGGTATTTTAAGTTTCATGTTTTTATCTTCAGTGGCTAAGCCTCCAGCTTGACTATCAATCGGTCACGGTTTTATGTATCATAAATAGAGATATTTACTAACATAATTTGAAAATATTTCGTCCTTTATGATATGAAGTAAGCAGCGGCTTGTTCTTATTGCAAATTATTATTAAACTGCGAAAGTGTTTTTGTCAGCATCAGAGGGGTGTAAGGGGTCAGGGATGTCAGCATCAACATTGCAGGGGTGATGAACCTATAGTACACGTACCATAGAAGGCATGACAGAAAATTTTGATAATACACACAAAAAGAATACACATTTGAAAATAATTTAAGATTTAATTTCCCAAGACTGAATATGAATGCACAGAAAAAAACGCGCAAGACAAACGCAACGCCAAAATCCCGGTAAAAAATAAGCGCCGACAAAATCGCTAACTGATTTTTGATAAATAGTTACATTTTAAATTATATTTTTCAGAATATACTTACACGTTGGTTGATTCTTTTCGTTGAATATAAAGAAGAATTATCTTTACATAAGCATCAAATATTAGATATATTTAGAGATTCACAACTGGACTTGATGTTTAAGTTACCTGACTTGAATTTCAAGCTATTTGACCTAAAATTAGCTTTAATTCAAGTCAAACTCGAGTAATTATTTTGCAAGTGATTTCATTTCCAAGTCAAAATATCAAACATAGTTTATTTCAAAAATATATTAAACTAAATATTAATTACGTGACTTACTGAGTCCCTAATCATATTTTATAAGTACTTGGTAATTATCATATTTTGAAAACATTTTGAATGCTGCTTAGTTAGAAAAATGTGGCGATTTCAATATAAGTAATGGCTATTATTTATAACCCATTCATTTGACTCTTGGACACTTGAGGGATATAAATAGAGTTCACTCTAGCCACCATGTCATTCAGTAACCTATTTTTTTTAAACTTATTTAAATGTACACAAAATTATTCTAGAAAATTTCGTTTTTTCTTGAAATAAAACTAAAATTAACTTAACTAGAATGATCATATTTTTCGAAAGTTACATTTTTCGAACCACTTCAACAGCTTTGTAATAAAGTCATTACAAACTTCCGAACATAATAATTATATTAGTTGTGAGTTTTTTCAAATTTTCAATTGATTCGTAAAATTGTAATTTTAATGGTTTGCTGTTATAATTATTGTGAAAACGGTTCATGTCACGATTCACGACTTTGGTGTGATGAAGATAAATTTTTTTTGGCATGGTCTGACAACTTTTGCAATATTGATTACAAGCCTCGGCTCCACGGACACGACGACGATTATTCGATATTTATCTATATAATCATCACGGTCGTTAGCTATCGTTGATTATTTAATTATTATCCGTATGTTTATAATATTATGTTTGTTAAGTAATTGTCTCGTAGCTTATAAAATGTCTTGTAGATTTTGCAGTTTTTAATAGAGCGTATGATGCGATGATTTCACTTTAAATTTTCGATTTTTATCGCTCGTTAACGTGGAAAGAAGGCGTCATTTCAACTGTCTCTAAAATTAATACTTGAGCTTTACTTGAAATATTGAATTGGTTTATTGTTAAGTACCAAAGTAAAAAATTCTAAGACGTAGTTATTAAGATACTTATGAATGAAAACATCAAGCTGTCACGGATTAAGTTTAATTAAAAGTTAATAAGATTTTCATGAGCCAAAATGACGGTCATGCCTTTAGATAATATATTGATCGACTCAAGTAGTTTATGAAACAAAAATTTCTGACGTAATTCAAAGCCAAAGAATAATCCGATTTAGTTTACTTATAATTTTCAGCAATGTGACTTGAATATTTCAAGTTTTCCACAAAGTTGTTTAATTCATACTAGAAATATTTTACCTTTTTAAGAAATATTTCAATTGCTTCTATCGACAATAACAATTAGAGAGTTATTTGTACTCGCATTTCTTAGCGACTAATAAATGAATTAATAAAAGATTGGCTGATTTGAAAGTAAGTGAAATGTAACGAGTGCAAAATATAATTAAAAATATACTGAACGAAAGAAACAGAGAATAAAAACCTTTGGAGTTAAGCCGATTTGTAACGCTAGTTACATAATTGAAAATGAAAAGAATGAAAAAATGAATGATTTTCTTCATTGGTTTTTGTTAAGATATCTTATAAACATTCAATAGATTTTTACTTTTCAATCGATTTAACAAGCAGTTTTAAAGACTCAATTGCATCAATAGTATAGGTACCTTAGAAATATTCGTAAACTTTAAATATTAAAGTCTTTAAATTATGATTGACATAGACATATTTTAGCATCAATTTGTATAGTTTTTGAAAATATTTCTTACAAAACACATTTATTTCAAAAAAAGAAAAACGTAGGAAGTGAAATATTAAAAGACGTGAAAATTCAAGTAAAAGTCAAATTAATTCAAATGTAATAAATGTTCTGGAAAATTTAATTTATTCGGTTTTTCTTTGTATGTATAGACAGTTAATTTTCTCCATTATAAAAGAGTAATTGGAAAAATAAAGATTTCCTCCAAACTGTGAAACTTTAAGATTTTGGATAATTTTTCTAAATTTTACTTTTCTACTAAACGAAAGTGTTTTTTAAAATTCATATTTTAGATTTATTATCGATATACATGCGTTGAAGAAAATAATTATCTCGCGATGAATAATTCACTCACAATTATTCTTTTCTGATTAATTACTGAGTTAGAGTAAAATTTTACATTGTTGACCTAAATTTACGCTTGGGATGACATGAAATTTTTGAATATGCACGTAGATACACTTTAAGTAGAGATATATTTCATTTGGCTTTTCTTTTTTTATAAATTAATTTAAACCATTTGAACGTTTGAATTGAGAACGTTTGTTAATTTTAACAATTGGAGTGATTCGTTTTATTTATCTAAATATTATGCTTTATTAATCGTTTCAATTTGGGTTTTTAGTGTAACAAGGCTAAGAAATTAGTTTAAAAGAAAAATAATAAAAACCAGACAAGTGCGAGATTGGTGTGTTCCCTAATGGTTCCGCATAAACATTGTTTTGAAATCTTCACAAACATAAGAAAGATAAGAAGTGGACATTCTAATGTTCATTTTGCTCAATTCTAATTTCATTGTCAATGCTCACAGTGAGATTCATTGAGGGTGATTACCACTATTACGTAATATTATTTATTTAATTTTAAGTTTGGTATTTAACATAATATTCTAAAACAATGAAAGTAATTTATCTAGGTTGTGGTAAATTTTTCGATCAGTTGGGAACCACAAACATTAGTAAAACTCCTAGAAAAAAACGAAAGAGTGTAATTGAAATTAAAATTTTATCAGCTATTTATAAGTTTATTTTCGATAAATGAAAAATCCAAAAAATCGGGATGAAGAGCATACTCATGATGAAATAAAATAATATAAATAAAAATACTTAAGCATTAGATGCTATATAACGGTAAACCTGTTCAAAACGTTGACTAAAAAGAATAAAAATTTGCAAGGAGTCCTCAAAGTCTGTGTAACTGTGTAACAGTTAGTAGTACCTCTTCTATTATAAAAAACACATACGTTTAAAAATACACCCAAGAACAAAAAGTAAAACATTGATCATTGACAACTAAAATAAATTGATTTCCAAAAAATAAGTTAACTTATCCTGCTTCTCGATTTGATTCTCGGTGAATTCTAGATGTTTTAGATTTATGAAATACAGTTTTTTTTTTTCATCAGTGACTATTTCTTGAAGTTTTAAGAGGCTAACAAGTTCACTTATTCCTTCTTTCCTTCTCTATTCCTTCACTTATAAGTATGTGTTAAATTATTGAAATTATTTCAAGAGTTAAAAATGAAATGGATATGGCCTGGAAGGAAAAAAAATTGATTTAGAACTTGGAACAAGAGAGAAAGCTATATTTGTTTCGTAACAGGTTATATTTGAGTACTTAAGGTTAATTTACACTAACGGGCAGAGCAAGGCAGGGCTACTGGGTAAAGCTCAGTTTTGATCGATCTAATGTAAAATTAATTCTTCCGTTCACATTTAACGTGAACGGTCCTTTATGGTCTTTTACATTAGATCGGTCAAAACCGAGTCTTGCCCACTTCTTGCCTTGCCTTGCTTTCAACTTTTAAAGAGCTGTGACGTCAGTGTATGTATTGGAAAAATTTCAAATAGACTTGGAAATTATATGAACAAAGAGAAAAACTTTGTAAACTACAAAGTATTGATTTTTGAACTTTTCCTGTCCTTTTTACCGTGAGAGCTTTCTACCAAATTTTTATGACAATAGATATGACTGTTAAAATATAGGTACGACATAAATGACAATTTTTTTGATTGAATTAACCTTGAAAGGAGAATTTTTCGAATTTTCAAAAGACCATATTACTTAGGAATATATATATTGCAGCGCTATAAGCCTTGTAGGCCTTTGGCTTCTATTTCCTTGACGAGTCCTTTCCATTTCTTCCTGTCCTTTGTCATTTCCCTCCAGCTGCTTCCTACTAGTTCCTCCACGTCAGCTTTCACGGCTTCAAACCACTTTTTCCTAGGTCGTCCTCTCCTTCTTTTCCCACCTCCACCCTCCAGCAGTACACTTTTTGCCCATCTTTTTTCTGGCAGCCGCATTACATGTCCCAGCCATCTAACTCGTTGTGCTCTTATTTTTTGGGTTATTTTGGGCCTATTGTATAACTCCATCACCTCTCTGTTTGTCCGCCTGCTCCACAACTCCTCTGTCATTTTCACCCCTCCCTTAGGAATATTTGATATTAATTTGAACTTGATATTTTGGCGAATACAAATCATCAATCAATCAATAGGTTTGTTCCTCTTGTCCATTTGATGATGTTTATACACGTCCACGAATGACAAAAAGCAAGGCACATTGACCCGAGTGAGTGGAGAACATAAAGCGGTAAGTTCCCACTAGTTGACAAACCGGTTTCCCGATGTTTAAACACCTCCAAATCAGTGTCAAAATACGCGATTGTCACGAAAACGTACATACATGGCTCGACTCTCGGCCTAATGCGGCCAAGCGGCTGAGGGCTGAAACATTTCTTCACTCACTTGTGTCTCTTGGTCAGTGTGCCTCTTGCTCTTTGTCTTTTGTGAACGTGTTTGGCTTCAACGTATGGAACAAACTTAATGTAAACATTAAATAAAACAGTTTTGGTTATACTATAATTATTGTAAAATATTATGGAATAAATTATCTTCATTACGTTAACACTAAAATACCTTTACCCGTTCCCGAGAAAATGTTTTATAATAGCCGGTATATACAAAACATATCGGGGTATATCTTCAGTAGAAGTTCTGTTTTCCTTTTCAAAGTACGGGACTTTAAAAATGGATCACAAGGAAGGAAAAATGTATTGGTATTTTTTTTTTAAATTTGAATCTTTGATAAAGTTTTGAATTAATCAATCATCTTCTATGTAGGTATTATTATCATATTGTTATCAAAAAATTAGTATTGACTGAACTTATATATCTAATAAAATATAATATCTATGTATAATATGATAACATATAATTCAATTTTTACATCGATTTGTAACCAAATGTCACTGTATAATCAAACATGGGTCGTCAAATAATTAAGATGATAATTGGCTTTCCTCAAGTTTTCAGCACCAACGTCATAAAACTAATTAATTTTACATGAAGAGTATTCGATTGTAACGTGTTTTATAAATCACTAACGGACGATAAGCTTTTAAACTTGAAAAATCGAAATTGATCAATTCACAATAATTTTTTTTTGTTTTTGGATAATTATAAAACTGTAAATAATTTATTAAGTCTCCCGGTCAGAAAATTCGATAAATTAGACATCTTATTATTTTTCCAAGTTATATAATAGAAATACTTTTTTCAATGCCTTAATTATAACGATTTTTTTCTTTGTTTCAGGTTAGTCAACTCATCTTTTTATTACGTTTAATCGTCAAGTTTGTCAAGATAAGTGAAGATCTATCGTAACAGCAGGTCAAGGTATTATCATATTATTTTCTATAGCATTTAACAAACAATTTTCTCTTTTATGTTTTTCGGGTAATTATATTTTTTAATAAAACGTGACAGTTTTCCTTATCCAATTATGGATTGACGTCCTCGAGTTGGGATCGTTATCGTCATATTGTTAACAGTACATGTATAATTGGTTTCCCCAAAAATAAAATGATTTACCTACGTCGATTGCAACCTCAAAACTTTCAATAGATATGGCTTCGTGTGTTCTACTTAGGAAAATTTGGCTTGAATTAGCCATAAATAATTTATTGACGAATTTAAAATTTTTAAAAGCCATCTTCATTAGCTAATGTCTATTTTATGATCCTTTTATAAGGTTTGAGCTTAATAAAAACTTCTAACTTGCTTATTTCTTTGTGTGACAATATATGAGTAATGTATATGAAATTTAATGTCTTTAATTAAATTTTTATGTTGGTTTGTATTTTATGATGACTTTTTAAGTGAAACTTCTTTAAGTTACGCTACGCCAATTTTGAAACTTATTGCACTGGCATAATTATTAAAATGGGTACATAGTGCGAGTTGCTAGCTAGCCTGGCAATGAACTATCGCTTTGTACTCGTATGACAACAGTTCGACGCACCTCGTCCCATTTGATGCGAGTAGTTTCTATATGTTTATAGTTGTACAGGCAAGTAACTTCAACATAATCAGTTTCTCACTCTTTCCTTTTATCATTCTATTCCTCTTTTACATTTGACACACGTTATTCTTTACTGTTGGCATGTAGTGAATATAAGAAGATTGAAAGAAAAAGAATGAAAAATTAGAATTAAAGAAAAATTTACGGAAAGCCGCCTGGCCGCTTTTTCGTTACGTTATGGTTTTCACGGTCTTATTCTAAGTCCAATGAAGGAACTTCGTTCCATTAATAATATATGAAGGAAATGTCAAGAAAATCTAACGAACTCCAATTTATTTGGACATAAAGAACACCTTTTTACTTTCTTATCCCTTTTATTTATATACATTATGCAAAATGAAAGTGCTTTTAAGAGTTTTATATTTCAAGAAAAATTTGTTTTCGGTCTCTTACAAACCTTTGGAAAATGGTGTCATAATGTTTTCTTTTAATGTCTTCCTTAATGTTTATTTTTATATAAGAATAATACTGAATATTTAGTAAACCTAGTCAGTGCCAGTCCAACAATTTGTGGAGCCCGGTGTAAGTGTGATATTCGCATGGGGCCTATAATAATTTAATTTTTTTTCGCTTATGGATAATAGAAAATTAAAAACTATATACCTAAACCTACATGTATATCTATTAGAAAAATGTTTATTATAGGATAAAATTCAGAAATATTGTTATATATGTATTGAAGTATCTCCAGCCTAACTGGTCAGGAAGCATTTAACGGCATATTTTAATTCCACAAAATAAATCTGTGCCGTCGACATCACTCTCTAGTGCTATATGTAAATCGTTGCAATATTTTAATAGTAACATTGTAATCGTAAATTTTAATTACTCTCTAATCTTAATCTTAATCTTACTAACTAATGTAAACCGGAACTTAAATATACAATTTAAGTTATGTGATTGATGTATTTGTTTTATTTTTTTAAACATTATTTATAATGGCGCGGGGCCCGGTGCGGGTGTACCGTCTGGACCGCCTTTTGGCCGTCCCTGAACATAGTCATTGAAAAACAAAACTACACTTTCTGTTGGCTTAATTCTTTTTGTAAAAACTCCAAAAAACTATTTAGAACAAAAAATATTTCGTTTTCTTAACCGTCAATCGTTCTTTTCATATTTGTTTTAAATGTTAAAAAATACAAAAATATTATACCTACGACCGAAAGAAGTTTCACTTCTTACGTTGAAACATTAATGCATGCACCATTTTTAAAAATTTATTAACCTAAACTAATCGAGTCTTACTTAGTTACAGTTTTTACTATTGAGTTATCTAAATTATTTTCAATTCATCTTGTCACTTCAAAGGATATATTGTGAGGGGTCGATTTTTTCTTACATTCAATATTATTATTAAAATCACGTGCCAAACGCCGTTGTTGTTTCTTTTGAGTATGTAAGACTCGTAATTTTCTGTTATAGGTACATACATATTAGATAGATAGGAACTCAGATTAAGTAAAACATACGAAACATACCAACAATAATAACAGCTACGTTCTTCATTCTTATGCCGTAGCCCAGCTGGGGTTACGTTTACTAATACTATGTGTTTTATATAATAAACAATTCCGAATGATTTTTTTTTTTGAGTCAGCTCAGTCGATTATATATTTCATATTAACGGCCTTCTGTCCGATAGCGTGGTCAGCTATATACATGCTACTCGAATGCTGCTAGAATTTTAAAATAAGATTTACAACGATTACGTCATTTACATATTAAAAAAATAATGTTCTTTAATTTCGTCGTTTTATTTTTAACTTTTATTTTCGTTAAATTTTCATTTTTGAAGTTCAGATTTATCAGAATGAGTCATTAAAATTGAAAGTGGTTTGAGATTGTGATTTCAATTTAAGCGTTTAGTATGCAATTAAAATTTACATTGATTAATCAGAAAATTTCTAAAACATTCCCGATGGCAAAGACTTGTCAAAAATTATTGTTGAATGGTCAATGAAGTTACCAAATATATGAAGAGGTGATTAAATATAGGTTTAGAAGATCAAGGATTTTCGAGTTAGCTGAAGGATAGATTTTAGGTATATCTTAACTTTAGAAAATCACTTTACGATATTCGTACTTTATATCTCTATTTATTAAAGCGGTGCATTTGAAAAAATATTTAAATTTTTAGTCTAAAATTTAAAACAACCAAAGCGTTGAAAAGAAGTAACTTTTTTAATTTTAATTTTTTTGAATTTAACTTAATTTTTGTTCATATAGGTACTTTTTAAAACAGTTAGTTTCAGATTTTGTTTTTTGTCGTAAAGCTTATTTATTTTTCCAGTTTTTCATTTAATATAATATTTGAAGAAATCCACTTGATGGCGCAGTGGTTAGAGCAGCTGCTCTCTCCGCTACATGCGCAGGGGTTCTGGGTTCGATCCCCGTCGAATCCCTATATATAAGATTAAAAAATTAAGATTCAAGGCCTACAGAATATGTCTGTGTGTAAGACAGTCGTGATATGATGTTTTAAAAAAAACATTTGAAGAAATCAACGAGTAATCAAAATTTAGCTTGACTTTTCACTAGTGAAAAGTTAAAAGTAGAGATTTAACAAGTTAAGTAACTGGACATTTAGTACAATGAATTAAGCTAAACATTTTAACTTTGAAATTAAACAACTTGAAAATTCAATGATTAACTAGACTTGATATTTAAATACTAGCATTTTATTTGAGATTGACTTGCTTGTAAGCCAAATTTAGATCAAGTATCTTTAAATTTTAATGGTAAGTATAGGTATATCAATTATACAAAATTTGTTTATTTAGTTTTTTTATATTAAAAAAAAAACGCGGAGGATACTATACAATAAAGAAATTTTAGTTCTTCATTATCAAAAGTTTGGGCAAACTTTCAATATTCATAAAGTTGCTTTAAGTCTTACAACTTGCCTTGAGACTTCGTTGCTTACTACAAACCATTTTTAATTTGCCTTTTGATACCTTTAAAAATGTTTAAGATTGTGCCGCTTTAAAAAAAAGTTGAGAATCTTTCATTTACAGGCACTCACCTTTTGATTACTATTAGAAGTTCATTTAGGTAAGCTAAGATTTGAATCAAGAAGCATCATCTTCTTGATTTCTACCTTTTGCTTCAATAAACATCGTTCATTCTCTCAAACCCTCCAAATCCAACTTTGGAAAATACTTTTAATCATTAAAAAAAATCAAACAGTTATTTTTATTTGAAGTAATGATTTAATCATAGATCGTTGAAGACGCAATACCTTAATTTATATGCTATGGCCTCGTCGCTCACAGCCAATTTACGCTCGTATATCCTTTTGTATACCAACAACCATTTTTAGTTCGAAACTAATAAGTAAGTATGACAAGATCTGAAAACACACCAAACACCTACATTCCTTCATCCATAACCAGAAAACTAGAGACCATTAAAAAAAATATATTTTTATTATATGTGACTTTAGGAAAATTTTGGTTTGGATTTTAAGTATTATTTTCTCTAATTTAAAGTGGCGGCAAAACTAATTATTTCCTTTACATTATAATAATTATTTGTTATTTTAAAAATAAAAATGAAGAGGAAGTGTTTAATATTTTTTAATTATATATAACTAAATTAATATATGTAAGGAATAGGTTCTTATATTAAAATTAAAAAAAAATCTGGTACAAATATGAAATATTTCCTAATTAAACATTAATTTTTAATGTAACGCATAACAAATTACATGTTTAATTCTTATGTAAAATCATTAATTATGAACTGAATGAAATAAGAGAAACATTAATAATTGTCCTTTGTTAGCAAACATTGTTGATGACCTCAAAAAAAAAACACTTTTCTTTAGTCATATTGTGTTAGAATAAAATGTATGTTATTTTGAAAAATTGTGAGATTTTCAAACTTGGTTGCTTATTGTGCTCGTATTGTAAGACTAAACCTGCCTGTATATTTATTCATTAAATAGCCTTTACACAGTTGATTTTATTTTGATTTTTTCATTGGTAAATTGGTGAAATTGCTATAAAGAAAAAATCGATTTAATATGCACGAATGAATGACTAAAAAATTGTTTCATACTTTTATATTAATAACATTTTTTTACATTGATATAAAATAAAATTTTAGTTTGCACAAGATATAATTTCTCAAAAATAAGTTTAAAGGTGACGAAATGTACTTGTTACTTGTCTTCTATTAGCTTGCTTGTTGTGTTTGGGTGGATTTTAATTTCCCATTTTTGAACCTATCCAATCACTCAGAAATATTGCACAAATGTTCAATTTCAGTGATAGTATTTTTGTGGGTTTTTCCTATGGCTAGATTTAATTTAATTAAAACTTTCCGATTTATATTGAGGGATATAGATATCTATGCAGACTCAAAAGTGGAAAATAAAAATATATAAAAAACACTTTTTAAAAATATGCTCTCTTATAAAAATGCATTAAAAAGTGGAAAATAAATTTTAATTAAAATTTACAAAGTGAAGAGATATTTAATTCCAGATTTATATAGCTGCTCAAGTTCAAAAGGCAAGACATAAATTCGTATGTCTAATTGATCATTTTGTGATTAAATTTCTCTTCACTTTGTAAATTTCAATCTAAAATTTATTTTCTACTTTTTGGTGCATTTTTAAAAGAAGACTTATAGTTTTTAAAATGTGTTTTTATATAATATATGTTTATACAGAAGTTTTGGTCTTTCTTTCAACATTTCAAATACAAAAAGATCTTAATTATTAATTTTTAGGGCCGTGAGGTGATTAGATAGTCGCCCTATCCGCTACTAGTCATTGAGTTGAATTATCAATAGAAGCCCAAAATTGTTCTAGGATTTTCAAATTCATTGATCGCTAGTTAAACCATAGTATAATTGTAGTTGATGCGACCTTAAATAACAAAACGAAAAAATTCTATTGTGCATATTGCATTGGGATATAAAAATAAACTTAAGTATATAATAAAATGTTAATAAAATATACCCTGTTATTTATTGAAAAGTGAAAGATAATGTCAAAGTTTCAACAACAAATATGCTATATCTACTTGTACCATAAAACAATTATGAAATGCTTATAACGCATATAGAAAACTTTCTTATGGTATCCCTTTTGTAGGTCTGAGATCGTTGCCTATTAGCCAATTCTATACCTATACATTTGAGTTCTCGTGCCTTTTATTTGTGTCATTATAAATATTAACATAAGCGTGAAATTATGTAGGTACTCATATTTTTTGAGTACTACGTGATTTGTGTGAATTTCAAGTAAAACAAGAATACGACGGAATGATGAGGAAAGATGGAAATTTTCGATGTTGCATCGTTTAGATATGAAAATTCGTGATGCACGAGGAAAAAAATGATGCTATCAATATTTACCTATACATTTTCTAATATTATTTTTTCGTTTCATTGAAAATATATCATTAGTTTAACGATATTTATCAGAGTAAACTTTTTTGATAAACTCTATACTTCACATAGCAATTTTGTTTAAATTTATTTTATTTCAGTGTATTTTTACAGAAAATTAACGTTTTTTTTAGAATCATGACTTCATAATACAAGAATTAACTTGCTAAAAGAAAATTAAATTTAGACCATGGTTTCGCTTCCGACTTCTTTGTTTTATTGCTAAAACAAAATTCAATTTTTGTAAAAATACCTATTAATGTTGAGTGATGTTATCACTAGCATAATCATTTACTGTAGGTACATCTATTTAAAGATTAATGTGATGATAGAAATAACATGAAATTAATTTTTTTTTAAAACAATTTTCTTATATTGAAGGTAGATTATTTTGACTATTTTTTATATTATGAATATTTTACTATAATATATGTCATACTTACGTCGATGAGATTTCTAAAGGAATAACATTTTTATAAAAGGAGCGAAAAAAAAATTAATGGGCAGCTGATCACCATCATCAAATACGTATACCCAATTACGGATGGCATAAATGTATAAAGGTTTGCGGCGCTCGTACGCCAAAACTGCTGATTTTACGAAAGACGAAAAATTTACGAAAAGACTACTACATAAATTGTAGAAAATTTTTTCTTTTTTCATTTTTAAACAAATGTTTTTGTCATACAATGAGTCGAAAAGGAGATGTTGTCAAGAAACAGTGTTATAGGCGTTATTTTCTAATATGGCAACGCGAACAGCAAAGATGCGAGGTGACAAAGTTAAAATTCAAAAAGAGCAAATCGAAATCTATAAAATTACTAATTTTCAAAACTCTCCGAAATCTTTCCAGGTAACCTCTTGGTTCCAGGTAACCTTCTACAATCAATTGAGTGTACTGTTTAAAGAAAATGGAGCATAAAAACACAGAATAAGGAGAAGTTCCACTCAATATTAGTACTTTGTCCGTCCTTTACGAATTTGGGACAGTTGCGGCGAGCAATTATTCAGCCAATTACTTCTAGCGAACAATAAAACGAATGTTGTCAACAATCGGAAATATTTTTCTGTTACAATATTGTAATCAACTGAAGTACATTAGTGCTACAAACACAATAATTCAAACATACAAATTGCAGTCATGCGTTTAATGCAGTTGTATGAGAACCAAAAATGACTACCAAAACCCCCGAGTGAAATTGCTCCTTTCTATATGCAGTGTTAAAGCCTTACTACTTGTAGCTTTTTTTACCTTAGCGAGGTTCTGTATGCAGTGATTCTCCACCTTTTTCCCATGGCGGACCCTCAAAAATTCCTATCATACGTTGCGCACCCCTTAAAGAAATTTAAGGGGCTAAGAAATCATAATTCTTTATAGATGTAAGTATAATGTTCTAGTATTCGAGGACAATCAGAAACATTAGAACAGAGAACTGACGTTTTGGTCTATACCCTTATTTAACATGAGGAGCTTTAAGAGCTGCCAACAAAAAGAAACTGACATAATTTCTTTCATTATTCTCTTGTCTAAGATATTTAAAACGTTTAAAATAAGAACCAATTAGGATCTTTTAAATTATGTTTTACTACAGTAAAATATTCTTTTATGTTGGTAGCTTGATTTTCTCTTCAGGATTAAGAAGAGTATAGGATAATTAAGTTGAGTGGCAGACCTTAACACTGGAGTCCATTACAGACACCTCAGGATAATTGCGAATCCCCAGGGATCTACTGACCATATAGGTTCAGAATCACTATTCTAATGTATGTAAGATTGAATCACTAAGCACACTAACTATGCAAAAAAGTAAATATGATAGTGGGTGTTAGTCTTGAACTCTGCTTAACTGTTCATTTTTTTTTTTTTTAATGTTCAAAATAGTTTTATGAAATATACCCACTAGATATCCCAAAAGGTAATGGTAAACCTTTATTTTTTATTTCTTTATCAAAATAATGGGGAAAAAATAATATTGTCAGTGGCAAATTCTTCGATGTCTTCGTTAAATTGTAATACAAAACCGATACATTTGGACAAAGTAGGTAACGATGTAACGATATACGAATATTAGACAGATGACAAACATCGGTTGGAATACATTTTGAAAACTACTTCCTGGTGCACTCGAGCATGTGAGCATATGCACATCGGGCCCGAATGCATCTGCTCTCATAATTCACGAGAAGCAACACAATCAAAACTGCTCTACTCCTTCAGGAACTCAAAAATAGATTAATACTCGCTTTCAAAGCGATTATAGATTGAATTACACATAAACACGCGTCAAAATCAAAATTTATCACACTTGCAACACATACATCGTCAACGTGCCACTTTATTTTCTTCATGATCCCCAATATATCTCAACAACTTTCAAATAATAACATTTCAGTGACGGTTCTTTCAACAAACATAAAAACGTACTTAGCCATTCTTTTATATATATTTTTTTTTCAAATTTCCAAAGAAAACCTTTATTAACCTCTAATATTGTCAAACCCACGCAACCTTTTTCATTCGTTTAAGGTCAGACAAACCATAAAAATTAATCGGAGAGTTGGTTAATTTATAAAAAAGCCAACACCTGAATCAATTTTGATTTTAGAAAATTAATTATCCTCCCACACAGCTAAATTCATAAAGCGGCATTTGAGAAAATGTCGAGTTGGACTTTTTACGCAATCGAATCGTAGAAAATAAACACAATTTGACATTTTTTGGTCGAATTCATTCGAAGTTTTAATGGCAGTTAACCGGACATTGACATTACATTACAAAAAAGATGAGAAAAACTAACTTGAAGAGACAATATAGTTGTATGTGCAAAAAATAAAATTCCTCTTCAAATTTTTTGAATGTACCTACCTAAAGAGAGAGTTTTTCTTTGCAAACAATTGTAGATTTAAGAGTTTTAATTGCCAACTTGATTTCATTTGAATTTATCAAGTTTTTGAAGTTGGTATTTTTACATAACATTTTATGAATATGAAATTATATGGTCATTCGTCATTTCCGTATTTATAGACATTCTTATATGGTTATAAAAAAAAATAAAATATGTTTGATTTGGATGAGTAGCAGAGAAATTCTAAGCACTTACTTCATTTAATTAATATCAAAAAATTTTGAAGATAAAAGAAGTCATTCAACTACTTGAATCTTTTTGCTAAATATTGATTTTGTTTATGTAGTTAAACAATTAATGTAGATTAATATTTTTTAAGGAATATTTTAAAGTTTAACGATGGAGAAGTATCTACTTTTGACCAATGAAATTTTAAGAAAATAACGTGAAAATGTATTGAAATATAAGGCAAAGTTGCCAAATGCATATTGGTCACCTAAATCGTACCAGACCTTTTATATAAAAACTAATACAATTTTATGCCTCTTGGTGGTAATGATATGAACTTTTATTTATGTCTATAAAGTAGGACCAAAAATTCATTCAAATGAAGTATTGTTTTGCTAATGACAGAAATACAAAGAAATCAGGCAAGTCTGATATTATTGTAAACGAGTTTGAATCTGGCTGAATTTAATATAAACTTACAGTTTTTTATGGAACCTTATATATTTGTGAAAACTAGCTATGTTATAAAATTTATTTCTATTTAGTTATAAACATGTTGATAATATTTTTAAGTAAGCTTCTTTTATTTGGCGGGACAGCTTTTTCCTAAATCGTACCACACCATGATCCAATACTTAAACTGCCAAAAGTGGGGGTACATGAAGCAAGTGTAGGATTGTCGACAGAAAAGAATATTTACTATTGTCCTAATTGTATTTCAGTTAAGAAGTGTAATATTACATTATCTTTTAATGTTGTATTGCAATATATATAACTTAAATTAAGCTCAAAATGCAGTTTCTTTTTTGATTTCTTTGTATCTTTTTAATTCAAAACATGAGTTACGATTTTGGAAACCGGCTGGTACCATTTAGGATACTCGTTGCCTAAATCGTACTGTTTGCGAGATCTTACAAAGGGTCTATACCACAATGCTCTATCAATAAATATTTAAAAATCATACTCTTGTTAAATTGCAACTTCGGTAGCTATTATGCGTGGATGCAAAACATAATATTTACTAAAATTCCTACTTAATTATATGTAAACTGTCTTCGAAATTAAGTGGTACACATTTAGCAACTCTCGTTAACGCGATTGTGTCGGTGTACAAATGTTCATCGCTTTTTTGTCGGTAATCCTGAAGTAGTATGTTGGGCTTATCAGAAAATTTTAAATAATTCTTTTCGAGATTGATTATGTCAAATACTTGGACATTCTGTTAAATGAATTGTGTTTGGTATTTTAACTTTTGTTTACATGCACAGTTGGTCAGTACTATATGAATACAGTAGAATTCCTTTCGAGGAGTAGAGAGAGTGTAAGCAGGTCAAGTTTTTTTCATTCATTATCTTTTGCTTTCTTTATGCCTTTGTATTTAACGTTTGTCGGAAATAGCGACGGAATTATAGTGGCCTATTCATATAAGCGCAATCCGCTATATTTATTTTTGTCTCGAGTTTAACTTGATTTTAAATCAAGTTTTAGGTGTAGTAAATTAAAAAACTCAAGTCGAGTAGTCAACTTTTAGATTCTTTCACTACTATGATAAATAAATAAGACTTTTGACTTTTAAAATGAAGCTAGTGATATATCAAGTAAAATATTTATGGTTTTAATAGGATAGTAAAGCATACCAAACAACTAATGAAACCTAATGCTTTTATCAATTTTTGGCAATAATCACATTTTCGAAGAAGATTTTTAATATTCATTTATTTAAATATTTTCTAGCCGTTGAATTAAAACTCATTTCAAAATACAAAAAGTAAATTGGCTATTGCTAGATCATTGGATAATTTCTGAAATGACAATTCCATCAACCATAAATTGAGTGTTACATAAAGAATAGATATTTCTTTAAAGTTTTTAGTATATTATTATGCTCTTACTCGTGTTCTACTTTACCTGTTAAAATAATAATAAAGTATTAAATAAGCGTAGGTTTAATCTAATCATAACACTATGATTCAAGGCATAAGTCATTCCATAAACATTTTATTTTGCAACCATTTGTAGGTATATTATGTATTATACAAGCATAAGTTAGGAACGTTATGAATTATAACAATATAATCTGAGATTGTAAGAATGATATCTAATTATTTTTTATATCATAGGTAACCAGTACCCACATATTTGTTTTAGTTAATCGGCAATTCATGGTAGCGTTGTAGTACAAATAAAAACAATTAAATAGTATCGAATGAAAGTACGAGTAGAACCGTTTGAAAAAAAAAACTTTTAAAAGGTAGCCTGGAAATAGTTTTTTTTTTTTTTATATATTTTTTTTTTATATATTACGCCCAGCCATTGATGAAGAAAAGATATTTTATTTTTAAATATACTGGATAGTGATACTGGAACTTAATTCCTGTAAATAATTATTTATCAGTAGGTATATTAAAATGTATTTTTATAAATCATCTGATTTTATGTAACAAACCACAGCTTCTCATAACAAAAAAAAATCAAATTGTTTAGTTGGAATTACAAATTCGAATGGGATGTAATTCTTATAACATACTTTATTTAGTTCTATTATTATACAAAAAGATGGATTAACAAAATTGGACTAACAATATTTAAGAATTTGATTGATGACATACACAAAAAGTTTTCATAAAACAATATTCATGTTATTACTATGAAGGTCCTGCTATAAAAGATTGATGGTAAATGAACGATTGAAGCAATAGGCCTCAAATATGTCTGTTACTTTTTTAAAATATTTGTAATTTTAAAATCCCATATAAGAATTTACAAGTATTCTCATTTACATCAAAATCCGTCCAATTATTAGATTTCTTGATAAAATATCTCCATATTCATAGCCATTAAAAAAATATTTTTTTTTGTATTGACATATTCCAGGTACCTAAGGTTGATCTTCTTTCATACAAGTGTGAAAAATATTAATTAGAAATTTAACAATAGCCTTTACGTCGCATTTTTCTTCAACAAATGCAATTTACTGGTTAAATAATTTCATACCATTGTTGATACATTCAATTAGTAGCAAAATAAATTGTAAAAAAATTGAATTGTTTCAACAAATCGTGGAAAAAGCGTGTTTTTAACCAACCTTTTTTTCTTATGTTTTAATTTCCGTTAGTTAAATATTCATATTGCTTTTGAAACCGTTATAATAAACATAGTTGATTGGTTAATTCGATTCTCATTAATAAGTCAATGAGTTATATTTCAGAAAAGTTGATAGTTTAATGAACTTCACGCAAGTTAATAAAAAAAGAGAATAATAATATTATGTAATCGTCGTGATTGTTATAAGGTTTGAGAAATTTCGTTTTGTGGATTCGATTGGAGTCGATTGTAAATACGATAATTGATTGGCTATAATTGTTATTGTAAGTGTTTAAATGTAAGTGTGGCTTGAATTGAATGTTCACACGTTTAATGCGAATTTTGTAAGAACACGAAAAGATGAGACTTATTAAGGTATTTGATTCAACCTTCAATAAGATTTGCTCGACATCGACGAGGTTGTTTTCTTTGTATTCGATTAAAATATGGTTTGAAAGTAGATATTTTATAAAAAAAAAAGATTGAAATTATAACAATTTCATAATATTTTTATGTACTTCAAAATACCATTCCAAATACTTAAGTACTACTGTAACTTATTATCGAAATTATTAGATTGTTTTTTTTTCACTGAAATTAAAATCATAATGATTTCAGTAATCAAAAACATTATAAAGTTTTATTTATTTCCACATATTAGTGAGTATTTTAATTATTGATTGATTATATGTCCTTGATATATAAGGTTTTATTTTGATAAGAGATGGCAGAACACTTTAAAAAAGTAAATATATTATAAATACTTAAATACTTTTGCAACTACAATTTGTTAGTAGATAAAATTGGAATGGCTTTACCAAAATATTGGGTAATGTCCCTACACTACTAGGGACTAAATATGTAGGATTATGTTTAAGGTAATGCTAGTTTTATGTGAAATATTTATGTTAGCAAATTGCATCGGTATAGTACAATGGATTTCAATGAAAATGAGTGATTATTGACGACAATTTTGTTTGTCTTTGGCTCGAGATATTTAAAAAAAAATAGCTACTGCGAGGCGTCACAGTACTTACTTTCTTTAAAATGAAACTCCCTGTTGGTTAAAAGAAAATGGAAAAGTCCATGATTGGATAAAAATATTATTACTTATATTATATTATTTACTGAATAATATTTAAATATCTTCATAAACAGAACTATATATATATGTATAGCCCTTATGCATATACGAACTCCCACCCTTTACCCTAGGACCCTCCTTATTTGAATTTTCTCCGGAAAACATTTCAAATTAAAGTTGTAGGCATTAATGAGTCGAAGAATGGTAGTAAGTTTCAAGAAAATCGTTGTAGCCGTTTTCGACAAAAATTGAAAAAATCTCAAAAACCCTTAGAAAAAAGTCGAACTTTAGGTTAACCGATTTCAGCCAAAAGCTTCGCGGCACAACTAGATGACATATGAATGCAAGATTTTAATTTTGGAGAAATTCGGATAAAGCTTTCGATACGATATACACGACATATTATACACGACAGCGAATTAAGTAAAATAGATGAAGTTCAATTTTCCTCAAACTTTTTAATAAAGGTTACCAACAAAATCAAAGCGGGGATGCTGCGTGGTGCATGCGTGAAATTGCTTATCTTATAAAAAAATGAACTTTTAACGTAGTTTCATAAATGCTAGCGCTATTTTTAGTTCATCATTTTCATTGTTATCAATCGGGGGAAAAAGTTTTACCTTATCCCCAAAAAGTTTGTATTTTTATGTCTTTTGTCCGACGTTCAGACTTTTTCTCGATCAACATTCATCATTTATCATTCTTCCAATTCAGTATGCAGCTTCTAAAGTCGCTAATTTGTAGGTTGATTGGGTTTCGCGAATTGTACTATTTATTTTTACGATTTTTTTTATTTTTAATGCATTACACTTTTAAATATTAATCCTATAATAATATTATAGGAATCATAAAATAATGAACTTTTGTGTTCTTAGTTTCTTATTTTGTTTTTAGTTTTTACACGTTATAATAACTTTATACAGAGAGAAGTCGTTTAAAAGTCATTTAGTAGAGTTAAATAAAAAAAAAAACAAAATTCGTCAATCATCATTTTAGTACATTTGAAATATTTACATGCATTTTAGTACAAATATATTAATAAAACAATTAGCATTATTTTTAGACAGTTTGTATACAAAAAGTAGCCTGATCATAAACACGAAAACATTTTTCTTTGGAAAATTCTTTGTAAAAATTTAATGGGAGAGATGTAATTTTAGTAGACGTAGTGGGCACATTGTCTACATTACAATAATCAACTTTTGAATATATTTTAGTAGTTTTTTTTTTTTTTTTTTTAAAGTGTTTATTTAAAGTCGCATCAACTTGGTAGTCCTTAGCGACTTCTGTTGTGGTAGTTACACGTCTTCCAGTACTTCCAGAGATCAACCTCCAAACTCCAGTTCACTATTGATGGTGATTAGTTGGGAAGGAATATTTGATCGCACGGCTATAGCCACCCCTCCGCTGGCTTGTGTTGACTGTCTATTTTTGTTGTAGCACCTGAATCCGTTGATTTTTATTAAGTTGTTTTGTTTAAGGTGTGTTTCTTGGAGGCAAATGATATCTGGGTTATGTGATTCTTTTAAAAGTTTGAAAAATTCTCTTCTTTGGTTGAACCCGTTAAGGTTCCATTGAATTATGTGCATAGTTGGTTTAGCTTGTTAAGAATTTGTTTATTTTATGATCTGTCGCAGTCTGAATCAGTTATGTCTTGTTCTGTGTTACTGTCTCCGGATGGATCGGTTAAACTAAGTGAATCTGTTGTAGCTATGCTGAATTCTCTTTTTAACTTATTTCTAAGTTTAGAAAATTTGAGCTTCATTGCACGAGTATTAAGCAATGGGTAAAGTGTGGTTAGTTGATTGATTATATCATTTGGTTCAGTGTTAAATTCTAATATAGTGCTTTTTATGGATTTTTGACCATTAGTTTTGTCAAGCATATTTTGTAGTTGGTTAGCGTTGAATTTGTACTTCGTTGGGTTTGTTTTGAGTTCCTCTTTTATTTCTTGGTTTAACTTAGAGTGGTCATTATTAATTTTCTCTGGTTCAAGTTGGTTTAAGTCAGCGTTCTTTGATTTTTTTGGGGTTTGTTTTAGGAGCCTGTTTTTGTTAGGTTGTTTGAATTCCATTGAAGAATTTTGGAGCTCATTTGACTCGCTTGTGCTTTCGGAAGAGTTATCCGAAGGTGTTAATGGTCTTTTTTTATTTTCGGGAATTTGGTTGTCTTTTGGTTTTGTCTGGTTTGGGATTGTTGGATTCGGAGAATGTTGATTGTTAATTTTAGTTTGTTCTTTATTTGTTGGGTCAGTCAAAGCATTTTTAGCTGCGTGATCTGAACTTTGAAGAGCATTCAAGGCTGGTTCATTTTGGTCATTTTTTTGAGTTTGGTTGAGTGGTGGGTTTATTTGCTGTTGGCTTTGATTGAACGTTAGTCCATCGCTCAAGAAAATACGGTAGTTTTCTTCTTCAAAATTAATGAGGATTGTGTCTGGGTGGTGATTTTTATCAAATTCCTTGACGTATATAGTGCGTCGGAAGCTCCAAATATTTAAAATAATAATTTAAATAAATAATTTTAGTAGTTGTTTCTTTAAATTGACTTAAATTTTTAACTCGTTTTCATGATCCATCCATCTAGGGATGGGCACCAACTATCGATATATCAAAATACCTATCGATATTTTTTTTAGAAAATAATCGATAAATATCGGCGATATTTTTAATTTCAAAATATCGATAATCGATATTTATTTCCGAATATCAAATTCGATATTTTTTTTTAAGAGCTTTATTATATTTTATAATAATTATAAGGTACCATCTATTGGCGCAGTGGTTAGAGGCTGTAGTTCTCTCCGCTTCATGCGTCAAGTGGTACGGGTTCGATTTCCGTTGAATCCTAGACTTAAGATCCTAGACCTAAGAATAAAATTGACCAACAGAAATTTTCTGTGTTTAGACAGTCGTGAAATGACCTTAGATGTTAAAACGACTTAAAACACCAAAAAAAAAAAAAATAAAATAAAAATATTATTTATTCCACTTATAATTGTAATATTTGTGTTCGTTTCATGTAAGTATAAATTAATGTAAACTAAAGCGCGTGAGTTTTGGTATAAGTGCTGCCTCTGTTTTCAAATTGATTCGTTCTGAACGTATGTATATACTATATATGCATAGTAGTTCGAATATTTTGACAATTTTTCAAATAATTGCATTTTGAGGTGAAAATATCGATATATCGAAATATCGATATTTTTTACTCTGCATATATCGATATTGCTTGTAAATATCGATATGATATATATCGATATATTTTATACATTTGCCCATCCCTACACCCATCACTAAAAGAAGATAGAAGACTATTTATTGGATTTAGTTTTATAGAACTTTAAACAAGAACAGGATATGAAAAGTTTCATAAAACATATTTATACCAATGCAGAAAGTGGGTAAAAACTGAAATTGTTTTTACTTATTAGTATATGTATTATAGGTACTGTAGATACACTTCGTCGCTTTGATTTGCCAGAACAATATTGCGATAGGCATTATCTCTTGGAATTTTATACTTTTAGAATTATGATTATTTTTTTTTCTTATGGGAATTATATTCGTAAATTAGTTTAAATAGTATTGCCTCATTTAAAATCTGCCGTGACAAAAAGCATTGAACAATTTAGTTCGAATTTCGTCTTTTTACTTACCTTTTTATAATTTTGACACGCAACGTTGACAAAACCATATTAGCTAAGTCGGAGGTAACAATACACTTAGTAAGTAACGACAATAATATTCTTCATTTAGAAAGTGTTTATTGTAGCGTATTTCCTTCGTGTTTCCTCAACCACGTCTTTGCCATATTTTCGGTGACATTAAAACGAAGAAAAAATTAGAAATATTACGCCTACATTATGAGAAATAAAATAAAAATCGATTATATCTACATTTCCTTCCATTTCGAACCAATTTTTCAATTACTTAGCGTTTATGATTGATGCAATTTTTTATATTTTAATTTCACCTGCATACATTAACATTTTAAAACAATAAATGTATTATAAAAGCATAGAAGCATAAAAACTGTAACTTATCAAAAATAGTCATGTTCAAATAATAGTTAATAGACTATAAATGATTTTTGTTAAAATTGTAATCGATTAGGTTATGTTAATACGATGCTTTTTGATAATCTGTAACAATGTAAAGCTCACATTAGTTTTTATTTTTAAAAATGACTTTCAAAATTTAATAATGGAATTTGTTTAATAAATTCAATTTGTTTTTCTTATCTTAATTTTTCTTAAGTAATTTTATTTACAAAAGTAAATATAGTTATTTTTTATGAATATTATTTCGAAGATTTAACAACTTTTAAAATAATATAAATTATTTTTTCTTGATAAATTACATCTTCCTAAACTAAAATTAATAATTTAAAGTAAAATTAGATAAGTAATATAATTTAATAATAAATGTTTGAAGATTTTTATAATTTCAAAATTTTTATTGAAAGATAATCAGAGTTCTATTCCTTATATTAGCAATATAATATTATGTCCGTTGTGACTTTAGGCAAAGTGAGGAACCGTGAATAAACGCAGTTCATAATAGGCTTACCTAAGCTTGCAGGAAAATGTTGTCTTTTTTCTCTGAACCGAGTACCGCCGAGATGAGGCGAGGCAAATCGAAGGGACACGAATTCATCTATTTCACTCTTGTGCTCGATTGTTTTAATGTTTTCGTGATGTCTCGGCAAACGTGTACTACTAGCTTTTAAGTTTTAAAAGTCCAAATACTTTCAATTTTCGCTTACTAAATATTTCGTTTATCGAATTTTACATTGGATTATATATTGATATAGGTTGTCAAAATAGTTCTGTTTATTTTTAATATAATATAATAATTTTGGGAGTTATCAAAGTATGTATTATATGATTATTAACAAAACCGTAATGTTATATTACGACGCTCGATGCGAAAGGACGAATTACACCATTCAAGGCTTATAATCATTTTTGAAACCTATAAAAAAATATCTAGTACTTAGAATTATAAAAATTTAAATGCATTACTAAAACATTTTTCAAGGTTTGAATAACATATCTACTGTCGCATCTCTATTTATCGTGCGGCATCCTTATCATTCAGCGTCTGATGCAGGGGCACTGCTCGCACCACCTCTGCATTATATAATATTACCTATATGTATGATTATTTATATTTTTAATTGCACGTGGATGAATTTAAGACAAATATAGTAATAATCAGTATTATGACGATCATTTCTATTTTAATATTATATTTCTAATAATGAGTAGGGTATTTCTCCAAGGTAGAAAAAAATCCTATTTATCAATAGAACTCAAGAGAATGGTTCTTGTAAGCATGAAAGAATATGACAAACAACATCCTAATACCATATAATAAATATGGAAAACTTTTTCCCAAAAATTATGGGTATAATTTTACTATGTAGTACCTAGTATTTTATAAACCTACTAAAAACAGTTTCTATTAATAAAAAAACAATATTATGTAATTGATTCTTCAATTGAAATTAGCAAAGTTGTTGTTTAATAAATGAATTTCAGAACAAACAAAAAAAAATCTTGTATACATTTGAGAATAGTTCTAGTATTTTCATTTGAGTTTTTTTTTCCGTTTAATGCCAAAAATAGAACTCCGATTTGTCAAACTTAATTTCTTAAAAATTAGTGTAGTTTAGGTGAATTGGTTTTAATCACGTCACTGCCAATAATCATAAGTAGAAACATCACCGTAGTTATAGTCGCTACGATCTTTTTGATAACTCATTTGAGGCGATTTCTGTCCATAGGCTGTTGCCATTCCAGGTGGAATTATTGGTGATGGTGGAATTGGATAAATTAATATTGGTATTCCTATATGTTGTGGACGTCCCATACATGGAGGGAAATTTTGTTGTGGTTCTACGTAAAATGGTGAATAAAGCATTGGTGGTGCCACGGGTGGAATATATTCTGTAGCATAATCTTCATGGCAAGTACACACCGTGCATTCACACGGCACAGGAATCTTAAAAAATATATATATAAAAATTTAAAATATCAAAAATATCTGATTTCATACCTGTTTAGTCGAGCGAATTAAAACTAATACCACAAACCCGAAAAATAGAATCTTACTCGTAGTCATTTTGAAAAAGTTTAACGTTTATTAAAATATAGCTTTATATAAATCGTAAGTTATTTACTTAATAATTTGTGTATCAATATAACAATCGAGTTTTATGAATTTAAAGAAAATATTTTCTTGTCTCTATATATTAATAAACAGAATTATTATTATAGAACTAATATTTTCTTTTCATTAACTTTTATCGATAAAAATTACTTTTATCATTGCATAAATGATGATTTATAGAATAAATACAATAAATCCATAAAAAAATCACCAATAATTAAAACGAGCAGGCTATACCCCTAATGGTATACCCCTTATGTTCGATCGACATACTTATAAGACCATTGGGATTCTTTATCATTTTAGTAGCTGATCAATCCCAAAAATGTATCATTTCGGGAACAATGCGAATTTGTCAAGTTTTACAGCATGTCATAACTCGTTTATATTTTAAAAGTTTTTAAATTAAAACTTCTAAGGTGGTGCTATGATAATGGAGAAACAAACGAGAACCTTTATTTATATGAAGTAGGTACCCATAATCTGCCTCAATCTAGAATCCACTCGGTTTATCAAACTACTTCCACCATTGATATTTCATCTATAATTAATAACTTAACATTAATTTTTTTGAAGTTATACTTCTTTAGGCGCGTTATGAAAAAATGATGAGAGTGAAATTTTAAGATAAAAATTAACAAAATGAAGTTAGTCGCAAAACCACTGGGTCTCCTGGCGCGCGTAATTTGAATTTTTGTTGTATTTATTTTCTAATTTATTTATTTTTATATTTAAATTAAAAATAATTATATATACAAATGACACATATTATTAATAAATAAGTTATTACTTTTCTCGAATTTTGCAGTAGTTGTTATAGGTACTTTTTGAGGTTTAATGATGAAAATGACGTCTGCATCGCGGCGCGGTTTCCGAAGCATTGGTAACGTTCTATTTTATCATCACAAATTAACAAGATGAAGTTGCCCGCAAAACGGCTCGGTATTTTTAACTAGGCGCGCGTAATTTGAATTTTTGTTGTATTTATTTATTAATTTAGTAATTTTTATATTTACATTAAAAATAATTATATATACAAATGACACATATTATTAATAAATACGTTATTACTTTTCTCGAATTTTGCAGTAGTTGTTATAGGTACTTTTTGAAGTTTAATGATGAAAATGACGTCTGCATTCCTTGCATATTCCTAGTTATCACGAAATCTGGGATTCTGAAATGATTCAACCATCTTAGAATAATAATTTAGTAACACAAGATATGAATAAGATTAAAACATTTACTTTGACAAGTAGCTACTTACTTTATTTCGCAATTTCTATGAAGCTTCGTTTTCATGACATGCATGAATTTTTAACCAGAAAAATGATCCTGACAAATTTTATAAACGTCTTGCAGCTTTCTTTGGATATTATTTATTGTTACAATTTAAAATATTATTCTCTTAATTTTATTTTTAATAATTATATCTTTAAATATATATATTATTATTATTATTATTAAATATTAATATACAGTTTTTTAAAAATGATTATTTGAATAAAATTATTAAAAACTAATTTTTAATGATACCAAAGAAGTATAACTTCTCACGCGCGTACATAAGTACATACATAAGTACACGCAACCAATTTTTTTTTCTTATGGCAGGGGTTCTTAAACTTATGTAGTCCGCGGACCCCTTCTTGAACCAATTTTTTTTCGCGGACCCCATTCCAACTCTAGGTGTTTTATATAGTTTTTGAGACTAAATTTCTAGTTAAATAGGTCATAGGTTATTTTAATACATAAACAGTTTTGTACATTTAGTAAACAATTTTATTAGCATATACATAGAATAAACTTAGTTGTGTATACAATAATAGTATGTATGTATATACGGTATATACTATTAACGAAACAAATAAATTTGTTTTTAGATGGTCATTCTCCACTTGGTAGGTAGAGACGTGGTGTACTAAAAAGACACATTTGAGGCGAAATTCGCCCATCGAGACAAAAATACAAATTATGTAAATGTCTATTTAAATTTTTAAATTATGACGATAATGCTCGCGGACCCCAGTTTAAGAACCTATGTCTTATGGTGTTAGTTATATCGGAACTTAATTCTGGCATAAATCCTGCAAACTGTGTTACCGGTAATGCAAAAGCTGTTTGCAAAGTTACCCTATTAACCAAAAATACGGCTTACCCTGAAGGAGCATATAGCAGAAGGACTATGGAATCTTTATTACTACGGCCCAAAAAGCATGCAGGATTACTTGGAAGGATTGCGTTTCAAAATTTACACCGTTAGTGTAGCCTCGTCTTTCCTCTCAGCTCTTACCCGTTCAAGTGGAAAGTGCGTCGTTCTTTCGATTTTAATTTATAACAAGTGATTTTTAAAAAGTTTTTTAATTCCTATTTTTGAAGTGCTACTTTTTAATATTGAGCCACAAGAGCATGAAGATAAAAGTGCCGTTAAAAATGTCCTAAAACACTAATTATATGGCAATTAAAAAATGAGGAAGTTTACGGAAACAAAAATTTCAAATATAAAATAAATATAGGACACCAGGGTCTGGTACTAGTATATAAAAAGTACGACCCTGACGCGAACATTAACCGTTCATTAACCGATAATTCTCTCAGTAATTTTATGTCACTAAATATTTCCCAATCACGAAGCCACTTCTTCCTCCGTTTTCTTTTTCCCCTGTACAAGCTGTACATAGTTACAGCCAGTAATTTACATACCAGTAATGGCTAACACCTTACGTTCTATCTATAAAACTGCAGGATTAGATGAGAGGACGCGCTTTCCTTTCACATGATTACAATCTTTCCGAACCGAGAGGAAAGAGCTCATACACGAACACTCTTTCCTATCGGATGTAAATTCAGTGAACAATCCTAACGGATTGCTATTTCTCGAGAGGATTATGAACCCTGACGTGATGGAACGGCACGATTACTTGAAAAGAATGATCGCAGGAAAGACTTGCCGTTAGTGGGGACGAGAGGGATGTGAATCCCGCCAGTCTTTCCTTCACGATTGCACTAAGCGGAAAGAACGTCAGGAAAGAATCCTCGAATACCCGGTAAACTATCAAAATAGTTTGTTATAAGATGATATAATGCATTAATTACGGTAATTTTACCAAATCCAGCAGAACCACTTAAAATATTTTTAAAGGTAACTTATTTGTTTTAAAACTATTCAGTATATGCATAATGAATTCTTTTTGTTTTATATTTAATTAAATTATATAATTTCATACAGTTAACTGGTGTTACTCTTTTGGGAATTGAAAAGCGGATTTTGTCTCGTTTATTATCTACCCCAATGCCACCTTGATCTAAAATTTTATTTGTTATCATCCTGTTCCTCATCCTCAATATTTGTATTACAATCGTTTTATTATACCGACTCAAAGGTTTCTTCTAAGTGGTCATCGGTTTTAATAGAAAAACATTTCCTATTACTTTCAATAAGTTCTCGGTTTTTAATGTACAATTCATAACTATTTTGCTTTTGTATATCCCTAATTTTATTACTAAATGGTAACAATAACAATGCTTGTTCTCTGTAATAAGTGTCGGGGTCTTGTGCCAGTTTATACTGCTTATATTTGATGACCGCGAAATTACTTCTACCTTTTATTGGCACATTATCATCATTTAAATTGCTATAGTTTTTCAACTTTTTGTAATGTAATGCGGCGAATTCGGCAAAACAGATATTTACTAAACTCTTAAGTCGCATACAATATTTTTGTATTATGTTATTCATATATTACATCTTCAGAGTCCGCTGCAGGTTCCTGGAGTTTTTGTTTAGTTTTTTTACGTGAGAACTCCTTCTCCTGGAAGACTAATTTTAATAAAAATTACGTGTCTACTAATTTTTGACAACAAACAATATACAGCTTCTTGAGAAGACATCAAATTACTATTTAAGAAAACATTGGAGGTTTTTCTAAATTTATATTTGAAGCTATCGTTTCCATGTTCTATTTCTTTCGTAGCGTTTCTTAAAAGCTTTGACATATAACCCAGATACTACTTTACTAATATAATTAATGACATAAGAGGCGAGCCCGTCTTTTTCGAGGACCAACTGAGCCTCCATATTTGATTCAAAAATATGCAATATGTCTTTATTATCACAATTTGTAGCTCTAGACTAGAGCTTTAAAAAAAAAACACGTGCTTGTTTGATCATACCCCTAAATCCCATGATTTTTAATATTTCTTCGAAAGTTATATTACTTTTTCTTTGCTAAAGAGATATTATATATTGTTATATACCTACAAGGGTACAATAAGACACAAATGCTGAGCACAGATCAGAGAGCCTGATGAAACCGTAAATTATGGCGAAACGTCGCGAACTGATATTCTTGCTGCATTAATTATAAAAAAAAATCGATTTATACCCCTCTAATTACATTAATCAGTAGTATAAATTTATTTATAATTTAAAAACCTTAATTTTAAGAAAGTTTTCAAATTTATAATCGGTATATTATGTGTATTATGAGTTAATCAAAACAAAAGTTTGATCTTAAAATGATTAAGTAGTTAATTGATATTAATTGTAATATTATTGCTGAAATCATGAGGTATATTATATATCACGTTTATTCTGTTTTACGGAGAACAGCATTTGTTACAAAACTGGAACGAAAAATAAAAATTAAATTACTTAAATTAGAGTTTATGCCAATTCGATTAGAATGATTTTCAGTACGAGTGTCCTATATAAAGATTAGAAAATGAACATTTTTATTCACTTTAGTTTGTGTAAGCTGTTGTTATATGTTGTTTGAAATTCATTGTTATTTACTATAAAATATTATATTAATTGCAATGAGGTCGTTTATTTCCTTATTGGTCTTCACTTTTGGAATCATTGCTTTCGTTGAGGTATGGAATCATTTATTTTCAAACACATTTTTAGGATAGATTACTAATGAATAATACCAAATTTAAGATAACAACTGCGGCTCCTAGACCTAATTTTGAAAAGGATCTTGTAGACGATGCCAATATACGCAGGTTAGAGGAGTTTGATGAAGAACTGGAAATGTTTGATGCAACACTAGAGGACGATGCAACACTGGAGGATGATGATAACAAGGAAAAAAATTTGGATGATAACAAGGAAAGAAATTTGGATGATAACAAGGATAAAAATTTGGATGATAACAAGGATAAAAATTTGGATGATAACAAGGATAAAAATTTGGATGATATAAATATTAAAAATTTGGATGATAGCAAAGATGATAAAAAAAAGGTGGATGATAAGAATCCTAATAAAACAAGACATCAAACTATACAGATCAGTAAGAAAAAAAAATAAAAAATCTAACCAGCTGAAATTGCAATTTTGAAAAACAACATGAGAATAGTAGATTATTAATAGGGATTAAATATGCGATAATCATTCTTAATGTATGTTTTATGTAATTGTTTGGATATCTGTTGTAACAAAGACTTGAATAAATTTTACTATCTATTTTATGATTTATAAAATGCTAATAATTTCCTTAACTGAAGTAAAATATGAAAGAAATTATTGGTTTTTCATTTCTTTATGTACCTACCACCGTCTGCTTTGCATATGAATATAATTTTCGTTAATAATAAAATTACTTGAAGTATTTTGTACGTGAAGATTTGGCTAACCCTGACGAACACTGGAGGACGATGCAACACTGGAGGATGATGATAACAAGGAGAAAAATTTGGATGATAACAAGGAAAGAAATTTGGATGATAACAAGAATAGAAATTTGGATGATAACAAGGATAAAAATTTGGATGATAACAAGGATAAAAATTTGGATGATAGCAAAGATAAAAAGGTAGATGATAACAATCCTCAGAAAAAAAAACAGCAAGTAGTACAAATTAATACAGGAAAATAAAAAGGATATCCTAAGAAGGATAAAATATGCAATAATTATTCTTAATGTATGTTTGATGTAATTGTTTGGTTATCTGTTGTAATAAATATTCAAATAAATTTGACTATCTATTTATGATGATTAATAAAAATTCTACTTATTTTCTAAACCAAAGTAAAAGTCAAAGGAATTGATTAGTTTTTCATTTGTTAAGTACCGCCTGCTTTGCTTATGAATTGAATTGTCGTACTAAAATTACCGAACTGATTGTAATAAGGTTTGCAAGTATAAAAAAATTCTGCATTTTTTAGTACAGAGTTCAATAATCACTATCAACACTCGGGAGAAACTCTGCGGGAGTTCCACTGTGACTTCACGCGTCTGGCAAGATTGGATTTCCCAGCGGTTCCGGAGGAAACCTTAAAATGTTTCGCTGTAGATGCCTTTGTGGATGAAATTAGAAATCTAGAGCTTTAAGAAACCTTTAGGTTGACGAAGGCAGCCACTTTGAGTGAAACCTTATTTCGGGTCTTAGAAATCCCCACCGTGAAGAGAAGCACGTCACTTGAGCCAAAGCAAGGCAAATTGTTATCGTGGAGGATAGAAAACCGGAGCAAGGCGTCGCTATTCAAGAGATCAAAGATGCCATGAAGGAGGTCCTGGCATCATTAGGTAGATGACAGTTGAAATGTTATATCTGTTACAAAGCTGGTATATCAAGAACCAGTGCAAGTTCCCACCTTGGCCGAACAATCGTGCTTCGAATCTGGGAAACACCAAGTAGCCAGTTTGAAGGGACAGAAGATGGCTAGTGGTTACCATGCCCAAAGGTCCAACTAAAAATATCACAACTCCGATGCGAAGAGAAAAGCCTCGTATTGGAAGGAACATTAGCCAGTGAACAATGTGAAATAACACGTTATCATCGTGCGAAAGGACTATATACTCACCAAGAGATTTAAATCACCGTCAAGAAAATACATAATCACTACAGCTAATAGAGAAACAATGGATGTTTGGGACAGGCGATGGTTGATATCGAAATCGACAACGATTAAATACCACAAGAAGTATAGCGGATATCACAGATGCGGTGATATTGGGAATTTATTTCATGGACAGCCACAAAGTTGTTTAGTATGTTTGCAGGGAGTATGATGATTGACAACGAAAAATTTATTTTTAAAACTCACCAGGAACAAGGTGATCTAAGCCGAGAAGTTATTCTAACCGAAGCATCATAATTCCAGCAGGGAGAGAAACAGTAACACCAGCAACACTGGTAAATATAAATGGCGGCATGGTTGGTGTAATGGAGCCAGCTTCTGAAATTTCCCTAAACAGCGTTCTACTCGGATGAACCTTAGTGACAACTAAGACGCAAACAATACCGAAGCGACTACTTAACTTCGTCGAAAAAGTTGAGGAAAGGAACTGTTATTGGTAAGTGTGAGGAGGTCAGATCAATAACGGTTGTAACGAGGACTAATTAGACCACTCAGGACCATCGATTCATCCCATCCAAATTCTTCGATGGATTTGTCCGAAACGTTTTGAAAACACTGAAGGTAGAAGAGAAGCTCTCAGTGAATCATTTGCTATGCAAAATTCGGAAGGCGTTCTCCAACATGTATTTTTGCGGTACTATTTTTATCAGAGCTATTTTCCCGGGAATAGGGAAAGTATAATTGTGTTAATAGTATACAAAATGAACAAGGTGATTTTGAGGGATATATTCAAATGTGCCCAAAAGATTTGTTCATAGTTATGATCGTGGATTAATGGATTTACAATGCAGGTTATGCAATGAGAAACATTTTGAATCTGATATCACTTAAGTGTTTAGGTGATAGAGCTGCATTAATTTATTTCATGTTGTCACAAAGATACGTAAAGCAAAATTACTGACCGTAAGTTAAAATGAATTGTTTAAATCATTAATTGATGGACTTTCTTCGTTGAGCGGAGACTTTTACAAAAGGTGTGGTTCTTTTGAATTTTATTTCGGCGCGTTGAACAAAGATGGCAGGGTAATGTCCAAAATGCATTTATACATTACGGACTTGCGCTATGATGATAAAATACACCGATACTAACGCCTCTAAGGGTACGAACAGAACAAGTAGGTCGCGGTCGAGGTGGCGGTCGCGATCGCTGCTACTAGTTAAGTCGCGGTCGATGTCAACAGCATATCATGGGAGGGACACTTTTACGAGACGTCAGGTGCCCCTGAATTTTAGTAAGGCGGGTCAAACACAGATGGCGAAACAATATTCAGTCGGTTAGGTAGATAATATTTCTTCAAATAAATTGTTCCGAACTTCCCGATTGATACCGAGGATTGGCGACGATCAAAAAAAAATCGTTTTTATTTTACACTTCTGTCAAGTCCTTCCATAAAGTGCACGCGTTGGTATTTCATTTTAAGAAAAAAATGTTGATTGTGTGAAGTAAAGTCATCGGAAACAAACTTTGTATTTGTTTAAATTTATTTCAAGGAGCATAATCACGAAAAAAAGGATGATTGACAAACTCCTCATAAGTTAAGTAAAAAATATTTTATCTTACTAAATTATTTTTCTAAGTTGGTTAAGTAATTTCATATTCCCAGATTTCGTGATAACCAAGAATATGAATGGAATACAGACGGAAGCGACGGAAGTTTCATCACCAAACTCAATACTTCGATAACAACTGCTGCGAAACTGGAGAAAAGTAGTAATAATTTTTTTATAATATTTACATTCATGCATTCATTGTAAAACCCCGATCCATTGCCCCTCTAACTATATTTATCAGTTTATAATAATAACTTTGTTGTAGCAATTTAATTGTTATTATTTCTTATGAATTAGGTGTATTTATATTTTTTAAATAAAATATTTAACATGTAATAAACGAATTAATTATTTTAAATATAAGTAATAAAAATGAATAAATAAAATAAAATTCAAATTACGTGCGCCTGGTTAAAAATTGCCGACACTAGCGCCCCTATGAATGAACCGCCTTACTAATAGCAAAAAAAAAGCACCGCAGTTTAACACTGAGTGTCCCTCCCGTGCAGCATATAACAAGGAATTTACCTGCGATGCTCGATGTCGAGCTAGGCCTACTGTCAAGTGAAGTCGTTTGATTATGCCGGTTGTGATTTTGTCTGTGGGTCTTGTCCCACTCAGCTGCACAATTGCAATCAGATTTTCCTTCATTTAGCACTTGAAATACGAACTTAATAATCAAAAACAATAACAATAAATTGAAACAGTTTGGCTTTGAACGTACCAATCACAGGAAAACATCCTTGTAGACCGCGCAGTAGGCATCTATGTAAATCAAACTCATTTGATTTTCAAAAGCATCGATGTAAACCTCCTGGATGGCATCGCTCTAAACCTCCACCGCGACTTACCTGTTCTGTTCTCTTCCGTTCATTTCAATGTGTTTGATTTACATGGATGTCGACATCGACTGCGACCTCTACCTCGGCCGCGACCCTCTTGTTCTGTTCGTACCCTAAGAACCCTAAGAACAACGCGGCGTACTAATAATTTAAAAGTAATCTGATCTGACGTTTAACACGTTTTTTCCGAGTCACCGTTTGTGTAATAAATTTGAATTTTTATGACTATTATATATATTTATTATTTACTATATTTATATTATCAAATTTGTCAGGATCATTTTTTTGGCTAACAATTCATCCATGCCATGAAAACGAAGCTCCATAGAAATTGCGAAATAAAGTAAGTAACTACTTTTCAAAGTAAATGTTATAAACTTATTAATGCCTTGTTTTATTAAATTATTATTTTAAGATGGTTGAATCATTTCAGAATCCCAGATTTTGTGATAACCAAGAATATGCATAGAATGCAGTCGTCATTTTCATTACTTAACTCCAAATAGTATGATAATAGCCACTGCAAAATTTGAGAAAAGTAATAACTTATTTATTAATAATTTGTGTCATTTGTATGTATAAATATTTTCTAAATAAAATATTGAAAATATATTTAAAGTGTTAATTATTTTTAATTTAAATATGAAAATAAATAAATGAACAAATAATCAATTTACGCGTGCCTAAATAAAAAACCCAACGGTTTTGCGGCCAACTTCATCCTGTTAATTTTGTGTCACCTGATGCGCGCGCATCTTAAATTTTTACTCCAATAACGCGCTTAAAGAAGTATTACTTCAAAAATTAACATTTAAGACCTACAGAATTTTTGTGTGTGTAACACAGTCGTGATATGACCATAGATGGTAAAGCCGCTATAAAAACTTTAAAAAACCTCTATAAATCTTTGTATATGCTTTGTTTGGTCTAATTTACTTTGCATCAAACTAAAAGCTTAGCTTTAAACCATAATTGGTTGGTACCATTCTTAGTTTTAGACATATATTGCATTTTATTTTTATTCTCCTGGTGTTCCCATGGGTTCCATGTTCTATGAGGACCTAAGTAGTTAACAATTATTTATTATTTTAAAAATATTAATTCTAAGAAAGTTTTCAAATTTATAATCGGTATTATGAGTCAATTAAAGCAAAAGTTTGATCTTAATGTGATTAAGTACTAAATTGATACTAATTGTAATATTATTGATGAAATCATGAGGCATATTATATATCCCCTATATTGTTTTTATGGAGAAAAACATTTATTACAAAATTGGAATGAAAAATAAATATTAAATTACATAAATTAAAGTTTATACCAAATGATTTCGATTAGAATGATTCAATACGAATCTACTACGTATATAAAGGTTAAAAAATAATCATTTTTATTCAATTCAGTTTATGTAAGAAACTTATATGTTGTTTGAAATTTATTATTGCAAATTAGTATAAAATATTACATTAATCGCAATGAAGTCCGTTATTTTCATATTGGTCTTCACTTTTGGAATCATTGCTTTCGTTGAGGTTAGAAGTCATTTTTTTCAAACACCGTTGCCTACAACTATCTATCCTAATACATTACTAATGAATGAATAATACCAAATTTTAGATAACAACTGCGGCTCCTAGATCTAAAGTTGATAAGAATCTTGAAGACGATGCTAGTATACGTAGATTAGAAGAGTTCGAAGAAGAAGTTGAAGAGTTTGAGGAAACACTGGATGATGATTACAACAGGGATAAAAATATGAATCGTACCAAGGATAAAAATTTGAACGGTAACAGTCATAAAAATTCGGATGATAAAAACATAAAAAAAAGTAATGGCAATGGTCCCAGTAAATCAAAAGGTAGTTGCCTCCAAGTATTACGAATCTTTGACGATGACAAGGATAAAAATTATAATAACTCTATCGTGCAAACAAATTGTAACGAAATTGTAGATGTTCATAATAAAAAACAGCAAATAGTACAAATCGGAAAAAAATAAAAAATCTAAACAACCGAAATTACGATTTTGAACAACAGCATGGTAATATTCCTAGTAGATTACTAAGAGGGATTAAATATGCAATAATCATTCCGAATGTATGTTTTATGTAATTGTTTGGGTATCTGTTGTAATAAATACTTAAATAAATTTTACTATCTATTTATGATGATTAATAAAAATGCTACTAATTTCTTAAACCAAAGTAAAAGTTTAAAAAATTGATTAGTTTTTCATTTGTTATGTACCGCCTGCTTTATATAGGGGAAGTGAGCCCAAAATGGGTAAGCTAAGCGCGAAGGTAAAAAAAAACTTTAATATCCGTACCAAACGACAGGCAAGAAGCAAGTGGCAACGTACGAGATATCCCTCCGACAAATCTAACCTTAATCGCCTCTCCTCTCTTTTACGCTCCCAACTAGCTACTTACCGATCCACTCAATTTTCTAAATATCTTGAGACCCTTAATATTGAAGATAACTCGTTATGGGCTGCCACCAAAAAAATTCTCAAACACCGAAAAATATGTTCTCCTATTCAGGGAGAGGATGGTTCCTGGATACGCTGTGACAAAACAAAATCCACCGCTTTCTCAAAATTTCTTGAAAAATCCTTTACTCCCCATCAGGAATTTAACGATCTCGAATACGAACGCCATGTACATAGGTATATAGAAACTCCTCTCCCCCTCGAAGTACCAGTCAGATATTTTCGTCCATCAGAGATAAAGGTCCTTATAGATAAAGCTCCATTAAAAAAATCCCCGGGCCACGACTTAATTTCACTACCCCGCACAATGGAAATGCTCTATCATTATCCTAATTCCTAAGCCCAACAAACCCAGCTCAAATCCATCATCCTATCGGCCTATTAGCCTGCTCCCTCTACTATCAAAAATATTCGAAAGACTTCTCCTTAAGAGAATTCTTGCTATTCTTGAAGGCGGCGAAAGAATTCCACCTCATCAGTTTGGTTTTCGATCTCATCATTCTACCACGCAACAGTGTTTTAGAGTTGTAGACACTATTTCTGCAGCCTTAGAAAATAAACAGTTCTGCCTTGGGGCTTTTCTGGATGTTGCACAAGCATTCGATCGCGTGTGGCATCCAGGATTGCTATTCAAACTAAGAACAGTCCTTCCTACCCAGTATTTCTTAATTATCAAATCCTACTTGTTAGACCGCTGCTTTAGAGTACGATGCAATGCCGAATTTTTCTCCATCACTCCCATTCAGGCCGGAGTCCCACAAGGAAGTATACTAGGTCCAATTTTATACACAATTTACACAGCTGATATTCCAACGCATCCCTACACTGTCCTAACTACATATGCAGATGACACAGCAATTCTTACTTCCAATGCAGATCCGTTCCGTGCCTCCGTTATAATGCAGCAACACCTCGACCTCATTACAAAATGGTGTACAAAATGGAGAATAAAAATAAATAAAGACAAATGCCAACAAATAACTTTTACTCTTAGAAGACAGATTTGTCCTCGAGTTCACATAGATAATAACGCACTTACGACAGTTACTAACGTACGATACCTCGGTTTTCACCTGGATAACCGATTAACATGGAATCCTCATACGAGACTAAAAAGACAGGAATTGAATAGACGTTATGGTTACCTACGATATATGCTAAAACCCAAATCTTCCCTTAGTATTCATAATAAAATAACACTATACAAAACATTGCTACGACCAATATGGACATACGGTGTAGAACTGTGGGGCTCCACCAAACCCTCTAATATCCTACGAATTCAATCCTTTCAATCAAAAGTCCTTCGTCAAATTCTTAATGCACCGTATTACGTAAGTAATGACACTATCCACAAAGATCTGGATATCCCCACCGTTGCGAGCTTAATCACTAATCGCTTCCTCAACTTTCACTCTCAATTATCTTCCCATCCCAACATAAATGCCAGAACCCTCTCTTCCTTATCACATCCAAATAATCCTCCACGGCGACTTAAGCGCCGATGGCCTAGAGATCTCCTAATAATAAACTCTTAGAGAGTTCCAGCACTGGCTGGTCACTCTCATCATGCCTCCATGTCATGTGGCTCTAGGTATAGTTTTATTTGCTGGCCTTAGAGACACAAATAGTGTTCAGTATTTTATATCACCTCATTTGCTTATTGTAATTCTTCATTGTACAGATTGCAAATAAAGTTTTAAATAAAAAAAAAAAAAAAAAATATTCGTATTATATGGTAGGTTGATTTACTTTATAATATAGTATTATAATTAAACTTTGAAATAAAACATTTGATTTGACCACATTGTATGTACAGTATTTGTTTTTTTTTTAAATAACTAAGTTATCAAAAAATTCGTTTTGCCCTATACATAAGCCTAAGACGGGTAACTACCTTGGGCAAAACGGGTTTAGGTCTTATTATTTACTATAATGAGTCATGAATCAATTTTCGTTTTATATAAAAATAACGTACTTTTATTACTCATTTACGTAGTATTTAATTGATGAGTCTCAAAGTTCATTGGCTTTTTAGTCAACAGAGAGTAACACTAATTTATAACACAAATATTTAACTCATTTAATTAGAATTTTAGAGTTGTCTGTTATTATAGAGATCAAATATGTTAATAATGTAAAATAGAACAATAATTATTACAATTAAATATCAAATAGATAATACAAACTGATAGTTAATTGAAGCTAAAATGCTTCAGAACTTCATTCTTGGAACACATCACAATAATATGTCCTACGCCAGAATAAGAAGTACATATTTCATGAGCTCATTTCCTGCAATCTCCACATTTGATCCTGTTTCCTTTAGGTGGATCTTCATACGGATCACCACAAACGAAGCAAAAATACATTTTCGGTTTTTTCTATGTATTTTTCATGTTAAATTGTTTATATCTATTTACCCGTTATCCCGAGACACTATTTTCTTTTTAAAGTACAAATAAACTAAATGTGGCAGGCAATGTGTTCACGTAATTTTAAACTTATATTAAGTTAAAATAAAACGATTCTACAAACAACACGAATATTATAACGATTTTCGACTAATCATGAAACACTTACCTTGAATTTTTTTAGTATAACTAGCACAAACTTTTATTTCATATGCCTATGTTTGTAAACAATTCCGGCGCTCGATCTTAGCTGATCAAAGCTCGTCAGGGTTAGACAAATCTCCACGCACACGCACAAAATGCTAATGCTTCATATAGAAGCGTAAGACTGCTTACCATTTTTGGGCGGGCTTGCCGTTTTCGGCTTCTTTTCCCTATATGAATTTAATTTTCGTTCAATTTCGGTAATATTATTGAACGGATTTTATGTTAATTTGCAAATATGATTTGGAATGATGAATTTTGTTAGAAATAAAACACATCAAAGATCTATAGTCTAAAGTTTAGATTCTAAACTATCTCCATACCAAATTAATTTAACTCAAAGCACAAGACCAGCGTTCCGGAGGAGAGAGGAGCTTGCAGGATAAAAGCTCCTACTTTCGACGAAAATCATAATGAGCCAGCCACCTGAGACAGTTTGACGTCGCCGTCACACTTTTGCTACCAGATAAACACTACATAAATCTTTCAATATGATTCGTTTGATCTTAATAACTATGCATCAAATTAAATGCTAAAGTTTTAACCATATCTGTTTGGTTCCAGTCGTAATTTTAGACATATGATGCAAGTTTTTTTAAATTTCCTGGTGTGCTTATAAATAAGAAAGTAAACAATTATTAATTATTCAAAAAAGTAATTTTAAGAAAATTTTTCAATTAAAATAGGTATTATGAGTAAAAAAATATGATCTTAAAATGATTAATTAGTTAATTATTATAAATGGTAATATTATTGATGAAATCGTGATGTATATTATGTATTAACTGTTATTTTTTATGGAGAAAAACATTTATTACAAAACTGGAACGTAAAATAAATATTAAATTACTTAAATTAGAGTTTATGCCAATTCGATTAGAATGATTTTCAGTACGAGTGTCCTATATAAATATTAGAAAATGATCATTTTTATTCACTTTAGTTTGTGTAAGCTGTTGTTATATGTTGTTTGAAATAAATTATTAATTGGTATAAAATATTATATTAATCGCAATGAAATCGTTTATTTCGTTATTGGTTTTCACTTTTGGAAGCATTGCTTTCGTTGAGGTATGGAATCATTTATTTTCAAACACATTTTTAGGATAGATTAGTAATGAATAATACCAAATTTAAGATAACAACTGCGGCTCCTAGACCTAATTTTGAAAAGGATCTTGTAGACGATGTCAATATACGCAGGTTAGAGGAGTTTGATGAAGAACTGGAAATGTTTGATGCAACACTGGAGGACGATGCAACACTGGAGGATGATGATAACAAGGATAAAAATTTTGATGATGATTTCAACAAGGATAAAAATTTTGATGATGATTTCAACAAGGATAAAAATTTTGATGATGATTTCAACAAGGATAAAAATTTTGATGATGATTTAAACAAGGATAAAAATTTTGATGATGATTTAAACAAGGATAAAAATTTTGATGATGATTTCAACAAGGATAAAAATTTTGATGATGATTACAACAAGGATAAAAATTTGGATGATAACAAGGATAAAAATTATATCGATGATAACAGAGACAAACTTCTTGACGACAGTGACAAAAAGTCAAAAAGTAGTTGCCAGCAAATAGTACAAATCGAAAAAAAATAAAAAATCCAAACAACCGAAATTACGATTTTGAAAAACAGCATGGTAATACTCTTAGTAGATTACTAGGAGGGATTAAATATATAATAATCATTCCGAATGTATGTTTTATGTAATTGTTTGGGTATCTGTTGTAATAAATACTTAAGTAAATTTTACTATCTATTTATGATGATTAATAAAAATGCTACTAATTTCCTAAACCAAAGTAAAAATTTAAAAAATTGATTAGTTTTTCATGTGTTATGTACCGCCTGCTTTAAATAGGGGAAGTGAGCCCAAAACGGGTAAGCTAAGCGTGAAGGTAAAAAAACTGTAATATTGGTATTATATGTTAGGTTGATTTACTTTATAATATAGTATTATAATTAAACTTTGAAATAAAACATTTGATTTGACCACATTATATGTATAGTATTTGTTTATTTTAAAAACAACAAAGTTATCAAAAAACTCATCATCAAATACTTGATTAAATTTTACTATCTTTTTTTATGAGCTGTATCAATGCTACTTATTTCCTAAACCAAAGCAGAGAGTAAGTTCTCTCTGAAATTCATGGTGGTGTTTCGGAGTGCCATTTTGGTGTGACTTAAAATCTAGAAAATTGAGACAATGATTCTACTAGGTTGGATACAGCGAGGAAACCAAGGAATGGTGTCAAGGATGCGCGATATGCGTAGCCTGTAAAGGACCTCGAATATAAAACCGAGGGCCTATGAAATAGTATAACGTTGGCGCTCCATTCCAGCGAATTGCAATCGATATCGCTGGTCCATTCCCAAAAACCCAGAAGGAAAATCGCTACATACTGGTCGCTGGATTACTTCATAGAATGTATCAAAACTTCTGCATTGCCAAACCAGAAAACGACAACCGTAGCGGAATTTCTCGTTGAGAATATACTTGATATACTTGAGAATATACTTACCTAGTTTGTAGTACCGACGGACTTATATTCCGATTAAGGAAGGAATTTCGAATCCAAGGTAATCGGACGCGTTCGTGAAATACTGGGTATAAGAAAAACTAGAACGACTCCTTTGCATCCTCAATCCGATGGCATGGTTGAAGGGTCCAACAATACTTTAGAAAGCCATCTACAAATTTTTGACCACCAGGATAACCGGGATTAGCATGTCCCATTGATTATAAATAGCTTATCGATCCGCTGTTCACGAAACCATTACCCGAACACCTGCGTAGTATCATTTTTGAAAGAGATTTGAGGCTTCTGAGTGATATCTTATTTGGTTGCCCCGAACCGTATCGCGGAAGCTCATGATTACGCTGGAAACCAGCGTAAGACACTCCGAACCACCCACTCCAATGGCAGGGATAAAAACCAAGTCCTATAGGTAATCCTAAATAAGATTGTGTATATCTAAGGTGACCATAATTTTTAAAATTAATAAAATTATAAAAATTATTTTAAATTTTAAACCATACTTTTTTATTTTTAATCCGTGTCGCACACTTGGAGCGGGTTGAAGGGGGTACGTTAAATAGCTTAAATATTATTTTTTTTGTTATTTTTTTAAAATAAATATTATACATAACAAATACTATTTAAGGATATAATAAAAATCAGTATTTTTTTAAATGAATCAAATTTTTTTAATTATAAATACTAAGTAGGTACATAACTTTATGTTTTTTTCAGAACTATGTATCTTTTACAGTAGGTTTTTTTCGCTTTGAAGCATTGTATAAAATTCTGTACAATTTTCTTCATAACTAACTTTAGTAACTAATGTCGCTTTTAGTGTGTTCGGGACTGTCCCGGCCAATCCGGGACGTATGGTCACCTTAGTTTAAACTTGGTGCACCTGTATGCTACAGAAGTAGCGATGTATCTACCTCTATTATAAATACCAGTATGTATGATACGGTAATAATAGTTTCAATATTTATAGGCTATTTAGTCGATATAGAGATTAACACTACTTTCTATCACTAATTTTATACTCATTTCATCAGACTTTTAGAGTTACCTATTATTAAAGAGAACAAATATGTTAATATTGTAATATAGAACAATAATAATTGTAATTAGTTATCAAATATAAAATATAAACTATAAAATACAAACTGATATTAAATTGAAGCTAAAATGCTTCAGAACTTCATTATTGGCACAAATCACAATAATATGTCCTATGCCAGAATAAGAAGTACAGGTTTCATGAGCTCATTTCCTGCAATCTCCAAATTCGATTCAGTTTCCTTTAGGTGGATCTTCATACGGATCACCACAAACGAGGCATATAGAAATTTTCGGTTTTTTCTGTGTATTTTTCATGTTAAATTGTCTCTATTTATCTATCCGTTTTGCCCGAGACACTGTTTTCTTTTTAAAGTACAAATAAACTCAAAATGGCAATTAAAGCAAGCAAAGTGTTCACATAATTTCAAACTTATATAAAAAGTACAATAAAACAATCATACGAACAACACTAAAATTATAACGATTTTCAACTAATCAGGACATACTTAAATTTAAATTTTTTTGTAAAATTATAGCAAAAAACTTTTATTTCATATGCCTATGTTTGTAAACAATTCCGACGCTCGAGCTTAGCTGATCAAAGTTCGTCAGGGTTAGCCAAATCTTCACGCACAAAATACTTCAAGTAATTTTATTATTAACGAAAATTATATTCATATGCAAAGCAGACGGTGGTAGGTACATAAAGAAATGAAAAACCAATAATTTCTTTCATATTTTACTTTAGTTAAGGAAATTATTAGCATTTTATAAATCATAAAATAGATAGTAAAATTTATTCAAGTCTTTGTTACAACAGATATCCAAACAATTACATAAAACATACATTAAGAATGATTATCGCATATTTAATCCCTATTAATAATCTACTATTCTCATGTTGTTTTTCAAAATTGCAATTTCAGCTGGTTAGATTTTTTATTTTTTTTTCTTACTGATCTGTATCGTTTGATGTCTTGTTTTATTAGGATTCTTATCATCCACCTTTTTTTTATCATCTTTGCTATCATCCAAATTTTTAATATTTATATCATCCAAATTTTTATCCTTGTTATCATCCAAATTTTTATCCTTGTTATCATCCAAATTTTTATCCTTGTTATCATCCAAATTTCTTTCCTTGTTATCATCCAAATTTTTTTCCTTGTTATCATCATCCTCCAGTGTTGCATCGTCCTCTAGTGTTGCATCAAACATTTCCAGTTCTTCATCAAACTCCTCTAACCTGCGTATATTGGCATCGTCTACAAGATCCTTTTCAAAATTAGGTCTAGGAGCCGCAGTTGTTATCTTAAATTTGGTATTATTCATTAGTAATCTATCCTAAAAATGTGTTTGAAAATAAATGATTCCATACCTCAACGAAAGCAATGATTCCAAAAGTGAAGACCAATAAGGAAATAAACGACCTCATTGCAATTAATATTTTATAGTAAATAACAATAAATTTCAAACAAAATATAACAACAGCTTACACAAACTAAAGTGAATAAAAATGTTCATTTTCTAATCTTTATATAGGACACTCGTACTGAAAATCATTCTAATCGAATTGGCATAAACTCTAATTTAAGTAATTTAATATTTATTTTACGTTCCAGTTTTGTAATAAATGTTTTTCTCCATAAAAAATAATATATGTGATATATAATATACCTCATGATTTCGTTAAAAATATTTCAATTAATATCAATTCATTGCTTAATGATTTAAGACCATACTTTTGTTTTGGTTGACTCATAATACCGATTATAAATTTCAAAACTTTGTTAGAATTATTTTTTCTAAATTTTCAATAATTTTAGATTACCTTATTTATTAATACACCAGGAAATTAAAAAAAAAAAACTTGCAATATATCTGTCTAAATTACGATAGGTAACAATTATTGGTTTTAATTTTAGTTTTTTACTTGGTGCATAGTTAATTATATATAAAACGAATCATGTTTTTGGTAGCACCTAATCAAATACTTAACTTTATATTTAAATATTTTTTAAGTAATATATTTTTTACTTTTAGTAGATAACAATATATTTTATTGGCAGTTTTTGAATCAGATTACAAAAGTTTTCTCTAACAAAAATTATTGCAAGTCTTAAAACTGATTAAGCAATATAATTTTTCTTTTTCTTTTACTTTTATCTGCTATTATTCAGTAAAAGTTCAAATATTCTTTCTGAAGCTTTCAGCTTCATTGACTTTCAACCTGTAAGATTAGGTTCATAATTGGTACCTTTTACAATGGAAAAATATATTTTTAACCGTCTCTTTTTCCCCCTAATAAGACCAAATAACATACCCTTACTTAAACGGAGTACTCTTGCATCGTCAAAAACAGGGTTAAAGATCTATATCAGTGTATATTTCAGTAAAGATTATTAAAGGCTACTTACTATTATAGGTATATACTTATACTTACATACATATATACTAATATTTAACAAAAATTGTTTTTCTCTACGTAAAACTATAAAAAAATGTTTAAAATGTACACAGCGTTGAATAGTAAGTGCCTAATATTCAGATAACGTTAATAAATTGTTTTGATCCATTATTAAACCCAGATATGTTCTTAAAGTAGCTCGCACAAATAAATAGAGTTGAAAAAAGTTTTAAAACTGTTTAATAAAAATATAGGTATAATTTCAAAATTTCATTCTAAAATTTGAAAATGGCACAATTTGGCTTAAGATATTCAAGAAACTCAATTTATCTTTAAATGCAAAATTAAACATGCTCTTAATGCAGGAAACACAAAAACTGGAAAAGTGATCAACACGAAATGTAAACACATAAACTGTTTGAGCAGAGGCATGAGGCTAAGAAGAAAATTATTGGTGGATTAATTTTATTTTAATTTTGTTTCCATCATTGGTTGGAATTTGTTTGTAAAAAAACTGACATATTCGGATCTTTAGTGTTATAACCGCCATTTTATACGAACATAGCCAACATCGCAAGAACGTGATAAGCAACGAGGGTGCAATAAAAGTGCAATAGACAAAACCATATTGTATTGGTTATTGTTCTTTTTTAATGGCGAACTAATGGTTAGCTTAACTTTTTCTTGAAAGGTTGAGAAGTAAATAAAACTATTGACACGATTATTCAAAGGGACACCAGGTCAGAATCAAATTGTGGGCGCCACGGCGTTCCCGGATAGCACCTTGTCGACCTCTGACTCAGACTATAAAAACATTTAACTTTGTAATTAATAATCAATATTAATCTTAATGATTTAAAAATTTGTATTTTTAAGTAGGCTAATCGTTTTTAACATATTCAGGTTTATTTATAAAATCATTTACATTAATAACTAACTTATACGAATATTTAAATAGTCCTAGTTCAATTAAAATTATAATTAAGGAAAATATCAAGTAGGTTTGATTACTATTTTCAAGATGTTTGCTTGTGTAACATTTTTCCTTGGTAAAAATTAAATCAAGCCATCTTGAGAAAAATATGCTGAACTCTATGTCACGAACATGTACGAAACTCCTTTTAATTACACGGTTCCTGTAGGATACAATTGTTGAACGATCCCATAAGAACCGTGCATTATTCCAGCTTTAGAAGTAACCTATATCATTCTCTGACCGCCAAACTACCGCATGGCAAAAATCATATCAATCTTTTGCTCTATGAAAAACAAATATATATCTATCCCACGGAAACCGTATCTTTTTTCTGGATAAAATGTGTACTATGTATTACACCAGACTATTTTCTTTGCCATTCATCCAGATCTATACAGCCGTTCTGGCATGAAAGCGTTACAAACAAAAAACATCACTTTTGTATTTATAATATTAGTAAGGATTTAAAGGATTTATGTTTTAATCTATTTATATATATTTTTAACCAATCGTGGACTTGTTTGTTTATGTTGTGACTTGTGAGTTTGTTTATGTTCTTTTAACCAACAGCCATATCATGTAAAATATGTAAAATTTCATTCAATTTTTAAAGAAATTATTGAAATATTTGCTCAACAAGCTACTGTTTGAAGCACTAAAGTAGAAGACAAAATTAAACCAAGCTGAAAATTTTGGACGTTTTCCCATAGAATAGATACTCATCATTATGCCAAATCTCTGATATTTGATTGAACTTGACCAAAATTCTTTAAATAGAGAGAATAATAGATTCATTATTAAAAATATTTTGCATCAAATCTTGAAAAAAAAATGAATTTAAAATTATGCCAATTCTCCAAAAGCTATCAAGGGTAACTTCAAGGGTAAAGGTCATTAATTTATTGCTACAACAAAAACATTGTTTAATTATACGTAAATATTTCTTATGTTTTTAATCCAATATAGCCATTTCCTCTTGTAATTATTTTCGAATTTTAAATTCATTGTAAAAATGAAACCTTGACTCATTCTCATTAAACTTTATGGATATTTTTTTAAAAATAATTAAATTTGAATTGTTAACTGTCTACGAATGTTACTTATTGCTACTCTTATTTAGTTTATTTGTAAAACTTGGTGAGTTTATGAAAAATATATTTTAATGCAGTGTGATATGATGTTAGAGATTCTAAATATACCTTATTATGATATTTTGAGGCTTGTGGTAAGGTGCTATCATGTTATAATAGACTTTATCATATAATAGACATTTTAATTTTCACTAAAAGTATGCTCGAGTTTCAAAATTTATTTGTGCTATTAATTGAAAAATTTGGTTGTATATGTGTATCATTTTATATTTATATTAACATATAATATAAGTGAAAAATATAATTTTTTAATAAATTTTCTTTTTATTTCAGGTGAGTTAACAACGTGCAGTCATTTAGTTCGTCAAATAGTATTTGTAAGTAACAGATTTAAATCATAAAGCCAGAGCAAATAGCATAAAATCAATGTAAATGAAAAGGTAAACTTCTTAAGTTATATTTTCTTTCCAATTCAATATTACCTAAAATAAAAACGTTAACAGTCTAAATTTAGAAATTTTTTTTCCTAATAGCAAATAAAATTGTATAAAACACCAAACTGAAATCAAAACCCGTCGTATTCAAAGAAGTTGACCATGATATTGACGAAACAAATTTTTTCGTCTTAAGTCAATTTTAAACAATGACTATATACATATAATCAAGGCCAAGTAAACGTACAATTTCGACTGTTTCAAGTATTTAATACGAAATTGCATTTGATCATTGTATTAAATTACATTTATTGCAATTATTTAAATCTTACAAAATCTCATCTTGTAATATACCCTATTATTAGTTTTATGATTTTCAAAATAGCAGCTCAACCGGAAAATGAACAGTTTTCTTTCTTTGAGCATTTATGATATGACTTAACGACATTTGTCTTAAATGTCTTATGTTTGATTGTACAAGACATTAAGATTATGGTTGATAAGAGTTTGTTAAATGTTAGACTTGCAATTGGTACATTAACATAAGTATATTTGCTTATATGAATAAGAGTATGTAATTTTATGCAAGTAATTAGATTTGAAATAAGATAAATGGTCTCAGAAAATAAGACATTTTTGCCTATGTTGTGTTTTTTGCAAAAAATAAAAGAAAATAAAAATATTACGTTGAAACTATCGAAAATTGTTTAACCGAGATATTAAATTCTGAAAATAAGTTCTTTTTGTAAAATATTAAAAACCAAAGTACATAACAAACCTTTTTAATTAATTTATTGTAATCTATTCAGTACCTTAGTTATTAGGGGATAGGGGCTATTTTTTCTGTATATAACACAGAGGGAGATACGCTGTAGGCTAAACCACTAAAGATAGAAACATGAAATTTAAAAGTAAGTCCCTTCGTACACAAGGCTACACACATTTTCATGCAACATCGCTTGGAGACTAAAATTTTCGAGTATCGAAGATTTTCTAGCCTTGTGTACGAAGGGGCTTAGAGGACTGTGTCTTCCATTCAGGAAAGGTTTTTTTTTTTTCAAATTTCACTCTAAGTAGCTTAAGTAGCCTTAGCTTAAAACCAAGTCAAACTAAAGAAAAATATTAATATTTTAATTGAAATGAAGCATTGCCTTTGCTGGTTATTTCATAGTTAAAATGTTAAGCTTGATCAATGCACAAAATGTCCAATTACTTAACCTGATGAATCTTTATTTAGGGGAAGTGAGCCCAAAACGGGTAAGCAGTCGTACGCTTCTGTATGAAGCATTAGCATTTTGTGCGCGTGCGTGGAGATTTTGCGAGCGTAGGAATTGTTTACCAACATAGGAATTTTAAATAAAGTTTTTTTGCTAATTATACTAAAAAATTTAAAGTTAAGTATGTCCTGATTAGTTGAAAATCGTTACAATTTTAGTGTTGTTCGTATAATCATTTTATTTTAGTTTAATATAAGTTTGAAATTACATGAACACTTTGCCTGCTTTATATGCCATTTTGAGTTTATTTGTACTTTAAAAAGAAAATAGTGTCTCGGGGAAAAAAAAACTTTAACATGAAAAATACATAGAAAAACCGAAAATGTATTTATATATGCCTCGTTTGTGGTGATCCGTATGAAGAATGAATATCCACTTAAAGAAGACTGGATAGAATGTGGAGATTGTAGAGAATGTGCTCATGAAACCTGTACTTCTTATTCTGGCATAGGACATATTATTGTGATTTGTGCCAAGAATGAAGTTCTGAAGCATTTTAGCTTCAGTTTACTATCAGTTTGTATTTTCTATTTGATTTCTAATTATAATAAGTATTGTTCTATATTACAAGATATTTAACCTCTATAATAATAGGTAACTCTAAAAGTCTAATTAAATGAGTATAAAATTATTGTTATGAATAAGTGATTATCTCTATCGACAAAATAGCCAGTAAATATTGAGATTCATTAATTAAATACTACGTAAATGGGTTACATTAATACGTTATTTTTATATAACACAAAAAAAAAATGATTCATGACAAATTACAGTAAATAAAAGGACGTTAACCAGTTTTTCCCTAAGCTTACCTGTTTTGCCCAAGATAGTTACCCGTTTTAGGCTTATGTATAGGGCAAAACGGGATTTTTGATAACTTTGTAATTTTTTAAAATAAACAAATATTGGACAAATAATGTGGTCAAATCGTTTTTATTGCAAAGTTTAATTATAATACTATATTATAAAGTAAATCAACCTACCATATAATACGAATATTACAGTTTTTACCTTCGCGCTTAGCTTACCCGTTTTGGGCTCACTTCCCCTATATCGAAAAATCCGTATCTGTAACACTCGGCTCCAGATTAATATAGAGTTTAGTTATTTGCCAAATAAAACTTAATTTCGAAAAAATTCTTACGACAACGATCATTTTTTGAATTTTAAATAATTTTTTTAATTTCGGTTGCTAAAGAAAATAAAATGAACAGTGTATATAGAAAATGTATGTATAGATTGTAGAGAATACCAGATTCAACTTTGATCACACAAAAAGTAGATTCTGGTTAGTTTAATTTTTTCTTGAAATGTTGAGAGGTAAATAAAACTATTGACACAATTATTCACAAGGAATACCATGTCAGAATCAAATTGTGGGCGCCACGGCGTTCCCGGATAGCACCTTGTCGACCTCTGGCTTAGACCATAAAAACATTTAACTTTGTAATTAAAAATAAATAATTATCTTAATGATTTGAAAATTTGTATTTTTAAGTAGGCTAATAGTTTTTAACATATTCAGGTTTATTTATAAAATCATTTACATTAATAACTAATCCATACGAATATCTATATAATCCTAGTTCAATTAAAAGTTGATTTAAGAAAAATATCAAGTAGGCTTGCCTACTATTTTTAAGATGTTCGCTTGTTTATTCCATGACCGACTGGGATGATTACAGCTAATTAAAAGATAACTTTCAATACTTGAAGTGTGTAATCAAAAAATAATTACACCTGCATTTTACATATGATCAAATACAAAACTTTCGATTTTTTTCCAATTGAAATATGTCATTACTTAATTACATGGAATAATCTTAAACGATAGTCCCATACTTAGCCATCAGTGATCACATATGGTTGGCAAAAAACGTGAATTGTTACGGTTAATCGATGAGCATATGGTTCCATTTCTATAATTTTTTTAATGATTGAGGAAAAGCAGAAATTAAAATACTTCCAAAATGCAAAAAAAAAAACATTGCGAAAGTTTCCGTTACGAAAAAGTAGTAGGTAATAAATCAATGTCATTTTTAAATTTTGCATTTTGCAAAACGTGACTTCTAAATTATGAATTGATATAATTTTATTATTTGGCAAACTGTAAACTTGATTAAGTTCAAATCAACGTTAGTTATTTTATTATGATTTGGTAGACGGTTGAGTAATGTTTAAATTACGTTACATCAGTATATCAATTTAATTAAATTTTAGGTATGAGTTTTCATGTTTTCTCTTTGGAAATATATTTTTCATTGTTATAATATCTAACTAATCAATTAAGCATTTAAATTCCAGTTGTTGCATAAATCTAAACAAAACGGCTTTTAACTATTACTTCCTATATATTTTGCTATAAAAAAAAAAACAGAAACTTCTGCAGTGAAAATCATTGAGATGAGAGCTTAAATTAAATACATTGAAATACTTTTCAAATAATGTTAACATTACTATATTTAGAGATTTTGAGGACTACAATGAAGACATTTATTGTTGAATATTAAGTCGTCTAGACTAACGAAGCTTTGATGTATAAGCTTAAAAAGAAAATGAAAAAGCTCAAAAGCCATTACAACAAAAATTATGCTTTGAAAACAAGAAAATATTCTATAGATAACTTATGCGTATTTTTAAATTTAAAAGATTTACATTTTAACAATAACTTGGCTTAAGGTTTCCTTATTCAATAAATTTTTGGGTTTTATTAGGTTTATTTATTTTACATATTATTGGCTACTAGTTATATTATTACTTACTTACACTTTCCTTTACTATAGATTTTATTATTTTTAAGCAAACTTTTAAATGGTCTAACTTAATTTTTTACGAAAATAAAACACGGTTTTGCCGTAATCGAGTTTTTCTAAATTAGTTTTCTAAGTTTATTAATTCCTTTCAATTTTTTGGTGTCTGTATTTCTAAAACCGCGCTTTTATCCCTTCTAGGAATATAATACGTGCTGGAAACAATAAATTATAACAACGTTAGAAAATAGTTAAGAAACGTTAATTCTGTTTATTTGTAATAAGCACATTCATTGTATTGAGTAAAATATTGTCAAGCTCATTATTACTTTCGCTAACGTTCACGCAAACCCTTTTTAAAAGATACTTTAAAACGCTTCAAAGTTAGTAGAAATTACAAAAAACAACGATAATGAGTGTAATGCTTGCAAACGCTTTGAAGAAAGTAACCTAAAGAGAACCATGTTGTGTTTACTGTGATGTCATATATTGTGCAACCAACGAATGATCAAGATATTTCTAACGATACCGCATTTGTCCAAGTTTTATTTTCTTCAGACATTTGGGAACAGATGAACATATACAGATGAACTTATCTAACTGTCAAAAGCTATGCTCTCCTGTTAGTTTCATCATTATCGGATGAAAACTAAAACCTGACTATAGGGGAAATATGGCGCTCTAAAAAGTACGAAAAATAATTAGTTTATAAGAAACGCAAAAGTTTTAATTTGGCATATCCATATATTGATATTCATTGGATAGCCGTAGTCGCATGCCATATTGCCTTAAGGGTACCTTACTTAACAATAGCTTCGTCGAAATCGGGTAAAACGAGCACGAACGAATTAGAGTTAGAAAAGAATAAATCAAAAAGTTCATTTATTAGCTTTTAATTTATTTCGTCTTTCCACATTATATTCAATGTAGGAAAATTTAACCGTTAGAGACCAATTTTCTTTGTTTATACTCTGTATTGCATTTATCTACTGGTTTACGAATAATTTTTGTCGTATAAGATTTCTAAAGTGTCTTTGTGATTATTTCTTATATTCTTCTATTTTCATTCATAAATATTCAGCAATTTAATTTTTATGCCTTTTACTATCCAAAAATATAAATTTAAAATTTTTTATATGATCTTATCGATGTAATATATTTACTTAATATATGAGTAACACTTTTGAAAAATTACGTATAATTAATAGATATCCACAAGTAAAGATATAATTAAGAAAATATTTTTGGATTTGCGTTGTTTTTATAGCTTCGAACATAAAATCTACAAGGTTTACTATGTTTACACCTTAATCCACTGAAACTTTCAAATATTTACCGTTTTTCATAGCGAAATCATTTCATTTTCTATTTTAATCTCCCTTTTTCTCACGACAAGTCTTAACATGAGAGTTAATACTCTATCATAGCTTAATATTGAGCTGTATTGAATATTGATTAAAAGTCTTATTAGTTTACGCTAATATTATGCGGAACTAAAATGAAAATTATTTTTTTTTCGTAATTCGATTCAATTACATCCACTTATTGCTTACAATTTTATATTGTCTTTGAAATGATTGCAAATTTTTTTGATTGTAATAAAACTCCCTTTCACTGAGAACTTTTTCTGTTCTGCATGAAAGCGTATTGAATTTTTTAAATATTTACTTATATCCAAAGATAGTCGTATATTTCAGCCTACATTCATAAGACAAAGTAAATATTATTGCTTATTATTAATAAATTTTAAAAAATCGTTACAATAATACTTGACGAGATTAATAATTTTTATACATATTAAAAAAAAAAAAAAAATTAGGCGTGTGCAGATTATAAAATTGATTTTAATCATAAAGCAAGTTGCGTAAATTTAACTTGAATTTGACGTAGGTATATATGATTATGAAAAAAAATATTATTATTAACACATTGAAAAGATTTATTATTAAAAAAAGAAAATGAAGTTTTACTTGTTGAAATTACAACCAATTATCTGGTAGGCAATTGAAGAAATGTGCCAATTTGATTAGGTAACCAATTATATTCTAAAGGTGGATTGAATATGAATAATATAAAAGAATAATTTGAGGTTTTGTGTTGGAAATTATTACTTTTTAAGATGGCTTAAATTTTATTGTGTAGCGAAGTAGAACTACAAACTTGTTTAAATAATTAGTTATGCTGGATAATTCGGCAGTCAAATTGTTAATGTTATGTTAAACTATTTTTTAAATGATGGAGTTGATGTTTTTTTTTTTAATAATTAGTGTTGAATATTCAAGACAGACAAATTATTATCCAAATAGAAACATAGCATAAAATATCTATGGTAAAAATCCTCGGTTTATCGGGGGGTTTATTTCTATTCTTTTAAGCAACAGCAAGTTTCATGTAAAAGAAAGTACTGTGATACGCCTCGCAGCAGATATTTTAGTTATCATAACAAGTTCAATTAGAATGTGGCTGTTGTTTGATACAAAGATACAGAAACTGTAAAATAACTGCTTCCTTAATTGCTCCAGTAGTCCTAGGTTTGAATCTCAGTTAATGATCAAAACTTTTTCTTGGATTCGACGGTCGTAAGTGTTTTCGGTAGTTAAAGTCCTCTTAAATAAAAAGGAAAAAATTGGAAAAAAACGGTGAGGTTCTCTGTTCCATACATCATTGGTTGCTTCAATTTCTTTCAAATTCTAATTTTTTCAACAGTTAGTAAATTACAGAAAATTTTCAAACATTATGTGTCTATAGACAGTGTTGTGACTTATGTTGTGAGCCTAGAAGTTAAAGCGACTTTAAACATTCAAAAAACGAAAACTTGATTTTGCTTATTTTTAATTTCGTGTTTCTATTGGTTTAAATATCCATTATCGATTGTCCATGAAGACAGTCTTTATGAAAATTGATTTGAAAGCAAAGCTTCCTCTAAGAAAATGTTTTTCTCGTCCAAGCAAATACTGTCAAATTTTGAATTTTGTTTGTGCTTCTTGACGTACTTAATAAAAATAGATTATAAGTAAAAAAAACCATGAATACTTGAATACTACATGAAAACCAAAAATTGATTCAGAGCTTCTGTACTGCCTGAAAAATCTTTTTAAATTTTTTTTTGATTTGATTTGAAGATGGGTACATTTAAGGTATATCTTTTTTTAGGGCGCGTTCAGACGGATCAACTAAACTCGCCCGACTATTTTCAATCTTGTAGACTGTAGCAGGGTAAGCGACGCGAGAAATGAAGCACAAGCGAGTTAAATGGGAAGCAAATTGAGCAGAATTGAAAGAAAACTGATCAACAAAACTCGTTCAACAAAAGTTTGATTCAGTCAATCTTTTGTTGAACGAGTTTAGTTGATCAGTTTTCTTTCAATTTGCTTCCCTTTCAACTCGCTTGTACTTCACTTCTCGCGTCGCTTACCCTGCTACAGTCTACAAAATTGAAAATAGTCGGGCGAGTTTAGTTGATCCGTCTGAGCGCGCCCTTATATTTTGTTTATTTTGAGTTGCATCAACATCAACTGTTCTTACAATGAAATAACTTGCAAATGTAATGCTTGGCTTGACCAAAGATTTCAGTATTGGCATTTAATTTGAGTTTGACTTGATTTAAGCTAAATGTAAGTCAAGTATCTTGAAAATACGAACAAATAAGTAATTCCTTATAAAAATGGAAAACATAATTTCGAAATTTGGAGTAGTTAGAGTAGCTGACATAAATTTGACACTTAATAATTGGAAAGAAAATTAAAGGTAAAATTTAACACACGTTTTTCGTAGTAAGCAAGAAAAAAAGATATACAATAATTGTAAGCAACACAACCAGTTATTGTAAGCAAATGCCTTAAACTATTCGAATAACTGTGTGAAAGATCAATAATTTTTTTATCGATAAATGGATTTTGTTAAAAGTTCCTTAAAATCTTAATTAGTCGTTGGGTTACAAAGTTAAACTTTAAAAATCCAACTCTCTAATTTTTTTTGAAAATACTTAATATTAAAATTTAAAAAAAAATCACCAGTTAACCGATGAATACAAGTAATGGTTATAAAAAAACTAAAGGGATCGTCGATTCATTACATTTTTGTATTATGAATGTAAAAATTGATAAAATTCTAAATTATTTACAAATAAAATTAGTTTTTCCCGATTAATAACTAAGCTAAATCAAGAGTATTTTCTTTGTTTATCAAGTTTTTATTTTGTGATTGAAATTGAAAAAAAAAAATTATCTAAGAATTTTTTCATATATTTATAATCAATAAAATGATTCAACGCACTGTATTTCTGGTATTTCCTGTTTATACATCTATAAATTAACTAATGTTCGTATATGTATGTAGTTGGTATTATCGAGTATATTACTTCCGATTGCTGTAAAAGAATCAATCGATTGTGCTCGTTGAAAATAATTACTTTAATTGATTATGCGTGGTTTTTAACTCACCAATTTACAGATACAATGAAAGTTCAGAATCTGAATTCAAACAATTTCCAATTATTTCAATCAAAAGTGAGTTAATCTTTTAAAAAAATTTATACATGGTGAGTTCATTCATTAAAGAATACTTATATAACCTGGTTTTTAGAAACCATTTCATGGTTAGTAAATCGTAGTTTGTAAAACAGTTTTATCACTTATAGAATAATTCAAAGAAAATTATATCCAAAAGTCAGCCATTCTGCAAAAATGCCGATTTAAACAAGGGCGCATATAGCCTAGTAGCTAAGCGCTTACAATTTTAAATTTAAAAAAAAAAACATTTGGTTGACTGGTCTAATTTATGTAAGAATACTTACTTCAATAAAGAACAATTCAAAAAGGTTACACATATCGTTGGATTTATGTTATGAGCAGTCGGAACACAGGTCTAGGATGATAAAATATCGGGAGCGAAAAAATTTGAGACACGAAATGAAAACTATTTTTTAATTATTAATAATATTTATCAACGAATATCCCCAATAAATTCTGTGCAACGCGAGCCTCCACGATCCACCAAGCTCTTTTCGTACCCTGGGGGTACATTTTTTTGAAAGATGGATATTTGCAAACTGTACCTGGACAATAAGCAAATCTGATATATGAACAGACTGTTAAACTCCACCATTAAATGGGTAGGCTATTGTAATGGTTTACAGTTTATGTACTCTCTGTGGGCAGTTGTAGGACAGTTACGTATTTCAGTCTATTTTTCTGGTTGTTGTTATCAAGAAGGACGATTGCCGACAATGATTTGAATGGTTATAGCCTTGTTTGGTAGTTTTGGCTGAATCGGATGATCTCCTCTCTCTTCTCTGGCAGGGGCAATTTTTACATCTTTATGTATGTTATGGTTTGTTACAAACCATGGAGCGTCCAAGATGAGTCTTAGAATCTTAGACTAAAATCTAGTACCTCATAGCTGTATACCATATGTCCAGGCAGGCTTTTAAATTGTTTTTTTAAATCAGTAGCTTACTATCCATGGACAGTTGTGATTTTGTGCCGAGTATCCAGTCCAGTATCCGCTTCCGATACTGTGCTATCAGCTCATCCCTTTTCATCGATGCATACTTTCCCCAAGTACGTTTTCTATCGAGGTGCTTTCTGAGATATTTTATTTCCGTTGCCTGTGGAATCTGTTGATTGTGCGATTGATTGATTGATTGATTGTGCGAATGATGCGGAGGTACATACGTTACATTTTGGGAAACACTGCTGTAGAGCATATCCATATCATAGGCATACCGTACTTATGCTGCATAAGACATCACCATTAATTTTAATACCGTCTTTACAATTTTCGTAAAACACAGATTAAATAGGAGTGGAGATACATAAGAATACAAGTAGAATACATTGCTGTTTTATTGTAGACTGAATTTTTGACGATTCTTCTCTATTTGATATCGCTTTTGCTGACTACTTTCTGTATAATATTTTGATAATTTTTTGTCATTATCATCATGATCTTCCTTCCTTAGGTATGCTAACAGTGTTAAGAGTTACAGTTGAGTTAACAGTTTTTATCAAATACCTATATTTATAAATACTATTGATTTAAATTTTAAAATAATATAATACAAAGGTTAACCACTATTCGCATTCATTTAGCAGTTGTCTTGTTCTTTTGCTTATAGCTTTTTTTCAAACTAGAACGTGCTTGTTGTAGCTATTTTTTTTATATAATTATTTTTTTCTACAAATACGTTTATTAAATTACGAAGTGTGCAATAAATGATTTTTATGTAAACTTAAGACGAGAAGACGACATTTAAGGAAAAGCCGGTTCTGATTATAAAAATAAAAAAAAATTATATATTTCTCATGTCTTTTGAATGATTGTTATATTGAAATTTCTGAATAATAATAAATGAATTTTCTAATTTATTTGGGAGAAATTCAAAAAATAATTACATTATGAAAAATTCTTTAATAAATCATCAGTTTTAATTGTCCTTTTGTTGAGCTTTATTGAATTCTCTTATTTAAGTTGTTGACTTCGTACAAACGTTTTAACTAAGCGAATAATTTAATAAATCAAATAGAAAAAAACCTTCATCATCGCCTCGATTACACAACAATTCAGTAGGTAACCGTCAAACGAAGTCAAGAAGTGAATGGCATCATCGTAATATCGTTATTAAGAAAACGTAGTAATGAACCAAATCTACGTTCAACTCAGATTTCATGCCATTTACTAATAACAATAATCTCAAGTTTTTATTGTTTAACGATCACTGGAAACAAGGTCATTTTCGCGACGTTACTCGCGTTTAAGACTCATTTTTATTCTTTTTCCTATTATGACTAACGATTAAACTTTTACTTAAGTAATCGAGGGATAATAATTGTAATTAAATAACAGATTGATATTGAAACGCATTGTGACATTTTCAAAATGTAAATAAAATTGATTCTGACTCATTTCACGGTGTGATAATTAAATTTTTGCTTGTCGCTTATGTTGTCTTATGCTTGCCCAAGTTGGCGTCATTGTATATAATTCACGCGAAATTTTTAGGATGGTTATTTTTCACGGCATAATTGAAAGAATGGAAGAGTAAAAAATTGCGTGTCTAAAATGCAAAATTTTGAAATTTTATACTACGTAAGTGGATCAGGGATGTTTTTTTTTTTTTTGAGTCACGATGAAGAAATTGGCATTTGTATAAAAAATCTTAATACAAATATTCCCACCAGTTAAAATTCGGTTTCAAAGACATTCATCTTCATCAAGTTTTTCTGTATTAAATTTAACTTTCAGAAATTTTGTAGATTTTGTTAGAAATAAAACAACTATTGACATATAAGATTTTTAAACAACAACTGATGCTGTAAAACTTTCCATTCTTAATTAAGATTTAGTTACTTATTTAATTACGCCTAATACATTAATAGTTCGCGGGTCTCACTCTGAACTGATTACGAATCAGTTCAAGATAGATTAAAGATTATCGTAGAGCACAGGCTTAGTTATGAACAAATTCAAAAATTGTTTACTCGCGAACGACTTTAGAATTAGACGAGGACTAACGAGAACCCACGAAAATTGTTGATTGAATCGAACGTTGACAGTGAAACTGGACTTTGAACTGGACACGATTTATCAATTACACATGAGTAAGAGAATCGAGAGAATTTTTCGTCCTAATAAAAACATCGCACTGTTACTATAAAATTCAGGATTCACTGAACAGCAAACGCTATTTTTTAAAACGCGCATGCGAATAGCCCAGATAGTCCAGAATTGGTTTAAAATCGCTCCCGCGAACGAAAATTACTTTTCAAAATAAACCCTTCTTTCCTATGTCAGTTTTTCATTTTTCAACATAGTGCTGATAGTTTATGTCTTTTTTATGAGATATGACACTTTTCCAAAGCCTTAAAAATTAGAAAATATTTTTCCATGCTGATCACAATATTGAATTTTTAGAAACAGACTAAAATTAAATAGTGTTTGATTAGAAGAAAATTGTGTACGATAGAACACTGGAATACTGTGAAACTTGACCAGAAACGTTTTTACAGATAATGCAGTTATCTTGATACAGGATCAGTGAAATTTTTTCGAGAATGTAGGTTTCATTGAATTTTGTAAGGAAGATATTCTCAGTTGTATTTTTATTAATCTTGAAAGTAGCGATTTACTACTTGACTTGATTTTCAAGCTACTTGACCAAAACTCAGGTCAAAATATTTTCTATATTTCAAGTGAAAAACTAAGATTCATTAACTATTAAAGTAGCACTATTTCAAAGAAACTTGAATCGTTTTCATTGTTCATCGATTCAAATCAAATAATTATTTTGAAAATGGCGATTCGTGGGCAGACCATGGGCAGACTCTTAATAGATTTTATTATTTGGTGCTACAATTACAGTTTTTGCGAATTATTTTTACGATTTTCTTATCAATTTTGAGTGTTTATTTTGTTCATGTAAGAAATCTTTAAATTCATATTTATTCGTTTTGATTTTTAAAGATTTAACCTTTAGTCATTTTTTTTTTTTTAATAAAATCAATTAAAAACCTCATAACAATTACTAGTGAAGATACAATTTTAGTAACAAAAAAAAATTCGTCTCCATTGAGGTCATCATTATTCATTTCACACGGAAGAAATAACCTTCATCGCATCATCATGGAAGTTTTTTAGTTTTGAATGCACACTTATTAAAATTATTGCTATAAAGATTTTGAAAATGTCTTAACTCTGTTCCTTTTAAGCTTAGAGACTCACTATGAGACTTGATTTTTATGCTACTTGGTCTAAATTTGACTTTAAATCAAGTCAAATATTAATATTCAAACGCCAAATCTAGTTAAGCATCCACTTCACAAGCAATTTTTTTACAAGTCAAAATTTCAAGCACAATTGAATTCAAACAATATCCAACTACTTTAACTTGATGAATCCATAATTAAACTTTTAGTTTATTGAATATAGTATCCAACATTTCAATCCAAATTTATAAGTTTGAAAAACTCATATAATCAAATCTTTTTTCTGCATTTCCTAGGACTTAAATTCGGCTCATTAATTAGCAAAATATGAACTAATAGCTTTCAATCTAGGCCCTTTCAAATTGCAATTTTAGTTTATACATTTCTAAAACGTTTATTCTTTGGGTTAATCTTGAAATTCTTTGTCTATATGTTATTATAAATCATCATAATTGAAAGATTTTTTTTCTTTTTCTCAAACAAAAGACTATAGTAAAACTAGAATTGTACAAGAATGAAACAAAAGTCTTATTTGTCTTTAATATAATTATTAAGTAATAAACCGACATGGCTCAAATTAAAATATTCCCTGAAAACAAGGTTAATCCTATTACACATTAAAGTGAAACAAAGACTTGAAAAAATAACCGACTCAGAAGAAGGTTAATGAACAAATTCACTTTCCGGTGAGTAATTTTTTCTTAGTTCATTACAATCAAACATCTATCATTTACCATTGCTATTCTTTTGTGAAGTTGCAAATAAAACGAAGAAAAATTGCATTTTTTGCCAATGTTAGAGAGGAAGTCCATTTGATGTGGAAGATCATAAAATTAAAACGTATTTAGAAATAAATCTGGATTTTTCGATTGCACAAATTGTTTGGAAATGAGCATGGGAAAAGAAAGAGGTCATTAGTCAATATTAGTGAAGATATTTTCTTTTTTTGGTCTGTGAAAACAGTTTCTCAAAGTGTACTTGAAAATTACTAAATGAAATTGAAAACGGTTGAGAACAGTAGATATTTTTTAAGACTTTGAAATATATATTTTAAAATAAAAATAAATTTAATATATTATGTGGTTATTTATAATAAAACAAATATGTGGCACAAATTTTTTTCTGAAGCAAATGAAGCTTGAAATTCAAATCAAATAGTATCGAGAAAATCTTTTAAAATTTTTCCATTTTCTTCAAGCTATTTAGTGATTCAAACAAATATTTAGCATTAATTTCAAATTTTTTTTAATAATAATACATGTTTAAGATAATTCTTAAAATCAATTACAAACCAGGAAACAATAAATTTTCCAAAAAAAAAAAATGTTCCAAGATTTCAAGATTAAATACTTTATAATTCTTTTTTCCTTAATTTTTTGCTTATAATGATAATTGTTCTGCTAATAGAAAAAGTGCAATTATTCTCGTCTTAGAATAAGGTCGATATTTCACAGTACAATTTAAAAGAAAGAATGAAATAAACAAGTAAATAGCAATTTCGTATGAATTTACTTCCGAGTTCAGATTCTTTTAAAAGAACCAATTTAAATGTTAATGATGAAAGTTTTTATATTACGTTTGACGTAGGTAAAATCGAAATCTAATATATTAACTTTAAATGAGTATTATTGGGTCTAGATAGAAGTTATTCTTCTTTTGAAATTGATATAAGTACATCATTGGTATATACCTCATTTTTACGTTTCATTTCTCGTTCATTGAGTATGGATTTTTTTCGAAGATATGGAATGTTTTTGGTGACTTAATCAAAATTAGTCTGATGAGGCAATATACGACCGCCTTTGGCATTGTACTCTATGGTATATGGTACATATACTTTTATAGAAAGGAATTTAAAATTTTATAGGAGGAAATTCTTTATATATGTAGAAAGTAAATTCTAGAAGTACTGAATGAATTTTGTGTTCCTACTGAGTAACACAAACTATATTTTATCCTGAAAATAGAAGTTCTATATTATCGCTGTTCTGTAGAACATACTGGCTTATCTTTTTTAAACGTTTAAAAGGATTTTAAGTATATTTAAGGTATCAAAGAAGTGAAGATTTTCAAATATTTTATACATTTAGGCAGGTACCTACTTCTTTCTGGAAAAATGCTTATCTCTCTAGTGGAATAATAAAAAATAAAAATTTGTTGTTTCTTTTACAAGAACAAAATTACAAATTAACGAGATTTTTTATATAAAGGATTAGTTTGTGATTCAAACAGTGTTTATGTTTTTTTCACATACTCGTATAATTAACGAACTTTTTATTACGAACAAAAAAAACGTGGTTCCTGCAGGATGACTATAAAAAGAACATGGTATTTAGGTATTAATTGTAACACAGGTTAATAAGCGATGAACTCTTTTCTTATATTTAAGATTAGCAGAGTTTTAGCATGAATAATACGTGCTCCGGTACTAGGTGCCGAACGATAAAGATGCCGCTCAATAGAAGCAGTAAATAATAAAAATGCCATTTTAACCATTATTTTTTTTTAGCAATATAGTAGGTATCCAATGCATTTCTATAATTTTACCAGATATTTCAAAGATGGTTATAAGACGGGGAGAGGGGTAAATTATCCTTTCGTACCGGATGCCGTAATATCATGCTACGGGTCGGTGGATTAGTTTGAGAATTGAATAACGCAATTATTAACTTATGTGTTATTTCAGAAAATTGTGTGGTTTCTGTGGGATAACTATAAAAGAGTATATTTGGTCATTCTCAACCAGAGACGGATAAGTTAACGTAACTCTAGAGTCTAGCGTAAAAGTAGTTTGTGAATTAGATGGTGCAGAGTACATTTTTACTATAAAAAATAGACGGTTCCTGGGGGTAGCCATAGTATGGGGCTATTCCATAACTTTTAAATAACGTCACACCACTGTCAGTAAACGTAAAATAGATTAAATGGATCTCTTCAAAGCATAGTAATGAATCAAAAATTTTGTATCAGTTAGTAGAAAATAATACTAACAATTGAATGTTCATTTTTTAAAAATTAATTTTTGCTTTTATTAGTTGTCTTATAGCAGTCCTAGAACTTTTTCTTAAAATATAGCATATTAATACTAACATATTATATGTACGAAAAAGAGTTATTTATTATAGCTCTAAATAAGAGTGTAATATAACTTAATGTACTTATGTTTTCTTAAACATGTTCAAAATTTTATTATTAATTTTATAGTTATTACAAGTTCAGAATTCTTGTTTTCGATACACAATTAAACACATATTTTCATAATAAATATCTATACCTTTATTTTTTTATATTGTATAGTTTGTAGAGTAAGTAGTTCAAGTCGTTTTAATGTTAAAGTTAGGCAACAAAACATCCATAATGTAGTCTTAGTTGCATATATGCGAGTCTTTGTGTTAAAAGTCCCTTTGTATACAAAACTTGTATTATAGCATTTATTGTTAATTTATTAAATAATTATAGAGCCATTGCCATCATCACATGCAATTGATCAAAAAATTTTATAATCAAATTAATTTTTTTGTTTATTAGTTTTTGAGTACCAAAGCTATCCAGAAGTGTAAGCTAGTTTTATATAATAAAAAACTAATCTGAAAACACAACACTTTTCTTTAATTATTATTATTTTTTTAATTATTATTAATTAAATTTTACCTTTAAAATGTTTGATTAATTGTTACTAGTAAAGATGATGTTATAGAGTTTAGAGAAACAAACAAATGAATCATTTGTAATGATCTAATGATGAGACCATCCTTACATTTTTTCTACCAATTACGTAACAGCTTTTGAATTTATTAAATGAAAATTTATATGCATTTGCGAAAGGAAAATTGAAATTGATTTTTCTTTTCACAGAAAGTATAAAATATATGTCTTGCAAAATCTATTGTTAAAACTCAGTGAAAATTTATTCGAACACTTCTTGCGTTATTAAATGGTTCATTGAGTTTCTTCACGCAAGTTCTGCATGAAATACGGTCGGAAAAACTTTGAAACGCATTCCCCATTCGTTCTAATTTTAAAATTTCCTTTTCATACAAAATTACAACATTTAAATGCGTCGTTTAATAATTTTTTTTTCTTTTTTTTTTGACAGCAAGTGGAACAAGATCGACATCTACTCAAACGTAAATTGGCCTCGGCCGAATCAGACTGTGAAGTCCGCATCCAGGAGTTACAAAATGATCTCAAAGAACTCAACCGAAAGTATGAAAAACGTGAAGAAAACTTTAAGCGTTGGGAGCGGGAGCAGAGTGCGTTGGTCGCCGAATTAACGGCGCAAAACACGCGCTTAACAGCCCAATTAAAAGATGCTGCATTGCTCGAAACACAGTTAACGGTGCAGTTGGAACAAATGCGAGAGCAGAGTACTTTACGAAAAGTTAGTTTGAACGAACAAGCGAGTAGTTTAGATACGCTACGCGATGAACTGCACCTAGTGAACTCCCATCGGCAAGAACTGGAGCGACGATTAGTTGCTCTAGCTGCTGAAAGAGACTCGTTAAATGCGACTATAGAAGAAGCAGAAGATCGAATTTTAGTCTTAGAACGACATCGAAGGGAGCAAGACAGTCAATTACAATTAGCCCGTAGAGAATTAGAACATGCAAGACTTTTAGGAAAAATCGACACACCGTCAAATGGAATTGTCGGCTCGTCATTACATCTAAATAATGGTCCTCGATCGATTCTCGCTGAGATGGAATGTGATGAGGCGGGAGTCGATTGGAGAGCTGTCTATCGTCAATTGCGAAGTCTTTGTCAACAGTTGAAAGCTCAGCGGGAGGATGACGATTCTGGAATGCATAGCGATTGTTCTACCGGGTCTCTTGATGGAAATAACACGGGAGGAGTTGCTGTTTTAGCGGAAGTAGGACAAGAGTTGGTGCGACTAGTTTTAGATACCGATGCTGTTCGGTTATTGGAACGACTGGATAGTGCTCGTCGTGAAATTCGGGAACGTGACGAGGAGCTTTGTCGACGAGCCGAAACAATTCATGAGCTAGAAAGCCAATTATCAGTTCGGGACGTGGAGCTTAAAGCAGCTTTAGAAGAGAGAGACAGAGCTCGGGGAGATGTCTCGGAAACGAGTTTGGCGCGGGACGATGTCGTGCAACAAGCACGTCAAGTTCGGGACGCTGCAGTCGCCCGCCGTAACAAGGCTGAGGTCGAATTAGCCCGCACGCGAGTCGACCTGATGCAAGCCAACAGCCAACTGCTGGAAGCCATTCAACAAAAAGTTGAATTGTCGCAACAACTCGACCAATGGCAGGTAAATACAAACGATCCGCAAAAATTTCTTTCGCTCAAATATTGATTTCTTTCGTTTAAGTAGACTGTCATTTTGAGGCCACACCTTTCTGTACTTAGCCATTCAACTATGTTTTTGTTTGATTGCAGATGGACATGCAAGAGTTGATTGATGAGCAAATGCGTCACAAGTTAACATCGCAGGAATACAACGGCAGGAACGGAATGGAACAGTCGGCGCCTCAACCACCTGTACGCACCAAACGCACGACAAGTCGAATTTTTAATCTATTTAATAGGTGACGACAACCTGCTTGTGGTTCTAAATAAAATCAATAAGTCTTTTTGTGATAATAAACAAAATATAACGATATGCCTTAAGAGAGTCTTTTACGAAGATTGAAGATTGAAAATGAAAAGATTTTTTTAAAACAGTACAATTTAAGTATTTTGTAAAGCAACGAAAATTCTGTACTTAATATTATAATTTTAAGCAAACCGTGAGAAAAGCAAAAAAATAAGCTACCCTTAAATTAATCAATCAAAAAAAAAAAAATTTTTTTGACTGTACATTTATGAATTTGAGGCTGTTCCTATTATTTGTAGATAAGAACGTAATGAGATATATTTCTTATGGAAGAATAATTCAAAATCTAATCAAATCAATAAATTGTTATTTAAAGCTTCTTCTTATACCCTTCATGTGTTACCTATGATAAATTTGTACGAATAGAATGAAAACACTAAGTACTATAATCCGAGACTTGAATATTTATTAAATATTTTTTTTTAATACAAAAATGGTAACTATAAAGAAATCAGTGAAATTTTAATTTTCAAATCCCGAATACTACTGTCAAACAATTTAAGTCGAATTTTAAGTATTGTTATTTAAAAAAATTGTACTATAAAAAATGTGTATAGCGAAATTTAAGCAAAATGCTTTTGCCTTTAGATGGGCCTTAAGCACTGATTATTTAGTTGTTACACAATTTAAAACTTAGAAAAAAATAACTATTATTAATTAATTAATTATTATTAAAATACTGATAATATATTATTGATATTTATTTTTAATGTTTTAATAAAGTTTAACTGTAAATTAATAAATTTATAACAAATATTTTAAGTGAAAAATTAATAAAGAATTATAAAAAAAAATATAAAACTGTATTTGTATCTAAAAAGCGTCGACTGTTAATTATATTCTAATTAAATGTAAAAATGCTACAGTATTTAAAATTTTTCAGAATTGGTCTTACAATTAGTTAAAAGAACCCGTTAAAGTTAGAATACCCATATTCTATATACTTTACCTTTGTGTGAGAATAATCGAAAATAAGTTTTAAGAACTTACGGATAAAATGTACGTGAAGTGCTTAGTTCTCGTAATCACCAAAAACCGATTGAACATCCCGTAAAAATAATTAGCTAGACGATTTTAAATCATTTTTGACTTCTTGCCAAATACCTTGGTGGTTTTTGATTTTACTTTATTTCAGGATAATTGAAATTACTTAAATGAAACAACATTTACAAATGTAATCATTTAGGCCTTAGAGTAAGGATCGACAATTCGGAAGTCGCATAGATCTCTTTGTTCAGATGCTGGATCTCTTTGACATAAAAATTAAAATTTTCCTTAAATTATGATAATTTTTTGGGTCTATTTCAAAATTATGGCACCCGAAATTCCGAGAGATCAAAATCCTAACAGCTAAAGTTGCGATACTTCACAAATTCAATAAAACCATCTTTTCAAAATTAGAAGTATTAACTTTAATATAATTTTAAAAAATATTTGAAATAGCTTAGTGAAGACGAAATAAGTTAAATTTCCAATAGTATGCCTGATGAATATCTCATAAATAAAAGTTTTAGTAGCCCAAAAGCAAAATTTAATTTTAAGTGTACGCATTTCTTCTTGAAAAGATGAATTTATCGTAATTTCAGAAAGTTGATTTAATGATTTTCAGTAGAGATGAAACGAATACACGGCCACTACTTATTCGGTATTCAGCCTATTCGGCTGCATTTTTTAACATTTGGTATTCGGCCGAATACCAAATCATAACAAAATAAATGTTTAATTCAAAATTATATATATTTAAATTATAAATTAAAATTGAAAATCTATCAGGGAGAATTAATTATGATGAATCAAAACAATTTTTCAGCATTTGAGTAAAGTTTCCTTGAGTAGGAAACTGCTTTGAGTTTAGAAAACACTACTTATACGGATCTACATAGTTTCCGATCCAAGCGAATACTTAGTAAATAAAACTCAATTTCGGTTGCCGTTAGATTTTTCTATTTTTTTAATAAAAAATAAAACGTCTTGTGATACGATTTACTCATAAATGAAACGGCCGAATATTCGGTATTCGGCTAAATCACTATTCGTTGCATCTCTAGTTTTCAGAATAAATCGATGATACTTTAAGCTAATTTTAAAGATCAGGACTTTTTTTTTTGAAAACTAAAATTGTAAATTTTTTACTTTAATAAGATATTTTATTATAGATAACCGCTAATAATTGAGTTGGTAGAAATTTATTTAAGCTTTGAGTTTGAGTATTAAGAACCTGCAATTTTTAAAATATAAGGGATGAAAATGTGTGAACATGTTCAACTATTGCCGTTAAAAAAATTAAAATAGAATAGTTTTGACCGATATCGGGATAATCCATTCTTTGTGTTTTATTCCATTATAAATCAAATCATTTATAGTACAGTCAGTGGTTTTGAATATTTCTTAAATAATAATGTTCAAAAAATATCTTTCTAACTATGCTGGGGTATCAAAAATGTTGTAAAATGTTAAAATCATTTAGTTGATTGCATTTCAGTAACTTAGCTGACTATAAAGTGCATACAAGATGTAGGTAGGTACCATTTGTCATAATTCATTAGGATTTCAAAATATTTTAATTTACAAACATCTTTCACTGAGTGACCATTTAATACGTTTTATTAATTTAATCTAAATTCGGAAACATGAAATTGTATAGCTATATAAAATCTACATTTATAAAACATTCTCGAGTAATGGAAATTTCGCTGTTGAGTCCACCGTTTGTATGTTAAAATTTTTTTGTTGGAAAAGGACTCAATGTGATATCCAGATTTTTAAAAGTATCTTGGACGTTTTGTCAACATATTGTGACTAACATCATTTTATTTTTTTTTATTTTTTCTATTTATAGTCGCTTTAAAAATCTTGGTCATTAGCGACTTAGCAACTACCTATAACAATAGTAGGAACAATAGTGCTGACAAACAATGAATAATACTATATAATATAAATAAGATTAACAATAACACTAGTTGTAACAACAATGGTAACATTACCAATATAAATAACACTAATATTAGAAAAAAATGAACGTGTTAGTAAGAATAGAATGAATGTATATGGCACTTTGGGGTGGGCTTTTTAGAGTTCCCTTGAAGTAATTTACCCCTTTTAAGAATTTTAGCGATGTGTGTGCCCCTTTTTTGACTAAGACACTCCTCTATCGTCTGAGGCATCTTCTATTTCTTCCTTCAACATTCCAACCCCCGATAGGTCAGCAATTTATTAACATACGAACCTAAGAGTTTTAGAGTAGTCTAGATGCCTGTTTCATAGAGATCCTCCAAACGAAACTTTCATTATCCTTTACAAAATCTTGTCGGTATTTTAATAAATGATAAACGTTCCACCACCTTTTTTCCAAGCATCACTGAGTATATTCCAAACTCGAATTGAAGATTTATGTATTGAGCTTCAGAATGAAAGATAGATAATAAGCTGTAGATTTTCTTAAAAATATCTTTTCTTTGAACAATTTATAAGTTAACTTAAAGTTTCATAAGTCTTCAATTCGGAATGTGGGGATCCTGTGTCAGTGGATCACTCTCCCGTGGAGTACCAATACAATCAATGGTACAGGCAAAAGAGCGCTACGGGTAGCCTTCAAGCATCAAAGGTGTCTCAATACTGCTGAAGGTGATTCGAACAACTATGAAATTTCTAAAAACTGAAGGACTATGTTTGGGCATTTGAGTGCTGGTGATCAACTGATAAATGGAAAATCTTGTGAGCTAAATTGAATATGTGAAAAATAAAACGTTTGAGTGAATTGAATGTGCAACTAGCGGGAAAGTCACGCATGACTTTGAAAAAAAGATCTTCAAGCTCAAACTTCAAAGCTCATAAAAATTGAAACTTTTGTAAATAATTCGTATAAGCGTTTTTTTTTTTTAAATTTGGAGCAGTATGTAAGGTCAAAAAAGAATTTAAAACTTTGGTTTCTCGAAGAATCGATGTTAGTGTTACAATGATCCAAGGAAGAATAGAACATCTCCTATAAATAAAGGCAAGAACGCATATGGAGGTAGCTTTTTCTTCTGATAACGAGGAACAAGTTTGGTATAGTTCGAATAGTTGACTGAACGGTTTTCTAATCGAAGACGAGAACAGATTAGATTGTTAATATTTGAGATTTTCTTTTATCTTTTAACAGGGTTGTAGGTTAGACGATCCCAATTATCCCACTTTGCCCTATATTTATGAACCTTAAAATTTAAATCGATTGTTTTGTGTATTAAATTGATGTTAAATAAAAATGTAAATATAATATGAATGAACTGCTGGAATTGGGTAACTTTGAAATATATTGTAGCGGAATAAAAAAATTAAAATAAATTGGTTTATTGGTCATAAAACTGACTTGTTTATTACAAAGAATTTGCAATTATTTAACAATAATATAAATATATAAAATTATTTTCTGTCTTAATAACACATGAGAAAAAACACTGAAAATAGGAATAATGTAAGGCAGACATAGTATCATATGTTAGATGGTTATAATAATTTTTAGGAATTTCTCATTTCCACTTGATTGGAAATATCAGATGCGTCATTGATAATACCTACATTTGTACCATTAGAATTTTCATTTTTGATTTTCTTCCCAAACAGTTCACCTTCTTCGATTGTATCAGGTAAAGGCGCTCCTAAAGTTTCAGGCAATCGAAGCACCAGCAATGCACCAATAATTGAAATCACACCAAAAATAACTGGAGGCAACATTTCATCTACCAACTTTAAACCAGCGACAAATGGAGCAGCCATCGATCCAAATCTGGCACACATTGACGAGACGCCAACACCGATATTTCGTACCACAGTTGGAAATAGTTCTCCACTAAACATGTAAACAGTTGGGAATGAAATTGACATCCAAAATATTCCAACCACTGCCAAAGTAACTGTCAGCCATCCAAGAGATTCAGGGATAAAAGGAATTATTAAGCATGCAAGACCACATCCTACATTAGCTATAATTAGGGTCTTTCTACGACCTAATGCTTTCACCAGATATACACAAATTAGTGTACCTGGCACTTGAACAATCGCTGAAACTGCTACATTTACGAAAATGTTTCCTCCAGCTTGACCTAAGTATTGCGCCACTCCAAAGAAACACATACCACATACCAACCAGTTAAAGCAAATACAAATGGTTTTAATTCGCAAGTTTGGAGTTCGTACTAAATCAAAAATGTTGCCTCGTTTATAATCAGTCGATTTAGATTTCATAGCCTTCTGGACATGGTCTCGAATTTCATTTGTAGGCAGCTTGTTAAACTTGGCAGCCCGTTCCAAAGTTTTCACTGCCTCGTCAGATTTTCCAACAGCCATTAACCATCGTGGCGATTCTGGCATCAACCAATAATATGAAATTAATATCACAGAAGGAATTGTCAATGCCATTTGGAAGTGTCTCCAATTTCTCAAACAATAACTGAACAAGCTTAATGTTAAATGACCCAAATTAAATGGAATTTGGTAGATGATTCCAAAAACAGCACGCCATTCTTTACCTGTAATCAATTTTCAATTGAATAATTTAGACAAAGTTAATGACAAAATAATACTTCTACATACCAACAAGTTCCATAACGAGTACAAAACTGGTAACCATTGTTCCCCCTGTTGCGACCGCACAGAAGAAACGGAAAATCATGAAGAGCCAAACATTGGGCACAAATGCAGCTCCCAACCCTGAGACAATTTGTAGAATTACTGCGGCTGTTAATGGACCTTTTCTACCAAATCTAAAACAAAAAATCCCGGAATTTCAATTAATACTTGATACTTTCAAAATGAAAGAAGGCATACACAATTGAAGCTAGAACAATTTTCTGTTTTTAAATTTTGATTTTTACTACTTTTTAAGGCTGTTCAAATGTAAACAGGACAAAAAAGGGAAAACATTTCAATCAGATGTTATTTTGTGAAAAATAAAAATAAAGGAAATCGGCGCTGTAGAACGATAGTTATTAAATTTATATAAATTCCAATAGAAATAAATTTTATTTTCAGAAAATTCATTTTCAAAAAATCAATGCCACTGTGAAGGAAAAATGTTTTTAACTTTCTGTTTGCAAAGAGTTATTAAAAATCATATTTATGAATTACTACGTGAAATCTAAAGGGGAAAGAGGGTGGTCTTTGCATATACTACGAGTGATCACTGAGAGCGGAGGGGGTGTAAAAATAGAGTTACCTAGTTTGGGTAGAGTTCCTAACTTTGGAACAATTTATTGAAATGAAAGACTGAAATAAGGGATTTAGAGAAAATTTCACATTCTAGAAAAAAGTTCCTCAGATCAATCGTTTCAACGATATCAGAGTTCAAAATTAACATTTTTTTAATTTTTTTAAAAATATTTTCCAACTTAGTTGTAAGGACTTTTTTGTAGAGCGAGAATTTCTTTTTAAATTTCTAATTTCAGATTGCTTTGATATTTCAAAAATTAAAAAAAAATCGTCTTGTATTTAAATAGAAAATGAAAAAATGGATTGAGGAAAATCTTAATATTGATATTAAGCTAATTGACGCTAAAATTTTTGTTTTAATAATATATAGGTACCCTACTATCAGTTTTTGAGCACTGTAAAATTTTTTTTTGAAACATCCTATTGTACCTAGGGATGTGAGATTAATGGAAAACAATCGATTAAATATAAATCGATTTTTCTTTGCTCAATATTAATCGATTTGTCAAAAATCGATTTTAATAAAAAAAAATCGATTTATGCCAATAATCGATTTTTTTCTATTATTTAAAATTCTACTTGCTTTTCATATTCCAATAATGATGAAACCTAAGAGATTTATACTAACAATTTATCAGATTAAAAATCAAATAAAATGATATGAATAAAAAAATAACCAATTCAACACTAAAAATTAAAGCGAATCTTCCATTAAACTTTTAAGGTAAGGAATAAGGCAAATATGATTATTGATACAAAATTTCAGTACCATTAAACGTTTTATTATAATAAAAATGAAATGATCAGCATCCTAACAAAACTACAACCTTATTGCCTCAAAAACTATTTTCGATTTCAATCTTTTAATAATGAATTTTAAATTTAACAATCAAATATTTGAATGAATGTCTATTATATTTGAATGACAAGAATGAAAAAAACCGTTACAGCTAGTTTGCATTTAAGTTTGCGCTGCATATGAAAATCGATTTAAACGCATAATTTATATAATCGATCATTAAAAAATCGATTAATATTACTATGAAAATCGATTATTAGAAAATAATAACCGATTTAAATAAAAATCGATTATTTTTTAACATCCCTTTATTGTACCTACAAGAACATGTATGATGACATTTTTCTTTTAGTATACAAGGGAAAGAAATTTGCAAGTAATGGATACAATTAATGAACAATTCATAGAAAATGTTAGCAGGCGATCATACAAGAGTTTGGTTTTGGCTTAACATAATTTTTTTGGTTATTTTTATATATTATTCATTTTAATAGCTATAATGGGTATGATATAAATTGTAAGCAATCTAAGGAAAAATATCACAACCGTGTTTAGTCTGCTCAATGGATTTTGTTCCTAGTAGAAATTTTTTTTAAAAATTTTAGTGTACCGTTGCTGTAAAAATTTAGGAATCGCTTATTTATAGGCCAACTATTAGATTAAACTAATTATATTACACTGAATAAAAAATTGCATTGACGCCGAAAAATTAAATTAAAAATTATAATGAATTAGACTTCCAATGACTCTCATAACAAGGTCATTTTTGCAATTTCCAAATTTCTATGGTTTTATGAAGAATAGTCAATGAATTGCGAGTCCACCTTTCATTATCGTGCTAAATTTTCTATTGTATTCCGACTTTTGACGATATCCGTTCTAGATTCAATAACATTGTTCAATGCATTCATTGATTGGAACGTTAAATCAATTATTTATCATATACGTACCGATCTGACAAATATCCAAAAACCATATTGCCAATTAGAATGCCGAGCATGAATGTCGTTTGAGCCACATTTGCCAATTGTGCTCGAGAACACACCAAGTCCCATTCTGTAATGATCGTTTCACTGAACACGCTGTGGTCGAATTCATGCCTTGTACAATTAGCTGAACATCTAAAAATATTTAAAACCTATCGTTTTTGTTCTATCATACTTTTTTGTGGCAAATTACTTGTCTGTGTTGTTATCCGGTTCGGCACACTCGAAAGTCGCTGGAGGCGCCAAAAAGACGATTCCAAGTTGGTGCCATGCGACCGGAAATTTTACTAGAAAAATAGCAAAGGCGACCCAAAACTGCCATCGGCCTAGGGCTCCAATCGAGCTTTGAACCGGATCAAAATGTGACTGATCAGCAACTGCAACCACTAGAATTTAAAATCGATAAGAAAAAAGAAATTAAAATTGTGTTGTACATATACCAAGCAATACAATAACTTAAATTCCGCTCATTTTATAATAATCAAACTTTCAAAGAATTGAGTGAAAATTGAAAAATAAACACAACTCATTTGTCATATATATAGATTCTTTGAAATTGTAAATTCAAATAAGAAGAAAAAAATGTAATCAAATTGTAATAAATCTGTACAAACAAAACCCTGTATCAATACCAATATAACATAGTGTGAGAAAAAATTTGTGTCACTATTTTCTCTTATTCTTTAACTCGTATTTGTTCAAGAAAACTAGAACTTGAAAAAATGTAATTATTGAGAAGAAATAATTTTTTCTTGTCGTGTATTGACTTGCCTTAAATATAAAACCTATATGTATGGTTATTTGAACCATATTTGAACCAACTCTTGAGAAATTAATTCTAAGAAATTAATTTATTTTTTAAATTGATATTCGATACCTTTATAATTGCACCTAAATGAATATAAATTCTTCAAATGTGTTTTTAAAAAAACTCGTTTTTATTCAATTTAAATTGAAGATTGTCAGTCGAGCCACATTACACCTATATTAAGAGATTGTTAACTTTTAAATTTTGGTGTCTCAATATTACCTAATTTTGATTTCAAAAATTACGTTAAATAAATATAATTTTTTTTTTTCTTGTTCGCCTATGGTTATTGGTTTCATATTCTGAGAAACTGCCAATAAGATATTAATTTATTATTAGGCCTTATTAATTTATAAAAATAATTAGGTCTGTTTGAGATGAAAAAAATCGTACAATTATGATACAAGTTTTGCGCGTTATACAATTATGATAATTTTTTGTATAATGCACATCAATTGTACCATTAATGTACGGTTTTATTTTCACCTGGAACATACCTAATAGGTATCTACACTTGGAGATTGTTTAAAAGAAAAGAATTTAACAAAAATTATTTTTAAAAATCACTTTGGGTATTAAATAGATTGACTGAGTCAAACTTTTGTTGAACGAGTTTTGTTGATCAGTTTTCTTTCAATTCTGCTCAATTTGCTTCCCTTTCAAGTCGCTTGTACTTCACTTCTCGCGTCGCTTACCCTGCTACAGTCTACAAGATTAAAAATAGTCGGGCGAGTTGAGTTGATCCGTCTGAACGCGCCCTAAGCTTAAACATTTTCCCTATAATAATATTTGAAAAGTTGTCAATTCATGACGTAAATATTAATATCTCAAAGTTTTCGAAATGATGATGTTGTGACCTTGTCGTTTCACCACTTAGTTTTAGTGTTTGCTAAAGATATAACAAAGCAAATGGCAGGGTCATAAACAAAATTGGAATCAGAGGAAATGTTCACTTTATTGGTTTTCTTTCGTTCTACGGGTTTCAGGATATGTCTTCCCTTTATCACCGTGACCAATGAGGTCTATTACTTTGTAGGTGACTAAGAGAAAAAATTGGCTCCTATTCCAAATGCTTTGACCAGAACTTCTTTTGACAAGTTTTTTCCAGAAAAAAGTTCTAAATCGGTTTATATCTAGAAAACGGTTGATTGCATAAACAACAACTTTACAAATAATGTAAACTTTCTGCAGATAAAGCAAAAGAAATAAGTTATTTATAAAAATCGAATTTTAAGAGGCTTAAGCTTGAATATCTGTATACACACGTGCATACAATTCTTAAGAAGCTTTTGAGATAACTTACAAAATATTAAAACAATGGTATTTAAGAAGCTTTCTGCTTATTTCGTTTCGAGTTTTGTTCTTATATAACTAGATGAGTGTTCTTCAACCGTTTTGCATCTGCGGACCGGGGAAAATTGGATACATATTTCACGGACCGGCTGCAAAACTTGCTCTTTGGAATAGTCGCTTACAAGAGAAAGATGTTGAAATGTTTCCTCTTTTGGATGCATTTTTAATCGCTACTTATGTCAACAAGAGAGTCCTCTTCAGCATAATACGGCAACATTTAAGAGCATTATCTGAAAACTTTAGTAACTATTTCCCTGAAAATGAAGATCCTTGCAAAGGATCCTCTGGATTAATAATCCATTCTTGGAAGATATAAAGTCGTAAACTCTTGATTTTCATGAAAAAGAAAAGCTGATCGAGTTGTCATCAAATATCACTGTAGTGTCCAGACATAAAATGCATTCATTGCCTCAATTTTGGATATCGCTTAAAAATGAATATCCAACTCTGAGTTATGAAGCTATAAAATTATTAGTGATTTTTTCAACTTCATATTTGTGTGAAAAGACTTTTTCAGCCATGGCAGTTATAAGAACCAGAGAAACCGAAAAAACGTTAATGCAGTGCATAATTTAAACTGGTAATTGTTGTAATGTTGATAATGACTCGAACATAAGTTAGCTATTCCCCAAATAAAAAAAAATATACCACATACTCATGAACAGTAGGTAATGGTCATTCACACGATTCGACCGAAAATTTTCGGGGACCGGCAGAAAATTTCTACGGTACCGGGCCGCGGACCAGCGGTTGAAGAGCTAGGAACTAGATAACTAAGACGGCCTTTACGGATGTTTGAGAGATGTTTTTCATAACCAAAATGATGATAATCAAACGAAAATTAAAATAAATATTTCTTAATAAACCCGTACTCTACTGTAAAAACTTTATAATAATTTGCTCAATTGTCCAAAAGTTATAACAATTTAAAATATCTGTATTGAACATGGTGGATTTTGAATCTCCATTCAACCCTCCTTCATTTATTTACTCAAACATTATTATAATTGTCGTTGATATGACTTAATTTAAAAAAAATTATGTTATTTTAAATTCAGACCACTTAGTGATGGTAAAATTACTGGTTTATACGCCAGGGTTCAACTGGGTTTTCGGATTCAACAGTTGCTGATGACTTCAGTATTTAATACGACTTTAAATAAAGAGGATATAATAATTTTGATTCACTTATTTTTATATGTGCTGCTATATAAATAAAATTTAATTCTTTTGAAACCAGACTAAACTTTTATAAAAATTAAGCTAATGGTACTTACATCTGTAACATTCAAAGCAGCATTAAATGTAGCAGGATAAGCCAAAACTAGACTAAAGGTCTTAATGCATTTAAAACCACTCCTTTCACATATATTTTTCCCTCTAAGCTACTACATGAGTGCATGGCTCAAAAAATTTTAGAGCCACTTCTTTTAAATTAAAAAAAATCTTTAACTGGTTTCTCAAGTAAAATTGCAGCAATTCAAAGAAGTCCGAACCAATTTCGCCATCTCCATCGATCACATTGTGAAATTAATTTAAATTGCTTGCTATGGGGGAATTTTCAATGAAGTTCAAAACGATCTTAAACGAATCTAATCTAAACAGACGGCTAAATTTTGATTAGGTAAAAACTACTTCACTGCAATTTATGTGAACACCCACTGTCTCATTCTCATCTCAAGCTCTTTCATTTAAATTCAAAACAAAACTCAGTCGCATTATATTTTATTTTTAGCATATTATATTATGATACATTCTATGCAGAGATAAGATTTTTATTGCTTAATTATGCAGATTTTTTGGAACTTAAACCCCATTTAGTCTAACAAGACGTTAATAATTGGATTTAAAAAGGTTGCAATTTTTATTTTGTATTCAATCCATTTAAATGTAATTAGGTTGAATTGTCGAGCTGGTGAAAATCAAATTGTAATGCTTTATGATGGACAAGTGATAAAATATTATGACTTTTCTTTACGATTATTTCAACTCACTAATCATTTAATTTAAAAAAAAAAAAAATAATGTGTATCATTTAAAGAATTAAGAAATTAAATGTGAATAAAATTATATTGTCAATTACCTTTAAGCTTGTGAATAATACATAGTATACACTTTTTCATCATTATTTGCTTCATTTAAGTTTTCACAAAAGAAACTTTTAGAGGTCAATGAAAAATGGTGAAGCTTTTATCAAAGATTCTTTTAGTTATTAAAAAACTAAAAATAAGGGAAAGTTTAAGTAACCCAAATTAATGCCTTTAAATATTTCTTATAAACATGCCTACGTTTAAAAAGTCACTAGAATCAAAATTCTATACCTTCATTTAATACACATTTTCATTATATATTATACTCGTATATTCAATGAGAACCTACTTTAGGTGAAACTTGTAAAATTACAAAATCAAATAACGTTAGTATACTTTATAAAACTTTGCTTAATGGTAATTTTTATCATTTTTAAAAATGTTATCTTTGTCCATTAATTATTACATGATAATAATGCACTTATTAAAATTTAGAACCGTTATAAATTACATTACAAAAAACTTTATGTTTCAAATTTCTTCATCCTGGATTAACTCTTATGGTATAACTATGGATGTGTATAGGTATTCATATTTGTTAAAAACTTAAATTTTAAATGGATTTAATATAAATCAACGGGAAATCGTCTCTGTGAAATGACTGCTTGTATTGTGAGGTGTACCTACTTTTAACATGAAACATCAATTTTAAACTTGTTAGGATATCTCTCAACTTTATACTCGAATAGTGATTAAATCATAGCTTTAAACTCTATTTAATCCTAATCTTGAGTTGCTTTTATTGAGACTAGATTGTTCACGAAACCTTAGGGCCTAGACGATGTTGAAACAGTTATGTTTAACTTACAGCAAGAACAATATCAAGTTCAATACTCTTCTGTCTCCCAAATTGGTAAAATCAAGGGATCTCATTGAAAAACATAAAAATGTATTATGTACAAAATGTTTAAGTTTAACGCTTTTCTATTATTCGATTGTTAGAGAACGTTACAGTGTAGAAAGGTATTTAATATACGAGTAACTACAGTAAAACATCCTTTAACCATCACTCTCTAGTGAAACTGTAAAGGGAGCATCCATTAATTACGCGAAACTTTTGTGGGGATTTTTGACCGCCCCCCTTCCCCGGGTGAATGTCGTGAGATTAAGCACAACCCCCTCCCTTATCCTCCAATCTCACGTGAGATTTTTCAAAACGTACGTTTCTAGTGTAAATGCGTTGGTTTTATTCTAATAATTCACTTAACATTTTATTTAACCACGATAAATATTATTGTGTAATATTTGCCAAACTTAAGTCAAATGTAAGTATTTTAATATTAAATCAAGTCAAGCATTAAAAATGTAATTTATCTCATTTTAAAGTTAACAAGTTAAGCTTAATTCATTACACAAAGTGTTCAGTTACTTGACTTAATAAATCCTTAACCATAGACTCGTCCCTGTCAAAATAAGTAAAATAAACTAACTTCAGCTTACTCATATATCTGTTTTACACAGTGGCGGAACTACCATATCGCTAGACCCCGCGACGCGGGAGGAAGGGGGGCAAAGCTTTGGGGAGCCCAAAAATTTTGAGAAAATTAGTACTAATGGTGTTGCAGAGAGGGTGCAGTAAAAAAGAGAAATTAAAAAAGGAACAGGAACGTTTAGAAAAAATATCAAAACCATCCCGTTTTCATAAATCGTTTGCTACGATCACAGAAAATCAAAGTACTTCTAAATATAAACAGGTGTTTGAACAAGTCTATAGCAAAAAAAGTAATCCAACTGACTTAAAACCAAAAAATCAAGGTACTACACCTCAAGATGAAGAGCAATTTGAACATGTTGATAGCAAAAGCAGTACGGCAATTGATTTGAATAAAGATGAAAATACCATTGATTTCGACCAAGATGTTACAAATATGTTACGATATTAAGAAACTGTCGTTATTCTTAACGAGCAATGCTAATTTTTAAAACAAAATATTAGACCTGATATGAAAAAAATGATAATATCTGCTAACTCCTCTAGACCTCAAGAGCCTTTTAAGAAGGACCTTTCGCAAGAAAATCGGTGCTAAATTAAAATATGAGGCGCTAGATACGAAAAGCAAAAATTCATATAAGGTTGGGGGCCGATCTAATTTTTTTGCGGGGGGGGGGGCTAAAGTTTGTAGTTCCACCACTGGTTTTACAGATCATTTAAAACCACAATATGAATAGATTCATGTGTTCTGTAGTCATAATACACATTTCATAGAACTAAATCTCTCAATACCCCTTTTACTTCTGATAATCGTGAGATAACTACCGTAGGTATTATTAGAAATCATTAAGATAATTAAATAACAGTTACAAGGTGTAGAAAACCTATTTTAACGATCAATCACATAATATCTATTTAAATCTATAACTGAAATTATGTTGTTCCTTTTGTTCTAGAATTAAGCGCGAACAAATGTCAATGACTTAATTACGATTTTCTAATTAATGGGAAAAAATGTAACTTCTTAAAAAATTATCGAAAGTCACACTATCTAATTACTAAAATTAGGCTTAATCGTTTAAAAATTAAAAAAAAAATAATAATTACTTAATCAACAAGTAGCTACGAAACAAACCTCTTTTAGTCATTTGACAAGAAAAAATCTTTTGCATTGCAATATTTTTAAGTGTTTCATTAGCATAACTATACCTAATATATTCAACAAGTTTACATATTACGCAAATACAAAATCAGGTTCAGTGTAAAATATTATGGGATAAGAATATAAAATCTCAGACTAATTACTGAGACGAAACTTCTTTATCGTTCTACAAGAATCTAAATAGTGCTAATTTTCTGTCTTAATCAAACAATTACGTATCTGTTTCATTAATTAATTACAATCATTAAATAATTATCTATATAAATAGGCAAAATAAAAGAATAATTCGCAATTAAAAGTTAACATAAATCTTAAAAATTGTGAAAATTTTTATTTTACATTTCAGATTTTAGTTGAAGGGAAAATATTTACGAAATCATAATATGATATAATATATTTACTTTAACACAGAAGTGCATTAGATTTCCCAAGCAAAAATGAGTTTGCTATTTCTTTATTCAAATTTTGAACTGGCCTTGGCCCGAGTGAATTTCAAATTTACACATTTATATGAAAATAATTCAAATTTGAATAATTGATCGATAAAACAGCGATGGATTTATTAAAAGATTTTATTTGCTAAGTGAAATAAAGAAATTATTTATTATATTTGTTTACAACGTAATAATAAACATAAAATATTGAGCTTATAAAAAATGTAATCAGCAACGTTTAAATGGTAATAACACTATATAGATTTTAACAAATATAATAACTTACTGCATTCTTTGTTTAAAATTAAAATTTTAATCAAAGTTAGCAATTAACATTTATTCGATTTTAACGTGTTAAGTCTAAAATTTAATTAGAAAATATGAACAAATATAATCTTTTACTATGCAACTATAATTTCTATTCTTCAGCGACAAAAAGAAATGAAATTTAAATTCATCTTAATTAGCAATTAAATGTTATTTTTAGATCAGACTTTTTTATTATTTCTTGTTATATTAAGTTTCAATAATAGTTTCTATTTGCTTTTATACACATTTTAAAGAGGTAAAGAATACCCAATAATGATTTACAAGTACCTATCTATATCCAGATGCTTATTTTAGGAAACTTTGTAGTTTAAAAAAAAATCTTCAATTATGTTGAAATTGATAGTTTGATATATGAGAAAATTTTATATCGCATATTAATGTAGAAGAAATCAATTGAAACTTGAATACCTACGTATAATTTGTTATCAAACAGACAATCATACATACCCGGGTTTCTTAATTAATTTAATTTTATAGTAATTAAATTTTTATTTGTCATAAATTAAATTATTATTTCCTATTGTCAATCTTTATTTAATTTCATGAGAAATAAAAATAATAAATCAAAATTTTCACACAAATTACAAAGGAAAATCTTATTTTCAAGAAGCATTACAGAGAAAATTGTTAGTGATTTTTAAATGATGTATCCTCATACTTACATATTTAGAAAATATTAAAGTTAATTGGGAATTTAAAAGATAATTTTATTTGAATTACTTGAAATTTTTAAGAACTAAGGTAATATATTCATTCTAGAGGTTTTTAAGAGGAACAATTCCGTCATGAATGATTCTTGCGTAACCTTAGATGCTTACGCAGCACAGGCAACGGAAACTCTCAAAAGGAATAAATTTTCCTCGTTTTTGCAACATTTTTCTTTGATGCTCCACTTTTATTGGTCATAGCGTGATTTTGTATAAGTTGCTTAAAGCCCAACACAAAAAAGAATTTTTCAATTCGAACCAGTGGTTCCTGAGATTAACGCGTTCAACCAAACAAACAAATTAACTCTTCTGCAGCTTTATTATATAAGTACCTATAAATTTTTACAGTTGAATTTAAAAAAAATGTAAGAATAAAAGTTTCATTAAGAAAGCTCACTTAGTTATTTAGATCTTCACTCCAAGGGTCAGTAGTGTCTCTATTCCCGTTGAACATTAGATTTTCATAGAATTAGTGGTTGACAGGATTTTTTTTTGTGTTCAGGCAGTTTTCTTTTTGTTTGAAATTTATTTATTTAAAGTCGCTTAAACAGCTTTGGTCATGCGCGACTTTCATTGACACTCATGATCGCACCACTAATACACTATTTCACAATGTTTGGTATAGACCAGCGTTCTTCAAAAAATCTAGGGTCGCAAGTATCTCTTCAAGAGAGGTGAGGCATCCCTTAATGTTTGTCGGCAAATCACACCGCTCCCTTAGTTCCCTATAACACGGGCACTCCACAAGAACATTATAAACTGTTAGGGTGCCTCCTCATTCCCCACAACCTGACCGTTCCCCAGTAATCAGGGGGGAGTGAGTCAAGGTGGTATGCCCAATTCTCAGCCTGCAAATAGTAACAGAGTCCCTCTTACACAGGTTTCCCAGAGGAGCACTTTCCAATACCGAAGCCCTAACCCGCTAAAGTTTCTGGGGTCTGCCCCGCCAGATGTCATTCCACAATGTCCAAGTTTTTTTCGGCACACATTTACACTGTCCTCCAGGGTAAGTTTTCTTTGATATAACTGAAGGTGTAGATGTTACTTTAATCGCCATATATTCGCAAAAGCTCGGAGCTTTTTCTTAAACTCGTTTCAGACGAAGCTACATAGATTGAGTGCTGATTTTTTTGCTCAATTGAGCTTATACATAGGTTTTAAGTGTGTTGTGACTTGTGGCGTTAGATATCATGATAATTTTTTTCACAGTTGGCTTCATACGGTAGATGCGAGTTTTCTAGCTGGATTTTAACTTGTAAATATTATTGTACTTACTTCTCTAATAGTTAGTCATTAGTCTTACTTCTAGAGTAGTTCTCAATTAGCTTAAAACTGAAAAATAAGTTGATTAATATTAAACATTGGGTCCTGCCAAATATTGATACGATCTCGTAATAGAAGATAGAATTAACTACGAAGTTTTTAAATATTTATATTTAGGCATGATGGCATTAAAGTTTTATAAGATTTGGTGTGCCAACGCAAGTCTTCTACCTGTAGTCTCTTAAAAATGTTTTTTTTTTCTTTTAATTTATCATTTCCAATGCTCTTAAGTACATTTTGAGTTATTTGCAAAATTGTATAGAATATAAATGTCCCTATACAAATTCCATACAGTTCTTAGCTAATATTTTGCCAACTAACTATTTTTGAGATAGAATAGGAAATGCAAGAAAAGTTTGCTTCACATTTGAAAACCAAAAACTAGAGACAAACCAATTGTAAAAAATTATAAAAATAATTATTAATATTTTTTTAACATCATACCTTTTTATTGTTTAACGGAAGCTATTTTTATAATATGACTCACAAAAATTATTCAATAATAAAATTTCAATTAATAATTATATTAGAAGAAAATAGTAGAAAATAAACCACAACATCATAAATCATTCAACATATTTTTACTGATTTCTGATTGATTAATCGTTATTTTTCAATAAATCAGATGTACCTATATGGGAAGAGGGAGGTATTTTTCTGAAAGACCTTTCTGGCTATTCAACATTTATGTGTAATGTAATAAATAATTCTCAAGTTCATCATTATCTTCATCTTTTGGTCAAAAATGATAATACCATTTTTATAATGAATTAAAGGTTCGAGTTAAGTGGTCAATAGGTGAAAGAAATGATAATATTATATGGAAGTATAAAGGTAAACCTTTGCTTCAAGGAATCAAATATTTCCCATCTTCATAAATTATTCCATACAGTAAGCACCTACTATGTATGAAATTCTACTATTGGCCTATTGTTATTATACATGCTATAGATGAGCCGCATGCCTTTAGATTGTAAGACGATTTTAAAAATTGAATATTTTTTATGATTTATTCATTTCATTTTTAATTTACGTTATTGCATTTGTAAAATCATTCTAAAAATGATATATTTTTATCATTTATAAATTTTTTAATTTACGTAATAATGAAATGTATCGCTCATAAAATTGGCATAGTTTATCAAAACAAATGAACGGTAAAAGCCGAATGAATGCGTTGGCGACAGTAGCATGCGATTGTTTGCTTCAAATTGGTCGCGCATATGTGCACTAGTACGGTCGAATACTATCTCTCTCAGCATTTAACATTGCCGATTAATGGTCTGCAGATGCGTTTGCCGTTTTGAATCTAAACAGTGAATTTATTTGTTACTGATACTATTCGTGAGTTATTTTGAATTATTGACCCAAAGGCCATACAAATGTTCTGTTCTTTAAGATAAGAACTATTTTCGTGGTTTTTAAATACATTATATGATGCGGTTGTTGATGATTTATGTAAGAAGGAGCGTCGAATAACGCTAATTTAAAAAAAAATACTTATAACACCTAGTTTATCAAATAAAAAAATAAATTTAAAAAATTTGGTTCTTATAACTCCCCCCCCCCACTTCTAACCGCATGCCCTGTTTCAAAAGTCACCGCACGCCACTGATGTAGGTATAAATGGCCTTAAAAGTATAGAAAACCAAATATAGATACAGTCAAACTGAAATAAACAAAAACTGAATTTTCTCCAAGAGATGATTTTTTTGTTGTCTCCTTTTTAAGTTTTCCACTTAACCAAGTCTTACATTTCAGTGGTTCTTTAGTAAAATCACTTAAATTTGTTTTAAAGGAGAATATGGTGAATTTTGAATCTCCATTCAACCCACCATCAACTGTCACATAGGAGAATTCCTGATTGAGTCTTATTTGTTAGAAGTGAATCAAAAATAACAATCTAAGTCTAATTTCCCGGTAGATATAGGTAATCTCATCTCAGTCCAATACGAAATTCTCAGAATTTTTCAATGTACAAAAGTTATAGTAGAACTTAAATCGCGATACCTCAAAAAAATCAAAATGGACTTATATTAATTGATTTTACTAAGAACTACCTTCCAGTTTATGAAAGTATAGTAACAAGTCAATCGTATACATTTTTTTACAGCATCTTAAGCTTTTAAGCTTCACATCTGTGCATCATCAATAATGTTTTTTACCTTTTTTATTACTAATTTTATTAGATCTATTGAAGTCTATAGAATCTATTGAAGTCTATGAAATTTGTGGCGACGACATACATACATAGTCCGCACATTGCACATAACGATCAGTAAGTGTAGAAAAGGCTTAAGAAAAATGTTTCTCACTTACAAAATTTATTCTAATATATTTGTATCTGTGTTTTCCTTGATTATTAAATATTTTATGCTACTACAACTTAAATTTCGATACGTATTGGTAAAAATTGAAAAAAAATACATCAATGATAAACACACCGTCCATAAAAAATTTTAATTGTACTTACAATTACTCTATTGCTAATTGCTCTTGCTTTCAAAAAGGTTGACCATCCATGAGGTAAGTATATAATTTTTTTAACAAACTATTGTGCAAGTCAGTTCTTAGGATTCGGAAAAACATCTTTAAAAAGACAAAATTCACTCCAGTTTCACTAATAAACGAGGATAAAAGTGGAGTATAGAAACAGGGCGGACGGTAGTCTCAATTTTATAGGTTGAAACACGTTTCGAGAACTTGGAGATTGAATATCTAGAGATACACAAAATTTAAAAAAAAATTAGGCAAAAAATAATAATTTAAAAGTTTCCAATTTGTCATCTTTTATTCCGAGGTTGACCACATTTATAAGACCACTTTTTTCAACGTATTTTACTGGATTAATTGCGCGTTTAAATATTAAGCATTCCGTTATTTATGCACTTCATTAATTGAATGAAGATAACTCCATCAATTTTGAATTAATCCAAAAACATTAAAGAAACACTATCAATACAAGCTTAGTAATGTCACTTTAAAAATACCAACTTGTAATAAAGGGTCATTTCTAAACTACGTCACGTTAAATTTCACCTGTGTTATACTTTTTGCGACTTTGCTTTAAAATATTAGAACACGAAAACTATCCTGTAAATAGTTCATTTTGATTAATAATATAATGAATATTGAAATTTTTAAATATTTATTATTTTAATAAGAATTTCCATACACTAATAAATATTTAAAATAATTAGCAAATAAATTATTTTTTATTTAATATCAGCAGTCCACGGATTCTTTAGATGTTTCAAATTAATATCAAATATTGCTTTTAAAATTTGCTGTTAAGTATTTACACATTCAATACGAAGGCCTTTCTATCGTAACAAAAAATACAATTAAAAAATAGTAAAAAAATTGCAGAAGATTTCTTTGATGAAGTGTGAACGTCATTTTCTCTTCGACCGTAACACGCCCCTTGTCACATCTTGTCACATTAAGCGATACTCCTCCCTCACCCTGGTATGTGCACGTATTTGATGAACGGCTCCTAACCATTAAAAATTATTGGCATACGTACCTATATAATAGAACTAGCTGATAACCGCTCACTTTGCTGAGAGTATCTAAATTTAATTGATTGATAAATTGATTCTATTAATTAATAAATCTCAAATCTAAATCTATTTCGACAGAAAAAGATGACAGATACTTTCAGATTTTAGATCGAAAGTAAGTTCATCAAAATCCTTAAAACTACTTTTCTAGAAAGAGATATTAGCTATCTTACAGGTTCATTACAATTTTCATTATGAAATGTTCCTTTAGACTTAAAAATTTTTCATTTTAAATATCATTTATAATCCGTTCAGCTATTTTAGTAGAATAGATAAATAGTATTCAATACGTTAAGATCTGAGGTATCATTAACAAAAATTCATTAAAATTCATTCCGTTAAGTAATTGTTAATTATTTAAAATTAATTTAGTATATCTTTTTATTCAATTATTTCTAATTAATATCTTCGACAATGAATAATAAAGAAATTCAAATACTTATTTGTAAAAAATTTCATTATTAATTTTATCGGGTGTTAATTGAAATTCATATTTATTTTCTAGTAAACTTGGTCAATTTTTTAATTTGAACTTTGTAGAGATTTCTTTCGTTACTGTGTGAAATTGGTCAGGCCTTCTTGAAGAAAATGCGTTAAAATACTATTTCACGAACACTACCAAAACTTACCGAAAATACTACGAAAATAAATTGTTATGCTATCCTATGTAAGGTGACCAACCGTACTCTTTTAAGAGTACATGTACCTTACATACGTAATTGGTGTAGAATGTTTCGAGTTTTCGTTCTAAATAAGGACCAACATAATATTTTTATATTTATAAGAAAAATATAGCAATAAAGCTGCCACTACGTACGACGTACCAGTCGCTCTACAAACGCTTTTTAAATCTGTGATATCTTCGAAAATATTCATTTTTATGATATGCTGTAAAGAGAAATTTTAATCTACATGACATGCACAACGTATATAACGTATTTAAATGGATAAGGAATAAAACTGTATTGTTTAAAATAGCTTGGTAAATAACCAATAATTTTTTTGTAATGTGTCAAAGATAAAAATGGTTCCTGTCGGTTATCCTTAGAAGGTAGACATATACCGTCGCGGAATTTTTTATCAATATTTTTAAGACACACAATTTCTCCGCATATATACCTATGTTTGAACTATCTTTTAAGGTTTAGCTAGCGTTTGCAATGTAAGTGCACAAAAATATGGTGATTATGACCTCGCATTATAAATCTTTGAATTTCCTGATTCTTCTCTACTATAATATGCATGTTTTATACCTAGAAATCTTCCTCTTGAATCACTCTATCAATTGCTGAAAACTGCATTAAAATCCATTGTGTAGTTTAGAAGATCTAAAGAAACAGACAGCGGGAGCAACTTTGTTTTATACTATGTAAAGAAGATTAACCGGGTACAATACTTATGTTAATAATACACAGTAAAGCCACTAATAATCTTGAAAAGTAACACAGCTTTTAGCTAAAAAATATCTGCTACGATGTGTCACAGAACGTTCTTTTGTATAAAACTCGCTGTTGGTTAAAAGAAGTAATAAAAACCAATGATTGGTTAAAAATATTATACACAGAATAATATTCAAATATCCATATAATAGTCTAAGATCCGAACCTACATCGACCTTCACCGAATTGATAATAGAATGAAACATATGGTATCATAAGTTTAGTATATTTGAAAATATATTAAAAAATGGGTTGTCTTAAAAATCCTGGCCATACTATTTTTAATTACTTAAAAAAAAGTGGTTGCGTGTACTTATGTACGCGCGTGAGAAGTTATACTTCTTTGGCATCATTAATATTCGATTTTATTAATTGCATTCTAATAGTCAATTTTAAAAAATTGTAAATTAATATTTAATAATAATAATAATAATATATATATTTAAAGATAATTATTTAAAAAAAATTAAGAGAATAATATTTTAATTTATATCAATAAATAATATCCAAAGAAAGCTTAACGAAGTTTATAAAATTTGTCAGAATTATTTTTCTGGTTAACAATTCATGCATGCCATGAAAGCGAAGCTCCATAGAAATTGCGAAATAAAGTAAGTAGCTACTTTTCAAAGTAAATATGTTAATCTTATTCATGCCTTGTTTTGCTAAATTATTATTCTAAGATGATTGAATCATTTCAGAATGCCAGATTTTGTAATAACCAAGAATATGCATAGAATGCAGGCGTCATTTTCATCATTAAACTAGAAAAATGGTATAAGAGCTACTGCAAAATTCGAGAAAAGTAATAACTTATTTTTTAATAATATGTGTCATTTGTTAATATAATTATTTTTAATTTAAATATAAAAATAAATAAATAATTAAATAAGTAAATATATAAAACAAAAATTCAAATTACGCGCGGCAAGAAACCGAGTGTTTTTGCGGCCAACTTCGTTTTGTTAATTTTTGTCTCAAAATGACCGCCCATATAAAAATTTCACTCTCATCATTTTTTCATAACGCGCCTAAAGAAGTATAACTTCAATATTTTTAATAAAATATTGCAACATCAAGATAACAGAAAAAATTTTATATCATTATAAGCGCTGTTTAATTGCGAACACGTTGATGTAGGTTTGTCTGCAAAAAATCGGTTCTATAAGAGGTAAGCGAATTTTAAAGATTTAAATTTTAATGCGCGTGGAAATGTCTGACAAAGAGATCTGAGGTATATATACTGTGGAATAATAAAGGACCCAACATCGCAGTCTCCTGTAATGTGTAAAATATTTTCTATTTGTTGCAATATTTTATTAAAAATATATTTTTTTAAATTAATTAAAAATAGTCTGTCCAGGATTTTTTTAGGCAGCCCATTTTTAATATATATTTTCTAATCTACTAAATTCATAATTAAATATGTTTGATTCTATTATCAACTCGGTGAAGGTCGATGTAGGTTCGGATCTTCTACTATAAATACAACTGTATGTACACAGTTTTATTTATATGCATAAGGGAAGTGAGCCCCAAACGAGTAGCCCGCCCAAAACGGGTAAGCCGTCTTACGCTCCTATATGAACCATTAGCATTTTGTGCGTGTGGGTGGAGATTTGTCTAACCCTGACGAGCTTTGATCAGTTAAGGTCGAGCGCCGGAATTGTTTACAAACATAGGAATTTTAAAATAAAAGTTTTTTGCTAATTAAACTAAAAAAAATCAAGGTAAGTGTTTCATGATAAGTCGAAAATCCCTATAATATTCGTGTTATTCGTAACATCCTATTATTTTAGTTTAATATAAGTTTGAAATTACATGAACACTTTGCTTGCTTTATCTGCCATTGTGAGTTTATTTCTACTTTAAAAAGAACTAGGTATACAGACCGATTATATACCAGTTCATAGCTTACGATTACTTTTAATTAAGTCTACGCTCTTCACTTCAAGTGCCCGTATCAAAGAAACATTCTGCTTTCAATGTATTTATATTGTTCGTTTATTAAAGAAATCATTATATTTTGTTTACAAATCTAAATTTAAAAAAAAAAAGCAAACGAAACATTAAATATCTTCTGCGAGCCGTCGCAGTACTTTCTTTATCTTTCTTTTATGAAACTCGCTGTTAGTTAAAATAACTATAAGCACTTTATAACTATGTAAACAGAACAATATAATCAATGACAATATGCATACAGCCTATTGCAGTGATTCCCAAACTTTTTTGGCCCACGACACAGTAAAATAAATCAAGAATTTTCGCGACACACCTGTTTAAAAGCTGCAAAGTTTACACGAGCCGACAGTAATGATCTGGTTGCATCTGGCGATTCAGCTAGATTTAAAATAAAATATAAGTTACGACTTAAGGTAGATAGAAAATGTATTCATTTTTTATGTAATACTTAAAAACCATTTATTCAATATTAAAAAAAAAATACATTTTTTTTTGAAAATTTCGCGACATACTTTGGAATCTCTCACGCCACACTTGTGTGTCGCAACACATAGTTTGGGAATCACTGGCCTATTGTATACATAAATTCCCACCCTTAACCCAGAACCGTCCTTATTTGAATTTTACCAGGAAAAACTTCCAATTAAAAGTTGTAGGCATCAATAAGTCTAAGAACTATAGAAAGTTTTAAAAAAGTTGTTGAAACCGTTTTCGGAAAAAATGAAAAAGCTCAAAAACTGCTAGAATAAAGTGGAGCATCTGGTTAACCGATTTCAACCAAAAGCTTTGCGGCATAACTAGGTATAATATGGAGGCTAATATCCAAGTTTGGTGAAATTCGGATAAAGCTTTCGATACGATATGGCTGTCACACACAGACATATTTCTAAAAACCACTTTTTTGAACTCAGGGGACCTCAAAGCATATACTTATGTATATAAGCTTGAATTGGAAAATTCGACCCGATTATAATATTTCCTTTACTAGTTTCCTTTACTATATAGTAAAAGAAAGTAAAAAAAAAACTTCATAAAGTTCACATTTATACTAAAAACATTATCACATAGTAAATTAGCGATATTTAAAAAAAGTTTATTTAAATTATTAAAAAGGTACGTTTGGAATGCAACACATAACCATTTTGACAAATATAACTAATCTATGACGAAATTCAACTTTGATTTTATTTATTTTAAAGTTCATGCACTCAGTGTAATATAATACACTTATCGATATGTAATTAATTAATAAATTAATATCAAAAACAAATACAAGAAAAACATTTATTTTCCAACAAGTTTATTATTCAATCGCATATTCAATATCAAATATTAAGTGTTTGCAAATAGTCAATATTCTTAAATAATTTACATATTTGAAATTTATGTTAAAACAGAGTTTTTATGATGTGATAAGAGGTACAAATTGAAAAATTTCAAGAAAAATTAAACACATGAAAAGATGGTTTCTATGAATCACTGAATGATTTATTTGGACTATTTAATTTTTTACAAATATAAGGTAAACTACTTTGGTTATAGATGAGATCAAGATGATCTAATTGATCGAAACGAATTGAAGAAACAACTTTCATGTTTGCACAAATGATCGGTTCGATTTAGAGAATTGACTAAATGGAAATTTTTACTGAACACAGTGGTTTCTTATCTATAATCTTTGTACATAAGAAAGGCGTTAATGTGGCTCATTTAAATCAAGTTAAACATACTGTTTGTTATATAGGTAGTTAATCAGAAATCTAGCGCAAACTTCAGTCTATCATTAGTCTTAATTACAAGTTATTTCCAAGTAATAAAATTAAAAAAGAAAAAAACTCACTTGCTAAATACTGATAGATTTGTCGTCCACGTGAATGTTAGTCCCCTTGAGCAATCGATCACTCGTTTCGATTGTTGAGCCAACCAAGAATCAGGTTCAGTGGCGATTGTTGCAAATTTAAAGTGTTTCAAATTAAGAACTATGTCAGTAACTAGTAAAACTCTTTGAGCTGTCGCTCGGTTTTAAAAGCGACCAGCTCCACAAATGTGCTCGATCCAATCCATAGCTCTTCCGAATCATATAATAACGATAATGGCAATAACGACATGGAGCTATAATTGTGGATCTAGCTACAAATTACAATATTATATGCACACGAGAGTTGTAGGAAATCGGGTATTGGGAATTCCTTCGTTGTAATTTTTTGCATTAATTCTGAGAAACTAAACCAGAAAAAAGCAATGGGTTATTGACTTGAAATTAAGAGATGATCGAGTGATTTAACAGGCTCTTTCTTTAATGAATACAAGTTTACAAATTGTTTTTATTGCTGCAAGTAAGTTCTAAGTCACTTTATCGTAAAAGTAAATAGCTAACAGCTAATTTATTTAAGGCTTTACGGTTCTATTTATGACAACAAAAATAAATTATAAGGAATTTTCACCTTCTGCAAATATTTAATAATTTAAAACTTTATTATACAACAACCTTGTTTTGCATAAAGAAAAAGAAAAAAACTACATTTTAGGTTTTTCCATGTTTAGTCCAAAAATTTTTTGCTGAGTTTCCAATCATTTACTAAGTGTACAAATCAAATTGTATGTCACCTTTTTAATTAGCACTTGAATCGTATTAAATTATGTACATATCTTTACCGGTTTCCAACACAGGTAGGTAATCTCACTAATCCTTTTCTTTCCTTGTCTTATCATAATTTCCGCGGCAAACGCACGTTTTTCCTAGGTTTTTTTTCATTGTGTAATTTATGAAAAATTTCTTATTGTGAATTAATTACTTTCACGTGAAGGCCAATAAAAGTTATACTTAAAGTGCCTGTAAATACATTCTTGCTTTAACAGACACAAAATGAAAACAAATTTGATAGCGTTTTGTCGCTTTAAGATGATAAAATTCTAGGATCAAATGAAAAATTAATTTTTCAAGAATTTAATTCAGTTATTTATTTGTACAATATATCCATCTTTATAAGTGAAAGTGATTAATATAATAATAAAACAAAACTATTGTCAAAGTATGTTTTCTCTGATTACAAAGTAACAAATTTTTCATTTGCGAAAAAAGATTTTGGCATAAATTTTTATATAAGCTAAAGGCCGTGCAAAACTGATAAAATGCATACCCAAATAAAATAATACCACAGAAAAAAACGAGCTTCAATTTGATATATGAATTATGAATCTACATTATAAACATAAAAGTCTTCCAAAATTATACTTGTTTACACCTGGCTGCGAAGGGGTGTGGGCATTTGAGCGACCACTGCCAGTAATTTCTAATTCTTTACACACAGTACTATCAAGTATAGATTATATTTTATTATATTTCAGTACAACATGAATAAAATTTGCCTTAAAAAATCCATTTTCATTATTTTAATTAAAAGTACTTACGTGTACTTTTTGATTGGCACCCAGGTAAAAATATTTTCTCCCATTCATCCCATTCATAAATATATGGAAAAATTCGATTATTACTAACTACATTATGAGTGTAACAATTTTGCGGTGGGATCTTAGGCTATAAAAGTTCCATCCGTAATACGTATGGTGCAGTAGTCAAGGTCTTGGAAATTTTTGTCATTCGAAGGATCAATTATCAGTGGGTTTTTATTTTGGTAGTAAATCACAATTTGTTGGTATATCAATTAATGGTAATTAATCATTTCAGTTTGTCTTTAAAAATAACATTATGACTTTTGTTTTTGATTTGTTTTGATTTTAAGTGTTTTAGCCGTGCTTTCTGAGCAACACCCCTCAATCAGCCGAAAAACTAAAATAAATATCAATGAATTTTTAAATTGTTAAATTTCTATGACTAAAACATGTCACAGATTTAAGTATTAAGAAAATATAGTTAAAAAGTAGGTATACTTAAGATAAAAAGAGTTATTTTAAGTCACTCTATTCATCAGTCTTTTCAAAATAAGTTTTCACAAACCTCGTTAATTTCAAATCTTAAAATCAAAGCCGCTTTATAATTGTGTATAGTGTTACGTTTTTAACTATTTATATTGACGGTTTCTTATAGGATTTGAGTTTTAAAGACAACTAGACAACGCTATTACACTTATTATTTACAATTCAACAATCGTTTATTTTACTGTTTCGCTTGTCACTTGTAACTAATTTTCGATTATAACTGATTTATAACTGATTCACTGCTTTTTTTTATTAACCATCTGTTGGTAACTCACTAACTTTTTATCACCGATTGTCCCGGCTGTTAACCCGTTGTATATATGGGCCCAGACATGTTTCCAGATTATACGAACTTTCTATCTATTCTTTTTCTCTTAAATCATAAAATCCTCAACGAAACCTCTAGAACAACTTTCATCTCATTGTGCTGACCGCTCTCCGTTTATTTACTTTTCATGCTTCGGTGAGCACACAGTGGGACGCTAGATGCAAGGCCTATGCACACACACAATATATACACCCACATTTAAATCTTGGGCATGTAACAATAGGTACAGTTATGAACACTAGTTTCAATCATCTTAAAAGAAGAATATACTAAATTATATTTCATAATATTAATCGTATGTGAGTGAGGAGTAAAACGCATATAAATCATTATTTTTCTTAAATTAATTTAGAACTGTTACAAATTTCAGATCTTATTATTGCTTAAAATAGTAAAAAAGAGGAATTAATATATATATATATATATACATATGTACTAGGTAACGTACTTACAGGCTCCGACTCGAAAGCCGTTATCAATGTACTAGCAAACCTAAACATTAAAAACGAGATGATCCAGGAAGCACAAACAAATCAAGTTCACCTCTTCCAAGATAGACGTCTAACCATCGCTTGGATACCATCCCACAGAGAAATACCACGAAACATAAAAGCAGACGACACTGCAAAAAGGCTTACTACTTATGGTTAAGACTGAACATGCGCAACTACCATCAACAGCGACTTCAGAAAGACGGTGAAATTTGTTCAAAACCGGTGAAACGAAAATTGGAAAATAATATCCACAAGGCTACACAGGGTTCGCGACAACATTTCGGAGACTGTTCCGTGGTTTATTTCTGAAGTCGCTGTTGATGGTAGTTGTGCATGTTCAGTCTTAACCATAAGTAGTCTAAGCCTTTTTGCAGTGTCGTCTGCTTTTATGTTTCGTGGTATTTCTCTGTGGAATGCCTGTTGATCAGATTGAGGATTGGACACACGGCCTTCTCACATACCATAGACACATATTAGAAAAGACAGTCCCAAAAAAGTACCCCAAGTGTAACAGTGAATTAACAGTGACACATACAATCAGTGAGTGCCACTACTTAAGTGCATCAATCAACCCCAGTGAATTTAAAAATATCCTTAACAAAAAGACAATGGATCTTGAGGACATTATGAGCTCATTGAGGCTTTTGGGTGTCCTGGAGGGTATGTAACTTAAGACTTAATATAGTCAAGTTTTTCAAGTTGTCGTTAAGGACAGAAATGTTGCCGCGACTTAAACAAATAATATTTAAAACAAATATGTACTTAAGTTTTGAATTAATATAGTATACTTTAATATAGATATCGATAACAAAGCCTGCACCCTAGATGGTAGCATCAGAAACCAAATACAGGGACAGGCCATGAATGAGTTGGAAGAGCGGCTACAAAGCTCAACAACTGGGTGGTGGACATCAGAGCTTACACCTGCACTGACGGTATGAACAAAATGTCAGCACGCAGAAACCAACTTCTACTTCACCCAGTTTCTCACTGGACATGGCCTGTTCAATGAGTACCTCTACCGAATGAGATTGAGGAACAGTCCATTCTGCTCGTACTGTAGAGGCAAAGTTGATGACGCGCGACACACGTTCTTCTCATGCGGCCGTTGGCCCAGAAAGCGAAGTAACACTTGGGAAATACTAGGAGTGGTACCAAGCTCGAACAGCATTACAAAAGAAAAATCGCTGGTTCTGAAAATTCCTGGAGAGCAATGATAAAGTACACGAAAGAAGTTCTGACGGCGAAAAAAGCCGAAGAACAACACAAAGCGAGCACGTAGCCGCGCGACCAGGGTCAGACTGAAGCAGTGAAGCCAGATCGTGGGATTTCTTTACCCCCACTTAGCAGCACATACGTCATAAATTGAGGAGAAAAATGTCCCTTCCATATGACACGGATATGCACGGATAGGTAACACACACTTACAAAGCGTTGTATGGATGTTGTTTTACCTATCCGTGTCATATCCGTGTAATATGGAAGAGACATTTTTCTCCTCAATTTATGACGTATGTGCTGCTAAGTGGGGGTAAAGAAATCCCACGATCTGGCTTCACTGGACTGAAGTAATGCAAAAGCATTTTCCGGTCTGGCCCCCTCCACACTGAAGGACAGTAAAAGAGGATTGTGTTTTAGTGTGTAAAAATGCCACACCACCAACGCCATCTTCAATTTCATCCCCGGTGGTATCTTTCGAAGATTTCTTCAACCTCTACAGTATAAAAAAATACCCCATAGTCCATACATCAATAGTGCTCAGTTCGATTCCTAGTGAATCTTAGATATCCCTAATATTAGTAAATTAACGAAATTTTCTAGAACTAAAATGTTTTCGAATTAAATATCGAATCAAAAACCAACTTTCAACATCAAAAAATGTTTTAATATATATTGAGGAGACATTAGCTTTGTTCTCACAGTGACCAAGAGTTATTTAGTGTTGAACTGCTTGACTGTGTATACGAAAAAAAGGTGTTCAATTTTTCGTATGCGCACACTCAAGCAGTGCAAAAGTATTTCAAATCCAATTCAGGTCACTGTGAGAACAAAGCTATTGCCTCCCATGATTCATAGACGAATCGCGTCTGCTCCTGTTTTTGAAAAACAATTAGCCTATAAAAGATGTCCGCGTAACAACGGTTTCAATTGCCTCAGTTTTTTATTGACATTGACATAAACATGAACTAGTGTTTCTTGATAATATTCACCAAATAGATTGTGTAAAAATCAACTTTTCAAAATTTTTTCTTAAGCCTGCATTCACAAACAGAAAAATATATCTTATATTGTTCGCAAAACTTAATTTTCTGCTTCATTACTTCAAGAATTTTAAACAAATTTTTAAGGTCATTACATTGCATCTTTGGCTAGTAAATCACTAAATTGTTCCAGTCCACATAAAACTGATAAGTACAAAGATATAGTTTTTTGTCCTCAAAAAGGTTATAATTTCAGTCCTTTGCAGATATTATTTATATTATAAACTTTGACTTTCTCAATCTTTAATGTTAACAATAGCTTAACCCTGAGACAGATAAACGTAATATCTTACTCTTTGACATTGAGGTATTTTATTTTTAAACATCCATTTATATTTATTACTTAACAAAAATAAATTATGTTTATTATTACAATAGGCATAATCAATCATTTTTGATTTCCAAAACAGAAAAAGATCAAATAAAATCAAAGTTTTGAAAATCAAGGCAGATAAGAACATTTCCCAAGATAATAAATATTACTAGATACGAATATCAACATACAGACAGTAAAATTGAAAATCATTTTCCGCATAGATTTTCCATTTACCATCAATTAAATAAACTTAATAAAAATAATTATTAATTAATCAAACAAATCCGTGTAATTATTGTTAAGAAATAACCACTTCTACAATATTAGCGTAAACTGAAAATATTTTAAGATATTATGTTCTTTGATCACTTTAATGATATCCTCTGTTTAATATTTTTACTGTTGTTCTAATGACTGCGAGCTGTTTTCTATTCAAAAGAAAAACTCTGAGTAAAACGCATTTTTTAACCTTTTCTGGGAGGGTGGGGAAAGGGTTGCTTTTTCACCAAGTCTTAGAAATGACCAACTTGATATTATATCAAAATGTCAGCCCTGGCGAAAACATTTTCCGTTTTAGAGCTAATTTGACTAGCTTATTAAAATAAAAGAACCAATTTTGAACTAGCAAAATATTCACAATAAAGTATAAAAGCTTCATAAGTTTCTTAATGGCTATAGCACGAATGCACGATAAAGGCAAAATCTTAAAAGTCATAATCGATTCTGAGCAAATACAGATATTTTTAATTCTTGGACACCGTCTAAATGTTTCTTACAATATTTAAGGTTGACTGAAGGGTTCATTCAAATGCAAAAAACGAAGGAAAATTTAGAAATATATTCCTTAGTGATTAGTCTAAGCCAGGGGTCTCCAAACTTTCAAGCCTTAGGGCTATACTGATTACTCCAGTAAGTTCCAAGGGCCAACACCATATTATCATTGTTGCCGGTGGTAAAAAGTGAAATAGTCCACTGATGAAAAAAAAAAGTCCGAAAAAGTACGCAACCTTTAAAAAATCGGAGGCTGCAAATCGGACTAAAATCCGTAAAACGACAACACTGCATATTATTAATTTTCCTGTCATTATCTGTAATTTCTAGATTAGTCGTAGAGTCAAATTAAGATTTTTCAGAATCCTTTTGATACTGACATTGAAACCCTAGTCCCGGAACTTCAAATGGAAATGATTGATCTACAGTGCAGTGATATAATTAAGAACAAATATCAAAACTCATCTTTGTTGGAATTTTATACGAGTCTTCCACTGACACAATTTGATAATTTGCATAAATTTGCTCGTGGGCTGTTTTCTGTTTTTGGTACTACTTATTTGTGTGAGAAGACCTTCTCCAAAATGAAGTACATAAAAACTGTTTACAGATCTAAATTAACTGATGAGCATCTTAAATCTCTTTTAATAATTGGTACAAGCAAAATTAGTCCACAACTACAAACTATTGTCAGTGAAAAATCTCAATTACATAAATCGCATTAGTATTTCATATGTCATTATGCTTGTTATGTTTTAAGTTATGTTTTTATTTAAAATGTATAAAATGTTAGTTGGATTCATTTCAATAATTTGTTAGTTATTATATACTGAAGTTAAATTTTCTGCATATTATACATGTCTTTACTCATTACAATTCTGTGTTTCTTTATCCAACTTATCACAAAAACAATAACAATAAGCCTACAACAACGTTATGAGTAGTTAGCTCATGACCATATCAATGTAGATGTCATATTAATAATTATTCAACATAAAATTAGAATACTTCAGTAAACTAAATTTAATTTGCTATAAAAAATATGTTCACTAAAAGGAGTTTTCAAGTATGCTAGGTCTCCGCGGGCTGGACAAAATCTGTCCGCGGGCCGTAGTTTGGAGACCCCTGGTCTAAGCTACTGTTCAAACGTCCAAATTATTAACTGAGACTTAAAAGTTATTACAATTATTTTAAAAAAGCACTTTAATTTTGCATTCTTATAATCACTTGTTCACTCAAAAAATAACATTCATTTCAACTGCCATAAAAAAACATCAGAAATTTGTCAAACTATTTTAAAAAATAGTTAATTGAAGTCAACCCAATGATCGAGTCTAGAAATTCTGAACTATGCCCAGTTTTAACATTTTCTTTAAAAACCTAAATTTCATTATTTAAAATTTATCATTAAGAAAAAAGGGAAGTGGAGCGTATAACTTGTGTCATCCTGGATGACAACCCCTTGAACAACCCTTTTGTTTGATGTATCACTTGATGCATTTGGCAAAAATTTTTGTTTTTAATTTTCAACTCCCAAAAGTACGTGTTTGCATTTTTTTCTATAGAGATATGTCATATATTTATCAAACTCTACAAATATGCCAAATGTTAATATTTTTTTACCATGTAGATTTGGAGAAAATTGCTCGTAATAGACGGGCAGCCATCCAGGCAAGCGAGTGAGACGAAAAGGGTTTCGTTTCCCGTTTTTTGACGAGCGAAATTTTAAAAATATTTTCTCTTTGCACGAATTGTTTTTAATTCGGTTTTCAATATTTTATTTTTCTATTCATTTAGCCAATATCATTTTTAACAAAAAATGTTTGGGTATCTATCGTGTAAAAAGTAGTGTCCGACCGAAAGTTTGGTTTCGGTTCCGGCCAAAAATCAAGTTTTGCTTTCGGCCAAAATTGACCGAAATTTTTGCCGAAACCGAAACTGATTTCCGAAGTTTTCGTGTACGCTCGCTTAACTTTGTTTCTCGTGGCCACGCTTTGGCGGACGCTGGCGGCCCTGTTCGGAAATTGTCAAAATAAGACTTTTTAATTATGAATATTAATAATACGAAAAACCAAAAAAGTAACCCTAAGTATAAGATATTTAAAAGTTTTTTTTTTAATTTTATAATTGTTTTCAATTTAAATGTTTACTGTAGTTTAGTAGTGGTTACTTAATTCTAAATGTAAGTATGACTGTTCTATTAACTGTGATCTAGGTATCTTTGTTAATTCTAAATGCGTAATTTGATTATTATCTTTGTTGAGACTGGAACTAAGAGTGTAATAGTACCTAATTTTAGTAATTATTATTTTGATGAATCATCTAAGTACAAATACAAACCAAAGTAGGTATTAATTAATAAGATTTCAAAATACCAATACTTAGTATTTAATGAAACAGTAACAATTAGTGACTTGATTATTGATAACTGATAAACATTTTGCTATGAAAACTTAATTTTAAATAATAATAAAAATATTTTTAATATTTTGTTATAATATGTTATATTAAATAAATGATTACACTAAATTAATATATTGCGTTTCCATTTCATGTCTTAATTAATGCAGAATAATGGGTAAAATGCACCATATTTCAGTATTTTAAGGATTTTATACTTGACCACGTGGGTTTCGGCCGGAAAACCAGTTTCGGTCGAACTCTAGTAAAAAGAGAATTAGCCTTTTTCCTCGGAAGATTTAAAAAAGATCCGCTAGGGGCAGCACCGGTGGGGAGGTACATATATTTTGAATTCTCTAATGACAATAACGTCAAACGTACGTCTGTTTATTATTAGAATAAATAAATATTGTGATCAAAAAAATTTTTAAAAATTGTCATGCCTACAAAACATTGTGCAATCGTTTATTGTACGTCTGATAGTCGATACAACAGGATGGTGTCAAATTTGCACCTTTTATAAAACCACAAGTTGACAAAAAAAAATGTTATTATTATTATCTTCATTATCTTCATATTTAACACAAAGTCACTCAAACAATATTGTCTTCCCCTTTGAAGTGCTTTCGAGTTACCACAATTTAGAAACTGTTCGTCATCGTCAGATAAAGTAGCATTCAAATCTAAAGTATCAATAGGACCGATAGTAATATAATTATACATTATAGCATAGCAAAAAGAACGAGGAATAGCTTGGGATGGAAAATTTGCCCAGTTTGTAGTAGGAAAACTGCATAATGTTGAACTTGGTAGTTGGGTTGAGTAATTTCATGTGTTGCTGTTTAACCGCTCGACATTTACCACAATCAATTCCAACGAAAATTTTTTTATCATTACCGTTTGCAATGCGTTCTTCAATTCTCAAAAAAAAAACAATTAAGTTTATTTAAAATAATTAAATTTTCAACAACACAATGACATATACGAGAAAATTTATGAACCAACTAACCTTTCAACTAGGACATTTTTATTACCTGACACGGTTAAGCCACGACATGCAAGTCGTCGTTTTAAATCCCGGACAAGATGATCTTGCACTTTTGCGAATTTCAATTTTGCTCCAGGTACATTGTTTTCCGTTAATTCCATTATAATTCTATACGTTTGACGTTATTGTCAATAGAGAATTCAAAATATATGTACCGCACCACCGGTGCTGCCCCTAGCGGATCTTTTTTAAATCTTCCGAGGAAAAAGGCTAATTACATAGGCGTAGGATACTGTATTGATAAAATTTCCGAACATTTTTTGGCGGTCCATACAAAAGCAGGTTTGGTTGTATTAAATTTTTGTTTCTTTGTTTTTGTTTGTTTTGGTGTGAACAATGTGAACATCAACAACTTCAACAAGTTCAACAATGCTTCATTTACTTTATTGTTAGTTTTTGAAATGTTAGACAGATAGCACCAGGCAAACAATGTGCGAGCATGTGCGAGAAGCGCAAGAAGTGATCATCACTTTTAACATTATCTTGTAGATGCCGCCATTATCGTTTGATTGGTTTGAAACTTAAATTTTTTTTAATTTTTCTAACATCCATAAACATAAATCAGCATAAATCATTGCATAGATTGCATCGATTGCATACATGAATAATGTAAATAATGTAAATCATCCAGATACTGCAGTTGATAATAATAGCTTTATAATATTTTGCATTGGTCTACAATTTTTCTTTTTAGAAACATTTCATAATTCAGTAAAATTAAATATAAACTTATGTAAACTGTTAATTTGTCGTTTTTGAGCATTTTAACCGTGATTTTAACAAAGAATTCTTCGACCTGAAAATTTTACAAAAATGCATGTGGAGATATGAATTTACCATGGAAAATAAAATATTTCAAAGAGGAAGTTTATCTTGCTCTCGCTGAAATTTTTTTTAGAGCCGAAGAAATCCGAAGACCTCAAGAGTTCAAGGTGAAGAATGATGAAGATCAGGTGAAGCAATATGTAAAGACTTAACGGACTTAACCTTGAGTAGCCCAAACAATACCACCAATACAACCTCAGCAGTACATTTATAGCCACTAACACAAGCTCACGGAAAAGTGTACATATATACACCTGATACACCCACACGTGTTCACGAAACAGGTTTTTCATGTGACATTAGTCGAGGATGGAATGTGTTTCTTTTACATCCCATTATAAACAATATATATAAAAAATTTCTATTTTCTGAGATGGAGAGAATAGAAAGAGAGATCGCCGCTGGACGTGTAGCGATACCCGTTGTCATGTATCGACGGCCGCTTCAAACACAAACTCCATCCACGTCGACGTCCTGCAGGTATTTGGACGACGATGAAGATGACGAGGATGATAACGATAATGATGAAGACGATGACGATCAAAAATCATCAACCCCTTCATCAATATCAGCCGATGATCAACCCAGTGAAAACTCCTCAGTATATTCACAAAGGTATATTAATACCAAAAAAAAAAAAAAAATTAATTCCAATCACTAATTACAAAAATTTCAGTTCTGAAGCTGAATGGGAATCCTCGATCGACGCCAATGGGGAACTAATCTATATCGACTGCCACCCGAAAAGTGGCAAAAAATCCGATCCAGAATATAATTTTCAACGAACCAAAAGCCGGAGGAGTACTCGAGGGAAAATACTACGTTTGATTCGACGACGTGAAACTCGTGAAAGTAAAAGAAAACTCAAAAAAGCCGATAATAAAAAACCAATAACCAATTTCAATGAACTTTTACCGTCCGGGAATAGTAATAAAGTAACATTTCGTGATTGTCAAGAAGGTGAAGAACGCGAAGTTAGTCTTTTGGTCGATCCAAAAAATCGTATTAAATTCGGTAGGCAAATGAGTATAAGTGAAGCAGTTCTCGGCTTAAATATCAGTTCGTTTTCGGATAATGTTCGAATTATGGTCGCAGGCATCGTTCCTGATAGTGAAGCCGCGAAACATCGCAACATCAAAATCGGTGATTGGTTGAAAAGCATCAACGATCGAGAGGTGACCACAAAAAACGTAACAAGTGTCTTAGAACGAATTAAAAATCCTTGCATAACTCGACTGAAACTACAACGAATTGCTGGCGTTGAAGTAACAACAGCTCCACCTCCAAACCAAATTCCAACACAGTCCCAATTCGTACGACAACTAATTAACCCGAGCGTTGAAGACGACCATGAAATCGCTGAAATTCTCATCAAACTTTCAACGGTTTCCATTTTATTTTTAACAACCGAAGGAATCAGTGAAACGGGTCCAGAATTCCAAGGTGTTATTTACTGTTACCCACCCCCGATTCATGAAAACGTCTTTTGTAAATCTCGAGGAGTCTTTCTTACATTACAACACCTCTTACCAGACATCGTTAAATCAAACACAATTAGTACCAGTATCTTAGTTCATGACGATCCGAATAAATTATCCCATATCATATACACGACTGAAGGTTCTGAAATCTTACTGTTAGCACTTCCAGATAATCGATGTACTTTACAAGAAGCAATCGCTTTAAATAAAGATCTAGTTAAATCATTAACGTTTATGTATCAAACATTAAATTTATGTTTCACAACCAAAGCTCATTCGAGTCAACTGGATCATTTTTTTGCTAGATTTTTTGCTCGAGTATTAAGCAGTGGATTTGATATAAATGCGTCACAATCCGTTGAAATTCATGAGTTGGCATCGAAAGCTCAGAATCAAGCTTCGGCAGTGTTCGAGGAAACGATCCGAATGGTGCCATCGATTCCATTACCACGAGATGTCCAGTTAGATGTGGACGATGCACTCAGTGCCATGGAAGCTTGTGATTATCGAGCTTGGAACGAAGATCCGATGGACTGCCAACGCTTATTTACAGTCATTGGAAGCTGCGTGTACCATGCAGGATTTTTACTAGCATCTCATTTTCAACCAATCGATCTATTGGATATCCATTCATTCTGTCGCCAGCAAGGACTTCTTCACTTATTCCGAACTGAATCGCTCAGATCTTTTGTTTTATGGCGTGAAGTTTTTCCGGCTTCATTAAATCGTGGAAAAGTAGACTCAAATTTACCAAAAGGACGTTGGTTTTTATTGATTGTGGGGCATGATCAAGATATGTTGGCTGTGATATTTGAAGCTGGAGGATGTACCGTTCCGGTTGAAGAGCATCCTCCACCGGATCCATTTTATGTTGAAGAAGTTCAATACGCCTTAGAGGATATTCAATCGATGGGTGTTACAGATATTGCCCGAAAGTGGGTCGAATCTAACATTCACCCACAGGTAATTGCTGGTTTTGCCAATAAAAACTCACCAGCAATTCGTCAGTCTTCCAGTCGAAATAGTTTTGGGAAAAAAATTAACAATTCCGACAGTGCGACCAGTTCGAAAACATCGCCGTTTTCACGAAAACCTCCGGAAGTGACTTCGATATTAAAACGGCGAGGAAGTGCTAATGATGTTAGTCAAACATCCGTTTCAATGGCGTTGCAATATCAAGAAGATAGTTCAATATTTACGTATAATTCTGAAGAAGTTTCGGATGAGTCCCGAAGTTTTCGTAGTATCAACAGTGATGAAGTGACTCCGCCTGTAGTGATGGGAAGACGGGAAGCTCGAGAATTAGGAATGCCTATCGGTGATGACTCCGAGTCAGAGTTTGATTGGAACAACTCAAGAGTAAACCAACCGCTTTTTAAATTCAATTCAATTTTAATCTTAATTTATTTTTAGGGTGGAAGTCCTTCTGGAAGTAGCTTTGACTTATCTGATATTCGTCAATTATTACTCTCCGAAATTGATAATCTACCTCCTTACAAGATAACTGGTGGCCGTTCAAATGCTCTATTTCACTATGTCAAATTAGATATGACCGAAGGTGTCCTTCTATGTCCTGGGGGAGACCATCTTCATAACCCTAAATATGATATTGTTTTGAATAACTTCAAACGGTGCAGTCAAATAATTCATAACTTATTTAAAAGAACGATTCGGTTTAAAAATTTACTGAATCATAATAATACGGAGAGACCAATAATTAATAAGTCGTTAGTAGCAATTAAAGAACATGGAGTACTCTTTGAATACATCCCGAGTGATTCTGTTGGAAGTAAAAAAGTGAAAAATCCCATTAAGTATTGGGTTGTGGGGTAAGTAGATTTTTATGGGCACTTCTATGTTGATTCATTAATTTTTAAATTTGATTATTAATTTGAATGAAATTTTGCCTCATTCATATCTTTAAAAAACTGATATTTACTAATTAAGGAGCTGGGAGAGTTGAAATAAGCAAATAATATTGCAAACTTTATGAATTTTGACTATCTCAAGAAAGGACTGTTATTAATAGCTTTGTTCGCGGATGTGGTTCTAAACCAATTCGGGAATGTGCATTCTTAAAAAGAGCGTTTGGGGCTTTTTAGGGTAAATTTTGAATTCTTAGTAATAGTTCAATGGTCGCGGTTTACACCAAATTCGTTCGTTAGAATTGATTTAAAATTGATTCTAGCGATTTTCGGATTTTTGTTAGGAGTTTTTTATATTATAATTATATAAGTCCAATTCTGGACGTTGTTCAACGTTAATTTTCGGTTTACTTTTTAGAAAAAAATCATGAACTTGTTGATAACTGGGAATGCGCTTAACGATAATCTTGAATCTATCTTAAACTGATTCGTAATCGGTTCAAAAAGTGACTCACACAAAAAAAAATTAATCGAGCCAATTCCGTACAATGTGTCACTTGTCAAGTGAGACGAAAGTTGTCACTTCACGACAAATCTCATGAATTTTTAATTTCAAAGACCAACTGCCGATTCAAATATATTAAAGAATACTAATTTTCAGATCTTAATAGTTTAATATTTTAAGCAATTATCAGATGAAAAGACCAGTTTTTTATTTTAATAATTAATTTTCTTTTTATACTACGTTTCGTCGGTGTTATTCCGACTTCATCAGGTATCTTGAAAATTTTTATACCAAATATAATAAAAGTGTAATTTGAATATAAATTTAACAACACAAAATTTCAGGTATCAAATATTATATTTGAATTATATTATATTGAATTAACATATTAAATTAGATAATAAAATATCTAATATTTGATACCTGAAATTTTGTATTGTTAAATTTATATTCAAATTATATGTTTATTACATTTGGTATAACAATTTTCAATATACCTGATGAAGTCGGAATGAGACCGACGAAACGTAGTGTAAAAAGAAAATAAATTGTTAAAATAAAAAACTGGTCTTTTCACTATTTCTGATAATTGCTTAAAATATATTAAATATAAGAAATATTTTTGCTTAAATATATTAAAATATTTAAGAATACCAATAAGAAAAATAATAAAATAAAAAGAAATAATAAAAAGAAAAAAATCTAAAATTTAGCTGATTCAACATAGAAACACTTTATGTAGTTCGATCGTTACTACATTTAATATTTTAAATTTCAGGCGCCTATTTTTGGAACCCCGACACCATGAGCTGTACATTTGTTACGAAGATTCAACTCCTCAAAATTTAGTTGAAATCGCATTTCGTTTAGGCATATTGGAAGCGGGCTGAAAAGGACCAAAAGAAACCAAGATAGTATTTACAATGAAAAAACTAATTTTATAGAAAAATTTTAAAATAAATAATATATTTTTTACTGTTTTATACAAATAGAACTTAGTTTAATTGTCGCTCCAGCCATCTTACTACCATAATGACCTTTCCAAAACTGAGTATCACTTCCTTCATGGTGAAAATAAATATACCGAACATTAGATGGATAATCGTCGAAGGTGTGTTCCATCTTAAAAAGAAAAAAAAATAAAGACATTGTTTAGGTTGAACTTTGACCTAACTAACTTTGCTCCATACACCTCCAAACCACTGCTCTATCACAAATTCTCGATCAAACTCAACGACGAAGTTTCTTTTCGAGTCATATAAACTAACATTTATTTTATAAGTAGAACCACAATCAAATCTACCAGCAAACCTGAAACGAAAAAAAAATCATAGTTTCTTCTTTTAAGTGTTTTAGATCGTTTTAACATCCAAATTAATATCACGTTTTCTAGATTTCTATTGGTATATGTTACTTTTATAATTACGCCATCTAGAACCACAAAAGTAACTAACGTAATAGGGGAGTTGTATTATTGTTGTAAATATGTTTAAGTTAAATTTTAGATAAGTAAACGACTTTATTTTGCTTGGGGGTTTGAATTTGAAATTAAACTACAAACATCTAATTATCATTTAATTGAGGAAGCTCATGGCTTCACTTAAGTTTTCATAGTTACAAGTTGAGAATTTACTCAACTCGTGTCATTAATTGGGCTATGAAAATGGTGAAAACATTTCAGATAAATGCTAACATGAGCATACTTTTTATTTTGTAATGAAAATTTAAGTGGACGACACTGATCACCACACTTAAGTATTTCCTCAAATTTAAGTGACGACTTTGAATACCACCCTCAACGTTGTATTACCTCGTATACGATAAATCGGTTTTCATATAAAAATTTTACTTAAACGCAAATAAATGTTTTAGTAAAAATGTTTCTAATTAAATTTATAGAATACAAAGTAATTACCGCAAAAATATTTGTACTGAATTTCCAATTTTCCTAATTGTTTAGCTCCCAGGAAAAATCACAAGTTTCCTTAAATAGTTTTTTAAACAATATTTTCGAGCCTTTATTGAGCCAATGTCCTTTTTAACACTTGATAGCATAATTGCAATTGACACATACCAATAATGTTAATTTTTTTGAGCAAATTACCATTCGCCGATATAAATCGGTGGCTTCAACAAATGCAAAACATCCATTGAAAGTCCTGATGACAGCACCAAATCAATTTCTTGCGATTTCGAACAAGAATCGTAAGAAGTAGCGAAACAAGAGTTAACACCTGCAGGAACATCTTCATCAACCGGTAAATCTTCACAGCCAGCCGGTGGGTTTTCAACGACCCACCCATCTCCTCCGTTATTTTCCAAAATCCATTCGTTAAACTGTTCTCTACCGAACGAATTACGTAAAAAGTTTCTATCAAACGGATTATTAACGCAAATTTTCATATATAGTTTCCAAGGTAAATCTCGTTTGATCGTAAATGGAAACTGCGTCTGAGCCTTAATTTTCCATACGTTGGTTTTTAACAATTTCCTCCACGATCGGCAAACATAAGAACAGGAACGATTTAAGCTATTTGCATCGACTAGTATCAATATTTTAAGTAAAATCTCAATGGGAACGTAAATTCCATTTAAAATAAAACCATTGTTACTGTCGTCATCGCTGTCACTATCGAAATCTTCTTCATCCCCCTCATCGAAATAATTCATATCGACTGAATAAGAATATGCTGATGCTGAACTATTACTTAATTTCTGCCCCATTTTAAAAGAAACTAACGATTAAACTATTTTTATGTAATGTTTTTATATAATTTTTACCTAACCTAAAACGTCACTGTCACAATTGACGTTTGTTAATCTGCCATGGCTGTCATTTATCACGTGGTTTGCACAACAGCGCAGCAGCTGCAACAGCTAGCTATAATGATGACGTCACACAAAATGTGGTAAATTCAAATTTATTCAAATCGAGTCCAAGCTTTACGTAATTTTTATTGAAATACATTTTATATTTTTTTAATTAATCTGATTTTATAGAAGCAAACAAATTGATTTCTTTTTGTTGATACGTGTAACTAATTAGAATGAAAATGGTGTCTTAGGCGTACTTGACTGAAAGATAAAACATAGAAATCTTCTGATCTTTGACCCCCCCTCGTATGTTAATGATAGAAAAAAATATATATTAATTTCTCACATACACCACATAAGTCTATAATTTTAACGTGAACATGTCACTTTACGCTTGTTTGAATGCAGAAAAATAAATTTTTGTTTTGTCAAAAATTTTTATTTAATAAGTATACAAGTCCATTCCACGTGTACTACGTGTTTTAAGTCGTTCAAGTTATTTGTGATCGTTGTGGTTAAATTTTTATTGGATTTTTCCTGGAGATGTTTGGTTTAAAGTGCTATGAAAGTAGTTGTATGATTGCGATCCCGTTTTGGGACATTCTGTGTTTAAATCTAAATGGTTTACTATGGGGTACATGGCTGTTCTTAAAACGTTTGATTCGCTGGTCGTGGAATCCCAAGGGATTTTTTTATATCCAACCTCGGGACAATCCCCCGCCGTGTTTGGTTGATTCCAATTTAGGACATCATTCATATATGAAATTAAAGGTTAATATTTATACACAAAAATATATTTTATCATTTAAGAGACAACCTTGAAATTATCTTTTTTTAAATATAAACGATAAGTGTATACAGTGAAAAGCGTTTAAAACGAAAACGCTTAAAACGAATATTGCTTGATGCAAAAAAAATGCCGTGATTGACTTTCTTATATATAGAGCGTGGTACAACAAAATATTATACTTATAGTAGTGAAAAAGTGTTAATAAAATGTAAATCGTTATGTTTTTCTTCAACTCTGTTTTTGTTATATAATTAGTGTTAGACCTATTTCTGTTTACTTATTGCGTGTTCTTCTAACCTAATGGGTTGAAATTGTAAAGTGCATAAGGATATGTTAAGAATATCTTAATAATGAACGCAAGATTCAATCCGCAACAAACATCGTTTTATAATTCATGAATATCTATTGTTTGTAGCTTGTCACGAGGTAAATAAATAGTTTCAAAACTAGAACAAATACCTATAAAACGTTTTTTTTTTATTTGATTTAAATTAAAAAAAATTGGTTGTCTGTAAATTCGGTTTACGGACGATAATTTTACGTGATATCATTATAAAGAAACATTGATGAAAATTGCATATTTTTATAAATTGAATTGAATTGTTATTACTGAATTATTATTATTTTGTATAAAACAAAAAAGGAGTTAATTGAAAATTACCATTTTTTCAAAATGAAATCAGACTGAAAATTATGAAGGAAATAAATTAAAACGTACTCCTATTAAATTGTATAAAAGAACACAAAACACGTTGTTTAGAAGTCAACAATTATTGAATACGAGGCGTAGCTTATTGTAGAAGTTCTCGAAGAAGCTCACGTGGCGGCGTTCCGTTAGCAGAAAGTTCCGCTTGTATCGCGTTCTCGCTTGCACGCACAGGCTCAAACGGAACGTGACACTTTTTCGTACAGACTGCCCATGTTCATCAATTTATAAGACGTTATCACGCCAAAAAAAAATATAGAACGACAAAAATTTATTTACTTTTGGCAGTGAACATTCCTTAATTTTAACTATGTTTAAACAATAAAATCAGGGGGTCGATTTGTTTGTTATGTTTTTCTGAACAACTGTTTAATGAATATTAATCAAATTTTCCAAAACTGTTTTCTGTAGTTTAAAAGAGGTATCTTAAAAAATTAACATTAACAATTAACATTTGCCATCTTTTTATTTTAGTTCAAATAAAATTTATCTGTATTGAGTGAACAATCTTTGTGAGAACATAATGTTAAAATACGGATTTTTAAAATTGTTATTACTTTTAAATGGTCAGTTAATCATTTTAAAATTTCAATAGACGAGTTAAAACTAACCAAGGAACATTTTAAGGAATTTTGTTTGTTTATGATTATTTTGAATTACATCCCAAACAACCTTAAAATCAAAATTTAAAATGTTACCTATTATTAACTTTTAGTTATAGAGTATGTGCATATATTGGCTTTTGTTAAAATAGAAATACTACAATTTACTATAAATATTTCCATTTTGTATGTTGGAAAAGAGGATAATAGTACCTACAATAAAATCGCCGGTGCTGGTATAAGTGGCAATGGGTCTACTCATTGGCAGATTTTTTATCAATTAATAACATAATACAGTGAATGGTGATGATTTACATATATTGTATTTAAAACCCGAATGTGATCCCTATTTGATTAGGGTGGTTTTGAAGTAAAATTAGTAGCTAGTTACATCAAAATTTTATTATTCGGCGCCTGGTACTGGGGGCATCGCTCGCATCATCCACGGTTCAGCTTTGATACTATCTTTATTTCTGTTCAACAGGTAGAATTTATTCTATTAATAGTTTTTGTATTTCAGTATTTTACAAAATGCGTTTATATTTACCCCATTTACCTTTATTACATCGGTATACACATAGCAATTTCATTTTTTGATATATTCTTAGTAGTTACAATGTTGCAGTTATATACCTAATACAATTTAGATATTTATTGATTCTGTTCGATATTTTAAACTATCTTTTTTATTATTTGTTTTAAGAATTTTAATTTTCCCTGCGTGAAGGACGTTTTTCTTTACCCACTAAAATATTAAAATAAAATGTAGAGATAATTCTTATCCATATCACACGTTACCTTTTTCATTTTGACACTCGATATCTATATTTATATTTATTTAATTTCAATCCGGACAACGCAACGTCTGGAACTTCAGCTTGTTGTAGATATAATATTATATATTTCAAAACAATTGTTCGTAAGAAGTAAACTTTAATTGAACTTCGGAGCTGACACATACCATACTGTAAAGTGTACAGGAAATTATTACGCCTCAGACGAAACAATAATTGCTTCTTGTAGGAATAAAAACTATACTCGTTTTTAAAATTGAAGCAGTAGTCGCTACTGACCGCTAAATTACTGCCTATCTTTGAACTCCTAATTGCCTTGAGTATTGAAAATTCATTAAAAATGAGATTGAAAGGTCGTTATAAAACAAAAACTTTTCTCAGAAAAACAATAAAGGAGGGTGAGGGTGTCTTTGAAAGTGTTTAATTTCTTTTTTTCTATTCTTCAAATATGTTTGTTCCTTCAGTTTCAATACAACCGTTTTCCAGTGCTTTTTTTTAAACGTCTTTTATTTGCTTTGATTCCAGGGTGTAAAATTGCATTATGTTGAGTCAGGCGCCAAGGACAATCCGTTGGTTCTACTTTTACATGGATTCCCGGACTGTTGGTTTGGATGGCGTTATCAAATTCCCGAACTGGCAAAATATTTTCATGTTATCGCAATCGATTTGAAAGGTTTTGGTGATTCTGACAAACCATCAAATCGGGGTTCCTATCGACCGGTACGAATTGTTAGTGAAATTCAACAATTTATCAAATCGCTCGGAGAATCTTCATGCATTTTAATTGGGCACGATATTGGTGCATTGATCGGATGGTACTTAATACACGAGTCTCCCGATTTGATCCGTAAATTCGTATCAATTTCGGGACCACATCCCAATGTTTACTGGGACAGTTTAATTGAAAGCAGTACTTTTAATTCACAATGGATTCAAGCAATACAATTACCATATCTTCCCGAAATTGATGCCTTGAAAGAAGATATCAACGTTATCAACGCACATTTTTCTCATCTAACAGTCGACCAAAAGAAGACCAAAAACAAATCAGACGCTTTTATTGAAGCGTACAAATACGCATTTTCCCGAATAGAAGACTGGAGAGGTCCGTTAAACTACTACAGAACCTTCCCGATTTTTAGAATAAAAAAGGAGTGTAACCAAACTGAAGTACCAACGTTATTAATCATTGGTAACAAAGACCCTTCCATCAAACTTGAAAGTATGATCAAATCGTCTGATTATTGTCAGAGATTTTTCGTTAAAGTCATAGAAAACGGTGGACATTTTCCACATCAAGAATATCCTCATGAGCTTAATATGATTTTACTCAGTTTCCTAGTGGTGCGTGAGCTGAAGGAAATCGAACAACAGCACAGTGAACAACAACAAAACCTTTTAATAGCATCATCAAAAAACATAATGGATCGAATGTTTGGTGCTGTTTCCAACACGGTGAAGTATGGAAATTCTGTATTGGATGTGGTGCAAAAGAAGACAAATGGCGTCGTACAAAATGCACCACGTGCATTATTCTTAGCACAAAAAGATTGACTCATTTGCCTTAAATCTTAATGCCATTAATCGTTGACTGTGTTATTATTATTGAGCTTCAATTAGTTATTATAATAATAATTGATTGATTAATTATATTTTGTATATATTAATTTCTTATTATTTCTTATTTCTTTATATAAAATAATAAATATCAAGTTATTTATAGCCTAATTATATTAAAAGTTATCTATTGTTATTTGTTATCAGATATTAAATTTATATTTAAAAAAATTAAACGAGATTTATTTCATATTAATTTTTCAGTTTTATTGTTAGATTAGCGACGAAACGTATCAGGACGGTAAAGGAAGTCATAAGTTCGGGCACCAAACAATTTTTCTGCTTGAATTGATTTTTAAACTATTTGATTTGATTTTCAAGCTTTTTGACTTAACTGGTTTAAAATTAAGTCAAACTCAAATCACATTTTAATATTAAAATATCAAGTCAAGTCAAGCATTGAATTGGCAAGCACCTAATTTAATTTCAAAATTAAAACGTTAAGTTAACTTCATTGCATTAAATCTCCCGTGACTTGGCTTAAAAAGTTTCTTGTTTTCGTCCATTTCCCAGAACAGCACGCTTTCCGTACGGTAATTTCTCTGATTAATGATTACACCGAATACTTTTTTCCCAAATGTACGTAGAACACGCGAATTTAGTATTGACAAAAAAAAAAATGAAATTTACAAAAAGTTGGAATCATAAATTTTATTGCTCTGATGGGAATCATTATTTGGGGAAAAAAATTCAAGACAAACCGTTCGAGAAAAATAATATTTGAAGAAATCATCACTCGTGGTATTTGAGGAAAAATGTAGGTAGGTACTTATATCGAATTCTCAGCAGTAACAAACTATGGCAGTACCAAAGTTAAAAATGAGAAAAATTTGTTAAAAAATACGTAGCCTTGATTCACTACTCGACTTGATTTTCTAGCTCTTGGCTTATATTTGGATTGAAATCAAATCAATATTAAGTTCAATGTTGTTAATATTTTAATATCGAGTTAAATCAATCAATGAATTTGGAAGTTATTTTAGTAAAATGTTCAGTTACTTAACTTGATGAATCCTTAAAAAAATAATAACATTTTTACTCCAGAAAGGCATTTATTTTGGATATCTTTTGAAAATAAATTAGAGTCACTTACAAAATATTCAATTACAATATATTCATACTTACTTTAGGTTATTTACAGAATTTTTGCAACTGGGAAATTTGAAGGGTGGCCATTTCATAGTTCGTATTAGAATCCCTAAAAAACTTTTCTAAGTACTCTAGTTCAGTGTTCCGTAAACTTTTTGTGTTGAAGGTACACCTATCAAATCCACATAATTTTAGAGGTACACCAAAGAAAACAGTAATGCTTATTTAATATTTATTTATTACTAAAATCATATACCTATTATGAAAAAATGTTTAGTGAGAAATCTAAGCCTGTTTAACTGAGCACAGGCGATCAAAATTGATGACCACGGTACACCAGTGTGCCGTGGCACATCATCTTTTGCGGAACACTGCTCTAGTTCATACAATGTGGTATAAATTTAGGCTACGCCACTGTGTTAGACGTTAAGAATGTTATGTCTATGAAAAAAACTGTGAGATTTCTCAATTTGTTTAACTTTCCGGAAGCATTGAATTTCAAAGATTTCGCTGCTGTTATCAATTTCTTTATCAAAATAAATATGAAAAAATGCTGTCACTACGAGAACATTGAACACTCTTATACGTGTATTTATAAAAATATTAAATATATAAAAAAAATTGTGATAAGGATTAGATTTGTCTGGCAGACAGATATTTTCAATAAAAAATGCGACTGAATAATAGATGTTTATCCCTTTGATTTCAATACCGAAGATGCTATAAAAAATTGTTTTGCTCTAAAGTTTAAATAATATTTCTATAACTAAATGTATGTTTATTTATTTTTTTTTATGATAAATTTGTTATATAGATATCAAATATTAGTACACAGCTCTAGATTTCAAATAATTTCAAGGTTTTCTGTATTTAGGTAAGTAGGTACTTGTAGGTCGTAAACATTAAGAATTCAATTGAAGGAACAAAACAAGATCATTAAATTATGGTTTATTATCGTAGAAATTTATCACGATATATTTCTTCGAATTCTTTCTCCATTTACAAATAAATACAACAAATGAGTGATAATTGAAATGGTTCTAAAAAGCTAGACTTCTATATACAGAAAGAGTAAACTTAAAAAAATTGGTAACAAATAATGTACTATCTGTGATAATAAAACAGAATTATATAAATGATTAAGCTGCATAATTATGATTCTAGCAATCATGAGACCGGATCTTAGGCTATTCAAATGGCGGCTAGTGATAAAAACTATTTTTGTCTGGATATTAGTTAAGTGATTTTGTTCCTTGGCAATGATGCATAACTATGTTAAATGTAAAGAAATGTGAACTACTACAAAAAAAGATAATTTCAGCGAGGAATGAAAAAATGTGGAATCTGAAATGGTGAAATGTGGAACTAAAAAATTGCAGCAAGTGTTTATTTCAATATTAGGTACATTTACGCAATCCTTGCATGCAAATTATTTTTTGAAGTAATATTATTTCATCCTTTGGGTAAAAGTAGCTTATTTTGTTTTTTCCACTTAGAAATAGAAAATTAGAAGAAGAAGAAAGAAGAAAGAAAATTAGAAATAGGAGATAAAAAGAGCCTACTTCTAACAAGTAAAACTTGAATAGAATCTTCGGGGCCAAAGTTCAACAACCTAAATATTGAAAGTTATTACTACGATTATTTATATACGATATTTACAAAATTTAATTCTATTATGAGCTTTATGTTATACGCTGGATGAGCTTTTCAATGAAATAATCACGGTATTGAGAATTAAACGAATGAAAACTTGTACCTAATCGAGGTCTTCGTATAGTAGCTTCAGAGTAATCCAGAAATTCGATACTTCATTATTATAGAAACCTTCTATAGAAAAAAGTAAAGTTGTTATATTCAAACAAGTGTAGAAACATTAATACAAATATAGGTAGGGGAAGTGAGCCCAAAACAGGTAAGCTAAGCGCGAAAAAACTGTAACATTCTTATTATATGGTAGGTTGATTTACTTTATAATATATTATATTGATTAAACTTTAAAATAAAACACGATTTGAAAACATCATCTTATGTCCACTATTTGTTTATTTTAAAAAATAACAAAGTTATCAAAAAACCCGTTTTCCCTATACATAAGCCTAAAACGGGTAACTACCTTGGGCAAAACGGGTTAACGTCTTTTTATTTACTGTAATAAACCATGAATCAATTTTTTTTTCGTTTCATATAAAAATAACGTATTAATATTGCTCATTTACGTAGTATTTAATTAATGAGTCTCAATATTTATTAGCTATTTAGTCGATAGAGATTAACACTCATTTTTTACTCAGTTAACCAGGCTTTTAGAGGTACCTATTTTAATAGAAATCTAATATGTTAATATTGTAATATAGAACCATAATTATTACAGTTAGATATCAAATGGAAAATACAAACTGATAGTAAATTGAAGCTAAAATGCTTCATAACTTCATTCTTGATACAAACCACAATAATATGTCCTATGCCAAAATAAGAAATAGGTACAGGTTTCATGAGCTCATTCTTTACAATCTCCGCATTCGATCCAGTTTTCTTTAGGTGGATCTTCATACGAATCACCACAAACGAGGCGTAAAATACATTTTCGGTTTTTTCTGTGTATTTTACATGTTAAATTATATAACTATCTAACCGTTTTACCTGAGACACTATTTTCTTTTTAAAGTAGAAATAAACTCAAAATTTCAGATAAAGCAGGACAAGTGTTCATGACATTTTAAACTTATATAAAACTAAAATAAAACAATGATGCGAACAGTTTCGAACATTATAACGATTTTCAACTAATCAGGACATACCTACTTAACTTGAAATTTTTTAGTATAGTTAGCAAAAAACTAGGGATGCAACGAATATTCGGCTACTATTCGGTATTCGGCCTGATTTGGCTGCATTTTTTAATATTCGCAGATTTCTGATTTGAGTAAAGTTTCCTCTAGTAGGAACCTGCTTTGAATTTAGAAACCATTACTTATTGATATGGATCTACTGTCCGATCTAGGCAAATACTTTATAAATAAAATTCAATTTCGGTTGCCGTTAAATTTTTCTTTTTTTTTTAATAAAAAATAATGCGTCTCGTGATACGATTTACTCATAAATAAAACGGCCGAATATTCGGTATTCGGCTAATTCGCTATTCGTTGCATTTCTACAAAAAACTTTTATTTAAAATTCCTATGTTTGTAAACAATTCTGGCGCTCGAGCTTAGCTGATCAAAGCTCGTCAGGGTTAGGCAAATCTCCGCGTACGCGCAAAAAATGCTAATGCTTCATACAGGAGCGCCCATACAAAGTTTGGCGACAGGGCCATTAATGGCCTATTGCTTAGCCAGAGATACTAGTTGTTGGCCCAACATCGGCAACTGTTAACGGACCAAGTACGGTTGCCGGCTGGATGATAACCCCGGGCCGCTAATGACAGTCGACTATCGGCCGACTGCAGTAAAAGTTACCGGGCCGTTAATGGCAATTAACAATCGGCCGACTAAAGCAAAGGTTACAGGGCCGTTAATAGAAACCAACAATCGGCCGACTGCAGTAAAAATTACTGGACCGTTAATGGCAAATATAATAAATTAATAAAACTACTTAAATATTGAAAAAAAAATGATATAAAATCAGCTCAACGATTATTATGATACAATCATTTATTCACTTTTTATATTACATATACAATCTTAATAATAAATTAGACAAAACTCAATAATTAATACAAAACTAAAATTTTAACCCTGGCGTACGTAATACGCACAAATCAAAAGGAATTTTTGGTCGTCTATATTTACGATCATCTTTCTCTTCTCCCATTCTCCCGGTCCGCCCAACCAGACAACCATCGGCCTACTTTGCCAGCAAAATTTTTAATTTCGCCTGAATCTCCAAACTTTTCACTTACAACATCTAAAATATGTAAAATCAATTATAAATAAAATTGTTTTTAAGACACAATATTTGTTAGTGAAGGAGTTAGAACTAAAAGAGTATTGGAAGTGAAAAAAAGAGATTTATTTTCATAAGGGTATGAAAAACCAAAATTTGGACTGCAAAACCAATTTTAAAATGAGAAAATATTCTCTAGAAAAAAATAATTTTGTTATTTTTAAACTTTTTCAATTCAAACTCTTTCAAATATACTTGAAATAAAATGATTTTTTTTATACCTTTCATGCATTGAAACGTTCCTGTGTTACTAAAATTCAACTTTGCGACACCTTTTATTACTTTTCCCGTCCCCGAGTAGTGCTGTTCTATATTTTTGGTTAAAATAGTCGTTGCCATTCTTCTAATGCAGGCTTGTACTGTTGTCTCGCCATAAATATTAACGCGAAACAATGATAGCTAGAAATAAATATAAAATATAAGTGCAAGAGCCCTCGTAATATACAGTTCAATATTTACCAATGCATTTTTTTTGGACTCTATACTTTTTAAATCATCGTCAAATTTTTGAAATTCTTCTAAGTCCCTCAGAGGGAGTGTTACATTTAATGCTGCAGACAATGCTAAAGTACTTTCTTGATGAGGTCTTGACCGATTGTTTATAACGTTATTTTTCATTTCCTCAAAGTGTTTTTTTAAGTCATACTGAAGACTTCTTTTTTCATTCACTAAATATCGATGGAGCAACGCGGTCTGGTCATTTATTTTTTTATCGATATATTTTTTCATCGAATCTATAAAAAAACAAGCATTTCTTGAAACAATTATTATTAAAAATCCATATTTAATTGAAGTTTAAGTTTACCAAAATCAAATACTTCAAACTCAGTGCCTTCAGAAATTTCTGTGATGTCATTAATAGCTGTTTTTTTCTCTGTAATGAAAATGCAATTCTGAGTTAACTTTATTTAAATTCTTAACTATCTATGAAGCTATTAATTATATTTATATCAAAAATTAATTATATAAAATTGTTCAATTAAAATAATTTCAACTATTAATAAAAATTAGTTATCTAATAGAAATCATATTTTTGCTTACTTTGGCTTTCATTTAAATTTTTTTCACTAGTAGAAGCTGAAAGACTGAAACCCATAGTTGATACTGTGCGTAGCTCTTCTGTGAGTATCTGTTTAGATAATACCGTTGGCGTAGTAACTTGGCTGCAAGCCTCTTCATCAGTACTTCTTATGTCTTTGGATTTAAAAGCCCGGTTTAATCGTTTTTTCCCTTTAGAGTAGGTATCTACTTAAATAGATAAATTTAAGTCTCATTATCATTATAATAAATAACTTGCTTTACATACAGTGGAAAATAAACAACTCACCTGCATAAGAGAGAATTTCTACAAGAAATGTGCCCCAATTTTCATCCGCCTCGCATAAGTTGGAGGCAAATTTATCAACTTTGGGGTAGTCATCTGTTGGTGGATATTTACAATAAAATATACCATTTTCTTCTTTAATCCACTTGGATGGAACTAGATCAATAGATTTAGTGTATTCCACATTTTCTAAAAATTCTACGACCGCGTAGAGTTTTCTATCATAAAATTCTGCCATAATGAACATTAAATTTAACTTTCAATATTAAATACGACTGTAAATAAATATAAATTATCTATAGTTTAATTTGAGAGTATATATTATTATTTAATTATTAAATAGGACTACTTACTTTAGCCAGAGATTGTAATAGACTGGTTGTCAACATGCGATATAGACGAAGTACGAACTAGGGGACTATTCTGAAATACAATGATACTTTTTAAATACATTACACGCTATTTCATTGTTTAACGGCAATTTCTGTGTAACGAAACGAATCTTCTTGCTGTTAAAGTTACAATAATTTACCGTCAGGTAGCGCTTAAATTAAGAATATATACATACTTTGCGTTCATTGGTTAATTTTGTAATACATTTGGAAAGTATTTATATGGTGGGAATATTTGAAAATAATTGACGCAATTGCAAAAAACAAAAATGCATTTGAAATTTCTGTTTCAAATATGTAGATGTATTTTGTTTATATCCATTATTAATTTATAATTTAAATGTTCATGGGATTGTCAATGAATATAAGATATAAGTTAATTTTTAATGAGTTTTATTAAATCTTTATATTACGTTTCGTCCCTTTCAGCACTTTTTCAAGTACTCGATTATAAATAATCTAATGTCTATAATTATAAAAGAAACTTTAAACATGAAAAAATATTTTTTCGATATTATCCATGAGTTTATAATAAATAAAATATATTCTGTATTTAGTTTATAAAAGTATTTACAGGTAATAATAAAAAATAAAAAAATAGGAATGCCCGAGCATAATGGAAAACACCTTCTTTCCATAACGGAAAATACTTAAAATTTAAAAATTATAATATATTTTGAATACAATATGGGAAAAAAGATTCAAAATCCCAACGAATTTTTGAGATTAATTTTTTATAAAAAACGCTTGATCTATTATCAATTATTTTTCTTTTTAAACAACTTATTTTATATAATATCATACATTATATACCTACTGCATTATAGTATTATTATTATTTATTATATAGGTACTTATTTATGCTATATTTTATTACTTATATTACAACATGTACACATTTGTTTACTATCCACTAATTGATTTAGATATGGAGTAAAGATATTACACTAATATTATTATTATTCTCTAACAAAATGCACTTATTTTTAATCAAGTGAGCTGGAAAAAGCTTTGTTAAAACAGAAAAATTTTCCCCTATAAAAATACCAACATCAGTAGAAGCAGTTGGATATTCAAACAACGTATTGACATTTACCATATTACGGCCAAGTACATAATATATACTCTCTGTTCTGGGCCTTTTCTTATGTTTTTTGTTTATCAATAATAATTTTTCAATCTTAATAATTGAGTTATTTTTTAATATTACGATATTATTTGGCCGCGTGGAACTTAAATACACATTGTTGATAATTACACTCGTAACGTCAACCGCGTGTTTCATTTTTTCACAAATAAAATTCCCTGAAAGCTCATTGATAACACATTTTTTAACAATGTTATTTTTTTTTATTTTCATCTTTTCTTCATGTTCTAACTCAGATAGTCTATTTAAAATTTGAGTTAAAGGCTGATACGGTGATTTTACGAGTTTTTTTTTACCCCCGATATAATTTTCACCCCAAAAAGCAGAAATATCACTTAGTGGTAAATTTAAATTGAATACATCATCGGAAAGATGAATTAAATTATGATAATTTAACGTTTGTGATTTTTCACCGTACAGCGACGGTAACAAAAAAAAAAATTTTCTTAATAATTCTTTTGCATATTTATTAAATTTTATCATTAAGTCTTTATTGTTTAAAATTCGACAGGCTACAAAAAGTAGTAAGAAATGATCATATAATTCTTTAGATAAAATATTTTTTAGCACAACTGGCCCACAATACAGTAATACAAAGCGATATTGTGTCGCTTTCCAATTTGCTAAATCATTAATATCGAACTTTTTACGTTGGAATTCAGATGGTACGAATGACGTAAGAGATAATAATTTTAATCGAAGACGTTTTACTTCTGATATTTTTAAACGTGCTTGGCTCTTCCGCAATATCCAAGCTTCCAACAAATTTTTCATTACTCCCAAATAGAGTAAGTGCATTGAATCTAAAACGACATGCTTAACAGGATCGAAACCAGGTAGCTTCGTTAGAAGAGACTTTATGCCGTCTTTATGGTGTTCGACTTGAGTTTGTTTTCTGAAAGATTTCTTGGTGCGAAGCTGACAGTCCATTTCGGGATAAACTCTTTTTTTTTTTTTTGTTCGCCAACAGATATTCCTTTTGTAGTACATCTCTCGCACGCATAAAAAGTACCTGCGGCTTTGCAGCATTTAATGTAGGTTCTAGCTTGCGAATCTGCGATGATGGCAAGTATTTTGAAATTATATTTTTTTCCTTCAATAAAAATACCGGAGGTGATTAGCTTCTTAGATTCTGCAACAAAATCTGAAAGGTATTCATTGACATTAGCAGGTTTAGCGTCCCCACAATAAATTGCAGCAATGAATGGATGAGTCTTGTATTTTTTATTAAATATTTTTATCGTAATTGGCCACACTTGAATTTGCGAATTTTTGTATAACTGCATACCGTCTATATGAATCAATATTTCAATTGTGTTCTCAATAAATATATTAGGAGAAATTATTTTATTGAGTCCATTTTCTATGCCTAAATATTTATATTCGCAATTAGAACCTTTAAGGCTTAACATTGATTGGCTCACATGGTGTTGTTTTGTTTGTAGTAATGCCTGGGCTGTTTTGGGTAGAGTTGGATGGCCTTCTTCTCTTAATAAAACTAATAACTCCGAAATAACATTCAATTGCAAACTATTTAAATTTTTTAACGCCCACTGTCTAAGTTTTTCTTTAAGACTTCCATTTGTATTTTCAGTTTTGTCGATAATACTTTCACTGTCTGTATCACTGTTCTCATGACTGTATTCACTATTACTATTATCATTAATTATATCATTATCATCATCACGACACTCAGTTTGACTTATCACACTACCGCTACTACCACTATCACTGCCATTCACATTTTCAATCGTTAAAGATTTATCGCTTTGTCGCTGTTTACTATTGTCACTATCCACAGTATTTATAAAATCTACACTACTTGCAAGTTTTTTTAATTGTCGAAATTTTTTTACGCGTTTGTATACCTTAGACATTGTAGATACAATTATTTTTGTTAGAATTATTGGATATTCTGGATTGTTTTATAAAATAAGTACACATTAATTCTTTTGTAGAAAATTATATTTATTACTAGAAAATCTTATTAATTTCTGAAGCTTAGAAAGATACGTCTTTACATTTGTAGATTTCTTATGCGACTGACTAGTCCTTGTAATATTTGAAAATAATCTGAAATTTACATGAGTCATAAAACCACAATTAGGGGCCAGGACTGTGCGACACAATAAGTGTGCAATAAACACAAACGTCATAAAATAACGAAAAATGAACATTCCCACAGAATAGCAAAACCTTTTTTCAACCCTCACGTTTTAATTAACAAGCCATCATACAAAAATAACACAATAAAACAGGAAAGTTTTTGACACAAACTTTTATATTTCAACAATTTTGAACGTTGATGCTCAATAAATGTTAAAACCCAAATCACCTTAAATATAAGTCAAAAATAATAAACTCAAAGTGACGCATAACTCAGGGTGACTCATCGGGGAACTTAGAGTTTATGGTCAGTGTTAGCATTTGTGGTAGGGGCTAGTACACGTTCAGGGCCGTGAAATTTTCTGTAACATGGAGTTGTAGTGGGCTGGGTACTACCAAAATAGTATGCTTTATCAAAAAAATTATGTGGTTTGTACGATACGTATGTGACGAATGCTAACACTGTTTATGGTAAGTCATCTGACTTAATTATTGAAGCACGAGCAAAAAATTATTTAACCAGACTTCGGCCTATCATTGGCCGACGAACGAATATTGAATGATGATCGAATAGACGGCGACCGGCAATTAACCAGATATGGCCCATTCACAAATTCCCATTAATAGGCCGAGCGTTGATAGCCAGACATGGGCCGATAAACGGGGCTTTTGTCATTAACGGCGACTTTGTATGGGCGTAAGACTGCTTACCCGTTTTGGGCTCACTTCCCCTTATATATTATGATATAGCTCATAACATTTTATAAATGTATTTATTTACTAGTTACTTACCTATATTTTTTTTACATTAAACAACCAAATCTTGATTTTGCCAACCAAATTTTGCATAGAACATCCAAGCTTAATGGCGCGCCGTTCGAATGCAAAAGAAGAAAGTTAAAATGAAACCAAAATATGGCTAATGGTGAATTGGAATTTAAAATACAGTCGCGTCTTAATGAACGATTAGTATAACCCATCTTTTAAAATATTAAAAAATTTGATTTGTGAGAAATAAAAATTTCTGTAGATGAAAAAGTTATTTTTTGTACTTATTGAAATTATCTTTCACCCTACACTTCTATAAATAAGATTTTAAAGTATCTATTCTCTCTTTTTATGACGTTTTCCCGGATTCTAAGAACTAACATGCATGTAGTATGTAGGTGATAGATTTGACTAAATGTAAGTGGAAAACTTTACTGAAAAAAGAAAAAAGAGTTAGTTTTAGGATTTCTCACTTCTCCAAGTTCAACTGCATATAACATTCAATAAATCAAAGTATGTATACCAAAATAAAATATTTGAAAAAAAAAACTCATCACGTAGAGAGTAATATCAAGTACAGTAATAAATCAATGAGAAATATGAACTTTGATTAGTTTTTGCTCAACCGCGCCGTTCTAATTAAGTAAAATAGATGTTGTATTTACGCTTACATACAAATAAATACTTACAGCATAAATCAGACATTAAACTTATACCAAAATTCGAAATCCTTGTTGATTAAAAGATAAAAACGTAGATATATTTATAAACTTTTTTTAGATTGCTGCAACTTAAAATTTTATTTCAAAATTTATAATCAAATATTTTTTTTAAAATTATACCTCAAAAAAATTAATAATATGGTACCTATATGTTTAAAAAATAATTTCATCAGATAAGCATATGCTATTGAAACGATAAAAACTTTCTTACTTTTTATGTCGATTTTGAATATGAATAATTTGAAGATTTCTTAAAATTAACATACCTAATATACGTACCTATCAGTGGCGTGCGGTCCATACATGCTGTAGATGCGCCGCATGCCCTGAGATTGAGACAATTTAAAAAATTAAATATTCTCTATGATTTATTCATATTTTAATTAACGTAATTGCATGTATTGTAAGATGATTCTAAAAATACCAAATAATAAATATTTTAATAATTTATACATTTTTTAATTTACGAAATTATGAAATGTATCGCTCATAAAATTAGCATAGAATACCACATCAAATGAACAGCAAAAGCCGAATTAATGCGCAATGACCGTTGCATGCGATTGCTTGGCTAGAATTGGTCGCGCATGCGCACTAGTGTGGTTGAGTACTATCTCTCTCGGCGTTTCACATTGCCGGTTGACGTTTGTAGATGCGTTTGACGTTTTGAATTTACTAATTGCTACTCATTGTTACTGATACTTTTCGGGACTTATTTTGATTTATTATTTACCTAGAGGCGATACAAATGTTCTATTCTTTAGGATAAGAACTATTTTTGTTGTTTTTAAATACATTATATGATGCGGTTATTGATGATTTTTGTAAGAAGGAGCATTGAATAAGGCTAATTTTAAAAAATAAATACATAATATAATACCATGTTTACCAATTAAAAAAATAAATTTAAAAATTTTGGTTTAAATAACCCCCCCCCCTTCTGACCGCATGCCCTGTTTTAAAAGTTACCGCACGCCACTGGTACCTATATATTTTGCTACGACAAAATACCTAACTATATCTGCTTACCTACCTATACACCGTAAAAAAATTTTTTCTGAAAATTCAGAATGTACTTATGCTATGAAAATTTTGGGGAAATTGTGAAAACAAAACAAAACAACTATATATAGTAGATTTTATTGAACTTTATTAGTTATTCGCGATATAATATGGTATAGGTACTTACATGGTAAAATATTTATATATTTACTTTATTCGTCATTTTGCTCTTCTAAATTATCAGCTAAATTTTTACAGCTGCAGAGTATACTTAATTTAATCCACACTTACTTAAATTTAAAAATTATTGCTTATCCACATACCTATAGGTGCTTTGATTCGTATCAACAGGTATCAATTTCGTCACGGCGATGAGTAATATTAGAATCATCAGACTTCTCTAAAATCCAATTCTTTCACATGCGACTTACAAACAGTTCATATATAGTATCGTTGTAAGTAAAAAAATAATTAATAAAGCGAAAAATGAGCTTTGCTTGCTTACTATCAATTTCAAATTTCCGATTTTTCTATTGCGTATTACGAAGAAAAAACGTGACAACTAGTTGAAGATTATCTCAACCTGCAACAATTTTACATTTCTCCGGATTTGTGCCCTATTGTTTAAATAATTTTTTTATTCTCCCAAGTTGTAAATACATACAGGAAAAAAAAACCAATTTAATCATTTCTTTTTCACATCAGGACACAATTTTTTAATATTATAGAAAATATTAGACACGTGAAGGACTTGTAAATTATAACTAATTATAAACTTGTTTAAATTTCAAGGTTTTGTACGTCTTACCTAAATTAAAATAATTAATCAAAATAGAGAATTTATTATATTTGTTATTTTTTATGTATATTTTAATTTTTGATTCATCAAATTCTGAGCTATCTGTATCTGTATCTAACGTACGAAACATAATATTCTATATTTTATGCTCGCGTATATGCAATCATAATTACAAGTATGTACAAGTAATATGGCTTTCATAGCCATTGCTAGTCTAATAGTGCAACGATTTATTATATTCATAATAGATAATAATGTAGATACATCAAAAAAATGACGAAACAAATGTTGGGAATTCATAAAAATTTTGGTAAAACATCACTGCACTAATTTTATTTTTTCAAGAATGAAAGTTTGTGTCGTTGTGACCCCAAAAACCAGGGTAATGACTAGGGGAAGGTTGGATATTTGAGAACACCGGGTAATATAAAACAGTTGAAGTTTAATTATTTCTTCTTCTAGGTAAATAATTAAAATTTGATCTTTTGTTACAATTTTTGCTGTATGTAAAAATCTTTGAAAATATAATTTTTTTGAATTTTAGGGTGTGATATTTTTTTATTATCTTTCATGTACAATCCATTTATTAATTTGATGGGGCTGTTTGTTCAATGAAGAAAATATTTTAAGTATCGAACATTTTAATATGAATTGCCTAAATCGGGTAATTTGGAACGATTTTCGCGGGTTAAATGTGAACGTTTCTTATTAATATTTAATAAATGAATTATTTTACAATTTTTTCGAAGAATTTTCTTATTTTAAACTATGATGCAACGTTTCGTTGACTTGTTGTTGTTTAGTTTGATCAATTTGTTTGCATCAATTTTATGTTGTGCTGTTGTTTCCAATAATTATGATTGTTCTACGGAAAAAAAAATTCTCTCTTTAGATGCCTAAAAATTACACAAGAAAAACTACACCGCGGTACACAATTGAAAATCTTCAACGTGCAAGACAAGATGTGAGATGTCGACGACTTTCTTTAAACAAAGCAGCAACAAAATACGGAGTTCCAAAATCTACATTATTCCGACAAGTGCATCAAGAAGAGTTTAAGAAACTGAAAAAAGGACGACACCCTGTCTTCAATCATAGTCACGAAAATCAATTGGAAAAATACATCCTCGACTGTTGCGAGTCTTTTTACGGTATAACACCTAGATCACTACGAAAGATTGACTTTACATTTGCTGAAGCCAACAAATTGAGCCATAAACTTAACCAAGAATCTCAGATGGCTGGTAAAGACTGGTACTATTCATTCATGTCTCGACATCCCTCCATCAGTCTACGAACTCCAGAAGCAACGTCACTTAACTGAATACAAGCGTTTAATGACACTGAAGTTAAACTATTTTTCGACCAACTAAAAGCTCTACAACGACAATATAATGTTCCTAGTTATCGTTTATTCAACATTGATAAAACCGGTATTAATACTGTTCAAAAAAAATCAAAAATATTGGCTCCAAAAGGTTTGAAGCAAGTAGCAAAAGCGACAAGCGCTGAACGCGGTACCACCACTACCGTTGTTTGTTCGGCTAGCGCTAGCGGTATATACATATGTTCCTCCAATGTTTATCTTCAAAAGAAGGCGTATGTGTTAGCCGTTGCTTAATGGCGCTAATAACGATATAATTGTCACGGTTTCAGATTCTGGTTGGATAAATGAGTCCATATTCGTGGATTATCTACAACACTTCATTGCTTTTGTAAAACCTACCGAGGAAAACTAGTCTTGATAATACTAGATAATCACGAAAGTCACATTAGCTTGGGGGCATACCATAGAAGAGCTTTTTTGAGAACACAATCTACATGTTCTTTCCTTACCGCCTCATGTATCACATAAAATGCAACCGCTGGACTTAACTTTTTTCAGTGTACTGAAAAGGGCATACAATCGACAGTGTGAGCTCTACATGGTTAACAATCCTGGCAAACGGATCACCTAATACAAAGTGGCCGAGTTGTTTACAAATGCGTACAACAAGACAGCCAACATAAGCAAAGCGATCAATGGCTTTAGAGTGGCTGGAATTCAACCCATCAATACGGACAAGTTTAACGAATGCTTTGCAATAAAAGGGATATTAATAAATTCAACAAAGACAGTCATGATCCAATTACTTCCGGTCGTGATACTACTACAACTGAGGAAACAATTCCTGTGGACGATCAAGCAAAAACATTACACAATCATTATAGTCACAATACCACTATTGTTCATGGACATAATACTCATTTAACCATTAATACGTATGTTTCTTCATTAACTCCTGTGCTCTTGTCTGACATAGCCAATGTACTACTATTATTCCTAAAATAAAAACTATACAACGAAGAAAAAGAAAACATTCTCAAATTTTATCCAGCACTTCCATAAAACATCAATTAGAAGAAAAACCAAAAACATAAACTGAAAAGAAAAATAAAAATATTTAATTACAACAACGAACAAGTACAACATTAAATTCAAAGCCACTATCAGTCAAGAATACAGTGGTCGTTAGAAATTTGAAAACGGTGTTCGAGGAAAGTGACAACGAGGACTATTATTGTATATTCTGCACGAAAAAATATGAATCACCCCCTAAAGAGGACTGAATTATGTGTAAAAAATGTAAGAGATGGGCCCATGACGAATTCACGAATGGTCAATCACGTCTAATGATTACGTCTGTGATTTGTGTGAAACATAGTTAACAATCATTAAAGTTTATATTATGTATATCATTACCCAATTTAGTTTCTATTTCCCCCGTGGATTGATTTCAATTACCCCACACACTACCGGGAAAATAGGAATGACAATATTTTTTATATTCTATAGTTTTGTTTTTATGTTAATGTAAAAAAAGTTTGAGTTCAAATTATTAAAGTAATATTTATATAGGTAACGCTTATGTTATAACAAACGTTTACTAAAATTGTATTTTGTTTTATTAATAAAGATAATTTAAAGTTAACTGTTTTGTTAATACATAATACCCCACTTTTCCCTACATAGGTACATATTAAACTAGGCTTTCAATTCATATGAATAATTTGAATTATATGTAAACAAATTGTTCAAATTCAGATATGGTGTGAGTCAACTTTTTGTTTTAAAATATCTTTCAAATCACTTGCAAGTCTTTAATATTTCAATGTTTTTATCGCAAAAAAATTTCACCCAAGAGTGAAAATTGCCTGCCCCCATTTAAGGTATGTGCAACTAAATAGAAAATGACGACACACATTTAAAAAGGATACACAATGCAAACTTTCTTTTTTCATTTCAAAAAGTGAATATTATGAGAAAAAACAATAACTAAACGGAAAAATATAAAATAAAAAACTTAGCAGAGCGTGGTTTCGATCCACGGACCTCTGGGTTATGGGCCCAGCACGCTTCCACTGCGCCACTCTGCTCTTGTTAAGGACATCTCTTATGTTCCTTCTAATTACAATAGAATTTTTATTGTTAATAACTAGCCGACACCCGCTCGCTTCACTGGACACAATTAAATTAGACTAATTGATTAATGGAAACCGCCATAGCAAAAATGTTTTTATAGGAGTATTTCGTTTTAATTCAATCTTGATTCAAAAAAGAAGTTGATCAAAAAGATTATCAATTCTTAAATTTTTTTTTCCTAAACCAATTTCGTATAGTAAAAATGTTTACCGTTTAATGTAAAACAATTTTCCAAATCAATAATACCTAACAATCGAAATTTTGAAAAATAATAAAAAACAAAAATTAAAGTCGTAAATGACTGATTTTGTTTATTACGGAAAGAAATTTTACATTAGGAGCTTAACAAAGGCGTATGATCAATTTGAAATACTAAATCAATATTAACGCTACCAAAAACCTTAATTTCGAATTTCACTACCATATGTTATAGTTTTTTTTTCAAAGTTATTTTAACAATATAATAAATATGTTTTTATTATATTGTTTTAAAGCTGCCGTTCGACGAGCTAACTCGATGGGTTTCGAACTAGATGGATGAATATCAGCGTCCGATAGACTTTGGGCGTTGTTATTATCGAAATAATTCTATCGGGCTAAAGAAAACAGTCCGATATACTCAATTACATACTTTATTATTGGTGTTGAAGAGAAAGCCATACTACCAATATTATAAAATACTAGCTGACCCACGCAACTCCGTCTGCGTCACATAAGGATGAGAGAAGGTTAAGAGTGGGGAACCTATGGCACAATTCTAAAGGAGTTAAAACTTGCTTTGTTTTATCCACAAATCACTTAAGAACCATTGAAGAGATAAAATTTGGTACCTATAATGCTAATTTAAAACCACGCGGACGAAACCAAGAAAAACATTGTATGTCTGTAATGGGCAATATTTATTGATTAATTTGAAGATTTTTTTTCTACTTTAACAGTATAACATGAGCTATCTTAGGTACACCGTACATCACACTATGATCAGTAAGAGTGGAACTATAGTAGAAAATGTCACGGGAACGGGAATAATAAAGGAACGTTGCATAACACTACTGGGGTGTTTTATTGATAAAATTTACGTATGTAAACTTAAAATATAATGAAGAAAAAAGAATATATGAAACTTAAACAAAGAGTAACGTAAAAAAAATTTAAATGTTATTTGATTATTGCAACGCCTGTAACCGTTGTAACAAATAATATATTTTAAACTTGTACTTCTGTATCTGATATAATATATTGCAAGGAGCTGAATGCCTGAATGTCTAATGATCTATGAATCAGCTCAGTACTGACTCCTGAAAAAAAGTTAGATGGACACAAATATTGAGAAGGAAAAGCGCAAGCGCTCACTTAGAAGGCTTTACATATTTCAAAGAGTGGGGAGTTTTAAGAAAAGTGGAAATTTAAATTGTTGATTTTTTAAATGTAATTTAACACGCTAAATTCTAAATATGTATTCGAAAATTAACAATGAAAGAAATTTCAACGTTTCAAAATTTTTCATTATTTTTCGGATGTTAAAAATAAAATCATATCTTCAAGTGAAAATTGTAATTTTTATTTTAATCCTAAAGAGAAAATGTGTTAAAACGCTATTTCACGAACTTTGATCTATTTCACGATCTTTTTTTTAACACACGGTTCCCGCAGGAGACAATTATCATGCTATCCTTTGAGCACCGTGCATTATTCTGGCATAAGAAATAATCTATATTATTATCTGATCCCTCAACTATCATATTGCAAAAAATCATGTCTATCTTTTACTCTGTGAAAAACAAAAACATATCTATCCCACGGGAGTAGAACATTTTTCCTGGATAAAAAAGAGATCAAGCTTTCCTGAGGAAAATTCGTTAAAACTCTTATTCATGAACTTTTAGAAAACTCCTTTGAAGTACTCAGTTCCTGAAGGATTCTATTTTTAGCCTATCCTACGGGAACTGTACAATATTCTAACATAAAAAGTAGCCCATATCATTCACTGTCTCTTAAACCATCATATTGCAAGAAATTATGGTAATCTTGTGTTCTGTGAAAAACAAAAACGTATCTATCCTACGGGAACATACATTTTTCCTGGATGAAAATTGGACTGTATGAAAAAAAAAATTATGATTTTGCCTTGAAGACCTTATGAGTTATTACTATAAATATATTGTACTCAGATAAAAATGTTTAGTTTCAGCATGATTTTTCTTTAAACCAGTTTTTCTATTTTCCCGATGAAATGAGAAATTTTTCCGAAAAAAACGTGTTCTAGATAATGATTCGCATATTTATCATACTTAAATATCACCAAAATCCATTTTCAACTAAAAATAGAGTTTATGCATAATTTTTTTCTCCAAACCGTTTTTCAATTTCCCGGATAAATTAGACATTTTCCCGTTATAAAAAGTATTCTTTTTTATAACTCAGATTGTCATTTATCATCATACCAAATTTTATTAAAACCCGTATTTATTTGGGTAAGAATTAATAATGTTTCTAAAAACAATTTCGCAAATAATGAATTATTTTTGAAACAACCTTAACAACCATTAAAAAGGTTATAGCGGGCTAACCGTAAAAGATAGACATATGTCGTCGCTGATTTTTTTGTAGAACTTTTTAAGAGGAACAATTTTGCTCTACATGATTTTTGCGTAACTTTAATCGTTTACGCAGGGCAGGCCACGAACGCTCTCAAAAGGAAAACATTTCCCTGATTTTTGCAACATTTTCCATAGATACTCTGCTCCTATTGGTCGTAGCGTGATGTTATATAGCCTAAAGCCTTCCCCAATAATTAGGCTATCCAACATTAAAAGAATTTTTCAATTCGAACCAGTAGTTCCTGAGATTAGCCCGTTCAACCAATCAAACAAACAAACAAACAAACAAACAAACAAACAAACAAACAAACAAACAAACTCTACAATTTTATATATTAGTATAGATATAAAATATTATGATAACTATGTATAAAGGGAAGTAGTTGCTACCAAAAAAATTTAAACGATGCTGATTGATTCTTATTACAAATGCCTTAACTTTATTAGGCAATTAAAATTTCTAACCCTCAATATATGGTACCAAAACAATGGAAGAAATGATGTCTCTTTTAGTTTTTTATTTGTTGAGAGCTTTTAAAGCTCTTCATGTCCAAAATTTTTGATGAGCAGTTCAGAATGTCAGTCTACTGACGTCAAATATCTACTGTATTTAAGGCATTGATTGATAAGATCTAGTTAGCATAAAAATGTGATTGGTATTAGTTACTATTCTATATATTGTATGAAGTTGTTTTATTTTTTCTACAAAACACATGCGAGCAAATAGCAAAGTAAATTGTACATGTAGTATTGTATATCAAAGGCGCCGGAAACTGAAAAAGCTTGGGAAGCACTGACATTGGAAATACGATAATGTTTGATATCGAGATTTACCTTAATTTGGCTTAAAATTAAGTCAAACTCAAGTCAAATGTTACCTAATATTTAAATATCAGGTTATTTCATTTGCAACTTATTTCATTTCAAAGTCACAAAATTAAGCTCAATTCATTGCTCATAATATCCATTTACTTGACCTTAAGAACCTCTTGAGAAGAAAATTTAAGTATTAGGCACAACCAACCCCCTACAACTCCATGTTACAAAAATGTGACCATTTTGACTGCATTTGTAGAATGTGCAGAATATAAGTTGAAAACGAGTTGAACAAAGACCACAAAGACTGACAAAGACCGAAGACTTTTATGGAGGTCAGAGGTTAGAAATAATTTTTTTTAATAAACGTCAGGCAAATTATTTTTATTGTTTTCATTAAGTAGATATAATTGTTATTAGATATCTATATGAGAATAATTATGATAAGTATTTTACATTATATATAATAACTTTATATAATAAGTATAATAACTCTAATAAGTGTTGATAAGTTTAAGTGACAGGGGGCTGTTTGAGACGTATGACTCGTATAACAACACAAATAGTTAACAGCTGTTTTTCAACTAAATACCAGCGCCACCCAAAGAGCCCAAAGGTACTAAGATTTGCGTAAAAATCGGTCACGTTTTTTATCCTTTCTCTTATTTAAGTGACAGGGGTCTGGGCCCAACGTTTTATATATTATTATATTTGATATTGTAAGGATTATTGCAATGGAAGCTCAAGAAACTGTACAATATATAAAGATATTATGATATATTAATATCGACTACAAAATTCAGCATTGTACCTATACCTATTTATGATTGAAGGAGGTTAGAAAAGTTTAGCTTTTCACACTGATTCTGGTAGTTTCATATTTTCATAGCTAGTTTATTGTTACGTTTTCAACAGATGGATCATTTGTAGATGTAAAATCCTATTTTGTTTATTTTCATAGGTACTTATGTGATACATCTGAATAAAAACGTATAGAATATATACTTACTAACTTTCACTAACATACGTTTAAAATCACATTTTTTTTTTTACTTATTCTTTATTCATTTTTAACCAATAATAAATTTGATTATTTCACGCTTCTCATCATCACCTGGATCTAAAAAGCGCTATATCTATATTATTATATCAGTCTATATAGTTCACCCTAACGACAGTAGACATAGGTATTATTACTTTTTTCAGTTTGTTCCTCTCATTTTAATTCCATTAATAATAATTTGGGTGCATTTCATTTCAAAACGATAGGTAACATTAAACCACAAACACGATCCGAGATTTCTCACAAAAGATATCACATTAACAACATAATTTAGACATTGAAAAGATGTTACAATTCTATATAAATACATAAGTATATTAGAAATGGGGCTGAATGAACCTGGTCGTATTTCCTATTGTAACAACACTCTCTATTTAAATATTGAATGAAAAATATGTGAGAGGAATATATAGATAACATTCATAACCATTTTTAGGTATAACTCTCTTCTTCAACCCCCACAAAAAATAACTAAAATAGAAATGACAGAGAGTCTTAAAATTTAGATATTTTTTCGATTTCAATCTCATCCAATTAATGAACGCCACCATTTTACTCACGTCGTTTTAACAGGAAATTTAGGGGTTGATCGTCTATCGATTGTTATCGCTAAATCCTCAACACAAAAACCACATTTTGTTATTTAAGAATTTAAAAGTCTCCATAGATCTCAAAAATGTGTAAATGAAGTGTCGAATTTGAAGCGAAGTTCACACAATTGAATTACAAGAAAGGGACTGGTATTGAGACCTATTGCTACCTTGAATTGTAATAATTGTTATTATTTTCAATTATTATTCTGTCTGTCATTATAGCACATAGGCATAAGGATCAGGATCAAATTTCCTTTTAAAGTGGCAAATAACGTTTCATGTGTTTACTACTTCAATATTGTCATGTTCTTATGATTCTTAATGATTCGATTTTAACTTTTTTTATCTAGGTACATAGAAAATATTTCTAAGTTTATCCTAATTTTATTTAAAAAAAAAAATCCATCTCTAAGGGTTTGAAAAACAGGAGATGAAATATTAAAATTTTATTGAATTATCCAATTTTGATGATTTTATTATCCTAGACATTTTTTTTTTTAAATTACCTATTCTAATTTTAATTAAAAAAAAACTAATCATTAAGGGGTAAGAAACAAGGGATGAAATAGACACTTTTAACTGGCTTTTCCGATTTCGATCATTTTTTTTTTATTGTGTGCAGATTATCCTTTAGTTGATAATATTACAAATAGTAGAAAAAAATTCACCCTTTATTGGTAAAAATAAAAATAAAATGAAAAACCGACCTCAAAATAAATAAAAAAAATCTTAAACAAAATATGCCTTAAAAAGTAAAAAAATAATTGCGTATTCTTACAGTGTATACAACTTACAAATTATTAGGATGATATAATATAATGTTAAACACAACAGTAGAAGCTTCTTTCTTGTACCTACTGACTCCGATGAAATAAAAAAATTATAATTGTAATTTAATTATCTTTGTTGTGACTAGAACTTGTAATAGTAATTTTAGTAATTATTATTTTTATGTAAGAAGTACCTAAAAGAGATTAATGATTCTTCCAAGTACACATACTAACCAAAGTATTAATTAATAAGATTTCAAAATACCAATACTAACTCTCTTAAATCGAAAAAGTGACTTTCGACTACAAATAGTGACTATTCACTATTTTGTAGTGAAAAGTATACCACTATTTGAATTTGGTGATATACTTTTCACTACAAAATAGTGAATAGTCACTATTTGAAGTCGAAAGTCACTATTTGGATTTAAGAGAGCATGGCTTACATGAGGAATTAAAGGTGTTACCAATAGATTTATATATCCTGGCCTTGACACAAAAATTCTTTGAAAATTGTAAAAATGGTACAAGCCAGCTAATAAGAGGCATTCGTAACTACACTCTTGATGACCTAAACAAAAAATATAGGAAATACAAATATAAAAGAACAAAACATGTCTTACTAAGCTAAAGATAAACACAATATTCGGGGTTTTTTAAACATTGCTGATAATTTTTCCCCAACCCTGACTTAATTACAATATATTGTCCTAGCCAAAAACTAATTGATCCTGGTTCAGGATTTACGAACGCTGATTGGATGGTTTATGAAAGGTACATCACACAACAAAATTCAAATAGAACAAAATGTATTTATCATTAATTCATTCAACATATATATACCAGTTTGGTAGTGAAAGTAAACAACGCAAAGCCCTATAGTAAATGTGAGTGAATTATATCGACAAATCTGGTAGTTTTATTCGAGTTCGGTGCAAATCCAAAAAATGAAATCCATTCTGCGTGTTCATTGGTGCTCATTAATCGTTCATTCCCTACCATTGGGTCAGTAGCAATCATTTAGTAATTCAAAAGTTTCTGTGGGTGTACCGCTATTTTATTTTATATATAATTTTTTACAACAAACAGTTTTTCACTCATTCTTGTCTCTTAGTCAAAGTGTCCGTCGGTCAATGTTTGAGCATCGCCATAGCTGATCGATTGGAACAAACCTATTATATCATCAAAATTGGCATTCAGTTCATGAGTGGCAATTCGTAGAACTGCTTCTAAATTTTCATCCGTTATTCGTGATCTGATTTTGTTCTTTGTATTTTTCATTAAAGAAAATGTCGTTTCGCATGTCGATCCAAATTACGCCAAATATTTCTGTGCATTATCCAGAACTTTCCTTAAAAAAATCTGGATTTGAAGAGGCGTAAAAGTTGTTTTATTGTTATCTCATAAGTTATAAAAAAAGATAAGGTGAAATTCCCAATTTTTTACGATGAACTGTAATTTTTGTGAGTAAAGTCAAAGCGGGCCGGATGTGGCACCCGAGCCAGCAGTTGTCCACCTCTGAACTAAATGAAAACTCGAGAACTCTAATATTATTGTAGAAATTCCAAAGTGATAATATACTTTGTGAGAGAATTATTTGAAGTAATAATGAAAAAATACGTTACGCACACACACACACACATGTATACTTTATATTCATGCGGCGCAACGGTTGTCTCTCTCTAAAAACGGTCGACTCTCTTCCACCATTTTTATGACGTCACGTCGTCCCGCAAACTTTTGAGCGCCGAAAAGCTTTACAAGCGTGTAGCGGGGAAACTATCCACTTAACGGAAATTAGTTACTGAACATTTTTTATGTAAAATGCTTTGTTCTACAACTTTTATTTGAAACTTTTTCACGATTTGTGAGCCGTTTTCTAACTATATAGAAAATTAGAAAGAAAATCTATTTTTCCCAAAGTTTCCGGAAAATTGGAGGGCTGATTTTTTAGCAGTTTATTAGGAATGATTATCTTTATGTTGTATCAAAAAATCAGCCCTCCCGGACGAATGTTGATTTAAAGAGTTATTTGACTGGACTAATAGGTAAAATTAAAATTAACCCCTTCAGACCTGATTTATTAATATGCCAGATAAAAAATATTTTTTGATTTATTTGAGTTTATTTAGGTATAAAAAAATATAAAAAAAAATTTTTATTTTTTTATTCTTATATTTACCTACTTTATGTTAACGAGTGTTACCAGACTTAAAATATTCAAAACGTGATTAAAAATATTGGTCCTAGTTCATAAAAAAAATAAATGAACTTCATGTATATAATTGTACACTAGGTCTCAAGGGGTTAAGAAACTTTAATACGTACGTTTTGTTATATTCACTCATATTTTATGTTAGGTATATTTAAAGCACATTAATTCCTGGATAGTGACTCAAGTAATTTATTTTATCAATGCATAAGTGAAAATTGAACATATTTAACAACTGCTCATTAAACAGAGATTATCAAAATATAAGAAAGGATATGCAATAGTTAACAATATCTATATTTACTAAATCTTACCCATACTTTAATTTTTAGGTATTATTCTTTAGGGTTACTAAGGAAAGTCGTCAAGCTTATGTAATAGATAAGATGTTATGTAATAGAAGTAAGTACTAGCTGTACCCGCGACTTCGTTCACGTGAGATTCAGAACATTGCTCAAATTTTTTTTCGATATACAATATTTGAAGACACGACAGAGACATAAACAAATCGATTACAATGAAACCTAAAGGTTCCTTTTTGCTTATAATTATAATAATAATATAGTTGATATTTTGTGCTACAAAATAAATAAAAAATTTCGAAATTTTCAACTTCGGTTTTTTTATTTTTTATTTTTTTATTTAACTTTATTTAAAGACGCTCAACTACACGGTTATTTGCGTCTGTTGTTTTTGTTAAACTTCGGTTTTTATATTTGGTAATAGATATATATGTAAGTATATGAATGATATTAAAGTATTTCTGATTTTTCCAAAACTACCTACGCAAGATGTTTTTGAAAAATTTACAGACACTGATATTACTACACAAAATTTAACCAATTTCATTCTGATCTTCTAGCTCTAAGACAACACTAAACGTAAATTTAAACCCTTTTCGGGAGAGTGGAAGGCTGATATTTCACTACAATCATAAACATGACCAGCTTCTTCTTGTATATCAAAAAATTAGCCTTGGCTGAATTGGACGAATAATGAATAATAATGAACAAAATGGCAAAGTCCATTTAAAAACTTATTTGACTAGACTATACTGACGTAGTGCCTATAAAAAAAAGGTGTATATAACTATAGGAGTAATGTATATCGCAACAATATATTAAGGATTTGATAAAATATCTTACAATTCCAAAAACTAATCGATAAATTAAATTGTAGAAAAAAAATTAGAGATAATAAAATTAGTAGTCTTATCATAAACCCTCATTAAAAGGCCGCAATTTTAAATTAATTTGAAGGTTTATGGCTACTTAATGTCAGGAAACCTAAAAAATGTTAATATAAAGTAAAATTATTTTGAACAATTTTCGATTTACATAACCTATAATGAAAATTAAAATTAATCACAATAGAATGCCTTAAAATAAAGATTTTTTATTTCACTTTTTTCCAGAAAATGGAGAAGGCATTAGGTCTATTTCAGATGAAAATAAAACCATATATTTGCGATACAATTAATGTTCAATATTTAATTGTATACTGAACAGAATTTGTATCGTAACTGAACGGCCTTATTTTTATATGGAACAGACCTTAGAACCTGTTAGGTAACTACTTAACATATTGATCCGCTGATTTTCAGAAAGTGTAAATTATTTTTGTGTATCTACTATTTGTTTTAGTACTGAAACTACTCAAATAAAAATATAGATTATAATACTTACGTATTTTAAATTTTATAGTTATCTCAAAAAATGTTTTATATGACTAATTTGTCAATTTTAATGAAACTAACCTTAAAACCCTAATTTTGAGAGTAACGATTGACTATACCTAATAAAATTAAAAATAAATTTCTCTTTGAAGTAAAAAAAAATTGTTTTTTGGGTAAGTATTTGAATCTGTCGGTCTCTAATAGTTCTGTAGTTATAGTTTATGTGATCTTAAATAACCAGAAAAGGTAGTTTTACATATTTGGGATGATTTTTTGAGCAAACTGACTGCGGCGAAGAGGTCTCATCGGAAGACGAGTTTAAATTTTATCCGCTTAAGGTGGATTGTCCACTGGAACCGAATTTGGCCGAATTGAGCAACGGCCGTGTGCGGCCCAGTTCGGCCGAATTGGGCAGCACACGGCCGAACTCCCTATACTGACAAACTAAAGACAGCCGTCCTTGACGACGGACCGACTACAGCAACGGCCGCAAACTGGTCCGAACAGTGCCGAAGGATATAATAAGCTAATTCGGGCGTGCACGATCGTCTTTGGCCGAAAAATTCTCAAATCCAAACTGAATGGAATTTTGTGACGCATTCGGCCGAACTTCTAATGTCAACAATGAATTGTGAAAAATTAATAAGTTGGGTTAATAAATTAATAATTGGGTGGTATCACTTCTCTAAAATTTGACCATTTTTCGATTGATGGACGAATATCGTTCAAAAAACGTTCCTGTACTCAAACTATAACAATCGGAAAACTTATTTCTATCAGCCAAAAGCTGGATATGTAAATGGTGAAATTCACTTATTTGCATTCTTTCAGTTAATATGGGGTGTAACCAATATTTCCGTCTTCTTCCTCGACATCTTCTAATAAGGGGTGTATTTTCTAACAATATGTCGTCAAATATATCCATTTTTACACGATAAACATGAATAGTTACTGTGAATACTGAACAGGAAAACATCTGCAAAACCGTCTCTAGTGGACGAATCCGTTCAGTCGTGTTACTTATCGGCCGTTGATGACCGTCAAACGGCCGAATAAAATATGAACACCCGTCAAACGGCCGAACTGATTTCGGCCGAACGACGGCTCCAGTGGACGACCAGCCTAATTTCGCTTTCATTCGCCGAATGTCACAAAAGAACTCGTGTTCTGATTGGCCATCCTTCGCCGCAGACATTTGTACCTACTAGCGTAAATATTAGTAAATAGCATCATCCTTCCATAGGTAATAAAAAACTCAGGCTAACAAACAAACTTCTAAGCAATTTTGCATTAGTCATACATTTTTCCAGAATATGAATATATTTGATATAACTCTAAAATTTCATTTGTCTTTATAGTAGGTAAGTTTCATCAAAATCCATGTAAAAATTTAGCAGAACGTATTGGTAACTCTATCCATCTGGTTGCATTAGTAGGTATTCGATATTTTGAATGGCATTGGTAGGTATATTTAAGTACCTATTCAATATTTCCGGATTTCAAACATCTTACAAACATCGCACAAAAGTAATTAAACTTATCAATTTTGCTTTCATATCCATTGTTATAATCATTAAAAATGTTTCTTTATTTTTTGTGAAAATAAATTAGTTAGGTAATAGAAGTTAGAACTGTGATCTAAAAAAAAACTAAAGTGATCAAAACAATTTTTTTCGTGTCAATAAAAAGATTTGCTTAGTGTAGTTTAAAGTTAAATTTTTTTTCTCATTTGTAATCCCAGAAAATAATATAAATGAGGGACATCATACCATGGTGATGAATATAAAACTGGTTGCAATAACCCCTCAATTTGCACCCTGTTTTTAGGCGACGTTATAACTTCAAGCGATGTTACAACAATAAGAACCCTCCATATACAATTTCGACACCCTAAGCCCACTCTGGAATCGCCCAACTTATAATACCTACCCCCAAAAACATATTACATCATTATATGTTTTAGCAATTTATTCGCGATACATAAACCTATTGTCTTCTATGTACAATACCTAGCTACGATGGATACATACTAAAATTCATTAAAAAGTATATAATCGAAGAGTCATCCCATGTTTTCATATGACTGACGAGATGAAAAGGTAAAGTAAGCTTCATGTCGTCGGCCATCTTGAATAAATACATGAAGCGCTTGTTTGATTTTTATGCAATATCATCCCTAATTTTCAAATCTTTTTATTTTCTTTTTAATTGTGTTAGATGTGTTTTTTGTTTCTTTTGTCCTGTAAAAATGTCAATAAGTTGTTTCTTTTGTGATTCTAGTGGAAAGGAGACAGAAAAGCATCTGTTTGCTTATCTGTCAATCGATCAGACGAACTTCTGCTACGCTCGTCCGTTAGTTAACATTTTGAAGTGGTTGGTTCGGAAGTCAAGAGACTAACTTGGACTACCAGAATTCCGCATGTCGTCGGCATCGATCTTGACAACGGCGGATATTCGGAGTCGATCGCTCGTGTTCAAGATGCTGTTGAGATTTGAAGAACGTCAAGAAAAGCTGCGACGCGCTCGGTTTTCGACGGTGGCAAGTCAAGTTCGTTAACAAGACGAAAAAAGGTGGAACGTATCGATTCGAAAAGTGGAAAAAGCAAGAAGGGAATATAGAATGAGATGAAATATGATCTTTGAATGGCAGCTGTCAATACATTTTGTTCTCTCGTTATCCTTTTTCATTTTATTAAAAAGGAAATCACCACCTCCTATATAGATATATGTGTATGGAGAACGTCGGGGACCAGGAATATCAAGAGGACATTTATTATTGTCATGTACTTTCCCGTTCCCAACCGACATTCGAGCGATAATGATGACGAAAATTGAAATTGTTAGTTTGTGCAATTTTCCTAACAAGGGTAGTTTGATAAATTATAATAAGTTTTTAGTGGATGAAATCATAAAAATATAACATATAGGTATACCATGTCCAAGCATTTCAAGAGAAACACGGGAATTTAACAATACTTAAAGTTATAACTTTGAGATGTCTCGTTTTTATACTTGGCTTGGTCTCATTATTTTAAAATCATTAACATCGTGCAAAAGATAGAAAAGTTAGTCATCTCCTGAATAAATATACTTATATTTATACTTGACATTTTCATTACTTTACAGCTCCCTTAAATGTCAACGAATTTCAACGTAGAAATAAATTTATCTAAATATATTAGGTACTTATTCATATTTTCTCTATACGTATGTATGTATATAGGTAAATTTAAATTTGCAGATGCTAAACTTATGAAAATTTTATGAAGATAGAATTTATCTCATCTAAAATTTATCAAAACTATAATTTTTTTCAATTCTTATTTCTGATCTAAGCAATAGATTCGAATGACTGAACTAGTTAGGTACATTAAAACCCTTTTTAACCGGTAATTTTTAAGCTATTTTAAATGTAAGCTGAAATATGTAGCTAAAATTTAAGGGAATGGTGAAAGTTATATAAATTATAGGGGAGAGTTGCCAAATGCGTATTGGTCACCTAAATCGTACCAGATCTTCTATTCAAAAATTAATGCATTTTAATGCCTATTGGTGGTAAAGATATGAACTTTTATTTATGTCAAATGGCAGAAGCATAAAGAAATCAGGCAAGTCTGATGTTATTTTTAAATTATTTTAATCGGCTGAATTTAATATAAATCTACAGTTTCTGAGGTAGTTTTCTATGTTTTTGAAAACTGGCTATTTTATATTATTTATTTCTTTTTAATTTTAAAAACATGCTAATAGATAATGTTTAAAAGTAAGCTTAAATTATTTGGCGTGGCATCTTTTTCCTAAATCGTATAACCTCATGATCCAATGCTTAAAGTGCCAATAGTAGGGATACGTGAAGTTAGTGTAGGAAAGAAGACAATATTTATTACTGTCCCAATTGTATTTCAGTTAAGTAGCGTAATATTAAATTTTCTTTTTATGCTATATGGTACTTATATTAAATTTAAATTAAACTCAAAATACAGTTTAACTTTTCATTTTTTTGTATCTTTAATTTAAAATATGAGTTACGATTTATAAGATTTAGGATACCAGTTGCCTAAATCGTGCTGTTTGCATGATCTTACAAAAGTGTTCAAAAGTGATCACAATGATAGGACGTAAAAACGAACCTAAACATAAGTGAAGGAGTAAAAAAAACAATAAAATTCCTAAAGGTGACCGGACTAATAGACAAATTTAAAAAGAAAATAACAAAGTAAAATATCTAAAAGTGGATAGACTAATGATAAAAATTAAAACAATGTTCACTAAAGGAAAATACTATTCTAATAAACCTATTTTAAGTGATCAACTTATAAACCCTTATGTGATTAATAAACACAATAAACTGTGAATATTTAAAGTCGCGAAATGACCATGCTGTTTAAGCGACTTAAAACAAAAAAAAAAACATAAATATTTAAAAAATCATATCTATTAGATTGCAACTTCAATAGTTAATGCATTGATGCAAATCATAATATTTACTAAAATTCCTACTTAAGAATATATAAACTGTATTCAAAATTAAGTGGTACGCATTTCGCAACTCTCTTCTACCCATACAGAAAACTGTTAAAATTACACGACAGTATATCTAGCTTATTTCAAAATGGATGACATTTAAAATTCATAAATATTGAATGCAATATTTGATGCAGCATTATAGGCATAAACAAGAGCAGTAACTTCCTTTCATTTTAATTTAACATAAGAATATTCTGTCAATTATTTATAAGTTATCTATAAAGAGTAAGCAATAAATGTAAAATGATATGGCAGACATATTTGTTGATAATATTTTATTGTTAGGAGAATCTAAAACTATTGACCAAAGTAATTATAATAAATTAACAAAAAGATTGAATTTCTTTAACGGTATAAGTGCGAAAGCACGAAGTGGGTGCAGTTGTGCGGGGTGCAATTCACTACTTGACTTGATTTTTAAGTTATTTATCTTAAATTTCGATTAAACCCAAGCTAAACTTACATGAAATATTAGTATTTAAATATCAACCAACTGCAAATCAATCATTGAATTTGCAAGTTATTTAAATTCAAAGCTTAAATTTTGAACTAAATTTATTGCATAAAATTTCCAGTGACTTAAATTGTTGAATCCCTAGTTGCGCATATTAATTGAAAAAAAAAATAGATATAATATCTGAAACTTAACACTTTAAGTTTAGTTTTACAACTATTACTATATAGTTACGAATGAAACTTTAGGATTTTATTACCACACAAACTCGACAATACCTACTTTAAAAATTGAGACAAGCCATGTAGAGGAAATCTAATTCTGGGAACAAATATTTCTCTCTTCTGCTTTTTATATTTTTTAAAATAATAATTACTTAAGTCTTGCTCCACAGATGAATTTTTCGTTTCACCGAATTATAGAAAAAAATTTCCTCAAAAATTTGGAGTCTTTTGTTAACTATAGATCCGGAAAAATCCCGACCCTCTTTACTCTCTTTATGGGTCTGTGCTGAGTATATTATATAGTTGCAGTTTATGTTCCTGTAATGAATCAAATCTATCAGAAAGTTAGCCAGAGGAAATTTTATTAATCACTAAAACTGCTACGAAAATTGCTAATTGCTTTGCTTGTAATTTAACGATTAAAGTGCAAAACGTTCATTCTCACACCTAAACAGAAAGAAAACTATAATTTATGCTACGAATCATTTGCTAAATTATTTGCATAGATATAGAATGAATAACGATATTCTAAAAAATTAAAAGCAATAGATATTTTTGCATAATTGATATTTTAGAGAAAAAAACTTTCATTATCATTAAATTATCATTAAAATTTAAATATTAAGGTAAGCTAAATCATAAAAATTAATTGCTTTACTTTTATTTACATTCGATCTACGTAAAGTTATAGGAAATGGTAAAAAATAATAAATTATTAAATCATGTAGTACGCTGCAGTGATGCAGTGAGTATATAGCCTTAAATCGTCATTGCTCAACAACAACCCTTAAACTTAAAAATAAGAAACCAACTGTCCAATCAATGGAAAAAATATCTTAAATTATGTCTAGCATATAATTACAAAATTTTGAAAATGGGCATAAGTGTATTGCGTATTTATTCTACCTGCTTACCCATCCACTTACATTATTTAGTAAGGTTATACGTCTAGTTTGATAGTGTAGGTACACCCAAACCTCGCTTTGCGTTGTTTCGTTTTGCGTTTTTTCGAAGTTGCGTCACTGCTGAATCAGTATTAATTTTCACTGTGCGTCGTTAGATTTTCGAAGTTGCGTTGTTTTGGGCTCGAGTCCATAATTCACTTTGCGTCGTTTCAATTTGCGTCGTGTTTTTTTGGAACGTAACCACGACGTAAAGTGAGGTATTGGTGTATTTCAAATGGTTTTCAAATTTAATGCTTGACTTGACTCGTTATTTAAATATAAGCATTAAACTTGATTTCAAGCCAAATTTTAGACAAGTAGCTAAAAAAATCAAATCAAGTCACTTAAAAATTAAATAGCGAATCTCTAGTTAAATCGACTGTATCTTCGCTATGTACTACGTTCGTGGTACTATGGTTGGATTCCCAGTAAACCCTAGATATTTCTAGATTGGTAAATTACAGAAATATTCACATTAACAAAAAATAAATCAGTCATTTCTGATTTTTACAAACTGTAAGTTAAGGATAGCTTGAATTAAATGCTTTTGTATATCATTTTTATCTTTATAATTATAGCTTAAAGTAAATTGTAAGTATACCTACTATACTATTATACTATTCGTGTATGTTATTGTTTTCATTTATTATTTATTTTTCACTTTCTTCAAGAAACGCAAAGCTTTGGTCCTCCCTAGCCCTAAGACAATGTCAATCAACACTTGATAATGTATTTAACCGTCATATTTTTTAAAGTGAAACTTTTTATACATCGTCGCAAATTTTTTGGCCTGTCTTTAGCATGTCGCTAAATGTAACACATTCTCGTCAGGGAATCAGCAAGTGTTTGGCAGAGCTCATATACACATTGTTAGTTATATACCATGTCGTTTTCCCAGGCCTGTTGTGCGAGTTTTTACTGAATGTAATGAGCTATTTTCTTATTTTCCTCTCCATGACAACGTTTTAGTATATTATAAGTTGTCATTAGTTATTAATCATATTTGTATTGGTATTTGTATTTTGATCAGTGTATTGATATAAATGTTATTGTTCACTTGATACAGCTAGTGAGAATAGTGCAAAAATATCCGACGGTGATGTTACAATAGATAACAACAGGCAGATGATCGATTTAACAATATAAATCAACAAATTCAATAATAAAAATAATATTCGAATATAAACATCAATAATGGAAATTCAAAAATAGTTGCAACGGTGCGCGTCACGTAAGACAGTGAATTCGTGCCACATCCCTTTCTTTCTATTCTATTTTCATACCCTAAATCGAATAATTCTCCGAAAAGGTTCAGTTACTTAAGTGCCACACAAAATTTTTTTTATTATATTCTATCTATTACAATAGTAATAGATGCTTAATCTTTCGATTTAAGAAATCTTTTTACAATTTAACACTCTCTATTCTATATTTACAATACCTTATAAAATATAATAAGGTATTGAAAAAAGAAACTAATTATTCTTGGTAAGTTTAATTTCAATACAATATTTGCATGGATTTGATTGAAATATAGAGAAAAATATGTTTAAAAAAAATAAAAGCAGATGAACTGTTCTCTTAGATAAAATTATATTTCTTAATGATTTATACAGAAAAACTACGTGTGTATTTTATTTAGGTTTAGCTCTTTATTACTGCCATTAAAGTTTGTCTATAGTTTTCACATTTTCCAGGTCTCCCATTCCAATTCATGGTTATGGTACGTTCAAGTGGCGGTTCGGGAATTAAAGCCCGACAATAAAGGATGCTGGGGATGATTAGGAGCGGTTCGGGGTAGCTGGTTGTCAATCCAATGTCTATGACAGACACCCGGCCACCCACTATTGCCCATTTCATTCGTATCGCACTGGCTGTTCCTGGCTATTTCTGTGCACCATTCCGATTCTGTTCTATATCGCCCTTTTGTCAGTCGCGCACTTCATCCATCCTATTTGCACATTGCACACTTCCTCGCCCCCCTCCAAACTGACAACTTGACAAGGATTATCTTTTGTTTCACTAATTTTCATTTGTTATTTTATTTCGATTGCTGCTGTATATTCTTTTCTTTTTTTTATGTGTGATTGTATTATAACCCCCCTCATTTGATTTTTGTTAAAATTTGTATTTTCAACTGATTTTTCTTCTATTTGTTTTTAAAAAAGTATATAATCTATAAACTTGATATCCTTTTACGATTTTAACCAGTATAAAAAAAATATTAAGGCTAGGCACTTGTTCTTTAAGTATAGATTCGGTTGAAAGACTCCAGGGAGATTTTTAATATTTTCATTAAAAGCTTAAATGTTCCCAAATTCATATTATTCGTATATTAAAGTCATATAAGTATCGTCAAGTGTTGAATTTTTCATGTAAAATTTTCATATTCGAAACACGTAGGTAGTTTTGGAATGAATTCAAAAAAGTCTTCCCTCTTCAATTCAGCCACATACATTTTCGAATACATATATCAAAGAAGTATATGTACTCGTATATGTATTTTGCAACCCCTATTTCAATGAAAATGTCATCGCTTTATATCAAGCACGCCGTTATCAACACCACCACCATCCCAGACTTATTATCCGTGAATCTACCCTTAACATCGTCGACGACATCTTCTCATTGAGAACGTGCATGTGTGCCGGGAATGAGTACCTACAGTAAGCTGAACGAAATGGGGGCTGCGACTCCCGCCAAGAGCTCGGGATATAGAGGGATATGGCGTCCGTTTCTTCACGTATCTACCAGAACGTGTGTCAAATTTATTTATCTCCCAGTTTAGATGGCATATAATATAATACATTATACGTAGTAGGTAGATAGATACATATTGTGTGAACTATACATTTCCTTTTCGTATCCCATTTGATCCCATCCTATTCCAGAACCACCCCCCTTTTCATTCTGTTCGTTCGCTTCGTTGTCACCGTCATCATTATCATCATCGTTTCCAGCGATTTATTTCGATGGAGACACGTTTCGATGTGGAATCTGTTTATTACATTTCGAATATATATCGGTACGAGTAAAAGTGCCCATGGGGTTTTCACATTATCATTTGTGAAAGAAAAATATAAAATTAGAAGGGTGCAATAACGAAATCACTAACGCCATTTTGTTTTATTATCGCTGTGCAAACAGGGTGAATTGATTGAATGATTGATAATTTATTGGGGCAAAGCGATGAGTCGATCACTTTATGATTTTAAATAGAAAATTAAGTATACTAAAAAAAATTGAACCTTTTAAATTCAAGCAATTTGCCAACATAATCAATTCATTGTTAAAAAATTTTCATTAAATTGACGATACAATAATTGCATTTTAACTTCATTTTTTTTTTGCGTGACACGGTAAAATTGGAAATGACTTAAGAATTGTTTGTAGTTGATAGGAAAAAAAACTATTGAGATGAAATAATAATTATAATTAAGTATCTATTGGTTGAAAGAAACGAAATTGAAAGTGTTTAGAAAGTTTGTCTGAATGACTGAATCAAAGTAGGTTTTAATGTAAATTTTTTACATCCTTTTATGGATGATTATTAGCGATATTTAGGTTAACATTACTATGATATAACCAATGATTAGTTCTTGCAAATAGAAAAAATCATTCGCAAATATATTTATATGCAAAGAATAAATTTGATTTGAATATGCTTGTAATTAATCGTTGTTAGTTTTGATGAATTATACATTTTGTGATAGTCCAAATTTATAAACAGATTTCATCATAGGTATATATGAAGAACTAATAACAAATTAACGCCAATCAAAAATAAAGTTTAATTTAGCATTATTTACATCTATTTATTTGTTCGATGAATGAAAATTGCAACATCTGTAATTTATTTAGCTACACTCGAGCGTATATAAGCATTAATATAATGACCATTGTACAAATATACCTAGGTATACATATATTTAAGGTATACCTTATATAAAAAGACAATAAAAAAAGAAATACAAAAATTATGGTGTATAGGTATATTTACATTGTATATTCTTTAAGTGTTGTATTTTCTTATTGATTATTTAGAGTTTGACGGTTTCAATTTTGAAATTTTTCTCTTCAAGAATAAAATAAAATAAAATTTCGATAAGACATTGTTTTTCCCTATAGACTTTCTGGTAAATTAGCGTCTGGAGATATTAGAACCGCAATCGAAAAGGTGTTATTTTCTAACTGATGTGAGTCAAATAACCTTTTGGGTAGGTAGATAATTCATGAAAGAATTTTTCTTAAAAATTTAATGAATTTAAAGCTAATCTTAAGTTAATTTTTCGATGCTTAAAAATGCTTAGATATATAAAAATAAAACATATCCATTGATAAAGTGCAAAAATCAACACAAAGGTAAATAGATATAATAAAGTAGATATTTTTTGAATACATAATGAAACGTTATTTTTGAACTCTTATGACTTCATTTTATAAAACAAATAATATAAATTCGAAATAAGTTCACCAAGCTATACACATTGGACGTTTTGATGACGTCTTCTTTAATTCATAATCCGTAATTCTGATATTCTAATTACAAATATGATGAATATACATTTTTATATAGAGAACTTTTTAAACAATTTAAAAAAAAAGCAAAAGGATGAAAATTTAGGAACTCGATTTGAGTAATTCAGAATTTGTCAACTGTATGTATATCTATATGATAGACGTAAATTTCATAATCTTTGCTTAACGGAATATGATTAAATTTTAAAATGTTGCATTTCTGAAATCTTATGGCTAAGTATAGGTATACTTTTAGTGAATCGAATACTTAGTTTAGAATTCAAAAAGTAAATAATGAAATTTTATAAAGTATAAGTAGGTATACCTACATATAAATAGACGCAATTATGGTTTAATTATTATTAAGTAAATTCTAAATACAAATTTGTGCGTAAAAAATATTACTTATATACTTACTATATACATACTTACTATATTACTTATATAGGTAAGTAATTGCAGTTTCTAGCATTTCTATTTCAATTTTTTTTAAAAAAATCATAACAAAGATTAAACTATCTTAAAAAAGTCACTAAGTGGCGTGGTGAACTAGATAGTTGCCTTATACGCCAGTGGTCCTGGGTTCGAATCCCAATGAAATCCTAATATGTTTTTCAAGGGTTTGTTCAGATGTTGATGCGAATTTAAATAAACCAAAAGAAAAAAAAAACTATCTTAAAAAAATTAACAAATTTACGTTTATACAACAATTGGTTTAAGTATACAACTTACAGTTATAATTTAAAAAAAATAGAATTAGGTACTTATTGTATTTGATTCAAATTGATTGTAACCATAGATACTAAGGTAAAGTACCCAGTAGTTGAACGGGTTTCAAAACAAAACCTATTTACCCCTAATTTAAACAAACAAAATACGAATAAATTGATCAAAGAAAAGTTGTTTATGAAAATATAGATATGTTTTTAAGATAAAACCAAACAGAAAGTAATAAATTATGAAATGATCATATTTTTACAAGGTTTTGAAAATATACATCAAATGCACCAGTAGTTGAACAATCTATTTTGACTTGCCGCAGTAGTTGAACGCCCCGGGAGTAGTACTTGAACAAGTATGAAATACATTCGAAAAATTAGTTTTTCATTGTTGTAAACGATTATTATCAACAAATTGATTAATATTACCCATAAAAAAATAAAAACATGAACTGTTATTTGGGTTATGGATAAAATTCCGTTATAGACACCCCAAGATTTAGACATAACCTTACATTTTTTATGTACCTCTACCTACATTGGAATTTTTAATTTTATTTAATGTAAATGTTATATTATATTAAGTTTTATATAAAAATATATAATAATAGTGACATCTCAAAGTTTTACACATTTAAGATATTTGGTTTTCTGTAAAACTTCGCGGTATTAATAATGTACACCAACAATGTAAATCTCGGGGTGTCTAAACTATAACTTTACTATAATTTTATTAATTTTATCGGATTATATTGTTGATTAACAAGTAAATATTAGTCACAATGTTTATCTTACCTTTGGTATCAACTTTTATTAGTTTGAATTCAATAATATTTTATTTCGGGCAAATAAATAAGTTTGCACTGAAAATTTTTTGGAATTACTGCAGTTTTTAATAATATAATCACTATATATGTATATTTTTATACTTTTTTTAAAAAGAAAACAATTAAATGGAATTTATTATTACTGCACTAGAACACTTGTCACGCTGTTCATCTACAGCTTCCATTAGAATTGCATATACCTAATACTTAAATATCTTGTTCAAGTTTTGGGTACCGCTTTAAACATTGGGAGGTATAGTTAGACGAAAAAAATTAAATATAAAAATTATATTTTTTAGCTTTGCAAAAATTCTAGGATGTTTAGGAAGGACTATTTCATTTGTTGGCACTAATTTTTTTACTTACAATAATAATAAACAGTTTTTTTTACTGATTGATCAGTTTACGGTTGAGTACCTTTTTCATGAAAAAAGGAGCCACTATCGGCTATTCTTTATGTGCCAACTTTTAATGTGACAAAAATATTATTACTTCAATTTATAAAGAAAAAATATCGCTAAAATCGATAACTTAACCAATAAATAATCATTACATACACATATTACTTATAATGAATATTCGGATTTTGTTTTAGAACAAGTTTAAAAATCTGTTCAAGTACTGGGTCCATTTTTGCCAGTGTTCAAGTACTGGGTATTTTACCTTATAAAATTTCAAAATAATATACTAACCTAGGTATGTATATCTATATTAAATATATAAAAATTAGTTCGGGCATTTTAGTTTTTTTTAATCGCATGTTTAATCAAAACCCTAAAGCTGTTGAACGTATAGGAATTACCTATATTCTTATTTGTATCTCATTTGTGTATTATTGTCACACAGTAAAAATTTGGTGTAAAAGCGGTCTCTGAGAACTTGACACGGTCATGTGAGTACGAAATAACGATGTATCTAATGTTTTTTTATAATTTTTGCCAGGGATACGAATGATTAATTTGGGAAGTATTTCAAGAGATCTTGCCATTCCAGAAAAAACCATTCCAGAAAAAACTTCTCTTAGAAATAATAATTATTGATGATAATTTCTTCAAAAAATTCAAAAAAAATTTTTTTTTTTAAAATCCCAAACATTTGACAAGTTCGACAAAGCTCAGACTGTATCTTAGAATTTCACTTATCTTGACTCTAACGCAGTCTTCATTTAGAAATTCAATAAGTAGGTATATTAGGAGTACTATATTTATCCAACGATGTATAGGATAAAACAATTATAATAAGAATTTACTTACGTAATTTATTTCTTACAACCGATTAAAAATCCATAAAAACCACTTATGTTTAATGAAGTACGGATATGTAAAACGTACAACTATTTGGTTTTAAATTTCTATTCATATACATATGTCTATATATAGATAAGGTTTAACATTAAATATCAATTTTAAGAATAACTTTTTATCTTTTATATAGGTAGCAAATAATATTTTTGTTTTTAACTTAAAGTTTTTATGTTTAAATATACCCATAAAAATAAATTGTATACTTAAGTACATATATATGTGTACCTAATTGAACAAGGTCGTACAAGTTACCTACATTTTTCTTTTTTTTATCATTAATTTTAAATTTATGTTAGACTCTTAAATGTATCTACAAGGCGTAAATTATGCATATGATGAAGAAATACTTGCTCGTAGATAACATAACAACTAATAAATAGAATAGTTTTAGGGTTTGCAATAATTATCGTTCAAAGATATTTTATTCCTAATGAAGAAACAAAATATATTTTCCTAAATGGTGTTGAACCCATTATGGAATATACGATGTCGGCCAAATAACCGCCTCGACTGCATTGACTATGCATTGACATACCTTGGCTCTTATTTGATAAAATATTCGAAGACTTTTTGCAAGACAGTGGATCAAGTTCAGAAATAACGCGTTGGATCTCTGTTTTCAGTTCAAGAATCGTTTCTGGTATAGATATATTAACATAAACCTTAGATTTTACAAAACACCAAAAATAAAAATCACTAGACATCAAGTCGATTTAGGGAGCCAATTAACGTCACCATTTCTGAAAAATCATACGACCAGGAAAACGTTTTTTTTTTGTTTTTAAATCGATAGATTATCTTGCTGAAAGGCATGTGGCACCATCCTGTTGAAACCACATTTTTTTCTAGGTTCATGTCATCCAATTCATTATACAAAATTTTAGAAGTGCTAAGTCGTAGCAAGCTGCTTCTGGTAATGTTCTATTGTTAAGAACGACTACGTGTTGATGTTCCAGGATTCTTATCGATACTCTCACTGACATTCGAAATATTTTTGGCTGACCCCACAGGATAAGGCCGCGGTAGAATTTTTTGTCCAGAAACAAATAAACTTTATCAATTTTTTAATTAATATTCGAATGGTGGACTTATTATTAGAAATATTAATACCAAAACTTCCACGAACTTATCGTAGGTACTGAAATGAGACGTAACAAGACGTTATTCTTTAGTAAGTATAGCAATTGATCATTTTTAAAATCCTCAATAACGACGGATGATAACTAATAACTATCAAACATTAGAATTTCCAATTTCCAACTTTAAAACAAAAAAAAATAAAGGGAATTTTCAATTAGCCGTAGCTATACTACCCAATGGACCACCTGAAAAAAAAACATAAGAGTTTACTTTTTGTAAATAAATATTTTTAATAATGATTTGGTAATTAACTATATATACATAACCATAAAGCTGCTCTAATATTCTTCTGACAAAGCATTTTTCAAATATTTGACTCAATATTGATTGTGAGCTTATTGGATGATATGAGATCTTTATCCTTGGGTTTTGAACGAGATTTATTTGTGAAATTTTTCATTAAGCGAGGAAGTATTTGATTCTTAGGGGCCATCCATAAATAACGTCACACGAATTTCATTATTTTTGACCCCCTCCCCCGTCTTTGTCACAGCTGGTCATATTTGTGAGACCCACCCCTCCTTATTGTGACGTCACATATTTTACAATGTTACATCTACAAATAATTATTGAATTAACACAGCAGTTCCAAAATTTGTTTTATTTCAATTTACAATAAATGATTTTTTAATAAAATTAACATAAAATCAAACATTTCAAGAATTAAACAAAAAAAAACGACTAATTATATTAATTACTTAATGATCAAACTTAACCATCTTGAAAGTAAATTGTCAAATTAAATAAAAACAATATCACCGCTAGGAACGGTGCAGCATTTAGCGGAATTTATCAAAGGGCAATAGTATCGGCACGTAACACTACACCAAGAAAAAAATTCTCTTCGGACAATTATATCTAAATATTAAATATTTGATTGGCAATGGACTATCAAATCAATTTTTTGGCGTAAATGAAATTCAGTTGTCAGAAAGTCAATAGTTCAAAGTTCGGGTTTTACTTAGATAAAACATTTAGATTAAAATAGATTTTTAGGAAATTTAGGACTCCTACCGCTCCCTTGTCACACAATGTCACCCTTATTTGACCCCCTTAGTCTTCCTTAACGTGTGACGTAATTTATGGATGGCTCCTTAGAATAAGATTGCATATGATTGTAAAGTGTAGGTACTATTCCTTTTCTGGGTAGCTGTTTAATTATACGATTCTTCCTGTTATCAGATCTTATACTGCGGCCTTGTTTTTGGGAATTTAATTAATGATCCTTTTTATTTCGTTTGAAGTGAAAAACGTGCGTAACATAAAATAAAAAACAGTTTGCACGAAACTGTAGCCTGAAGTATTTTTCCAAGTTAAAAGCAATGCTATTGTGGAAAGCCCTTAATGTTGGTGTCCTAGCAGCTACATATTTAAGATTTCCACTTCATACTTATATCAGTAACGGCCGATTCAATTCTTGATGAAACTTAAATTTTCCAAAAATTTTTCTCGCTCCTCATTTTTAATTATTACACAAACAACAAACAACTATTAGACTTCTCTTTTCAGTATTTATTTTTTTAAAATTGCAGGTATATAACATCTTGCATTGATGGTTAATATAATTGCCGTAGATTGGTACCTATGGCAACGTATTTATAAAAGGAATTATCCATTTATTAGAGGTAAAACTATTGTTAATTATAAATAAAAAAATATAGATGCAAATAGAATGAGTTGGATATTTTTATGTTGTTGTTTTTGATTAAAACGAATTTAAGAAAATGTGCACCCAAAAAAGAAAGCTCGGGTCCAGCATGCAAATAGAACGGCCGCCTCCATTCTATGGTTCTTTGTTAAATATATTATTTATCTATTAAATTAATTAACTATTGTTATTTATTACAGTATTTTTCTTTTGTTTTTATTTATTGTGAAAATTATCTTTTTATGGTTGTTATTGGTTTAGAACATTTAGTGGTGACTATTAAGACATTATATTTTTCATTTTGTTGGTTGTATTGTTAAAAATCAATATAAAAATGGTGAAACTACAAAACATTCAAATTTGTAATAATTAAAAATTAAAATCCGTATAAACTGCGCTACCTAGTACTTTAGAAGATATATAAATTATAAATTCTTCTTTATAGAATACATTTTGATAGCCTACATGAAGTGTTGAGATGACTTCCTTTTGTGAGGATACGTTTTAAAAAGCTCTCAACACATTTAATAGTTAATACACTTGATTCTAAGGCCTACTTAACTTTCGTAACAAAGCATCAGCTACCCTTATGGTCAAATAACTAAGTATAACAATTCCAATTCCTTTCTGTAAAATACGATGTTAATCCAATCATTCGAGTCAAGTTTTATTTCGCAATTCAAAATGGAAATATTTGCTTAAATATAATTTGGACACAATAATAGAAATGAATAATTTTTTCAAGTACTTTCATTCCCGGCCTAGGGTGGTTTAAACACCCTTTTAGCCACCCCAAACGCGTTTCAATGTGACATATGTATGTACGTGAATGCAGTTTTGTCATCATGGGGTGTATTGTATTTTATATGTAACGTGTACAAAAGATATTACAACCCCTATTACATAACGATCGTTCATATATAAGGGTGGTCTAATGGTGATTGGCTGCGTGCATTGACATGGGGGCTGACAACGGGGGTTTTCAACGCGCTTTTAGGGGTTTAGATAACACTAACTCTGAAATGATTATATTGTAATATATAACTATGTAAAGCGTAAATTATCGTCGAACATTCATTGGGTCAGAGAAAAAAAAGGTTCCATAACTAACGATCTGTGTATATTCATAAAATGAAAATTTTAATTTTGAATCTTTACAAGCCCGATAATTATGTTTATAATGAGAATTTTAAAACTGTTCAAGTTTATTACAATTATGTATTATTAGAGATTTAACATGGAATTAACATGGTTTTTTCTAAACAAATTATTATCGTTATTAAAGAGAATTCCCATTACAATCACGCGTTAAATTGTGAGGAAAAGAACGGGATTTCAATTGTCGTTAGTGAGATTTCGAAGCGTCTTTCTCTCGTGACAAAATCATTATAATCGTTAATCAGAATGACATGTTTAACGAATATGTCAACACACACGCTATAGCCGCCATTTATAATTAATCATCACACTAATTATAATGTCTTGGGCGACTTATTTTCTCTTTAATATAAGATTTTTTCGAGATTGAGATGAAACGGTTTGTAGTTTTGTTGTTGTTAACGAGATTGTTGTTAAGTTTTTGATGTCAAAGAGATAAAATGCATCGTTGAGGAATGCATCTATAAGTTATTATGATGAAGAATATAATTAGGTGTGCTTTTATAAATGATGAAGAAGACATTTTTAAGTGTGATTTTCTATATTAATATAAGTATAATCAAATGGGACGAATTGAATGTAGGTATGTAGTTATACGTATAGGTATGTATGAATAATGGAAGTTTTCACGCGAAGTGATAATGACGTCGACATGTAATGGACAATTCTTCATATAAGTAGAAGTCATTAACTTGTATTAACGTTGTCAAGGTTCCGCTTTTTTAAAGGACTTTATATTGTTTTTCGTTTCATTGCATTTTGATAGAATATTTTCTACTGCCTCTGGGCATCTACCTGAAGTATGAGGTGCGATTCGGCAAGGCTTTTATTAAAGGTATACCTATTATTTGACAAAAAGTTTAATATTAAGGTGCCTAGTTAACTCAATATAAATTTTATTAAAGAATTGAATAAAACTTAATAAGGATTTTGAAAGTTATAATACACCAATCCTTCATAATCATGATAATCGAAAATATGCATTAAATATATATATTTTTTTAATTTTTATAATATTTTTACAAATACTCCTATAGTGCAGGTACGAGGTAGGAGTGTATATATGGGTGTAGGGGAAGTGAGCTCAAAACGGGTAAGCTAAGCGCGAAGGCAAAAAAAACTGTAACATTCGTATTATATGGAAGGTTTATTTATTTTATAATATAGTAGGTATATTAATAAAACTTTGGAATAAAACACGATTTGACCAGTATTTTCATATCCTAATTTTGGACCATATGTCCAGTATTTGTTTATTTTAAAAAATAACAAAGTTATCAAAAAACCCGTTATGCCCTATGCATACTCTCTTAAATCAAAATAGTGACTTTCGACTACAAATAGTGACTATTCACTATTTTGTAGTGAAAAAAATACCACTATTTGAATTTGGTGTTATACTTTTCACTACAAAATAGTAAATATAGTCACTATTTGTCGTCGAAAGTCATTATTTCGTTTTAAGAGAGCAGGAGTGTCAGACTGCTTACCTTTTCACTTCCTCTATATCGTAAACTTTTACTATTACTTTTGAACAATTTTTCGTATAGCATTGTGGGTCAAGTTTTTTTGTTAAAAATGTTATTTGAAATTCTATTGTTTAATGTAGATAGGTACCGGGTACATATGTCAATTTCAATTATTAACTCATCCAAATTTCTTGATGATTTAGTGCTAGTCTTACTACCGTAGATTTAGACATTAGGATATATTGGACACCATTTATAAAAATTGTTAATGTTATCGCAAGCAAAAAGAAATAGAAATTATTGTATAGAAATTTTTTTCAACATGTATACCTAAAACTAAACGTGCAAAAGTGCAAAACAAGTAAGTACCGGGTACATCAGGGATGGATGTACAATCAAAATTTTGATTGCATCTAATCCTAAAGTTAGTTTTCCAAAAAAGACACACAAGTAAGTATAACAGTTTGTGAAAATGTAAATAAAAAGATCATACGTAGGTACTACCTACAATCAAGAACTGCTGCCCTTGGTTGGTGAGAAGTTGATAAGTGTAACCTGATTTCTTATTTTGTTTCTATATGACGAACAATAAAAAAGTTTTTCTATTTGTAGCTATCCCGCCGGAAGCATTTTCCAGAAACGTTTTTCCAGGGTACAAATTAGTATAGCTATTGGTTTACATTTGACACAAAAACTTTTACAAGAAAACGAGGTTTTTTGTTTGGTTCCTGTAACAAAAACAGATAGGTATGTAAATACTATAGTTATCTTGCAGGAGCTATAAATTTTTCCAGAATTATTATTCAAATACCGATCTCTAAGATAACCCTTTATGTCGATTTGTTCGAATCGAAAAATACGTCGATTCAATAACGTGTTCATGTATATGAGTTAAACGCAATGAATACTTTTTTGTTCTTTTGTTTATATTTTAACAGGTTTCTTTGTTTATTGCCCTGCAGGAATCTGGTATTGTTCTGGAATAGTAACATATATACCTACCTACCTACACTCTTCGTTTAATAAACTTTTTATACAAAAATTTGTATTGATTTATACCTTTTCTTTTGTTTGAATTATAGTTGTCTTGCAGAAACCATACATTTTCACGTGATCAATATCTATATATATAAGCGAAAAACGATCACTGACTTATCACGAGATCTTTAAAACTATAAGCCCGATCGACTTGAAATTCAACATAGTTACTCCTCTTACCATGTAGACGCGTGCTAAGAACGGATTTTACGAAAATCCTATTGAAAATGCATTTTTTATTGATTTTTCTTAAATTTTTTGTCACGTGGTACACTTTTGACCAATGTGCGCTGAGGTAGCATTTCTCTTGCCACTTCATAGACGCCATTGAAGGCAAACAGCTGATTGAACCTGCACTAATAATATTAATCTATATATATATATATATATATATATATATATAAGCGAAAAACGATCACTGACTTATCACGAGATCTCTGAATCTATATAGGTCCGATCGACTTGAAATTCAACATAGTTTCTCCTCTTACCATGTAGACGCGTACTAAGAACGGATTTTACGCAAATCCTTTCTAAAATAAAATTTTCATCTACCCATCTTTACAAAATTTACTATTTTTTTACGTAAACTTAACTGTGATGACTTTTTTATATTTTGCTATGACGGTTTCTATTAATTATGATAACCAGTCAATTTAGTTATGTCCAGCGAAGCGGGCGGGGATCAGCTAGTCAACATTTAATGTCAAAGTTGATCAACCTTTAAACTAAGGTTATTTGCCAAATACTGCATTTAGAAGCATTCGAAATAGCGTTGCTTACGAATGTAAGGCATCAGTGGTACTAACAAGTTAACATAAAAATATGAGTTTGCATTATTGAATTCTAATTATCATCTGTCATTATTATCTGAATAGGACGATTTCATTAAAAAATTAATTATTTTGTTTTAGCTCATCTCGAAACTTGATACAATAAAAATTTAGAATTAATTTATAATATATAGGTTAACTGTTTTGGTCGCTAATCCTGGCTATATATAGGAAATTGTCTCTACATCTTCGAACGAATACTCTACGCGTAATACTGTAGCATTTACAAACTAATCTATGCTAATCTTATTCCAATTAAGCATAAAGTTATTTATTTATTTTTAGACTTAAAGTTATTTTCTTTACCTTCAAGTTATTTGCGTGCGTAACTTGTATTATATTTATAAGACAAAGCGTTATTAAAAAGCAAATGCGTGTCGTATAGGTATTTGAATATACCTATAAAATGTAACCACAATTTAATTTGAGGGTGTAAACTCTAAGCCACAATATGTCTGTGAATTTCCTGTATTATTATTCTCATTACAATGATGAATAATTGAATTCGGTGGATTCATAGAAACGACAACATGACAATAACTACAGAATTGAATTTCTTTTCTTTGTTATAAAAAATAAGTAGGGGAAGCCCGGGCAAGATGCATAGTGTGGGTAAGACGAACACTCAATTTTATTAAAAACCTACCATAAATAGCACCTACTGGATGAGCTCAGTTCGGTAAAACAGCGACTCAGCAGCGCTATAACAGTTCAATCAAAGCGATAATTGCTGTAATTTTTTTGGTAAAAATAAATATAAAAGTTTTTTGCTGTTTTGTTACGATTTTTGGCAAAGTTTGTAAATTGATTTTATGTATTATCTATGTATTAAATGTTAACGAACAGACTATATTTAATCGATTGCGTGTTTTTTGAAGTTTAATTTGTGTTTGTTACTTTTCATTTGTCGGTATAAATTTTACAGTAGGCAAAACAACTTTTAAATGCTAGTGCCTTGGGCAAAACGGATAGCTATAAAAATACAAAAATAGCTGATTTAACAGGCCTCAGTAATTAAGCTGCTCATTTGGGTCATTCTTTTACAAATCGTACACCATTCGACACTTGACATTTTATAATCGCCTGAAATTTTTTTTACAGCTTCTATGCGTAAATATAACAACCCGTATTTTTGGATTTTGCTCAAAAAAAATTTCTTTCCAAACTATGCCCATTTAAATTTTCGATGATATTTGAATTTTTACCAACTTTTGCCTATTTGAAATTTTATATCTTCAGTTCTACTATTCGGATTTACGTCGGATTTTTTTTATTCTATACATTGTTACTTAAGGTTTAAAAGTATATTTTTTAAACAATAATTTTGGATAAATTTTATAAACAATTGCAATTTAATTGTTTATAAGCTTATATCACCCCCTTACCCCAACTTGAATCGAACTAAAAAAATATCATTTTATTCCTTATTTTATCATCTACAAAACCATGTTTACAAAAAGTTGGGATCTCTCTTATTTTGGAAGATATTAAATATTTTCGAGCGCAAGGTACCGAAACGCGCTCCACGTGCGTCTAATTCCTAAGATCTCCAACGCTAGCACCTACTTTACATCGCTGAATGTTAACCATTTTGCGTTTGGGTATAAAAATGTTTGTTAGAAGAACTTCAAAATAGTTTTACAAAATATATAAAAAAGACTAGTATATCCGATTTAGCCGATTCTAGTATATACATAAAATAATAAAGAAGTCTAGCAATAAAAATCGAAAGGACAAAACAAGTTGTTTATATTTAGTGTGCTCAGAATTATATATTAAACCGCCTAGGCCTATCGCAGATTGGATAGCGTGCAACCAATGCAAAAGGTGGGCACACGAGAACTGTACATCTTGTTCAGGGGTAGGAAGCTACTACTGTAATGATTGCGAAGATTAAAACACCAATTGTCTTACTTATCCGTATTACCCGAGGGGGGTCGGGGGGTGGGGGTGCGAAACGGATAATACGCACTTTTTTTGTTATCAAAAATTTATTTAGAAGTTGTTTAAGTTTCAAAGTTTTTACTAATATTTTCCAATGATGATTAACCAAAATACAAAATAATAATAAAAAGACTGTTATCGATTAGAAATTTATGTGTTTCTTTACCTTTAGCATATTCGTCTTGCCCGGGCTTCCCCTACCCAACGATGAGTACGTATGTATATGTAATAAGTACGGGTGCTCAAAATTTACTCAAAATGTCTTCAATACGTATAATAAGTATAGTAATAATAATATGTAATATTAGTAGATTGATTATTTGGAGGGTAGTTTACATTACTAACTAGTAAGTATTACAACAGAATAAAAGAATCCTTTATTCAGAGATATTTCTACCTTTTATATTACCACCATACGATATTTGAAAATTACACTTTCGGAGCTGAAATAGTTTTAAATAATAAATTATTTAACATGAGATATTTTTTTACTAATTCAATATTAACAAGTTAAATGGTTATACATAATACGAATATATCAAGAATATTATAAGATTATCTTCAACACTTTGCAATTTATCAAAATCATAATTGTGTAAAAAATGTCTTCATAGAAAATATGATGAGTTAAATATTTAACATTTTAAAGCGCGTTAATCCAATACTTATAATACGTTAAGTACGTGTGTGCTTTTTTTAAATAAAAAATAAATGTTTATTAATTGATAGATAATACAGAACCTTGTATATATTTGTATTAAGAGGTTGGTAACCTTATCATAAAAGAATAACAAAAATTCAGAAATTTATTTTCAAAAATATAAATGAAAGTTTTATAAGTATTAATAAATGCTATAACTCAACGAACTAGATTAGAGCTTTTCTATAAATTAATAGCACTGTATTTTTTTTCTCTCATCAGCTATTGACATACATAGGTACTATATAGGTTCTCAGTTAAAGTTTCCTAAATCCGAATCTGCTCATCATTTGTATTTAAAAACTTGACTTGATTAATTCCTTAATATCCTTTTGAACTCATTTACTTTAATTGTGATTTGTTCAAGTTTTGTTTGTACACAATAATTTACGGTATAAACCGGATAATATCCATGCAAGGATAATCAGGACTTTAATTCATAGGAAGATAGATACCTATTAAGAATAAGAGGAAACACACTTAGTTATATATAAAGCGTGCCACTTAAAAGTCTCATTTCAGGGCTCAAAAACAAAATCAAATGTTAAGGAATTTAAACTACATCCATTCACTGAATGATTTTGGTATTAATAGACTGGTCGTTAAAATGCATTTATCTTTGACTTCTCCGTTGCTCTTTCTTAGATAATTGTCAGTTTAAACATATTACATTATAGCAACAGTAGCATGTTTCATTATTTTCCACTTATTATTTAATTCAACCTCCAAAATCCGATCTGAATAGAGAATAAAAAATAGAAAACGTCAATTGATTAGGAACTATACTTGGCTGTTTGATTGCTTAGTTACACTTGATTATTTTTCTTAGATATTGCCTCTGTAGTTTTTCTATCCAGACTTGTTATAATCAAGCCCAAGAGCGGTGAGAGTCGAGGGGGGTTAATTCATTAAGAAAAATGACTCAGCTTAAACGATTGAATCGAAAATGACTTGGTCCAAATGATACACACAAAATATAGTGATGATGATGATGATGTCTTCATCTTCAATTATTTTCGTCTCACTCGATTCAATTAGCTGCCATGTATGTGGAAAGAAAAAAAAACGTCGTATATAAGGATGGGATAATATTATTATTATTGAATAAATATAAAAAGAATCAGTCACTTAATAAAAAATAATAAATAATAAATAATAAAAACAGATATCGTCTGAATGTCTTAATCATGATGATGATTTTTACATAGTAGTTACTTGACTGTATCATCGGGCATTCTGGTTAATAGATAGAGATATCCACACACTGGTGTTACGCAAACCATCGATTTGTGACTGCTGTGTGTAACCTTTTCACAGAGCGAAATGGCTGATCAAAAAAAAAGGTGTTCAAGACAGGATTATCATTAACGTTACATTCTTAACAACGGCAAACAAAAACACGTCAATAAATGAAAGCTGCTTACTTTTTTGATTGGACGAGGAAAAATCAACTCGTTAATTGTTTTGTATTGCTGATTGTTGAATGGGGCATTAAAATAATAATCAAGACAACGTTGGATCTAGCTCGTGAAACCCGCATGGACCCGCATTTTTTATCATTTTCAATTTGTTTATATTGCTTTTGGATGACACTGTAATCTTGTGTTTTTAACTGGATAATTGATTTGATGAATTTGTGTGCATGCAGTATTTAATCGATTATTTCAACAATATTGTCATTTAAAATTTATTTTTGATGGATCATTATAACCTAGAAGCCCGCTGGATGATTGCTACACCCATAACGTAGCTTAATCATTTTTACATCGAATTAAATCTCTTTTTTTCTGTACATTAAGAGATCTCCATCACTTTATCTCATCTTTAACAGCTATTTTCGCTTATTTGCGGACACTTTTAGATTGGCACGGTTATATATAGGCCTTATATGGCCAAATTTACTGCAACTGATAAAGACACCTATTTTTAAGTCACTCTTTTATTCAATGAAAATTTTACAAAAAGTCTAACAAACCAAACTGCTTTATATATAGGTATAATATTTTAATTCGATGATAAACAATTTATCACAAAAACCACTTTAATTATACTCAGATCGTTTCACCATTATACCTACTTGAATCTTTTGTATTGACAGAATTATTTCCCTAGAATGCTTCAATGCTGTTTTCAGTTGCTTTATATAAGCAAACCGTTATCCTCTTGAACATTTTAGACTTCGTTCGCTAAAACTTCTTATTCCAATTCCAATGTTCTAATTCTTGGTTTTCTTAAAAATTGATTATTCTATAAGAATTAAATCTAGAATTTCTTACTAGGTTATAAATATAAAGTAGGTACCTACACAATAACGTAATTCTGAATTCAGAGGTTCTTGCTTGCTGTAAGGGGGAGTGTTAACCCACATTTATTTACACATAATATATTTACAATTTCAGTGGTCAGCACTGGCCCCGTATAAATTGAATTGCTTAAGATATGTAACGCTGTTTCGTTAGAGCAGTTGCGAGAGGTATCACTGCAGTTTAGAATTTAATTTCTAGTCGCCACACTACCATAAGGTAGGCCCAGAATATTTAACAATGAAATTTTGCACTATAGACCAGCGGTCTATCAAAAAGAAGACAATCAAAATGTAAATTAAGCATTATTTATTGAATTAATTTACACAAAAAATAAAAAAGTTAAATGAAAATATTAAGTATGTAGGTAGGGAAAGTGAGCCCAAAACGGGTAAGCTAAGCGCGAACGTAAAAAAAACTGTAACATTCGTATTATATGGTAGGTTGATTTACTTTATAATATAGTATAATTAAACCCAGTTTGCCCTATACATAAGCCTAAAATGGGTGACTACTTTGGGCAAAACGGGTTAAGGTCTTTTTATTTGCTGCAATGGGTCATGAATCATTTTTTTTTCGTTTTATATTAAAATCACGTATCATTTACATTTACGTAATAGATATTTAATTAATGACTATCAAATAGTGACTACTCACTATTTTGTAGTGAAAAGTATACCACTATTTGAATGTTGTGGTATACCTACTCTGCACTGAAAAAATAGTGAATAGTCACTAAAGTCACTATTTCGATTTAAGAGAGTGAGTCTCAATATTTTAATATAGGCTATTTAATCGATAGAGATTAACACTAGTTTATATCACTAATTTTATACTCATTTCATCAGAATTTTAGAGTTACCTATTATTATAGAGTTCAAATATGTTAATATGGTAATATAGAACAATAATTATTACAATTAGATATAATAGAAATACAAACTGATAGTAAATTGAAGCTAAAATGCTTCAGAACTTCATTCTTGGCACAAATCACAATAATATGCCCTATGCCAGAATATGAAGTACAGGTTTCATGTCGAGCTCATTCTCTACAATCTTCACACGGATGAGGTATGTATATATAAATTTTCGGTTTTTTTCTGCGTATTTTTCATGTTACATTTTTGATATTTATCTACCCGTTTTGCCCAAGACACTATTATCTTTTTAAAGTAGAATAAACTCAAAGTGGTAGATAAAGCAGACAAAGTGTTCATGTAATTTCAAACTTATATTAAACTTAAATAAAACGATGATATGAACAACACGAAAATTATAACGATTTTCAACTAACCTGAACATACTTAACTTGAAATTTTTTATTAGATATAATTAGCAAAAAAAAACGTTTATTTAAAATTCCTATGTTGGTAAACAATTCCGGCGCTCGAGCTTAGCTGATCAAAGCTCGTCAGGGTTAGACAAACGTCCACGCACGCGTACAAAATGCTAACGCTTCATACAGGAGCGTAAGACTGCTTACCCGTTTTGGGCTCACTTCCCCTATCCTAATAGATACATACAATAAAATGTTCATATTGGACCAAGCAAAACAAAAATTAATTGAAAACTTTTCCCTTCAGGTTTTGGAGAAATGCTGTTGCTTTATTTTATGTATTTATACAATAACTCCAAAATTTGAGCTTTTGATTTAATTTTAAAGAATGGTTTGTAAAAAATATTGGTAGTAATACTAAAAAACTTTAGATAGGTACAATTTTATTTTTAATTTGTTCTAGCATCGGCTGGTAAGTGATACGTATATATGTATGAAAGAAAAAAATTCGTGATTTTAACACATTCGCGTCGGAGGACGCATGGATGCGTCTTTAGAGTCCCTGTACGTACTTCTATTAGTTTTAATCTCATGAAGTTATAATCACATTTTTATCTTTTTTCTTTATTTAGTATAGGTAATCGGTAATTAGGCAGCGTTTTTAAACCAAATATTTTATATTCTGGAGTTTAATTCAACTAATAATTATTTATATACCAGAAATACTAAATAAATAAACGTCAATTGAAAATCATTTAGCTCTCATTGTTTGAAAAAATTCAACATGAAAATAAGCTATATTTTGACCTCACCCATTAGTTTAATGAAATATGTATTTGTGTGGAGTGTGACGCCATTAACCTTTGAAAATCTATGAGTATAATTTTTGACTGTGTCAGTTTGAAAAAAATCGCCTTCTCTTTTTTGTGTTACTCTTTTCAAGTATTTTATTTTTCAACAGTTTCATTCCATTCAATTTTAACACTGTCAGCCATTGTACGTTTGTGTTTCAATTCCCCACTCGTGTTACTGTCAATCAAACAGGAAATCCTCTATTATCATAATAACAATAATCATAACAAAAATACAACGAAAAAAGAATACGACGACGTGAAGCAACGAACGAACGAATGGAAAAAAGAAGACAACTCCGCGTTCTATGTACCAAAAACAACATAAAGTAGGAAAAAAGACGAAGAAACAATGACAGTGTGCAGACAGATTTCACAGCACGGAGAAAATATGCCACCACTGATCTGAATATAAGAAGAGGGATTTAGGGGGATGGTGGAAGGCGGGCAATGTCGACAAGGGCGTCGGTTTTCTCGTCTCTTTTAACGAGGCGTGGTTTTTGTTATTATTTTCGGTGGGGGATTTGTGGGTGGAGTTTGAGAACCAACGTTTCTACGTTGTAATAATATGACGATGAAACATAGCGGTTTTAGTGAGCTTTGGAGGCACTGAGCTCTATTAGTGGAAGCGTCAGCTCGAAGTCACGTTGTAGAGTTTGAACGAGTTTTCTATAGATGGCAATAGGTGATGGTGATGCTGTGAAGAATACGGTTCATTTCTTCACTTTAAGGGTTGAGGGATGATTTTCGCCTTTTGATTTTTAACAAATAGATGGTGTAGCCTTACTAAAAAAAGATGTAGATATAGTATCGTAATTTTCTTAACAAACTATATATCTACTATTTTAATTTCTTAAACAAATACTACCAGCTACCCACAACTTCGTTGTCGTAAAATTTAACAAAAAAAGTAAGTAAGGCTTATGTTAGTTTCAGAAAATAATACTTTGTCTATAAAGAGAGAAACCACCCAAATCTCTTCTACAGCAAAAAACAGAACAACTTCTAATAATTTGGTTACTAAAATGAAACGATAACTCAATGATAATCTTCCATGTATAAACAATTAAAAATATTGCTGCAGTAGAGGAAGATAGCCTAATTTGAACCATCCAAAGACTACCTATATGAAAGTTTGTGTCTTTTTAGATAAGCATTCGCAAATTAATTATAAGTATAGATGTAAACGAGATTAAGCCAATTGTGTACCTACTTGTGAAAAAAACGTCTCATGGTTACATTGAGAGAAAAGTTATTCTTTTGACTAACAATAAGTCTAAAATAAGATATTTTCACGTAATGGAAAGCCGTTAATTAAAAATAAACGTTTTTATTAGATATATCATCGGAAAGCGTACTTATTTATTTATGATTTTCAGCAGCGGTCGGGAACCGGGGTAAATTACCCCAAATAAGGTAAAAATTAAGTTTTTGGGGATAATAAGAAAAATTTTTGCCACGGCTATATTATAAGCATGATAGTATTTATGGCCGAAGATTGTATTCAAATTGTTCTTACATCAAAAAGCCCCAATTTTGAAGTTATTGTATCAAACATGAAGCAAGATCATTAAGCAAAATCTGAGGGGGGAAAGTTTTCAATTAATTTTTGTTTGTTCTTATTTTGTTTGTCTATTACATACATAGGTACTTACTACCTACTCTCATACTATTTTTTTCGGGTCAATTAAGTCAATAAATAATTTATAATTTAAATGTACATTGATTGCCTCCTTTTCAAAATTAGGGGGCAATATCGACTTATGCAAAAATATTTTGGGGTAATGGCAAAGAAAGTTCTCCGACCGCTGATTTACAGTAACAGCCTGAAAGTCTATGATAGATTTAGGTTTTATGCATTATCAAACATAAAATACTCAAGTTGCTTAAATTGAACCAAAAATAGTTGCCAAAATTGGACCAGTCCAAGCAAAGACAAATCAATCAAAGTGGTGGAAATAACCAGCAGCCCTTATAAACTGCGGTCAAGTCAAAATTTTAAAAAATAAGTTCATCTAACCTTAAAAAATTCAAAAACATAACAAAGATACTGCTGCTTTATAGCTCTGTGTTACTACTATGAAATACCACACTTGGATACATACTTGGTCGGCTGGAGTTAATAATAAAATACAAAGCTTCTTTTATTGTCATTAAAAAGCTAATAGTCCGATTTAAAGAACTGGCAGAATTAAGGATATTGGTTTCCGATTAGTTTCCTTATTTGGATCGATGCGATGATAAGAATTTTTGGGTAAAGATTTAAGTTTAGTTACGATTTTCACTGTTATAAATATTTTATAAATTTTAATTAATTAAATTATATTGAACCTACCTATGGTCAATGAGTTTCTTTTATACTATAGTTTATATTTATTTACACTTCCTATGTGGCTATAATGTTGCAAAACAGAAATCGCAGTTCTCTTAAAAATATAGTCCTATATAGGTATATGTAGGTAGAGAAAAAGAAGTTATTAAAATTATTTTACTCAACGTCGCTCAGTGAATCAGTTTATTCTTTTATACTTTTACAGATTAGCATTAAGAAATTTGAACAAATGACGCGACATTTGAAATTCAAAAATTTCTAAAATAAGTTTGCAAATACTTAGTAGAAATGTTTTTGATTCATAATTGAAAACGGTAATTCAAAAAAAAAAAAATTTAACTGGTGTGATTTTAAAAAAAACAAGTAAGTACTTTCGTTATGAGTAGAAAAATTATTTTTTTTAAATAAGTATTGCTTTGGGGATTTTCTTGAAATTTTTAAAAGTCGTTTTTAATTCTTACCTACCTAAATAAACGAAGTAAGAAACTACAAACGCAGAGTTTCTTTATCTATATTATATTTATATGTAGATTGATTATTCCAAAAAAGAATTTGAGAAAATTGATATATAAAAGAGAAAAACATGAAAAATTCTTAAAAAAATACTTAGGGATAGAATTTCCAGAACAAACAGTGGAAACCACAAACCGCTCAGGAAAAAAAAAATAAAAATTAATATTATATATATCTTCAATGGTTTAGCCTCCAGCATGTCTGTCAGTCAATCGGTTTATTCTTTTGTGCATAAAGATTAAGCTCTCATTAAAATTAGAAAATTATTTACTACATACAAACTGTTTGTGGAAATTAGCATCAATGAAAGTCTCAAAACACAGATTTTACCATTAATAAATTCACAAATAATCAAAGAAAATGTTTTCAAATTTAGTAAAAAAAAAATTAAAGTTCTTATTTTATAAAAATGTATAGATTGTATCGATACCAGTAGCATAACTTTCCCAAAATGGATTCTGTATGAAAGTTTGTCAGGATACTCTTTTAGACACCCACTTAAATGAAGCGTATGGTCTAAAAGATTGAATAAAGTTATGGAAAAAATTTTAAAATGTTTGTTAACAGAATTTGGTGCCCCTGAAGCCCCGAGGCCTTATATCAGTATTACGGCTGATATAGTGTTACCTACGCCTCTGGTAGGTACCCAAAGGTTACTTCAGGAAACAATTTTTTTAATCATGTTCATTGATATGATTTTTTCCAATTTCTTAATTTAATAAGATTATTATTTTTTTTATGATGGTATAAATAAAAAGCCACCCTTGTTCCTTTTATCCCTTGTTTGATTTCCATTGAAAAAAACATGTAGATACGTGTATAAATATATTATTAAAAGAGGCATTAAAACACGAACGGATTACATAAATTAAATCCAAACATACAAATGTGTGGTTAAGTTTTAATTCCTAAAAAAATTATTTTGATTTTGTCTCGGGAATTACTGTCAAATGAAAATACAACTTTCTATTTAGGGGTTGTGTTCGATTCTCGCTGTACGTGTATTTAACGGCATAGAAAATATCAAAGCCGCCTAGACAGATGAAAATAGGGTGGCATTTTCGGGGATCTGTGTGTTATCGCTATTCTAATTTCGACAATCCGGTGGTTAATGACACATGTAATCGTTGGTGACTGCCTCACAACATCGGTGTCAATTGGAATAAAATGATGCAGAAAAGGGGAATAAAATCAGGATGTCTATAAATAAGAGGGAGAACGAGGCTGACATTTGCAAAAGTATTAAGCTAGAGTAAAAGAGAAAACAATTTCAAGCCCAGGCTTATGTTAGAATTTATATTATATACCTATATAACACAAAGGGATGAATTGTATATTCGTATGTCGCTACAGTTACGTTTTGAGTTTTCAATTCAATCATCATCCATGTTATACCTACCTAATTCCTACTTTACTTTTCACGACTATTTTATTTTGCTAAATAATTGGAATCCTTTCACGGTGGCGATTAAATAACGTGTTTTAATAAGGTATTTTAGATACATATCAATATTTTTAGGTATCTCTAATTCAATATAGGGTCAATTCATTATACCTAGTATAAAGTTATTCAAATCAAAGAACTGATTTTTTAACTCTCAAAATCACACCTTTTGATATGAAATATTTATTTAAATGGGGTGTAGACGTCTTGAAAGGGTAGCGAACCGGTAGAATTCGTCTTAACTACAGTTCATTAGTCGCATCAATGTCTATTCAAGAGGGGGCATGTAGACAACTGAAAGGAAAGAATTACAGCGGAAATAACTTCGCAGACTCACAAATTATAATTTTGTAGAAATTAAAGTTTATTTAGATAAGTTATTTTCATAATTTAAATAGGTTTATACTTTTATATAGTAGTTATCGTGGTGATATAATGCCAATTTTTATGTTGAAACCAGAATCTGAAGTTAACTTATTCAGCTAAGTATTCATCATTAAGTTAAATACAACTCAACTATTTTTTAATATTTTTTTTTAACAAAACCATGCAAACATAGCTATAAGGTATGTACTATATGTGGTATATTGTTTTTCAATTCAAGAGGATATATTAAATAGAAAAACAGCTATAACATAGGTACCTATATATTTAAATGCATTGATATAAAAAAAATTGTAAACAAAATATTGAAGAAATATCGAACTGTACAAAAATTTCTTACTATTCCAATGCCCTATTAATGGTATTTTTGGTGGGATATTAATATAAATTTTTTACATCCTCACTTTCACCATAATAACTTTGTTTCGTTTATTTTTTAATACACATTTCGATTAACCCTATTAACTCTAAATTTGGCATTTTTGCCATTTTTAATAGTTTGAATTGTATTCATAAAGCACGTTGTATAAAAACTTTCAATATATGCCTATACCTATACCGCCGCTATACCGATCTATAATATTATTACAATTGTTATAACTTATAACGTTGAAATATATCCGCATGTATATTTAAACATATTCTAAATAAGCTTGAATAAATTTGAAAATCTTTTATTTTTCAATTTTTAATAAATAATCAATAAAGTTAGAGAGAGAATATAATAAGCTTAATAGCTTTAGCTTTTCAATTTATTTATTCTATTAGTTAATCCAGCTAATAAATTATCGCTTTTACATATAACTTGTAAAGATTTTATCAGTAGTAAATATGTTGCAACTATGTAAGTAGGTAAGTACTATTTATTGAAAAGGTTGCGTTTTAAGTTTCAATAATTTAATACAGTCTAAATTTATCAGATTAGTTAAATCTTGCATAATATATCCTGTATTCTAGGAATTTATAGATATAGGTAATAGGTAAGTGTCTAACTATTTTTTTTTAATGTTTTAGGTCGCTTTAACAGTTTAGGTCATATCATGACTGTCTAAACACTGCAGAAAATTTCTGTTGGTCAATTTTAATCTTAGGTCTATGATCTTAAGTTTAGGATTCAACGAGAATCGAACCCGTACCACTTGACCCATGAAATGGAGAGAACTACTGCTCTAACCACTGCGCCAATAGGTGGCTGTCTAACTATTGTTGAATGCAATTTAAACATTATTCTTGGTTCTTAAAAGTTTTAATTTACATGATATAAGCCATAAGGTTTTAAGTTGGGTGTAGGGGAAATGAGCCCAAAACGAGTAAGCAGTCTTACGCTCCTGTTAGAAGTACTAGAATTTTGTGCGTGTAGATTTGTCTAACCCTGCCGAGCTTTGATCAGCTAAGCTCGAGCGCCTTAATTGTTTACCAACATAGGAATTTTAAATTAAAGTTTTTTGCTAATTATACTTAAAAAAAATCAAGTTAAGTGTCCTGATTAGTCGAAAATCGTTATAATCTTCGTCTTGTTCGTATCATCGTTTTATTTTAAATTAATATAAATATGAAATTACATGAATAATTTGCCTGTTTTATCTGCCATTTTAAGTTTATATGTACTTTAAAAAGAAAATAGTGTCTCGGACAAAACGGGTAGGGCAAATGGGTAGAAAGATATAAACAATTTAACGTGAAAAATACGCAGATAAAACTGAAAATGTATTTATGCCTCGTTTGTGGTGATCCGTATGAAAATCCACTCAAAGAAAACTGGATCGAATGTGGAAATTGTAGAGAATGAGCTCATGAAACCCGTACTTCTTATTCTGGCATAGGACATATTATTGTGATTAGGGCCAAGAATGAAGTTCTGAAGTATTTTAGCCTCAATTTACTATCAATTTGTATTTTCTATTTGAAATCTAATTGTAATAATTATTGTTCTATATTACAATTTTAACATTTCATGATCTCTATAATAATAGGTAACTCTAACAGTCTGATTAAATGAGTATAACATTAGTGATATAAATTAGTTTTAATCTTTATCGACTAAATAGTTTATAAATATTGAGACTCATTAATTAAATACTACGTAAATAAGTAATATTAATATGTTATTTTTATATAACACGAAAAAAATTGATTCATGACTCATTACAGTAAATAATAAAACGTCGATCTGTTTTGCCCAAAGTAGTTACCCGTTTTAGGATTATGTATATACCTAGGGCGAAACAGGTTTTGTGATAATTTTTGGATTTTTTAAAATAAACAAATACTGAACATATAATGTGGTCAAATCGTGTTTTATTTCAAAGTTTAATTATTATAATATATTGTAAAGTAAATCAATCTACCATATAATACGAATTTTACAGTTTTTTTTTTACCTTCGCGCTTAGCTTACCCGTTTTGGGCTCACTTCCCCTACTCGAATACCTACATGTATACCAAGTTGTCTACAAAAGATGAATGTCTTGTGTTTGTTCTTTTTTCTTCCAATTTCTATAAATTAATTTTTTAATAATAGGTAATGTAAATTTTATCATATTTAGTGCCCACAAATATTGTCCAAGATTTTATTATTCATTTTCTACGTATATTACGTATACCTTAATTTAGTAATTACAAATACAAAAACGTTTAGAAATTATTTCTATGTATAAAATTTTTTTTTCCGAAAATGTCATGATTTTGACTCAAACAATGTCTTTATTGGCCACCTTTGTCCTGATTTGATCAGAATCAAGTTTGATAGACACCCTATACTACACATATGTCTACGTCTAAACAGATAAAACGTTATCTATTATGTACCTGACAAAATTCGTTTAATATTGAATATCTAATATTTGGTTGTAAACATCACCTCCAGTCCAAAAGGGTTATATTGTTGGGCATATGTGTTTGGTCAAAGCCAACAAACAATACGCTCTCCATTTATTATTAGATTGTGTATTGTTTGCATGAAATTCCCCGAAGCAAAGCTCTGAGCTCCACTATGTAGGCTACAGGCATCGGGCGTGAATAACGCACCAAGAAATTAGTACACGACAACCGAGAATCAGACAACACTGTCTGGGGTGGCTATTGAGGGTGAACAAACGGGATACGTTCGGTGAAGAACCTTGTCAATAATTTATGAAATATCTTCCAGAGCATTATGTAAGTGGTACGGTAGCAATTGCGGTTTCAACCGGAATCAACAACGAACTTCTATAGTACTACGACTGAAGATGATTACGACGAAGACAATGCATATGTATAGAGATACGAAATGAACAAGAATACGAGCAAGGATATATGATGGCGAAGGTGGCTCGACAATGAAGTGGGATAAATTGGGATGGTGGCGTTTTACTAATAGCCGAAGGGAATGCGCTTTTCGCCACTGTTCATTTACAATACATACAACCGTCATAAACAAAGACGGTTGTACATAAGATGCAATGATGATAGAGGGAGTATAACACGCCTGAGGAACTCTGAATGGAAAACGACTTTATTCGTTACGGATGTTGAAAAGTACAAGGTTTTGTTCTTGAATTGCGAGACATCTACTTGAACATGTCTCTTTCCATTTTCCATCACTGTCTCTGACTATTCATCCTCACCAACCGCTTACGTCTCATATACTGTTGAAATGGTTGTGATTATTTAGTTTGTGTCAACATATTCGCACGGTTGATTTGATTAGAACCCGAGAGTATGCCGTTAACGGATATTGACGAGATATGCACGTTCTCTTGTAGATATACGTAGATACACTTCAGTGTCATTTTGAATTGGTGCGGTTGTGAAACTCAATACAAATAAATACATTTCATTCCAGCTTGAATTCGTAAACAAATTGAAAAATAGGAAATTCACAAAAATTAGTTTTAATGCTTGAATTTATAAGCAATTACTTTTTTATCTTAGAACTTTACTTTTTCGTCAATATTTGTTACTGAAATGTAATACAAACAGTAAAATATACAAAAGAACAAATGACAAAATAAAAACTAAATTCAGTAAGACTATATAGCAATGAGACATACTTATGTATAATATTTAAAAACTAACCAAAGATTAGGGTGGTTCAAAACAAAACAAAACAAAACAAAAAAACTTTTTTCTTATGTCCAAAAATTGATAGTAGGTATACCTAAGTATTGTATGTATGTTACAAAGAAAAATTTTGGCTTAAAATGAGCTCTTAATATCAATATTAAGGTTTGCTTCAATCCATTTTTTCATTGTCCGTTTAAATACCAGAGACTAAAAACCGTTTATGAGAATTTGATTTTTAGTGTAAATTATTGTTTAAGGTACAAATTGTAATGCATTTTGCTTATAAGAACTAAATAATTATTAGTGTTGTTATATTATTTTCAACCTTTTGAATCTAGGTCTTGGTTTATGAAATACAAATCGAACAACATTTTATTATCTGTTAGTAAGATATATTTAATTTTACAACATAAGTGACCAGTGTCGGATTTTCACAATTGCTGTCAGAAAACGATTCAAATTTTGTCGCCACTAGCGGTCTTTGTAATTCGATATCCTTTGTTAATATAAGTTACAATTTTTTGGCGTGATAACGTCTTATAAATTGATGAGCATGGGCAGTCTGTACGAAAAAGTGTCACGTTCCGTTTGAGCCTGTGCGTGCAAGCGAGAACGCAATACAAGTGATATAGAAGCACGATAGAGTTCTGCTATTGGAACACCGCCACGCGAGCTTCTTCGAGAACTTCTTCAATAAGCTACGCCTCGTATTAAATAATTGTTGAATCCTAGACAACGTCTTTTGTGTTTTTTTTCTACAATTTAATAAGATTAAGATTAAGAATAAAATAATTTTCAAACAGATTTTATTTTTGAAAAAATTATAATTTTCAATTAACTCCTTCTGTGTATTATAGATACAAAATAATGATAATTCAGTAATAATTCAATTCAATTCAATTCATAAAAGTATGAAATTTTTCATCAATGTTCCTTTATGACGTTATCACGTTAAACTATCGTCCGCAAACTGAATTTACAGACAACCAATTTTTATACAATGAAATTGTGTTTTAATGGTTTTTAGGTATTTAAAATTTTGGCCCCTAATTTGACGTCCCCTAAAATCTACCACCCTAGGCCCCAGCCAATTTAGTTTGCTGGTAAAAGTAAAAAAAAAAGCAAGATGCTCTATCTATCAAACAAGAACGCAGCGTTCAAACATGTACTTTTATAAATTGTGTAAAAGTAACGTATAAAACCCTCTTCTGTTCATATAGTATATGACTTTCTTACTTAATACCAAATTTAATTTGTAGAATATAGATTTTTACAACGTTTGTAATTTAGTAAAGTCGACCGACGTTCTATATATAAAAATCAGTATGTGTTTCTCTTCCTTGCTATATTTTTCTATTTCTCTTCTCTCACTCGGCTCCACTCATTTCACCAATTACTGTTGGCAAGCAGGAAGCATTAAAAGATAGAAAGAGAAAAAGTGAGAAAATAAAATTAAAAGAAAAGATAGGGAAGGTAGTCTGGTTGATTTTTCGTTACGTTATGGTCTCCATGGTTTTACTTTGAGAATCACAGAGGTATCTCACTCTTGGTTACTAATGCTGTGAGAGAAGAACAGAAAATCATAATAACTTAACTACTTTAAGCATGGTTTCAAAAAGTTAACTTAATACCTTTTGCTATTAACTTTTACGGGAAGCTATAACCGCAACTAAAATTATTTATGTATTTTCCATTTCCATTCCATTTTATTATTTATTTATGTAATTCCTTATTAAAAAATCCTTTAGCTAATACAAGATAAAGTAATATAAGGTTCTAGCGTAGAAATGAAAAATTTAATAACTTATATATAGTTATTTGATAATAACTCGTGCAAAAACTATCGAGTTAACATTTTTCAGAAACTTTTAAATTTGCACCAAGTAAAAAAATATTTATATAAAATACTTATAATATAATATCTATATAAATGAAGATTTCGAAAAAAAAAACGTGCTATTATAATATATAGTTTTAAATACAACCTTTTTAAAAATGTATTTTCAACTTCAAAATAGATATTTAAATTACTTGGAATATTAATGATTTGAAGAAGGATATAGATGTATAATAGTTACCCCCGTATGATATTAGATGTACATGATGATGTGATATTGAGGTGGGATGAATTGATTGCAAAGACTGGAAGAGCAAGCCAACGTAATTCCTACCATTTGAAGTTTCTCGAGTCCCGATTAAATATGTGGTGATGTTTCCCGGACCGGATATTACACGACTTCTCGTTTCGTAAAGCTCCCAACCACCCATTCACCGTCATTCTCTACAACTTCACCGTGCGCGTCGCCCACCTACGACGTCCCCAAGTCCCCATAATCATCCCCAAATCCAACTCAATCATCTCGCGTTTTATGCTGTCGTATTCTCGGTATATATATCGACCACCTATAGCTCACTATCCGACCACCCTATTTTCACGCTTTCTCTTACCTTATATATCCTGAGAGCTTACAGCTCGGTATATACCTGGTAATAACGATTTCTCTCATATAAACTCGGGGAAAATATCTTTGATACATTCACTTTAACGATTATGGTTCACTTGTATTTAATCAATCAAGAAAATGAATTGATAGGCTATATATACAAGTACAGTACATGTTATGAACTTTTACACTTTATATTATATATTTTATATTCTAATGCATAATACAAATATAAGTTTGTATTTTGACGAATCTATCAGTTTTTTACACTCACAATATATCTACAACCCTATATAAAAGATTTTTTTATTATAATACAAAAGATGAAATAACAATGTTACCTATATCATATGTATAAGGTATTCTTATAAAAACTATGATATGTAAACGAAAACGAGTAGTTCACAAAAACTCAATGAAATTTGTATTGAAAAGCTAATTTCAAATGCATATCGTGTATATATAAGTAATTTTCTTATTCAATGATTGATAGCTAATAATTTTTTGTAAAATGTCTGATGGTTTTTAACACGCAAAATAACCTTCTCTCATCCATTACTTACCCGTACAATTCGTACACTTGTGAGCATTCGAATTGAACCGTCCGACTTCATTGCTCATTCAAATACATAACAATGAAACATAAATAAAGTTGAAGTTGGAAGTTTGTATTTGATATATTTTATTAGTTTCAATACAACATTGGTAGCGACGTATGAAATTAAAAAAAAAAAGACACCACAAAAGCAGAAAAATATTGATTGAAACCCACGTCAAGATAATAATTATTGCAAATAGAATATTTTGTCTTTGTTGCACTCGACAATTTCAGTGAGCTATCCTACTTTGTCCAAATAATAATTTGTAAGTGGCAGACCTCGCCAATTCTCTAATAACAATAAATTAAATATGATAATGGTCAAATGTCTCATTCAGTGGTTGTAAATCGGTGGCTCACCTTAAGGCCTGAGAATTTAAGGATGTGTGTATGGAAGCATTGAATCGTATATTTACCTAATAATAAAAGGCTTTTCTATGCCTATTAATATTTTCAAATATAAATTCTATTCTTTATGACATTTTATTTCTGATATTTCTAATAAGTAGGTCCAGCTACTATACATTTAGTCATCAATCAATTATTACCTATACTCTTATTAGCATGGTGGTAACAGTACATATGATTAACGACAATAAATTTATCTATTTAAATATGTAAATATAAATAGCAATAAAATAAATTGAATGTGCGATATTTTGATTTTCAATCGTTAATAAATTATGCAAGGAGTTCTAAAATATACCACACCATTTCTATATACCTAGTATACATTTCTTACATCAACTCGTTTATATTTTAAATGAACTTCTTTTACATGCTAATATAATATAATAAATATTTCTATTTACTATTTTAAAACATCAATCTCTTAATTTTTGAGATATCTATTTTCCCATGTTATCTTGCTAAAGATCTGGTCAAAAAACTTCAACATTTACGTTTAGTTACCACTTCTCAGTGATCTTTATATCTTAGTATATAAGATGTTTAGGATAAATAAATGAGTAAAAAAGTAAAAGAAATAATATTATGATTAACACAGAGAATTGCGGTATTAATCTTGATCTTCACTACGAAATTTCAATGATATGGATATCATATGATATAAAAGTTGAATGCAACCTAGAAACTAAACGCTTTGGCCAAACTTAGTGGCTCAAAGTTATTTAAATGTGCATTTGAAGATGCCTTCACCAAAATTAAATAAAATATAATTTTTTGGTAGTCACAATCATAGTTTTTATGTTACAAACTAAACATTTGAATACTCCAAAGAATAAGAAATTCGAACCTTTTTTTCAACGCGCTCTAGGAGCCAACTATTGAACTAGGAAAGTATTTGTAAGCAGTTTTAGTAGGAAATTAATGCAGTTTAATTGGCACAGAAACATCTTTCTCGAAACATTCATAATTTTATGACTTTTTGACTAAAAATTGAATAGAACGAACATTTTCACGTTTATTCTGATTTTTTTTTGGGAAGCCATATCCGTAGGAAACAGCAAAGATAAAAATTACATTCAGTACCCCCGAAAATTTTTAGAATGAGTGAAAGAAAAACTTCTGTATTTTCTTCCTGACAAAAACACCGGTTGATTGGATTATGATATGCTCGTTTATGTTGTATTATACTTTCTATAGTAAAGTAAGTATTGTAATCGGGTCGAATTTTCACCGGAAATACATGTTTTGAAGTCCCCTGAATTCAAAAGAGTGATTTTTAGAAAACTGTCTGTGTGTGATAGCGATATCGTATCGAAAGATTTATCCGAATTTCCCAAACTTGGAATTTTGCCTTCATATTATTTCTAGTTGTGCCACGAAGCTTTTGATTGAAATCGGTTGACAGGAAGCCTCACTTTGTATGAGTTTTCTGGTTTTTTAATTTTTTTTCAAAAAATTCTCTAACGATTTTTTTTTTTTTGAACTCGCTCTAGTTTTTAGAATCATCAATGCCTACAACTTTTATTTGAAACCTTTTCTATTTGAAATTCAAATAAAGGGGATTCTGGGGAAGAGGGTGAGAGTTCGTAAATAAATAGAGGCTGTATAGTGTAAGTATACATATATAAAGTACAACATAATATAGTTGCGTATAAATATAGACATGTAAAAGTTATTCTATTTATAATTTTTCAACCATTTATGAACCTTATTTATATTCTTTTAACCAACAGTGAGTTTTACGTAAAAGAAAGTTGTGTGACGCGTCGCAGCAGATTTTTTGTTTGTTTGTATTGCTTTAATTAAGTTTACTCTTTTTTTTATTTAAAATTGGAGAAAGTAATACTTAATAAAATACTATATGTTAAGGTGTTAATTTTCCATTGATATATATTTTACTAAAAATTAATTAGATTTTTGTACTTGCTAATATTCACCATAAAAAACATTCCATTGTATTTTTAAAAATAGCCTTCGATACAATGTCAAAAGATGATTTTCAAGTAAAAAGTATAATCATTGCAAAGTAGACTCCAACAACTTTGTATATATCTCTCAGCCGAAAACTAATGATATACCGTCCATAAATAATAAGCCGATGCTGTATCTCTAATGGGTACGAAAAATTTCACAACGGTGTCATTGTATAATTGTGATGTTACAACAAAATACGAGCGATAATTTTAATGTGTGGCAGCTAAGGTCGAAAAAATAATATTCAAAATAACTCGAGTACGACTTGCGGTAGCTTTCACGAAACAGCTCTCATATCTCCGACGAATATTGTCGGTTCGTTAACATAAAAGAAGCAGATATCCCCCGTGTTATGGCTATAATATACCAAAGCCATGGAATTGAGCGATAAATAACATGAATATCGCGCGCTTTCAAATCGTAGATATTCCCAGTTTAAACGTACAAATTACAATGACACGCACTAATTATAGGTTTACGCCACATTTAAATATTTGTAAGTAGCGCGAGGTGGCGCGGAAACTCCACACCGGGTGTCTAATTACGACCGGCCCACACCATAAATAATAATAAACACCATCAGATAACCAACAAATTCGGCCTCCTTCCTCTTTTCTACGTGAAACATAACCAAAGATAGGTAATTTTTCCTATATAGTTTCTTTTGTTCTTTTTCATCGTGTATCGTTGGCTTATAGGAATGTCTCCTTCTTATTAGTACAAACGATATTAGTCTCTTTGTAGTTTTATTATTATAGGTTAGCCGTGTGGAGTATTATGTAAAAAGTGTAAGATAGCCCCGGGAAAGTTTTGTGTTTTTAACCTCACTTTTTGTAAGCTATCACACACATATCGGTGGACGGTGGTAGCACCTCGGAGGTGTTCAACATTTTATATTACTACTAAATTCTCGTATAGACAGCACCACAATAACTCGGTTTCCTTGTTTTTAATTTTATACCTACGTAGTTTCGAATAATTTTTTTATTAATAAAAAAATACTTAAAGATATTTAAACACTTAAAAATTCTCCGGTTTCATCAAAGTTATTCTTTAAAATTCCAAATAAAACTATTTTTACATAAAAACTAAGAAAATATAGATAACATTTCAATTTAGATTAGTAGAAACTCATCATATAATGATTAACATTTTGAATCAACGATGGGCTGTGAGGTTTTACTGAAATTTCGATGTTACAAACACTGCAAGTTTTATAAATAAGTTTATTAAATTTTGGTTTTCAATTTTAATTACTCTCTTAAATCGAAATAGTGACTTTCAACTGCAAATAGTGCCTATTCACTATTTTGTAGTGAAAAGTATAGTGTATACCACTATTTGAATTTTTCCTTTTCACTACAAAGTAGTCACTATTTGTAGTCGAAAGTCACTATTTCGAGTTAAGAGAGTTGTAAATGTTATATTAAATTCTTTTCTCTTGCTATTCTAGGTACTAATTTTTATTTTTCAAATATATAAATATATTTAAACCCCTGACTCAAAAAAACGGGTGTTATAAGTTTGATGTGTGTAACCGTGTGCCTGTCTGTGGCATCGTAGCTTCCAAACGAATCGATTGATTTTGATGCAGTTTTTTCTGCTTGATAGCTGGTGTCAGCGAGTTGCCACTTTTTCCCTCCATTTTTTTATTCAATCACCAGTTCAGTGCCAATACCACAACAATGTGCAAATGCAATACAATACAATATCAACAAACTTTTAAATTAAACTGGTTTATTATTGGATAAAACAGGTTAAATTTAAAATTAATTGGTTCACTTGTCAATAAAGTGCTCTGCATAACAACAAGGTTCCCACAAAATGCGGTGGAAAACTAAAAATATCTATGGAACTTTTAAGATTTTACGGCTAAAGTGAACTGAGTTGGTGTTGTTTCAGAACTGATAGATCAAAAAGCCTACCTATTCTTTAGCGAGGGGCAACCTGCTGGCTGGTGTGATCTAGATGATTCCTAGCTATAATTTATTTTTAGAATTTTTGTTAATGAAAAAATTACCTATTTCATATTGTAGGTGCTGGTAAAAAAATTAAAATGTTGGAGATCTTTTAAAAGTTGTCTTTGAGAATATGACGTCAGAAGTTGTGATTCATGAGGCCTCTATGCTTAAACATGTAATGTATCAGGTAAAGGAACATCATTGCAAAAATAAATAGTACATAAATTCCATTCCGGGATATTCCACCGACCTGAAAATGTAAGAATCCTTATTGCAAGCCTTACAGGAGTTACCTTGTCAGAAATTTGAAAGAAATAGATATTTGTCAGTCGAGAAAATACTTGAATGCCGAACGAGTTACGGAAAATGGTTAAATAGACTTTTTTCATTACACGAAAACCGAGTTTTACGAGGCATTCTATAGAACGTATATTTTAAGAAACAGAAAAGATCACATACCGCCATTTTATCAAGCCTGTAATTTATTACTCACTTTATCCTTCATTATAATTCAGTTGAAAAAGAAAGACGGAAAACAAATATGAATTTTCCGGTAAAATTCTGGGACATTGATGAATGAAATCTTTGCAGTCGAACGAGCTATGGCGATGGTATTATAATATGAACAATAATAATAAAAAATAATAAAATAGTACATTTAATTATAGCTAAATGCCCTATAATTATGTATAGGTATAGGGAGAGACGCGATACGAAAAGAAAGATATAACTATAGCGATCATAGCCAACAGAGATCATCAATAACAATATCTGTATGCCTAATCTTCTAATTACAAGGCCCCGGTTGTTCTTTTTTATATTTTTTTTTCTTTTATTTTTAACACCATAAACAATAGGGTATATATGTGGCTCATTCGTAAAGTAAATGCGAGTCAGAGGGGCATAAAATAATATATAAATTAAACCAGAGAGAAATGCCTTTTGAATATTAAAAGTATTCAGTATTTAAATAAATATGGTTCTTACATATACCATATACATAACACTGATTACACACAACATTTTATTGTTCCAATTTGGAAAAACGTAGTCACGAAAAGAGCAGTAGGCGGCTGTGAACAGAGGAAAATTTGAAATGTTAATTCGATAATTTTTCAATAGATTGTATAAATACTGATTTGAATAAAGTTTTTATTTCCTTCCACTGAGAACAATAATCGAATTGGTTCTTGAAATTTCAAAACACCATATTCTATTGGATGAGGTGACAATGTGGCGTTTCACAAATACTCGAAAAAGTTATTTCTGACTTCACTTTTCTTCGTTGAGTATTTGTGTTTGAGGTTAAAAGTTAATTGTGGAAAAACGTGAAGTAATCCAAATTTTTGTTTTGAACAAACAACATGTTGAATGGGTAAAGTTTAAGAGGGGCCAATTTCAATTGTTGAGTTTGGTGTGCATTCAAATAGTATTTATCGGTATGTACGAGTAAGTATTTGTTAATACTTGATATTCGTTCAAACATTTTATCGAAGTTTTTATATGGTCATCTCATCTCTTAAACGTTTTAGAGCCAGCCAAATAAGACAACAAATTTTGACAGTTTTACTATTAAGGTATAAGAAAATAGGATCTAAACTTAGAAGCAATGCTTGCTTAATTTTTTATCAAACATTCAAATCATTAGAGTTAAATAGTTGATGGTTGAAAACGTAGATAAGCAATTTACTTGTGTAAAATTTGAAAATAATGATGATTTAGTTACACCTAATAACCACTAAAAGGTATTAATATTTATTATCTACCATCACCATCATTCAGTGGCGGAACTACAAATTTTAACCCCCCTCCCTCCCCCTTCTTTTAACCAACAGCGAGTTTCGTAAAAGAAAGTATCTGTAGTATCTGCTGCGAGGCGTCACACGTTGCAGCAGATACCTATTTTTTTTAATTTTTTTAGATTTGTTTTAACTTATGTTACGTGTATGTTTTTAGAGTTTTTTCTTTCAAATTTTTATCAAATAACATTTTAAATCTCTTTTGATCCCTATAGGAAGAGGTAAATTTACAAAATTTCTTTAATGGTAAAATTTTTATATTACAATAGGTAGGTACTAACGTTTGACAAAGCCCACGGTTACTTTTTCGAATAACTTCCTCCACATCTAACAAGAGTAGATCATAGTAGGTACAAAGTGTATATCCTACGGTCAATTTGATTATTCAGGTCAGTTTTCATGAAGCTTGGTCATTATAAATAATGAGCGGTAAAATCAAGCAATTTAATATGTTTGTATTTGTCTACGACAATCTAGGGTAGTTAATTTATTACATTGCTCAGTTATTATAAATACTGCTATTTCTGGTCATTTTATTTAATTAACTCCTATTTGGCTGTAAATCTGACAAGTGCAAGTGCCAGAAAGAAAAAAAATTTTTCTACCTCACCAAAGTGGAAGCTGCTCGTATAAGTAGAAATTCTATGGTTTGGAATTTTGCGTGCTTATGTATTTGTAAGTACAAATTATCTTATTTTTTATTTTTTTTAGCTAGGCGTACTTCTTATTTACATTTATTTTATCACCACCAGCTAGTTTATTTTTATGTTAGGTAGTTAATTGAATTTTAAAAAGTTTAATAAAAAATCCTCGTATATTTGTATTTATGAATAAAAATTTTCTCAATTTCCCCACTCAATTTGTAGCATTATTTATAATGCCCAGGTATTGTAATATTTTCAATATAATTTATCATTTTGTCACATACTTTTGGACACTTTTTAAATTGCCCGGGCATTATAATAAATAATATCCAATTAATAATATAGACCGTAATACTTACAATTTGTTACAAAGTTTTTTAGCTTTCTTTTGATTTACTTTTTTGATTCTAATTGTAGATATAGCTGTAGATTATTCAAAATTCAAACCCAAATACCCACATGAGTTTAGGACCTAAGTAATTATTATTTGTATGTTAATACTTTGGTATACACACAAGTCGTTTTTGTCGTTAAGATAAATCTCATATGCTTATTAATCCCAGTTTACCTGAGCTGCATAAGAAGAAGATATGGTCGAACTTCCAGGATTTCGACTTTAATTTGGTACTTAGCACCAGTTCTCAGTGCATTATTATTATGCAAGTACCATTGAACCATACTGACTCCAGGAAATGCTATAGAATAGATACTAATGTCCATATTATGTAACATTTATTACTTTTACTCTCTAAATTCTCGGAGCAAGGAGTATTTCTCGATTTTTGCACAATGTCTCTACTATTGTTACACACTCAAGCCATATGTATTTGCCATTTTCCCAAGTTATCCATATTCAGTATAATGGTAATATTCCCAAATTATGTACCTAAATGTTTTTGGGATAATTTTAAGAAAACCAATCATTCAAATAATAACGAGTATCATAATGCTAAATGAAACATTTTTTTCATTCCTTAGATGAAACTCCAAAATCCATACTTTGTACGATTTTGAATATTTCCTTTAAATTTTAATTTATGAGTGAAGCTATAAAACTATTCTAAATGATAAATATGAAATTAAAGACAATGAAATAAAATATAATTTTATATTTCCATTGGATATATATAGCTGGTGATATTTTCCCACAAGTTCTTGAAACAACGTCTCTCTATCAATCATCCGAAAACATTTATTATAATAATCACCATTGACACCAACGGAATGCTAAATATTCAATATTTATTTTCTCACAATAAGTACGATATAAAAATAATATAATATTCTAGTTAACCTATCGATCAACCATCTGGTTAATATAAAAAGCCTACGTAAAACGTACAAAGGGAAACGAATTTAAATAAACAAAATTTTTTTGATTGACTTCAAGTGTTTGGTTAATTAAGTGTAACCAAGGTAGCGCACGTGTACACCCACTAAAAAAGACAAGGAGAAAAAATTGAACCACTCCATTGTTCATAACGTGAACGCATAGAACAAGGACGGGCCATTACCTACGTAAGTATGTAAAGGTTCTTCAATGAAATTTACCGAAACAAATGGACTCACTCTATATAATAAAAAGACGAATGATTATTTGCACTTTTCGACATTTTAACGGTTTAAAACAAGAAACGAACTGTAACTCTTTTCGCTCGGCGTATTTTCAGGCTCAAATCTAACCCTAGTTTTATTAAATTAAAATTTCACACTAATGTTTTTTTTTTTTAAATAATATTTTATGTCTCGTCATAACACTTCATCATCTTTTTCCTGTTTCTTCAACATGCCTAATTTCTTAATTACCTCCAAAAGACAGCCCTTAGCCCTTGGCCTTACTCTCTTTTGTGTGTGTCCTTTGGCATCACTCATGAAATAATAATCAGCAGCTCCCCAATTTTCGTAGCTAGCTAACACCGTCGTTAGCTAACCATAATTTTTGATTATAATCACCACAAAGAGAAAATAATGAAAATTATTTTAAACATCACCTTCGTTACTAATGACTTCTATTATATACCTATGAAATTTAAGGGTTGATGACTTTAACAATTTGTCTTTTCACACGAATTTGGTGACATTTAAGAGTGGCACAGAAAAGGAAGAAATAAATAATGTGAAAGGTAGGTAACTGAAAATATTATCGAAGGAAGTGGCTGTCAAAATATTTTTCGACGCCTAAATCCTTTTATCTTAATTTAGGAATAGATATAGCTAGAATATATATGAATGGCTTTTTGCAAAAATGCTCATGTTTGTTTTATCAAAGACTAAAGCCAAATGTAAATTTGGTTAGAACTAGCAACCGGCCAATTTGACTCGTTAGCTCTAATGTTTATATAAGTAATCACTCACTAACCTAACCATGCTATCCTGAAAACACCGTTAGTACCACGACTTTACATAACCTCTGATTTTAACCACCGCCCCCATTTTACACACAGTAAAGCTCGTTCTTTATATATAAGCGATCCCGGTTCAGTTCATATCCAACCCTCGTCCCCTCAATTTTATCCCATATCTTCCATTTCTTGTTCGCTTGCCCGTTAGTCCCTAGCCCCTTACTCGCTTCTCACCAATCCATTCTGATGTCTGCCTGTTTTGCATCTCTCGGCTTCTGCTCCCAGCCCCGTTCCATAATCGAGTCAATCTCATCCCATTGAAATGTGTCGGTGGAAAATGCGCTGCATATTCTGTAGCGGAATTAAGTGTTTCCCAGATGTTAATCGGGCTAGATGGGGTCGCTTGGGGAATCGAGGGTGGAAGGGGCGCAATGTAAGGAAAATGAGCACGAAAGGAACACGACGTGAAAGAATGGGGTAAATGCAATGCACCACCTTCCTATCTCGGCTATCTCACCCTATAATCACCATCATCAACAACAGCAATATTCATCTACTTCATTCTTTTCTGTACAGTTAGACTTTGAAAAACTAGAGACCGATTGAATAGATTGAACGAGCTTCCACAAGTAAATACATGTTTCTATAAAAATTAATGCGTACTTATTCGTTTCCAATTTAAACTTCCATTTATTTATCTTTACCGATTTAATATGTTACATCATGAAATTGTTTTAAAATATCTGCTGCGACGCGTCACAGAACTTTTTTTAACGTGAAACTCGTTAATAAGTAAACCCCAAGATTGTTTAAAAATAATAAATAGAATAACAAATATATAAACAGAACTATATATTTACAGCCTGTATGTATGTACGAACTCCCATCCTTTGTTTGAACCCCCATCCAAACCTCCTTTATTTAAATTTTCTCAAGAAAAAGTTTCGAATAAAAGTTGTAGGCTTTGGTGAGTCTAATAACTACAGCAAGTTTAAAAAAAATCATTGGAATTGTTTTCCAAAAAAATTGAAATAATAACCGAAAAACCTATAGCGGAAAGTAGGGCTTCCTGTAAACTGATTTAACAAAAAGCTTTGCGGCACAACTAGATGAAATATGAAGGCAAATTCCAGGTTTGGTGAAACTCAAATTCGGATAAAGCTTTCGATACGATATCGCTGTCCCATACACACCCAAACATACAGTATCACACAGAAATTTTTCTAAAAATCACTTTTTTGGACTCTTAGACCAAATATTTCCGGTGAAAACTTGAAGTCGAAAATTGCACCCACTTTCAACACCTTTTTTCTTTACTTTACCTACGATATAGTAGTAAAAGAAGGTAAGCAATTAGTAGATATTTTAACAGAGAAATTTATTTTAAATAAAAGACCAAACGAAAAAGTGTGTGAAAAAAGGATATTAAATTCCCTACGTGAAAAGATTGGGGAATGAGAAAAATATTCTTTAAGTCATTGTTAAAGAAAACGATTCAGGGTAGTTGCAAATGTAAATAACAGTTGAATCAGCAACAGTAACCATAGCTTGTGACAAGATGATAACGCTGATGGGGTCAAAAGAGCTTTACTGAGCCGGTGCGGGGGGACGACGGCGAAATTATGGCTATACATATGCGGCTATAGTAAATTTTCCAACGGGAGAATCTGCTGTTCTTCGCTCGCCTACTGATGACATTTTGCATATGGACGTCATCTGATGAATATTAAACGTCGCTCCAGCCGAGGAGAACTCCACCAGACGGGTTGTTTAACATTTCCATTTACTGTGCACCAGCCCCTAAATCGACTCTTGACAGTCCACCCCGCTTTCGTCAACGTCCCAATCCCTTGCAATTTGTTATACAAGCATTATGACCGGGAATGGACACACACAATGCTAAACCACCAAACCGTTTGCGTCTAATTTTCTATTCAATAAAGTTTCGCTCTGTTTACATTTCAACTGGAAAAACTAGCTAACATGGTTTGATGATGTTGATGGAGATTATATTGGGGTAAATTTAGCGAATAACAGAAGAGGGACATCGTTGATAAGGGGTTGGAAACTCCATCGATTTCAATGAAAAGTCTCCAAAAAAATGATGTCTTACAACTTTTACTTTTCATTAAAAACAGTTTAAGAATTTTTTACTTGGTTGTCACAAAAAAAATATATTTCATGTTTGAATTTATTTGTAAACTAGAAATAAGTTGGTATATCAGTAGTAAAATTTGAGATTTTCCAAATAGAAAAAGTGAGAAGTTTGCAATGAAATTATATGAAAGCCAGTTGTTCAAAACATAAATAAATAGGATAGAGAAAGAAAGTACTACCCCATCATCCCCTTTTGAAACGTTAAGGGAACGTGCATGGAATTTTCGTTCTGTTGTATTGTTTGTCTTTTCGATAAATTTACATAAAATTATATTATTTTGTTCGTCTGTGACGTGCATTTTCAACTCTTCGCAGACCATCACATACCATCATACACACCATCAACGAAATCTCTAATCCACCGCAATGATGTGACAGTATAAAAACGCTTTTATTTAAAATATTTAGCCGAATTATGTTTCACGTTGAGTCGAGCTAACTCGAGATTAATCGGCAACTTTTCACTTAAAAACGTCGAAAATTGGAGTTATTAAATATGTATTCAATTAGTAGGTCTTAAGTGTCTATATGTGTGCGTTTAGATATTTTCAAGGTAAATAAACTGAGGAGGATGTGTAATTTATTTGATTCTTTTTTATTAGTCACACAGCTCACTATATTTGGAACTGGTAACTTTATCATAATCATCGTTATATCGTATTATGGGACGATAATAAATTTGAATGACGAGGCACAACGAATGACTGGCTAAAGCCAAAGCCATGGCTGGCTAACAAGCCAAGACCTGTAACACAGGTAGCAATTATATCGTCATAACATATAAATCGACATTAGAAAATTTTGATCGCCATTAAAAAGAAGTTCGTACCCATTTCATTTCGTATTTATATTCCAATCATTTATATAGGTATTGTATACATTATGTATGGGTATTATTTAACCAACGGTTTGGTTTTGAAGAGGCGAAAAAGCGAATTGTTTTTTATTAGTTCTAAGAATGGATGTATAATTACTGAAGAAATATTCGATCCAAATAGTCTTGGCGATGGATTTTTTTTTTAAATCAATTGATTGAACCTATAATTATATGATATCACACAAAAAACTTGTTTGTGTTTTTTAAAAGGTTACTAAAACTTAAAATTACTACCAACCCTGTTTTAATGAAGAAAAATGACTAAATTTAATTTGACGTGGAACATACGCAAAAGGCAAATAAGGAAAAAAATTTATACCCATACAATAAGCATCTTAAAAATTGAATGAAATAAAAAGATCAGATAATAAATATTACCTATAAATTTTTATGCAAAAGTTATATTGGCTAGAGATTCACTTCTTGACTTGATTTTTAAGCTACTTTGCTTAATTTTCAAGCTACTTGACTTGAATGTGACATAAAATCAAATCAAAACCAAGTTTAGTGTAAGCATTTAAATATCAGATGGAGTCAAGCATAAATCCCTAATATGGACAAAAAAAAAGTTATTTTTTTATTTTTTGGTTAGTTGAAGCTGCATGATCATTAATGTATTAAATGATTCATAAGTATGGTTATTAGTGAACAGCAAATCCTAAGATTCATTGAAAATTTTGTTCTTTCATTGGGAATTCGACGCCAGGGCCACCAAAGCACAAGGCTACAATCTAATCACTCAAAATTGAGAAAACACCCAAAAATGGTGATAAGTGTTCACCATTTTAATTTTCCTTTCATAGAACTCTTTCATTACAAAATAAAGCATACACTTACGTACACATTAACGACAAACATTTTGAGTTTTCATAGACTAAATTTACCACATGACGTGAGCTTACACTCAAATTATAACCACATTTTGTGCTTCTTAAATTTATTTAGTTTATTTATTAATATTAAAATTTAGTAATATTAGGTAATATTTTTAGTATTATGGAGTTAAAGAATGTACCTATTGTATATTAGATACAATCGGGAGCAAATTGTATATGTAACTTATCACTAAAAGAAATAGATAAAATTCATTTAATCTTGATTACCCTTTACCTTAACCATATAACCCAGTCAAAATCAACAATAAATTAACAAATAATTATGTATCTCTGATTTTTTAGTACGTTGTTTGGACCCATTAGGGCTGTGTATTCTCAAGTTTGCAACTCTCAAAAAGTTGTGGAAAAATAAATTTAAAGCTAATAAAATTGTCAATATATTATATTAAATTATATTAATATAATAATTAAATATAATAAATTATATTCAATAAGTTCTGCTCGAACCATGGTTTGTTCAATTTTATTATTTAATCAATTTTAAAATCAAGCTTTCGATTTGTTTTAAATTTTTTTATCATCAACCATGCTATAAATGTCAGACTCCAAATAATATAATTTGAAACATTTGTCATACTTTTACGTTGATATATAGTTTATTTTAACAGTGGTTTCGACGGAACTTCGATCCAAAAAAGGTCTAAAACTAAAATTTTCAATTTTTGAAAAAAATGGCCTATTTTCCGTAATAAATAATAAGTGCCGTAACTCGGTAATACATTGACCTGTAGAGCTCCGGTTGGACTTAAGTTTTAACAAATTTAATGCTCTTAAAAAACGTACAGAATAGTTTTTGAAGAAAAATGCATGGATTAGGAGATACCAAGCAGAATCTGAAACAAGTTCAAAAATTTCACGCTTTTTTCTCTATAAAATTTTTCCACAACTTTTTAAAAGTTGCAAACTTGAGAATACATAGCCCTAATGGGTCCACATACACCACATACATAACTCATATATATAACAACATACTAAAAAATCAGAAATACATCATGTTTTGCAAATTTAGCTATTCTTCTGTATGTCCATTTTAACTGGCCTAATAGTAAAATCAAGCTTTCGATTTGTTTTAAATTTTTTTCTCATCAACCATGTTATAAATGTCAGACTCCAAATAATATAATTTGAAACATTTGTCATACTTTTACGTTAATTTAAATAATTTTATAGGTCACTTAGTGGCGTGGTGGACTAGATAATTGTCTTATACACCAGTGATCCTGGGCTCAAATCCCAATGAAAACCTAAGATGTTTTTCTTAGGTTTTCGGATTTGACGGTCGCTAATGACCATATAGTAGTTGATGCGATCTTAAATAAACCAAAAAAAAAAAATAATTTTAATCTATTGACTAAACAAATCGTCAGAACAACACTTGTTGATATATAGTTTATTTTAATTGCTTCAGTCATTCATATTAGAATTTTAACAGTATATTGAGGAACATCCTTTTAATTTTCGCTTGTTTCTTATAATTTTGATTTCTGTCCCAAACATCCTTAAAATGGATCAATCCGTTGATAGTTGATAGTCTTATTTTCAATCCTTTAACTTTAACGATCTATATTCCATTGCAACCGCTGCAGATAAACTCTGATCAGTTCAATATTTTTTCGAAATTTTTGAAATCTAATTAAACTTCTCACAAGCAAACATGATACTGTAATATTACCTTTCAAGCTTTATTAAAATAATTTCATCTTTTCTTACTCTAAATAAAATTTTTAAAGCTTCGTAGAAATGATTAATCTATACAAAGCTAAAGTTGGGAGACATTAACAAATAAAACTTGATACTTGTGATAGTTTTGAACAATCTAATCATAATAAAATAACCATAACATTTTTTTATGTTATATAGTGGTTATTAGGAACTAATAGGGGTAACAAACCTTCTTGTTAAGTTCCCTATCGTTCCTTATTAGGATGTTTTTTTTGTTATGTTTACAACAATATTTTAATTTAATAATTCGTGTTTTGTATGAAATTATTCGTATATAAATATACAAGGCTACATAAATAAAATGAGCCTAAGCTTGTTATTCATTTCGTTATACGTAATACGATGGCAATGATAAACATCCCAGTATCATCCGGTTATAATAATGATCCAAAGGTATTTAAGTATAGAGACTTTCTGCCAAGTCATCATCGAATAAAAACGAATAGATACTTAATTTCTCTAAGAGTTGGAGCCATATGTGTGAGAGGAAGAAACTTGTATTCTATTCCTATTCCAATACAATGTCTATACCTATTTAATATAATATAATAATACGATGTGTCTAGAAAAGGAGAAAAAAATTAATAAATGCATTGGAGCGCACACAACAACAACAATATTATCATCATCTGCATAGAAGAGAGCTGTTGTAAGGGATATGCCCACAACAAAAATGAAATGAACAAGCTACCGTAAGTAAATCTTTGAAATTCTCAACATCTTCTTCGACTCATCATCACCAAACACAACTCACTATTTCAGAACGATTTCTTGATTCGACTTTTTGTATATATACCTACCTATGTATAGATACGATTGCCGTTTGTGTTCATACCGTGGGATTTCACTTCGAAAAAGGTAGCTAAATCATCATTCATATTCACATTCTTCATGGCTAGTATTACGTAGCTAGTCTATTGAAGTACGAGTATATGGCTCTTAAAGATCAGAAGAGCTGGAGAAAAAGAGAGCCAATAAGTTTCCTTTCAAATAACAACTAGACTTTGATAATATGCTTTTAATATTTTTTTTCAACTTCATTATACCTACTTTTTTGTTTCATTCAACAATTAACTCCTACTGAGATTGCTTTACAATATCAATTTCTTATTGTTAATTCTTTCGTTATGGCACCCCTGTAGGTAGACTTAATTTATTTAATAAGATAAATGAACATAAAAAGGGTATTTAAATTCGAATTTGGTACGATAGAAATGTTAAAGATTTATTTTGACTGTATACTGATGTATGTATATTAATATCCAAATGATATTGCTATTGATACCAACCGTGTAAAAATTCGTGTCTCTAAATCAGGGGTGAGCAAATACTATTAAGCGCGGGCCAAAAGGAAATTTTCAAAATGTCTCCCGGGCCGGAGGAGTTTTTTCCCTGCCCAAGAAATTTTTTTGACAAAAAAATAATAAAAAAGCATTTGGACAAAGAAATTTGACAGTTTATAATAGATAATAGTAAAATTAAATTGTCTTATCTAATAAAACTAGATATTTTTGAACATAGTTCAAAAAATGTTTGAAATGTTCGGTATTCAAAGCCCCGTAGAAAGCACTCAATTCGTTTGACTGAAAATTTTCTTTTAGTAAATTATTTGCCTGTAAGTCAATTAGTTCTAGTTGAATCTCAACAGGAGCTTCTTGCACATCGAAATTGAAAGGTTGACTAATTAATGATAAAAGTTTTTCAATAGCTTTGAAATCTTGGAATCTTCTTCGGAATTCAGAATGCAGGTCTTGTGTTACTGCACTATATTTAAGAAAATCAGTATTTTTCAATGATTCTCGTCGTGTTTTTAATGAGAGAAAATGATTTAGAAACGCTTAGCTATTCAGCCATTTCATACTAACAATAAGTGAAAATAATGTACTTTGTTGTAGTTTAGTTGTGAACAGAGAAACTTATTATTTTTTTGCATTAAAGAGAGCGCTTCGGCAAACTTAAAAGCACTAAAAAGTCTATTAACTTGGGAATTTGACTCGATTTTGTTGGCAATAGGTTTGGTTTCATAATATTTTATATGATCACTACGCACACTAATACTACTGTTGATTTCAACAAAATCACATAAAAGATATTAAAAAAAATTGCTTGCGGTATTTTTCAACGGGCCGGATAAAGTAAGCAAAAGGGCCGGATCCGGCCCGCGGGCCGGCTTTTGCCCACCCCTGCTCTAAATGGTGGTACGCTTAAGAAAAAAGGGTTGGAATTTGTTTGGATGCAATTTATATTTCAACAAATTATAGTAGGCTATGTTTTAATACGAGCGCCGAACACCCAATTTTTATTCGACTATGTGACCTTTATAGCTTTTTAGTTCAACTTTTAGTTGTTTTTAAATAACTCCATCAGCATCTTTTTAATAAAAGAGCGCTTATATTCTTACAAAGAGTCATACATAAAACATAAGTAAGCACTTATGGTTTCTTGTAGAGTAGTTTCAGTTTAATTCTCTTCATAACCCCCTTAACCTACAGTGGTTTTCAATATACCTACGTCACTGTCTTAGGTAAATCAGACAGTCCATCGATTAGTAATGAGTATAATAATTAGTATTGCTATACCATAACCCTCATAACCCTTTTTAAATATCCTAGACCTTAAGCTAACGCTAAAGAAACAAGCTGTAGACCATGATCTAAATTAACCTAGTTTTGCTTTTCTCATAATAAAGATAAATAACTCTGGTTTCTTAGTAAAATTGCATCCATTTTGACGTTTGTTGAGGTATCGTAATTTTAAGTTCTACAGACTTTTGCGCATTGAAGATTCTGAGAATTTTTTATTGGACTTAGGTGATTTTATCGGGGAAATGGACGTAGGCTCAATCTCAATCAGGAATTCGCCTTGTGAGATCTGATTGAGGGTTGAATAGAGATTCAAAATCCACCATAATCTCCTTTACAAAAAAATGGACTTAAGTGATTTTACTGAGAAGCCACTGAATTACATTTACTAAATTTTAATAACTTAAGTACCTACTTGAGTGTTATGTATTCCCAATTGTGCTCTATGAAAGCGAGGCATGGACCATAACTGATAAAATGTGTAAGCACATAACAGCATTTGAGATATGGACGTACAGGTGAAGGCTCCAGGTCTCATAGGTGAACAGAATCACAAATGAGGAGGTACCTACTGTGCTGAACGAACACGAAATCAGGATTTTTATGTACCATTAAAAAGTGAAAATTAAAATACTGAAAATCATTTTATGCGTAATAGCAAATACGACCGAAGGAGAGACTTCAAGTTGAAAAATGTTCGAGTCTAACTCGGAAAGATATTTGCTGATCTTCTTCGTTCGGTAGTTTCAAAACTACAGACTACCTTACTGAACGCCAACCTCCGAAAATAGATGAAGCTATATAAGAAAAGAAATAAGTACTTTAAACTGAGCATAAATAACGAAAGGAAACTCAAAATAACATATCGAAAACCGTAAGCATAAAAACTGCATTCGATTTTTCAGGATGGATACCTCTTTCGACTCCTAGTATCCACTTTAAAATCTCATTAGGCAAAAGTATGCAAAACTAAGATCAATAGTAAGGTTGTACACAAGACTAAAGAGTAAAATCTTTAGAGAGATAAGAACAAAACTAATTTCAAAACTCAAAATTCTCTTCAAAATTTTTGCTTACAACTTTATATAGTGCCTAAAAAAATCTTTAATACTCTTATGCTTATAGGCTGATAATGAGCGTCTAAATCAGAAATACAATTTCTTAATATCGTAACGAGCAAAGACAGAGACAACGAACAACGATAGTACAGAATGGAACATTCTAGATTGTTTTATGGAATTCTAATAATGGATATTTGAATCTGCCATTATTGACAGCCTACTATTTTGGAAGTTCTTAGAAGGTATGGCAATCGAAATTTCTAGAATACATTTTTTTCTTATATAAGAAGAATCATTCATTCTGTAATAGGTGAGCCAGCCAATGAAGCAAGTGAAGCACAAGTGATGTAAGTAATAGTGATACGAGCGATTTAAAAAGTAATTAAAGTAAAACCATTTTTGTGACATATTGTTTAACAACGAATTTAAATAAATAAAACAATTTAGTTTAATAAGTGTTTTGTGAAATTTTCATTAAAAAAAAGAACATTAAACAAATAATCGGCAATCATTGTTTATGGATTACGGCTATCATATATTCAACTAATAAAAAATAAACTATAACATTGTATTTCTTAAAGTACGTATAGGTATTATAAACAACGGTAACCTATAACATAAAACGTATCCTTAAATCAAAAAATGTGGGATACCTATGGTTTATAATATATTTTTTTTGGTAACTCTTCATATTTTTATAACATAAAATATTGTTTTCTAAACCAGAAAAATAAATGGTCAGCATTAATCTATAAAGCATCCCCTTAATATTATTTTTCATTTACTTGGTTATATATACAACGTTGAAACAATACCTAATACAACGATGAGGGAGAAGAAAAATAAAATGAGCAGTTCCTATTGTTGAAAGAGTATGATGATGTTCTATTTATCTAAATCGATCGGTGGAACAACAATGAAGAAAGCTTTTAGTTAAATTCACACTTGAGCTCAATCAAATAACTCTTCATAATAATCGTTACTCGCCCCCTTTCCACACAACTCTCTCATATATCCCTTCATCTGAACAAGCATTTTATTTAAGCAAAAATCTCTAAAAATTTTACTAGAAACCTTTGACAATTTAACAAGTTATTTTTATGAACGGTTTAAATTGACCGGTCCAAATCATCCATACAGCATCCGGATTTTTCTCGTTTGAGCACCCTTCAGCTGCTTTTAACATTACCATATTATATAACTCGATATTGTGATGGTTTGTTATTGTTGGATATTATTATGAAATATTTTGTCAGGTGGTAATATTAACCTCAAAAAGAAGTCTATAACTGGACAGAATAATATTATCTTATTTCAATATATAAAAAAATAATAATAAAATATTAATTTATTCGTGTTCACTTGAATTGATAACAAAGCGTATTAAATCGAATCTCTGAAGATTTTCTTCGTTTTAACATAATTCCTTATAGCCGAATGTAAATCAAAGTTTTTATGTGCTGATCCATTAAGTAGAAGAGTATAAATTTTTTTAATCAAGTCGTGCTTGGAACGAAACAAACATCGCTACTAAAAGAAAGTTGCAAAACAAAACGAACGATGTTCTTTAAATATTTTAGTCAAACAAAAAACGCAGATGTACAAAGATTTGTACTTTCTTTATTTTCTCTTGCCGAACCACCCATTTTCATTGAATATATAGCTTTTTTGTATTTCATCTCTTAAAATTTGAAGCCACTTTTTCTTCCACATGTACAAAAACGTTTTTATGTTTGTCTTCTGCGAAAAGCGCGAGCCAAGAAGATAAAAGAAAACAACACATAGAAACTCTCTTTCGTGCGGCGAACGAGAGCATCATTATAATATTTAACTTGCGTTTTTCCATCACTAACTTTTTCCTATTTGTACAGGGTGAGAGAGAGTGCAGTCATGTTAAAAAGAACTTTGCAATATAAAAGATTATGTAAAAACCAACAACATCTTTCCTATACATACACCTACCTACGGAAAGCTTATCATAAGACCTCGCCTCTCATACAGCACATGAAGAGAAATGCTCACACCAGCTTCATTTATCCTCATGCTCATGCTCACTTTATCAGCCCTCACATACACTTCATGTTTCTTTTGATAATCAAATAAGATCTAACGAGGAAAAAAATAGCGTCTCCGTGTGGAAAGAGAGAGAAAATGAATGGGGAGTGCATCCCCATTTATTAGCTCCGATCCCACATGTACCCGAGATAAATCAAAGCTTTACACACGAATACACTTCCCAAACACGTTTTTACATACAGATTTTAATTTTAAAAATATTTTTTTAAGTTTAAAAGTGAAAAGTGGAAAAACTTTACCGCGATCACGGAAAAAGAAATGAATTACAGCAAACCCTCGACTTTGCAAACATAATTTTTTCTATAAGAACCTACCTACTATATAAAACATATCCTTACTCTTTTATCTTTACGATGTTTGATTTTTTTATTGACATTAAGATGAAAAGATTTTCAGTTTTCACTGACGTCAATTATATTATGAGAATTGGTTTTAGTGTAATAAGGGTCTGAACTCTGACTTCTCCATCAAAGATATTGTAAATATTGAATAAAAATTATATAGACAAAATATAAAAATATTTATATAGGCAATCTAACTCTCTCGAACAGTCTAGAAAGTTCGATTGCCAAACCATATGTTACAAACTTCCAAAACCGTTGGCTATCAATAATGAAAAGGTTCAAATATTCATTATTAGAACTTCTATAGATTAATCTAGAATGTTTCATTCTTTTCTATCCCTATTCGTTGTCTCTGTCTTTGTTCGTTACAGTACTTATTAAAAAGATAGTGATAGATTAGGCCAAGTTGGTGATTTGTATGAACATCTCCATGGAAGTTACAAATACGTAAAAGTATCCTACTGGTTAAAAACTAAAATGGACAAAAATAGTTTTAAGTCACACATTGGCATCAAACTTTTTGTGGCGGACTTATGCACAATGTCACGTAAAAATTACGTTTCGGTGTACCTTAACAAAATTAAGATTTGCAGCTGCTACTATTTACTAAATACTTTCTAGTACAGAAAATGTTAAAGTCTTGTTAGGCTTACTAGAGAGGCACTGAACGAAAATCGATGTGTTTGGACCGTTGGTGATTTTCTTCTATCTGAAATGATTACCAGGTTGATATTGATTTAATATATTTCTAATACTTTTAAATGGATGATTTTGGAAAAATGTAACTTTTGAGAACTTACAAATTTTTCTGATTTTTAATGATTATTAATTGCTTAGGCTGGTTATTCAATCTTCTTTTGAAGCCTCTAAACCCTAAGGTATGGTATTTTGATAAATTTTTTCGACTGGAGCTAAAAGTTCTATTAAAAATGATATTTTCAAGGCTTGCAATTTCTTTATTTTTTGGGTTGACCTTAGCGTATTTATCAATAAGTCACTATATTGATTTATATATATTAAGGTGTTCATAATTGTAGCACATGAATTATTTATGACATTCTATTAGATCATTTTTATAGATATAATGTAGGTATATGATGTGACAATAAATGAAATAGTTAATTAAAAATAACGCAGATATTCAACAGCTAAAAGGACATTTCGAGCGTTGTGAGCGCCTAATGAAACGCACCTATGGTCTTCTTACTATTTTTCTAATTATTATCATAATGTTCTTCATTGTGGAGCATGCTTAAGTAATGCAATATGATTGAACAACATAATATGTACCTACCTAAGCAACATTTCATAAGAATATAAAATTTTTTATAATAAAAGTAAATTCCGAACTAAAAACAATGCTAAAAATTAAAAAAAAAATAAACACCGTCTTTATTATTGCTATTAACACATAGTTTTTATTACATATTTGATAAAGTAATAGTTAAATACAAAATTTCACCTATTTGTAATCGACTTCAAAAAAGGAGGAGGTTCTCAGTTTGACTTTATTTTTTATGTTTGTTACCTCAGAACTTTCGTTTGCAGGGGGAACCGATTTTGATGATTCTTTTTTTATTTAAAAGCTGATGCTTCCCTTGTGGTTCAATTTTAATTTGAAGGATATCGTTCACTTTTAAGGTGTTAAAAACTAAGGGATGAAATACTAACTTCTTATTGGATCGCTCGATTTGGTTATTTTTTTTTATTGGTAGTACATAATTTTAAATTAACTTTATATCCATTTTTTACGAAAAACTTCACTTATAAGGGGTTAAAAATTAGGGATGAAATTATAAATTTATCCTGGCTAACCCGATTTTGATAATTTATTTTCTATTATGTACATCGTACCTTTAAATTGTTTGCATTTCAATTTGAAGAATCCACCCCTTAAGGATGAAATAGTGACGGTTAAATGAATCCTAGAATTTTGATAATTTTATTTCCTATTGGAAAGAGTATTCCTCTAAGTTTCTTTCATTACATTTAAAAGCAAAAAATTTCAACCCTTAAAAGCAAAAGCGGATAAAGTAGTAACTTTTAACATGCAACGGTGCTGACTCATATGAGCAGCGCGTTTAGTAGGTTTACCCACATTCAAAGAAATATAATCAGTTATGAAACTTCAGATCCCTAAATATCGAGAAATAAATAATAATTATAACAAAATGAAAAATCGACTACAAAACTAATAAAAAATTCTAAACAAAAAATGCACTAACAGTAAAAAAAAAATAATTGTGTAACCTTGCAGTGCCTACAAACTACAAATTATTAGGATGATATAATGTACAACTATTGTTACCTTTGGAGTTGGTGTCAGCCAAGGAAATAAATTTTAAGGCTCATTTGTAAAAAAGGTTTAATTAGTTATTGGTTTTTTGTAGTTTTAAGGTCGCTAGATATTGTTACAGTAATAGTACATTGTATAAAAGTTCATTTGAAAAATAAATTTTATAAGGTATTCCCGTTTATTGCTAAGTACCAACATAGTCGTATTTCCTTGACTGACACTAACTCCAAAAATAACAATAGTTGTACATTATGCCATCCTTTTAATTAGTAAGTTGTAGATTCTACAAGGATACGCAATTATTTTTTTACTTTTTAATGCATTTTTTGTTTAAGAGTTTTTATTTATTTTGAAGTCGTTCTTTCATTTTGCTATAATTTTTATGTATCTACTTCAAAATTAAGTTAATTTATGTAAAAGAAATAGACTTTTTTGGTTTTTACTATTTTGCGAATTTTTTTATTTTTACCAATTTTTTCACGGTGCACTTGCAGTAAGCTCGCGGTGCACCGGTTGAGAACCACTGGTTTAGGGCAACATTTAAAAAAATAAATTTAACATACACATAAGAAAATCTTAATGAATTTATTGTTTTTGATTTTTTTTTTAATTTTTATTTTTCTGTAAGCTTTTTGGTTAACTAAAAAAATCAGTAATAAAATTAATTGTTTCCTTGTAACTTTAATCAACATTAAATATTCATGATTCACCCTTTGTTCTTTACGTGGCATTTCTCTGCTCTTTTACGTCCTCTTATACCTTAACTATATCCACTTGAGTTCAACTACTTACGCTACTTAATAACACTTGTTTTAAGTCTAAATTAAATGAACAGATCGTTAAGTGATATCAAATAGATAATAATAATGAAATTCCCCTATCATACACACCATTCCCTTGAATCATCCCCCTTCAAATATCATGGCTACTCCCATAATTTTTTTAACTCTTCAACTGAGACTCTTATATAATGTAAGCCGTTAACGTAAGCAAATAGGGCTAAACAATACGTATTTTATTACGTAATTAGGACCAGTTTTATTCTGGTAGCATTTTTCTACATAAATGCTTTTCATTCACAAAATCGGATGATGAGGTTAAAGTTTATACAAACACGTCTATTGAAGTGACGGTATGTATGTTGTGTATGTATGTGAACGGTCGCTTTGAAAATTTCAAATTGTCACTCTCGTTTAAGTATTTAAATTGAACAAAACATCGCAATTCAGCTTACGCTAAATGTAATTATTAACTGGTTGTTAACATTTGTGAGCCAGATGAACAATGAATAATGAAAAAAAAAATCTTTTTTAACACTCCTTAATTTTTTCAGCATCACTTCAAGCTTTGTAGTTATGTGATTGTATTTATTGTTGTTATTATTTTTCATTCGTTCATTTACATTTCTAAATTATATTTTCTTTTTAATAGTGTTTAAAATTATTAAGCTTTAAAATATATACCGGAAACACTTAAAATTATAAGAAAACATCATGCTTTCAATTATTAAAAAAAATCAATATTAAAATAAATTATTACTTAATCTGAAAGGTATTGAAAAAATTAATTAGTATTGACAGCTAACTTACAGTCATCCGAACAAGAAAAAAAAAGCTTTTGAAGGTGTGCATTTTTTCCTTACAGTTTTAAAGCCATATCAAAACCAAATATAATAAATTACCAATTAATAGACTAGTAATTGCTTGCTTGTATTCTTCTACGATAAAATTAAAAACATTAAAATTGGTCTTAAATAAAATGACTTAAATTTTGTTTGAACATAACTCATAAGTATATTAGTCTAAGATTCCGTCGCATGATTGCTACACTCATAATGTAGATTAATCATTTATATATCAAATTAAAGCTCTTTTTTTCTTTGCATGATGATATAAGAGTGCCAATCTAAAAGTGCCCGCAAATAAGCGAAATAGTTGTTAAAGATTAGATAAAAGTGAGGGAGAGTTAATGCGCAGCAACACTTGCCAGGTGAGAACAGCGAATGTTTGCGCTACTTACTTTTGTCTCGATGGCGAGTCTCGATCTATTAAGGCACAAAAAAGGCTTAAAAACTATCTAGTATAAAAACTATCGAGGCTATTGGTTTTGGTATTTTTGTCTGGTAAATCTCATTCACGCGCTTTATCTTTAATTTACAGCATCTTTAACAGCTATTTTCGCTTATTTGCGGGCACTTTTATCACTCTTATATCATCATGCACAGAAAAAAGAGCTTTAATTTGATTTACAAATTATTAATCTACCTACATTATAAGTGTAGCAATTATGCGATGGGATCTTAGGCTATATGGCCTCTTTTGTTTCCATAAAGGAGTCTTAACTGAATTTAAACTAATGCTTAGATTTGTCTAACCCCAATACATTTTAGGTATCTTAAAGGTTACCAAAATTATCCCAACGACTTAAAAAAAATTATTTTAAATCTTTTTGGTTTTTATTCCTAGAGAATTGATTTTTATATACTTGTATGTGGTTAAAATTTTACTGGAAGTTAAATCAAGTATTAATAAAAATGCGAACTGTTATAATTAGAACTTTTTTCGTCTCTCTTTTTCTTAATAATTAATACTATGTCCACTAAGACGTTTCAAAGAAATCAACGAATTAATTTATTTGGTGTATCTATACTATAAATTGATAGAAGGTACCTATACCTAAGTTAAAACAAAAATGTTTGTGCCAAAACGAGCTTTTAATATCAATATTAAGGTTTGCCTCTATCTAATTTTTCATTTTCTATTTAAATAATACGGATTATTTCTTTAATTTTTAAATTTTCATAACTTTGAAACAGGTGATTACAACAATTATCTGAACGGAGGGATTTTAATGAGAATTCCCGCTCTACAAAAACGGTCCTAATAACAAAATTTTTTAGATTAACCGTTTCAAAGATATCAGAGTTCAATAAATAAAAAAATAAGACTAATTAAAGATTTTTAATATTTTCAAACTTTGTTCTACGGACATTTTTTGTAAAGCGTATAATTTCCTTTAAATATCCTCTTTCAGATTGTTGTTACAATGAACTGTTTCAAAGCTATGAAAATAAAAAAATAAAAATTCTGTGTTGTTTTGCTGGAAAATAAATAAATGGATTGAGACAATACCTTAATATTGATATTGAGAGCTCGTTTTGGAGCCAAATTTTTTTTAGTACCTATATATGTAGTAGGTACCCTCAATTTTTGGACACCATAAGTTTTTTGAACGCCCCAATGTCCCATACTTCTTTGATAATAATCGAAATTATGATCACTAAAGGTACAGTGACTATAAAATACTTCAGTCGTATCTTACTCTCTATGTTCAGTTTTTCTTTTTACCTTCTTTGATTGATTTCTTATTGTGATAACTCTAATACAAAGCTTCGGGCGATTATAATATAACCAAACGTCTGTATAAGCAAAAGATTAAAGAGCTCTTTATATCATTCCATATGATAATATTTTATTCGAATATTACATTTAATTAAAAAAATGATAGTTATTTATGCATCTGTCGTGGCTTTTAGTAAATGAGAGTGCAAAAAACGATTTGAAATGGTAGTAGATAATATGAAAATTACTCACCACTATACAAAACAAGAAAGGAAAGTTGCACGATTTTATTTCCCCCAAATCTCACATTTAATGCTTCACACTGTCGTCATCGTCGTCGCCCCTTGGTCAAGACCGTCATCAACATCACATTTTCCTCGCCAGTTTCAACATCATCATCATCTCCATCACAAACCGCTGTCATGTTCGTGGACGTGCAGACAATTATGAACGTTGACGTGAACGCGGTTAGGGGTAGCGCGCGATTGTGGTCAAACCAAAACTTTGAGGTTAAAATCAATTAACCAAACTTTGCGTTTTACGGTTTCGCCAATTAGTTCATCAATATATACATAATTTCTGATTGATCTAATTTTTTTCCATCCGCAACAATGATTGATTAAAAATTTTCAACTAAGGGTTGATTCCATTGTTTTATTGTTTATTTTAATCACTTAATTTTTTCATTGTATTATTAAATAAATAAGCGAAACCAAAAAAAAAAACATACACACACATAATATCATTTCAATCTTAAACAAAACGTCAAAGGCAAAGTGCAGTGTCATCGTGATTGTATGAATATATCCTGGCGGCGGCGACGGGGGGTTGCCTTGTTAGGCCCTGTTATACTCTACTACACCACTCAACGTTAACGATTCAATTTTCGATAAATCCAAAGTTAACAAAAAAAGAACAAATAAGAAAGACAATTATTTAATAATAAAAACAGAGCCACGAAAGAAAATGAAACGGAATCTCCTATTGAGATGATTAAAACACAGTTAGTCTTATGAGCAACGAACCAAATCAAATGTAGTACCTATGTATTATGATTTTATTTTATATCTGTTAACTAATTTAAATAAGATATTAAGCTAACTTCGTAAAAAGATACAGATCATAGGTTGTACATATAGATTAAAAATAAGAGCACCTATACATAAAAAATATAATTAACATGCTTAATAATACGTTTTAAAAGGTTCTAAGTTCTTTTTGCTTCCAAAAAGTTGCGTTAAAATTGTGTTTAGAAACTGGTGACAAAATTTTGAAACCATTTATACTCTTGTGATTGAAGTTAAAAATATGCATACCCAGTTTCACAGTGGCCGTTTCAACTTAAGTTTAGCTGAACCTGAACTGGAGCTCAAACAAGTTTAAATCATTCAATTTCACAGAATAATTTAAACTTCATTTCAATTGAACGTCGCGTCGTTTAAAACATAATTTTATGAATAAATGTGGTAGCACTGCATGTAGGTAGTTTGCAATATATGTAGGTGTAACTTTAAATAATTTAACGTTTATGCAAAAAAATTAAAAATTAAACTATAAATATTTTCGATTCCCTCGAATTACCTCTTTTCCGAATTCGACGACATTTAAAAAAATAACAAATATTACATTAAAAAGGGATTAATTAAGTATAATATCATATAATAATCAAAAAAGGATAATAAAGATAAAATAAATGAGCTACGTTACTTGGTTACGTATAAAAATTCAGTTATCAAACGTTGAACTGTAGTTTAAACGGACGAATTCTGTCGTTTAATTTAAACGACGGATTGAACTCATATGATTATATAGATAACAGTTCTATCGGTAGCTATCTATACATATCTATACTAGTTTTAAAATTAAAATTCTTATAGAAACGTTAATTGATACTTTGGTATATGTAATAGGTAATACAAGTGGCGTAACTAAACGGTGGTAGAGCTAGCAAAATGTCATGGGCTCCGCAGAGGCTGTGGCCCTGTCCCGAGAAATCGCGGGCTCAGATGTCCGAGCTTAACATTTTTAACCTTTTAACCAAATTTAGTATAGATTATAAATTTTATATAAATACTTAAAATCATTTAAAGTTCCATGGCAAAATTTTACAAATTATCGATGCAGCCTCTAAAGCACTTCAGTCTAAAGCCACTGATCTTTCAAATACCTTTAAATGTTTGAAAATGTTTCTGCAGGCAGAATTGGAAAGGTATCGATATGGATTTTAAAATGTAAAAAAGGAAGCAAATAGTGGGGCAGAAAAGTAGTCCATCAACCCTTAACTTTCTAAAACTCGTCAGAGGAAGCTGAAACGTCATTTTGACGAACTTTGTGAAGATGAGTGTCTTCAAGATCCGGAAACTTTGTTCAAACTGAACTTATTTGATCGAGTATTGGACCTCATAATTGATCAACTAAAATCACGTTTTGTTCCAATGAATAAATTTTTTTTCCGGTTTCAGAGTGTTTTGCAAAATTTAAATGATACTGATTTTTTAAAAAGCTCTAGAATCTGTTGATTTATATAAATTTTAAAAAAGCTGGATCATTTTCCACAGAAATTCTCAGATTTTGATCTACCTTCAGAGACAAAATAAAAAAATCTGCGTGTATTTAAGAGATTTTGCTGATTTATTAATAATACACATAAATAATAAAGAATCATTTTATGTCTTACGGTTTTCCTGAAGTACCGTATTTGCCGGACGATAAGACGCACTTTTTCACTCTGAAAATTTGACTTAAAATCAGGGTGCGTCTTATGATCCGATGCACCTTATAGTTCAAAACATACTTTTTCTCTAAAAGTTTGTAGATAAATTTTGGGGTGCGTCTTATGGTCCGGTGCGTCTTATCGTCCGGCAAATACGGTATGTATAAGTATCTAGGTACTACATTAATGTTATTTGTTACAACTCCTGTAACTACAACTAGCGCTGAAAGATCATTTTGAAACTACAATTAATGAAAACCTATTTAAGAAACTCAACGGAGCTTGGCTATTCTGTCTATTGAAAATTCTATGGTCCGAACTTTAAAATTTGATGACGTTATTGATACTTTTGCAAAACAGAAAACTAGATGGAACGAATTTTATGAATAAATACATTGTACAAATTTCTAGACTCTTTCCTGATTATTTTATTTTGTTGATTAAATTTTTTTCGATCCTTCTTTATGCAGACAAATATTTATACCAATAGATTTTCACAGTGTGATCAATTTCCTTTTGGTCGTTGATCAGCTTGTGTATACCTGATCCGCGTTAGACCTCGATGATATCATATGGTGTCTATGTATGTCTTATTTAAATTTTTCTTTCTTTAATCAAATCTCTCGATCTTGATCTTGATCGAGGTACCTCCTATGCCTCAATAAATACCTATTTGAATATCCATAATCGATTCGAATATATGTTTTATATTTGTGCAACGTCATCCATTGGTTTCTAGACATTATAAAAGCCAATCAATAATGGAAAAATTCATATTGAGAAGAATCTGATTGTAATTGGAAATAGACAACTGTAGATTTATATTATCAATTTGTAAAAATATTAAGTATCTTAGGTAGGTATATGGTAAACCATAGATAATAGAATCTTTCTCGTAAGATAAGTAACCGAAATAAAATCCTAAAATTTAAAAAGTTCTAGTATAGAATTTTAAAGGAAATGACTTTAAAAATAGAACAAGTGAAATAAAAAAATTGGCGAAAATCTTTACTTTTCAAGTAAAAATAGTATTATTTTCATTTTAATAGCAATCGGACTATTAAATTATCTATGGGCAATGTAGTTACATACTAACACAGTGTTAGAACCATTTTGTTATTTTTAACCAATATGTAAACATGGGAGTTTTTATTGATTGTATGCGACACCCCTTGATATATCCCACTTAAAGTAATTGAGTTTATTAAGGGACTCATTTATTAATAATAATATAAATACAATTGTGTAAACTATAGAGTTAAAAAAGCAATGTATGTCAAAGGAAAGAATTTTTATATATGTTTACATGAGGGTGAAACAATTTACTTATTTATGTATACGCAATATTTTCTCTGTTCAGAAAGAAAATTAGAATATTTAAGAAAAATTTCTATTTTTTTTTTCATTTCTTTTCACTGGTTTTTGATATTTTTTTAAAAGTTATACGAAAGGCGCAATAATAGACGTTTTCATAATAGGGAAGAGTTGCCAAATGTGTACCACTTAATTTCGAGGGTAGTTTACTTATTCTTAAGTAGGAATTTTAGTAAATATTATGTGTTGCATGATGCATCCATGCATTAAATATGAAAGTTGCAATTTAATATGATTTTTTAAATATTCATTGATAGATCATTGTGATCTGAACATTTCTGTAAGATCATGCAAACAGTACGATTTAGGCAGCTGATATCTTAAATGGTACCTTCCGGTTTCCAAAATCAAACCTCATGTGTTGGATTTAAAAAATACAAAAGAATCATAACTGTATTTTGAGTTTAAAGTAAGTTTAATATATCATAAAATAAATTGTATAATATTACACTACTTAACTGAAATACAATTAGAACAATAATAAATATTGTGTTTTTTCGAAAATTCTACACTAGCTTCATGTACCCCCAATTTTGGCAATTTAAGCATCGGATCATGGGGTGGTACGATTTAGGAAAAAGACATCCCGCCAAATAATTGAAGCTAACTGTAAAAACTTATAAGGATGTTTCATAAGCTAAATATCTAAATAGAAATAAATAATAATAACATAGCTAGCTCAGAAAAAAAAGACTAGCTCAAAAAATTTTAGATTAAGGTAAGTAGGTAAGATATAAAATTAAGCTGATTAAAATCGTTTAAAAATAACATCAGACTTGTCTGATTTCTTTGTTCTTCTGTCATTCACCAAACAGCACCTGATGCGAATGACTTATTTGGCCTTACTTTATGGACATAAATAAAAGTTCATATTTTTACCACCAAGAAACATCAAAATGCATCAATTTTTAAATAAAAGATGTGGTACGATTTAGGTGACCAGTATGCATTTAGCAACTCTCTCCTAAATTCTTTCTTAAAAGTAATATACTGCTTGTGTCTAGTCATTTTAATATAAGTAGGTACCTACATGATAATAAATAGGTAGATGGCCTGAAGGAAAGAAATTTAATGTATCTTTATTTTACTCAAAAATATTTAAAATATCGATACATAAAATCACAAGAATTACGATTTAAAAAAAATACCCACAGTACAAGTGAAATATGTAGGTACATACTTACATCAATGCTCATATTGCTTGTAATTATTTTTTATTAAATCTCCGATGTTAATTCTTTTAACAATTACTAATTAATAATAGTAGGGAGATTAAATGGGTCTTAATAAGAGGATATAATCAAACTTTCCCCGCTCAATCTCTGATAGTTACAAGCTAATATTTCTCATTGTTTTTTTATTATTAAGATTGACATAAATAAAATGTTCATTTGACAATTAGTTGGAAATTTAATTGTGATTACTGTGTGTTAAAAATGAATTTTTATTCTTTCGATAGGACATCGTTTGAAATTTGATATTTGGTTTTAGAAATTTATACACATGTATTATTCAAAATAACAATAAGATTAGCCAAGTGGTTGGTCATTTAAAGCTTTTTATTGTAGGTTGAAGTAAAAATAAATGAGAAATAGAAATAAAATTAAAACTTAAGTTCTTTACAAATAAAAAATCTACCTACGCTCCTACGTTATACACCATGTACATATTACAAGTATCTCCCTCCCCCTTAAAAAGGAATAATTAAATATTAATCCATAAACTTGAGTTTACGGTTGTGTATGGAGGCTATAAAGGCGGTTAATTTAAAATGTTCATCTTCATATCAATTATCTACATTCTTCAAATGAATTGGTGAAATTTCACTAATTCCTTGTGAAAAACACTGATTAATAAGTAAATATACTGCAGCTTCACTTACTCAATTAGTGGTACTGATTCATGTTTATAGGGTAGTTACTCTATATTGTCATTTTATATTTTTCTAAAAAATACTTCGTATCTTAGAAATATCTCCATCCATTTTTGCACTTAATTTTAGATTATTAAATTTAGATTATTATTTATTTAGAATAAATAAATATTTTGGATATGTATTGGAATTTGACCCAAGAATCAATGACGTATAAGACGACAACCTAGTCACCACCCCGAGTCGAAATTTCAGACCTCCTTTGGCCCTAAAATGGTACTTTGACCCTCTTTTGGGCCTCCGAACAGTAAAATGAGCCTCAGATAGACCTAAACGATTCCATCGTCTTCATTTTAACCTACATGAAATTTTTATTATATTTTATGAACATATCGTCTCGTCCTAAAAAAAAGGTTAATGATCATAAAACATAAAATATGGTTGTAAATTTCCTTTTTTTTACAATACCTATTGCAAATATTGTTTACTAATAACCCAAATTTTTGATCTCTCTCTTTCCTATACTTAGATGCTTAGTATAATATTGTGTATTCTTGTATCCATTACCGGTTTGTCCCTTAATCCTGTTCACTCTGGTTCATTTTTACTCAGCTTTAGTCTCTTGTTAACCGTTCGAGTGCTACACCAGTTATTATACAACAATTGAATAAACTTATTTCACTATTTGATTATTTTTCAATATTGTCTATATCAAAAGGCCTAAAAGTGTAAATGTAAAAAATTTAAAAGTGAAAAAAACGAGTTTCAAAGAAAAAGTGAGAAGAAATTTGCTTTAATTTATTATCTTGAAAGTAATCAGAGAGACGTTATACAATTAAATAAAATTTCTAAAGAAATCCACATGGTTGGGTATATTGTGGATTATAATAAAAGGAAATCCTGGAAAAAAATGATAGCAATGGCGACTATAAAGGAGCTGGTAAACAAGGACAAGGAAATTAAGAACTAAGAACTGATATTTGTAATATTCTTATTACTTTTAAATTTATCGCTTATATTAATGAAACTTGTATATTCAATGAATAAAAAAAATAAAATATTAAAACAAAAATCTTATCCTTTTTGAAAAAAATCCTACCAATAAAACAATAAAAAAAGAGCGGAGAAAAGAGAGAGAAAGAAGTTCATTGGAAGGTTTTGCTGTCGACCTCATTTGAGCTTAAACATTGTATTTTGTCCGATAAATGCCACTTGTAGATTCAAAACAGGTCTAAAATTCAAATGCAAATGGTCATGTTTCAATCTACTTGAATCCAGATTTTGAGGTCTAAAATAAGTCTAAAATTTAGACTCGGGACGCCACTGAAAGAATTACTCTTACATTAGATTGTAGAGAAGCAAAATAAAATTTCAAGAATTCGCTTGTGTCAAGTAGTGCGATTTCTGTAACCGATCAATGTAACTCATTTTGAAATTCTTTCAAGTAATTTATAGCATTTACAACTTAATAAAAAATTTTCACATTTGTAATAACTATCATTTTTTCTATCTTCTTTACTGCCATTCAAGCACAGCAGGCCATAACCGATCGATTTCCCATTTGATGTTGACGTTAGCAGCTTGTTATCTGTCATGAAAAGCATTTCGTAAGTCATATTTAAATAATTTTCAGTTCTTTACGGGATTTGAACCGAGAACTAAAGCGTTATGAGCTAGCTGGGAATCTTCATGACCATCATCGACGCCAAAAGTTCCGAGTCTGGGAGAGGTTATGAACTTGTGAACGTTCAGCATTTTCTAACAAGTCAATAATTTCAGACATCCTCATCTCACAATATTATGTTGTTATCTATGGTTTTATCTCGGTCGTTATTAAAAAACACACACACACATCTCTCGCTCTCGCCTAATTCCCCCAATGTTATAATTATCTCTGTCCAACGTTTTAGTTTCATCATTAAGCTCTTACTCTCTGACAAAATTTTTCAATAAGCATGATGGTATTAATATTATTTTATAAAATCGCATCATCATCCACTTTACCTGGCGCCAACCAAATATTTCTCTTATTACAATCCTTCTAAGTTCCCCTCATCAACCTCATTATTCCCATCTCTTTCTCGTCACTCCATCCCCGTGACAAGTTCATAGAATCTTTAAACATCTTCATCATCGATCATTTCCCATCACACTTCCACTGATCAGAATTGATCACTTGTAATCGATATGTCTGTCTTTGTCAATGATGATACACATATTTTTCTTCGTCAAGCTCTGGGTACCTTTATAACAAATTATATATCAATTTCGTCTCAATTTTATCGTTTTCCTTGTTTTTGTTTTAAATATTTTTCTAATCGATCAACATAAAATGGGGAGATGTAAGAGAGATCGAGATCTTAAACCTTATTGAAGAACATAAGAAAGCTGAAAATCATCTGAAACATTAGATAAAAATACATTCAAAATTCAGTTATGTAAAAGGATTAGAATTTTAAATTTGACACCTTTATCATATTTGTAAATAAATTTAAGGGATCTTTTTAGAATTTTAAATAAATCTGTAGCACATTGTTTATGATAGATATACATTTATGATAACGTTTCGTCTATATTTATTGTTTTTGAAATATAAGAAATATTATAGGAGTATAAAACATTAGGAGGCATTTTCTTAGCAAGAACTTTAAGTTAAAATTTAATTTATAAAAATACTGCAATAATACCTATGTAGAAAATTAAAGCTTGAAGGACAGGCAACATACTATTCTATGAGCAAATAATTGTTATTATGGGGTAAGTAGGGTAGGTACATGACAGTAAGAAAGAACTATCAAAATGTATTATTTAGTTAGTATAGATTTTGGTGTGGTGGAGTCGTTAGGGTTATGAAAATTACGCTTATTGAAGTAATATTGAAAGTTATATTTATAAATTAATAAAATAAATCCCTTAAAATGTAACCATTTGTCACATGACACTAAACCCCAATCAGAGCTCGGTGACGTCATTTGTCACTAAGCGACCACTGACAGCTATAGATATAAACAATTCGTCGCGTCGTTATAATTTTGTGTTTAATTGGAATTAAATGCATAATTATTATTAAATTACTAATTAATATTAGTGCTTATTATTATTACCAAAAAAATGAGTTTGAGCTTATAAAAGCATGAGCAATATACTTTAAACTAACCTTAAACTATACGTTATTTTACAATGTACGAACAGAAATGTTTTATCGATGATGACTAAATTCATATCTTATATAACTTAAAAATGTAACAACATAGAAACTTACACCAAAGTAATTTTCACAAAAATAAATAGAAATATTTGTAGATACAGCTGCTGAGTCCTGTCTTGCAAGTTGTAATCAATTTTTTCTCATATTTTTATCTTTTGGGACGTAAAACTTATTAGGTGTTTTAATTGAAGTTCTCACATATTGAGGCACTATGTAAAACTTATCAACTTTTGAATTCATTTTTTACGAGAAAAGCTACTCAAATTATCGAACTCCTTGCTTTATTTACTGACATTGGCAAATATTTACTGATCACTGACGTCATAGAAACTGCAATGACATTTACCGACGTTTTGGCGCTAAAATAAAATTTTAAATAGGAAAATAGAAAATTTTACGATATTACGTTTATATTTACAAAAATATTCAAATTTTGGGCTGTTGTGGATCCATAGTACATACGAACCAAAATAAATCAATTAAAAAATATTGTCATGTAATACTCTATTATGTACTCTGTCATAGTACATTTTTTAAATCTTAGTTATTAGATATGAAATACTAATTAGTTTCAACGTATATCAATAATAGCAGTTTACTCTTGCTGTAACATTCTATCAATCAAATAATCAAGTAAAGGTAGGTACAGTACATGCTATATTAATGATATATTAATCCCTTATTTAAACATTCTTAGAACAACGAAAAATTAATATGAAATTTAAAGGATCGAGATATTTTGTTATCATTGTATCATGTTAGAAAACACTATTTTCAGAGATACCAAGCTTTATAACTACTCATTTTTTCTGTCGTATTTCACACTACAGACACCGTTTTGTTCAGTCGCTATACTTGGTTATAGGTAGGTACTATTGGAAACTAGCCATAATGAAACACGGGGCGGCAGGGTACATCTGATTCAGTTCCTGTCTGGACATGACCTGTTCGGTACCAAATACCTGTATCAATTAACCAAAAAAACTTTACTTATTTACACTTAGTAATTTATAATTTGTTATACAAAACACTGTTCAATTGCTTTTCGCACTAAATCGTTCGGAATATCGCACTTTTCACTGTCGTATTCAGACTTCAGATGGAATCAATCCGACGGACTTGTTGTATTTATATAGGCGACCCAAACTGCTGAAATGTAGTAGAATGTACTAGATATTTCTCCATTGTTCAATACGATTCTTCTAAACACCGTTGACCGTTAAATAATGAATTAGTTTAAATGTATATTATTGAAGTTTCGATCGAACAACCTGGAATGTTCTATCCTTTTCTAGGACTGCTCGTTACAATATGTTATAAACATTTCGCTTAAACTATCTGCAGCTACAATAAGAGAAATACTTAATATATAACGTTTTATAATGCCAATAAAATTAATAGGTATAATATAAATATCTAACAGTTCAAAGGCGTTTTTAAGGGATTTAATTTGAAATGAAAATGGTTTACTTTGAATCGAAAATTTGTTCAAGAGGAGTGTATCAGAATGTGTGTAGTGTAATCAAGTACTTACCTAATAATAAAAAAAATAGTCAAACCTATACTTCAGCACAGTCTTAAAAATGTTCTCCATCAAAAAATAGATTAAAAGTTGTAATATAATATATTTTTGCACGTTGTAATTAATCAAAGAAAAAAATTGTAATTTGTCCAAAAAAAAAATCTATCACCCACAAAGAATAAAAAAAATCACCTAAAATATAAAAAATAAATACACAACCGCCAGAAAAACGATTTATAATTTTTACAACCCCAACATCATATGGACGATGTCAAACCGCCCCTCAAACCTATTAATAACTGTCGCTATTTCATTATAATTCGCACACGCTACTTTCAAAAAATGACAGCCATTTTTTATGAAATTCTTATATTTGTAAAATTTAATATGATATTTGGTAGAATATAAATAAAATGTATTTTAAGAAAAATCATCAATTAAAAAACCATTTGAGGTTCTCGTAAACTTTTTTTTCGACACATTAATTCTTTTGTCAAGTACCTAATTGATTATTAAGACGATGCTTAATTGTTTTACCACATATATATAAATAATTAGAGAAAGTAATTAAATTGAATTTATTCTTTAAAGGTAATGAAATAATAATTATTTTTCATCTCACCGAATATCAAATATAAAAATCGTGTTGAAAATTAATTTTCAAATTAATTTCATATTTAATAATAGCGTGACGACAAAGACAAATTTACACTCCAACTCGACATAATTCGATTCATTATAAATACCACAAGCGAGATAGATTATATAAAAATGTACAATTTTCATAGCTAAAAACGCGTTGAGATAATTAAATTGTGACGTGAAAATGATTGATTTGTAACGGTCGAAAAATACTATGGCAAGCATATGTATCTTTCGAGAATTACCTACAAGCGTTAAAGACAAGACGAGGACCAAAAAACTTGATAAATTACTCATCAAAAACTTTTGGGCAAAATCATTAGAGAATCATAAAAAATTGTTGATGAAGATAGCATTTATCGATAAACATATGGTAAGACCATGATACAAAATAAATAGAACACTATAATATTTAAAATAAATTGAAACATCTAATAAACTCAAGAGCCTGGAGGACTTCACAACGAGAAAAAAAAACATTCTAGGGATGAAAATGAATTAGTTTATCGCGTGTAAAAAATGATCAAAAATGACACACGCGCCCTTTTATTTTCCATGGAGGATATAACACCTTCGCTCCTTCCGATCACACATTTACACTCACAATCTCGATGAGATTTGGGGAATTTTTTTCGGAATTTAATTAAGCGATTAATGAGAAAGAATACCTTTAATATCTTCCATCTATCCCGAATAAAAAGGTTAATTTCATTGTTGGATCATTAATAATAATATCAATCAGGGTCCTGATAGGAATCGTGTGTTAAATGGATGTAAATAGGAAGACAAACGGAACGATTGTTGTTGTCAATCGCCCGCTGGGCGAGCGTCATTTTCGAATGCATGGCTGGAATATATTATAACAATGCAAACAAAACGGTTCAGTTAGGACAATAGAATACGGTATTTAAAAATATTGTAACGCAACAGAGTCATTTGCTTATTATAGCGTTTATAAATGAGTAATGAAAAAATATATTAAGTACCTAATTAACTTAACAGCCATAAGTGGAACTTAGTTGTTTTTTTTAATTTTTTTAAAAGATGTGAAAAAAAAATATTTTGAAATATGTTTCTAGAATATCACAGAACTTCGAATTCGCAGAAAAACTAAAACACAAACATCGTTTACAGCGACGTACCTATCGGTTTTGTCAAACTACATTTAAATAGCTGAATCTGTCCTACATAAATAGCTTATAATAACATTGGATAAAACGACGAAACTTTTACGAAATGTATTGACTGTAACGATTATGGATTAATCAAATCAAATATTTGAACACTTTGTGTCATGAGTTGAGCTTTATATTTAAAGTTTGAAATTATATACCTTATACTCTCTTCAATCGAAAGTCATTATTTCGATTTAAGAGAGTACAAAATTAATGCTTGGGTTGACTTCCTATTTGAATATTAACATTTGACTTGAGGTTGGCTTGATTTTAAGCCAAATTAATGTCAAGTAGCTTCAAAATCAAGTCAAATAGTGAAGTCAATCTTTAAATAACGACCAACTTTACTTATTTGTTTTGGAACTTTGCATTAAAGAAGTTAGGTGCAATTCTTCTAGTAATAAAGGCTTAGACTTCTAAGCTTCGGAGGCTAATGTTCAAATTTTGTGTTTGAGTTATTGAGGTTTTATATTTTGATGAAAAAAATTAGCTCGAGAAGTTTTTGTTTTATTAACTTTATGTTTTTATTCCCTAGCTATGCTGTTGAGTTAAATTTTAAATACCGCAAGGTGTAGTATATGCAAGTATTAAATCAGGAACATTGCGGATTATTCAGCAAATTCAATTACAAAACAAAGTTTTTATTATGGCTATGTCATTATTCTAACATAGTGATGGCGAATTCAAATCCTCGAGTCAAACACTGGTTCCCAAAGAAATTCATTGTTCCTTTTTTATTTCATTTTTCAATGCATGAAACATTGTCATAAAAATGTAATCAATCGATTAAACGTGAAATTTTAAAAACATAAAACCTTTATATTATAAAATAGTGTAGATAACCATCACTTTTCTAGTTCTATACCAAATCGAGTAAATGCATGTTGATTATAGGATTCATGCATTTTTTTCTTATATATAGGTAGGTATTCTGTTTTTCAAGTAATTTATCTACCATCTTATATTTTATAAAAAATAACTAATATAAAATTAAGGAAACCATTGTAACTATTAGTTACATCCGAAAAAAGTGTTTATAATACAGCCTTAAGAGCTGAAGATAACGTTACAAGTAGTAAATGTTAGTTCGAAATTTGAGATAGTTTGAGACTGTAACTAAACTTCTGTACATAGTCAAACTTTTAATAAAAATATGTAGATACTACCTACCTACTGTCATGAAACTTGTCAAATCTCCCATTACACTGTTTGTAAATTTGGAGTTATACATACTTAAGATACCAATTATTTCGTTAATCTATTCTACAATTTATATATTCTATACCTAATTTTTGTTGTTCTGTGTAATATATGAAATAAAGTACCTATCTATACCTTATATATCTACTCTGTTAAATATTTTTCGCTTAACTATAGGTAATATATAAGTAATTTTTTCATCTATTTTCGTTTTAAACTTATCTACCTAATAGGTATATACTCAAATAATTGTTCTGCTAAAAGATAGAACATCGAATTACTAAACTTATAAATGCCTTCACCTCTATAGATAAATATTGACACTGATATTTATTATAGGTATCTTGATTCATAGTAGTATCTTCATAATAGTATCTTCATTCATTGTATCAGTGATTTAAATACAAACCATGCGTAATGTACCATGTACCATATAGGACCAATTAATAACTTAGCGTTATCTATACAAATGAGGAAATAGGTTGGTAATTTTTTAGAGGCTGAAAAACCTTTAAAACATACCAACGAAGATTATGTGAGGTATGGAAAGTGATGTTGGTAAGTGGTGTTAACCTTTTTGGTACAAGTTACATAGTTAATAATGAGAATAGTAGGTAGGTACTTACTACTTACTTTTCAACTGATTTATTTATTTAAATGCTTTTAATATCTTCAAAAGTGAGCATCTATTTTTTTATTAGTGAACATAATTTTCCTATAACAAAGATTATTAAAGTCACTGTCCTATGCGCCAGTGGTTCAAATCCAATCGAAAGCCTAAGATTTTTTTCTTGGGTTTTCGGATTCGACGGTCGCTAATGACCATAGTAGTTCATGCGACCTTAAAAACAATCTTTTTTTATTTTAGTTTTGTATAAGTATACAAAGCTTTTAATGCATGTATAATATTTGACCTCTTAAATGTTTTCTATATATCTAAAACAAAAAATTACTACCGTTTGTAAATTCAGTTAAACTTAAAAAATAAAATAAAATAAGTACTTACTACGTATATACATTATCTTTGAGATATTTTTCACTACCTACTAAATATATACCTAAGTACCTACTAACACTTATCTATTACATAAAAAAGAGTTTTTCTATTTTCTCATACTTAAATACGTTTATATAGAAAAATAAAGTAAAATAAAGCCTCTCTCATAAATATCATTATCTGCCCTCATATAATACAGAAAGGCCAATTTTATTAAATCCAAATAAATCTTCTTCAAAAAAAAATCTGCATGTAAACATATTATGGAGATTAAAACTTCATACATTTCTCTTTATTACATATCTAAATTCTCTTTTTTCGAAAATCTTTTTTGACAAGATAAATCCGTTTTAAAGAGGGGTCACAACAGCCACATCGCACATTGATCCAGCCAACCATCCTGCAGTCAGTCATCCAGCCGGGTGTACTGACGTGTACATTATAATGGATATATACCTACTATAAGCTCACAAAATTAAAATACCATACCTTTTGAGGCTCACCTCTATCGAATCCGGAACGACACACAATGACAAAAAGACACGTCCATTTATGGTTTTATATCCCCTAACATACACATAGGTAGGTACTCATTTGATACCTAGTCATTATCACCATTTCACCATCTATACAACTTTTATCCAGGACTACAGCATCACCATTATTTACATCACTGAATATTTCACATTTCACACCTCGGATACCAAACGAGTGAGAATGACGTACGAGTAAAAAGGTGTGCAAAGTGTGATAATCGTTTGTTAACAATCGCACGAGGATAGATTATACATTGAAAATGGATTTATTTGTGATATGTGTGTAACCAAAAAACAACTCCTATAGATACTTATAATGATATTTAGTAAATCCTGAGCTATCCTAAATAATAAATTTCGTCTATTCTCAACCATTGATCCAAAACAGAAAGTTATCGTGGATACATCTACTTCTATAATCAGGAATTATGGTACAGTCCCGGATTTACAATAAAATCATATATTTTATAAATGCTTCAAATAAAAATAAAGGAAAGGATTTCGCTCAAGAAAATAATTTTCTAAGTAATTACTTAAATAAACTCTCACTTCAAAATAAGATAAGATAATCAATCATTTGAAATGATTTTTAAGAAGGGGTTGTTGTTTTACAATAGAAAGTAAAGTATTAAATTTACCTATGAAGCATAAATTAAGAAATAATATGATGTGATGTAATTGAAATTTTTAAGGATTTCATTAAGTGGTGTAAATTATTTTGGTCCGATACTGTATAAATCTTCTACGTACTTATATTCTCTTTAGTAAAGCATCCCTTCTCATGCCACCACATCGCATTAATGGAGGGTGTCAGTTCACCACACCATTCGAGTATCCTCCAATATGCTCTGTTAAGCTAATCCGATCATATACTTTGACACATACATAAAATACTAGACGAGATATCTTCAATATTTTGCCACCTAAAACGGTGTGTTCTATATATACCCAACGATAGTAATGGTGTGGATATATTATTATCAACATTGCCATCATCAACACATTGAGAAAATGAAAAAGAGAGACTCTGACATGAGCTATGAAACCCGTCGACATATCCTGAACTTTAGCCGAGAGAAAATACGGCTGCCATGGAAACGGAGCTGGTGTTGAGGAGAACAGGATATGCTTCGAACCTTCCGAACTCCCCAACACCATTCTCCCGAGCCAGACTACTGACATTTCTCCTACAGGTCTCACTTGTTTCTCGTTCGTTATATACCGATCTCTATATACTCGGATTCGTTGTTATGCTTTGATGCAAACATTTTTCCATGTTTTATTTTGCTTTTCATCTTGCACAACACGTCAGCACCATCTTTTCTTGGTGTCTAACCTTCCATGAACAATATATGAAGGAAGAAAGAGAGAGGAGTGTATACACTATGCATACTTGTTTTATTTGCATAAGTATGCACAAAAGAAAATAAATCTTGGCAGACAAAGATTTTCTTGGCTCCATCCTTTTCAAATCTTTTACCGAAAATATTGTCAAAGTTTTTGTGTATGATTTTTTCTTTTTTCACTTCTTTTTGAACTCGTTAAACATTTGGAAATTCACGTGAGAAAAATTTGATACATTTCTATTTAAAATCTTGAAATAAGTAAGTGTATAAAGAAGTGAAATATTCTATGTGCTTTCATTTACTAATAGGTGACGTGAAACAATTAGCGGGTGATGAATACACGATGTGTATGTCGTACATTACAGTGTTGTTTCACTGACATTAAACATCTGGATTTTTTTTTAATGTGAAAGAAAATATTTTATGTAAAGTTCAATACTTAAGTATTTCAATGACTAATAGGAATAATGATAAAAACTTTTATAATTTCTAAATAATAAATATATTAGTCTTTTACTTTTCGTTTAATTATATTTTTTAGGGCTCCAGGTACATCATCTAAAATAAATCTATAGGTTTAATTAGTCATAATTAGCTAGCCATAATTGGTCAGTTTGTTTTAGTAATTAGTCACAATTTAAATAAATTTAGTAGAGAATTTAAAAAAGAGGTTAATAATGTTTTATATCTATGTTGATTTTACTTTGGTACTTTACACTTAAGTACCAAACAATTTTGATTATTTATAATTTTTTTTATGTATTTAAGTATCTACTACTTATTTAACATTAACTTTAAACTTACCTATACTCCCGTAAATCTGTCTTCATAACTATAAAAAAAAACTGCATATATATACCTATAACATTCCTTACCTATAGTCTGTTTGATATCTATTATAGTTATAGGTAAATGTTTGGTTTGTATTATCTTTGCTATTCATTAAATTCTGCACTACATACAAAATATTTCGTCATGACGCTCAGTTGTATAAGTTTTATAAACTTTTTGTAAGCCTCTTTGTTTTTTAAATTTTGATTTAACCTTCTTAAAGTAGAACGTGTGACTATAGTTTAACGGCCTGACCCCTTGCATTCGAGCTTTTGATTACTATTTTTGAATTAAAAATTGTTATCGGTTTTTCGTTTTCCTTGCTCTCTTAAATCAAAATAGTGACCTTAGTGACTATTCACTATTTTTGCAGTGCAAAGTACCTATACCATTTCAAATAGTTTTAAATTCAAATAGTGGTATACTTTTCACTACAAAATAGTGAACGAACCAAATAGTTTAGGCTCAAAAGAGGTTGACATCCAAAACTTCAAATGGATCTCTCTCTCTCTCTCTCTCTCTTTTCTCCACTTTTTCTTTGTCACTCTCTTTTATTATTTTATTGGAAGGGTTTTTTTCAAAAAGAACAAGATTTTTATTTTAATATTTTGTTTTTTATTTAATATACAAGTTTCAATAATATAAGCGATAAATTTAAAAGTAATAAGAATATTACAAATAGATTGAAACATGACCATTTGCATTTGAATTTTAGACCTGTTTTGAATCTACAAGTGGCATTTATCGGACAAAATACAATGTTTAAGCTCAAATGAGGTCGACAGCAAAACCTTCCAATGAACTTCTTTCTCTCTCTTTTCTCCGCTCTTTTTTTATTGTTTTATTGGTAGGATTTTTTTCAAAAAGGATAAGATTTTTGTTTTAATATTTTATTTTTTTTATTCATTGAATATACAAGTTTCATTAATATAAGCGATAAATTTAAAAGTAATAAGAATATTACAAATATCAGTTCTTAGTTCTTAATTTCCTTGTCCTTGTTTACCAGCTCCTTTATAGTCGCCATTGCTATCATTTTTTTCCAGGATTTCCTTTTATTATAATCCACAATATACCCAACCATGTGCATTTCTTTAGCAATTTTATTTAATTTTATAACATCTTTCTGATTACTTTCAAGATAATAAATTAAAGCAAATTTTTTCACACTTTTTCTGTTAAACTCGGTTTTTTCACTTTTTAATTTTTTAAATTTTATACTTTTAGGCCTTTTGATATAGACAATATTGAAAAATAATCAAATAGTGAAATAAGTTTATTCAATTGTTGTATAATAACTCGTGTAGCTCGTGTAGCACTCGAACGGTTAACAAGAGACTGAGTAAAAATTAACAAGAGTGAACAGGATTAAGGATCAAACCAGTAATGGATACCAGAATACACAATATTATATTAAGCATCTAAGTATAGGAAAGAGAGAGATCAAAAATTTGGGTTATTAGTAAATAATATTTGCAATACGTATTGTAAAAAAAGGAAATTTACAACCATATTTTATGTTTTATGATCATAAACCTTTTTTTAGGACAAAATGATATGTTCACAACATGTAATAAAAATTTCATATAAGTTAAAATGAAGACGATGGAATATCGTTTAGGTCTATATGAGGTTCAAAAGAGGTTCATTTTATTCTTTGTAGGTTCAAAAGCGGGTAAAAGATCCATTTTAGGGCCAAAAAAGGTCTAAAATTTCGATTCGGGATATTATAAAGTAAATTAGTCTATCATATAAGTAATACGAATGTTATCTACAGTTTTTTTTTACCTTCGCGCTTAGCTCACCCTTTTTAGGCTCACTTCCTCTGCCTACCTACCTAGTAGGTACCTATAATATATATGAGATATTTATTAAATTTTTTCATTATTTAAAATATTGGAGAGGTATAATCAAAGGTATTGTGGCCCGGGTGCCAGTTTTGCTGATTACGCCATTGCAACTAGTGACCAATATTTCCAGCAAAGTAACATATTGATTTGTTTACTGCTAACAACCTATAGGAATTATCTAGTAGGTAGGTACTAACTATTATCTATTATCTTAGTAAGTACTAACTATTTGTGAACTGTTAACTATATAGGCATAGATACGAAATTAACCTTATTTTTTCTTACTTCTCTATAAAATCTAGTTGAATGCTGACTAATTACCTAAACCAATTACCAATAAGAACCAATTAATTACTAGGTAATATATTTAGTTTGGCATCATATTGATTTGCTTTGGTTGCATGGATTAAATATTGTAGGTACCTACCCATACATGCAACTTAAATTTAAGCTACCTCAATAACTATCTAATGATGCCAACAACCACTGTGAAAAACGTTAGCCATGATATTGATGTCCTTTTTAAAACTGGTTTTCTGATAGATTTAGTTTAGCGATATTTCCAGAAAATGATTTGTTGTGTAAATAAAATGTAACGCGCGACGTTGATCAAGTAGGTGGATATCAGTTACACTCAATGGACCTATCATATCCATGACAAGAGCGTGTCGCCGTGGGCGAAGGGCGTGGTACTCGCTATATAACATCAACCAATCCCATCACATATCTCTTCCACCACTAAGCGAATATACATAACCCGTGTTATTGATATCCCTGATTTTAATATAAAACATCCAGGAATTTCAAAGGGAAAAAAATACCCGACCAAAATAAAACATTCCCACTAGCTTGTGAGTCTATGCTAGTTATGTCCATGTTTCAATTATTACCAATATAGGTACTTACTGTATGTTGGTCATCTCTTCCCTTCACTATGCTGATTCATTTCTTATTTGAATAAGAAACAATCGAACAAAATCAAAGTTACATTTAAACAAATCTATTATTCTAAATATGTACATGCCAATCAATAACAATACGAAATTCAAGGGAAAAAACATTTTTTTATCCATAATTTCTACCTATTGACAAAGAAGTTATAGTTAAGTAGCGTAAGTAGTAAGTACTAAAACTCCCCGATAAATAGAGGGTAGTTATATGTAAAGTAAACAGCGTATTTGTGCGAAGGTAACACTGCGGTAATAATCCCTTTTGTGTCCCTTCTTAATACCCCAACAAATAGTTTACCTTCCTGATCCATCTATTGAAATTAAATTCCCTGCCTGCCATTCTGACCGTTTCCAATACTAATACAACTTCATTCATTTTGTAACACTTACAAATAACTGTGTTATTATCAATACGTATTTAAATAGTTTGAAAATCATCTTAACATCCATGGCCGCATTGAAATTCTGACACTTAAATCGAATAGAGAAAGAAAGAATGTGTGAATATTTTTGGCGACTAAGAAATCCATTAGATAAGCGTGATTTTCAATAGATATGAATAGCATAGAAATATATAAAAAAGTTTAGAATTATAAGCTTAGCTCCATTTAAAAATAATAGCAAATCTCGTATTAAATACATTTTAAAAACGGAAATGCATTGATATAGGTATAACCGTATATTCCAATAGGTATACCTACCTAGTTTTATATCTATATATAGGTAGTTACAAATGAAATCTACATACATAAGTTTATCGTATGTTATCCTGCTTACCTTACGTTGTGTTATTTTTATTTAGAATTTCTCAGATATGGGTACATATTCAGGAACCATTAAATATTATACATAATTATTTGTATAGAAAGTAATAAACAAGGGATAGAATTTGTCTGCATCTGTTTCAGTTTAAATTGAACAAAAACACTTTTAAGATCGAATCGGAAACGGAGATTTGTTTTGTCTGATGGATTCAAGGAATAGCTAGAACATATTTTGCCGTGGGCTAAGAAATTTAGGACGATAACAAGATAAAGGGACTAATTATGAAATGCTTTTTAAGACTAATGCTAATCTGAACCTAATGTGCTCTGCAGTGGGTGATTTGTTTATACCAACGATTGAAAGACTCTTCAGTGCTTTGCGATCACGTTTGTACGTCAACCCTTTTTGAAACTGTCACACACGCGTACAATGGACGAATATATGTCAACGGCTCTTTAAAGCGATTTGTCCTGGTCCTTTGTGAGAATGATTGTGTTGCAGAATGAATTTTGAAAAGTAATTTAGGTTTATGTATTTATTGTTCTTTACATTAGAACTTAATTGGTTAAGCTTTAAACCAACAAAAGTTTTATAAATATATATAAATTTCTGTGCAAAATTCTTAGAACTTATACCTATCTAATATACGTACCTAATAAGTTTATATAAAATTAGATTTATTTAAAATAATTTATCTTTCTTTTGTGGAATATTTCACAGAATTTCTAGTTTTGAGCGAAAGCATGAATAATATATCACCAATATCTGTATATAGAACTATGCAGTAGGTACCTATAGGTACCTACTTACAATTACCTACCTACGTATTACAACGTTAAAGCTAAAATATGGAAAAATTACACGCGAACTACCATATATAGATAGTATTTTTAGATAGAATTAGCTCAATAATAATAATACCATTAAGTTTTTAAAATAAATTTATAGTAGGTAGGTAAATGGCAGCTTTGTCAGTTGTCTAATGATATAGATAGGTAGGTAACTTATTGTTAACCCGTATTATAAAATATTTACCAATCTTTTATTACAGATACCTTTATGTCTGCCAAAAATAAATATATACCTACCTATGCTGTGAATATTGAAAATAAACAATATATTTATAGAATTTTTTAAAATCACAGACCAAAAGGTTGATGCTCCCCTAGTTAATACAGAGGGTCACATCAACAACTTATTAACAACCAATATTCAATGCCTCGTTGAAATAATTAAAAATTTGTCTACATACACAATATAACTAGTAGATACGGAAATATATAAGTTGGGGAAGTGAGCCTAAAACGGTTAACCCGCCCAAAACGGGTAAGCCGTCTTACACTCCTATGTAAAGCATTAGCATTTTGTGCACGTGCGCGGAGATTTGTCTAGCTCGGACGAGCTTTGATCAGCTAAGCTCGAGCGCCGGAATTATTTACAAACATAGGAATATTGGATGGAATATATAAAAGTTTTTTGCTAATTATATAGGTAGATAGATACCTATACTAAAAAATTTCAATTTAATTATACTTATCCTGATTAGTAGATTATCGTTATAATATTTGTGGTGTTCGTATCATTGTTTTATTTTAGTTTGATATAGATAAGTTTGAAATTACATGAACACTTTGCCTGCTTTATCATTTATCATTTTTAAAAAGAAAATAGTGTCTCGGGCAAAACGGGTAGATATATATAAACAATTTAACATGAAAAATACGCAGAAAAAAGCGAAAACTTATATATGCCTCGTTTGCGGTGATCCGTATGAAGATCTACCTAAAAAAGACTGGATCGAATGTGGAGAATGTAGAGAATGAGCTCATGAAACCTGTACTTCTTATTCTGGCATAGGACATATTATTGTGATTTGTGCCAAGAATTAAGTTCTGAAGAATTTTAGCGTCATCAGTTTGTATTTTCAATTTGATAACTAATTGTAATAATTATTGTTCTATATTACTATATTAACAAATTTGATCTCATTAATAATAGGTAACTTTAAAAGTCCAAATAAATGAGTATTTTATTGTTAATCTCTATCGACTAAATAGGTAATAAATATTGAGACTCACTAATTAAATAGGTACCAAGGTTAATAATAAGTACCAAGGTTATTAGATACATAAGGTATGCTCACTTGACTAGACGGCGTTTCTATGATCGCTGAAAATGACGTCAAAGGTTTGCTGTTTCTTACAGAAGCCAGTAGAGACGTTAAAGGACATTGGCCATCGTTGGTTTGTCGGGGATTTCATCTGGTGACTGCATTTGGTTGGCACTAGCATATTTAATAAAATATGCTTTTTATTTAGGTTATTAAATCCCTTTAACAACAAACTTAAACTTTTAATACTTATGTCAATAATTAATTCTTATGAACATAATAAATGTTAATTTGATTTTTCTTTGTTATCGTATTTTAATTTGATAATGAAGATATATTTCTTCTAGAATCTAAACCTTACTTAGCTATAAATTTTGAATTCCCGCGTCAGTCAACAAACCAGTGTTTTGATATATCATCATTATTCATATTCATTCATCTTAAGCATTTTAAGCTTCACATCTGTGCATCATCGACTGACTTCGATCGCGAAGTCAGTCGACGCGACTGACATCTGTCTGTAACAAACGAAACTTTGAAATTTGTAGCGACGACATACATACACACATTACACATAGCGATCAGTAAGTGTAGAAAAGGCTTAAGAATAAAGTAATAAAGAAAATTGATTTCTATTATGTTCATAAAATTTAACTATTAACATAATGAAGCTTTATTTTTTTTTGTGAAAGGAAGACCACCTTCTTAAACTAGATAAACCTAGTAAGATTACAAAAAAAAAATAAATATATAATAAATACTATTGTTAAAAAAATCAAAATAAAATAAAGTGTATAAAAAAACCATATAAAAAAAGTTTTATTTGAAATTTAACTGAGCAAAATGAATTTTGAAACTCATGAAATGAAATTTCAAACTATACTCTCTTAAATCGAAATAGTGACTTTAGTGACTATTCACAATTTTTTCAGTGCAGAGTCTACTACTAAATTCAAATAGTAGTATACTTTTCACTATAAAATAATGAAAATAATGAATAGTCACTATTTGATAGTCGAAAGTCAATATTTCGATTTAAGAGAGTAGAGTGTAATAAGAACCTTGCGCAATAAGAACGATAGCAACGATAAGAACCAATTATAGCAGATATCTAATGGCTTCTAACGCGTCTACTGGCTTCTGTCAGAAACAGCAAACCAGTGACGTCAGAACAAGCTAATAGCCTTGAAAGTGAGCACCCCTTGCCTAAGTACTACGTAAATGAGTAATATTAATACATTATTTTTAAATAAAACGAAAAAAAAAATTGTTTCATGAGTTTTATACTTATTACAATAATAATAAGACGTTAACCCGTTTTGCCCAAAAGAACTATCTGTTTTTGGCTAATGTATAGAGTAAAACGGGTTTTTTGTTAACTTTGTTTTTTTTTAAATTAAAAAATACTGGATATATAATGTGGTCAAATCGTGTTTTATTTCAAAGTTTAATTATAATATATAATATGCTATATTATAAAGTAAATCAACGTACCATATATTACGAATCTTACAGTTTTTTTTACCTTTGCGCTTAGCTTAACGTTTTGGGCGCACTTCCCCTATATATCATAATATGTATATATGTAGATACACATATTACATACCTTCATAAGTAATATGATAGAGAATTCAAATTTTTGGCAAGTTATAGGTATAATTATGAAATTTTATGAAGATATCATTTCAATTTGGAAAGTTTAAGATCATTAATCATCAGCAACTACTTCTCTCTTAAATCGAAATAGTGACTTTCCACTACAAATAGTGACTATTCACTATTTTGTAGTGAAAAGTATACCACTATTTGAATTTGGTGGTATAATTTTCACTACAAAATAGTGAATAGTCACTATTTGTAGTCGAAAGTCACCATTTCGATTTAAGATAGTTCGTTGACGTATCTTCGAATGTATGCCAAAATTCAATTTCTTTAATATGGTTTTAACTGTATTAAGTATCTATTATTAAGTCTGTTCCTAATTGTTTTGTGAATTATCATGCTGCCATATATATAGGTATATCACCAATTCTGAAGATGCCCTTATCGTCCTCTCGTTAGATGGACAGTCCTTTTTAGTATAGTATTGCAAGTATTGTCTTTTTTAAAAACTGTGCTACATATGTCCTTCTTTTCAATATGTGTCCTTAATGATTTCAATTTTTTCTTAATAATTATTAAAGATTTAACAAATTGAAACTTACTCACAGGAATTGCATTTATTCGTTATGACTTTCTTCCATAGGAATTTTAATGTGAAAGACGTAATTTTTTTTACCTACTCATAAAAGAAAAATTGTCAGGCTATGAGAAATCAAACCTTATTACGAGATAACGGAACAGTTCAACAAAAAAAAATTCAAAATTGTTACCAAGCAAGTAGGGTAGGGGAAGTGAGCTCAAAACGGATAATCAGTCTTATGCTCCTGTATATAAAGTAATATTAATACGTAGGTAATTTTTAGATAAAACGAAAAAAAAAATTGACTCATAAGTTTAAACTCATTACAGTAAATAATAAGACGTTAACCCACTTTACTCTAAGGGAATTATCCGTTTCAGACTTATGTAGGTATAGGACAAAACTGATTTTTTAATAACTTTTTTTTTTCTTAAAACATTTAAATAAATACTTGACATTTAATGTGGTCAAATCGTGTTTTATTTCAAAGTTTAATTAATATAGGTACTATAATATATAAGAAAACCGTGTTTTATACTGTGCCAATTATGCGCATATAAAATTATATACTTCTTTTTAGATGGGACATAATTTGTATCGTACAATGTATGGTTTGATTTTCATCGGCAATAAATTAATTAATCTTAATTTAAATTAAAAATGCTAAATATTAAAATCAACATCATTAGATATCTCTGAAATAATTAGACAACTGTACCTGCATTGAACATGTATACTTACCTATATGATAAAATATGGGTGGATATTTTCAGATATTTCAAAAATTAATATTGTGTATTTATGTAAAAAATTATTTGACTCCAATTTATTTGTCTTCAATTTCTTTAAAAAAATTGTCGTACTGTTAACGTACCTATGCTAAGTAGTATGGTAAAGTAAAATGATAAAAAGAAATCAGAAGAAATTCAGTCGTCGTTTTACCGTTACGGAAAAAAGTTTCCAGCACCGTGAGCATTTAGTGGAATACACCCTATAAGCAGGGACGGATTTAGGATGTAGCTTGGTGAGGGGTCACTACCGAGGGAAGTGGGGATACCCCCCTAACGCGGGAGTCCTCCTTCGGAAAATTTTTGAAAATATATATCTCAAAAACGTGTTTTTATGCATTGTCAATTCAAGAAATGGAAGATAACTTTATATAATATACCTCATGAAACAAAGAAATTATTACGAATTGGCCTAAAAATTATTTTTGTTACTTTGCTTAAAACAAGTGGTATATAAGTTAAGAAAGAATGAAAACGTTAACTCAAGAACTCGAGAAAAGAAATACCAAATAAAGTTTATTCGGTTTAGGTCTGTATTAAAAACTCATACAGAAAATATTAATATACAACTGATAACTAAATGGTTTATACAATACAATCCACGAATGAACCATGGTCCATGGACCTAGAAATAAAAATAAATCAACCATAGGTTCTAACTAGCCTGGAATTTAACACAATGAAAATTGACTTAAGCCTATATATTTTAAAACTATTACATCTTACATTGATAATTATTTGCTATGTGCCTAACACGCCAATTCCTAAGCCAACATACATTTTAAAATAAAAAATTGGTATTATACAGAAGAGAAAACTGCCATTTGAATGAAAAACAATTGATACTATGGTCGGTATTTATGCTAAGGGAAGGAAAGTACAGCGAGCCAAACAACCAAATTTCTGTTAGGTTTAGTATTTATTAAACAATTGAATAATAAACTTAGTATATTATTTTTTTTAATGCAAGAAAAGTTTGGTGGGGGGTCATGACCCTGTGACCCCTCCCCTGGATCCGCCACTGCCTATAAGTACACCTAAATACTGGGAATAAATATAGAAAAAAATAACGCATGCTTTGTCTTTAAATCTTAATGCAAAAATATAAAGAAAATTTGCATAAATAATTATGATATTTCACTTACCTTCTTATTTCATCTTAAAAATGTACAAGTGATTTTTTAAATAAAATTCCCAAACAATTTATTATTAAGTGGTTTTATTTTGTTGTAATAGCATCATTATATCTATAATTTATATAATATATTTATCGTACTTTATTTATAAGATTTTTAACTATATGTATATATTCAAGTAATAAATATGTACAGTACTCGAATTGGACTTGTGCGACTTCTCTAGATAGATTCATAAATAATTTGTATCGATAATACCGTACGAGGTACACATAAATATTTAATAATTTTATTGCAATTTTTATTTTAAAAAAATGAAATAAGAATTATCGTCATACGAAAAATTGCACTTGACATTTGCGAAATAGTTAAAATTTTGATTCATGCTTTTCACTGTTCCAATAGATTTTAAATTCAAAATTAAAATGTACCTAAGTATTACCCAGAGATAATACGATAAGCAGTTCTTGTTTAAATTATACGGAAATATTTATGCAAATTTGCGACGTGTTCAACATAAGAAATTGATTGAATTGTATTTGAGGAAAACGAATAAAAAAATATGCAAAAAAATTTCTCGTGGTCACCACGAGTATTAGATTATATTACATTCAATAGCATGTGGTATGAAGTTGAAAAAATCATGTTATTGATTGAAAGTAATTAACGGTACACAAAATATGTAGACAAGCATGTAAAATATTAGAAATCTGCTTAATCCAATAGATTAAAAGCAAAAAATTACACACAGATTTACATTCAAGACAACTTAACTGAGATATACGTTAAGCTTGAAAAAGCAACAAATCAGTTTAACATGGGATTTAATCTGCATATTACAAAGTTAGAAATAAAATCGTTCTGTTAAAACCAAACGTTGAACTCACGACACAAATTCGCTTATAAACTCACATCCATCAATCAACATCTTTCCCTGATTTATAATACAAGACTAGAACTCTACAAAATATAGGTTTAATGCAAACAAATAGGAATTCCCATTTCGATTTCACGATTTGAATCAGTGTATCAAATATAACAATGCTATCAACCGAATCGGAAAAAAAAACGTTCAAATTATTTATTTTTTCAAGGGAATATATTAATAGAAGGTTTCATACACAAACATTTTTTTTGCATTTTTAAATATTATATGTAGGTAATAAGAGAGTTCTATACACATTGCCACAAGTATAGGTAGGTATATAAATAGATATTTTATTGAAGACATATCGTTTGATTAAGCTGCTTATTACTGGTAATATTAATTAATATTTTTCTTTTTCACATATAATAACAAACGATATGGCCTTCACACAACTAATAATAGATAAAGTAATAAGAATATTTAAATGTACATTTATAGGTTTTTACACGTACGAATTAAATTCGTATAAAATTTTTTACATCACACTATTCAATTGTTTATGGGGGTTACCACGGTAACTCGGTATTGTTTCTGTTGTCGTTCGTCCAACGTGGTTCGTATCACGTGAGTCTGGCTGGAGAAAACGGCCGATGTAACGTAGTTGGTAGGGGTTGTAAGGGTTGGGAATGTGCATTGGGTGGAGATGGTGACGTAGTTTGTAATGATGGGGTAGTGTTTGCAATACGAACGATTCCACCACCATGAGGCATCATGCCGAGGTGAGCTAGATGGGAATGATGGTGATGGTGAGCATGATGTGGTGCTAATAATGGATGATGAGGATGGTGCAAATGGAGGTGATTGGGAGATGGGGCTGAAGCTGAAGATGTAGGAGGTTGGGAATTGAGTGACGTTAAACTAGATACACCTAATCGACTCGGTGAATTGACACGAATTCTTAACGGACTTGTCAAAGGAGATCTCGACGGAGTTAGTTGCACCCCTTCGGAATTATTGTTGTTACTACTACTATTATTATTATTGCTGCAGTTATTCGGTGATGTTAAATTAATGCGTAAGTTTGTCGGTGAGGTGCTCGAAGGTGGTGGCGGGGGCGAATGTGTCCCATTATTACCAACCGTCGTGGTCAAGCCAAAACGGAATACAGCCGGCATTGGTCCAGGTGAATGAGCACCAAAACGAAACGATGTCATCATTAGTGGTGGTGAGTTACCACGACTAAAGTGGTGTAACAATGCGTTGTGGTGGCTATTATTATTGTTGTTATTTCCCGAGGTTCCAATGAGAGACGACGGTGGTGAGTGAGCCCCTAAACTTGCTCCGCTACTAATCGGTGGAGAATGAGCTCCTAATGAAATATCTGAATCCGAATCAGACGTATTTGCGTTAGGACTCAAAAGTGCATCACTAGTCGATCGCCCACCGCCACTTCCACCCCCAATTCCGTCACCCCCATTTCCACTTCCACTAAGTCCACCTCCTCCACCTCCTCCATGATGAGCCAACTGAGCTGCTAGCTGTTGCTGATGCATTCTGTAAAAAAAAAAGAAAAAACGTTAAAAATATTTCTAATAGATACTAATCACCTAATTGGACACGTTGTGATTTATGCAATACTTCTAAAGTTTTTACCCTTTTAAAAAAGGATTTTTATCCCCTCTCACCTATTTAAATATTCAAATATTCCAGCCTGATGTATTATTTCAAGTTGTGGTGGAAATAATTGGTTTTGTTGTGAAAATCAATATTTACTTAATACATTTATAGCACTCTAGACTCTAGATGCTTTCGAATATAAACGAAACTTTATTATGTTGGTTAGGTTGGTCGTTAAGGGTGGTGAGACTGAACGAAACCACCCGTTGAAAAACATTTGAAACAAGCTACCAATGTGATGATGAGCACGACTACTGACTCGCTCGGTAATATACATGGCATAAAGAACATGGTCGGGGTGGTGTTGCTTGGCTTTTAGCAATAATTTACTGAGAGAGGGCTGACGATAATCCCCGTTGCGGTAGCTTTGATGCAAATTAACCACACGTATAACTCGTGTCTATATTCGAGATAGATCTATATTTTAACAGTAAACTAACTAAATTAGTGTTCTGAGAGCAGCGAATGGGGAAGAGAAAGAGAACGTTTCCGGGAATGCTTGAGGCTGAGGTTGGGGTCGAGATGGGGCAAAACGGATCGGTTCATTGTTAGTGAATTATTGTTACATTCACCACCTTTGCTGTTTCACGTAAGAGAAAATATCACAAGAACTATTTTAGAGCAGGGAGGAACGATGGTGTGTGAATAACTCATAAAATTCTCGGCTAGGACAATGTCGTTATGTTTCGATGATGTTAGAGAGACTAATTTGCACACTCCAAGAAGTTAATTCAATTAAACTTGATCTCTCTTCTATTTAACCAGATAGAAAGAAACGTGAACATTACACTCGCTATATTTAAATATTAAAATTGAAAATATAATCGAATCGAAAGGGGTTATTTCTAATATACCTTTTGGCATGAATAAAATTATTAAAACATTTAAATTATACGAAGAAACACTGAGTCGCTATATCAATTACATGGTGACTTCAATGAGTGGAACAACAATGAAATAATCAAATTATATCCGATTTTAGGATAAGTTTTTTCCCATTAATTTAGGTTACTACGTCAATTTTACAATGGTTCAAACTGGGCTTGCTTTTATCTATGCTATTCGATATATAAAATTCTTTGAATACGTACCCATGTCTGTAAATTTTTTCTTAAACAGTAAGTACCGACTTGATGATTTTCAATGAAACTTTTCTTAAAATATTCTTTACGATATATATATAACAACTCATTTGTGATTAGGTATAAAATAGGATTTTTAAAAATGTATTTTGTACATTCATTTTTTTATTAAAAAGTAGATACCTATTTTGGATGTACCTACCTATTAACATTTGTACCAAATCCTAATCTTAACGTATTAAGGTCTTCTTCTACTAGTTAAAATGATAACCAAACAGCAGAAATTGGTAAAATATTATTCTCGTTCTCTACCCCTACGCCAAGACCCAAAGGCTTTAATATGCCCAAGTATGCATCTAAAAAAAACCCAACAAATGTTGATACAGGGTTCATCTAGTACCAGGTAAGTACAACATTAATAGGATTCAATTCAATTCCATTTCTAGGCACATTTATTACAAAAATTACTAAGTAGGTAGGTACTTACATTTTAATCGATTTTTGTTTATTTTCTTTGTTTAAAGAATAGGAAAAATTTTAGTATCCAAATGTTCCTAATTAAGTACCTACTTACCTAATTTATCTTAAATAATTAATATTTTGTTTATAGAAAAATAAGTAAGATTGTCAGCAATGTAGCAAATAGATGTAATTAAACAACGAGAAGATCCAGAAAAATACTTTAAGAGAGGGAAGGGGTCGAGATATTTACTATAAGTATGTAGGTATTAAGTAAGTATATTGATGTTTTCTATAGGTAAGTAAGTATCTAATTACTTATATTTATGAAATGAAATGAGTAATAAATAATGATAAACAACTAATTTGCCTACAATCATACTCTAGACCAGTGTTTCCCAAAGTTCGATTCGCCTACTTCCAGGGGTGCGGAAAGTTTGATGGGGCGGAGGTGGGGGGAGGGTACGCGTTACATAGGAGTTTAGTGAGGATATTAGTTACACTATGCTTGTTGATGGGAATGATTGTCGTTATGATATATCCATTTTTTGTCAAGGGGTATTCAACGTTTACAAAAATCAAAGAAGGTGTACACATATAAGTCAAAAGTTTGAGTAGCACTGGCCTAGATTCTAGCATAGTTTTATGAATTTATTCTATTTCACGACATGAAGGAATAGTGGTCAAAAACAGGAGCCATAATAAAACGTGCCAAGAGCTTCGAAGGACGGCATTCCTAAACCCTCATCTAGATCTACCCACTGTTTGTAAACACGTATCTACATAATTTTAATCTAATATTAAATGAGTCTGTGTGCTAAAAATTCATTTTCTATGAATGAATATAGATACTGCTAGAAGAAGACCAGAAACCAGAAGAACGAATCAATCAGAAAGAATAAGGAAGAAAGGTTAAATTTCAACAATGAATATTTTATCAAGAATACTTATCAATTAGATACTATATCTACTATTTTTATTTTTGCCACATCGAAACGTAAGCAAAGATATTTTAAATGATATGTACTCCAAAGAGTGCTTTCGTTATGAATCATTTACAATTTTGTCATGAAATTTTCAGAAAACGTTTGCGAAACTCTGTTCATATCTAAAATTGAATTATGTATTGAAATAAATCTTCTTAGGCGACGGTTCGATAATCGATAAGAAACCCGAATTGAATGTGAAATTTTAGGTACGATTCAAGCTGTCATTTCGTTACATGAAAGAGAAGAAAAATACAACGTAAAGAGAGAAAGAAAGAAAACTATTTATTTCAATGCTCGGAAGTGGAACAAAAGAAAGTAACATTTACACAACGATAGAATAACATAACAGTGTAAATATTAAATAACCAAAATAGTGCCTTCTCTCTCTCTCTCTCTCCCTGTCTGTCACGCTAAATCTCACATCTCGCAAGTTATTATTTTTTGCAAAGATGGTAGATAACAAATAAAATTTGTGATAAATTTCAATCTGGGCAACGCCAAATGGTACCTGGGTGTTTTGGTGAATATACTGTACGTATGTATGTACATATGTCGATAATGCAGAAATGGTTTGTATTAAGTAATGCATTGTTATAAACTTCAATGTAATTTTTGTGGCCCAGCGATTAAAGTGACGGTCTCACATGCGAGAAGTCTAAGGGATGAACCCCGCAATCGTTATTTATTTTTAATTGTACATTCGGTATTTTAAACTAACAGTCGTAAATATTTCACGGGAAGTTACACTCTCACTAGCTTACATTCTGCGAAGACGGTAGATAATAAATAAAATTTTTGATAAATTTCAATCCGGGCAACGCCAAATAGTAGGTGTTTTGGTATGAATATAATATTGTGTCTTGCAGAATTGTTCATAATAAGACAAATGCCGTTTTTTAAATGGATATATTCGAAACAAGAATACATTTTTTTGGCAGAGAAAAAACCAAGCCAGTAGTTAATAAATTAAAAATTTTTCACGCTTGAAATCTGGTTTCTTTTATACAAGCATACAGGGATATTTATTAAAAAGTATGTCAAAACGTTGAACTGAATCAATATCAATGTACAACACCTTTTACTAGGTGTCTAATTAGTGTAAAGTCGCAGAGGTTATACACATTTATTATTGTATTCATATTTCAAAGTCGTGCCAAGTCATTAGCGATGACGTCTCTGGCCATTTATATATGACTGATATAAACGATGATGATTATTACGACGTTGATGATTTTGACGGTGATGACAAAGAGAACATTAATGACAATATGGAGCTTCTCTTTTTGAGGGAATATATACCTATAGATACAGTTTTTTTTTTTTACTTTATTTCTTGGCAAATATAATTCAACAACGCGGCATCACATTGAAAGTGTGCTATCTGATCGAGAACACTTTGTGAAGGGAGAACGGTCGTTATACGAATGCATTCGCTCGACCATATTGTGTATAAGTTTGATTTTATTGATAATTTTAGATTTGTGTATAGGTAAAACTATAGTAAATGAATCGAGAAAAGGAATAAAATTTCGTATGCACAAATGCATGTTGATGTTTTGCATTTGTTTCCATGGCCAACTCGCTTCTAACAAAGTCCGGGAAATGCGCCTGGGATTGATACGTGGCAATTAGGGCGGTACTCTCTACCTATATATATGCACATATTACAATAAAGTGAATGCAATATGCGTTCTGTGATACAGATCTACAAAGTAAAACATGAGTCTTATACCATCCCTTCACATCATTTATATATTTAAATCGAAACAGATCCTCATATTTTACTTATAAATCCTAATGAGATATTTCCAATCGATAAAATGGATAATTTAATGACGCTTTTGATAAATGGACTATCAACATCATCATAAAATTATTGACGCTTCATATTTATTAAAAATTATATGTTTCGTGCCATATGACAATAAAATTATTAATTTTTATTCTAAAAATTTTGACATGTTTAAAGCAGCTTAGATGTTTAATCTTATTATTTAAAAAAGCTGTCTAAGAATTTGAGATTTTAATTTTTTAAATCAAAACATCTTAAGTATGGACTTATTTTTTTTTAAATACAACCTTGTGACAAACTAATTATTTCTTTTAAAAATCTTCACTTTTTGATTAGCGATCAAAAGTTTTTAATTTTAACGATGTTCTCTTTTGGGAGTTTTACTAAAGCCTTTGAGAATTCTCTTAAACCATTTTTTTTTTTTGTAAATATTTTAATAGGCATTTGTCGATCAAGGCTTGTTCGGATCAATTTCATGTATCACAATATACTCACTGTATAAACGTATATAATAATTATAGCCAATTGCTGTAAACAAATAATGAATGATGTAATTGATATTTTCTTTTTTAGAACATAACATAATAAATATAATAGAATTGCATGATATATAATCTGTCGTTTCCCATTGAGAGAGGCTGATGCTGCCCAAACAAATCGGGTTTAAATAAAACGGGAATTGAAATAATGGAAAAATGACGCGCTACATATAACCTAATGGCACGACTGCTGCAGGAGGTCTCCCCCTCTCGATTCACTTTATATTAAATCTCTACCTCTGATATATGTGATACCTACATATAGTTCGAGGTCTCTTAAAATACTTTTTTTTTCTCGGAATATGGTCTCAACTTTCGCCTCTGAATTGAGTCGAATCACGAGAGGTATAAAAAGGGGATTTTTCTATTTAATTTGACCCTAATGGACTAAATGATATCCATTTCAAAAATTTAAAACTGATCACGGTTATTCTAAATACGATGCGACGGAAAAAAAATTCTTTTGGACAGGTGTAGACTGAAACCATTTCAGCTATGAACGCAGTGCCGTTCGTATTAATTAACTAAAACGATCAACGATAAAATTTGATTAGTTCAAATAAATATTATAATGCATTTATTAATGAAGATATCCACATTAAGATATTAATGTAAATTTTTTGAAAAAAACTTAAGTAGAGGTGCATTTTAACGATAAACTACGGTTTGTAATTTTATATTTAGATACCTATAAATAAAATGAATTTTGATATTGTTATATTGTTATATAGATACTATGCCCATTATTACCAACTTATAAAAAATACAAATTAATTAGTATTACGGTTCATAGACTAAAAAAATCAATGGAACGTTAGCGATACTGTACTGTAATGTACGATAATGTACTATAAATCGCTTTACACAAAACTCCTCCCAATTTTCATAAATTTTCCAATTCAATTATGACTTAAGTATAATACCAAGTCCAAGAACTTCTGAATGAACACCAATTCTTATCAAGTTATTTGGATGTGGAGTTATCAGTGTTTATCACAATAACGCGTCTTAATTTTAGAAACTAAATAAATACTAGATACTAGATAGTAATTATTTACCTTATAAAGTTTTTGAGGTTAGGTAATATTTAACCACTACAATCAATTTAAAATAACTATATAAATACAATGGAATACAACGTGTAAAGTATTTTACTTTAAATTAAGGGTGGTATTTATAGTCATTCAAATTTGAGAAAATACGAATGGTGATAAGTGTCCGCCATTTTAATTTTCATTTCAAAGAACTTTTTCGTTCCAATTAAAGTCTACACTTATCTCCTTAAACATTTCAAATATTTTGACTGTTTTCGTAGATCAAATTCATCACATGGTTTCAAGTTGAACATAGTTTATATCAAGGAAACATATGGAAGTTGAATGTTTCCTCAAGTTTGAATGACGGCTATGAATACCGCCCTAGGTTTAATAAAATCTCAATTTTTTTATATCACCTATGTATATGGAAATTACTCTTCGGAGTAAAAACTTTAGGTTATCTTATTATTATAGGTACCTATTTGAATGCTGTCGTATTATAGAACAGATTGCTAACAAACAAATTAAAGAAAACAAACTATTTAACTAGTAGGTACTAAAGCAATTCAGACTAGGATAGAGCTGATAATTTTTTTTAATTAATGACCTCTTTTGTAAGCAAGACAATGCTATTGTTAATAATGTTGGAGTTGCATTCATACTTCTTAAATAAACATTGTATCTACTTATTATACATTTACAACAACATTTTAGGTATTTATAATGTTAGGTATTTAGCAATAGATTGCACTGCGAATTTTCTTGTAAAAATTTATACAAAATGAAATATTTAAACGAAACAACTTTGAGATGCACAGATTGTTAAAAGCTTAATGAAAATACCTTACAAATCAAACAGCTAACGACGAAGAAAAACGTTACAGCGAATTAAATGTTATTTGAAAAACAAATTGAAACATTCTGTGTTTTATTTACAAACAAAACCAAGTGTTGGCAATAATTAGAATAAACCCCCTCAGAAATAATATTATTTTATGTTACACCAAGAGAATGACATGGAAAGCAAGCGAGTTTAAGCAGACTTTATTACAATAGAACGAACAGAGATGAGAAGTGTGGAGTTGAGCAAATTGCAGTGATTTTACTGTGACAGAATATCTCCCTTTATAATTTCTCTATAGGTAACTACTAGATCAGGCTCGTTCACCCTCTTAAAATATCAATTCCTTGCCATGGAAATTATAATAATGTCATAATAACAGCGGCAATGGAATTGATGGTGACGCCATGCCACTCTATATATGTATGTGCTCTTGTTTTAACAGCTGCAAAATTTCCGAAATTCAAATGCGAGTTAAGCGCCATTTTTTGTTTTGATCATTTAGTAAGCTTGAAAATCGGTTTAGAGAATTAGTGACGTTCTTTGTTGATGTCATTTATATCAATAAATAATAGTAAATCATAAACGTTTAATTTCTTTAACTGCTATACCTATAAGAGTAAAGGAACAATTGAAATCGGACCGAATTTTTGATTTTGAGTTTATACCGGAAATACAGGATTTAAGGTTTCCTGAGTCTGAAAAAAGTTTTAAAAAAAATGTCTTTGTGGGTATAGTAGCGATATCGTATCGAAAGCTTTATCCGAAATCATCAAATTTAAAATTTTGCCTTCATATTTCAACTAGTTGTGCCCGGAAGCTTTTAGTTGAAATCGGTTGACAGGAAGCCTCACTTTATTCTAGGTATTGGCTTTTGAGTTTTTCCGATTTTTTTTTGAAAACAGTTCCAACGATTTTTTTAAGTTCACTATGGTTATTAGAGTCACCAAAGCCTACAACTTTTGTTTGAAACTTTTTCCTAGGAAAATTCAAATAAAGGGGTTTGGGGAAACAGTGTGGAATTAGTTAGTATAGGCATACGTAGAGGCTCTATATTAGAGATGCAACGAATATTCGGCTACTATTCGGTATTCGGCTTATTCGGCTGAATTTTTTACTATTCGGTATTCGGCCGAACTTGCTTTGAATTTAAAAATCACTACTTATATGGATCTAGTGTCCGATCTAGGGGAATATTTTGTAAATAAAAATCAATTTTGGTTGCCGTTAAATTTTTTCTTTTTTTTTAATAAAAAATAATGCGTCTTGTGATACGATTTACTCAGAAATGAAACGGCGGAATATTTGGTACCGAGTATTCGGCTATTCGGCCGAGAGTGTGGCCGAATATTCGGTATTCGGCTAAATCACTATTCGTTGCATCTTTACTCTATATACATAAAGTTCTAGTTACATAGATATTTACATATTTTTTATTTTCTATTTATATTTTTTTTAACCAATTGTGTGATTTGCAACCAACAGCGAGTTTCATCTAAAAGAAAGTTCTCTGACACGTCGTAGCAGATATTTCAATTTTAAGATAACACCTACTCTCTTAAATTGAAATAGTGACTTTCAACTACAAATAGTGACTATTCACTATTTTGTAGTGAAAAGTATTCCACCAAATTCAAATAGTGGTATACTTTTCACTGCAAAATAGTGAATAGTCACTATTTGTAGTCGAAAGTCACTATTTCGATTTAAGAGAGTATCTATGTATCTACCACATATTGAATACCTTCACAAAATGAACTTTTTTAATGTAGATAAGAAAGTATATAATCAAATTTATTGTAAGAAAATAAAACTTTAACAACTTCATATTCGTATAAAAGTTATTTCTTATTGTAAAAAATGGACTAAACGTAATATCTTAAAAGTTCTCATGTTATAATTCCTATTTGTATATTGCAGTACAGTGTATAGAAAAGACAAAAATAAAACAAACGTATCAAGCCGTGAGAATAAAATTTATAGCTATTGTATTTAATTATAGCTTTAAGTGAGAAGTAAATCGGCTTCTGGATCGGAAATTCAGCTACTTTAAATACCCATTTATATAATAAGTCAAGATGGTCGCAGTTACTAAGGAAACAATTTCAAAAAAAGAAGGCGAAACAATTTAAAAATCGTGAGAAAAAAATCGAATACACCAACAATAAAATTAACATTATATCGAAGCAATTATAAAAAAAAAAAACATAATAAAGAATCTTAAAATATACAACCATAAGGTTTGATTTTTCAAGTATCTTCAGTTGCACCCTTCTTGTAGCATGAAGGAAAATTAGTAACAGAAAAATAAAATAAATGAAATCAAATGCGAGGATATCAAAAGAGAAGAGAAACAATGTGTTGCCTACTTGATAATTAATATTAATTATATTTTCAAGAATATCAAGTCAAGTGGGCAATAGGGAACGTTGAGGACTCGACTCGAAGGGAAATAAAGACGGCTTCTGAACTCCCAATCGTGGGGCTCGTTTCACAATGGGCTACTTGAATTAATTGAATCTATTGCTCAAAAATAACTAATATCGTAACCTATTGAATCCGTTCGTGTATATAAAATGTTTTGGATAACATTTTCTTAGAATCGAGAAAATCGATTTGTTCGATTGATCGAGTTTTTCGGGTGATAAGTTTTCAAGCTTGAAATTGCGACAGTGAAAGATTTTATATGTGATATTAAGAAGAAAAAAAAGGCTTCTGAATTGAGCATAATTTGATATATTGCTTAATCGATCCAAAATTTGGCAATTAAAAAAAAATCGGATAAAAAAGCTGAGATCTTTAGTCGCAGACGCGATATGTCAATTTAATGATGTCAGTTTTTTCTTGATAACTCTAAGAGTAGTAATACGATATTAACAGACTGCACCTGCATCACATCGATGCACAATGTCGTTACTTAATTCTTTTTTTTGTATGCCAAAGCTGAAAAAACGTGCCCACTTTGCTCGTTCTTTTTTTGAAGAAGTCGCTTCCAAAAAGTTTTTTTTCGTTTGATGACAATTTGCGCAAATGATATCAAATTTACAAAATTTGTGCGAAAAGTAAGTTACTAAGTCAGAGAAAGACGATCGCATGTTCAAGAAGCAGAAGAATGGGAAAAAAATCAGACCAGACCTAAGTAAATATTGTGTGTGTTTAAAGGTTAAAAACAGTCGTCGACGATGACAAGCAAATATATTTTATTTTTAAAAGTGCATTGATGGAATTAATGTTTGTATTTTATTTCGAACATCAGGCGCCAGTTAAATGCACAGGACAATTGCCAAAAGATTTTTTTGACTGATGTCACATCCCATACGAGTTTCTTCGACCCCACGTTGATTCCAATCTGAAAATTTCCGTTTTTCGACCGATTCAACCTATTTTCTAACGTATTTAATGCACCACATCCCATCTACGTATTCGTAATTCGAATCCAACCCCATTTTTCTCTCTTAAAATAACAACAAATATTTGCAAACAACTCATCATCTTCATCAACAAAACAGCCTACTAGATCTACATAGATTACACACACTCGAATATCAGTACTTAACGTGAAGATTCTCCGGAAAGTTTGCTTTTTTATTTTTCGACGGTCATCTAATCCCAAACATACATTTTTAACGGGAAGAAATTGAAAAAAGTATCCGATTCATGTTTGTTGTTTAAACAAAAACATACAATTCCAAGTGAAAAACGATTCCAAACATCTTCCATCCCCGTTTCTTCACAGGCCTCCTCGTTTGGTTTGGTCAAAGTTGACAATTCTGAAAGGCACGGTCCTCGATAATACTCAGAATGTATTAAATGTATTTTTAGTGTAAATGTCGCCTTTGTTTTTGGAACAGAATGCGTGGGAAATAATTAAATATGAGAAATAAATGGTCTCAACTAAAGGCAAAACTACAACATCTCCTAATTTACACGTGTCTAGATCTCTAGAAAAAAGTAAATTTTTACTTTCAATAACTTTTACTTTTCTTTATCATTTACCTTAACAAACTCAAATTATTAACATTTAAAATAATTTTATCTTTTTTTGAACACAATTAGTGTTGTAATAAATGATTGAAATTACTATCCGAAAATATTGCTTAAATATTCCAACTGATATAAGAAAACATTTAGAGAGTAGGCCTTTAAATACTAAGTAACGATAATTTATACAATTTTTACTTTCGTTCACTACTACCTTTATAATATTAAAGGAAGTATTAGTTTCGTTCGCGGGTGCGATTCTAAACCAATTCAGGAATATTCTCAAGCTCGTTTTAAAAAAGAGCCTTCGCGGGTTAGTGAATCCTGAGTTTTTAGTAACAGTCCAATGATCGTGGTTCAATGCGTTCGTTATCGATTTAAAATTGATTCTAGCGATTCTCGGTTTTTTGTAATGACGAAAAATTCGATTCTCTTACTCATACGCAATTTGATAAATCGTGTCCAGTTTCGCTGTCAACCTTCAATTCAATCAGTCATTTTCGTGGGTTCTCGTTAATTCTCGTCTAATTCGGAACAATTCTAAAGTCGTTCACGGGGAAAAAATCCTAAACTTCTTCATAACTGAGCCTGCGCTCTACAATAATTATGAATCAATCTTGAACTGATTCGTAATCGGTTCAGAGTAAGGCCCACGAACGAAGTTATATTGTAATCGGGCCGGATTTTTGATATCGAGTTTTCACTGGAAATACACGTTTTGAGATCTTCTAAGCTCGAAAAAGTAATTTTTTTAAAAATGTCTGTGTGCGACAACGATATCTTATCAAAAGCCTTATTTAAAGTTTACCAAACTTGAAATTTTGCCTTCATATTTCATCTATAGTTCTGGCTCAAAGCTTTTGGTTGAAATCGGCTAGCGGGATGCCCTACTTTATTCTATGGGTTTTTATTTTTTAAGGTTTTTCAATTTTTTTCGAAAATGGCTTCAACGATTTTCTTTAAACCTACTGGTTTATGATGGATATGAGACTTATGTAACCCTATCATTTTTATTTAAACTTTTTTTTTAGGAAAATTCAAATAAACACTACTAAAACGCTGAAATCTTTCAAAACATTAATATTGAAATTAGTTTAATATACAACAACGCTTTATACAAGATTTGTTCTATTTAATAGATAAAGCGTAAATTTCCATACATGAACGGCAATAATACGTTTGACATAAACTATAACGTTTTCTGGACGGATGCGTTTATAAACTAGATGACCTCATTATTTTATGATGTAATATTCTGAACCAGTACTTACTAGTACTTGGTCTCGAACAACTATCATTGGGTATCGTTTAAAAACGCCCAAAACTAATCTAAGGGTCGACACACGTCACAAAATACGAACATGCAGTTCTTTTATCGCCATGTTATCGTATAAATGAACACTGTCTCAATGTTAAATAGAACGAAACTTTACGAAAATTTATTTAATTGCCTTTATATTACTGCTGCTATTGATGTTACTTTAGACTTTAAATATTTTTGTAAGAATATAATCAGTTCATCACTCAATGGTAATTTTTCAATTGGATTCAAATCATAATTATATTATAAAATCGCGGTTTTTGGTTTTAGATTATCCGCGGTGACAAACCCTACACATTTATATAAGTATAGAGAAACAGGTAGGTATTAGGTTTTCTAGTAGATGTTTTTTTAAGGAAGGTAACTTTATATAAAATATCGTTGCAGTATATTGATTGGTTCAGAAAGGACATTACAATTCTGCAAAGTAATGCATTTTTTAGAACAATAGTCTATGTCTATTTGCATTAATGCACCTTTCAAATGGTGAAAAAAAATTTGAAAAAAAATATGTAGTTTTGGAGATTACTCAGAACATAGAAACTTACAAATATTTTCTTTTTATAATGTTAGTATAGACTATAGATAAATTAAGAGTTACTCACATTAAATTGTTTCTTAAATATTTAATAATAATTTAAATTAAAAAATGTTAAATATTCTGTCAACATCCCTATTTTAAAGATTATATTGCGTATATAAAAAATTCTTAAAGCCCCTAGTTATTTTCAGAATATAAAAGAAGTTATCGACCATGTTGGTCAAGATATCTATGTTCGATTTAGCAGACGTCTTATATAGTACGATATATGACAAAATCTTAAGTATGATGATAATAAAAATATTTTTTTAAAATGCCAATTATTTTTACTGAACTTAATACAAAACAATTTTTTACAGTAAATTGCTCCACTACTAATATATTAATTTTTTTAATCATTTTATCACTATCTATTAGAAACACGAAGGTCTATTTGTCGCACTTTATAGTCATTAGTCAAAAATGCCTGACATTTTCAAAGTAACTACCTTCTTAATACGAAAAAAAAAATTATAAAGTGAAAAACCTTTTAAATGAATTTACTTATCACGGATGGATGATAACTTTTTCAAATCAAAACCAAAAAATGATTATCTACATAATGCATGTAGTTTAAGTAGTTGAACTTTTTCAGTACCTATCGTCATTTCTATCTTGTAATTATTAAATATACATTTTTAATAAACTATCAGTGTTTATTTTCCAGCTCCCTATAATTTTATTGAAATAATATTAAAACGCGTGTATCGACGAATCAATCAATAATAATTAATTATCAGGAAATGTATTTGGCCTTGTCGAAACACTTATTAAATGATCATTAGCATTTTCAAAAAAAAAAATATTTATAAATAAGGTAAAAAAAGTTATTCTAATGAATTTTTAAAATTAAAAAAGCACCAATTTAATACTTGTTTTACAACAAAAAGGTTTGTAACCCGCTTGATCCGAATAAAAGGCCACTAAAGAGACGTGTGGTAATAATAAATTAACAAGGAAATTAATCCTTAATTGTAGATATACGGCCATCGTTTTCTACACCGTTCGTTTTTTACTTCCAGTTCTACTCTGCCTTCACACAAAACCTACATGTGAAAAGGTGTAACAATAATAATAATAATAGCTCCAATATTAATTAAGATGAAGGCACGCGTTGCGATATTTTTAATTATTAATACAACAAAGAACTAATTACATACAATAAACGAAGGAGGAAAAATAATTAGTAATTAACGGAATATCTTTCGTAAAATATTGAAGAAAAAGTCAAAAAAGAATGTTTTGAAGACAGAACAAAATTAAAAAAAAAAGTGCTCAGTAAAATTGGATATAAATATATTTTCTATAGAGCAAGTTTTGACAGACGTCAGCCTTTGTCAGATCAATAGAAAAAAAAACTTAGAAATGTTTTTTTACGGCAAGAGGAAAGCCAAGAAGAAAAAACCGGACGGATAATTAAAATATAAAAAGAAATAATATGGCTTGAGTCATAGAAAAGCTGTCAATTTTGATTTTAGAAAACGATATTTTTCTGGACATTGAATGTTATAAAGCACTCTATTTAAGATTACTAAGTAATGGCTACCGTTTTTTTTTCTATATCTAACTAAAATGTAAGACAGGGTATAATTTTCATCTATTAATATTTCAATTTATTGAAAATTTTAACAATGTGGGTAGATATAATAGCGCTTTGTAGGTGGAAATGAGTTTGGAAGTCTCGATCTGTGAGTGCCTTGAATATTGACGTAACTCATCTCTTTCTTTTCGTCTGTTTTCAGTTGATTGATTTTATTATGACGTGCTAGTATGCTATTAACTAACTAATATCTCAATTATTCAACAGAAAAATGATGAAGAGATTTCTTAAAACCGGTATGGAATTGGATCGAGTTACCGTCCAAAATAAGATAGCTATTGTTCTTGCGTCGCTATATGGGAGGTTGGTGGAAAAAGATCGGGTGATCGAATCGCGGCTCTTTCGATACGGTTGTTCTTATTTAGTGTTTAATCGGGCAAAATTGAAACGTGGCTGTTTTTTTTGTCCATTGCCGACTTGATGATCATTTGATCTGGAACATACCACGTACGCTTGGAAGCTGCCAATATACTGATATCATTGAAGATTTTTTTCGTCGAGGTTATACATATCATATTTATGGTTTATTCGAGCGGATAATGGGCATAAAATGGGCATGAAATCAACACCGGGAGACGGTCCCGCATTTGGACCGCACACACTATCATATAGGAATATTAAATTACGGCTTTTTCGTTTCAAATCATTAAGTGTGGTCAAATTTATTAAAAAGACGTTTTTGATTTTGGTTTTCAGGAACGATGTGCGAGTCAAAAATGGCAAACATTTTTGAAAATTGATGCAAAAAGATGAAATATAAACCTCTAATTTGGTTATTTATGGGGATTCACAATTTATAAGCTAGTTGACTTAAATTTGACTTTAAATCAAGTAAAACTCAGATTTAATTTTGATATTCAAATACCAGATTAAATCAAGCATTGCATTAGTATAAATACTTACATTCATTTCAAAGTTAAAATGTTAAGCTCAATTTAATAAATCTCTAGTTATTTATTCAAGTACCTACTTTTTCAAGTTGTACCTACATACAAACACATATTTTTATAGCAATCTACCTGTGACTTCTTTCACGCCAAGTTTATGTCAGTGCAAAAAACAAGACAACTCCTGAAATTTTCATTGTAGAAATGGAACCTTGACTCAATGATAGTCTTTCGTATTTAAAGAATTAAAATTGATACTGCAGTAAATTTTGCAACACTACAAAATCACAGTTCTGTTAAAATTTAGGTAAGTACTTAAGTACCTACCTATAAAGATAAAATTAAAAATTCCTATAATAAATTTAAAAATGGTATGTTTTGGATTTAAAATGTTTAAAACCAAAACCATCCAACATTTCCAATGCTACTTAACGCTGTTGCGTTGTTTCCAATTAAAAATTTTGAATTTTTATAATGGGAATTTTTATGAATTTTTTAAAAATTGTTTTTAACCCTTAAATGAATAAATTGAGAAACAAAAATGCGAATTTTGTTAAATTTACAAGTAGATTGATAATTACAGGATTAGAATTTGAAAAACTTTATATGTTAAGAAATAGACTTAACAAATCCAAACTTATAATCCCCACTAATTAGGGATAAGATCGAAAAATTCTTCCTTAGTGGGGACCATAGTGCACTCATAAATAACACTTTAAAAGTTCATATTTTATCTTTAATGGTGTATCTTCCGTGGCGTGTCTGTCAGTTAATTTTTTTTTCGGTGTTTTAAGACGTTTTAACTGCTAAGCTCATATCACGACTGTCTAAACACAGAAAATTTCTGTTGGTCAATTGTCAGTTAATTGTTTAGGTACCTTGTTTCATTTATTTATTTATTTCCTGGGTGATTAAAATTGCTTTAACACTTAAAGTTAGAGGTTTGTTCCAGATGAAAATAAAACCGTACGTAGTAGGTAGGTACGTTACAACTTGTATATATAGATACTATACAAAAAACTTGTAACGTACATAGCACGGTTTTTTTTTCATGTGGAACAAACCTTTATCATGTAGATATTGTATATAAACTGTAACGTACCATGTACCTACGTTTTAATTTTTGTCTAGTATAAAGCTTACATCATAATTGTGTATAAACGCAGAAAATGTCTGTAATCTACTGATTCTAAAAAAAAAGATTTAATAGGAATCGAATCACTACCATCGAAGCACCACCATGTGGTGAACATGGAACCTCTAGGTGTCGTATTGTTTATTTTACATTACAAATTATTATCATAACTTCTTTACACAGTTTATTATAAATAAAGTTTTCAAAAGTATACCGTAACAAAAAAAAAATTGTGAATCACTGCTTTACATGTTATTGCCTCAGATTATTCAACAAAAATATTTTTGATAATATTATAGGATATTTAAAAATTATTTTCCTAAAAAGAAAAACAAACTTAAATAATTTGGTATTCTACCAAGAAGTCTCTTAAAAATTCTATAACTAAAATTAGCTTCCTTTGAAATTTTATCAAACAGCCAATAATTGTCAAATGTTGTTCTTTCCTCATGCGATACAAAGTAACTAATTTGTATCGAAACATATTGAAATACATTGATTTCTTTTAAATCTCCCAAGAAATGAAAATTTTTGTTTTTCTATAATTAACTCGGACGACAAACGTCTACGTTACCATACACTTTTCGATTTATTTTCATACAAAAAACCAATGTTGTGTCATAAGTCTCGCAAAAGAACATCTGTTTTTCAAACTAGAACCAATCCACGTAAAATTGTTACGAAAAAAATTTCCTTTGAACTTCTTAAAGATTTTCCTCGTTTTACCCACTATCAGAATGTAACGGATCAAACGATAAGTATCGTGTTCTCTTGTACGATAAAGGGTGAATTCAGTAGCGAAAACAGCACGCGGTTCCTAGGGGTTGCAATTGGAAAAGGATCAGAGAAAACCAAGCGACGAGTCACAGTCACAATCTCGCTCAAAACCCCCTTTTTCAACAAATTACTAGATTCATTCTATTGTGCGAGCACACACACACACACACACACACACATCTACATATGTAGATATAGGTATACATAAACGCTTAAACGATCTTCAGAACTCTCGTTGAACCCCTGCTATAGCTTTCGAAAACACGTTCAACCCTCTCTATCTCATGTCTTTAATATAAGAATTGTAGCCAAGTTTAAATCCCTTGTCAAGGGTGTATACGTTTACATGCTGATCCTCAACCATTGCGCGTTCTATGCCACATCGAAAAATTGACAAATTTGATTTGATATAAATTTCGACAATTCAATATTTAATACAAATAGAAGTGAATGGATAAAGATAGCTAAGTGTAAGACAAGCGTTGAAAATGGGATAGAAAAAATCAACACTCTAATTTCATGGCTATCTAAACCGTTTTACTATCAAAAAAAATAGACACTAAGCCAATTTGGACAAAGACTAGGGCGTGCGACTATTAAGTGAGAGCAAACATTTTGAGTAAATTAAGAAGTAAAACATTTATGTTGCATAACAAGAATAATATCAAATGGTAACAAGAGGGATACAATTTTAAATTGAAACACTTTTGGGGTGGAAAAGAAGAGTAGGGATCGCGTCGGGAAAATGCGGCGTGTTTGTTCTACTATTTAAATCCTACGCAGAAGTGGTGGATGCACACTAGATCAGACAAATTTAATTTTAAATATTTTATATGTTATTTGCTCGGTGCGTGAGGCTAAGGCCACAGTGATCCAAGAAAATCCACACCGTCTCTCTGATGATTGGAACAAAAGGGCGCAAATTACATTTTCTCTAAAGTGTTTGTGTGTGTAGGTATAAAATATAGAAGATGTGCGACCTTTTATAAGTATAAAACCTATATTATTATCGGGATGTAAAAGGTTGCTGGTAGCATTTTGGCTTTAACATTGGGTTTCAAATATCACACACTGGTAATTCGTATATTATTCGCATTATTCTTTTTGAAACAGCTTTCAAAATACATTAGAAAGCTTTGATTTTTCCTTCACCCTAAAATGTTATAATTACTTTTTCATACTTTTCCGAATCTATATTTTATTTATACTACATATAAACAAGATTTTAAATATTTAAAAAAAAGTATAGTAGCATTTAAAACAATAATACCTAAACTACTCTAAACTCTCTAAGTTCTATAAAAAAATCAAGTTGATTCCTGTATGTTAATAGCAGTAACCGCAGTATCCTATGTATCATTTTAAGATTTTTATAAGCTATCTTTATACTGAACTTCATTTAAATGCGTTCAAATATTTAAAAACAATAAGAGTATTTTACAAGATAATATATCTCATATAGGTAGGTACTAAGTACATACTTGTATAAAAGTATACCTCTGAACAAGAGGTCAATCAGAAAGGAAACCCACCCTGATCCCGCCATAAGCATTACTATCGAGTGGGATTCATCTTCGTCCTAGTCTTAGATACTCTCTCCTTATTCCATTTCGATATGCCCCTCATTTTTATATAAAAATTAGGGGATCAAGAAAATATATTGTCGTCTTGGATGTACCTTGATATCATTCACCTACATATCATCATACATAACGTCAAGTTAAGTAGAAGACGCGTTTTTTTAAATATACTATAGGTAGATATGTCAATACCTACTATTTGCATGCTTTGACTTGATCTACTGTATCTATACCTACTAAACTTTTCGTCGATACCCCACTGAAATCATGTCTTTTGACGTGATAACGTCTTATAAATTGATGAATACTGGGTATCCGGCATTAAAAAATGTCACGTTCCATTTGAGCCTGTGCATAGAGATGGGCAAATGTATAAAATATATCGATATATATCGTATCGATATTTACAAGTAATATCGATACATGCAGAGTAAAAAATATCAATATTTCTATATTGCGATATTTTCATCTCAAAACACGATTTCTTGAAAAATTGTAAAAATATTCGAACTACTACGCATATACATACGTTCAAAACGAATCAATTTTAAGACAGATAGTTCTGGACTGTATATAGGGCAGCACTTATACCAAAACTCGCGCGCTTTAGTTTACATTAACTTATATTTACTAAATTTATAATATTATTGCTAAATTATATTTATTAAATAAAAATTTTAACAAGTGTTATTTGAAATTAAAAGCGTTGTTTTTGAAATGAAAAAATTTGTATTTGAAGTAAATAAACTGTATGGATAGACTATAAAGTTAATTCAAAAGTAGGTATTATATTCATTTTGGGGCATTTTCAATTGTTATACACTTTTCATATTTAAGTTTTTAAACTACTTAGTAGTATCAATAGTACCTTGGTTCAAATTTGCAAACTACTGTTAGAACTACCTTGGCCATTAAGCGAGGCATAAAATTATTATCCCTGACTTCCATCATAGCTGGACCAATTATGCTTCAACTTATACCTATGCTGTATGCATATTGATCATTTTGCGTAAAAAAAAAAAATTAAAAAGCAGAATAAGTTAAGTTAAATTTTATAGCATTATTTAAATTAATTTAGAATTAATATTGCCATTTAATTTTCATGAGCTGTAAATACGCTTATAAAAAGTATTCATACTATTTATCGCACCTGGTAGAGGATTAAATTACAATAAAATGCAAAAAGTAAACCTCACTCAAAAATAATAAAACTCTTTGTTTTTAATTTCAAATTGAGGGATTATAACGTGCACATTACAAATGCTAATCTCAGGTGGATCTTGTAATGAGGTAATGAAGAGACTTCCGCTTTATATGAAAGGAAAAAAATTGCACTTATTTTTATTAAATCTATATTTAGCAAATATATAATAATAAAAATAACTGCAGATAAACAAACATATGGTTATAAAACCTGGCTACCACTCTTTTCGGAAATTATTAACATACGGCATGATTCGTAAGTCGTCAAGCATTACATTTAACATGTTTTCAATTAAATAAATGCCAGTTTTCATTATGAAAATCACTCTTTATTAAGTTGTATATTGAGTTAACATTTACATGTGTACGCAGTTAAGATGCGAATTTAATTGTTTAGTATATATGAAAAAAGTGCCGACCATCACACAAAGTAAGTAATTATAAAGGCGTATATATTATTTTCCGTCTCTGTTTAATGCAGCGACTAATTAATTAATTAATAAATAAAGACAATGATACATTTAATTACGATTACGTGATCCCAGTCGCGTTTTTCTGTCTCTATTCAATTTATTTCTATATATCAACTCGTATTACGTAATATAACGTGCAAACGTTCAACACAATATTATTATCTATATATGCTCTGACTTTTTAACAGCTCAATTAAAATTATTGCATTTTTGATCGACGATCGCTTACCAGACCTGAAATGTTGCTCAATTTTCAGACACAGCTAGTTTTAAGGAAACCAAAGCTTAGAATTTTTTTCTAGGTAAACCTAGCAGGTTACCTTCCTATAAGGTTAGTTATTATTTGATAAAATATGTTATTGCTCAAATTTTTTTTGGATGTTTACAATAATTTTAATATACCTAGGCAATTAGTTTGTTGGAAAATAATGAAAAGTTTTAATAAAAATTTGTTAATTATACAGCTTTATTTTATGCAGGTAATTATACAATTAGCAGTTTCAATTAAGGGAGAAATACTTAGAGATTACCTACATGTTTTAGAATATATGTATATAACGAAGAAATCCTAAACAATGTCAATGCAATTTATTGCTTTTATACTTAATACTAGGCACTTGGAATTATTAGCGAACTAGGAAACCGTTTTAGTCTAAGAAGGAAAATCCTAGTTGTCAAAATAATCAAAAATGCTGTATGGTTAAAAAATAGAGCATTTAAAATATGAAAAGTATAATGTACAATATTATGCCGTGATTGGATATGACTATAATAGCTATAAGATAGATATATTGCTATAATAGTAGCTTTCCGTAAAGTTTCACGATCTTTGGTTTAAAATACCGTATATACCTACGATTAAAAAAATTATCAATTTCGGGATTCAACCGTAGACTTCTCGGAGAGACTGTCACTCTAATCGTCCGGCCACAAACACAATACTGATGGATACGACAAAGCATTAATACAAACCGTCTCTAACTGTCGACATACAACCTTTTGCCTATTATTTATAACTTATTACTATAAGACGTAACTTAAAATACTTATCACAACTTATTACTAACTAATTTAACGAAATATCAAATAGATATTGCAAAGGTTGGTTAAAGATGCTACTACTTTGCTATAACTTTTTATAAAATAAATATATGAACATTACTTTATAGATCTACAGCGATAAATCTTAAAATATAAAAATTTTCACTGGTCAATTGCAAAATGTACATCTTCGATGCTAACAAGATAAAATTATATTATAATAACCGACTTAATTGTTATTAAATAATATTTGCAATTTATAATTTTGTTTGTAATAGAAATAAATGATATTGCACAAAACTTAATTAATTATAAAATCACAAATGAAAACCTCTCTGTGACAGATATAAAAACCTCACCTCCCTCAGCCACAACTTTTGTGACTTTTAAACTATTTGACTTGGTTTTCTAAATATTTAACTTATATTTGATTAGTAATCAAGTTAAACTCAATATTTAAAATATCAAGTTAAGTTAATCATAAACTTCGTAAGTTAAATATTTTCAAGTTAAAGTCAATAAAAACTGATTTCAAGCATAATTCATTTCATAAAATTTTCAACTACTTGACTTGATGAATCATTCAGCCACGACAGGGAAATTGTTTCATGCACATATTATTCAATCACTATGATAAAATCGAACTTTTTCCAACAATCCTCCGATGATATCATTAAAATAGATACTTGATTGTCATATACAAATTGTCGGCAGAAGAATTAGAATAGTTGTTTTTTTCTTTTCTTTGATAATATTCTTTTTAATAATTGGTTAAAGTTAATCGCATTTATTTAAAGATATTTATCTATACTTATCTACATCTAATTTTTCGTCTAAAAGTATGAGCCAAATGTTGATAACGTCATTACTCGATAAAAAAGCAAGAGCATTAGATAATGTGTGTATCAGAACAGACAGCAATAAGTTTAACAACAGAACAAGATTTTAAATATCTTAAATCACTTTATGTCTAAACTCTGCATCCTTGTTTGACGGATAAAATTTTAACAATTTTTTAAGCCACCTATTGGCGTAGTGGTTAGAGCAGTAGTTCTCTCCACTTCATGCGTCAAGTGGTACGGTTTCGATCCCCGTTGAATCATAGATTTAAGATCCTAGAACTAAAATTAAAATTGACCAACAGAAATTTTCTGTGTTTAGACAGTCGTGATATGATCTTAGCTGTTAAAGCGACTTAAATCACAAAAAAAAAATTAAGGTTATTTCTGTATTCTAAAAACTTTAATTTACAGTTTATTTACAATCTCAAACATTTCCTTTATATTATACCTGTATATTAGGTAGCTGGTAGGTATCTAGATATACTTAAACTATTTTATCAAATTCACTCCGCAAATCTAATAGTGCCACTAACAGATTGGCATATAGTTTATGCGAATATCATACTTTTGTTTTAAATTTACTTAATTAATTTAAGGGTTGAAACATATTTTTCTTTCATTCTCAATTTACAGGTCATGAGAAAGGTGAACATGAATAAAATAATGTGGCTTTATACGTGTGAAGAGGACACCAATCTAAAGTGTCCAGACTGACCACACATTAAGTTCCATAAAGTACCAGATATTTCCAATATTTCTATCGCCTTTTTATCACAATGCACTTCCAATTTCCCCGTCTCTCTTTGTCTCTGTATATTTATTCTTGTAAGTTGAAAAGGGTGAATGAAACGATACGGAATATACGGTTCGAACGTGCGACTTTTCTTTTATTTACTCAAGTCCTTCGGAGCTCTTTATACGAGATAGTATACATTATATAAGTACCATTTAATCTGTATGGGTACCTAAAGTGTGTTATATTCATAATATTTGACGTGAAACTTGTTTTAAATCATTAAACATTGTATAAAAACTCAAATGTACAACTAATTATCAATTTTTTTCGATTGTTCAAACGAATGAGTTGATATTTTCTTCCTGTTATGAATCGATAGGTACCGTTAAAGTGAATCAAGTTTGCGATTTTCTTGGGAAAGATGAAGTTATTATTTTCAGAATAAATTCAAGTTGAAATTCAAAATGGCAAAAAATATGTCATTGAGTCGCATTCATTCAAGCAATAATAAAATTCCATTATAGACGCTTATAGTCCATGGCTTCAGCATTCCTTTTCAACCCATTTCTACATTATCGGAGAGTATTAAACCGCATATCATACCCATACGATGCATAAAAAGATGTACACCAAACCGCTAAAGTATTTATATACCCAGTATAAAAAGTAGCCCCAAAGAAGGGATCATAACAATTAAAATAACCGAGCAATTATGAAGGCTCAGTTTTCATAATTACTTCATCTGTCACGAAGCGGAATTGAAAAAAGATAAAACGATGAATACCTAAAAACAATTTCTTATGTTTGATGATATGTTCATGTTGAAGAAATAGCTACCAACTTGATACTTTAAATATCTATATAGAATTAAAAAAGAAACTGAATATTTTACGAGAAAATAGCGTGCGCAAAAACTAGTTGATGTTGGAACAAATAAATTCTAACTGCTATCGTTATTATTAAGTACTATAGTTGTATTGTAATAAAATATTTTGAAACGACATTCTTTAAAATATGAACTACAACATAAAACTAAATTGGCTTAGAATTTTAATAAATAGTGACATTTATGGTTTTATCGTTGATCTTATGCGAAAAAATTACCTTAAGTATTACCAGCTCTATTTTAAGTGCTCTATTTGAGTATTTAAATTACTTAATCGCAAATAACAATTGTTTTGTAACTTTATAGCATTGCACTGGCATTTGATGATAATTGATGATGCCCGCACTTTTTTTATAATTGTGCAAAATTTTCCTAAGTTTTATGTAGGTATAAAAATATTTAAGCATTTTTTTTTTCAAATACTTTTTTAACTAATTTTTAAAGAGTAAGTATATCAGCGTTTTCCATTTTTTCTTTTTTTTTTTTTTGGTTCGCGTACCATTAGATAGCACTTTTTCTTTAAAGATAGAAACAGTGACGTAATTTTACCATCTGAGGCCTGTGGCAAATAGGTACATTGGATGGGGCCTCTTCATCAATTAGCTACACCTAGTCTTAGCCCCCCAGTTTTAATTTTTAATAATTTATTTGAATTTGTACATGGTCATTATGTAGTTATTCCGAACTTTAATTGATTTGATGTGCTTGTATAAAAATTTAAAATTTCTACTACTTTAATGTTAAAATGCCAGGTTACTTCTGATGAGCTCGCGGACTCTCGGGTCGGGGTCTCAGCCCCCGCGAGATCCGTGGTATTTCGCCAAGCCGGCCACCCCATAGTTACGCCACTGCAGGATAGAAATATGATAAATATTAAATTCTATCATATTATATACCAACTAATATCATATAGTATATACCAGGACTTCTTAAACTGTGGGTCGCGACCCCCAGGGGGGTCGCGAGACTACTGAAAGGGGGTCGCAAAGATCTGATACTTTTCAATCATTATAAATAAAATTTTAAAATTAGTATACACACTACGTACAAATATAAATACAAATAAAAATCATACAAAATACTATTGTAGTTTTATTATAACTATTTTTTGAAAAAAGTGGCAATGCAAAACTGTTATGTAGGGCCTATAAATGAAAATATGGAAGTAGCATTTAAAATAATAAATACAACGCGCTCCTCGATTTTCAACTGTACGTTCGACATTGATGTCTGTCCAATTATATATGTATATGTGAAATGAATGGGTACGTATTCTTTAATCCTTATTTTATTTACATTGTAAAATAGTGCGATATTACATCTACATCTACGGTTAATATATATTTCATTATATGGAGGAGGGGGTCGTTTAAAATTTCCTAAGCTTGAAGGGGGTCGCTATATAAAAAAGTTTAAGAAGCCCTGGTATATACTATCAATTATGTATGTGCATATTTAATAAATTGTAGAAAAAAATGTTTCGACGGTATTTTTGTATTATCTATTGTTTAATTTTTTTTATGCCCCCCATTATTTCTCATTTTTCGTGTACCACCATCTAACGTCTCGCATCCCACAAGTTGAGAAACGCTGGAGTCCATGAATAGTTATGTGTTTAGGTGTAAGTATATACGTGTTACATTTAAATAAAAATTGTAAAAAACTTCGATTGATAATGGATAAAACTGAGAAAATTCATCAATTTTAAAAAAGTCTAACTTTTTAGCAATCAGCTTTATAGACTTCTAATTAAGGCACTATAAATTCAAAGCAACTTTAAAACAAACTTTAAATCATTTATTCATTAATTGACTTAAGCTTTTAAATCTTTTGCTATTTTACTTTAGTTTTAAGACAGCTCAATTAAGATACAATCTGTTCTTAAAAACAAACTTTTTTAATACCAACCGCTAAACAATTATTTTATGTTGTGTTGCTTACCAACTCTATTGGCATTGGTGTTAATCCTTAAAATTTTAAAAACCGTATGAGACTGGTTGTCACTTTTGATGTTGTTTTGTTTTCCAATTTTAATAAATCATTTTAAACGACTTTTTCTCACAGAATATTTTTCATGTTCTCTCTTAAATCGAAATAGTGACTTTAATGGCTTCACTATTTTTGCAGTGCAGAGTACCTACCTATACCACTAAATTCAAATAGTAGTATACTTTTCACTACAAAATAGTGAATAGTCACTATTTGATAGTCAAAAGTCACTATTTCAATTTAACAGAGTTATTTAGTACAAAATTAGGGTAGAGTTGCCAATTGCGAACCACTTAATTTCGAAGGCAGTTTACATATTCTTAAGTAAGAATTGTAGTAAATATTATGTTTTGCATTAACTATCAAAGTTGCAATTTAATATGAATTTTTAAATATTAATTGATAGATCATTGTGGTATGAACAGATCATGCAAATAATACGATTTAAGCAACCGGTATCCTAAATGGTACCAGCCGGTTTCTAAAATCATACCTCATGTTTTGAATTAGAAAGATACAAAAACATCACAAGAGAAACCGTACTTTGAGTTTAATTCAATTTTAATATACAATACAACATAAAAAGAAAATGTAATATTACACTACTTAACTGAAATACATATACAATTATAAGGACAATAATAAATATTGTTTTCTTTCGAAAATCCTACACTAGCTTCATGTATCCCCACTTTTGTCACTGTGTGGTACGATTTAAGAAGAAGAGATCCCACCAAAAACTGCAGTAAACTTTAATAAATTATCAGCATGTTCTAAAAACTAAATAGAAATAAATAATAAAGCATAGCTAGTTTTCAAAAATCTAAAGACAACCTCGAAAACTGTAGATTTATATTCAACTGATTAAAATCGTTTAAAAATTACATCAGACTTGTCTGATTTCTTTGTGCTTCTGTCATTCACAATACAACACTTCATGCGAATGACTTTTTGGTCCTATACTTTATCGACATAAAAAAAAATTAATATCTTCAACACCAATATAGACATCAAAATTAATTTTTAAATAATAGATCTGGTACGATTTAGGTGACTAGTACACATTTGACAACTCTCCCCTACACATTTTTATGTTTATTTACAATTGTCCTGCTAATTGTAAGTTTTGTTAGATTAACAGTGAAAAAATTAGTTATGAAAAAAATTAAACACCTAGGGACATAGTAACTATAATACCTACTACTAGTTTGAAAAAGTTTCTAATTGAAACCAAAATCAATCAATGATGTTACTTTGAATTAAAAACTCAATTAAAACATGGACTTTTATTCCAAAAAAAAAATTATTTTTTATCATGGAATAAATGGTTTATGTCATCACTAACATCAGGATTATCATCATCATCGTTATTTCATTGTATAAAATTTGATTTGCTCCCCTTTACCCATTTACATCATTATAATACAATAGCACACAATTACATTGTTACAGGGGTGTACTATATGAAATAATATCGTAAATTTACTCGCGTAGATATATTACCTATACGTAAATATATAGTCTATATTCATATAAAGGAAAATGTCCTTTAACTAGCGAATGAATACGAATGCGTAAACATAAAGAACAAAAATCAACTCAAGTTTTCATCGAGATTTATCGAAACGGAATTGAACTCTTTTATGCGTGACTATTCGTTTAATAAATGTTTTCATTACAACTTATTAACAGTGCATATATTTCCTTGTTAAAAAATAATTACATGCAGGTTTCACTTTTGAAACACGAACAAAAATGTCATTGAATTTTTTCAATTAAAAGATCAAATATTTTTCTTATATTTTTCTTTCGTATTTTATATACAGTTTAATCAAATATTTGATTACTCTATCGACTTTGACTGGTGACTCTTACTTAGGTAGGTATATTATTAAAGTAGATATTTATAAAAGAAGTGTAAGGTAAACTCCTGTTTGACACTAAAGTGTTTATGTATCTACAAAAGTGAAGAAGGAAACATAAAAGTATTTTCACCCCCATCACTCATCCCTTTGAATTCAATGTACTAACATTATTGAATTCAAACACGCGTCAATCCAAAACAGGAGAGTAGCATGAAAAGGGATAAGAAACAACAGTTAGGGAGGATGGGGTTTCCAGTGACGATATCCCTAATATATTACAGCCTGTAAAATGTTTAATTGGTTCATTATGATTTTTTTAATTTGTAATTTGTACTTTTTGATTGCTTTCTCTGTTAAAAAAATTGTTTAATATTGAAGATTAACTGTTAAATACTATAGGATATATATAGGAATTTGTGGGGAATAAGACGCGCGTTTATTACTGCTTATAAAGTTTCCGTTTGTTCTCTGTCGGCTCATTTTCGTCGTTATTCCCGTCGATTTATTTACTTTGGTGGATGAAGCGTATGAAAGGGAAAATTATTGTGTGTGTATGTGACGAGAGGGTCGGGGTGTCGCGCGCGTCATATAGTATAGGGAAAAATCACAAGTGCCAGAGAAAATCGTATTAACACAAACATAGTTGTACACAATGAACGATTCACACTTTCTTATATATCCGACAACAAAGTGAAAATATAAAGGTACTTGTCACCTCGTTTGCTTCAAACTACCCTTACAGACAGACAGCCCTCGATGGCAAACATCTTTATATCGTCACATCGCTATCTTTCCTATTGTGGACTAGAGAAATAACACCCATTATTAAAGAACACAAAAATAAAAGAAATACGGAAACAATCGCTTATCCATTGTCAACAAAAAAGAATCAACAATTATTGTGTTTGATTCGTTTTTCTTTTGTTAACGCTCAATTGATTTTCCGCTATTCAACCATTTTTCCTTCTTACTCATCACATATTCAAGTGCACCTACATTTATACGAGTATATATTTTATTTAGCTAGCTACCAATACATTTTTTCAATTTGTTGAATTTTAAATTTGATTTCATATCTATCGACCATTTATTTTTATTATTGCCTAAACGGTTTTCAATTTGCCTGTCTTCAAGTGTCAATACTCTGTGAGTAGTAGGTTTGAATAGAAAAACGTGTAATAGTGTAGGTGCAGGATGATGGGGAGTGCCGCAGTAATGGTAGAAAAAATTCAATAAAATAGCACTTTGTAAGCAATTACCGGACAAAATGGACACGCAGGGATGAAAAATGTGGTTCACTTCCATATATTTATGTGAGATACGACATATTATGGGGAAAAGGGAAAAATAACCTCATTATTCAACTGTCAGCCACACTTTATTATTAAAAAAATATTATTGGAAATTGACTAAGTGCTATAGGTGCATTAAATTTATTTTACTATTGTTGGGTTTAATTTAATTTTTCAAATTTGAAATTGAATCTTTCATATGTGTGATAAACTATACATTTTTGGGTCACATAAAAACGATTAAGTTAGATGAGTAGATTTATAGTGTTCTGTAATTCACACCCTGTACGATATCTATCTGGAATATTTTCGTTTTACTAAAACAATAAAACTAGAAGCACTAGGTAAGTTAGTTTAATTAGATATGAAATGTTAAGCTTAAAAGAGCTTAAAAATTGACTTTTAATAAAATTTAAAAGATTTTTTAATTCGAAAACGTATTCTAAAATTTGAATATCCTTGTGCTCAAGCGCTGCAAATGTGCACTTTGAAATTAAAGTAGGTACACTTGTTTTACGTGTTCAAATACAACTACTGAATTCAAAATTCTATAGTTTACTAAAATTGCAAGACCACATCTTTTAAATTTCGAATACACTTGTCTACCTTAGCTTAGCTTCGAATACAAACTTCTAATTTCACAACAGATTTTTTTAACAGTGAAGCATACGTTCTTATTTGAACGGAACTGAACTTTGTCTCGGTTCCATTCGAGTGTCCCCAAACAAAGCTTTCAAATGCAGAATTATTCCTGTCTTATTGTTAATTAAACTGATCAACGAATATTCAAACAACTAAAAGTATGTAAGTCCTATACATTTTGTTTAAGATCTACAGAAATTTTCTGTGTGTAAGACAATCGTGATATGACCTTAGATATTAAAACGACTTAAAACACAACAAAAAAAATAAAAATTTAATAAATAAATAAAATTATGTAATTTCACCGAGACTAGCCAATTTTATTAAAAAATGATAAATTGTTTTTTTAAATTAGCGATTTCTAATCGTATTACCTATATTAAATCAACACGTTAAGTTTCACAAATAAATCTTCACAGTTTTTAGTAATTTTGGGCATTATTTCTGACAGCATCGAATGAATTAAAAAATTTGTGATTCATTTTCTTATCTTTGACCGTAGATGTCTTGTTTTGGCAACATGGAAGAATCAAGTTGAAGAGGGGTGGGTCGAAAGCGACTCTTTCCTGGATCTATACTTTCTTTAGCTATTTAGTTATGTGTCATTACTCAAATCCTATTGCATTTTTGATATTATACAGAAATAACGAAAAATTTATAAGCTCTAGTTTCAAAATTCTCACATATTATTTATCTTATAGCCAACTATCACAAATTCAGGACCATGTTTTAACGTTATTATTTATTTTTCTGTTTTTTTGCATTACAATCAGTAAGTAGGTTTGGTTATATTGGAAACAACCTCAATGAGACTCATAGACATACAATTAATAATGAGTCATTTATGTAACTGTGAGAATAAAAATTTAGAATTTATCAAGATTTGGCCTTCTCCAAACCTAAATCTGGATAGATACCTACGTTAGTAGCTTTTAGCAGTTGAAATTATTATGAAAAACAACAAAAATTCTAGTTTTCTAATTGATCCTAATTAACTTTTATTAAAATGACCTCTTTTAAAAAACAAGCAAAAATGATCACGTTAGATATACAGTCATTCATTGAAATACGTTTTGTCTTACGCGTTTTTGAATTAACACAGCCGTTCTCTTAAATATACGGGAACAAGCCTCAAAGTTACGCGGTTTAATTATGCATATACTGATAAATACAAAGTTTGTTCGCGGATCTGATACTGAACCGAGAGCGAATCAATCCAAGTGGATTTAGGATAATCGCCAAACGCATACACGCTTATGAATGAACTGATTAAGGATTATTTTCCCGTGAACAAGTTTGAAAATGTTCCGATGAAGGACGAGGATTAACGAGAACCCACGAAAATTGTTAATTGAATTTAACGTTGACAGCGAAACTGGACTTTGAACAAGCCAAAATTTATCAATCGTAACTGATTCAGAATTAGTTCTAGCGATACTCGAGTTTTTTTTGGACAAAAAGTTCTATTCTCTTACGCATGCGCAGTTTTATAAAATGTGGCTTGTTTTTCTATTCTTTTCTGTCAATGTTAAATTCAATTAACAATTTTCGTGGGTTCTCGTTAATCCTCGTCTTACTTCGGAACATTTTCAAACTCGTTCACGGGAAAATAATCCTTAATCAGTTCATAAGCGTGTTTGCGTTTGGCGATTATCCTAAATCCACTTGGATTGATTCGTTCTCGGTTCAGTATCAGATCCGCGAACAAACCTACAGTTAGAGAGGCAGGAGTATGAAGTCGCGACCTGATACTCTGTTTTTGTATTCACTGATAAATCCTGATCCATTGCTTCTCGATATTTATCAGTACTTATTAACAAAGATCTGAATAAACTAAAATCTGATTAATTTCAGAGAAAGAGATACGATAATACTATATGTACTTAGAATGATTTTTTTAAAAGACTGTCTCATTTTTCATATACCTACATAAGTATGTATTTTGTTTGTAAGTAAGTGGATCACAAATAATATAAATGTAAAGTTAAATTGAAAAAAATTACAAATAAAATAAAAAATTTTCTAGCCTAAATATATAATTATGAGAAAGTAAAGTTAATATGAGATATATTATTTGAAATTCCAAAGACATTCAACGTTACGTAAAATGGTAGGTATTTAAATTTCTATATTCAGTAAGTATGTTTCTTTTTAAGGCAGACATATAATATATAAAGCGGATAGGTAATATATGAAATATTTAAGTTCAACTAAAATAGCCTAAAGGAAACAGACTCCGATTGAAATTAAGACCGCTAAAGTATAACTCTTGTTCATATCTCTAAAATGGACAAATTTGATAAATTGGCAAAGAACAATTTCCATTTAGGTACATATAGCTATCCACTTCACCCACAGCATTTCCCTAGTACAATATCTATTCTTCGGCCGCCCTCAAGCCGAAAATCTCATAATATTCTAATGTTTGTAGCATGGCCAGATTTGATGCCCTACGGGAAATCGCTCTATATTGTTATGGGCATATAGCCTACAAATAATCGTCTAGAGAAAGGGAAACACAACGGAGGGCTTCAACCATAGAGTAGACCAGTCTCACATATGATGTCATTACTTGATATTTTCATGATGAGAGAGAAAATTCAAGATCTAATTTTCATGCGAGACTTACGATATATAGCATAACTTGTAATATTGTATATTATATAGCGAATGCCGTCTTTTGTGTTTTTGGACTGAATTGAATCGAATCATTCATTCCATGAGTGGAAAGATGATAAGATTTAAAGGTTGTATTTCAGATTTTCTAAATAAAATCATCTTTATATAACTTGTAACAACAGATGAATGATTGGAATCTGTCTCATTAATAAATGAACAAATGCGAAAAAGACCGTACCTTGTATTCACGATCAACCTCTTCAATGTTTGGCATAGCCAATATCTATAATAAATTGTTCATTACCCCACAACAATAACAACGACTGATTACAAATATCTCCAAAGACTAATGGTATCGGCGTGATAATGATGTGGGATTACATTTCTTTTGTTGAATTTTGATTTTATTAATGACATCTCTTTCTCGACGATGATTGAGGTTATGTGTCAGTGTCTTTAGGCGGCATAAATCCAAAACGAAAGATAATACGTCTGATAATATATACATTACAATCCGAATAAAACTTATATATTCATCATAGGAACATATAAAAATGCAATTGATAATGAAATGAAAATGACGTAAGATTAATTAGCACCCCTTTGTCTTTTTAATAGTACATCTAAAGACATAATTAACCTACTTTTTTTATACTTTTATAATTCTTTTCCTTTCATTTATGCAGATTTTTTTCATCTTTTTTTGTCACATTAAGGCCCATATATTCACCTATTATAAACCATATGCTCGCAGATTGTGTATAACCCCACTTTTTTACGTTATTTATTAAGATTGAATGATATAATTATTCTTTTTCAAACACAATAAAAGCTTCAAAATCTCTTTTCAATCAAAAATTCATGAAAGAAAACCGTCTTGCAAGGCAATGTCTTTAAATTTTTCATTAAGCTACAACATTTAATATGTAAAAATAAGTTAGTATAGAAACATAACCTTAAATGCAGATATGATCTTATGGAAACGATTCGAAAATGTTTACAATATGTTAATTAAACATGAGTTAATGAAGCTATCAATCCGGGCTACATTGCAACCAGTTTTCATTCAAACAAAGCGAAAATAACGAGAAAAGAATGAGTGTGGATATACAAGAAGACTCTTGTAATATTATCGATGAGACACCCTGTGGACTGAGGAGCACCTTTAGGTTCCCTCATTTATTTCATCTCGTACATCATTTGTCATTTTAACACCCAACGTTTAAGATTTAAGTATTTTAATATTAAATCGTTACAGAAATATTAACTTCTATTGTGTATCGATAATTAACGAAATAGATAGTTTTTTTTGGTATATATTGAGTGCTCGTTTACTACTAATTAAAACATTCCATAAAATTCAATGTAGAAATTTTTATTGTGTAGGTATGTATGGTATAGATACCTTTTTAAGATTAGTAATTTAACAAAAGCATATGTAGAAAAGTAAATTGAATCAATTTAAATTACTTAGTTGTTTTATCCAATATTGGTAATAATGATTTGTTAAGCTCATGTACCTACATCAATATGAAGTTTGCATATGAAAAAATGCTTTATTGACACCGTAAAGTTGAATTATAGATAATTCCAGAATCATCAAACAAAAAATTGCTTTGTTTTCAAATTTTGCGGGTATAGCTACTGTAATATTTGTTTAATATGTTAAAATTGTCGATGGTATTACCTGAATGTTTTTCGAATAATTACAGTTAGAAATCCACTACTTGTCTAGATTTTCAAGCTACTTGACCTAATTTTGGCTTGAAACCAAGAAAGAGAAAATGACAAGCTCAATTCTTTACAAAAAATATCCAATTACTTGAATTGATGCAATATCTAATAACAGAGGCGCCTTTTTAAATGAACCAAAATGGATGCTATGTACAATGTAGTATCAAAAAGTCAGACAAAACTACTTTTGTCAAATGTCTATAGATAAAATAATTAAGTAATTGATATTTTTGTATTTGTTTTTATTTTCTAGCTATTATCTAATACTTTCGTGATATGGTATTTATTATATTAATATTGGAACGGACAAGGAATGAAACATTCTCGAATGTTCTACATAAAACAATCAAATTTCGAGTATTTAAAAACTAACTATTGAAGTCTCTGGAATGTTCTTAAAATAAATCCTTAAAAGACAGGTTAGTGAGGTATTTAAATAAAGTGTTTATTTATATTAAATGTAAGTAAATTACCATAGAATAAAGGAAGTTAGAACGTGCAACTAACTTCTGTTACAATATTATTTTACCCTCAAATTCTAACTCACAAATTCGTGATTGGTGAAGTTGAAAATGGAATTGGAAAAGGCTAAAATGATGCATTAACAATTATTATATTACCACCTATTGGTGCAGTGGTTAGAACAGTAGTTCTCCCTGCTTTATGCGTCAAGTGGTAGGTACGGGTTCGATCCCCGTTGAATCCTAGACTGAAGATCCTAGACCAAAGATTAAAATTGACCAACAGAAATTTTCTGTGTTTAAACAGTCGCGATATAACCTTAGATGTTAAAGCGACTTAAAACATCAAAAAAAAAAAAAAAATTAAAAAAATAATATTGTCACGAGATACCTACTGGGTTCGATCCCCGTTGAATACTAGACTTAAGATCCTCGACCTAAGATAAATAGCTAGAATAAATAGCTTAAAATTCTGGAGACAACGTCCATGATATTTGAAAATATAATATTGAAAATGTCAAATAAGTATTTTTATGTGAAAGGATAAGATTCATTTTATCGACATCCTACCAGTCCATACAACATACAACCCTAATATTTTAAAACCAATTACTGACTCTACATATAACCTAGGTATAGGTACTAGGTATACATGTACAAACTAATTATAAGTTATTTTTCAATAAATTTTTCCTCCAAACATGTATCAGTGAAAATTTCACTAATTGGTTGAGTAAAGCTGTATTCACTTAGAGTCTTGTGGGGCAAGAGTGCGCATTTTTTCTTTAAACCGTTATAAAATTTAAAATTTTATGTGAAATAAAATAAAACAAAGTTATTTATGTTAAGGTTTTTACTATTTTAACAATTACAAAAACCAAATCAAATTTACTTACACGTACTTCTGGAAAATAATTGAAATAAATCTTTGTCAGCATGCGTACACTTACCCCAACATAGGGGCATGTGTGTGCAGTACCTAGTACCAAGTAATTTAGTTTATTTAATTATAGTTTAATTTTATTTAACTACAAAAATTAAATAATTTATTTATATATATTCATTTTATAGCGGTTATTTAGTAAATATACTTATTCTTTCGTTTCTATTACATATCGAAATGTATGCCTATTTATTGCTTCAACAGATCAACATTTCTATGCCTAAATCCTATATCTTCCATGTCTTTAGATTGGGAGTATGATTTGTTTCAGCATACTCGTAGATTAGTGTCCGTTGTTTAGTCATATTTGAAACCATAATAAAGATCATCACACATTTTTAAGTAATTGTACCAATACACCATTACACATCATTTTCTTTTTCATTAGTGAATGTTAGCAAAAATCATCCTAATTGAACTGCTGTTAAGTTACATTTTAACCGTTTTCTCAGAGTAGGTACTCTCTTATTCATTCCAACTTGTTATACTACTTTATTTTGACTTTAACTTTCAGCAATTAATATTTTAGCAGCATCAAATTAGCTACGCATCTGTGTGGAGCCTTTACACTTATAATTTCGAGGCATTGTGTTTACCTATAGAACGTAAATCTTCAACTTGAAAAAATATTTATTCCAGTCAATATTCAAAAAACTATCATAGTCAGGGTAAAAATACGCATTGAAATATGCGTACTCTTACCCCACAAACTCTTGCGCACACTTAACCCTAGTGACCCGTATGAAACTAATTTGAAATTACACATTATTGTGTCATTTTATAAAGTTTTGCATGATAGACCATTAAACTAGATACAGTGATGAACATGTTGGTACCCAATAAGTAATAATTACCGTAACACAAATATAAAAGTTTTTTAATAAAAAGTTAGAAAATATTATAAGATTTTTAACCAAAACTTTTGTTTACCAATATAAACAAAACTACGTATCTTCACTGGAAAAGCTTTAAATCTTTTTTCAAGCGTCAAAGTAAGCACTTAAGGCAGTTCGTTTTCCTTCTTTAATCTAAACGGTTTCGGAAATAATAAGCCTGCGCACACTTGCCTCGCATGACTAATATTTATTTTTGAGTGTTTTAAGTCGTTTTAACATCTATAAATCAATGCTTTTCACAACGAAGTCATGTAATTTCACTAATTCATATGAAGATTCACTAACTCATATTATAAGTATTCACTTATTTCATGAGGTTTGGTTTTATCTTTGACAAAAAGTGAATATGCATTTGTAATTTATTAATGAAAAATTACTGATCTATGTTTAAAGAGTTCCTTATTAGGATTTCCAAATTCAATAATAACAATGAAATCAATTATTAAATATATCTTTGCGTTCTAATTTATCAATCATTTATATACCTATCTATATTTAAGACGAACACATTTAACATTATGTGTATGAAAGCATCGTTTCTTTAATATTCATTTTACTATATATGTTAAATCGTTAGTATTATTATTTTGAACTTTCAAGGTATGGTGTTAAAATAGTAAAACTTCAATTTTTTTCTCCTTGCATGTGCAAAATTTGATGAGATCGAAAAAAAATCATTTGTCATACTCGAAGCAAAAATGTAGGTAATTAAAGATGGAAATTTTGTCACCGTTAATATTGAATATACAATGCAAGAAACGAGAAACGATTTGAGTACAAGATAACATGATGATAATGCCCAAACGAACACACCAAATGCGCTAAGTTCTGATGTAATTTATCGATAAAGAAAAAAAGATGATGCAACATACCGAGAGCGTGGGGCAAAAGAAGAACACGAGACATGTGAAAAAGAAATAAATGGAACTTTTTTGTATAAATATTATCATTGAAATCACACCTTTTCCATTTGTCTCCATGATGCATTTTTGTGAATGCGCTTTTGAATGCATTCAATGCTTTACATGCGCCTGTGTGTGTGTGTGTGTGTGTGTGTGTGTGTGTGTGTGTGTGTGTATACCTACACTTTTTTCAAATTTGTAATTATCATGTTCTTCGTAGCATACGATAAAGATCTTCGTGGTCGCGTCACCCAAAGACAAATCGTGTATATGTTCGTAAAAGTGACACTTTTTTCATTTCTTTTTAATAATAGACACAATAAGAAACAGTGGCACTATTAAGATGGAAATTAAAAAAAAAAAAAACAATATTTGTAATATAATTATGACAACGACATCCGTTCACAACGACATAACGAGCCGTGATGATGTTGAGTTGCTCCTTTTCTCGCGGATCTTTGCCAGGGGAAATTATTATAATATGTATATATATGCATTTATTCAACGATGAGCTCTGACTTATATTAATTTCATTTTAGATCTAAAGGTCAACAACATAATAATCTGTTATATGAAGAAAAAAAAAATGTACACGGAGTATTTAAGACGGTAATGATGATGATTTTTTTGATTCCACTATACACATGTTAAACAGGCCCGGATTTAAACAAATTAAGTTACATATGAATAAAAAGATTTAATAATAATTATAAACTAGTAAACAATTCATTTTAAGGTTTATCCTTTTACTGTCAATGTCTTATCATACGCAATGCACATGATCTCGAAAAAAAGAAACATACTTAAAACATAAGCTGATTCTACAATTAATTGCAAGTCATTGTCGTTAGATGGTTGTAAGTTGACGTTTGTCGTTAGTCGGCCGAATTATAGCAGTGCATTCTACAATTCCGTAACGACTCATATAAGCTGAAGTGCAAACGGTTCAAAGTCCATTACGTTAAAAATGATGCACACTCGCTTGGGTCGCTTGGCTAAGTCGGAAGAAGTTAAGAGTTGGTGAACTCTCGTTACAACAACAACTGACGACTGTAAAAGAGCATGCGCCCTACTTCCGACAACGACTTGCGATTTATTGTAGAATCAGCTTTAACTATTTAGATACTTAATTACCTACTGATAATATTCAAAAATGCAATCTAAAAATTTTAGTCTTAAAGCAAAAATTTTTTGTAGTGTTTAGAAATAAATAGTGCCATATGAGAAAATATTTACGTGCAAAAATGTTAAATCCAAACCTGGTTGAGGAAAGTGTCATTTTTTTTTAATGTGAACTTTGAGTTTGTTAGATCAAAGACATGATCCTGTAATTAATTTAGAGGTATATATAGGTATATGGTACATTATGTTAGTGAAAAGATGAGGAGACTGAGGCTAAATGTAAAGAGAAGAAACGACCGCGATAATAGCAGGTTACATCATGATAGTCTTTTAACTTCACGTCTTTGTAATGCCAACGAAATAATTTTAGAAATTGAATAAAGATTTGACAAAAATTGTAATTTTAAAAAAATCGTAATTAAAAGTAATGAAACCCATAACGGCTTTAATAAATGAACTAAAAACGAACAAAAAGAAAATAGTTGAGTAAATAAGTCATAATTAGTTAACAAGATTTTCGATCAAATGGCTAATTACTTTTCATAATCCCTTTTTGGAAACTAAAACCATGTAAGTCTCTAAATATTTTGGTACATCTACTACCTACTTACGAAATGGATATGAAGAATGAAAATTTAATACTTTTATCCTTTAAATTCGTCCAAGAGAAAAAATTACTGTCGAGCACTGAGACGGAATTCAAACTCCTTGTCTAGAGGGTAGATAAAACAAAAAAAGTTCAAAAAATACCCTCTAATGTCTGTCCTAACATACCTACATACAATTGGTAACAAGGGGAAGGCTAATTTAATTTCTGTTTTACAAATTTCGATTTAACGAGCCATAAAATTGGAAAAAACAATACTTTAGTCTCTTATAGAAATATAACCTATTATATGTGCGTTATTGTTCTCGAATTTACAAATATTTTTACCTACTTATATTTCTGAAAATTTTAAATAATGTGAGAAATATGTTTGAAATGAAAATATTGAGTGTGATCAATTTTTTTTCTTCAAACTTATCTTTTGGTAGATGAAATCAGTTATTACAAAGAGACGAAGGGTGGGTGGGTACAGGTTTGGGGAGTTCTTTGCCTCACTGTGAGGAGTAATGAGGCGAAATAACGAGCAGCGATTAGGGGATGAAACAAAACACGACCGATATAAAGTTACATGTAGGTAGTTGTGAACGTCCATGGCGCTAATGTTACACAACCCTCTATCCACCAAACCTATACAATTCAATCACGCAACCGCCACAACCATATATCTTCTTCTCTAGTAGGTTACATGGTTACCTACCAACATATTTCCAAATTAGACGACAGCGCAGGGGTTAGAAAATTACTATCTACTTATTTCCCATATCTATAATTACTCGTTGGCTCATTAAAAAACAAAAAAAGCCCTGAAAGTGAAACCATTTTCATCTGGAGGTAACCTTTAAAAGCCGCTGTGAAAATACATTAAATTTCCATCTATCAAAACTTTTCTGTATAAATAGTGAGAGAAAGAGAGGATTTGGTGCGAAAATCGTGTTTATACGAGATCGGGGTTGTGGGATGAATGTCAGACTGTCAGATTAAAATCAATTGAATCCCCAATTGTTATTTCGGTCGGTTCCAAAAACCTCTACATACATATACACCCATACAAATGTACAACTAAAACACACCAAATAAGACTAAAACATGATTTCAATAGGAAACTCTAGACGAGAATCAGGGTTTTTATATACACCAAAGTGGTAGCCAAGGGAAAAGGGGGTTTGAACAAATCGGATTTATCTCTAGTTTTTAGTGTGGCTTGCCAAAAACAAATAGGTACGGGAATCAAACGCTGTATATATATATCTACATCACGGTATTGAATACGATTCGATGTATCAGATGGAGAAGGATTTACATTTCCATTAGCCCGTCTGTCCGTCGAGTATATAGACAACTAGATTTTGAAGGCGATAAGGGTAAAAATGAATCGTGTTCTAGGTGTATATTTAAATCAAACAAAAAGACATTATTTCCAATAAAATTGTTTTAAATTATATGACTGTATGGAAATGAACTAAACTATATCTACGTATCAATCTGAAAGACCGTGAATAAATCAAAAAATTGTCTTATTCAGCACTTAAATTGAAATGAAAACATTTCATTTTTAAATTGAAACATATTAATTTCGATACCATATTCAATCGGTTCGTTCGAAACACGTTCCAATGAAGAGATATAATCCGATATATTATAAGCCATATCTGTACATGTGATTGTCTGTATGACATCCATTATAATAAAATGTATACCTATAAAAATCAATTAAGTGTTAACAAATCCCGGGCTTGACACATCTCTCGACTAATGTAACCATCAACTAGGTATATACCTATGTTAAATATAAAAAATCATCGACAATGAATACAAAAAAAAACGATTCAAGTCGACAAGAATGGAGCGTGTAATTGTTTTACGCCATATTTAAAATAAATTGACATGTGTGTTTTGATTGAATTTGTCTAACTAAATTGTGATCAGATTTGGTAAAGCTATTGGTTGGGTGAAAAAAAAAAATATGAAAAAATAGTAGTCAAAAATTTATATTAATTATTATGGCTTTCGAAATGGTGAATGAGGTGTATTATTATCATTCATTTAAATTAGATACATAATATATGGACTTCTAAAAATAGAACTTCGTTATGCTATACAATACTATAACAATATTAATATATGTACCTATGTATTTGAAATTAAGATAATTTAACTAATTAGCAATTTTCTTCAATTTTTCACAATTGACATCCTAGCAGCTATTTTGGTAGTCGACTTTTTTATGAATTTGACTTTGAATGTGTACCAGCTCTTAAATGCCTACTATATTATCTTAAAGAATTATACAATGACAACTATACAGGTGTACATATTTACATAATATTACAATTATTTCAACTTTTAACGAAGCAAAAAAAGTGGATACCTAAGTCAAAGGAAAAACCTTTAATTAAGTCCAATAGGTCAGAAAACAACGAAAAGTAATTAGTAGGTATATACATGGGAAAAGGTTATATATAGTCAGAGCCGGTCATCTACGTCAGTGCTTCTAAAAATAGGGGGCCGTGGACTACCTACAAGGGAGCCGCAAAAAATTGCAAATGTACAAATAATTAGTAAATGCATACAATTGAATAGTAAATATACCTATGCGTATACAAAATTAAATAAATTGGGGGCCGTGAGATATTGACGTAACAGCATTCGGCGTCTAATGCTGGGGCACCACTCGCATCACCCACGCTACAATTTTGTTTGTTGTGACAAATATAAGTAACAGTAATATCAGGTATATCTAATTATATGTCAAATGGAGTAATTTTTACCACATATAAACACATTTTAAACTTACAATAATAACTTTTGAATGGTATTTTCAATTCATAACCTAAATGTTTTGAAACTAATCTCAATAATTATGACTCTTGTAGGGCTTTGGTCTTAAAAATGACTTTATAAGGAATCAATGTCTGTTTTCAATCTCTACTCAAATTTATTTCAAAATTAGATATACACCTATCCCCCGATTTACACTAAAGATAGGTTCCAGACAAATCCGTGTAAAATGAAATCTTTGTTTTTCCTATATAAAACCGTGTAAAACGAAAAAAACTGCGCAATTAAGTAATTTATTCAAATGGAACAAGAGTAAAACATATCCAGAAACTTTAAACTAGTCATAGTTTGCCCAAAAAATGGCGTGATGTCGTAGTGAACTTATTCTAAAAATGAAAACAAAAATAGAAACGAAAAAATTTTCAAAAAGTACCTGCTGAAATTTAACAAATTCAGGTATGTTCGAAATGTATTCGCTATCACTTTGAGAAACTATCAGCTTTTTCTTCTTGATTGGTATAATGTCACTTCTATCACTAGAATATTCCGAAATTTTCCTAGAAATTTTCCGAATTTCATTAGTTTATGAACCGTGTAAAAGCAAAAGCGTGTAAAACGAGTACCGTGTAAATCGGGGGATAGGTGTATTGTATCTTTATTAGAATACTGCCTACAAGGGCGTAAAAAGAAAATCCGGATCCGGGGAAAACTTCACCAACCCCTCTTCTGGTTTCTTTGTTTCATAATTTAGTGAATTTAATTTAGTTCATATTTTTTGTTAAGTGAATTTATAGTTTTATCAAACTATAGAAAAAAAAGTTGTTTTACATATAAATCCCTTAAAAATTGTGATTCGGAGTAATCACCTACGACCCTCTTCTCTTTCCACGCACCTAGTAGTAGGTTAGTGTATATACCTAATAGATACATTATATCATAAGGTAGAAAATTAACCTGATTTTAAATAAATGAAACTGTCGAAACGGTGTTTATTTGTTCGAAAAATGAAGTAAGTAGGTACCTCAAATAAAATAGCTATGAACATTGGAAGGTGATACGTTTTTCGACTCCAGGAGTCTTCAATATGGATTCTACAAAATCCTGGGGCTCTCCGGAAAATTGGTAGACGTTCCATAAGTGAATATTAATTGCTTTACTATTAACTTTGATCAACTATTTTATCTACTATTGAAGCATTACGTTCAAGAAAACTATAAGTGAGCTTGAAGGGTTCCTAGAAGTGTAAAAAGTTGAAGACCCATTTAATAGCCAAGCTGCTTTATTTATATTAATTCGTTGATAAATAAATTATCAGAAAAATCACTTTTTAAACCTCTCGTATCACTATTATTCAAGTCTTGACTGAGTGCTTGCTAATTATGCTTACTCTTTACAGGCAAACTTTTGAATGTTTCAAGTTCGTTAATAAGAGATAAAGCAAATTTGAAAATTTTATTATTGACAATCGAACTTTCTCGAATGTTCCAGGCTTTTTCATGCTGATCGTTGTCTCTGTGTTTATTCGTTACAAAATTGCAAATGCTATGAGTATCTAAATATTGCAATTTTCGTTTTATTTTTTGTTTAAAAGAGTTTCCTACGGGAGGCCAATTTAAACAATCGTTTTGAAAAGAGCTTTCAAAAAATTATATAAGTGGGTAGGTACCTATATATACCGATTCTATGAGAATTTCTTGTTATATTCATGAAGCTCGATTAAATTGAACCGAATAAAATTATTTACTTATTTATTTCATCCAACAATTGATATACCTATCCGTATTCGTTCGCACGATTTGGTCGACCTTGCATACTCATTTCAAAAAATTTAGTACGTAATTGTACTTTTGTACTCAGTTATAAGATCGTGATATTGATTATTTTCTCTTTTAATTAACTTGTCAAATATAATGCTGACATTATAAGGTTGTGAGTAGATAAAACAAAAAAGCCAACGAACAAGTAAAGAATATCACAAGATATTGATTCAAACTTCATGATTATTTTTAAAACTGGTTTCGACTGTGATCTTTACAATTCAAATAAAATATTAAGTACAAGAGAGTTCGATAAGAAATCAATAGGTTTATAATAATGTCTTTAAATGGTCGCTGAGCAGCAAACAAATAATTAAATATAAATATTATGTTATGTGATGAATCGTAGGTATGTATTACTACTTATAACATATATAAAAAATAAATATAGAAATGAAAGTTTTTTAAATCAATTATCAATATTTTCTGACAATGCAATTGATACTTGAATGAGAAATTATTCGGTTTTGTAAACATGGAATCCATTTTTTTAAATATTTCATTTCGAAAAAAAAAGATGTAGGCATTCATACTTATTTAACTTCTCTAATGTTTGAAAGGTTCAAGTCTACTGAAATAGGTAGGTATTTAATTTTAAGTTTTATTTACTTAAATAAGGAATACCGATATTAAATTCAAATATAAAATTTTTCAATGTTTAAATAAAAAGTTTATGGTGAGTATTATAGGTAGGTACGTACAATGAATCGTTTCATTTTACCTAAGCTTATATTTAAGAAGTTGAATCATGTCAAAGCCATTTTTAAAAAGTGGTTATGGTGGTAAATTTTGACTTGAAAATGATTTATTGACCCAAGCAAATATTTACAACACAATTGTCTCCAACAAAAGAACGACGAAAAAAAAGCTTCCAAAATAGGGGTGGACATAGTCGAACATGTCACAAGGCTCCACCAATAACAAACAAATCTCAATATGAAATTAACACAAAAAAAGTTTTTCTAAACGGTCGCCATTAAAATTCAAAACGTTATCCTTGTCACGACCCATTTCATGTTTCAATCAATCAATTTTGCGCACTTCATATTATACAAAGTAATAATATTCTATGTCGAAATTGAAAAAGATAATTTTTATTATATATTGGTGCAATGAGTTATGACTTTCCATTGTTTATATGGTGAGTGTGGGTGTTTTTGTAGGGCGACATAACCTCAATGATACAAACATTGAAAAAATTGTCACAACTTAATATCAAACAAACCACTACTTTGTTTCGATACAACGGCATTATGCTTCAAGTCTTAGTGTTTAGACAGTGGCGTAGTGCATAGGGTGCATAAAGGACCATAATCCCGAACGACACTAATATGTAGAGACGACAAGAAGAGGTTGAAACCCTGCCCGCCTTGTCGAAGGCAATAAAAAATTCGTTTTTTTCCGGTATCTATTTGTAATAGTAACCAGTGGCAGGTTGAGAAGGCTAGAGTCTAGAACAGCAGATTTTAGGGGCAGCAAATTTGAGCCAAATATTTCAAACACAAATTACAATTTCATTAACAAAATAATTGTAATTAATATAGGTACTTGTGAACTAGGGTATCGAATTGTATAGGTCAGTATTGGGCGGCAAAATTTGAATAGTCTACTGGTGGCAAATGTGTAAATCCGGCACTGATAGTAACAGAGTAAGTATTCTAGATCATTTGCATTGTTTTGTAATTGCAAATAAAAGGGGTGGAAGAATGGTTCGTATCAAATGGCATAAATCCTTGTGGCTACGCCACTGTGCTCTAAAAGGCTCTTTGCTATTATCTGGCCTCGGTGGACTGATGGGATGATTGTTGTCATTCTGCCTGCCTACCTACCTCAGTTTTATTTTAAACTCAATAATGTTGCTTCTCTTCGTATATTATTATTAATATAAATAAATATCTACTTCGTTTATTATCTTCAACGGCGATGCGTCCACTGTCAATGTTGACATACGTTAAGTGCAGTCGACAAATATTATGGACTAATATAACAAAAAAAAGGCATTGTATGGACAGACAGAGGCACAATTATGATAGGTTTTGAGGGGGCGAAGAAGAAACGAGAAAGGAAAAAGCAAATAAATTGTAATAATATACAAACAAGAAAAATGGAGGATAGTTTAAAATGTGGAAAATAGCAAATGTTAAAAGTTACAACCACTTAATTTTAAAGTTTAAAAATTGACTATTGTACGACCCCGTATTAGGATATCCTACCCCTATAGACTTTCCGGATTAATCCATTTTTTAAATGAATTATATAGAAATTAATTAGGAAATTATGCACGGATTGTCGTTTCATATCCTGAAAAGACAATTATTAAATTAAAAGGTACTTAACAAGTTTCGATGTCAAATTTTTGAAATGTTTCTAGAACTTTGGAATTTTTGTCATCAAAAATTATCGAAGATCTTGAACTGATTTATTATTTAAGTGGTAGGTAGATGTACCATAATAGTAAAACTTTTTATAATTATATTTAGAGGAATCAAACACATTTTTGTATTTAGATAAATTAACTATTTTAGATGTTGCGGAATCTATTTAAAACACCGGTATAATAAATCAACCTTCACATTTTATATATTTCTAATTCAAATAAATAAATTAAAATGCACTGCTTGAATACTATTTCTTAAATGAACCTTAATTTTAAAAAAATCTTAAAGAAGTTCCTATTAGGTACTGATATATAGTATATACCCAAGACTAAAACTAATATCTAACTGTAATATGTAGGTAATGATATACTTAACAATCTTATTTGTATAATTTTTTGTTTCTCTTTCTTTGTCCTCAAATCATCCCTTGATCATTTGATGGATGTACCTACAATATAATAGCAATTTCGTAATAAAATTATCTATTCCTCTATGTAGGGGTGAAAATAAATTGAGATCATGCACGCCGGACCAGAAATAACTAAATATAAAGACGATTATTATTATTATCATTTAAATTATTATCCAAGCCCTCTGAGTTGTCATCCCCCGTAAACCCATTCGATTATGTCAAGCCTTTATGATTTTATATTCGATTCTGATTTTTTAGCAGGGTAACTATGATTATTTTCCATGTTTAAATCAGAACAAAAGTCGAGGGATCCAAGGTGGCTACGGGCGGTTTCCTTAATGCTTCAATTGTTTCACAACAATTGTCTTCTGGAAGACTGCTTCGAATATTTAATTTCGCTCTGATTTTTTAAAATAAGGATAGATACGATGAATGCTACAGGGGTATTATTTTGGAATTGACACTTGTGAAAGAGTTGAGTCGAAAATATGAGCGCCTTTTTTACTAGTTGATTCCGTTGTTAATATGTGCATATAGGTATAGATACAAATGCTTAAAAGATAGTATTGTGTATTATGGGATTGTTGAGAAGAATAGTTGTCATAATGGAAATTCAGTGATTTGGACAAAACGTCGTTAAACTGTTAAATGGCCGATTATGTGTGATAAGAAGGGTTGAATATTTATGTAAAGATACAACGGGGGGTTGTTTTTAAAGAATGTTGTTTCATGTCTCTGTCTGTTGTGCGGAGGGTAGAGTGAAGTTTTGTGAGAGGAAACAAATGAATTTGTGGAAATTTTATGGAATTTCCCAAAGTCGGACTTTTGATGTTATTTCCTGTGAGTAATTATGTGCGTGTAAGTGTATTGGTTTTTGAGGGGACGAAAACTATTCCAATTGTTCTACTACTGACAGGAAATTGGTGATTAGAGTTGGTGATTTTTAAAATAATAATGTAATAATTTTCGGGAAAGTTTTGATTATCAGTTATGAATATATAATTAAGTATGTAAACAAAATCTACCGCCTACCTAAAAAATCAAATGTATTAAATAAATATTTTAAATATAATTTATGTATATAGTAGGTATAGGTACCTATATTATCAATTTGTAATAGATACCTAAGTATTGCAGAGATTGAAAAAATATTTGATATATATCTATGCCTAGGTATCTAAAACTTGAAATTTTTGGGTTGTTAAACTAAAACCTATTAGTGGCAAAAAAATTGTCAATATATTAATCACTTTTAACGGAAATAGTTATAGCTCAGTATATTTTAGTATTCCTCACTGAATGCCTTCCGTAGTTCTAATTAGCGACGGCCTATTAAACTTTACAGAAAGTATAGGTACCTATATCTATCTAATGGGTAGGTAAATTAGATATAAAATAAATAATATATCACAAAAAATCTTTAAGTATAATAGCGGAATATGCTCGTATAATACCCGCCCGCTTCGTTGAGTGTATCCAAATTAATCTGATTTAATAATAGAAAACTTAACCCAAAATAAGAAATTCAGGTATTTTAACAAAAAAAGATAATTAGGTATTACTAGACCTTTATTTCATAGAAAGTACATGAAAATCCGTTAAACTACTTTTCCAGGAACAGATATAAGCTATCTTATAGGTAGGATCTTTACGTTTTTTTGAATATTGTAAAATATTAAGAAATTTTTTAAGCCTTGAGAACCTTTCACACCAAATGCCATATGAAATCATTTATTAATTTTAGTAGCATGATTAAGTAGCTATCCTTTAGGAAGTGTACCTTTTTTAGGATAAATAATATTTAATGTGTTATTTTACAATAATAAATTTATTTAAATTTATTATTGGTATAGATAAGTATATAATTTTATGAGTATTTAAATATGAGTGATATCTATCTACGTATAAGACTTTACCTATTGGTGCTTATACTTCCTACTTCTTACCTACACGGAAGAAAATGTGTTGTAGATTTAACAACATTCCTTGTTAATTTTACTACATTAACTAGTATTATATAGGATGACACCACGTGTGGTAACGTTTACCAGGCAACTGTAATTAAAAAACTGTAGTATTATTTACAACACGAACTAATAAAAATGTAGTTGAATTTTTGACATATGCATTTGTTTGTCAAAATTATTGGATATGTTGTACGCGCCGCATGCGCAAACGCCAAAATTTGTTAATGGTACAACACTCAGCAGTTGTAACAGCTACATATATGTATTGCACTATATGGTAGTAAAAAATACTATACGTTAGAGCTGAATATAATACAGTGTGTTATCTAATGTTACATTTGTGGTTATAGTGAACACAAAGTGCAGTAAAAATATTACTAGTTTAGTGTTGTTAATTTTACACCACTATTTTTTTTCCGTGTAGGTATATGTTAAGAATCAGGATACAAGACACAAAAGGTGCCTATACCTATCTATTTAATAAATGTTTATATACCTACACTATGTATTACTCTTAATAATTCTTCAAGTCAAGTGTAACAGAACATTTTGTGCAGTAAATTATGGTTAAAATTTAACTTTGAAATGTAATAACTTGTAAATTCAATGCTTAACTTGAGTTAGTTAATATTTATCTAAATATTAATTATCTAATATTAAAAATTTAAATATTATTAATCTAATATATAAGTCACTCGACTTGAAAATCAAGCCAAGTATCTACCTATAACTTAAAAATCAAAACAAGAAACGAATTTTTATTCTTGTGCCTATATAGATACATACTTCAGTTAGCGTTTTTAGAGTTATTTTATTGCTATAATAGTCTAAAATAAAATAATTTTCGTAGTAGGTACAATTAGTAGCGCAGCGATTCCATGCATCGGTGGTGCTCGGTTCGATTTTTATTGAATCCTAAATTTTCATAAAATCAGTAGGTTATAACCTATAGTTCTATAGAAGTATATTCCAAATTCCCTGTGTTACACTTAACTTAGCCGTGATATAAGACGAAAATTAAAACCTAAAATTGTACTATACCTATAATTGAAGCACAATTACAAAAAATCCATTTTACCAATATAGGTACTTAGATATATTAAAAATCCTTACTGAACCGTATCTGTACATATATGAAATATTTTTTTGAAAATCTTATTCTAATAGCCGTTATTATCAATTAAATATAGACGCCTTAAATCCACCACATTTAAAATTTTTGTCTGTCTGTTACCGCACCACGAGAAAACCATTGAACAGATTTTGATGTTTGGTATATCTAATGATAACTAACTATCCGAGTCATTAAATAGAATACTTTTTGTTATTGGAAAATGTCTCGTTTCTACAAGAAAATAGAAAAACTGCTTCGAGCAAAAATCACGCTATCTATATCTACAAATTTTCAGTTGATAACATATTTTATTTAAATTTGGAATAACAACTAACTATTCAAGTCATTATTTAGAATCTAGATTACTTTTTTTTAACGGGAAAATGTCAAATTTTGGTGAAAAATAGAAAAACAGCTTCAAGCAAAAAGCATGCTGAAACGATGCCTATACCTACTTATATATTTAGTTGATTACGGATTTTAACGAAATTTGATTTTGTGAGTAATGTTACGAAGCCCCAATGAACGAAGTCGCGGGTACAGCTATAAAGGTGGTAAAATACCTACTTAACAGGTAATAAAATTCATTCAAAGCTGGTACTTTTGAACTCACGTTGTTTTGGGTTTGGTTCAATATTTTTTGAAGAATTAACTGACGTAGGTCCCTATTTGTAAAATTTTTGGTTTTCCCAATTCATAGAATATAGCTATACTTATCCATTTTTTCTTAATTCGCTATCACGACATGAGCCGCTCAATGCACACATCGATTTACTCCACTTTTTCAACATTTACAAATTTTCATGTCAACTTGGTTGAGTGCTAACTGTATATATAAAGATATCCGAAATAAATTTTTTTAATAATAAATAATTACAGCTCTAAATGATAATTTGCTTTTTAGCTTTTCCATAACAAACAATGTACTGCAGAAGTCTATTTTATCAATTTACTCAACTTTTTGCATTACGGAGTTAATCGATAAGTGCACTGAGCGGCTCACATAATGATTTATTATAAGTATCTAAATTGCGTTTTCACGGAGTCAAACTCTATAAATTTTACGTTTGTATCTACTTAAGCATATATTCCAGTACCTAGGTAATTAGATATACTTAGCGTCTGTTTTTTAGAAGTAGTTTTTGGAGATTTGTTCTGAACGAATTTCTTGTGTAAGTAGAATCTATTTTTTTAAACACAACATTGTGAGTTAATAAAATCGTCTCTTATTTCTGTTATCAAGTTTGTATCCTTATTCAAAAAATTTACAAAGACAAACTTTTGCCGGAACATTTTCTATATTTAAGTATAGTAGGTAAGTACCTACTCGTACAAGCACATAGCTGCGTCGTGTAACTTTGACTCATGTTTTTGAAACATCCACAAGATAAAATGAGACCCAGGTGTAGGTAGATACCTTATAATTTAAATATAGGTATAGGGAACTATGAAACTTTTTCAATTTAAGTTGCTGGCGAATAATAAGTACCTACCTAATTTTAAGATTATTAGGTAGGTACCTCTTATTATTATGACTACGTATATATAATTTATTGCTTTTTAGGTTTTAATATTGATTGTTATTTAGATATCATATAGGTATGTTTATTAAAATACCTAGTGAGGAGGTTTTGAGTATCTATTTATGTCCATAACTAACCTATTTTTGGCAGCAGCAGCTCGATCACGTTGCCGTCGGTTTTTAAACCAGTTTCCTACTTGAGTTGGCGTTAGACCAGTGGCTTGAGCTAGTTCCCGTTTTTTCGTCGGATTCGGATAAGGATCTTGTAAATACCATTCTCTTAAGAGACTCCGCGTCCGTTCCTTAAAGCAATGTGTCTTCTGCTCACCATCCCATATCGTACGGGGTAATGGGAATTTTTTTCTCACTCGATATTTATCGACGGGGCCCAGCGGTCGACCCCTAAGTTTTTCCGCCTCCTGATAGTGTGCCTCGAGCCACATTGCCTGTAACTTTCCGTGCGAGTCTTTCGTAAATTTGTGATGTTCTAATATCGAGTACATTTCTCTAAAATTTCCACTATGAAACGAAACAATGGCTCGGGCACGGAGCACTGCCTCACTTTTGTTTAATTCACTAATGTTCGGATGGGCGACGGGAAGCGACCATAGAAATCGCGCGAGTCTTTCAATGTCGCCGCTTTCCTCGAGGGTTTCGCAAACGGCTGCTACTTGGGTCACCGTGAAATTTAACGTTGGTAGTGCGAACATTGGATTCGGCATTATCGGAGCCGGTATGGCCAATGTGGGTAAGGGTTGATGGGGATGATTGGGATGGTTGTGGAGTCCTGGACTGTGGCTGCTGGAGTCCGATGATGAGCGTGCCGCCGTCGAACTCGGCCCCGATGAAGAACTACCGCCACTGGCGCCGCCGCCCCCAACACCCGCACCACACAACACCCCGGAAGCTGCCAAACCCAACGCCATCGACGACGGGTGTGGGGGAGTTGACGCGGTCGTCGTGGCCAGATTTTTTTCTTCGTACTTATCAAACACTTAATACGAAATCCCTTATCACACCAAACATAAGTTTAACCACGAAAAACGTGAACGCTTCTCTTTAAGCACATATCACATGTAAATCACTTAATTCCACAAAATTATTTTAGTAATTTTTTTTTTCTAAATCATTGTCAACTTAAATCAGTTTATAGATTCTCAATAGCTAAATCATTTGAAAAATCGTTCATAATCAATAGAGAAAAATATAAATATTTATTTGCCAGTGGCGCACGCGGCCCGGGCCGTTGGTGTCATAGTACAAGACTGCGGAAAGTGCTACTGATCCGGGCTCATGATCCGACCAACCGTCCGACCGACCGATCCATAGAATTCACCAAGCTTCGCTTGTTCTGCGGTACGGCCGGGGTGCGGACAGGGTGCGAAGATAAACACAAAACGTAAACGTGTACGGCGATTGGTCGTAGCCACGACAACCGTGCAATGAGCCGGCCAATGACACGACCGGTTCAATGATACGAAGGCGGTTCTAATGTGGTGTATTGTCACTATGATAGGGCGATTGATACCGAGAGAAAAGGGATCGTTGCAAACCACCCCGCCTAGCCATCAGTTTAATATATACTCTCTTTATATACATACACATATATGATATGTAATGACATCAGCTCACTCTAAAATAAATGAATGTTACTTGACTCGGTCTAAGTAGACGCTGGAATGAGGAACAAATGAATCCCGGGGATGTATCCAGAGGATGAGGCGCGATGAAATCGACAACAACAATCATCTATTGACAGGAATGAATGAAACAGAAGTAGGGGTTGAAATTCACATTCTCGTTACATTTTCGATATAACATTTTTTTTTAACAAAAAGTAAAAGAAATGGAAAGAATTGATTTTATCTCATGTATCCCCTTTACTTCGATGGATACCCATCCTGAACCATTCCATAAAAAATATAAGAAAACACTCAACTTATATTAAATATAGAGAGAAATCCACAAACTTTTCTTATTTGAACAACAAGGAAAGTTTAAATTTTAATGGAGATAATATCGATGTGACAAAGACGAAATTTCTTGACAGAAATCTTGGATGAACAAGATAGCTTATACCTAAACATATAGTAGGGTATGCTATGGAGGGAATACATAAAGAAAATTGGAGATGGTTGATTCACAGTTGTGAATAAAAGGATCCCTTGGGAACATCTGTACTGGCCGAGTAGATTACTTGGGATTTATACCCATTCCCTATCCGTTCCCTCTTTTCCGTGCACATTTCCAATCCCATCTCAGGCGCCTAAATTATTACCGCCGAGACATACGTACAAGGATACCTAAACCTTAACAATGTTATTATGCCATTGCGTAATTGTATCTAATATTCAAAATATATTACTTAAGCAAATGCCTAGATATAGATATAGTTGTAAGTACTTAAGTACCTACATACCTATCGATAATAGACACAATTTTTGTTGTACCCAATTTTTTCTTTAATGACCATCAATAGTTAATTATTCTAGTAAATTATGATCATACTTTAACTTAAGTAGAATATTTGAATTTTAAGCAATAGCGACATTTTTATGAACCACCACTGGAATCAATAAAAATTAATTGGTTTGATATGATATTTGGTAGATAATTGATTTGATAAAAAAACTGTTAAATATCTAATGTGAGTTTTATCATTTAAAAAATTACACGTAGATATTTTAGAAAATGTCAATCATGTATATCATTTAGGTACCTATATATATATATATATATATAGGTATATATAGAGCTATTTCAAATGAAATATTGTGTCTATATACCTATCCACATTACCTACTGTTAAAACATTTTTAACTTTTCATTGAAACTTGACGTTTTCAACACCCTATACCTATTTGATACGAAATAATTGTATGAATTGGGAGATCGATATGGTTTTCATTGGTGATTGGTGAAATTTGTGATTGACGTAAAGCAGATTAAATCGAAAAAAGGTTTTATTGCTGCTGCTCCATTCAATCATCACCCACATCCACTGTCCGTATATCTACATTGAACCCTCTTTTTTCATTAATTTAACGATAAATTGAACCCAATTCCTGCTTTAAAATAAATTTAAATACCATTAACATTGAAATAATTTTAAATATCTATCAGGTATATAGTATATAGTAACCTAATTAACATGCATTGGTAGGTCTTATGGTCCTATGAACGAATTAAGTAAGTATAATTTTAATGTCGGTACCTATTTATAATTCGGTTGTACTTACTTAATTGGAATGTTTAAAATAATACATATATAGATATAAGTATACCTATATAAGTAGGTACCTACTGCAGATACGGTTTGTTTTTAGTCATTTTTAATGAATTTCAAAGTACAACAAACAAAGCTACTTATTGAATTGATTAATTTTCTAGGGATATCACCATTATAATTGGTATCTATGTTGTAGGTAGGTAGCTATCTAAAAGTATGAGGTAAGTAGGTACTATGTTAATACTTCGATAAGTTTAAATTCAAGGGAACCGTTAAACAATTTGAATTATATGACTATGTCGACTATATAGATCAGTGGTCGGGGAACCGGGGTAAATTACCCCAAATGGGGTAAAAATTAAATTTTTGGGGGTAACAAGGAATTTTTTCTACTTAGCTATTTTTAAACGTGTTAGTATTTTTACAAATCCTTCTTTAAACTTAAATCAAACTGCCCCAACATTGAAGCTATTGTGTCAAAAATGAAGCAACATCAATTCTCCAAAACTTGAAGGGGAAAGTGTTCAATTGATTTTTGTTTTGTTTGTCCCAATACGAACATTTTTTTTTGTTTCTATATATATATTACATACTTATTATTTTGATGCAACTTTATTATTATCTGTGTAAATTAATTCAATAAATAATGTTTCATTTATCGTACATTTACCTATATTGATTGCCTCCTTTTCCAAATGAGGGGATAATATCGTATTATTATATAAAATATATCATTATCTATATATAAAATATTTTGGGGTAATGGTTAAGAAAGTTCCCCGACCGCTTATATAGGTAGATTACGTAATGGGCAGTTAGAACTTTTTATTTATAGGTACCTATACCTAACTACCTTTTGCTAGCATTTTTTAGTATCTAATAATAAAAGTAGATGCCTACTACATTAGGTAAAACATGTAGGGTAAACTTTCCTAATTAGAACTTGCGCCTAATTCGTATCTCGCTTATATATAGGCCAATATTGTAATATAGAACAATAATTATTACAATAGATATCAAAAAAAAAATACAAACTGATAGTAAACTGAAGCTAAAATGCTTCAGAACTATTTTTGGTACAATTCACAAAACTGTGTCCTATGCCTAAATAAGAAGTACAGATTTCATGAGCTCATTCTCTACAACTGTTTATATCTATCTACCCGTTTGCCCTACCCGTTTTTCCCGAGACACAATTTTCTTTTTAAAGTAATAATAATTTCAAATTTATATTAAGCTAAAATAAAACGATAATACGAACAACACGAATATTATAACGATTTTTGACTAATCATTAAACACTTACCTTAATTTTTTTTTTTTAATTAGCAAAAATCTTTTATTTAATATGCCTATAGGCTTGTAAACAATTACGGCGCTCGAGCTTAGCTGATCAAAGCTCGTCAGGGCTAGACAAATCTCCACGCACACGCACAAAATGCTAATGATACAGAATACAAATCATACATTCATATACAGAAGCGTAAGATAGCTTACTCTCTTAAATCGATTTAAGAGAGTAAGTACTTACCCGTTTTGGGCTTACTTCCCCTATCATAGTTCTGAAAATGGTTATTAGTTCTTTGAATGATAAAAACTTTAGCTAACAGTCGCCCATATTACTATCTGATATGAAACATACCGTAACGCTGATTTTTACAAAAATATTGAAAAGATAAGTTTTTTAAACACTCCTTATAATATTTCTGCACGCTTTGTAAGGTCTTTGGTTAAATTTTGTGGCGTGGGTAGGGGAAGTGAGCCTAAAACGGGTAAGCAGTCTTACGCTCCTGTATGAAGCATTAGCATTTTGTGCGCGTGCACGGAGATTTGTCTAACCCTGACGAGCTTTGATCAGCTGAGCTCAAGCGCCGGAATTATTTACAAACAGGAATTTTAAAGAAACGTTTTTTGCTAACTATACTAAAATATTTCAAGGTAAGTGTTTCACGATTAGTCGAAAATCGTTATACTCGTAATATCGTTTTATTTTAGTTCAATATAAGTTTGAAATTACATAAACACTTTGCCTGCTTTATCTGCCATTTTCAAGTTATTTGCTTTTTAAAAAGAAAATAGTGCTACCTTCGTTGGGTATATGATGCCATTGGAATTCTATAACTTTCAGTTGGTATAGTTTATAGAATTAGAGCCATTTTAGGTATAGGATAGGTACCTACTTATGTTTCATTGACTTTTTATTACCTGGTTAACTATTAACTACCTACGCAAATAATCGCTAGGCATATTGGCAAGATAAGTCTTTTTGCCTTATTACTAAATGTTATTTCTATATGATATTCATAACAGTTCATAACCTAAAAAGGGATGATTTAATGCTCATGATGATCAGTGACCGTACTGTGATGAATATACGGGGGTGAGTTATGATTCTCTTTAGCACGACATTTCATTTCTATTATGTAAATTGCAACCGTTAAAGTATAGAAGGGTATGGAACGGAGAAGGGATGAAATCAAATATGGTGAGTTGTATTTTTAAAGCAGAAAAAGAAATATGTATAGAGGACAAAGAGGGTAACGAACAAGAATTGAAACGATGAGATTGTTGGGTATAGCACAGAGAAAGGAAGGGATGTCACGCACTCAACTGTATGAGAAAAGAAATTTCCTTTTTCAATTTTCACATTTCTGTTTTGTGTCAATTTCTTACACTTATTTTCCTTCGTACTATACGGAGTTGATTTCATTTGTTAACGCATTACTTCCCATTCCGCGTTCGTCACCATCAATCTGACAAGCCGGTTTTTATCACAATATGCTTATATCTATGTGTAGGTATGTATGATAGATAGGGGATGAAGGTATGTAGTAATTGAAGCAACTGCAATGTTACGAAATCATTGCCTTGTTATACGGTTATATAGGTATACTGAAAGGTAGAACAATACTATTATTTGCTAGTACGTTTTAATTTTTTCACGATGTGATGTCCCTTTTTTTCTCGTATCCCAGAGGGAAAATGTTTGTTTTAACTTTGACTCTCATTTAAATAGACGTTTTTTTTTTTTAATATTTACATTGTTTGTTAAATTTTTTCAAGCGTATTTTTTTCATTTGAATAAATACAATGGAAAAAATATAAATAGATATTCGTTTGGTCTAACAAAATATACTTATTATGTAGGTAGGTACCTACTTATAACTATAAAGAAAATTTACCAATGACTAGATATACATTTAGTTTAATTAGTTTCTACGTATAACTATTTCCTGTTTTTAACTGGAATGTTTTTAACGCAAAATATTTTCATTTTATATTCCAATTTTCTTTAAATATTTATATAGGTAGGTACCTACTCGTGGCTACCTGTGACTTCGTTTACGTAAAAATTAACATAGTTAATAAGAAAAAGGCGAAGGGTCCAAGATATATAGTTTTAGCCTATTACCTATACCTATATAGCATTTATATAATAAAGGCTAAAAGTATTTCAGACTATCTATAGTCTATACTATACTCTCTTAAATAGTAAATCTCGAAATAGTGACTTTCGACTATCAAATAGTGACTATTCACTATTTGGTAGTGAAAAGTATACCACTATTTAAATTTAGTGGTATACTCTGCACTGAAAAAATAGTAAATAGGTAGTCACTAAAGTCACTATTTTGATTTAAGAGAGTACTGTGGGTATTATTCTACACTAGATAGATTATATAGTCTGTATCTATGTATAATATATATGCCAAATTACATCCAGATCCGTTCAACTGTTCTGATGCGAAAAAGTACTAACAAATATCCATACTTATTGGAGAGTTGCCAAATGTATCCTGGCCACCTAAATCGTACCAGATCTTTTGTATAAAAATTTTTATGCCTCTTGCTGGTAATGATAAGAACTTTTATTTGTGTCGATACAGTAGGATCAAAAATTCATTCGCATGAAGTGTTGTTTTGTGCATGACAGAAATATACAAAGAAATCAGGCAAATCTGATGTTTTTTTAAACGATTTTAATCGGCTGAATTTAAGATAAATCTAAACTTTCTGAGGTAGTCTTATATATTTTTGAAAATTAGCTAAGTATGTTATAGGTAATATTATTTATTTCTATTTAGTTCTTAAAACATTAAGTAAGCTTTCTATTATTTAGCGGAACGTCGTTTTCCTAAATCGTACCACACCATGATTCAATGCTTCAAGTGCCAAAAGTGGGGGTACATAAAGCAAGGTGTAAGAGTTTCAAAAGAAGATAATATTTGTTATTGTCGTAATTGTATTTCAATTAAGTAATGTAATATTACATTTTCTTTATGCTTCATTGTATACTCAACTTAATAAATTAAACTCAAAATACAGTTTCTCTTATGATTTTTTTATATTTTTTTTTAACTCAAAACATGAAGTAGGATTTTGTAAACCAGCTAGTATCATTTAGGATATCGGTTGCCAAAATCGTACTGTTTGCATGATCTTTCAAAAGTGTCCATATCTATATTCATGAGTGGATTAAATACTATAGGTTAAGGTGACCCCCGCTTTTAGCGAGACAGTCTTGATTTTTAACAATTTAAGTCCAAATTTTTAGAAAGAATGCATTAAAAGCTAGGGAATGGGAAGGAAACGGGAAGGGAGTATACAGTTTTCGATTTCCATGTAGCTTATTCCCCTACATGATATGAGTTTTATATTATTTTAATAATTTTGAATTTTAATAATTAAAATAGGTAAGTAGGTAATACTTAACTGTTGAGTACCTAACTGATTATCAGAAACTGCTCATCAAAGTTCGTCTAATTGATCAGTTGCTGGAATTCAACCACCATTGTTTGGACTGAATGAACAGTAGTATAAGGTATATCTAAGGCTCAATCTTGGAGTTCCGCACCAATCACACTAGAGAACAAATGGTTTGAAATATTTCATCATTTTAAAAATTTAACAAATTTATGTGAAAATTATAATATAGTCCAAAATTTTAGTCAAGATACATCCATCCGGTCAATGTTATCCCTTTACAAATGGTAAAATCTGGTCAACTTAATTGAGGTAGTACTTGCATATTCATTAAGTTTTTAATTTTTTATTAGTCTCAATTAAATGTTTGATAGACTGATGATAAAGTGGAGATACCTATTAACTATGGATATTTAAAGTCTATTTCCATATTTTTTTTTGCTCTTCCCTTGAATGTTCCAGTGATCTTCACATTAAACGCCGGCATTAAATATAGGTATACCTACACATGATTGACGGCCATATTTCTTACTTGTCATTTTTTTTTTGTGGTTGTCTCATTTATTTTTTGTAGTGTCGCTTATCTTTTTTTGCCCGTCTTAAAAAGTCTATGCATACATACTACGGGTATACTATATGGGGGCTTATTATTATCAACGGCATTTATTTATTTATTTAAGGTGGCGCCTTCAATGTGGGGACTGAGCAGACAAGATGACAACCATCTACATCTTGTCGTCTCACGAATTTGTGAAACTGACTTCTAAGTGTGTTACGATGAGCACGAAAGGGGATGGTGAGGGTGAAACAGCATGCATGGTGACATTCGAATCTTTCCTATCCTGTCCTACTAACAACGCGACAACACACACATACACATACAGTGACACTTTAGGGCGCCTTTAACTACTCCAAATATTACGATGTCACCAAACATCGACGTCTATTCACTGAAATGCAAGGTTATGTTTATAGAGAACTTGGTTTTTTTTTTCAAATAGGTACTACCTAAAACTTATATCTATATCCAATTTATTTAAAATGAAAAAACAAAGTAAATCGTCTTGAAATATTCCGTATGGTCGATATGGTAAGATGAGAAGGGAACATCCAATAAGTCAGTTAGAGGAATAAATAGATATAAGACTACCTACATGTAGTATTAGATAATGGGTATAAGAAATAGAAATGTTAATATGAAATATTTTCAGAAAAATTTATTATAAAAATTTATTTATTGCAAACTACTATAGGTACACAAGAGAAGTGAGTTTAACTAAACTAAATTTTCTGCCTGTAGATAGGTATATTTTTTAAGTTGCCACCGTAAAAATTGTATGTAAAATATCATAAGATTGTTTCCAATATAACCAAAACTTTTTACAGAATACTCATATATATAATAATGCATACGAGTATTACTTAATAGAAATATCAATAATACCTATTTATTTGTGAGTGTTTTAACTCATTTTAACATCTATAAGGTGATATCACGACTGTCTAAAGTCTAAACACAAAAAAAATCTGTTCGTCAATTTTATCTTAGGTCTTAAGTCTAGGATTCAATGGAGATCAAACCCAGTACACTTGACGCATGAACCTCATAAACATAATCCTAAATTTTTGAGAACTGAGGATAAATTCTGAACTAAGATATAACTAAAAGAAATCATACCCCGGAAGTTAAATTTTAACATAGATCCTTACGGAAAAATTATAAAAATCAATAAAGAAAATAAAATCAATACTCTAATACTATGAAGTTCACATAAAACAAAGAAGAAGAAAACAAGCAGGAGAGAGAAGGCGCGGATTCTTATCTAGTTTCCAGGTATCCATTGGGATTCGACCCTAGAAGCACTGACATTTAGGGCGATAATTTAGTCACCCCATCATAAAGTAACTTTTCTTACATATTAAGGTGTTTCAAAAAAAAATTGATTTACGGTGTTCAAAAATTTCTTAATATCAAAATTAAGAATTGGCTCAATCTATTCTTTCATTTTCTATTTAAATAACACAGATTTTTTTATTATATTTTTGATAATCCATAACTTAGGAACAGTTCATCCTAACAACAATCTAAAAAAGGGATTCAAAAGAACTTTCACGCTCTAAAAGAAAGGTTCTTAGGACAAAGTTGGAAAATATTATTAATTCTAAATGAGTGTTGTTTTGAAACTCTAATATATAGTGAACTCTAATAGTGTGAATACACTAATATAAGATATATGTGAAGTCGTTGATCTGAGGAACTTAACAAACATATTTTTTGTAAAGGGTGACATTTCTATAAATCCCTTTTTTCAGATTGTTTTTTCGATGAGGTGTTCCAAAGTTAAGAAAACTCAAAATTAAAAAAAATGCTCCTGATGTGCTATTTAAATAGAAAATAAGAAAAAATTCCATGAGACAAACCTCAATATTGATAAAAGGTTTTAAGAGCCGTTTTGGCGCTAAAATGTGTGTTGTAATAGATCTATAGGTATAGTATAACTTATTTACGTGCACAGGACTTAGAGAGTATGCTGGTGAATGAGTTACAGAAGTGTTACGAAAAGTACGATCTGAAGTTGAGAGGGAAGATATACGTTTGTAAAGTCAGAAAGATACAGAGTTACGTTCTTATATCTAATACACAGTTTATGCCTATTCTTCGATTCATTTTTGTGCAGAATTTCGTGTGTCCCAACTCTTTCATCGAGTTTAACGTCTAGAGTCGAGAGCTTACATAGATCTAGATGCACTTTAGGACCAAGCAAACCCGTAAATTTTCTTTCTCTCTTTCTCTCATTGCCCGTTTCTCTTATCCGAAGCTTATTGTTTCAGTCGTACAACCAAGGTACTAGAGAAAAAAGTTATACTTCTAGAATCTAGTGTGTGGTCAGCACACTCATTTTTCTTTTGCAACACCATAGTCTTACACAGTTAACATTATATAACGTTATATATCCAAGGGCCAAGGTCGAATGAAAACAATGCTACATTCATTTTATTTGAAAAAAATCATAAAATTTTTTATTATAGAAGAATAGGTACACAAAAGTATAAATTTCATATTACTTTTATTATTTTATCGTAATTTAAATATACTATAGATAGATTAATGATAGTTTTAAATGAAAACCTCAAAATAAATAGAGCAAAAATCTCATATATGCAATAGTCACAAATTAATATTTTATGAGATTAAAATCCAAATGAAAATATATAAATACGGTCGATAGATAGTGGAATAATTATTTTAATAAATGTGAAAGAAAAAGAGCGAGCATGTTGAGTAGAAAATGTTGAATAAAATGAAACAAAAATAAGTGTAATTATAAAATTAGTTTTAATGGGAAATCATGATCGGATTTATTTACTATACATCATATGCAATGTTCCATTAAGTAACGTCTCTCATTTCCCTTTGGTATTAGTAAATACTAATGATGATGATGGATATTTAGTTTCATATTACATTTTGTATAAAATCATTTAATCCGGAACTAATAATAATTTAATAACATAATAAATATAGTATTATGTGTAAAGTTATAATATATTACTATCTGCTTTTATTATGTACAAACATTAATTGAATGCAAGTGAAATCCCAAAAGGACTACCTAATGAAAAAGTAAAAATCACGTATTGCAATAATCATTTTAAATACATTTGTATTTATGATTGAATTCATTCTAATGTTTTATCAGGATGCAAGTTGGTAATACCTCATTATTTTTAGATATACTATAGATTTTTTTAAAAATAAGTATCTAGTAATTAAAATGCCGACCGCATTTGTATTGGACCATGTACAGGTTATAAGGGTTCCGTTCTGAAAAATTAAAATAAAGGTATATTTTAATCCCCAGAAAACATCAAAAATCTATTTTTTGAACTAATTGGAGACAACCAGTTGGGAATTTCGATAATAAACATTTAGCACATTTTAGTGATAAATAAAACTTTAAAAATGATAACACTACCTAGTTTAAAAGTTTAATACTGAATCATTTTAAGTAAATACTAGATGGACTTGTCAAGTAAAGCAGTTGAACATTTTTTCTTAAAATAACTTGCGTTTTTAATTATTGGCTAAATTTTATAATCAAATGTTAAAAGTGGACTGGATTTTAACTTGATTTCATGTCAAATTTAGGCCAAGTATAAGTTTGACAATCGAGCCAAGTAGAATGGATTCTGGCTAGGCAAGAATTTTTACTTATTCCAGGTCCAGCATTCTGCCTACCAAGAACAGTCCCTGTAATAAGCTCCTAGTGCCATTTATATCTAGGTTATATATAGGTGTCACCAACTTGTGAGGGTTTTGCAGTAAAAATGACATTGGTCGCACTTTCCTCCCTATCCCTCACACACTCAGATGCTTTTTCAATCCACAGTCTACGGTTATTAGTTCCGGCAAAGACCTGAGTTGGTTTCCAGGTGTAATACCTCCACAGTGAGCGAGGGGCAAATTCTCCCCATAATTCTCTTGCTGAGTTTCTGACCGGGAACTTCTTATCATAGTATTTATTTTGCTGCTGCCTCAGTCGACTTTTTATCGCCCTCTTTACAGTAGACTTGGGGATTTCCACTCCAGATTCTGCACCAAAGTAACTTTGAAATCAAGTCAAGTAGCCAATCCTTAGTAGCTACTAAATAAACATATAGTTTTTCTATGATATATCGAGCAACCTTTAATCTTGAAAGAGCGTTTAGAGTTGAAAAAAAGTAAAAAACATCATTATTCATTCCTGATAAGGGTCCACCGACCACGCTACTTCTTTTATTTATGTACTCTATAGCGCATTGCATTATGTCTAAAGCTCAGTAGTACCTACTTGTCGTAGTCGGACATAAATTAAATTTAAATTTTAGCTATTTTTATCCATTTTTTGATAAGGTCCCTTATTAAATAATAGTCTAAAAAAATTTACTAAATTAAATTACTCTTATTTAATTTTCATCATTTCAGTAATTTAAATTTTTTTTGGTATAAAAATTACGTAAGAGAAATAATTATGATAGAGGGGGGATTAAAAAACTATGAAAACGCGTAGGTATACCGTGATAGCCCTTATGGCCTACTTTCTTAAATCGATAAAGTGACTTTCGACTATCAAATAGTGACTATTCACTATTTAGCAGTGAAAAGTATACCACTATTTGAATTTAGTTGTATACTCTACACTGCAAAAATAGTGAATAGTCACTATTTCGATTTAAGAGAGTAAGTAAACGATTTCTATCATTATGTTTATTGTTATTAACACTTATTCCATATAGAGTATAGGATAGATAATGTCTTTCATGCCGTAAAAAAATAAAATTTACACCTTAAAAATTAAATAAGTAAACCTAGTATAAAAATTATTCCCGATGGTTCAGAATTTTTAAGACGTATTTTAACGTATCTAATTGTAAGCATTTTACGATATTTAACTCCAGGAAATATATGTAAATATTAAATACACATGAACCCGGGCCATAGTTATTATCGTACAAGTTGGCCATGTTTTATTATTTTTTTGAATTCATTTGTTTGTTTTTTTGAGGTTATGATGTATTAATAAATGTGGTTATGGTCGAGGGATTAGTTAGACACCCCGTGGTGCATACGAGAGATAATCTGACAAGCGCAAATAAACATTTACAAAAGATTATTGACTATTGTATGTATGCACTACATATAACAGATAGAGAGCTATATATAGTCGGGCGATCGTTATTGGACGATTGGATGGAGGATAAATTGAGATATTTGATGCATCATCACCACCATCATCTATATAATGGATGAAAAAACACAAGTAGTATGAAAAAAATTTTAAATCCGCATGTGGTCATGGAGAAAAATGAAAGAGGAGAAATTAGAATAAAGCGATTAATTTAACCATATCAATCATGTTTTAAAATTCAATATTGTATTCTCATCAATTATTCGCTTTTATAATATATCCGTGTATTCATTATGAAATTTGTTAGAGTGTCGAAAAGAGTTTTTATAGAATTCGGTTACTTTGTTGGTTGAAGAGCTCTTATTTGATTTTATAAGAAAAATAACTCATTTAAACAATATACTGAAAAGGATTGTAAAGCTTTTAGCAAAATAAATAAAAAAATGGGTGGTTCAATAAACACAAAATATCTAGTAATAAGTAGTTACATGACTGAATTATTGAATAAAATAAAGATTTATACTTTTTATTGTAAGTAGAATGTATAGATATACTCATATACAGGTGGCTAACAAAATTTATAAAAATCTGGACAAGTGCGAGATGGATTATGCCCTGAATATTTCTTACAAATTTAAATGTAGCAAGAACAATTAATATTAGTAGGTAATAACCAATCAAAATTAATTATTTTAAATAAACATTTAAAGACAAACATTATGTTTGACGAGCTCATACTCTAGATCTTCAATTTAAAAGACTTACGCCTGATATACATTATATACCTACCACCACTTATAAGGCAATGAAGAGTTTAAATAATTGGAAAAATCATACTCTAAATTACAATTTTTTTTTTCTGTACTAAAATTTAAAATTTTTTTTTTACATTAATTAAATTTAATTCTTTAATATCTTCTTTAAACTGTACCATGAGACCTACTTAACTTTTTACAAAACTTCATAATGTTACTTATAGATTTTCTGTATTCTATAATTCTTTAGAATAGGTACCTATCAATATATATATATATATATATAGGTAGTATGTTTCATAAATGACTGTATCTTGTAATTGTGCTGACTTAAAAGATTGAAATTTTCTCAACTGCAAAGGACTACAAACTTTAGTATTTGATGTAAATTTCAACTAACATTTCAACTCCATTCGTTGCTGAAAAAAAATGGTCTTAGTAGACAAGCGGAAAACGAAATGATCATTGTAAGATTATGTTCTTCCGTTTGTAGGTAGAAAACGCTGAGAAGTATAGGTAGTATGTAACTACTTAGTACTAGGCTTGGTCCTGTTATTTTTTCCTACCTGGGCTCTTTAGTAAAATCACTTTAGTCCATTTTTAAAAAATGGAGATTATGGTGGATTTTGAATCTCCATTGATCCGCCAACTGTTACAGGAATTCCTGATTCCGCCTTATTTGTCAGAAATTAAAACATGAAAATTCAACTTTAGTCCATTCCCAAATGTGTTGGTAGAACTTAAAATCGGGATATTTGGAGGAATAGCATAATGTACTTACGTGATTTTTGTAAAGAACCCCATATTGGTATACCATAGTAGACTGTTAAAAAACACAAAAATTTGTAAATTAAATAGGTTTTTATTCTACTATTATCATACTCAGTATTAACCTATCGAAAGTTGAGCTACATTTGAGCACTTTCATTGCAACTGACCCTCATCTTTCTTATAACATTTAGCTATATAGGCGCTAAACACTTAGCATTAAAAAGTGATTCTCAAAGTGGGTAACATTTCGGAACGTTGGATAAAATATAAAAAAGATTATTGGCCACTGTTTTAGGGGGTTCCAAGTTATTATTTATTTAAAAAGGGGGAGTTAGGTCAAATAAGTTTGGGAATCTGTGCAGTAAACTAACCAATTACTTGATAATATGAATTCGATTTAATACAAAACAACAAAATGCTAGATGATTTGCATGAATGAATGTTTATTATAATATGTATCTAGAAAAGAAATATAGGTAGATATCATTAATATTGATAATATTGATACTCTTTATTGAATTAATAATTTTCTTAGTTTTAACGCTAACATCAGATCTAAATGAATCTAAGACACACTATAAGTAGATACCTACTTATATTCTAATAGTTGTATGATTGTAAAAGTGAAAATTTAAAAATTGATATAAAATTATTAATAACTGCGTAGATATAATATGACATTCAATACGTCTATTTTACTTCAAATTTAATGTTTTAAGAAGAAAATAAAAAAAGTAAATATAAAAAAATACTCACATAATATGACAATAGAAATATTGAATTTCGTCTTTATTCTTTTCACAATTTAAAAACTAAACCACCAAAAAGTGCACATTATAAGAGCCGCCAATTCAAGCAAAAATTTGTTTTATTATTCAATAAAGTTAACGTACCAAATAATGATTTAATATAAAAGCATCATATCGCGTACCTAACCAATTTTTAACAAGCCTTAATAATATAATATGTATGTATCTGTATCAAATATCAGACAATATAAAAAAAATCAGTCAAATGCAATTTATTTTCGTTCGATTAAACAGAAGAACACGAGTGGAACACAACACGAAACTGTGTAACCTGCAACAAAGTAAAAAATAAAAATAAAAAGATAATTTTAGAAAAAAAATCCTGAAAATCTTTGCTAAAATAAAATAAAAATATAAAAAAAGATAATCAACATGAATCCGTTACGATACGAAACCATTCAATTACGAACTTGTGATCGTGAGGGGGTTAACGTTAACGATAAGGGACAAATTACGTACGTACGAACATCCCTGATAATAGTAATGAGACGATGATGCTTGCTACTAACGGTCGTGGTAATATATAATTTGATCCTTTGATAACGATGGTAACATTAGATCAGTTTTAACCTTTAATTTAACGTGGAATATCATCAGATCAAAGGTGATAGGGGTAACAAATGCAATAATCAATGACCCCCATATAGAAGTCGCAATGAGAGTTCGGATCTTTTATCAACCCGCCACCCCCATCCTCTAACCCATTTCTCATGTTTCATATATTTAACATGTTACGTGCTAGAAATACGCGTTGGGCTTTGCTTTGCAATTAGCAATCGTTAATTTGCCATTACGATTGAATCTTTTTCATTGTTACTTGATTTTTTTTCCGGACAAAACTTGCCACATCTGGTTCGGATCATTGGCATTATTGTAGGAAAGAAATTGGTCAAAAAGATTCTTTCAAGAAGATTTTGTTTAGTAAATCCGGATAGTATGAATAGTTAAGGCGATTGGATCGATTACAAATCTCGAGAAAGAAAAAAATTTTAACAATTGTATACGAGAGATATGGGAAAACCCAAAAATATTCTCTAAAATACTTTAAGTGATTAGCATTTGAGTGTTCATAGAGCTCAACAACATGTTCTTTTAATACCTATTACCTACATTAATTATAACCCTACGAGTACTTATTATGATTTTTAACTGTATAGAAAAAAAAAAATCTAATACAACACTTTTCATAAATAACACAGGAATCTTCATAACAAAGCCTTTATAACAAAGTTCCTCAGATAAACTGCTTCAAAAATATCAGAGGTCAAAAATAACATAAATTAAAAAATTTTATCACTATTTCCCAACAAAATTTCACAAAAAATATTGTTGATGTTTTGTCTAAAATCACGTAAATTTTGTACGACTGGCACTATAAAAAAGCTTTTTTGACGTGATAACGTCTTATTTAAATTGATGAACTACGGCAGCCAGTCTGAAAAAATATCACGTTCCATTTGAGCCTGTGCGTACAAGCGAGAACGCGATACAAGCGATAGAGAGGTAATTGTTGTATCCTAGACAATGTGTTTTTCTACAATTTACTTACTTAATAAGATTTAAAATTGATTTCCTTTATCATTTTCAGTCTGATTTCATTTTGAAAAAATTGTTAATTTTCAATTAACTCCTTCTTTGTATTATACAAAATAATGACAATTTAGTGATAATAATTCAATTCATAAAAGTATGCAATTTTTCATCAATGTTTCTTTATGATGTTATCACGTAAAACTACCGTCCGTAAACCGACTTTACAGATAACCAATATTTTTTTGTTAGTAGTTAACTCAGTTCATAACTCATAAGCGGTAATAGTGAATAAAAATGGTTGAAATTATTAAGTACGTAAGTACCTACCTAAATGATGAATTGGTTATTTGTGTAATAAATTTTATTTTTTGAAGTACCTATAACTTCTTTACGCGCGCTGGACTTGGGGAGTAAACTGGTGAATGTATTAGAGAATCGTTACGAAAAGTGATCTGGCGAGGCGAACGGAAGTTAAGAAGGGAGATATACGTTGGTAAAGTCAAAAAGAGAGACGTTCGTATATATCTAATACACAGTGCAGGCCTATTTTCCGGTTCCCTTTTGAGCGAATTTTCGTGTGTCCCCACTTTTACATTGAGTTTAACGTCTATAGTCTATGATCTGGCCGCATGCTACACTCATAATGTAGTGTTATCATTTATATATCAAAATTCGTGAGAGCGCGGGACGATATTTTTCAGACAAGGAAGTCGAATTTTTAAACCCTTTTCGTGCCTCAATAGACTAGACCGAAACACGCCGTCGAGATACAACTTGTAGCGCAAACACTCGCTGTTCCCGTCTGACAAATGTCGCAACGCGTTAACTCTCCTTCACTTTATCTCATCTTTAACTACTATTTTTGCCTATTTGCGGGCACTTTTAAATTGGCACCCTTATATCATCATGTACAGAAAAAAAAAAAACTTTAATTTCATATATAAATGATTAAGCTACATTACGAGTGTAGCAATCATGCGGCCGAATCTTTAGCTACTCGAGTCGAGAGTTTACATAGATCTAGATAAACTTTAAGAGCAAGCAAGCCCATACATTTTCTTTTTCTCTTTCTGACATATATAGATATTCTTATCATACGCTGATTGTCTTATAATCTACTACAGTAATTACTGATGTAAGCGGTAATGAAAACAATGAATAAAAAAAATCTAAAATATTGATATTTGAAAATCAATGCTACTATATACATTATAGATAGCGAAAGAAGTTATTCACTCTGTGTGCGTCGACCATAGCACCATACCATTTATGAACTAAAGGGACTGTCAGAAAGGTTTTTAATATATTCACAAAAAGGATTTTGTAATTAAAATTATTTATTTTGAATTAATTTTTTTACAATTTAAAAACTAGTGCAAATTAATAGTCGTTACAAAAAAGTGACTGTATGCAGTTATCAAGAATATGTAACTATGGTCAATGAACAAAAATAATATAAATTCCAGTAAATATGAGGTTAAGTTAATGTCGGGTAAAATATACTATAATAAATAAATAGTTACTGTGGAACCTCATTTTTTTATATTATTTAAATGGTAATAATTAAAATATTCACATTTATTTCGTCACTCGAACTTTAAAACAGCCCTCTTTAATACCCATACCGTCCACTACGTGTGCAAGCATCGGTTTGCCTCTTTATACCATGACTACGCACAGAGCGAACAAGCGAACACACTACTTCTAGTGTGTGGTTCACAAATACATTCAATTTTTTTTAACTAAATATTAAACAATTTTATTAAATAATAATTTTTTTATAATAAATAACGATAATAATTAATTGCATTAAAAGTCTTTTTAAACTTAAGAATTCAGAAAATACTAAATATTTTCAATTATTGTTATTTTGGAACTCTAATACCCTCGAAACAGTTGATCTGAGGAACTTTATTTGAGTACTTTTTTTGTAAAGCGTAAAATTTACTTTAAATCCTTTTTTTTTAGATTGTTGTTACGATGAACTGTTTCAAGGTTATGAAAATACAAAAATAAGAGAAATTGTTTCTTAATGTGTTATTTAAATGGAAAATGAAAAAATGGACTGATTCAAACTTTAATATTGATATAAATAACTCATTTTGGAGCTAAAATTTTTGTTTAAATATAAATTATCAATGTATGGACAACATAAGAAATTTTATTTTTTTGAATCACCCTAATGGCGATATGGTTTTTGGAAACATTATATTTACCTACAATATCGTACAAACTGTAGGTAAGTACACAAAGTGTTTAAATTTTAAATAGTTCATCTTCTGCATCATTTGGTTCAATTGTAATTCGTCGATAAGGAGAATTCGGTCCGATTTGCCCTTCTAATTTCGGTATATTTGACTCGAGCTTCTGTTTTTCATTATACGGTCCTAAATACACTAAAATAAATGCGAAGAAAAGTAACAAAAGCACCAATGCCAGTAGAGTTGCCGTCATCCATGCATAGTAATGATGTCGTTTTTCTTTCACACATAAATCATCCGTTATATTTTGAACCATCTGATTCTTGAAGTCCAGACTAACGCATCTAAAACATTTAAATTCGTTATTTAAAATTAAAATGTGAGTACCTAAATAAGAAAAAAATGGTGTATAGGTGATTCATCAAGTAATTGACCATTTTGTGCAATGAATTAAGTTTACGATGTTAACTTTGAAATAATTTTTAAATTTAATGCTTGACTTAACTTAACATTCAAATATTAACATTTGACTTGAGTTTGGTTTAAGTTTAAGTGAAGTAATAAATCCGTAATGGGCCATCCATAAATTACGTCACACGAATTTCATGATATCTGACCCCCTCCACGGTCCTTGACACAGCTGGTCACATTTGTGAAACCCACCCCTCTTTAGTGTAATGTCACATATTTTACATATACAAATAGTTATTGAATTAAAACATCAGTTCCAAATTTTTTTTATTTCAATTTAAATGATTTCTTAATAAAATTAACATAAAACAAACATTTCAAGAAATAAACAAAAAAAACGACTAATTATATTAATTAATGGTCAAACTTAATGATCTTGAAAGTCAAATTTCAAATGAAATAGAAACAATATCACCGCTAGGCACGGTGCAGTATTTAGCCGCATTTATCAAAGGGTATATAGGCAATAGTATTGGCGCGTAACACTACACCGAGAAAAACATTTTCTTCGGACAATTAAATCTAATTATCAATTATTTTATTTGATTGGCAATGGGCTATCAAATCATTTTGTTGGCGTAAATGAAATTCAGTTGTCAGAAGAGAATTTTTTTTCTTAGTGTAGTAGAGCGAGTGGCCGACAAAACAGTTTGACCCTTATGTTTCTACAGATAGTGTTGCAAATGTTTTTGAGTTTTTCGTTAAACGTTCGTGTTTTACTTAACACTTAGATTGAAATAGATTTTGAAATGTGACGTCACGAAATTTAGGACCCCCCCGCTCCCTTGTCACACAATGTCACACTTCTTCGACACTTCTCTCCCCCTTAACGTGTGACGTAATTTATGGATGGCCCCTAATAGTTAAAACTAACCGAAGGTATGGAGAAGTAAAGTCGATTGAAAGCTCTTGAAACCATTTGATCCGACAAGAACAAACCCATGGATTTCCTTCTAAATTAACAACCCGAATTCGTTTTAATAAATGAATTAATGACTTGTTCAAATACGTGAGACTGTTACGAGCCAAAGAAAATTTTTCCAAGGTGTGATTGTTGATGGTTTCGCTGTCATTGCTAAGACGTCTCAAACCAAACGCCATTGAGTTAAAGGATCGTAAAGATTTACATCCTTCAATACTCAATATTTCTATTTCGTCTAAATTAATGAAGGCATAATTTTCGATTGTTGTCAATTGATCTAAGCGATTCATGTACAGTTGTTTTAAATTTGGCAAATTCAAATCAGCCAAGGAAATCTGTGAAAATTTCATACCGGACACATCGAGTATTTCAACTGTGTTTGGAACATTTGGAAATTTCTCTAATGGATTATCGTTCATATAAAGAGACGATAGTTGAATATCTTGAAGAAGCACGTCAGAACAATTTTTCAAATCGATATTTTCAATGTGCAAAATTTTTAAGTTTGACGCTATTTTCAGTGTGTTGATCAACGAAATTTCAGGTTGACTCAAATAGTAGCCAAGATGATTTTCACTGAGCCACAATTCGTTTAACTGTGTTTGATCTAGAAACATATTTTCAGCTAGTGTTTGAATCCGATTGTTGCGTAAATTCAAAAACTCCAAACGGTTCAGTCCGTAAAATATGTCGTCCGGCAACTCTGAAAGTTTGTTTCGACTCAAATCTAAGCGTCGTAACTTTGGCAAGTTGCGGAAAAATGTTCTTTTGATGTAAGAAATACGATTTGAAGAGAGATTTAAGTCAAACAGAATCACACTTGTAAGAAATGCGTTGTCTCGCAAATATTCAATTTTATTGCGTGACAAATCTAGAATACCAATTAGTGATGGTAATCGTATATTTAATTCGGCTGTCATTAAGTTTGTTAATGAACAGTCCGCATGTATCATCGGTAATGTATACATGGATCTCTCATTACAGACACAGCGTGGTTCCGATATATCCGATTCACATAGTGTTGGAACTTCACCACCAAAAATTTTTGTTATAAAAATTACCGTTATAAAAATCAGTATTTTCTTATACATTTTAACAAAAAATTGAACGTACTTCTTTCACTTTTTCAATTTTCTTAACATATCAAGGCACAGACTGAATTGATAAGTTATATTTAATTATCTAAATAAGTCCTACATCTAATCAGTTTAATCACAAATACTGATAAACTTAGACTTGTTTGTATTGATTCTATAATTTTTAATATTGATTATTTTTCAATTCATCGTTTCCTTTAAATAGAACAGATAAGGTATGGAAGTAATGTTTTATAAGAAATTTATGACGAAGCTATTGACCTACACCCAAATATTATCTTAAAATATAAAAAATATATTTCGTGAAAAGATAAAATTAATAGATACATTTATTTTCAAAGAATACTTTATTAATGTAGCGAAGGTCCACACATTATACATAACTATATGCACTTTTATTCTATACAAGTATCTAAGTCCAATTCGATACTGAACAAAAAAATAACTTTCAAAAGATATGGTGATTCAAAAGGAGGTTTCTATAACAAACTATATGCCTAGGAATTTATCATAATGGAAATTTGAATACTTATACAGTCATTTTGCTCAAATTTGATTTAAAGGTATTTTAAGGATGTTATAAGTACATAAGGTAAAGTACCCAGTACTTGAACACTGGCAAAAATGGATCCAGTACTTGAACAGATTTTTAAACTTGTTCTAAAACAAAATCCGAATATTCATTATAAGTAATTTGTGTATGTAATGATTATTTATTGGTGCAGTTATTGATTTTAGCAATATATTTTCTTTATAAATTGAAATAATAATATTTTTGTCACATTGAAAGTTGACACGTAAAGAATAGCCGAGAGTGGCTCCTTTTTTCATGAAAAAGGTACTCAACCGTAAACTGATCAATCAGTAAAAAAAACTATTTATTATTATTGTAAGTAAAAAAATTAGTGCCACAAAATGAAATAGTCCTTCCTAAACATCCTAGAGTTTTTGCATGTAATGAATGCAGTTGCGATGTAGGAAATGGACGTATTTGTTTTAAACTTAAAAAGATTCAAAATATTAATTTTCATTTTATTATAATTGTTGTACATGTTGAAATATTTATATAACTTTTTAAAAGTAGGTAGGTACTTAATTGTATCATTTTCGTCTTACAAAGAAAATATTTTTAATCGGTATTATAGCATGAAATTTTAATGTCCCTTTGGCGGTTGTAGCTTTTCTAAATCGAACCTCTAATTTTCGTTTTCCTTCAAAATATTTAATACTGATTTTTGTGTCTTACTAGTTTAATATTTTGAGTAATTATCAGATGAAAAGACCAGTTTTTTATTTTAGCAATTTATTTTCTTTTTACGCTACGTTTCGTCAGTGTAATTCCGACTTCATCGGGTATCTTAAAAATTGTTATATCAAATATAATACAAATATATAATTTGAATATAAATTTAACAATACAAAATTTCAGATGTAAAATTTAATAATAATAATAATAAGAATAAGAATAACACCGACGAAACATAGTGTAAATAAATTGTTAAAATAAAAAACTGGTCTTTTCATCTGATAATTACTCAAAATATTAAACTAGTAAGACACGAAAATCAGTATTAAATATTTTGAAGGAAAACGAAAATTAGAGGTTCGATTTAGAAAAACTACAACCGCCAAAGGGACATTAAAATTTCATGCTATAATACCGATTAAAAATATTTTCTTTGTAAGACGAAAATGATACAATTAAGTACCTACTTTTAAAAAGTTATATAAATATTTCAACATGTACAACAATTATAATAAAATGAAAATTAATATTTTGAATACTTTTAAGTTTAAAACAAATACGTCCATTTCCTACATCGCAACTGCATTCATTACATTTCCTTGCGTTCCAAAATATTATATGATTCATTTTTGAAGTAAGTATATCTATGGAAGTTTGACTTTTAAAGTTTAGTTTTGTAATGGGGAAACTATTTTGAGGTTCTTCTAACAAACATTTTTATACTCAAACGCAAAATGGTTATTATTCAGAAATGTAAAGTAGATGCTAGAGTGTTGGAGATCTTAGGAATTGGACGCACGCGGAGCGCGTTTCGGTACCTTGCGCTCGAAAATATTTAATATCTTCCAAAATAAGAGAGATCCCAACTTTTTGTAAACTGGGTTTTGTAGATGATAAAATAAGGAATAAAATGATATTTTTTTAATTCGATTCAAGTTGGGGTAAGGGGGTGATATAAGCTTATAAACAATTAAATTGCAATTGTTTATAAAATTTATGCAAAAATTTTTTTTAAACATTATACTTTCAAACCTTAAGTAACAAAGTACAGAATAAAAAAAATCCGACATAAATCCGAATAGTAGAACTGGAGATATAAAATTTCAAACAGGCAAAGGTTGGAGAAAATTCAAATATCATTGAAAATTTAAATGGGCATAGTTTCAAAAGAAAATTTTTTTGAGCAAAATCCAAAAATACGGGTTGTTATATTTACGTATAGAAGCTGTAAAAAAAATTTCAGACGATTCTAAAATGTCAAGTGTCGAATGGTGTACGATTTGTAAAAGAATGACCCAAATGCAATTTCGAATGATGCGTGACTATAATTATTAGAGATGCAACGAATAGTGATTTAGCCAAATACTAAATATTCGGCCGAGAGTGTGGCCGAATATTCGGCTATTTCATTAATGAGTAAATCGTATCACGAAACGCATTATTTTTTATTAAAAAAAAGAACAAATTAACGGCAACCGAAATTGATTTTTATTTACAAAGTATTTGCCTAAAGCGGGCACTAGATCCCTACAAGTAGTGGTTTCTAAACTCAAAGCAGGTTCCTTCTCGAGGAAACTTTATACAAATGCAGAAAAAATTGTTTTGATTCATCATAATTAATTCTCCCTATAGGCCAGTCAAAATCGACATAAAAAATAGCTAAATTCGCAAAACATAATGTATCTTTGATTTTTTAATATGTTGTTTGGACCCATTAGGGCTATGTATTCTCAAGTTTGCAACTCCTACGAGAAAAACTTACATGTATGTTTGTAAGTAACTTAATTAGCTTTAAATTAAGTGAAGAGCGGGGTTATAAGCCTCGTAGTTCTCTCAAAATCTTAAAAAAACATGAAAGTTAAAATTGCATTTTCCGAGAAATGTACCTAAACTCTTTTTTGTTGCGTGGAGTGATTTTTAAGAATGTATGACCCCGGCTGGACTCATCCACATTGCCAATTGGCAAGATTCTGCCCCCGCAGAGCTACTTAAACACCTCTCTTATAAATGCAAGAAGGGGTGCTGAGTGGTGGCTGCACTTGCCTGAAAGCTAGGCCTAAATGTTCTGCGATATGTGCTATTTGCTCTGGGGAAATGTGCAAAACTGCAAGGATGAGGACGACGGTGGCTAGCCTCAAATAAACCCTGACGTTCCACCAATACTGGAGTACCCACCAAAATGCGATTTTAAATATATGAGTTCTCTATTTTTTTTAGAAAACTACGAGGCTTACAGGATTCGCTCTGCACTTAATTTAAAGCTAATTAAATTGTCTACAAATTATATTCAATATAAGTTCTGCTCGTTGGATCAATGGTTTCGACGCAACTTTGATCCAAAAAAGGTCTAAAACAAATATTTTCAATTTTTGAAAAAATTAGTCTATTTTCAAAGTGCCGTTACTCAGTGACCCAGTAACGTACAGAGCTCCGGCTGGGCTTAATTTGTAATTAATGTTATGCTCTTAAAAACGTGCAGAATAGCTTTCGTAGAATAATGCATGGATTAGGAGATACCGAGCAGAATCTAAAACAAGTTCAAAATTTTCACGGGTTTTCTTCAATAAAAATGTTTCCACAACTTTTTGAGAGTTGCAAACTTAAGAATACATAGCCCTAATGGGTTTAAACAACATATTAAAAAATCAGAGATACATCAAGTTTTGCGAATTTATTGTTGATTTTGACTGGGCTACTAATAGATTTTTAATTTTAATTTGTAATTTATATATATATGTATATGTTACCGGCTAAACCCGATTTCAGGACAAACTAGTTTTACCTAGACTAAACTAGTTCTTTCTATACGCGATAGGATTAACTAGTATAGCCTAGGCAAAACTAATTTGTCCTAAGCCAGATAGGATAAACCAGTTTAGGCTAGGACAAACTAGTTGATTCTGATATAAATACGCACACTCTAGGATAAACTATTATGGCCTAGTCTAACCAAAAAAATTTAGCATAGTCGAATGTAATTGAGCAAATATGTCAGGTCTTGTACTACATGCGGGAGTTCCCAAAAGGCTTAAAATTTATTCATCCAATATTCGATTACAAGCTTACAAAACTCAACATACAATAAATGGATTAAGTTTTACAATAAATAGCTGGATAAATACAAATTAAATTAAACAATCCTAAATTCGGTTATTTCATACAAAATAAATTATTTAATCCAAAAAAAGGCTAATTCTTCCAAAATAAAATGTTATAATCTAATAAGTGGTTTTTTCATACAAACTATAATTTTTCCTTACAATAATCGATTGATTCGTACAGCATAAAATCAATTCATTCAAAAAAAAAAAGATTTACGTTTACATTTAGGCTTAGGTTTAAATTTAATTAGGTTCAAATTTGACTTTCTAGATATATTATAATGTTCAGACTAGGCTATACCAGTTTATTCTAGAGTGTGCGTATTTATATCAGGATCAACTTGTTTGTCCTAGCCTAAACTGGTTTATTCTATCTGGCTTAGGACAAACTAGTTTTGCCTAGGTTATACTAGTTAATCCTATCGCGTATAGGAAGAACTAGTTTAGCCTAAGTAAAACTAGTTTATCCTGAAATCGGGTTTGGCCGGTAACATATATATAATTTCAAATTAAACATGTATTTTGTATGATTTTATATTCGATCGATAACCGAATATTAAAAAATGCAGCCGAATATTCGTTGGATCTCTATACTAATTATATAGGTAAAGGTGATTTTGAAACCTAGGCATTGCATAGGCACCCCAACATACACCTGTTATTAATGTTTCGATCATTTCGATACAACAAACGTACATTTGACCAACTATACAAATTATTAGGTAGTCACTAGGTTTTAAGGATCACTTTTTATATATCCTCATAAACACACAATTTTAAATCAAATAAAAGTATAAAGGCTCTTGATTCTTTTATTCTTATTTTTTATTACTCAAGTAAAATAAATTGAAAAATCTGTAAAGTGAAGCTAGACAAAAATAAAATCAACTACAAGGAAATAGCATGTTAAATTTATTACTCTTCAAATATATAGTAAAAAGTGCAATACACACAATTCATAAAGAAAATAAAATAGTGAAGGAAAATAAGGTAAATACAACAGATACAATAAACAACGGTATTTATTATTTAAATGTATATAAAAATACGTGTGAAAATGAACACTATGATAGCAATCACAGTGTTTCATTCATTTTAATACTAATATGAATTATTTGACATGTATTTTTATACATCGGGAAATAAAAATATTAAGAATAGTCGCATATTCCGAAGATAATATAAATTAATAGATGGAGCATGTTTCCATATTTTTATTAGTATTGCGTGAAATGGATGAGTTTATGAGTTCACAACGAGGACATTTTTTCGTGTTTGTGAATCGTCAGTGCCAGTATTGGTCGCAGGAGTTGAAGCCTTCGTATCATCGTCTTGACCACGAATTTTAATGTTGTGCAAATCTTTATATTCGTTTATTTCAATGCCCTTTTTTGTGAGTTGATTGTTTAGGGATTCAATGACTTTGGTCAATTGTTCCCTATTGGTGAGCAACACTGGTAGAACATCCTTAACGGTTCGTTCAACAAGAATTCCACCGATCATTCGAAAACATTTACGATCCTCATTGACGAGCTTTAACGTTTCGATAACGACTCTAAGAAAGAAAACATGGAATTAAAGGTGTGAATTGATATAAAATGTGAAAAATCCCACGCACTTGTGCTCATTTTGATCTTCTTCCAATTCTGATAATTTATTGGCTAAGGAACGTTGCTCGTTTCTTAGCGATTGAAAGCCGAGATAAATTTCTTCTTTCGTTAATGGTTTCCCTTTTTTACTATCGCCCTTTTTCTCACTTGCCATTTTTTTTATATTATAGGTTAAATATATTTATTGCAATTTTGAACAAATGAAGAACGAAAAGAAAGAAGAAATATGACGTTAGCGACGTTAGTAAAATTTCCAGCTAGTGACATTTGTTGCCAACCTTATATAATAATTACTGCTCGTTACCATTCGTTACTAGTTTAATTGTTTACAAAATTGAAAATGACAATCTTGGATTTTCCAATATTTTATATACAAATGAAAAGCGGATAGGACGGGAAAATATGTGAAAAGATTAATTTTCATCTAAATTTCGTGTAATTATATTTTAATTATTGGGGTCGTTAATGTTCTTTTCTGTTTGCACACCAAATCTTTAGCAATGAATACACTTAGAGGTGTTTTTCCTGAACCGAGTATGTAAAGAGAAAAACGATTTCACACAAATTTTAATTGAAATTTTTTCCTATATAGAGGTTACGCCAAAAAGAAATTTTATTCAAGAAAATATGCGACAACTGCGGCAAATGCAGGGCATTTATAATAAAGTCGAGATGATAAAGCCAACATTCAAACGACAAGATAAATATCAAAGCATTCCAGCTCGAGTTTGTAGTTTCACTGCTAGTCAAATGAAGCCAAAAGAGTCGGTGGTGCATTCAGCATCGACCGGACGAGATTTCAATATGGTGAAGCGTACGAAATTTCCTTTAACTGAAGCGTCCAGCGTTGAAAACGCTGCTGTCCGGCAACCCAAAGAGCCAAGATCTGCGGTGGCTGATATTCCTGATAATAAAGTTCGAGATATGGGTGTACAAACTGAATCCGGAATTGGTTCGCGTTATCGGGCAAAGTATTTCATTACTAGTTTAATTGTTTTATCATTTTTTTTCTTAATAATTGATGAAGTTTTAGCAAAAAAGCTCCTTTGATGACCAAAGAAAAAAATATAAGAAATCAGCATTCAGGTGATACAGCGACGACAAACACGAACATACAAACTGATGATCCAATCAAAAAATTTAGTGGAATGAAATTAAATGAAAGTACAAAAACTATTAAGAATAGACCAAAGAGTGGTACGGGTAAATAAATGTTCCCGATGAAAATAAAATCGTACGTTGTACGGTACAAGTCATGCGCAGTTCAAAACTTTTTTACTTTCCGTTTCCTTTTTAAGAATTGATTTTCATATATAATGTGCGATAAAAATAGTATAATTAGTGAATTTAAGTCTACTTTCCGGTAATGAAAAGAAAACATCGTTAAGAAACCGGTTTAGAATAGTTTTTCAGCCGTAACTGCTTTAGAATAGGTCGTCTACTTCCAATTTCCGAACTTCCCATGACTTATGAGACAATTTATAGATTAGATCAGATTAAATATGTAGCTTATAGACCAGTGCTATTAGCCTTTAAAAATGGTAATAAAAAGGGAACAAACTTTATAGTAAGATGAAACCCATTGGAATCGAAAGAGAATATAACAAAAATGAAAGGAAACATAAATTACTGTCGATTTGAGATGGGGGAGGGTTAAGGGTAGAAACGGTTTATCTCGATTTCCGACAAAACAACAAGTCATATGGAAAAAAATTAAATAGCAAAGTTGTAGATAATAAGTAGATCTACACTTTTTAAACTAGATCTACACTTTTATTAAGTAGATCTACACCTTTCTTATACAACCTCAAAATTTATTTGAAAAATTCCAATAACCCAAGTTCTTGGTTTTTTATTTTTATACTTTACAACAAAAAAAAAATCATAAAATTTGGCAAAAACTTACCTCTTAATGTCCCAACCATACTGATTTTTTTTTAATTTAAGATATTAATTTTTTTACCTTATAATGGACTTAATATCGAAAAAGCACCCTAATTTTTAATAAAAAAATCCCCACGTCAAAACATGATATTTTTAAAAAGTCGGTGAGCTTTATGTGAATGATGTGAATGATGGCCTGTATTGTGTTAATAGCTTATATTTCCAAGAAATCATTCTCAATGAGGAAACATCAGAGTGCACCATTTTTTTAAATTTTACGCAGGATTTGTACCGTATAAAGTACGGTTTTAATTTCATTCGAAACAAACATTTTAGTAAAGTAATTTATTAATTAATTATATTTGATACGTTTTCTTCCACAGGACGACAAAACGAAGTACCAACGAAAAATAGAAATATCGATCCTGATTGTCCGCCGGGACATGTAACGATTCCAGAAACCGAGCGCAAAGAGACGTTAAGAGCTTTGCGACAAAGTTACGCGGACTTAGTAGCAGAACTAAATTTGATGCCCGTCAAAACGGACACGTTACGAACACGCAACCGAAAAATCGAGCTCGAAAAACAACTCAATAAAATTGAAGAAGGAATTAAAGTTTTCTCCAGGCCTAAAGTCTATGTCAAGATAAATTCATAGTTATTATGATTTATTTGTATTTTATTCATCTCTTTCATCGTCTTCTATGACTTGCTTTTAGAATTGAAGGCTAATTAATATAATTAATTTTAAAGGGAATTAAATTCAATAGTTGCGTTTGATTAAGTAAAAATAAATATATTTGTATTTTTTTACATCACAGAAAAAATCTTTTTCACACAGCACTAAAAGTTGTTTGTGGAAATAAATAAATAAATCACTTACTGCCATTTTAATTATTTGTATTTTGTATTCCATTCGTTAATCGGAAATTGGGGGAAAATGATACTAATTTCTCGATATGCGGATTCGGGAGAATCTACAATATAAAATATTTAATGTCTTGCCAATAAAAAAATATTCAAATTAGTTTACCTGAACCATGAGTAGCGTTCCTTGTATCAGATAGTCCATATAAACCTCGGATTGAATTAGGATGTGTGAATTGAGCTTGAAATACTTTGGTAGGACCCATCAATTCGCGCCACTTGGAAATAGCGTTGTCCCCTTCCAATATAAACGCTTCGCAAGGGCCACTGTTGAAAAGAAAGCAATTACTCAAGGTGTTTACTAAAGATTCCAGTAATTGAAGTTGTTGAAAACTGCTAATGGGAGAAGAAATTTTGATCTTGCAAGATCTTAAACATGTAGAGATTTCACGAGATACACAACGAGAAACCACGCATAGCTCCGGTTGGTCTAAAAAATCTCGACTCGGGATTGCATTCCTTAAGCGGAGGTGTATAATTAATTTAAACTATTTCAACAATTATTGAGCAACATTTACGTTCAAAATAAGGGTAAATGAAAAAAAAAATGAATAAGGAAAATTTCAGGACAGGCAGATATGGAAAACAGCCTGCTGAACTAATGTGAATAATAACGTTTTTAATTACCTAGTCATGAATGTACGAAGTCGATTGAAGAAAAATTTCTTTTGATGTTCTGCATAAAATCGATTAGCTAAATTATCGTCAAAATGTACTTGACGACCGTTGAGAATTTTGAAGCCAGCATTCACAATTTTTTGTTTTATGTCACTAACAGCTAACGGGTTTTTCAAAATATGAGGTTTTAAAATCGCTAAAGTTATTTGCATCATTTTTGAATCGTTAATAAGTCGTTCTTCATATGACGAATTAGTAATTACGGGAACATAACTCAACCTAACCTCTAAAGGCAGCCCCATACTGGCCCCATACAACTCCATGTTACAAAAAATGACCCTGTTCTGTCACTACTTGCAGATAGCGCTAGTAGTGCAGTTGCACGAAGACTTTTATGGTAATTATGTTGGAAATAATTTTTTTTCTAAATGTCCGGCAAATTATTTTTATTGTTTTTATTATTATTGTCATTATATGAGAATAATTATGAAGTTGTCATTGGTGTTAGTATAACGATGATAATAGCCTAAGGAAAAGGAACTGATAAATGACAACACAAATAGTTTAGAGCTGTTCTTCAACGAAACTATCAGCGCCACCTAAATGTACTAACACATGCGACACAAACGGTCAGTTTTTTAGTCTTTCTCGCATTTAAGTGACAGGGGACCTAGGGGACTCTGATTCAAATCAATGTGAACAAGGTCAACAACGTCAACAAGGTATTCAAAACCAAATACCAACAGTTTAATACGTGTAGTTAGTTTTGTTATTTTGAAGGAAAAAACATGGAAGTGATCGAAGTGGTCAATGTATCCCCCATGGCTCATATAAAAGAAGAAGAAAATTGTGAAAATGAAGTTAATGTTAAAAATGAAAAATTACCAGCACTATTACAAGAATCATTATCAACAGATCATTATGATATTAAAATAGAAAATGATATTGATGAGGAAATTCTACTGACACCAAGTGGTAATACTTAAACTTTATTTTCTACTTTACTTTATTATTATACTTATTTTGTACGTAAAACTTTATTATCTAAACGTAAAATTGTATCCGCTAGAAAAATTAGAAGAAGAAAACTGGGAAACATATTCGCATGCAGACGAAACAGATCCGCTGAAATTAGAGGAAGATATTGCAGAAGGTGCTATTATCAAATTTGAGAATAAAGAATCATTACCAAAAATTGAAGATTATTTCAAAGAAGAACGAGAAGAAATACCATGGAAAAGTTATTCTGATATAAAATGTGAAATTGACATTGATGAGGGAGTTTTTGGTGCTACTAAAGTTAACGAAGGTAAGCATCGTATGCATTTTCAAAATTAGGCTATAATCTGAAAAAAAAAATAATTAAGGGGGATATTGCATAGCTTAAACCAATTACGGTAATTGTTATTAATCCGATGTTAAACATTGATTCTGAAAAAAAATTAATTTATGGTCAATGACCTGAGACTTGAGGTTACTTGACCTCCAGTGGGACCGGAAAGCGTATTGACTTTCATCTCGTCTTAGTACGTAACGCATCTCTTCTCATTTGTCGATTCCGGCTGATTCGCCGCTCCTCTCAGCTCGACTCATTCGGGTTCGCGAGGCTGGTGTTCGTCATTTTGATCAGTACAGAGGCGGATTTAGGCTTAAGCTTGGTGGTTGGTCACTACCGGGGCTTCGTAGAGATATATATCCCCTTAACGCGGAGGGCTCGGGAGTCCTTCAGAAAATTTTGGAAAATATATCTCTAAAAACGTGTTTTTATGCGTTTCTTGGTTAAAAACAATACCTAATAAATTTGCATTTTGTACTATTTATTAAGAAGACAACTTGTAACATGGTAGAAAATAGAAATAAAAAGAAATTTTACCATTGGTCCTAGCTACTTAGCCTGGAATTTAAATCAATAAAAATTGACTAAGGCCTATATATTGAAGAACGATTACATCTTACATTCATAATTATTATTTGCTATGTGCCTACACGCAAAGTCGTAGGCCGAAAAACATTTTAAAATAAAAAATAGTATTATAACGAAGTATTATATGGTCGGGATTCACGCGATTCACGCTAAGGGAAAGAAAGGACAGCGAGCCAAACAACCAAATATAAAAAAAATATTCTTTTAATTTAAAATGTTCATGTAATGAGAGATGTTATGTCTTCATGACGGTTTTCAACGAAAATTAAAAACTATTAAATTTCATAGCAATAAATGTAAAGCTAATTGAAGCATAATTATGGTGTCAAGACATTTAGATTTGTGATAAACTTTGCGGTGTCCGTAAGTGCACATTCAGTAAAATTCTGAAAATCGAATAAACGAACAATGACTGATTTTTTTTTTGAAAACTCACAAAATATCACTCTTAATTTTCGTTTTCTTTTGGCTTGTTTTATTAGAAACCGTCGTCAATAATTGGCGACACGGTATTCTTACTCTCCCCGTAATTTAAAATGCTAAATTAAAAACCACCGTCGGCAGCTTCGTCATAAATTACGATATTTGCAATACGAAAATATTTCAACACATTGACGTCGGGGAACTCATGGGTGCGTGTTCTGCCCTTGTAGATTATTTAACATTATAATTCATAATTAAATATTATATATAAATATTTTGATATATATATTTATATGTTTATATATTGTACATATAAATATATAAATATTTATATATAATATTTAATTATGAATTAGAATATTAAATAATCTACAAGGCAGAAGACGCACCCATGAGTTCCCCGACGTCAATGTGTTAATTTAAAATTAACTTTTTTGTTCTAGATAAATCATTTCCTAGAAATCAGTCGATAAATAAAAAATGGATGATTCATCATAGTGAAAAACCGTATAGTTGCGATGTTTGTGGTATGAAGTTATTTGATAATTTTATTTTTGTTGGAAAATATTTAACTTAATTTTTTGAAGGTAAATCATATACTGAATCAGGTCATTTACATTCACATAAAAGGACTCATATTGGTGAAAAACAGTATAGTTGCGATGTTTGTGGTAAAAATTTATTTGATAATCACCTTTTTCTTAGAAAAATTCAATTTAATCCTTTGAAGGTAAATCAATTTCTCGAGCAGCCGATTTACGAAGTCATAAAAGGACTCATACTGGTGAAAAACCGTACCGTTGCGGTGTATGTGGTATGAAGTTATTTGATAGTTACATTTTTGTTAGAAAATATTTAACTTTATTTTTTGAAGGAAAATCATTTATTCAATCAAGTGCTTTAACTTTACATAAAAGGACTCATACGGGTGAAAAACCGTATAGTTGCGATGTTTGTGGTAACAATTTATTTGATTATTGCATTTTTCTTAGAAAAATTCAATTTAATCTTTTGAAGGTAAATCATTTCCTCGAGCAGCCGATTTACGAAGACATAGAAGGACTCATACTGGTGAAAAACCCTATAATTGCGATGCTTGTGGTAATAACTTTATTGACAATTACATTTTGTTAGAAAAAAATTTAACTTAAATTATTTGTAGGTAAATCCTTTGCTCAATCAGGTACATTAACTTTACATAAGAGGACTCATACTGATGAAAAACCGTATAGTTGCGATGTTTGTGGTAACAATTTATTCGATTATTACATTTTTCTTAGAAAAATTGAAATTAATCTTTTGAAGGTAAATCATATCCTCGGTCAAGTACATTAACTCAACATAAAAGGACTCATACTGATGAATACAGGCAGTAACATTTTAAACAAGTATTGACCTATTTACTGGTTAACCGGAGCTATAATTTGCAAATATTTTTTCTTCATTACTTTTATTCAAATTTTTGTTTGTATTATGTGTTCTAATTATGTATATATTTTGCGATTATGTTAATTCAAAAAATAAATAGGCAAAATTTTTTATTGGTTATTTGTTTGATATAAAAAAAATCTACCTACCTACATTAGTATTATTAATCTTATTCTAAGTAAAAAATGCTCAAAATGCTATTTACGTATGGCGTATGTTATACGCCTTGCGAGGAGAATTTCAGATTTCCAAAAGTATTTGTTAGTTTCTCTCTGCCTAATGAGACGAATGCACTCTACTGTAGCATTTACAAACTAATCTACGCTAATATTTTTCGTCTTTTTCTAAATAAACATCAGCATTATGCGCTGCTAAGAGGCACAAACTCTGTATAATGCTTTGGTAATGGAAAACGGCCTCATTGTTAAGGGTAATGCGTGTCTGTAGTTGGAGCGCTCGATGCTATAAATAATGCCGCAGTTTATATTAAATGCGTTTATTGGAAAAGAGCCGAGAATTCCAACTAGGTAATTGAAACTTTAAATAACATAAAATTAAAATAAGTAATCAAATAAAAATTTTATAGTAATCGTGGTTATCTTAGTCTTCTCTCTGTCTTAAGCGTTATCATTGACACATTTTTAAGGGTAGCAAGGCCGAAACAATTTTGTTTTTTAATTTAAATGCATAATAATTAAAGAGTGATTATTATCATTTATTATATTTTGTTATCCATTTTATATTTAACTAGTAAAAGCCCGACAGTCAACAAAATTGACTGCTGTTTTAGTGCATGGCGTGCATGATATCAGTCAATATCAGTGTATAATGTGGACTATTTGAATTCCGTGCCAAATTCACTCCATTGGTTGGCACTGTTACGCAAGAAACCATAGCGATTTAATTATTATTTAATATTAATAAGTTGGCATAGCGACATTCTGCACGCCAAGATTATTAGATTATTACTAAACGAAGTATTATCTTTTTATTATTTTAAATATAAGTGGATAATTATGTACGCTATATAAAAACTAGTACTCATGATTTCGAGGTTCACGTAACAATGGCCAAAAATTTAATGGCAGTTCTATCTTAAGAAGTTCTATTAAGATTAACAAATTAAAGAACACCAAAAGTAGTGGTTCTTTACATCATTGAATATAGATCTATAATTGCAAAATTATAATTTGAGAAAACTGATGGTTTCAGTGTAAGATTTAAAAATGCAACTCTCCTGTTGAGGTATTTGGAAATCAATTTTTCAAAAATCATTGTTTATACATTCCTCAGACTTTTATAAGTTGTAAAACTACCAATTCTCTTGTTTTTATCTTCAGTGGTTTAGCCTCCAGCTTGATTTGTACATCCGTAAGTTATAGTGCAATAGGTGCAATAGATATTAATATGCCAATGCTCTTATTTTAAAATAACAAAAAATATTTAAAGAACCATTTGTAAAAATATTTTACTTAGATTTGAAACCGAAATTACAAAATGGTAACATTTTCGTTTTCTGCCAAGTATCACGTAAATTATTTTAAAACATTCGCGCCATATATCTGTTTAAGTACTGCGACCAATTGCAGCGAAATACACGAAATTAACCAATGAAAACGCTAGAGTGAACATATGGTTCGTCAGTGCCTTCTGTGCTGTCACAGAAATTTACGCAAGCGATTAACACAGAGATTGTCTTCCTTCCATACCCTCCATAGTTTTTTCCGTTTTTCCCATGGTTTTTTCTATCAACGTGAACTATCTATGTGTAATTAATCTATGGTTTCGTTATTTTGGAGGAGAAAATTTGAAAGTGGCCAACGTATCCCCCATGGCTCATATAAAAGTAGAAGAAAATTGTGGAAATGAAGTTAATGTTAAAAATGAAAAATTACCAGCACTACTACAAGAACCATTATCAACAGATCATTACGATATTAAAATAGAAAATGATATTGATGAGGAAATTCTACTGACACCAAGTGGTAATACTTAAACTTTATTTTCTACTTTACTTTATTATTATACTTATTTTGTACGTAAAACTTTATTATCTAAACGTTAAATTGTATCCGCTAGTAAAATTCGAAGAAGAAAACTGGGAAACATATTCGGATGCAGACGAAACAGATCCGCTGAAATTAGAGGAAGATATTGCAGAAGGTGCTATTATCAAATTTGAGAACAAAGAATCATTACCAAAAGTTGAAGATTATTTCAAAGAAGAACTAGAAGAAATACCATGCAAAAGTTATTCTGATATAAAATGTGAAATTGACATTGATGAGGGAATTTTTGGTGCTACTAAAGTTAACGAAGGTAAGCATCGTATGCATTTTCAAAATGAGGCTATAATCTGAAAAAAAAATAATTAAGGGGGATATTGCATAGCTTAAGCCAATTACGGTAATTGTTATTAATCCGATGTTAAACATTGATAACAATAGTTTGATTATGAAAAAAATTATTTTATGGTCAATGGCCTGGGACTTGAGGTTACTTGACCTCCAGTGGGACCGGGAAGCGTATTGACTTTACTCACGGGAGGGACACTCCGTGTTAAACTGCGGTGCTTTTTTTTGCTATTAGTAAGGCGGTTCATTCATAGGGGCGCTAGTGTCGGCAATTTTTAACCACGCGCACGTAATTTGAATTTTATTTTATTTATTCATTTTTATTACCTATATTTAAATTTAAAATAATTAACTCTTTTATTACATGTTAAATATTTTATTTAAAAAAATTAAATACACCTAATACATAAGAAATAATAACAATTAAATTGCTACAACAAAGTTATTATTATAAACTGATTAATTTAGTTAGAGGGGCAATGGATCGGGATTTTACAATGAATGCATGAATGTAAATATTATAAAAAAATGATTACTACTTTTCTCCAGTTTCGCAGCAGTTGTTATTCGTTGTTATCGAGTATTGAGTTTGGTGATAAAAATGACTTCTGTATTCCATTAATAATCTTGGTTATCACGAAATCTGGGAATATGAAATTACTTAACCAACTTAGAAAAATAATTTAGTAAGATAAAATATTTTTTACTTAACTTATGATGAGTCAATCATCCTTTTTTTCGTGATTATGCTCCTTGAAATAAATTTAAACAAATACATAATTTGTTTCCGATGACTTTAATTCACACAATCAACATTTTTTTCTTAAAATGACATACCAACGCGTGCACTTTATGGAAGGACTTGACAGAAGTGTAAAATAAAAACGAATTTTTTTGATCATCGCCAATCCTCGGTATCAATCGGGAAGTTCGGAACAATTCCTTTGAAGAAATTTTATCTACCTAACCGACTGAATATTGTTTCGCCATCTGTGTTTGACCCGCCTTACTAAAATTCAGGGGCACCTCACGTCTCGTAAGAGTGTCCCTCCCATGACTTTACTCTCGTCGTGGTACGTAACGCATGTCCTCTCATTTTTCTATTCCGGCTGATTCGCCGCCCCTCGGAAGCTCGACTCATTCGGGTTCGCGAGGCTGGTGCTCGTCAGATTGATCAGTGCAGGAGCGGATTTAGGATGTAGCTTGGTGAGGGGTTACTACCGGGGTATGTAGAGATACCTCCTTAACGCGGAGGGTCCGGGGGTCTTCCTTCGGAAATTTTTTTAAAATACACTCTAAAAAATGTGTTTCTATGCGTCGTTTCTTGGTTAAAAACAATTCCTAATAGATTTGTATATTGTTCTATTTATTTAGAAGACAACCTGTAACATGGAACTAGAATTAAAAAGAATAGGTTCTAATTACTTACAAGGAGACACCAGCAACCCGCAATCGAGTTAAGTGATGTCTTTTTGTAGGGGGGACTGGTACTAAGTAAACTGTAAAGGCCTTAGGGTAGATACGCAGCCCTTCCTGAGATATTGAGGGTTAAAAATTTGAAAAGTTTGGCCTCCGTTTATAATCTTTAAAGTGTAAAGTATATGCATAGATGCGAATAGACCACCGGCAAAGTGGTTTGCGCACCAATTCTGTCATCCGGGATCAATTCTCCGGTCGGCTTCTTTTTATTTTTTTATTTTCTTTTTCTCAAAATGTTTTCTAAATAGGCCTACAATCGAATTTTTTTGCACATATCCTACTTTTTTATTGAATTAAATGGTTTTTATATATTTAACACTCGCGCTAAGGCCATTGTAAAAGTGTGACATAATACAGGCTCTTTATCCATTATTTACAGATCCGCAAAAATGTCTACAAAGTAATGCAATTGAAAAAAAACAATAAGTGTACGTTTATTTTTTTGTTTCAGTACAATTTTTTGGATGGCAGGTTTTATAAAAACAATCAAAATTATCAGTAGCCAACTGATGAAAGAGCGTTACTCTCGCCAGTTTGAACAGTAGAATATGTGCGAAAAATGTCGAATGTAAACTTGTTTAAAGAAAATTTTGAAAAAAATTAACGTACACTTATTGTGGAAGCAATTGCATTACTTTGTAGACATTTTTGCGGATCTGTAAATAATGAATAAAAAACCTGTATTATGTCACACTTGTACAATTGACGGTTTTCAACGAAAACTGAAAACTAATAAATTTCATAGCAATAACTGCAAATTGTAATTGTAGCAAAATTATGATGTTAAAACATTTGGTTTTGTGTAAAACTTCGCGGTGTCAGTAAGTGTACATTCAGTAAAATTATGAAAATCGGATAAACGAACAGTGACTGATTTTTTTTTGTATAGGGCTTCCTATACTCCCGCCGAAAGGGGGATTCTCTAGGCCCCCCTTGGTATTAGTCGAATGTATTTATATATAAATTAACATGAAGTATATGACAGTTCCCATACTTACGTCTTAATTGACGGGTTTATCAAACTCATTTCCCATAATTCAACCGAAAACTCACAAATTATCAGTCTTAATTTTCGTTGTCTTTTGGCTAGTTTTATTGAAAACCGTCGTCAATTCTTGGGGCCACGCTATTGCTACTCTCCCTTTAATTTAAAATGCCCTAAACGAAACCCTTTTGTTCTAGATAAATCATTTCCTAGAAAGCAGTCGTTAAATAAAAAAAGGATGATTCATCATGTTGAAAAACCGCATTGTTGCGATATTTGTGGTAAGAAGTTATTTGATAATTATATTTTTGTTTTTGATAATATTTTACTTAATCTTTTCAAGGTAATTCATTTACTCAATCATATTCATTAACTTTACATAAAAGGATTCATACTGGTGAAAAACCGTATAGTTGCAATGTTTGTGGTAAAAATTTATTTGATTATTAAATTTTTCAAAAATTCAATTTAATCTTTTAAAGGTAAATCATTTACTCGATCAGATAGTTTAACTTTACATAAATGGATTCATACTGGTGCAAACCCGTATAGTTGCGATGTTTGTGGTAAAAATTTTTTAGTTAATTGATTTTTTCTAAGAAATAATTTAACCTTATCTTTTGAAGGTAAATCATTTCTTCGAGCATGCGATTTAAGAAGACATAAAAGGACTCATACTGGTGAAAAACCGTTTAGTTGCGATGTTTGTGGTAAGAAGTTAGTTGGTAATTAAATTAGCAAAAATTTATCTTAATTTTTTGAAGGTAAATCATTTACTGAATCTAGTCCAGTAATTCATCACAATAGGACTCATACTGGTGAAAAACCTTATAGTTGCGATGTTTGTGGTAAAAACTTCATTGATAATTACAAATTGTTAGAAAAAAGTTAACTTTATTTATTATTATTTGTAGGTAAATCCTTTGCTCAATCAGGTACATTAACTTTACATAAGAGGACTCATACCGGTGAAAAACCGTATAGTTGCGATGTTTGTGGTAAAAACTTAATCGATTATTACATTTTTATTAGAAAAATTCAAATTAATCTTTTGAAGGTAAATCATTTGCTGTATCAAGTCAATTAATTCATCACAAAAGGACTCATACTGGTGAAAAACCGTATAGTTGCGATTTTTGTGGTAAGAAGTTATTTGATAGGGTAAAGTGGGGTATATGTGAGACAAAATCCTAATCTTTTGATTTTTTATAACCTTAGAATTCTTTTTTACATCATTTTATCGGTTAATTTATACTACTTATTCATAGCTATTAAGTAATTTGATTGGTTTTTAGGTAGTTAAAGAATAAAGCCATGTTTTAGTTTAAAATAAGTGTCTCATTATTTTCCTCCAAAAAAGGTAATTATGAGTAATTTATGGGCGGGAAAATATAAGACAGCCTTTTATTTTCTTTATTTTTCAATATATTTCACATCAAGGGCTGATTATAAGATAAGAAGGTTAAAATCTATGCAAAAATATCATTCGTTCTTTCCAATATTTTTTTTGAAGTGCAAAAAAGTAATCAAAAACATCGTTACGATATTACTGGACAGTATTTTTGCTTGAGAGATTTGACATTGTTTTTAAATGCTGTAATGAAAAACGCAAATACAAATTATATGAAAATATCAATTTTTAATGAAAACTAATGTTATAAAGATGAACTAATAATGAATCAATTCTTTTAAAGCAAGAAATTATCCAATCCTTGCCAGGGTAATTTTTAAAATTATATTGAACAACGTATGTATCAACAACAGATCTCCTGCCTGGTTAATGCCCATCCCCATTTAGCCATTATTTTTATATTTACAGACAGATTAATTTCTTGTTCTCTGCTTAAAATCGTTTTTCTTCCTTCTTCTTCTTATCCAACGCCCACGCTTGACATTTCTGTCATTCGGTGCCGCGCCGTCCAGTAGAGGTTGGAGATTAGTTGGTTTTGGTCGTTTTCGTTGTTCTCTCTGACGTCTGTAAGTGCAGGACAATTGCCAAGATGCATGGCATTCATGGGTTCCCCATTGCAGAGGGAACAGATTGGAGTCGGTAGGATTCCAATGCGGTGCAAGTGTTCGCATAGGTAGTCGTGCCCCGTGGTATTTCGGAAAACTGCGACTGACACTTGACGGGGGAGAAGTCGTGAGATAGGAGATTCCAGTAAGAATTCCCATTCTTTTCCTTGCGCTTCATTTTTTTGAATATTGTAGGAATGCCAGTTGACAGTGCTTGTGATGTGGCTCTGAGCTTGTGTTAAAGACATAAGTGTTGGCGGTTGATTTAGAGCAGTGGCAGACTTTGCGAGCTCGTCTGCTTTTTCATATCCCAAGATACCAACATGACTGGGAATCCATTGTAGTGACAGGTGCCAACATGTTTTAGCAAGACTGTCCAGGGTGGCTCGACATTTGTTGGTACGAACGCAATCGGTGGGGTAGTTAGAAGATAATGCTATTATTGCGGCTTGAGAATCAATGAAGAAAACAGCTTTATGATAGGTCTTAACTTCGTGAAGTTTAGATGTAGCTAGTAAAACTGCCTCTACTTCCCCATCAAAACAGCTGAGAGGTTCTCCAACTGCGGCGCATCCTTCAAATATATCGCTGATTTTTCTTCCTTGTTTGCTCGTATTTAAATTCGTCTCCATAATAAGGATTTATCAATATTATACTTCTTTTCGGCCTCTCGTAGGGATAACTTTTCGCTTTTTAAGTTTCCCAGAGCTTCTTGTAAATAGAATTCGTCGAAAGTTTTTGGTTTAAGTACATATTTTCAAGGCTTGTTTAATTTTACTGCTTTATTTTTAACCAACACACTGTCTTATATTTAACCGACAGCCTGTCTCATATTTTCCCCCAAAAACAATACGCTCTCCTCCAGTGTAAGCTAACCAAAGACTGAAGACACAAGGTTTAGGCACAAGATCAACTTCCACCAAACACAAGGAATGGGGAAAAGAGCGCGAGCGACGTAACTTTGAGCGCTATAATGAAAAATTAACTTATCTGGTAGAAAAGATATCGCGCCAAAATTCATAGTGCTGTATAAAATATTACGTAAAAATTATTATGAATGAATTACGAAGCAATTTAAATTTATTTTCTAATACTGCTTCTACCGAAGTTGCTTTTTTAATAAAATACGGTTTTTTTTAAAGTTGATTTCAAAGAAATATAATGCTCTTATTTTTACCCGAAATTTTGGGTCTCATTTTTACCCCCCCAGACCCTAATTAAATGTTTGTTATTAAAATTTAACTTAATTTTTTGTAGGTAAATCATTTACTGAATCAAGTCAATTAATTCAACACAATAGGACTCATACTGGTGAAAAACCGTATAATTGCGATGCTTGTGGTAAATACTTTATTGATAGTTACAATTTGTTAGAAAAAGGTTAACTTAAATTATTTGTAGGTAAATCCTTTTCTCAATCAGGTGCATTAACTTCACATAAGAGGACTCATACTGGTGAAAAACCGTATAGTTGCGTTGTTTGTGGTAACAATTTATTCGATTATTACATTTTTTTTAGAAAAATTGAAATTAATCTTTTGAAGGTAAATCATATCCTCGGTCAAGTACATTAACTCAACACAATAGGATTCATACTGGTGAAAAACCGTATAATTGCGATGCTTGTGGTAAAAACTTTATTGATAATTACAATTTGTTAAAAATAATTTAACTTAAATTATTTTTAGGTAAATCCTTTTCTCAATCAAGTGCATTAAGATCACATAAGAGGACTCATACTGATAAAAAACCATATATTTGCGATGTTTGTGGTAAAAATTTATTTGATTATTACATTTTTCTTAGAAAAATTCAATTTAATCTTTTGAAGGTAAATCATTCCTTCGAGCAAGCAATATAAGAAGACATAAAATGACTCATACTGTTTAATACAGACAGGAACATTTTAGACAAGTATTGACCTATTTACTGGTTAATCGAATGTATAATACGTAAACATTTTTTTTCATTCCTTTTTTAAAAATTTGTTTGTAATATGTATTCTTATTATATAATTTGAAATTATGTTAGTTCAAAAAATAAATATGCAAAATTTATTATTGTTTATTTGTTTTATTAAAAAAAATCTACCTACCTACATTGATATTTATCTTCTTCTAAAAAAGTAAGAAATGCTCGAATTTCTATTTACGTATGGTGTATGTATAAACCCTTACGAGGAGAACAATATTGTAGACCATGAATGCGCTGAATATTACAATAGACATGATTGAAAATCACTGAAATTATGTATTTATTTAATGAAACTTAAATTATGGAATACGAAACAAGCATTTATTCTTTTATTTAAAGCGAGATTGATTATTATTTTGATAAAATAAAACGCACAAACTCCGAATAATGCTTTGATATTGAAAAACGGCCTGAATGTTAAGGGCAATGCATATCTGTAGTTGGAGCGCTCGATGCTACATATAATGCCGCATTTTATGTTAAATGCAGTTATTGGAAAACAGCCGAGTATTCCAAATAATTCAAACTTTAAAAGACATAAAATTAAAATTTTATGGTAATCGTGGTTATCTTAGCGTTATCATTTTTAAGGGTAGCAAGACCGAATAAATAATATTTGTTGTCTACAAGCACTTCCGAGGAGCACGTCTTGCTTAAAAGACTTTCCAAAGTTAGAGAACAGCTTAAGTATCATTTCAAAGTATTTTAATATAGAAAATTAGAAACAAAATTTTATTCTAAAATTTATTTTATCTAGAATAAAATGATAATATTTTTTTAAAAAGAAAAATACTTTTATCATAATTAATCTACCGCCCTTAAAAAATTCATCGCACTTGCCTACCAAGCCTAATGATAAATAAATCAGATACTACCTATTTATATCTCATGAATCTGTTTACAGCTAATCCATTCGATTAGTAAATATGGAATTAAATCAATAAAAATTGACTTCGGCCTATATTTTGATGAACGATTACATCTTACATTCATAATTATTATTTGCTATGTGCCTACACGCAAAGTCGTAGGCCGAAATACATTTTAAAATAAAAAATAGTATTATAACGAAGTATTATATGGTCGGGATTCACGCGATTCACGCTAAGGGAAAGAAAGGACAGCGAGCCAAACAACCAAATATAAAAAAAATATTATTTTAATTTAAAATGTTCATGTAATGAGAGATGTTATGTCTTCATGACGGTTTTCAACGAAAATTAAAAACTATTAAATTTCGTAACAATAAATGTAAAGCTAATTGTAATTGAAGCATAATTATGGTGTCAAGACATTTAGATTTGTGAAAAACTTTGCGGTGTCCGTAAGTGCACATTCAGTAAAATTCTAAAAATCGAATAAACGAACAATGACTGATTTTCTTTTTTGTAGGGGGCTCCGCCCCATACTCTCCCCGGGGTACAAACCACCGTCGGCAACTTCGTCACAAATTACAATGTTTGCGATACGAAAATATTTCAACACATTGACGTCGGGGAACGCAAGGGTGCGTGTTCTGTCTTGTAGATTATTTAACATTATAATTCATAATTAAATATTATATATATATATATATATATATATATATACTAGCTGATCCCCGCCCGCTTCGCTGGACATAACTAAATTGACTGGTTATCATAATTAATAGAAACCGTCATAGCAAAATATAAAAAAGTCATTACAGTTAAGTTTACGTTAAAAGATAGTAAATTTTGTAAAGATGGGTAGATGAAAATTTTATTTTGAAAAGGATTTTCGTAAAATCCGTTCTTAGCACGCGTCTACATGGTAAGAGGAGTAACTATGTTGAATTTCAAGTAGATCGGGCCTATAGTTTTAGAGATCTCGTGATAAGTCAGTGATCGTTTTTCGCTTATATATATATATATATAGATATATATAAATATTTATATATAATATTTAATTATGAATTAGAATATTAAATAATCTACAAGGCAGAAGACGCGCCCATGAGTTCCCCGACGTCAATGTGTTAATTTAAAATTAACTTTTTTGTTCTAGATAAATCATTTCCTAGAAATCAGTCGATAAATAAAAAATGCATGATTCATCATAGTGAAAGACCGTATAGTTTCGATGTTTGTGGTAAGAAGTTATTTGATAATTTTATTTTTGTTGGAAAATATTTAACTTAAATTTTTGAAGGTAAATCATATACTGAAACAGGTCATTTACATTCACATAAAAGGACTCATATTGGTGAAAAACAGTATAGTTGCGATGTTTGTGGTAAAAATTTATTTGATAATCCTCTTTTTCTTAGAAAAATTCAATTTAATCTTTTGAAGGTAAATCAATTTCTCGAGCAGCCGATTTACGAAGTCATAAAAGGACTCGTACTGGTGAAAAACCGTACCGTTGCGGTGTATGTGGTATGAAGTTATTTGATAGTTACATTTTTGTTAGAAAATATTTAACTTTATTTTTTGAAGGAAAATCATTTATTCAATCAAGTGCTTTAACTTTACATACAAGGACTCATACGGGTGAAAAACCGTATAGTGCGATGTTTGTGGTAACAATTTATTTGATTATTACATTTTTCTTAGAAAAATTCAATTTAATCTTTTGAAGGTGACATAAAAGGACTCATACTGGTGAAAAACCGTATAATTGCGATGCTTGTGGTAATAACTTTATTGATAATTACATTTTGTTAGAAAAAAATTTAACTTAAATTATTTGTAGGTAAATCCTTTGCTCAATCAGGTACATTAACTTTACATAAGAGGACTCATACTGATGAAAAACCGTATAGTTGCGATGTTTGTGGTAACAATTTATTCGATTATTACATTTTTCTTAGAAATATTGAAATTAATCTTTTGAAGGTAAATCATATCCTCGGTCAAGTACATTAACTCAACATAAAAGGACTCATACTGATGAATACAGGCAGTAACATTTTAGACAAGTATTGACCTATTTACTGGTTAACCGGAGCTATAATTTGCAAATATTTTTTCTTCATTACTTTTTTTCAAATTTTTGTTTGTATTATGTGTTCTAATTATGTATATATTTTGCGATTATGTTAATTCAAAAAATAAATAGGCAAAATTTTTTATTGGTTATTTGTTTGATATAAAAAAAATCTACCTACCTACATTAGTATTATTAATCTTATTCTAAGTAAAAAATGCTCAAAATGCTATTTACGTATGGCGTATGTTATACGCCTTGCGAGGAGAATTTCAGATTTCCAAAAGTATTTGTTAGTTTCTCTCTGCCTAATGAGACGAATGCACTCTACTGTAGCATTTACAAACTAATCTACGCTAATATTTTTCGTCTTTTTCTAAATAAACATCAGCATTATGCGCTGCTAAGAGGCACAAACTCTGTATAATGCTTTGGTAATGGAAAACGGCCTCATTGTTAAGGGTAATGCGTGTCTGTAGTTGGAGCGCTCGATGCTATAAATAATGCCGCAGTTTATATTAAATGCGTTTATTGGAAAAGAGCCGAGAATTCCAACTAGGTAATTGAAACTTTAAATAACATAAAATTAAAATAAGTAATCAAATAAAAATTTTATAGTAATCGTGGTTATCTTAGTCTTCTCTCTGTCTTAAGCGTTATCATTGACACATTTTTAAGGGTAGCAAGGCCGAAACAATTTTGTTTTTTAATTTAAATGCATAATAATTAAAGAGTGATTATTATCATTTATTATATTTTGTTATCCATTTTATATTTAACTAGTAAAAGCCCGACAGTCAACAAAATTGACTGCTGTTTTAGTGCATGGCGTGCATGATATCAGTGTATAATGTGGACTATTTGAATTCCGTGCCAAATTCACTCCATTGGTTGGCACTGTTACGCAAGAAACCATAGCGATTTAATTATTATTTAAAATTAATAAGTTGGCATAGCGACATTCTGCACGCCAAGATTATTAGATTATTACTAAACGAAGTATTATCTTTTTATTATTTTAAATATAAGTGGATAATTATGTACGCTATATAAAAACTAGTACTCATGATTTCGAGGTTCACGTAACAATGGCCAAAAATTTAATGGCAGTTCTATCTTAAGAAGTTCTATTAAGATTAACAAATTAAAGAACACCAAAAGTAGTGGTTCTTTACATCATTGAATATAGATCTATAATTGCAAAATTATAATTTGAGAAAACTGATGGTTTCAGTGTAAGATTTAAAAATGCAACTCTCCTGTTGAGGTATTTGGAAATCAATTTTTCAAAAATCATTGTTTATACATTCCTCAGACTTTTATAAGTTGTAAAACTACCAATTCTCTTGTTTTTATCTTCAGTGGTTTAGCCTCCAGCTTGATTTGTACATCCGTAAGTTATAGTGCAATAGGTGCAATAGATATTAATATGCCAATGCTCTTATTTTAAAATAACAAAAAATATTTAAAGAACCATTTGTAAAAATATTTTACTTAGATTTGAAACCGAAATTACAAAATGGTAACATTTTCGTTTTCTGCCAAGTATCACGTAAATTATTTTAAAACATTCGCGCCATATATCTGTTTAATAACTGCGACCAATTGCAGCGAAATACACGAAATTAACCAATGAAAACGCTAGAGTGAACATATGGTTCGTCAGTGCCTTCTGTGCTGTCACAGAAATTTACGCAAGCGATTAACACAGAGATTGTCCTCCTTCCATACCCTCCATAGTTTTTTCCGTTTTTCCCGTGGTTTTTTCTATCAACGTAAACTATCTATGTGTAATTAATCTATGGTTTCGTTATTTTGGAGGAGATAATTTGAAAGTGGCCAACGTATCCCCCATGGCTCATATAAAAGTAGAAGAAAATTGTGGAAATGAAGTTAATGTTAAAAATGAAAAATTACCAGCACTACTACAAGAACCATTATCAACAGATCATTACGATATTAAAATAGAAAATGATATTGATGAGGAAATTCTACTGACACCAAGTGGTAATACTTAAACTTTATTTTCTACTTTACTTTATTATTATACTTATTTTGTACGTAAAACTTTATTATCTAAACGTTAAATTGTATCCGCTAGTAAAATTCGAAGAAGAAAACTGGGAAACATATTCGGATGCAGACGAAACAGATCCGCTGAAATTAGAGGAAGATATTGCAGAAGGTGCTATTATCAAAATTGAGAACAAAGAATCATTACCAAAAGTTGAAGATTATTTCAAAGAAGAACTAGAAGAAATACCATGCAAAAGTTATTCTGATATAAAATGTGAAATTGACATTGATGAGGGAATTTTTGGTGCTACTAAAGTTAACGAAGGTAAGCATCGTATGCATTTTCAAAATGAGGCTATAATCTGAAAAAAAAATAATTAAGGGGGATATTGCATAGCTTAAGCCAATTACGGTAATTGTTATTAATCCGATGTTAAACATTGATAACAATAGTTTGATTATGAAAAAAATTATTTTATGGTCAATGGCCTGGGACTTGAGGTTACTTGACCTCCAGTGGGACCGGGAAGCGTATTGACTTTACTCTCGTCGTGGTACGTAACGCATGTCCTCTCATTTTTCTATTCCGGCTGATTCGCCGCCCCTCGGAAGCTCGACTCATTCGGGTTCGCGAGGCTGGTGCTCGTCAGATTGATCAGTGCAGGAGCGGATTTAGGATGTAGCTTGGTGAGGGGTTACTACCGGGGTATGTAGAGATACCTCCTTAACGCGGAGGGGGTCTTCCTTCGGAAACTTTTTGAAAATACACTCTAAAAAATGTGTTTCTATGCGTCGTTTCTTGGTTAAAAACAATTCCTATTAGATTTGTAAATTGTTCTATTTATTTAGAAGACAACCTGTAACATGGAACTAGAATTAAAAAGAATAGGTTCTAATTACTTACAAGGAGACACCAGCAACCCGCAATCGAGTTAAGCGATGTCACTTTGTAGGGTTGTAGGGGGGACTGGTACTAAGTAAACTGTAAAGGCCTTAGGGTAGATACGCAGCTCTTCCTGAGATATTGAGGGTTAAAAATTTGAAAAGTTTGGCCTCCGTTTATAATCTTTAAAGTGTAAAGTATATGCATAGATGCGAATAGACCACCGGTAAAGTGGTTTGCGCACCAATTCTGTCATCCGGGATCAATTCTCCGGTCGGCTTCTTTTTATTTTTTTATTTTATTTTTCTCAAAATGTTTTCTAAATAGGCCTACAATCGAATTTTTTTGCACATATCCTACTTTTTTATTGAATTAAATGGTTTTTATATATTTAACACTCGCGCTGGGGCCATTGTAAAAGTGTGACATAATACAGGCTCTTTATCCATTATTTAGATCCGCAAAAATGTCTACATAGTAATGCAATTGAAAAAAAACAATCAAAATTATCAGTAGTCAACTGATGAAAGAGCGTTACTCTCGCCAGTTTGAACAGTAGAATATATGCGAAAAATGTCGAATGTTAGCTTTTTTGAAAAAATTAACGTACACTTTTTGTGGAAGCAATTGCATTACTTTGTAGACATTTTTGCGGATCTGTAAATAATGAATAAAAAACCTGTATTATGTCACACTTGTACAATTGACGGTTTTCAACGAAAACTGATAACTAATAAATTTCATAGCAATAACTGCAAATTGTAATTGTAGCATAATTATGATGTTAAAACATTTGGTTTTGTGTATAACTTCGCGGTGTCAGTAAGTGTACATTCAGTAAAATTATGAAAATCGGATAAACGAACAGTGACTGATTTTTTTTTGTATAGGGCTTCCTATACTCCCGCCGAAAGGGGGATTCTCTAGGCCCCCCTTGGTATTAGTCGAATGTATTTATATATAAATTAACATGAAGTATATGACAGTTCCCATACTTACGTCTTAATTGACGGGTTTATCCAACTCATTTCCCATAATTCAACCGAAAACTCACAAATTATCAGTCTTAATTTTCGTTTTCTTTTGGCTAGTTTTATTGAAAATCGTCGTCAATTCTTGGCGCCACGCTATTGCTACTCTCCCTGTAATTTAAAATGTTTTAAACGAAACCATTTTGTTCTAGATAAATCATTTCCTATAAAACAGTCGTTAAATAAAAAAAGGATTCATCATGGTGAAAAACCGCATAGTTGCGATGTTTGTGGTAAGAAGTTATTTGATAATTATATTTTTGTTTTTGGTAATATTTAACTTAATCCTTTCAAGGTAAATCATTTACTCGATCAAATAATTTAATTTCACATAAAAGGATTCATACTGGTGAAAAACCGTATAGTTGCGATGTTTGTGGTAAAAATTTATTCGATTATTACATTTTTATTAGAAAAATTCAAATTAATCTTTTGAAGGTAAATCATTTGCCGTATCAAGTCAATTAATTCATCACAAAAGGACTCATACTGGTGAAAAACCGTATAGTTGCGATTTTTGTGGTAAGAAGTTATTTGATAGGGTAAAGTGGGGTATATGTGAGACAAAATTCTAATCTTTTGATTTTTTATAACCTTAGAATTCTTTTTTACATAATTTTATCGGTTAATTTATACTACTTATTCATAGCTATTAAGTAATTTGTTTGGTTTTTAGGTAGTTAAAGAATAAAGCCATGTTTTAGTTTAAAATAAGTGTCTCATTATTTTTCTCCAAAAAAGCTAATTATGAGTAATTTATGGGCGGGAAAATATAAGACAGCCTTTATTTTCTTTATTTTTCAATATATTTCACATCAAGGGCTGATTATAAGATAAGAAGGTTAAAATCTATGCAAAAATATCATTAATTCATTCCAATATTTTTTTTGAAGTGCAAAAAAGTAATCAAAAACATCGTTACGATATTACTGGACAATATTTTTGCTTGAGAGATTTGACATTGTTTTTAAATGCTGTAATGAAAAACGCAAATACAAATTATATGAAAATATCAATTTTTAATGAAAACTAATGTTATAAAGATGAACTAATAATGAATCAATTCTTTTAAAGCAAGAAATTATCCAATCCTTGCTAGGGTAGTAATTTTTAAAATTATATTGAACAACGTATGTATCAACAACAGATCTCCTGCCTGGTTAACGCCCATCCCCATTTAACCATTATTTTTATATTTACAGACAGATTAATTTCTTGTTCTCTGCTTAAAATTGTTTTTCTTCCTTGTTTGCTCGTATTTAAATTCGTCTCCATAATAAGGATTTATCAATATTATACTTCTTTTCGGCCTCTCGTAGGGATAAGTTTTCGAATTTAATTTTCCCAGAGCTTCTTGTAAATAGAATTCGTCGAAAGTTTTTGGTTTAAGTACATATTTTCGAGGCTTGTTTAATTTTACTGTCTTATTTTTAACCAACAAACTGTCTTATATTTTACCGACAGCCTGTCTCATATTTTCCCCCAAAAACAATACGCTCTCCTCCAGTGTAAGCTAACCAAAGACTGAAGACACAAGGCTTAGGCACAAGATCAACTTCCATCAAACACAAGGAATGGGGAAAAGAGCGCGAGCGACGTAACTTTGAGCGCTATAATGAAAAATTAACTTATCTGGTAGAAAAGATATTGCGCCAAAATTCATAGTGATGTATAAAATATTACGTAAAAATTATTATGAATGAATAACGAAGCAATTTAAATTTACTTTCTAATACTGTTTCTACCGAAGTTGTTTTTTTAATAAAATACGGTTTTATTTAAAGTTGATTTCAAAGAAATATAATGCTCTTATTTTTACCCGAAATTTTGGTTGTCTCATTTTTACCCCACCAGACCCTAATTAAATGTTTGTTATTAAAATTTAACTTAATTTTTTGAAGGTAAATCATTTACTGAATCAAGTCAATTAATTCATCACAATAGGACTCATACTGGTGAAAAACCGTATAATTGCGATGCTTGTGGTAAATACTTTATTGATAGTTACAATTTGTTAGAAAAAGGTTAACTTAAATTAGTTGTAGGTAAATCCTTTTCTCAATCAGGTGTATTAACTTCACATAAGAAGACTCATACTGGTGAAAAACCGTATAATTGCGATGTTTGTGGTAACAATTTATTCGATTATTACATTTTTCTTAGAAAAATTCAATTTAATCTTTTAAAGGTAAATCATTTCCTCGAGCAGCCGATTTACGAAGACATAAAAGGACTCATACTGGTGAAAAACCGTATAATTGCGATGCTTGTGGTAATAACTTTATTGATAATTACATTTTGTTAGAAAAAAATTTAACTTAAATTATTTGTAGGTAAATCCTTTGCTCAATCAGGTACATTAACTTTACATAAGAGGACTCATACTGATGAAAAACCGTATAGTTGCGATGTTTGTGGTAACAATTTATTCGATTATTACATTTTTCTTAGAAAAATTGAAATTAATCTTTTGAAGGTAAATCATATCCTCGGTCAAGTACATTAACTCAACATAAAAGGACTCATACTGATGAATACAGGCAGTAACATTTTAGACAAGTATTGACCTATTTACTGGTTAACCGGAGCTAGAATTCGCAAACATTTTTTCTTCATTACTTTTTTTAAAATTGTTTGTGATATATGTGTTCTAATTCTGTATATATTTTGCGATTATGTTAATTCAAAAAATAAATATGCAAAATGTATTATTGTTTATTTGTTTGATAAAAAAAAATCTACCTACCTACATTGGTATTATGGGTATTATTAATCTTATTCTAAGTAAAAAATGCTCAAAATGCTATTTACGTGTGGCGTATGTTATACGCCTTGCGAGGAGAATTTCAGATTTCCAAAAGTATTTGTTAGTTTCTCTCTACTTAATGAGACGAATGCACTCTACTGTAGCATTTACAAACTAATCTACGCTAATATTTTTCGTCTTTTTCTAAATAAACATCGGCATTATGCGCTGCTAAGAGGCACAAACTCTGTATAATGCTTTGGTAATGGAAAACGGCCTCATTGTTAAGGGTAATGCGTGTCTGTAGTTGGAGCGCTCGATGCTATAAATAATGCCGCAGTTTATATTAAATGCGGTTATTGGAAAAGAGCCGAAAATTCCAACTAGGTAATTGAAACTTTAAATAACAAAAAATTAAAATAAATAATCAAATTAAAATTTTATGGTAATCGTGGTTATCTTAGCCTTCTCTCTGTCTTAACCGTTATCATTGACACATTTTTAAGGGTAGCAAGGCCGAAACAATTTAGTTTTTTAATTTAAATGCATAATAATTAAAGAGTGATTATTATCATTTATTATATTTTGTTATCCATTTTATATTTAACTAGTAAAAGCCCGACAGTCAACAAAATTGACTGCTGTTTTAGTGCATGGCGTGCATGATATCAGTCAATATCAGTGTATAATGTGGACTATTTGAATTCCGTGCCAAATTCACTCCATTGGTTGGCACTGTTACGCAAGAAACCATAGCGATTTAATTATTATTTAATATTAATAAGTTGGCATAGCGACATTCTGCACGCCAAGATTATTAGATTATTACTAAACGAAGTATTATCTTTTTATTTTATTATTTTAAATATAAGTGGATAATTATGTACGCTATATAAAAAATATCTGGTGCGAGGCGTCACACTACTTTCTTTTACTTTCATTTATGAAAATACTCGCTGTTAGTTAAAAGAAATATAAGCACTTTGTATTAATACATATAAGCAGTACTATATGCATACAACCTAAAGGGCTATATGAATATACACGAATACCCAACCTTCATCCCAGAACCGCCCTTATTCGAATTTTTCCAGGAAAAAGTTTCAAATAAAATTTGTAGCCACTAATGAGTCTAAGAACTACAGAAAGTTTAAAGAAAATCGTTGGAGCCGTTTTCAAAAAAAATTGAAAAAGCTCAAAAACGCCAAGAGTAAAGTAGAGCTTTCGGTTAACCGATTTCAACCAAAAGCTTCGCGGCACAACTAGGTATAATATGGAGGCCAGATTTCAAGTTTGGTGAAATTCGGATAAAGCTTTCGATACGATATGGCTGTCACACACAGACACACACACACACACAGACATGTTTCTAAAAACCACTTTTTTGGACTCAGGGGACCTCAAAACATGTATTTCCGGTGAAAGCTCGAATTCGAAAATTGGACCCGATTACAATACTTCCTTTACTATCTATATAGTAGTAAAAGAAAGTAACTAGTACTCAAGATTTCGAGGTTCACGTAACAATGGCCAAAAATTTAATGGCAGTTCTATCTTAAGAAGTTCTATTTAGATTAACAAATTAAAGAACACCAAAAGTAGTGGTTCTTTACATTATTGTACATAGATTTATAATTGCAAAATTATAATTTGAGAAAACTGATCGTTTCAGTGTAAGACTTAAAAATGCAACTCTTCTGTTGCGGTATTTGGAAATCAATTTTTCAAAAATCCTTCTTTATACATTCCTCACACTGTTATAAGTTGTAAATCTACCAATTCTCTTGTTTTTATCTTCAGTGGTTTAGCCTCCTGCTTGATTTGTACATACGTAAGTTATAGTGCAATAGATATTAAAGTTTAATAGTAAAAAAACCCATTTATAATGCCAATGCTCTTATTTTAAAATAGCAAAAAATTTTTAAAGAACCATTAGTAAAAATATTTTACTTAGATTTGAAACAGAAATTACAAAATGGTAACATTTTCGTTTTCTGCTAAGTATCACGTAAATTATTTTAAAATATTCGCGCCATATATCTGTTTAAGTACTGCGACCAATTGCAGCGAAATACACGAAATTAACCAATGAAAACGCTAGAGTGAACATATGGTTCGTCAGTGCCTTCTGTGCTGTCACAGAAATTTACGCAAGCGATTAACACAGAGATTGTCCTCCTTCCATACCCTCCATAGTTTTTCCCGTGGTTTTTTCTATCAACGTGAACTATCTATGTGTAATTAATCCAATTAATCTATGGTTTCGTTATTTTGGAGGAGAAAATTTGAAAATGGCCAACGTATCTCCCATGGCTCATATAAAAGTAGAAGAAAATTGTGGAAATGAAGTTAATGTTAAAAATGACAATTTACCAGCACTACTACAAGAACCATTATCAACAGATCATTATGATATTAAAATAGAAAATGATATTGATGAGGAAATTCTACTGACACCAAGTGGTAATACTTAAACTTTATTTTCTACTTTACTTTATTATTATACTTATTTTGTACGTAAAACTTTATTATCTAAACGTTAAATTGTATCCGCTAGTAAAATTCGAAGAAGAAAACTGGGAAACATATTCGGATGCAGACGAAACAGATCCGCTGAAATTAGAGGAAGATATTGCAGAAGGTGCTATTATCAAATTTGAGAACAAAGAATCATTACCAAAAGTTGATGATTATTTCAAAGAAGAACTAGAAGAAATACCATGCAAAAGTTATTCTGATATAAAATGTGAAATTGACATTGACGAGGGAATTTTTGGTACTACTAAAGTTAACGAAGGTAAGCATCGTATGCATTTTCAAAATTAGGCTGTAATCTGAAAAAAAAATAATTAAGGGGGATATTGCATAGCTTAAGCCAATTACGGTAATTGTTATTAATCCGATGTTAAACATTGATAACAATAGTTTGATTATGAAAAAAAATTATTTTATGGTCAATGGCCTGGGACTTGAGGTTACTTGACCTCCAGTGGGACCGGGAAGCGTATTGACTTTACTCTCGTCGTGGTACGTAACGCATGTCCTCTCATTTTTCTATTCCGGCTGATTCGCCGCCCCTCGGAAGCTCGACTCATTCGGGTTCGCGAGGCTGGTGCTCGTCAGATTGATCAGTGCAGGAGCGGATTTAGGATGTAGCTTGGTGAGGGGTTACTACCGGGGTATGTAGAGATACCTCCTTAACGCGGAGGGGGTCTTCCTTCGGAAACTTTTTGAAAATACACTCTAAAAAATGTGTTTCTATGCGTCGTTTCTTGGTTAAAAACAATTCCTATTAGATTTGTAAATTGTTCTATTTATTTAGAAGACAACCTGTAACATGGAACTAGAATTAAAAAGAATAGGTTCTAATTACTTACAAGGAGACACCAGCAACCCGCAATCGAGTTAAGCGATGTCACTTTGTAGGGTTGTAGGGGGGACTGGTACTAAGTAAACTGTAAAGGCCTTAGGGTAGATACGCAGCTCTTCCTGAGATATTGAGGGTTAAAAATTTGAAAAGTTTGGCCTCCGTTTATAATCTTTAAAGTGTAAAGTATATGCATAGATGCGAATAGACCACCGGTAAAGTGGTTTGCGCACCAATTCTGTCATCCGGGATCAATTCTCCGGTCGGCTTCTTTTTATTTTTTTATTTTATTTTTCTCAAAATGTTTTCTAAATAGGCCTACAATCGAATTTTTTTGCACATATCCTACTTTTTTATTGAATTAAATGGTTTTTATATATTTAACACTCGCGCTGGGGCCATTGTAAAAGTGTGACATAATACAGGCTCTTTATCCATTATTTAGATCCGCAAAAATGTCTACATAGTAATGCAATTGAAAAAAAACAATCAAAATTATCAGTAGTCAACTGATGAAAGAGCGTTACTCTCGCCAGTTTGAACAGTAGAATATATGCGAAAAATGTCGAATGTTAGCTTTTTTGAAAAAATTAACGTACACTTTTTGTGGAAGCAATTGCATTACTTTGTAGACATTTTTGCGGATCTGTAAATAATGAATAAAAAACCTGTATTATGTCACACTTGTACAATTGACGGTTTTCAACGAAAACTGATAACTAATAAATTTCATAGCAATAACTGCAAATTGTAATTGTAGCATAATTATGATGTTAAAACATTTGGTTTTGTGTATAACTTCGCGGTGTCAGTAAGTGTACATTCAGTAAAATTATGAAAATCGGATAAACGAACAGTGACTGATTTTTTTTTGTATAGGGCTTCCTATACTCCCGCCGAAAGGGGGATTCTCTAGGCCCCCCTTGGTATTAGTCGAATGTATTTATATATAAATTAACATGAAGTATATGACAGTTCCCATACTTACGTCTTAATTGACGGGTTTATCAAACTCATTTCCCATAATTCAACCGAAAACTCACAAATTATCAGTCTTAATTTTCGTTGTCTTTTGGCTAGTTTTATTGAAAACCGTCGTCAATTCTTGGGGCCACGCTATTGCTACTCTCCCTTTAATTTAAAATGCCCTAAACGAAACCCTTTTGTTCTAGATAAATCATTTCCTAGAAAGCAGTCGTTAAATAAAAAAAGGATGATTCATCATGTTGAAAAACCGCATTGTTGCGATATTTGTGGTAAGAAGTTATTTGATAATTATATTTTTGTTTTTGATAATATTTTACTTAATCTTTTCAAGGTAATTCATTTACTCAATCATATTCATTAACTTTACATAAAAGGATTCATACTGGTGAAAAACCGTATAGTTGCAATGTTTGTGGTAAAAATTTATTTGATTATTAAATTTTTCAAAAATTCAATTTAATCTTTTAAAGGTAAATCATTTACTCGATCAGATAGTTTAACTTTACATAAATGGATTCATACTGGTGCAAACCCGTATAGTTGCGATGTTTGTGGTAAAAAATTTTTCGTTAGTTGATTTTTTCTAAGAAATAATTTAACCTTATCTTTTGAAGGTAAATCATTTCCTTCAGCGGGGAGATTAACCAAACATGAAAGGACTCATACTAGTGAAAAACCGTATAGCTGCGATGTTTGTGGTAAAAAATTATTTGATAAATAAATTAACAAAACTTAAATTTAATTTTTTGAAGGTAAATCATTTCCTCTATCAAGTGCATTAACTTTACATAAAAGGATTCATACTGGTGATAAACTGCATAGCTGCGATGTTTGTGGTGAAAATTTATTTGAGAATTACATTTTTCTTAGAAAAATTCAATTTAATCTTTTGAAGGTAAATCATTTCTGCAAGCATGCGATTTAAGAAGACATAAAAGGACTCATACTGGTGAAAAACCGTATAGTTGCGATGTTTGTGGTAAGAAGTTAGTTGATAATTAAATTAGCAAATATTAATCTTAATTTTTTGAAGGTAAATCATTTACTGAATCTAGTCAATTAATTCATCACAATAGGACTCATACTGGTGAAAAACCTTATAGTTGCGATGTTTGTGGTAAAAACTTTATTGATAATTACAATTTGTTAGAAAAAAGTTAACTTTATTTAGTATTATTTGTAGGGAAATCCTTTTCTCATTCAGGTACATTAACTTTACATAAGAGGACTCATACCGGTGAAAAACCGTATAGTTGCGATGTTTGTGGTAAAAACTTATTCGATTATTACATTTTTATTAGAAAAATTCAAATTAATCTTTTGAAGGTAAATCATTTGCCGTATCAAGTCAATTAATTCATCACAAAAGGACTCATACTGGTGAAAAACCGTATAGTTGCGATTTTTGTGGTAAGAAGTTATTTGATAGGGTAAAGTGGGGTATATGTGAGACAAAATCCTAATCTTGTGATTTTTTATAACCTTAGAATTCTTTTTTACATCATTTTATCGGTTAATTTATACTACTTATTCATAGCTATTAAGTAATTTGATTGGTTTTTAGGTAGATAAAGAATAAAGCCATGTTTTAGTTTAAAATAAGTGTCTCATTATTTTCCTCCAAAAAAGGTAATTATGAGTAATTTATGGGCGGGAAAATATAAGACAGCCTTTATTTTCTTTATTTTTCAATATATTTCACATCAAGGGCTGATTATAAGATAAGAAGGTTAAAATCTATGCAAAAATATCATTGGTTCATTCCAATATTTTTTTTGAAGTGCAAAAAGTAATCAAAAACATCGTTACGATATTACTGGACAATATTTTTGCTTGAAAGATTTGACATTGTTTTTAAATGCTGTAATGAAGAACGCAAATACAAATTATATGAAAATATCAATTTTTAAAAAAAACTAATGTTATAAAGATAAACTAATAATGAATCAATTCTTTTAAAGAAAGAAATTATCCAATCCTTGCCAGGGTAGTAATTTTTAAAATTATTTTGAACAACTTATGTATCAACAACAGATCACCTGCCTGGTTAACGCCCATCCCCATTTAGCCATTATTTTTATATTTACAGACAGATTAATTTCTTGTTCTCTGCTTAAAATCGTTTTTCTTGCTTGTTTGCTCGTATTTAAATTCGTCTCTATAATAAGGATTTATCAATATTATACTTCTTTTCGGCCTCTCTTAGGGATAACTTTTCGCATTTTAAGTTTCCCAGAGCTTCTTGTAAATAGAATTCGTCGAAAGTTTTTGGTTTAAGTACATATTTTCGAGGCTTGTTTAATTTTACTGTCTTATTTTTAACCAACACACTGTCTTATATTTTACCGACAGCCTGTCTCATATTTTCCCCTAAAAACAATACGCTCTCCTCCAGTGTAAGCTAACCAAAGACTGAAGACACAAGGCTTAGGCACAAGATCAACTTCCATCAAACACAAGGAATGGGGAGAAGAGCGCGAGCGACGTAACTTTGAGCGCTATAATGAAAAATTAACTTATCTGGTAGAAAAGATATCGCGCCATATTCATAGTGATGTATAAAATATTACGTAAAAATTATTATGAATGAATAACGAAGCAATTTAAATTTACTTTCTAATACTGTTTCTACCGAAGTTGTTTTTTTAATAAAATACGGTTTTATTTAAAGTTGATTTCAAAGAAATATAATGCTCTTATTTTTACCCGAAATTTTGGTTGTCTCATTTTTACCCCACCAGACCCTAATTAAATGTTTGTTATTAAAATTTAACTTAATTTTTTGAAGGTAAATCATTTACTGAATCAAGTCAATTAATTCATCACAATAGGACTCATACTGGTGAAAAACCGTATAATTGCGATGCTTGTGGTAAATACTTTATTGATAATTACAATTTGTTAGAAAAAAGTAAACTTTATTTATTATAATTTGTAGGTAAATCCTTTTCTCAATCAGGTGCATTAACTTCACATAAGAGGATTCATACTGGTGAAAAACCGTATAGTTGCGATGTTTGTGGTAAAAATTTATTCGATTATTACATTTTGCTTAGAAAAATTCAAATAAATCTTTTGAAGGTAAATCATTTGCTGTATCAAGTCAATTAATTCATCACAAAAGGACTCATACTGGTGAAAAACCGTATAATTGCGATGCTTGTGGTAAAAACTTTATTGATAATTACAATTTGTTAGAAATAATTTAACTTAAATTATTTTTAGGTAAATCCTTTTCTCAATTAAGTGCATTAAGATCACATAAGAGAACTCATAACTGATGAAAAACCGTATATTTGCGATGTTTGTGGTAAAAATTTATTTGATAATCACCTTTTTCTTAGAAAAATTCAATTTAATCTTTTGAAGGTAAATCATTCCTTCGAGCAAGCAATATAAGAAGAGATAAAAGGACTCATACTGGTTAATACAGACAGTAACATTTTAGACAAGTATTGACCTATTTACTGGTTAATCGAATCTATAATACGTAAACATTTTTTTTCATTCCTTTTTTAAAAATTTGTGTTTGTAATATGTATTCTTGTTATATAATTTGCAATTATGTTAATTCAAAAAATAAATATGCAAAATTTATTATTGTTTATTTGTTTTATTAAAAAAAATCTACCTATCTACATTGATATTAATCTTATTCTAAAAAAGTAAGAAATGCTCGAAATTCTATTTACGTATGGTGTACATATGTATAAAGCCTTACAAGGAGAACAATATTGTAGACCATGAATGCGCTGAATATTATAATAGACATGATGCCAATGATAAAAAATCACTGAAATTATGTATTTATTTAATGAAACTTTAATTATGGAATACGAAACAAGCATTTATTCTCTTATTTAAAGCGAGATTAATTATTATTTTGATAAAATAAAACGCACAAACTCCGCATAATGCTTTGATATTGGAAAACGGCCTGAATGTTAAGGGCAATGCGTATCTGTAGTTGGAGCGCTCGATGCTACAAATAATGCCGCATTTTATGTTAAATGCGGTTATTGGAAAACAGCCGAGAACTTCAACTAATTCAAACTTTAAATAATCGTGGTTATCTTAGCGTTATCATTGACACATTTTTAAGGGCAGCAAGGCCGAATAAATAATATTCGTTGTCTATAAGCACTTCCGAGGAGCACGTCTGGCTTAAAAGACCTTCGGATGTGAGAGAACACTTTATGTATCATTTCAAAGTATTTAATATAGAAAATTAGAAACAAAATTTTGTCCTAAAAATTATTTTATCTAGTATAAAATGACAATATTTAAACAAAAACAATGATAAATAAATCAGATACTACCTATTTATATCCCATGAATCTGTTTACAGCTAATCCATTCGATTAGTAAATAAAGCTAAAAAAGCGATTTATGGCTAAGTCAGACAGCCTGCTTTTTTCGGAAACGACGGGGGAAGATCTTGGACAAAATAGTAACACTGACCGGGTATGAGCGTTGGATAGGAGATGGATTAACAAAGTTCATTTTTATGTTTCTCTTAATTATTTTCAGGACGTTCTATCAACGTAAGTAATAACGAACGCTAAATGCCAAGAATATCTATTTATTTATACTACTATTTTACTTGCAAAAAATTAATTAGAACCAATTCGTTTTTATTATTTCCAAACTTCAAATAAAAAAATATAAATCTCTGAGATATCGATATTTACTTATTAACTTGTGACTTATCCTAATGACACTGAAGAGCTTGGGAAAAAATAAATTCTTGATGAAAAACAAGTTGATCTTTTAAATAAATTAACAAAAACTATATACTTGTAAACATTGTAAGCTTAGGAATCAAATATAATTTTTCATCTGCATTTACAAAGTACAACAAAAATTTAAATCTGAAATACAAATTAAGCATTGTAATGCCGCTTTAGATTATCAATGTGATGTTGTTCTAGTTCTCCAGTTTCTTCCAAAAAGTTAATAATTTTCACAACTTCTGAAAATAAAAATACATCGTTAATTCGGTACATAATTTGTAGATAAGTATAAAGTATCTTACGGTTTTTATTATTTTTATCCATAAACATAATTATAGTAGCAAAACGCTTTACGTTCATTAATCCCACTAAGTAATTAAACAAGAACTGTTGATGCGGTTTTAAGGAAAACTCAGCCAATATCGTAAGTATATCACAAAATAAATCACTTTCGAGAAATTCTTGAAATATATCTGGCAAGTCACTTGGAGAAATTTTCTACAAAATTTAATATAACGTTAAAAATAATCGATCCTCGGTTAAGTCCATTATTTATCAATGTAAATTATATAATAGGAATTATGGACTGTAACAATTAATAAATAAAACTTTTTATTCATCTGCCAACGTTTCGTCATATGTCAATGTTCTAATTTTGCAATTGGTTTCTCATTATAGAGCCCTGAAATAGTCGACAAAAACTGACAAAATATTGGCAGATAAATAAAAGGTTTTATACATTCATTGCTGTCCATAATTCCAATTAAACAATTTACGTTAAAAATGACTGCAATGAAAATAAATCCAACCTGAAGAAATTTAAATTTTCTTTCATGATTTGTTCCTAGTTGTTGCCAAATATTTGTGAATTGTAGACATGTTTTAGGTACAATAATTTCAATTTGTGGGTCTTCTAAGGCTGTTGTAGTTTCAACAACTTCCGTCACTGGTTTTTCTTTTTTAATGGACGATTTAGAATTAGGTATATCGACTTCCTCTATTGGGATTCTTTTAAGAGGTTTCTAAAAATAAGTGTAAATTAATATAAGTGTATGACTATAAATTTAGGGATAGACCAAAGACGATATGGACGGATGAAATTAGGAAAGGTATGAACGTCTGCAACCTGATTCAGGACGATGTATTGGATAGAGCGAAGTGAAAGCGGAAGACGAGGAAGGCAAACCCCACCACCATGTGGGAATAATAATAGCAAAAGAGGAGAGAAAGATAAATATCTAATATGGATTTAGACTACGTTTCACTAACGTGGTAGCAACGTTAGAAACCAGTTTGGAATCGCTCTTTCTGCCATTTATTTACGACAAAGATGGTCGTTGTGTTGAGTTAAACTTTGTTGAGTGTTGAGTAACACCACCAATTTTACGGAGGGTAAAGGTAAGGAAAACTCTCATATGAGGGAATAATTGCAAGTGTCCAGTTGTAAGCTGTATAAAACAATTCCGAATCTATTCAGAATGACGGTTAAGTAACAACAGGGTATATGAATTAGTAGTCGCTGGCGAAGTCTATTCTACTCTAATTTCTATAATATCCTATGTAAATTCCAATTCTATCCTATTTTAGAATTTTGGCGCTTTCTTAAAAATGTACCAATATGTCACTGTAACTCCCCTCTAATTTAACGCTTTCTGCCAGACACTTTTGCACACATAGATAGGGTTATCCTTACTTCTACCCAAAGAGTACGTAGGATGAGGAACATCTCTTAGTGGTGAAAAATTCAAATTCTCTTCAAATAAGGGATTCATGGAACGCTTGAGGCGACTTGAAGCTAAAAGCGCCATCTGACGGTAAATAATCGTGAGACCTATAGAGATTCATTTCCTTAACACAGAGATGTTCCTCCTATACAGGGTGTCCCAACGTGACCAGTCATTAGAAGTTTCCGGAGAACCTAAAACAATAGAAATCTGAAAATTGGGATTATAGCCTAACTGGAATAGAGCTATCTTCCTAAAATATTTAAGTTTTCTGACACTTCCCGTTATACCGGAAGTCGACACTAAAATCGTTATTTCAAATGGCATGCCCTATTTGTTTTTACATATCTCGATTGATTTAATAATTCTGAGCATCTTTCATAACAACTAGACCTTATTTAATCCTTAAGGTTTTCAAGACAAAATACTTTTATTGGAAATTTCACAGCAACGGACGTTTTGGAAAAAGTTCGCTATTCCCACATTAAATTGGGTAGGAAACTCGACATAGGATCGTTTCCGGTATAACTGGAAGTGTCAGAAAACTAAAAATATTTTAGGAAGGTAACTCCAATCCAGTTAGGCTTTAATCCCAACTTTTAGATTTCTATCATTTCAGGTTCTCCGGAAACTTCTAATGACCGGTCTAGCAGGTACACCCTGTATACTCCAAGCCTCTATCCTCCATAATCAAATTCTCTACCTTGGATCTTAAATGAGGAAGTTTGTTGATAGGTTCAATTAGAACATGCTTCGTAGAACTTCCCCATGTTTTCTCTAATTCGTCATCGAGCAATTTATTTTTTTCAATAATCGACGTTTCTTTCCATTCTTTCAGCACAGTCTTTTGTTCATCTGGCGTATAAGTTTTTTGAGTTTCGGTCTTTGCAGGTCTAATAAGTACTTCTTCAATCAATGCCTGTTCTGGTTTTTTCAAAATTGTCTTGGGTTCGTCGAGTTTAACGTCAGGTTTTACTTCATGAGCAACACGTTGTGTTTTATTTGGAGTATTTAACTTTGCCTCTAGTTTGATGAGTTCAGAATGTGATTGTTTGTTGTTAGGTTCCAATTCTAAGATTCTTTTTAAATCTTGATGAGCTTCAATTAATTGGTCCAGTGCCGTTTTTGCTGCTGCTCGACGTTGTAAAGCCTTTACATAATTGGGTTCTAAACGAAGAGCGTTCGTACAGTCGATTTCTGCGTTTTTAAACCTAAATAAATAACATTTAAAAAAAAAAGAACTTAAAAACTAAAAACCCGGAAATAATTACTTTTGTAGTTTTAAATAACATAATGCTCGATTTGCATAAAAAACTGTATCGTCCGCATATAAATTAATTGCTGTTGTGTAAGATTCGATAGCTTCAGCCCATTTTTGGTCTTTTACAAATGTATTTCCCTAAAAAAATGATAAGTTATTATCTTTAAATATATAAAATAGCAGGTGAATAGACGTCTAAAAGAAAAAAAAATAGATATCTATCATATAAAAGTATCAAACACTTTACACGTTACCATATGATTTTTGATAGTTAAAAGCTTTTATTTTTTATGATTTTTTGGAACGAACTTCTTTTTTTAGATTTAGAATAAAAATCGTGGAGACCATAACGTAATGAAAAAGAAAGTTTCAAGAGTACACATACCACATTTTGGGAAACACTGTTCTATTTTAATCGTTAAAAAAATTGAACTTATTAACGTTTCCATTACTATGATCGAGCAGCAATTTACAGCTTCGGCTTCAATACTAATTCAGTTCCAAAGAACCACGTAAAGGGTCTAGCCGAATAAGCATATCTCAGGGGACCCAGGGTGCCTGCCGTTTGTTTTGTTCTTCTCCACATATACCTCTAGGTGGGAGTAGTAAGTATACTCGATATTAGACCGTTACTCCTTCTATTATCGGAGCTAAAGGGACACAACGCTTACTTACTTTTCCTTTAACTTAATTTTTTTCTCTCCAAAACTAATACAGATAACGAACAAATTTTTCAAAATAACATTTAAATTAATGAATTCTATATTCTGTATTTGAAAGCTCACCCGAACGGATTGACTGTCAAAATTTCTACAGAACCTCCATTCAAAAGACTAAAGCGCATAGATCCAAATCAATTTATAAAGTCATAAGATAAATTTATATTCCATTTTCCCAAGCCTTTCCGTCTTAACTATGGTCAATGGAGACATTTTTATATTATATTTTACTTTCACTTATTTATGTTATATCTTATTTATTTATGTTTTTATTTTTTATATTTATTTAATGTTATCATTTATTCCTTGTTTTTTATATATTATCTCTTTTTTTTTAAGTTTCATTTTCATTTTTGTATTTTCTTATTTTTACTATATTTTAATTTTTAAGAGGCGCAATTATTTATTCCTAATAAACAAATAAAGTTTTATATAATAAAAATCAAATTTCAAACCATAAAACACAAAATATTATATAAAACTAAGAGGGGGGTATGAAAACAGGCCGCTAAATATTTCATTAATTCTTTTTGCCATTTAAATATTTTGGTGTAAGCACAAACAAAAATACAGAATATAGAATTCATTAATTTAAATGCTATTTTGAAAAATTTGTTTCGTTTATCTGTATTAGTTTCGGAGAAAAAAATTTTAATTTAAGAGTTGTAAACCCTCTAGCTCCGATAATAGAAGGGGTAGCGATCTAATATCGAGTATACTTACTACTCCTACCTCGAGATATATGTGGAGAAGAACAAAATAAACGTCATGCTAAAAAATACCCTGGTCCCGCTGAGATATGCTTATACGGGTAGATCATTTTAAAATATAAATAGCATTATAAAAACTGAAGTCAGATCAGTTATGAAAAAAGGAAATAAAATAATCTGTTTTGTAAGTTATTAACAATGAGGTATATCGCATATGAGTGATGTCAATGCATTTCCACGAGAAAAATGTAAAATTTTCTTTTGGACGTCTATACACCAGTCATCCTGTATTTAATTATATTATAATAATACTTTATCTTTTGCTATATAAGCCTCATCTTTACGACGAAGTATTTCTTGTTCAGTAAGGATATCGACAGACTCCTCACATTCATCAGTGTCTTTTTCCTTATCAATTTCTTTACAGGCTGCTTCGACGTCAAATTTGGACCATGCCTCATAGTCGCCAGATAGTATTCGTTCAGCTTTTTGCTGAGATTGTTGACTAGTTTTTTTGAACTTTTTACTTCTCACAGGTGGAAGGTTCTATAAAAATGTCATAATACCGTCATTAAATATTAGACATAAAAGAACTGAAGCAATAAGTCAAAAAAATTTTATACTACCTTTGTATCGGTTGAGTCACTTTGTGAAATCAAGTTTGACTCTTTACGTTTCATTTCTTCTTCCCAGTTCGTTAAATCTTTAATATAAAATTGAAGGTCCTCGGCATTATCTTTGACTTGTTTTTGGATTAAAATTGAATCCATTTATGGTTTTAAAAGAACTTTTTCTGGAATATTTAATTCTTGCAGTTTAAAATTGGTTGTGATTTCTTTTTTTCAATAAATAAAACTTGAAATTAATAAAATCCCTACGTATTTTTACCTAAAAACCCTATAAATACTAATTCAATTAGGTTGGTAATAGTTAGTGACATTTCACAAGTTCTCTTTTCTTGAAATCTTTGAAGATTTAAAAGTGAGTAATTTTTATCTAAAATCATCACAGAAATTATATGAAAGTTTTAAATAATAATTATTTATTTATGATTAGTTTTTTATTTATTGACTAAAGCATATTTTATTTTTAATATAGCTCCTGATTTACAAAATTCTTTTACTAACCTTAAATTTTGTTGTCAGGATAAAACATGGCCAAGTCAAAGAATCATACAAATCATAATCAAAGTGAGTATTTCTTTACAATTTATAACAAAAATTACAGTGACTAAATATTTATTATCTGATTTTTAGACCGTAAAGCACATCGAAATGGTATCAAAAAACCAACACAATATCGCCATGAATCTACATTAGGCGTATGTATTAAGTCGGATTTACATTATAGAATAATATAATCTATAGTACTCTATAAGAATTAAAGACACGCAAATAGAACGAGTTAATCTTAGACATTAACATTTTTTACCTTTTAAAAACTATTTTATATTATAACTGATTACTCTGGCCAGGCTTTGGGGAGAGTAAGGTAGGTTAGCGTGGCGCCAAGAATTGACGACGGTTCCTGATAAAACAAGTCAAAAGAAAACGAAAATGAAGAGTGGCAATTTGCGAGTTTTCGCTTCGTTTTCGATAAAAACCGGATTTCAAGACGCATTTTTCTTATGTGAAATGATTTTGAGAAATCTGTCATTTAAGACGTAGCTATGGGGACTGTCATTTATTTAAAGTTAATTCATATAAATTCATCCAACAATTTCCTACTACAAATGCCAAAGGGGCCCAAAAGAAATTGTAGTCACCCGAATTTCATTATTTGACTGAATGTGCATTTCCTGACACCACGAAGTTTTTACACAAAATTAAATGTTTTAACATCAAAATTAGGCTGCAAATATCTATGAGTTTTCAGTATTCGTTGAAAATCTTTATGAATACAGATACTGCATTATTAGAGCATTTTAAATTTATAGAATATTTTTAAAATCTAGTCATCTTTAAAATACGTGGGAAAAATAAATGGGAATTATTATCACTCAATAGAAACTTAATATTGAAAACGTGTTCGTAAATAAAAAATATTGAGTGTTTAAATTGGACCATGTAAATTCCCAGGCTTGCTTAGGCCTCATGCTGACGTCAAAATTTATCGATTTCTCTTGAAATTTTGATTTTGGGATAATTGACACGCTATTTAGTTTTTATTGGCCTTACTTTATGGCTACACAAAAGCATAAAGTTGGGCGATTTCAAATACTCAAAGCGCCACGCTAATCTTACTCGTGCCCAGGCTTTAGATTAGGAATGACCAACCATTTAGGAAAATTTCTCTATAAACATTAGAAGATTGGGTCTATTTTACATGGCATGTCACCTGTAAAGTGAGACGACAATTGTCATTTTCGTGCAATTTCTCGTTTTCAACTAATCGACGATACACACTATATTAAAGAATATCAATAGAAAAAAAAATCGAATTACATTAGATTTTGTTTTTATTTTTAGATGGACGCCAAATTTTTACGGAACCAACGGTTCTCTAAGAAGCACAATTTGAGTCCAGCCAAGCAGTTGAAGCGAGCGGCCGTTCGTAAAGCCATCGCTGCCAAGAAAGCTGCAGCTGCTGCTAAGAAATAGATGTAATTTTCTTATTAAAAAAATAAAAACAACTTTTAAGTTAAAAAAAGAAAGAACGTTTTATTATTTTATAATCCAACATAACAAATTAATTAGGGCTCATTAAAAAATCATCAAGTGTCTGATTTGGTTTATTGGGACGTACTAATCTTTTAACTTGGGACTTTTTTTTGGTAAAAGAAACTTTATATAGGGATGGTTGAGGAAAATCGCAGGTTGGATGTCCTCCTAAGCCACTGAACGCTTCAGAGGGCAGAGGCCGAAAATTCACAAACGCTGAGCTCGAAGGAGTTTTGAAAATTGTAAACTGAAACAAAAAAAATAAAATTAATTATATGTTGATAAAGTTAATTAAAATCAATTTTCTCTTATACAATTTAAGAATTTTTTTAAATTAAAATTTCATGATAATAGGATCTCATATAACTCCATAGTTCGTAGAAAGCTGTATGAGGCGATGGAATAACTATAGAATAATCCAAAAGCTAACAAAGCTGATAAAAATACATACATATATACCAGTGGTGTGCGGTGACTTGAAACAGGGCATGCGGTCAGAAAGGGAGGGGGGGAGTTTAAACCCGAATTTTTAAACTTATAAACATGGTATTATATGTATTTATTTTTAAAAGTTAGCCTTATTCAACGCTTCTTACAAAAATCACCAATAACCGCATCATATAATGTATTTAAAAAACGGCGAAAACAGCTCTTTTCCTAAAGAATGGAACATTTGTATGGCCTCTAGTCTTGCTAACAAGGTCGAGGAAGGAACTGCAGAGGGTATTCAGAGGATTCGAGATGGAATCGCAAAAGTACGGCTTACATATATGTAAATGAGAAAAAAACAAAGTATATGGAAATGGGAGTGGATGTGGCAAAGGAGGATGAGTTCGTGGAGTTCCGAGCAGAAGGAAAGGTTTACAAGGTCGAGAAAGTGAACAAATTTGAGTATCTGGGAGTGGTGGTCACAAATAAAGGAAGCAAAGACGAGGAGATAGAGAAAAGGGTCCTGAAGGCAAGCGGAGCAGTAGGGGCACTTATAACAGTATTGGGGTCAAAAAATTTATCAAGAGCGGTAAAAATAAGACTAAACGAGACCGTCATAGGACCAACAGTCCTGTATGCGTGCGAAACCTGGACTGTGAAAAAAGAAAATAAAGCCTAACTGGAGATATGGGAAAGAAAGGTATTGCGAAGGATTTTTGGAGGGGTGAAAATGATAGAGGAGTTGTGGCGCAGGCGGACAAACAGAGAGGTGATGGAATTATTCAACAGGCCCAAAATAACCCAAAAAATAAGAGCACAAAGAGTCAGATGGCTAGGACATGTAATGCGGCTGTCAGAAAATAGATGGGCAAAAAGAGTACTGCTGGAGGTGGGAAAAGGAGAAGAGGAGGACCTATGAAAAAGTGGTTTGAAGCCGTGAAAGCTGACGTGGAGGAACTAATAGGAAACAGCTGAAGGGAAATGACAAAAGACAGGAAGAAATGGAAAGGACTCGCCAAGGAAATAGAAGCCAAAGGCCTATAGCGCTGCAATATATATATATATATATATATATATATATATATCTCTCATTCATGTCTACTCAATATTTTTAAGGGGATATTGCAGTTTCTCGGGTGCCAAAATTTGACAATGGATCTCTATAGATCTCGCCAAAAAAAAAAGAAAATGAAAAGTACAATTTTCGGAGTTTTCAAGAAAAATTGCATTTTAATAGCACGACAAAAAATTTTAATGTTTTAATGTAATTTTTTTTTTTAATTTTGTGAATGTAGCCATTTTTGGAACTCCGAAGTTCTGACAGCTGCTCGCAACTAATTTGGAAGTAGAGTGTAGCCCCCGGCAAAAGTTTGAAGGTAAAACCCCCAAAATAAAAAGAAATCCACCCCCAACGTATTTTTCAAGAGAAAATAGCAAGTTAAGTGTGACGATCGCTTTGTTTTTTAACCAAAGACGTTGTCGATGCAACTTTTAAAACTCGATATCTCGAAAACTAAGCGAAAACTCGACAAATTGTACTCTCATTTTCGATTTATTTTAACGAGATCTATCAGAATCCGTCATGCGTACATCCGATCAGCCATTACTTGAACGAAATTCGTTTGATTTTTTCGTTTGAAATGATCCCATTCAGAGATATCCTGGTCATCGCAAAATGCTTTTTTTGAAAGGAACTTTTAAAGATCAGCAATAGCAGCTTTCAAAATTATTATTTTTACAAATAAAAATTTTAAAAATGCAGTTAAAGTTACCATAATATGTGTACACATTTTTATATTGATAAATTCAAAAGTTTTCTCAGGAAAAATTATTGAAAAATTCTTTTTTTTTGGCCTCCTGACTGTATATAACCCCTCAAGAATGTGTATAAATAATTTTCCAATTATAAAAATTCTTAAAGCGTACAAAAGTAGAACTATGCATTACCTTTTCTTCTGCTTTCTTTATTTTACGATCTTGAAATACTGTTTGGGAAGTGATTGAGGTAGATTTCAATGGCAAATATGGTGTTGGAACATTTTTTTTTAATAACATTTCGTCGGGCTGTAAGAAAATATAATTTAATAAACACGTATTCATAAAATATGTTAACTTTACTCACGGAAGTGGTTGAATTTTTTTTACTAATTTTGTAAACTTTTCGCACTTTGACGCCATCTTCTTCTTGTTCGCTGGTTTCTGGAGATTTCGTCTCTTCGAGTTTTCTTTTTAAACTATCATTCTTATATTTATAGGTTTCTAATTGATTTTCTAATTCTCTGAAATATAGAGGGAAGTAATTAGTGTACTTGAAATTATAAATGAGAGAAGGTGCCGGTTAGATTTGAATACGTTTTGAATATTGAACACGACTTGAAAATTTAATTTGAACTAAATGATGATCGCCAACATAAGATTCGTGAGATTATATATACTAGAAATATCTGCTGTGACGCGTCACAGAGCTTTCTTTAAAACATTAAATTCACTGTTAGTTTGAAAAAAAAAACTAAATAAAGCCTACGATTGGTTAAAGAATTATATAAAAATATAATAATAATTAAATATTTTTTTAAACAGAACTATATGTATATAGTCGTATATATAATGAACTCCCATCCTCTACCTCAGAACTCCCTTTATTTGAATTTTACCAGGAAAAAGTGTCAAATAAAAGTATAGGCTTTAATGAGTCTAATAACCATAGCAAGTTTAGAGAAAATCGTTAGATTTGTTAGCCAATAAAAAATTACCTTATTTTGAGTTCTGCATTTTCTGAAGAAGTCTTTTCACTCTCCAATTTCTTGATTTCTTGCTCTAATTTGTTTATGTAACTCCTTTGTTTACCCGTTTTTATTTTTTGTTGTTCCATTTCTCTAAAAGAATACGCAAATTTGTTTTTTTTTTTATATTTATTTAAGGCCATATTGCAATAAAAATTAATTAAAAAAGGAACAGTTTTATAAAATGTTCTAAGGTGTTAGCATGCGTCTGAAAGCGAATGTTTACAACAATTTGACGTCATTAGTCTTCGGGACAGGGGTCTGACATTGATTAAATAAAGTACCCAATTACAGTAACGCGCTAACTAAATAATGAATGGTTTGTAGAGTGTCTTGGAAAGTAGAGAATTTTACACTGCGGGATCTTGTTAAGACTAGTTAAGAGATAAACATACCAACTTTTCACATTCCTAGAAGCCGATGAAAGGTGGGTGGGTCTAAAAAGGTCCCGTTTTTCGGTTTATCGTTTATTAGTACTGTGACAATAACTAGCGACCTTCAAACTACAAAATACCAATAACCAACTGAACTTTTTTACAAATTACCATTAATATTTATTTTCTTGGCTGACACCAACTCCAAATAAAGTAGTAAAAGAAAGTAATAACAATAGTTGTACATTATATCATCTTAATAATTTGTAAGTTGTAGACACTGCAAGGATACGCCAGTATTTTGTTACTTTTTAGTGCATTTTTTGTTTAAGATTTTTTTATTTATTTTGAAGTCAGTTTTTCCTTTTTTTATAATTTTTATTTATTTCTCGGTTTTTAGTGATCTGAAGTTTGATAACTGATTTTATTTCTTTGAAATGTTATAAGTTACTTCTTCATCCCCTTTTGCTGTTAAGGGTTGAAACTTTTTACTTTTAAATGTAATGAAAGAACATAGTGGAAAACTCCTTCCAATAAAAAAAAACATCATAATTCGATGATTCAGGTAATTGTCACTATTTCATCCCCTATTTTCATTCTTAGGGGGTGGATTTTTTTTTCAAAATGAAATGTGAAAAATTTAAAGGTACGATGTACGAAATAGAAAAAAAATTATCGAAATCGGGTTAGCCAGGAAAATTTTATAATTTCATTCATAATTTTTAACCCCTTATGATTCGAGTTTTTCTTAAAAATGGGATATGAGATTAATTTAAAATTATGTTCTACCAACAAAAAAAAATTAACAAAATCGAGCTATCCAATAAGAAGTTAATACTTCATCCCTTAGTTTTCAACTCCTTAGAAGTGACCGTTTTCTTTCAAATTAAAATGGGACAATTGGGGATAATTGTTTAAAATAAAAAACTAGTAAAATTTGCAACCAGTTTGCTTCTATTTATGTTTTCTCTATTTATGATAGTTTCTGAGATAGACACCCTTAAAAGTTAAATACCGTAGTCAAAAATTTTCTACCTTTCAAGACACTCTACAAACCATTAATTTTTCGATTAGCTCGCTTCTGTAATTGGTTACCTTTTTTAATTATCATCTTTTTAATGGTGGGTCAGATTCAAAAATGTTAAAGGACTTTCCAACTAAGAATTTTATCTCCTATTTCAACTTTTGAAGAAACTCCATAACTCACTCCTATATACGAGAAAATTTCTATATAATCAAAAACTAGATTCTCAACTACTTTTATCAAAACTGTAGTTTTGTAACAACAAGTACAGACGAAAAAACTAATCCTTGTTTATCAATTTTGATTGAAATTTACTTAATTTATAATTATTGTTGTTATTAGCATCCATATTGTTTAATATATAAAAGATTAAATTGTATTAATATTAAATCGTGACAATTTAATCTTTTAAATATTTTAGTTAATTTGTTCACTAATTCATCAAGAACTAGTTTTTTATATTACCGTTTAAGAACAACAACCATCGTAGCTAACGACTTTGGATTTTGATCGTATTTAATCATATTATTTACTTCAGATACAGTCGCTTCAGCGATTTTTCTAATATTTTCTAACAAATCTAATTCTTCTGTTAATTGTTCATTTTTCATCTTTATTTGACTCATGCTTGTCAAATCTTGAGCCATATGACTGATTTGTTCCTTTAATGCTATAATTATGTTTGATTTGGCCGTGTATTTATGTTCTAGTTTGGTCACCATAGCTCTACAAAGGAATGCCATCGTTAAAAGTCGAATATTAATTTCATAATACTCCTTAATTACCTTAATCCTTTATTGGATTCCTCTAATTTTCGAGCTTTTTCTTTAAAAATGTCGACTTCTTTCGTTTTATTTTGAAGTTCCCAATTGGCTGAATCTAATTTATATGTAAGCAGCTCACAGTCATCCTGTTTGGACACGTTCAGGGCGGTTGTGAAAAACACTTTTGTAACATTTTTTTCTTTGGTTGGTTTACGGCATTGAGGACAGGATTTTGATCTGAGTATAACAAATAAAAGATTTAAATTGAGATGAAATAAAATAATTGATTCAATGATTACCTTTCTAGCCACTGATAAAGGCAATGAGAGTGAAACAAATGTCCACAAGGTAAAACGACGACATCAGAAGAAGCTGATTGATCGATTAAATCTTGACAGATCACACAACTTATATGCATTTTAAAAGTGTCACTTATAATTATGTTAAAATGTATTTATTAAAAACAATATGATCATTAGAATCGCATATAGTTTATCTGAGTACACCTAGGAAACTAACGAAACTTATAACCCTTCTAACACATATATTAATGCTACCACTGGTATCACTGTTTTGAGGCACTTCGTGTTGTTTGGATCAATTCAAATTTCGTTAAGTTTCGCTTTTGGGAACAGTTTTGTAAACATTGGGCACAGCCGGGCACAGCATTGGTGATTGGCGGTGATTGGGAGTTGGGACTGGTTGGGACCGTTGGGACATCGAAGATTAGCGAACGTCAACGAACCGATTCGTTGGTCGAAAGTGGTCGAATTTCGAAAGCGTCAAAAGGTTAGACACCGACATCTAATATAGATGATATCCGATGATAGGGAGATTAGAGCGATTTGAGACCTTAAATCTGCTTAAAACCCATAAAACCTGCAAGACCTCTAAAAGCAGAGGAACTAGAGTTTGGCACTGTAATTACAGATATAATATGGTATTTTTTGGCGTGAGCATTATGCACATATCGCACGTATATGTACGATTGGCTGCATAAGCGCCGGTGAAATAATTAGGTATTTCTCTCTGCTGTTTTAGTAACATTGAAACACTTTTGAAAATATTTTAGATACTGTTAGATACTTTAAAATGTGTTTCTCAACCTTTTTTTAACCGACGCAAACAGAAAAGAGGTTTTCAATTCCTAGTGTATATGTTACGGTCAATTTGATTATTCAGGACAGTTTTCATTATACATAATGACCGATAAAACCATGCTGGCAATTTAATAATTTTGTTTTTATAAAAAAATTAATAATTAATATTTATGTATGTACATAACGTCGAACCAAACCTACATCGACCTTCACCGAGTTGATAATAGAATGAAATATATGTTATCGTGAATTTAGTATATTAGAAAATATATTAAAAATGGGTTGCTTAAAAATTACTTTACAGACTATTTTTAATTGTTTTTAAAAATGCTTGTCTGTAAAGTCGGTTTACGGACGATAGTTTTACGTGATAATATCATAAAGAAACATTGATGAAAAATTGCATACTTTTATGAATTGAATTATTATCACTGAATGGTCATTATTCTGTATAATACAAAGAAGGAGTTAATTGAAAATTAGCAAAATAAAATCAGACTGAAAATTATGAAAGAAATCAATTTAAAACATATTAAGTAAATTGTAGAAAAAAACATAAAATACGTTGTCTAGTAGGATTCAACAATTGCCTCTCTATCGCTTGTATCGCATTCTCGCTTGAAAAAGTACAATTTTTACTTTTTTTTACTACTATATAGTAAAAGGAAGTATTGTAATCGGGTCAAATTTTCGAATTTAAGCTTTCACTGGAAATACATATTTTGAGGTCTCCTGAGTCCAAAATAGTGGTTTTTAGAGACATGTTTGTTTGTGTGTGTGTGTGTGACAACCATATCGTATCGAAAGCTTTATCCGAATGTCGCCAAACTGGGAATTCAACCTGCATATTATATCTAGTTATGCCGCGAAGCTCTTGGTTGAAATCTGTTAACCGAAAGCTCTACTTTATTCTTCAAGTTTTTAAGCTTTTTCAATTTTTTTCGTAAACGGCTGCAACGATTTTTTTAAACTTACTATAGTTCTTAGACTCATTAGTGGCTGCAACTTTTATTTGAAACTATTTCCTGGGAAAATTCGAATAAGAACGGTTGTGGGGTGAAGGTTAGGTCTTCGTATATGTTATATGTACATATAGGTTGTATGCATATAGTTCTGTTTATATGTATAGCTATAAAGTGCTTATAATTCATATATTTTATACAACTTGTACCAAAAGCGAGTTTCATAACTGAAAGTAAAAGAAAGTACTGTGACGCCTCAGATATTTTCAAAATGATATCAGACTAAAAATTATGAAGGGAATCAATACAGATTATACAAATTATACAGGCTTATTGTAGAAGTTCTTGAAGAAGCTCGCGTGGCGGCGTTCCAATAGCAGAACTCTATCGTGCCTCTCTATCGCTTGTATCGCGTTCTCGCTTGCACGCACGGGCTCAAACGGAACGTGACACTTTTTCGTACAGGCTGCCCATGTTCATCAATTTATAAGACGTTATCACGTCTAAAATTTTAAATAAAACGAACGGAACGGTATACTAACGGAACTATGGAGCAACGGAACAAACCTTTTATCGCTTTTATCCCTTTTATAAGAAACATTGGGATTGTTGGGGATAAAGTTAGATAAATCTTTTACATTAAAGTGAGTAAACAAACGGCATTAAAAATATTAAATGAAGAGAGATAAAATATGATGGAAGAGGAAATCGAGGAAATTGAGAAAATTGTGTAACAGACTTCTACTTCTATATGTTTTACTGTTAAAAGCAGTTCATTTTATTTCTTCAAATTTCGTCCAATTAGTATTTTAAACGTAATAAAAAAATGTAAATAAAAATATAATTTAAATATGACAAGTGAATTAAATATAATAATGGAAAAATCGAACAAATATAATATGAAAAATTAGAAAAATTGATAATCATTTATTGCCAACATTAATATTAATACACTTAAATCCCTATCTACCAAACTAAAGGCTAACTGGTGATCCTTGTCTTGATTACGAGATATAGGTAATGTCATCCTTTAATATTTTCTTCTCATAAAAGGTAAATTTTTATTAGTGTTTGATTATTTGGTTTAAAAAAATACATCTAAATTGCCGACAGAAAAATAAGCTATAAAAAATGGAAAACTCAATACAGCTCATTCATCTAATAGTTGTAAAATGATTGAAATGCTCTCTTCATTAAGTGAGGAATTATGGACAATAATAAATAAAAGTTATCAAATAATTCCACGACGAGAAGAAGAAAAAAAATGAAATGTTATTTTAGATTTTCTAAAAATAGAGTCGTGAAATATTGTCGCGTTTTCAATCTATAAATAATATTATGACTTGAACCGTTTGTAAACTAAAAATGTGGAGTGTATTATCGATATTAATTGTATTTGCTCGATTTTGGACGTTGCAAAGTGAAGAGATTGGTGAGATTGAAATGACCAAGTCGATTGGGTGAAGCTTATTATTATTTTGTCGTTTTCAGCCTCGTTTTATGGCTCCAGTTACATATCATTGCCGTTACAGGAGGCGTACGCGACAAATAACATTGAGTTCAGCTTTCGTACATGGCTTCCAGACGCTTTGTTCCTGCTGGTCGCTGGCCGGACCGATTTTTGTATGGTGCAACTGGAGGCCGGCTTACTGAAGCTACGAATCAATCTTGGCGCTGGCGAAGAGGAAATTTCATCGCCCCAAGATGTGAAGTTCAACGATGGCGAGTGGCACAAAGTGCATATTCTGCGAAAAGAAGCGAATCTCACGATGGAAGTGGACCATGTGCATGTTGTCAAAAAGCGTCTGCCAGGATTGTTTTTTGAATTGAACATCCAATTTGGAATTTATATCGGCGGCGATGGACAGTTCAAGGAGCAATTTTTAGGTCATATGGTCGGGCTTCGCGGTTGTATCGCAGATTTAATGTATGCTGGTACAAATTTGTTACAACTAGCTCGACGTCGACAAGGAAGCACCAAAGTAAGAATTCAAAAAACGATAGTCCTTAATATTATTACTATGAAGAATAAATGAAGGAAATATCTCTCTATGTTAAAAATATAGTAGCTTATTTAATAGATACGTGGTAACTTTATTGTCGCTCTATACTCGCTCTATAACTAGTGCCTATAGTGGCGATATATACAAGTTTTGAACAGTCTGATTTCACTGTGCTCGAGTGTTGATATATCAGTGTAAAACAAGTGTGAACTACAGGTAAAATTTTCACCGTGTTATTGGAGTGTGATTTCAGGGTATACTTGGTGTATTCTGCATTTACACTGAGGTTATACCGTAACACACCGTGGAAACGAATCTGCTAGATTGCGTTAGCAACAATATGATATATATGTATATATACTTGTTTAGGTTTCTCTCTCCTTACATAAATTTTAATATTGTTTTGTAGTTTAATATTAGTTTGAAAAAGAACTTTTATCGAACTATTATTGTTCGCTTTCCATTGTTCAACTCCTATATTCTTTCCCTTTTTATCAGAGATCCATCAAGGATTTAATTAGGGATGTGAGATTGATGGAAAAAAATCGATTTATGCGAAAAAATCGATTTTTTCTATTATTTAAAATTCTACTTCCTTTTCATATTCCAATAATGATGAAACCTAAGAGATTCATACTAACAATTTATCAGATTAAAAATCAAATAAAATGATATGAATACAAAAATAACCAATTCAAAACTAAAAATTAAAGCGAATCTTCCATTAAACTTTCAAGGTAAGGAATAAGGGAAATATGATTATTAATACACAATTTCAGTACCATTAAACGTTTTATAATAAAAATGAAATGATGAGCATCCTAACAAAATTACAACCTTATTGTCTCAAAAACTATTTTCGATTTCAATCTTTTAATAATGAATTTTAAATTTAACAATCAAATATTTCAATGAATGTCTATTATATTTAAGTGACAAGAATGAAAAAAACCGTTACAGCTAGTTTGCATTTAAGTTTGCGCTGTTTATGAAAATCGATTTAAACGCGTAATTTATATAATCGATTATTTAAAAATCGATTATCAGAAAATAATAATCGATTATTTTTTAACATCCCTAGATTTAATCCATTTGGAAACTAATACTAATAATTATTCAATAAATTGATTTTTGATACAAGGTCTACAATAAAATTAAATATTACTCGTTAGAGATAGACAGGACACAGGGAAGTCGTTCCATCCCAAACTTATTAGATTAACGATAGACGCCATTAGTATTTATGTAAGACCACTATACGTCAATAGCAGCCCCCTACAACTCCATGTTACCAAAAATAGGCCTATTTTGTCCGCGCTTGCAGACAGCGCCAGTAATATTAGTTGAAAACAAGTTGAACGAAGACTGACGAAGACCGAAGCCTTTTATGGAGGTCGGAGGTTAGAAATAATTTTTTTTTAAACGGCAGGCAAATTATTTTTATCGCTTTCATTATTATTGTTATAACATAGGAGAATAATTATGATAAGCATTTTTTTATAATAAGTATAATAACTCTGATAAGTATTTGAAACGTTCAAGTGACAGGGGGACAGGGGGCTGTTTTAGACGTATAACTCGTATAACATAAATAGTTAACAGCTGTTTTTAAACTAGCCTGCCAGCGCCACCCAAAAGTACTAAGATTTGCGGCATAGTTGGTCATTTTTTTAGTATTTATCGTATTTAAGTGTTAGGGGGCTGGTCAATATTCTAAGGCGTCTAAGGGTGCAATCTCATACATCGCTCGCTTTCCAGCGATTTGGGTCACTTGGTACGACTTCAACCAATGTTCTACCAAAATTTGAAATTAAACTGCTGCCCTAGCGCCGCTAGCGTCAAATTGTTGAAGCTTGAAATCGCTCAAATGGCAGTAATCTTTTCACCAATTTCAACATCCTGGCAGCACATTGGTCGAAATCGTACCACGTGACCAAAGTTGCTGGAAATCGAGCAATGCATAAAATTGCACCTATAAGTTCAAATCGCAATGAAAGCTACGGGTTTTCCCGAATTTCAGTAGGTTTGTTCCAGACGTTTAAGCAAAGCACGTCCACGTAAGACAAAGAGCAAGGCACACTGACCAAGAGACAAGAGTGAGTGAAGAGACGCCCCAGCCCTCAGCCGTTTGGCCGCACCAGAGCAAGAGCCGATCTATGAACGTACATTTTTATGACTATAGCTCGCCCGGAAACTGTTTTGGAGGTGTTTAAAGACCGCAAAACCAGTTTTAAATTAGGCTGAAGCCCTTGCTTCATGATTTTCACTCACTCTTGTCTCTTGGTTAATGTGTCTTACTCTTTGTCATTCGATGGACGTGTTTCAATATCATCAAATGTACAAGTGGAACAAACCTAGTGTATTCACGATGTAACACCAGTGCTGCCAGAACATGGGATAAATTTACTCTCTCTTTATTATTACGCGCGCTACACACAACGAAAGTGTATATAACGAGAAGAAGCCTTTAAGGAATATCCATAACCCACGTAACGCACTCTTCCAGGAAGAGGGGTATGCTCCAATGTTATGTACGGTTAAAGGATATAATAATAGGTAGTCTATATGGCGTTACAAAGCAGGGGTTCAAAAAGTACGAAAAACACGTTACGTGGTTTATGGATGACCTTAACCAGAGTTCAAGAAAACCACACCAGCATACACGCTTTCGTTGTGGGTATAGCGCGCGCAATACGGCGAGGGCAAATTTATCCTACGATTTGACAAGACTGTGTAACACACGGTTATTCAAACAGCACCGTGTCTACACTGAAATTACACTGTATCACACCGTAGCACTCCAATGTAAACATCGTGCAAATTCACATTTACACGGTGGAATTTCAGGGATTTAAAATAATGATTGCAATTGTTGTACAGTTAAATCAGTTTTTGTGCGTTTTTTATGCATTTTTTATGATATGTTGTTTGCAAGATTTTTATGTGCAAAATGAACTGAAGGCATCATTACACCATTGTAATGTTTACATCCGTGATTTTCAACTTTTTTTGTTAATAATTTTTAATGTAAAATAAAATATGTACCCCACTTGAAGGCAAAGCGGTTAGATCTCGATGATCTTCGTTTCGATTTCAATTGAACCCTAGATTTTTTTAAATTCAGTGATCACAGACATATTCTGAATTCTCTATGTTTACACATCCGTGATATGAAGTTTGTTCCAGATAAAAATAAAATCGTACAATGTCTTATCATACGGTCTATTTTCATCTCTTTCATATAAAAATAGGTTTGACTGTATTTAAATTGTTGTGATTGTAAGTAGTAATATACTTCAGTTAATTTCGGTATATTAGCGGAAAATATTACTTTCATAAAATGATTGGCAACATTTATTTTCTGCTCCCTAGAAATAGTTCAGTGAATAATTACGCGTCATAGTTATTTAAAGTTTGCAAAAGACCGTAGAGATCACAGACACCGACTTTGGGTGGAACTTACCCCTTCCAACTACATATACTGAACCAGTCTTCAACAGTGCTACGGCGACTATTCTAAACTATTTTCTTTATCCCAACATTTAACCAGCTTTTGATTTATTCTTTCATAAGTGATATTCGTCTTTATCTACAGTCCTTTTATACTACAGTCCTATATAAATCACACATTTTGTATTTTAGGTTCACGGGGTAACATGGAATTGTGCCTCTGAATTCGATATTGGTGCTAGTACAGACTTAAATTTTGTTGAAGAAAACGCTTATGTGTTACTTATGCATTCAATAGGTCGCGGAGGAGCACGGTAAATATAATTTAAAAAAGTAAAAAACGAAAAATTCTCAAAAATAAATTTTCAGGTGGCAATTTGAAATACGCACAGACCATAACAATAGCTTAATTTTATATAACACTGGCTCAAATTCGAATTCCCATTTGATGGCTGCAGAAATAATCAATGGGCAGTTAACCGTTTTACTGAATGCTGCAGTTAAAAAAGTACAATTAGTTAATAAAAAATTCATAGCAGATAACAAGTGGCATAAAATTGTCATACAATACACGGCTCATTTGTTAGAATTAACGGTAGACACAACAATGGAAATGGTTAAAATATCGTCCGTTAAATATCTGGATCTGAGCGATGCGTATTACATTGGTGGTATCGAATTGTCTCAACGATCTAGGGCTTTAGTCAATGGCGTAAAAACGACTGATAATAGCTTTTTGGGGTGCATTAAAGGATTATCCGTAAATGGTTTGTATAACATGGTTTATTTTCAAAGAAAATAAAATCGTCTATTGTACTATAAAAGACATGCGCAATATAAAAAATACGAACATTTTTTATAGCGCATGACTTGTATCGTACAAAGAACGGTGTTATTTTATTAGGAACAAATGTATTTATATAATATTAACTTATTTTTTCAGGTGAATCTATTGGACTAACTATGGCCAAATCAACCTTAGGAATCAAACCTGGAAAATGTGCAGAGCTTAACACAGTAATAATACTTTTTATTTTTACTACGCTTGTATTAACTTAACCAGCTTTTTAGGGAGGATTTTATAAACGATATTTTATCACTTTCTGTTTATTTATTCGTGTTGAATTTTTCGCAAAAAAACGTGTTCTTAATGACACTACATTGCTTAACTGGAGATTTTCTTAATTTTGACAAAAAGATCGCAAAAAGATTTTTACTAATTTTCAGTTTCAAATTTCGTGCCCTTTGTCTTAATAGCGAAGCTAATTAATTTATTTCAATATACCTCTCACACTGGAGGCTAAACCACTGAAGATAAAAACATGTAATTAGAAAATGGTATTTCTTAGAGTACAGGTATCATCAGTAAAAAACATTTCTAGAAAATCCACCCTTAAGTCGATTAAGGGTTGATTGTCGGAAAGGGGTGGTGAAAGCTTGACAGTTTTAAGTCCTATTCCTAAACTATCTACTTTCAAATTCTAATTTTATAATTATCAATACATATCCAACTTTAAAAAACTTCTTTATATGTTGATTCTTAATTCGTTCATTTAAGGGTTAAAAAATTAACATTTACCAAATTTTGTTGTTGGGTTTTTTCATAGTCTTCATAAACGGAGGTGTTCTTTTGTTAAACATAAATTGTGTTTACTAAGGTGACCATATTTTTTTATTTCAAATCCAGGACGGGAACTTGTGGTAGTGGGGGGTATTTAAATTAAATAACTTAAATATATATTATATTATAAAATAAAAATTGTACATAACAAATACTATTTAAGGATATATATTAGTATTTCTTTTAAATGAATCAATTTTTTTAAATCAGAATTACTGAGGACAAAATTTTTTATATTTTTCTGAACTATGGATATTTTTCAGTAGATCTTTTTCGCTTTGAAGCATTGTATAAAATTCTGTACAATTTTCTTCACAATTAACTTTAGTAAGTAATATCGTTTTTAGTGTTTCTATTTCAAGTTGAGTCTTGTCAAAATCGAGAGTATACTGTATGCTTCGTGCCGCGTATTTTGATATGCACAATTTTTCGATTCAAATTTTGTAAAAATAATTCTAGTTGATATATATATTTAAAATAAATATTGAAAATTAGAACCTTTTTAAAAATTCGGGACAATCCGGGACAAATATTGTTTCTAGAAAAGTCCGGGACGCAAGGTGGAAATCCGGGACTTTCCCGGCTAATCCGGGACTTATGGTCACCTTAGTGTTTACTTATTTTGTTAAATGCAACGTGAACGAAGTCACGGGTGGCTACTAGTTATTAAATATACTAACAGTTATTTATGATTAAAATTTTCATTTTTAGACCCAGTCAGCGATTGATCAAGAAATTTTAAAAGTATCTCAGCTCCAAGTGAACGAAGGACAAACTGTTCAATTTTCTCCTAGTACCATTCATATGGTTGTTGATTATTCCCGATGGAATTTAAGAGATTCATCTGTACTTTTTCGAGTTATTAAAAGTGATCATGGCTTGATTCTGACTACAAATGGAACAGTCACAGATCGTTTCTCTTTGTTGGATATGAACATGGGAAAAGTAAAACATGAAATAATAGTCATAAAAATGAATTATGAATGACAATAAATTTCTTACAGATCGGATATTTGCATGATGGAAGTGATACGATCGCAGACACAATTCATATTGAAATGAAATTAGGAGACAATTTGATCAACTCCAATTTGCCTCGATATTTACAAGGACTTTTTGCTTTTGATGTTCCGGTGTTAATCACTCCTATGAATGATCCTCCGGTGATTTCAACGGGAATATTAAGGATAGCAAAAGTATGTGTTCCTTCAGTTGCAAGCTTGTATTGAATGCATTAGTTTGCACGTGCAATATGCATTTGTGTGTGTGTTTTTTTTTTTCTAGGAATGCACTTTTATACAATTTGCATGACTTTTTGTTTTGTTTGATTTTACTGGTGAGTTTTTTTTTATTCCTTAATTTTTTTCAAAATGTTGTGATTTTGATTTAATTTTTAGGGAACAAAAAAAGTGATCACTCCTGATATTTTAAATGCAACTGATCCCGATAGTAAGGCATCAGAAATCATATACACTGTTGTTGATGTAAAGAAATCAAAGTCGAAATTGGAAGCAGCTAAAATTGGAAAATTCGAATATTTAAATACACCGAGACATCCAATTTATACGTTCTCGCAACAAGATGTGGATATGGGTCTTGTTTTATTTACATTGTTGGAAAACGAGGGAAATTTTCGATATGAAAATATTTCGACAAATGATCGTATTTTATTGAATGTGACCGATGGAAAATCGCCAGTGCAAACGATATTGATTAAAATCAATTTGTATGATTTGGAATTGAAACTGAAACACAGTAAAGGCTTGCATTTGGTGCATAATACAACAGCGTTGATACAGCAGAAAGATTTATCTTTTGCCATAAATGTGGCTGATGATTATGTTATCAATAATATTAGAATTGATATTGTTGAACAACCACATTATGGCCAGATAGAATGTGAACGCGATAGTCGATATTGGGAGATGTGCGATTGGTTTTTAACAGGAGAAATAGCCCAAAAACATGTGCGATATAAACATACAAATGGAAATCCAAAATCAGATGAATTCAGAGTAAGTAAATTATTATATTATTGTATATTATATTGCACAATTTTTATTACAACCAGCCCCCTATTACTTAAATACGAGAAAGGCTAAAAAATGTGACCGATTGTCCCGCGAATCTTATTACCTTTGGGTGGCGCTGCAGGTTAGTTGAAAAACAGCTGTTAACTATTTGTGTTGTTATACGAGTCATACGTCTCAAACAGCCCCCTGTCACTTAAACACAACGTCACTTATCAGAGTTATTATACTTATTATATAAAAATACTTATAATTATTCTCATATAATTATAATAATAATGAAAACAATAAAAGTCTTCGGTCTTCGTCAGTCTTCGTTCAACTCGTTTTCAACTAATATTACTGGCGATGTCTGCAAATGCGGTCAAAATAGTCACATTTTTGTAACATGGAGTTGTAGGGGGCTGATTACAACTATCAGAAAATACTTTTAATGCCATTTTTGCATACATTAGAATTTTTATTTTATTGATTGTTATTTTTTAATAAGAACAAAAAAAATATGAAGTTAGATGTTAGACCATCTCAAATTTTTGCGAATGCTTGCTATATATATTAAGGCGTTTCAAAAAAAAAAATGTATATGAATTTCAACGGTTTTGGCTTTAGCTTTGTTCGTGGGTCTCATTCAGAACCGATTACGAATCAGTCCAAGTGGATTTAGGATAATCGCCAAGCGTATGCACACTTATGAACTTATTAAGGGTTATTTTTCCGTGTACGACTTATGAATTGCTCCGAACTAAGATGAGGATTAACGAAAACCCACGAAAATTGTTAATTGAATTGAATGTTGACAGTGGTTGATGCCGCGTTCACACGACTTAACTTTAGTTTATCGACAAAAGTGGTTTCAGTTGATCGACAAAAGTTGAATGAAAAACCTAGTGAGATGACTCGTTCAAATTTTTGTTGATCCACTAAAAAGTTGATCAATTTAATTGAAATAGAGGTTGGCACGAGGTTTTTCATTCAACTTTTGTCGATCAACTGAAATCGGTCAACTAAAGTTGACTCGTGTGAACTCAGCATGACAGCGAAACTAGATTTTTTATCAAACTGCGCATGAGTAAAAGAACTGAATTTTTCGTTCTAACAAAAATCCGAGAATCGCTTGAACCAATTCGGAATCAGTAATGAACGTATTTCCTGTGAACCGCGAACATCGGACCGTTACTCGGTTTATAAGCGTGCATGCGCTTGGCGATAATCCTAAATCTGTCTTGAACTGATTCGTAATCGGTTCAGAATGAGACCCGCGAACTAAGCTATTATTACATTGTTGTAATGTTTACATTAGGTTTATTCCAAATAAAAATAAAATCGTGAATTTACTGTACAATTCATGCGCTATGTAAAAAAAAACTTCCAATAATTTTAAATTACGCATGCCTTGTACCTTAAATGAACGTTTTTATTTGCATCTGGAATAGGCCCATTATGTGTTAATGTGCATTAGGATGTTTCGAAAAAAAAATTTTATGTTGTCCAAAAATTTATACTATGTATTTAAAAAAAACATTTTGACGCTAAACATATCCTTATTAATGCCTAAATATCATAATTAAATGTAAAACATCATCTTTCAAAAATAAAATCACATAAAAACCCACACAAAGACAGGTTTTGTGGTAGGCAATTGGAACTCAATCAGGTATCTTCACATCAAAATGTAATAAAATTAACAAAGTAGAGTTATTTGACAAAAAAAAAAACAGGTTTCACTGTATACAAGTAGCCAATCAGTGGTTTTTACGTTAAAATGAGATTTAATTAATAAAGTGGAGTTAATCGTTTTAAATGAAGCATTTACATGAAAATTAGTCGAATTTTTTGCAGACAAATTCCTAGTTATAATTGAAGTAAATAATTTTTTTATCATTCTAGTTTCGAGCATCAGTAAATAAAGTTCACACATCAACAGTTTACAATTTTACGATAAATTTTGTCAAACTCCAATTAGAACAACTTCATATTAACAACTTATACTTAAATGGTACACCCGAATATATCATTACTATTGATAATATTGAATACCAAACCATACCAATTTTGGCGTCAAATAAAAACATTAAATATCATTTAAGTGAATTACCGAAATATGGTTCGATCGTTAACGTTAGTGATAATTCCAAGTTGCAATTAAACGATTTATTTACACAAGCCAATATCGAAAAGGAACAACTGAAATATGTCTTGACCCATCGCACATATTCAACACTAGTTGATTCCTTTTCATTCATGGTGAGTGCAAAAAATTGCGAAGATCTCATCGGCCATCTACGAATCACATATGTTCCAAGTGAAGACTTGAAAAAGGACGTTCAAATCACGTTAGCTCCAATTCAAATAATCGAAGGCGAAAAAGCCAATATTGGAGTGTCCCATTTGAATATTGAAACGAAATCGTTTGACTATTTAATTTACAATATATCTAATTTACCGTCACATGGATACCTACAAATTTGTTCTGATAAAAATTGTACTTTCGTTTCTAATAAATGTATGAGTCATGGATATCAATGTATTAATACGACAGAATTTACTTCTGATGATATTAAACGTGGCTATGTTTTTTATAACCACGATGATTCAGAGACTCGTCAAGACCATTTTGAATTTACTGCATGGTCTATCAAATACAATTTCCAATATGTCGGTGAATTCTATGCAGATGTTATACTGAAAAATGACAATCCTCCGAAACGAACAATCGATAAAGTCTTCCAAGTTGTACTCGAACAGAGTAAATTATTAACTGGAAAAGATTTAAAATATGTCGATTCTGATATTAATACAACTCCTAGCGATATCGTTTACACTTGTCAGACTATTTCAAATGGAGCCCTATATAATGTAGCTCGGCCTACTGATAAAATCACTACATTTTCACAAGCAGACTTAGACAACAATAGTATACTTTTCAAACATCATGGGGATGAGTACGGAAAAATTGCCTTATGGATCACTGATGGCCAGTTCTTCGAAAATGGAGACTTGGAAATTTTTGCTAGTAAACCATTTGTTAAGATTATCTCTGGAAATATAATCGTCAAACAAGGAAGTAACTCAGTCATTGATCGAACTATGTTAAATGTCGACACTAATTTGAATGTCGGACCAAAAAATATCGTTTATCGCATATTGAAAAGTCCTCGCAATGGAAATATTAAGCTTAGTTTCAACAATGAGGTATTAGATTAATGATTTTTTTATTCATTAACATAGGATTGACATTAATTGTTTCTCTTTTAGAATGTAAAACAATTTACACAAGATGATATTAATGGTGGTCGTATTATTTATGTTCATAATGTTTCATCGCCAAATCACGATCAATTTGTTATTCGAGTCAATTGTCAAGAGACGACAGCTGAGTCGCAAATGTTTGTGAAAATTTTACCGTCAATCTATTGGCAGCCTTTAGTGACATTATCCACGAATAAACCATTGTCTGTGGAGGAATCTACAAGTGCAACGATTTCAAGAAATTTTCTGGAGGTATTTTTTTAATATAATATATTTAAAGCTAGACTATTTTTTTTTAATTTTCAAAGAGCTGCAACTTGAAGAATAATGATCCCAAGAAGAAAAAAAATAAACAAAAATTGTAGCTTTGAGTTTCTAGTTTTTGGACTTGAGTATCCAAATTCTAAATTCCGAAAAATATAGACCTGGAAATAATAGACCTGGAAAAAATGATTAGGAATAAGAACAATGAGGATATATTTATTTATTATAATCAACTATAAATTGTAGCATAATTAGGGGCCAACCATAAATTACGTCACACGTTAAGGGGGAGGGAGGGGTCGACGATGTGTGACAAGGGGGTGGGAGTGGTCCTAAATTTCGTGACGTTACATTTCAAAATCAATTTTAATCTAAGTGTTAAGTAAAACACGAACTTCGAACTATTAACGAAAAACTCAAAAACATTTGCAACACTATCTGTAGAAACATAAGGTTCAAATTGTTTTCTCTGCTACTCGCTTTACTACACCAAGAAAAAATTTTTCTTCTAACAACTGAATTTCATTTACGCCAACAAAATAATTTGATAGCCCATTCATATATTTAATATTTAGATTAAATTGTCCGAAGAAAATTTTTTTCTCGGTTTAGTGTTACGCGCCCATACTATTGCCCTTTGATAAATGCTGCACCATGCCTAGCGGTGATATTGTTTTTATTTCATTTGAGAATTGACTTTCAAGATGATTAAGTTTGATCATTAATTAATATAATTAGTCGTTTTTATTTTGTTTATTTCTTGAAATGTTTGATTTGTTGTTCATTTTATTAAAAAAATATTTAAATTGAAAGAAAGCAAATTTTGGAACTGCTGTTTTAATTCAATAATTATTTGTAGATGTAAAATTGTAAATATGTGGCGTCACAATAAGAAGGGGTGGGTCTCACAAGTGTGACCAGCTGTGACAAGAACGGGGGAGGGGGTCAAAAATCATGAAATTCGTGTGACGTAGTATATGGATGACCCCTTATAAAGTTAAGACATATGGTTTTCAGTCAACATTCGCGGTCTCAGTAGGTGCGCATATAGTAAATAAGGAAAATTCCATGTCTATTTTTTCCCATTACCCAAATGTTTAACGCCACTGGTTTTCGAGTAATCGTAAGAAAACGAACGAAAAATATGTCCAAATTTTCATATCTGCATTTTACTTTTACGTTATTTTTTCTACGACCATTTTCTTCCAAACTACAGCTCTTTGAAAATTCTCTAACATTTTGGAATATTTTATAATATTCTTTAATTTTTGCACCAAGTGTAATTTCTTTACAGTTTCTTCTTTGATTTTCATCTGACTAACATATTTTTTCAATTTTAGATTCTTCACCCAGAAATTCCTCCAAGTGAAATCATTTACCACGTAATTTTAAAACCCAAATTCGGTTCGATTCAATTGAAAACGTCCAACAACCCCCATAATTCTTTACAAACATTTGACCAAGCGATTGTCAATTCAGGTCATTTACATTACATTCAAAACGTGGCAAATCAAACACAAGACAGTATTGTGTTCGACGTTACAAATGGAATCTTATGGCTAAGAAATATTGTCCTCAATATTGCTATAATTCCGGAACATTTTTATATAGCTGCCGATACCTTGAATGTGACGGAAGGAAACTCGGTTTCAATTACAAAAGAGTCACTGAGAATAATAACAGAGTATTATAAAAATAAAATTTTTGAGTACAGCCTTTTACGATTACCCAAACATGGTTTCTTACAAATTGGAAACAGTCGAGAGCATATACGGAAATTTTCAGAAAGAGATCTATCCAAGCAATTATTGAAGGTATGTTTTTTTATAGAATAGCGATGTTTTATTTTGTTACATAATTCAATGAAATATAATTTATTTATATTGACTCCAAAAAAAGAGATTACAATTAACGCGTATGTTTTTGAAGTGAAACCTCTTTAGACACGCTAAGGAAAACATTTTAGGAAGGTATTCATAGTCATCACTCAAATTTGAGAAACGCTCAAGAGTGCTGATCTGTGTCGGTTATTTTAATTTAAGTAAACACTAACCACAAATGTTTTGACAGTTTTCATAGATCAAATTCATGACATGAGCTAGGTGTATGCTCAACTTTGACTCTTATAAGTGAAAGCTGGAGCTCTCTTAGAACTTTGGAAATATTTCATTTTACAATGAATACCAGATCCGTAGCGTGGGAAGTGCTAACGGTGCCCCGGCACCAGACGCCGAATTATAAAGACGCCACACGATAAAAACGGCAAACAATAGAGATGCAGTTTTAACATTGAACATTTTGTAGTAATGCATTTAACCTTTATATACAGGGTGTACCAGCTAGACCGGCCATCAGAAATTTCAATAGAAATCTAAAAATTGGGATTAAAACCTAGTGTCGAGCTTCCTACACAATTTAATGTGAGAGTTACGGACCTTTTACTAGACGTCCGTTTGATGCTAAATTTCCAATTAAAGTCTTCTTTCTCGTTTTCTAGTCCTGTTATTTTGAAAGATGCTGAGAATTATTAATTCAATAGAGATATGGAAAAACAAATAGGGCATGCAGTTTGAAATTATGATTTTTGTGTCGACTTCCGGTATAACCGGAAGTGTCAGAAAACTAAAAATATTTTAAGAAGGTAGCTCCAATCCAGTTAGGCTTTAATCCCAATTTTTAGATTTCTATTATTTCAGGTTCTCCGGAAACTTCTAATGGCCGGTCTAGCTGGTACACCCTGTATAAAATTCTACTGTGCCTGTGTTTGTAATTAAATTCCTCCTAAACGGCTGGACCGATTTTGGTGAAATTTTTTGTGTGTGTTCAAGTGGATTGGAGAATGGTTTAGTTTTACAATTAGATAATTTTAAAATAACCTGGTTGTTTTTTTTTTTTAATTTTTTCCGGTAGACGACGATGAGATCAGATTAAGGGAAATTTTCTGTACATTTGTTAGATACTTTTTGGTCATCAAAACAGTCCAGATTGTCATAGCGTATTTAAAAAAGTTTGAAATTTTTGTATTTACCTAAGACGTGTGTTTAGGACAACGTCTGTCGGGTCCGCTAGTTTTGTATAACTTTATAAATTTTCAATATATTTTAAGGATGATTATAGATGGAGTGGACATTTTATCTTTTCCTATTGGAAACCGTAATATTACACTACGACTCTGAATTTATACTCTCTCTTACATCTTTGACATTCAAATTTCCATTTATATTTTCAATGTTAAAACGTCAATTACTTCAAATTAACTAATCATATCGGGATAAGTTTAACGTATTCTAGAAACCAAAGAACAAAACACAAGAACATATATTCAGTAGTTTTTGAAATAATTGATAAATCGAATGATTCGGTTATCATTTTATTTACATAGATTGAATCATAAAACAAAATAAAAAATCACTGTCTATTATTTCTTATTGATACCATAACCTGACTTCATTAATTTTTTTTAGTATGTTCATGACAGTAGTGAAAATTTTGAAGATAGCTTCCTTATTGTTGGACACGCTGGCCTCAAAGAAAGTGAACCAGCGATGGTGAGAATAAAAATAAATCCGGTCAACGATCAAACCCCATTACTAGTCAATAATTCGGGACTGCAAATGTGGGAAGGAGGCTGTGCAATGATTTCAACGACTCTACTAGGGTCTATCGATTTAGATATTCCAAAAGATCCCATCATCTACAAAATTACCGGAAACTGGTGGGGTAATTTAGTGCTAAAGGACAGTACCATTCCTTTGCAGTCATTTACACAACAACAGCTAGAAAAAGGATTGGTCTATTTCAATCATACGAGTAAGTATTGAAATAATAGTTTCGTTCGCGGATCCGATTCTAAACCGATTACGAATCAGTCCAAGTGGATTTAGGATAATCGTCAAGCGAGTACACGGTTATGAACTTATGAAGGGTTATTTTTCCGTGAACGAGTTTGAAAATGTTCGGAAGTACGAGGAGGATTAACGAGAACCCACGAAAATTGTTAATTGAATTTAACATTGATAGAAAAGGAAATCGGATCGGGATTTTGGTTAGCGATCTTGGGTTTTTTTAGGACGAAAAACACGATTCTCTTATTCATGTGCAGTTTGATAAAATGTGGCTAGATTTTCTATCCTTCTTTAACAACGTTAAATTCAATTAACAATTTTCGTGGGTTCTCGTTAATCCTCCTCGTACTTCCGAACATTTTCAAACTTGTTCACGGAAAAATAACCCTTAATAAGTTCATAACCGTGTATTCGCTTGGCGATTATCCTAAATCCACTTGGATTGATTCGTAATCGGTTTAGGATCGGATCCGTGAACGAACTTAATATGTACGTTGAAGTTGCTTATACAGTCTTTGTATAATTGTCCAACTATAATCCATTTTTTATTTCGACTTATAGATAATTTTCTTTTTTTTAGATGGAACTATGGCCAAGTTTACTTTCCGTTTAACCGACAACGTTCACACATCAAAAGAACACATTTTTATAATTGAAACCAAACCCGTAACACTGTCATTACCAATAAACAAAGGTCTCCACGTCTTTCCTCTAAATCGTCAAAAAATCACAAACTCTTCGTTACAAGCTCAAGCTTCAGATGCATCGCGAGAAGTTATTTTCAAAATATCCAAAAACCCAAGCCTGGGTCGTTTTGTTTTAAAAACAGTCCAAGGCAACTTCTATGCCATCGAAAAGTTTACTCAGCGCCAAATCAATGAAGAGGATGTTTTCTATGAGCATATTCATCCGTTTGATGGACTTTATGCAAACGATTCAATTATTTTTGATGTGGAGAGTCGATTGACGCCTCGTTTGCCTCATCAAAAATTTGAAATTGATATTTCTGTATCTTCGGGAGAACTACATACATATGTTCCGGTGGTTCCTATTACTGTGGACGAAGGAGGTTCCGCTATAGTACAATTAAACATGTCGCAAGTGGTAAGCTTTTTAGAGAACCACGCAAATTTACACGCTCCTATTATACATGCAACAGCATGGCCACCCAAATATGGTTCAATTTTCGTTGATTTGAATTTAAATTTGACAACGTTTACACAAAACCAGTTTGATAATAATTTGGTGAAATATCAACATGATCATTCGGATACTTTGAATGATACGTTACAATTCACACTGTATTTAATTCCGGATTATATTACGTTGTGCAACGTGGAAATTCCTGTTCATATCAATCCAATCAATGACCAGCCGTTTAAATTGATCACACAAGCGCCCAGTATGAGTGTTGTTTACGGCGAAAATGTGACAATCACTCGAAAATTATTATTAACTGAAGATCCAGATACGCCACCAGAATTGTTAGAATATGATATAATAAATGAGCCTACAGAAGGGAAAATTGTCTTCGTTTCGAATTCATTACCAGTTGCAAAATTTACACAGAAGGATATTGATGATGAACGAATTGTTTATAAGCACTCAGGTAAGCAAGTACAGTTACTTAGTAGTTTAATAACCGATTATTAACCGACTTCAAAAAAGGAGGAGGTTCTCAATTCGACTGTATGTTTTTTTTAAATATATTAGTTACTTCAGAATTTTCGACTGGGGGAACCGATTTTGATGATTTTTTATTTTTATTTGAAAGCTGGTGCTTCCCATGTGGTCCCATTTTTATTTGAAGGAAATCGTTCATTTTTAAAGGGTTGAAAACTAAGGGATGAATAATTAACTTCTATTTTGATAATTCTTTTTTTTATTGATAGAACATAATTTTTAATTAATCTCATATTCATTTTTTATAAAAAAAAACTCAACTCATAAGGGATTAAAAATTAGTGATGAAAACATAAATTTTTCCTGGCTAACCCGATTTCGATATTTTTTTTTCTCAATTACGTACATCGTACCTTTAAATTGTTTACATTTCAATTTGACAAAAAAAATTCACCCCCTAAGGATGAAAATAGGGGATGAAATAGTGACATTTAACTGATTCATCGAAATTAGATTATTTTTTTTTCTATTGGAAAGAGTATTTCACTTAGTTCTAACATTACATTTAAAAGCAAAAAATTTCAACCCTTAAGGGCAAAAAGGGATGATGTAGTAACTTTTAACATTTAACGGCGATGCCTCATATGAGCAGCGCGTTTAGTAGGTTTATCCATATTCAAAGAAATAAAATCAGTTATCATACTTCAGATCACTAAAACTCGAGAAATAAATAAAAATTAAAACAAAATTAAAGACCGACTTCAAAATAAATAAAAAATTTTAAACAAAAAATACACTGAAAAGTAAAAAAATAATTGCGTATCCTTGAAGTGTATACGACTTACAAATTATTGGGATTATATTATGTACAGCTATTGTTATTTTTGGAGTTGGTGTCAGCCAAGTATTATTAAGCCAATATTAATGTTCATTTGTAAAAAGATTTATCTGGTTATTGGTATTTTGTAGTTTAAAGGTAGCTAGATATTGTCACAGTACTAGTACATTGTATAAAAGTTCATTTGAAAAATAAATTTCATAAGATATTCTCTCGTTTATTGCTAAGTACCAATATAGTCGTATTTCCTTGGCTGACACCAACTCCAAAAATAACAATAGTTGTACATTATATTATCCTAATAATTAGTAAATTGTAGACACTCTAAGGATACGCAATTATTTTTTTTTACTTTCTAGTGCATTTTTTGTTTAAGATTTTTTATTTATGTTGAGTCGGTTTTTCATTTTGTTATAATTTTTGTTTATATTCAATCTCGTATCAAGTTATAAGAACTCAAACTTTCACAGTATTCTTTTTACGCTATTTCCAACAATATTATTGATATAATTTAAAAAAAAAATAACGATCTATTCTTCAGCTTACTTATTGATATATTCCAGGTTCGAATTCAACAGTAGCGTTTTATTTTCGAGTTTGGGACGGCAAATTCAAACCAGTGTATACCATATTCAATATTCAAATCATTCCCATCAACATAATATTGACATCGGGATCACCAATTTATATACAACAAGGCCTTAATGTGGCAACCGTCACAGCTCAACACATTCAAGTAAAAGCGAATGTTGATATCGCACGTGTTTCATACAACATAACGATAGCTCCAGCACATGGAACGATTTACGTGCAAGACACACCGCAATTATCATTTTCTCATAACGATTTAATATCAGGCCGTGTAATGTACATGCAAACTGATATGACAACGGCCAATGACACATTTCGAGTTTCCGCGTGTGTTCAATCAACAGCCGTTTCGAACTTTATTCAAGTTCTTATGATGGTGCAACCGTTGATGCAAAAAAATAATTTCACTGCACTGATTGGAAAACATAACCGGATTGGATTGTCCGTTTTAGACGCAACACCACTAGCTGAATTAACGTCTAGTAATCCTACGTATAACATTATACGAAAACCGATTTTCGGAACTTTGAATAAAATCATTCGAAGTTCTGGCGATCGTAAAATTGTCTACGACCAAGAAATTGATTCATTCACCCACGAAGAATTACGTAGCGGCTTAATTTATTATGTGGCCGGCTCGGATGAATCGCTCAATGGCATTGAAGATTTGCTCATTTTTATTTTATCAACTAGTATTTTTCAACCGGCCTATGGGGAGTTGAGATTTCGAATTGTTTCGGATCGAATTGAGCCGGAACTAAAGCGGCATCGTGGTGGAATGCATATTGCAAGTCCTAATATCAGTAGTGATTATGTTCCCATTGTTGTTATGGTTGTGGGTGTTTTATTATTGGGTGTAAGTGTTATTGTAATAATAAAATGTCGCTCGGTCGACATGATCAAAGAAGAGCCTCGAATGTTAGATGGGTGTCAACAGCCAATTCCATTACCGAGGCCCCCCGACCATTTAATGGCCTCATCGCCACATTTAAAACGATATATTACAGAAGAAATTGCTTTGCCTACGCATATCTCACTTCCACATTGCAAAGTAAGAACTATTTTTAAAAAAGAAATGTTGGCTTTTAGTGTAGTTGGTTTACTTTAAGGTATGTAGATTATATACAAACTTTCAATAGTCCATTGAAACGTCAAAAGGCCTCGCGTAACGCGACAATGGAGGTTTCTACTTTTTAGTCCTCAGAAACAACTGGACAACGGGATTGACATTTTTATGATTTTTGTTTAAAATGTGTATTTTTGTATAATATAATATGGAAATATTATAAATCAGGTCGGCCAGTTTTTATATATGTTATCTCTCGCACTATCCCGGACATCATACGGGCTCATAGGAGTCATTCAAGTATTACGTAAACACCATAGGGAAGGGAATGGGTCTTGTAATACTTGCAATTGTTTAATTTTATATAATTTATTATAGTACGAGAGCTAGCGACGTCGAAAAAAAAAGAATTTTAGGTCAGCCAGTTTTTATATATGTTATCTCTCGCACTATCCCGGACATCATACGGGCTGTCTAGCTGTCGGGAGGGGTTGCGTTTATTAGTGCGCATCGCATCTATGACAAGTAAAATATTGACATTTTCAGAAAAAAGAAAAAGTTTCAGATGAAATTTGTAGAAAATTTTACATAAAAAATTTCCAGTGACTAATTTTCGTAAAGTGGCTAGTTTGCCCGCTACAAGCTTGGAAAGGCTGGCTCGACCTGACGTCATTTGAGTGGCCGACCATACAGAGTTACAGCCGTTGTGCCGACATGTATACAATGAGTTTTACAAGCTTGTAGCGGGCAAACTAGCAACTTTACGAAAATTAGTTACTGGACATTTTTTATGTAAAATGTTATTTTCTACAAATTTCAACTTGAAACTTTTTCTTTTTTCTGAATTTTTCAATATTTTACCTGTCATAGGTGCGATGCGCACTAATAATCGCAACCCCTTCCCGACAGCCAGACAGCCCGTATGATGTCCGGGATAGTGCGAGAGATAACATATATAAAAACTGGCTGACCTAAAATTCTTTTTTTTTCGACGTCGCTAGCTCTCGTACTATAATAAATTATATAAAATTAAACAATTGCAAGTATTACAAGACCCCTTCCCTCCCCTATGGTGTTTACGTAATACTTGAATGACCCCTTATTGCCCAGCGAGCGGCAGCACAAAAGGGTCCAAAACCTTTGATTTTAAAGTTAAGATATAGGAACAGCTACATACTAAAAATTTAGAACTACCGGATTTTTTGCATAGCAAAATGCAAAGTTAGCAAAATGTACCAATTTATTGGACTATATTTAATGAAGTTACGGAATTGACTCTTTTATTCATGTTAAACGAAACCTCTTTATTTGACGTTTTAATGGAACTTTCTTCGTGTATTACATGCCTAAAGTAAAGAATGTTAAAAGTCAATATTGCCTTTAAAATTGTTTAATACTAATAGCTGATTTATTTTCAGGTAACGCCTTTAGGACCAGTTGAATCTTCATTAGCTAGTTCTGAATTAGATGTACATTCTAAATATCCTTATGGGTCAGCTGAAGATGGCACCGTTATTGAAGATTGGTGTAGCAATCAAGAAACATCTTCCGATACCAATAATCAAGCGGCGTCGAATGCGTCTAATTCAGGGAACCCGTTGTTGCGACGAAATCAATATTGGGTTTGAAATTAAAACGAAAGTCGTTAAAATTCGACTTTTGTAATGTATATAAAACTTCCTAGTCTAAGACCAAAATTATTTTCTATTATAGATAAATGTAGGAAAATTTTCTTAAAAATCACAATTACAAAATGCTCATATAGTGAAAATGTTATGAATGAAGGCGTGAGGTTTTTTTTAAATACTAAATATTGGTTATTTAATTTTGGAAAATGTGCCAAAACGTTAAATTATTGTAGTTGATTGTTTTAATGGATATCGCAGTTTGAGAATATCAGCCTTGTAGGCTTAAATTATTATTTTTGAAGTAGATAAAAACAAAATATTTTAATAAAATGAGATACATTAGACTTAGGAACATGTTAATTATATACAAACGTATAATTTCTTTTTATAGTTGCATTTCAACGAAGTATTAATATTTGACTTATTAAACGTACTTTATTTCACTAATTTTTTTAAATGACTTTTATCTATTTTGTGCAATAACTGTTTTTGCTAACACGTTTTATATGAATACATTTTTATTTACATTTGAAGTACTTAAATAAACATTTTAATAATGAACGTTTTGTTTTATTTCAATAGATTTTTGGGCTTATTATATAAGGTGGGTCGCTTTTCAAGTGAGACGACAAATATCACTTCACGAAGAATCTGGTAAATTTCTCGTTTCAAATAAACTGTCGTTTGAAGCCGATTGTCGATTCACACTATATTAAAGAATATCACAAAGAAACAAGCATCGATATTTATCGTGTAGCGAGAGAATTCAAAATACGAGTTTGATGTTCTTTCATTTGAAAAGTGACATGCCAGGGCCGATTATATCGTCATTCATAGATTTATGGGACTTGACATAGTTATGTCTTAATTATGAGATTAACAAATAATACTAACATTGATACAGACTTCGTTGAATGAATAATACTGTTTGAATATACTAAAGTGAGTATAGTCTATACTCTATAGGTAAGTAACAGTTGCAACTATCTACTGTAATAAATGGCGCGTGCAGCGCTGTAAAATTAGTATAAATTCTTAAGGAATTTCTTGAAAATAAAGATTATAAGATTTAGTTTGCGTTTAATATTTAGTTTATTATTAACTATTATTAACTAGCTGATACCCGCGACGTCGTCTGCGTAGGTTATTATGTTAAAAACATATTTAATTTACAGAGGAAAAACATTTAAAAAATTGAAAGCAAAAATATATTAAAAATAACCGGAAAGAACTTAGCGTAGAACATTTTTAACTATATGCCAAAAAAAATGCTCCTAAATTGCTCCTTCAGAATTCACTATTGCTTTAAGTGTATAGTTATTAGTTAATCAATAATCAATTTTTCAAAAATTTTTAAACTCAAAATTAAAATTGCTATGTAATCCAAAATAATCACTTTTTTAAAAATTGTTCTTTAAATGCTCTTTTCGGATCCGCAATTGCTCCAGTATAAAGTGAATTAGTAATTCAATTTTTAAACTATTCATTTTTATAAGATCCAACGGTAGTTGATGACGTCATAGTACAATGTAAAATAGTACATGTATAATAGTTAAAAATAATTAATGATTAAAAATATTGCAAAACGTTGATCAATTATTTGCGTATGAAAAGAGCAGATAGAGAGCTTTAAAACAACAAAACCTTCAATTAAAAATTATTTTCGATTATATAGTGATTTTAATTCTTGAGTTTGAAAATTTTTTTTAAATTTAACTTTTAACTATACACCTGGAGTAATTGCGGATCCGGAAAGAGCATTTAAGGAGCAATTTAAACAACAAAAAAAAACTTTAAAAAGTGACTGTTTTGTATTTTACAGCAATTTTAATTTTTAGATTGCAAATTTTTGAAAAATTAATTATTAATCAACTAATAACTATACACTTGGAGAAATTGCGACTTCTGAAGGAGCAATTTTTTGGCATCTAGTTTAATTTTAAAAAAAAATGTTTCTCGCTAACTTAACTCTTTCTGGTTAAAAAATATATGCGATAATAAAAGGGAGTGTTGAAATGTAATTTGATTATTGTAACGGTTGTAACTTAAAAATTTATTTTGAATTTGTATTTACACTAAAATATAAAAAATGCAAACAACAAAATTCCTAAAGGAGACCGGACTAATAGACAAAATTTAAAAAGAACCATAACATTAGTGAAAGTGTAAATACATAGCAAAAAATAACAAAGTAAAATATCTAAAAGTGGACAGAATAATGACAAAAATTAAAACAATATAACTTATAAATCCTTATGTGATTAATAGACACAACAAACTGTGAACATTCAAAGTCGCGAAATGACCATGTTGTTTAAGCGACTTAAAACGAAAAGAAAAAAAAAAGAAGTAATGCTAAAAGGGAATTTAAAAAAAGCTACAAAACATATTTTAAAAACAGAAAAATTAGAATTCAAACAGTATTTTATTTATTCTTATATCTCGGTTAGCTGCATGAAGTCGTACCGCGTACGCTCAAATATGAAATGATCATTAGGCAGTGGAAGAAGAAACATTCTCCATGTGCATAACACTGTTTGCCCCTCTCTATCAAAGCAACGTAAGAACAACGAAAGCATATACGTTTTGCTTAGAAAAATCGCAATTTTTAAAACTTTAATTACTTTGTTTTTAATGAAGATATTGTGTTAATTCTTTTTTTAGATAAGGACCGAGTATATAAGAAGTAAAACAACAACAAAATTGATCAAAATCTATCCAGTAGTTTTTGAGTTAAAAGCGAACATTGGAAAACAGCTATCATTCTATTTATATAGATATAAAATTTTGTTGGGGAGGAGAGAATTAAACTGTACTCAGAATTAGTGTCGAAATGTATAGCTTCTTTCTCATTCTATATTATTTTCGTTACACGTAATTTCTTTTTTCAATCAATCATTCAATCAATAGAGAGAATATAGTTTTAGAGGGCATTGGTGGAAACTTTTGACCACACTCCTAAAAACTTTCCATTAGAAAAATGTAGAGAAATGAAAAGAAATAGTTAATTTTTAATGCTAATTTTGTTTGAATTTTTACTTTCTTTTACTACTATATCAAAATTTACTACTATGAAAGCTTTGTCTGAATTTCACCAAACTTGGAATTTAGGCTGTGTCGCGAAGCCTTAGGATGAAATCGGTTAACCGAAAGCGGTTAACGCGGTTAACTATCTACCAGACCAGCGGCTTGCCACTTTCTGTCCCTTCCCTTTTCTTATTTGACCATCAATTCTTGGGCAATACCACAACAACAAAAAGTATTTCTGAAATTTGAGTGCAGCGAACGAGTGGTATAACTGCTTATAATAATAATCAATAACAATAACAATCATAATAATAAACCAAAACACTAGTCAACACCAAGGTTATTAGATACATAAGGTATGCTCACTTGACTAGGCGGCGTTTCTTTGATCTCTGAAAATGACGTCACCGGATTAATGTTTCTGATAGAAGCCAGTAGAGGCGTTAAAGGCCATTAGCTATCGTTGATTTGTGGGGGATTTTACCTGGTGACTGCATTTGGTTGGCACTACTATATTTAATAAAATATGCTTTTTATTTAGGTTATATTAAATACAATTAAATCCTTTGAACAACAAATTTAAATTTTAATATGTCAATAATTAATTTTTATGAACATAATAAATGTTAATTTGATTTTTCTCTGTTATTTTATTTTAATTGAATAATGAAGACATATTAATTCTTCTAGAATCTATATTTTACTGAGCTATAAATTTTGAATTCCCGCGTCAGTCAACAAACCAGTGTTTTGATATGATATATCATCATTATCCAATTTAAATAAAGTAATAAAGAAAATTCAAATTAATATTTATTATGTTCATAAAAATTAACTATTAACATAGTGAAACTTATTTTTTTTTGTGAAAAGAAGCCCACCTTTTTTAACTAGATAAACCTAGAAAGATTACAAATAAAAAGGAATATAAACAATATTGCTAAAAAAGTTTAAAATAAAATAAAGTGTATAAAAAAAGTTTTATTTTGAACTTTAACTGAGCAAAATGAAACGAAATGAAATTTCAAACTATAGAGCGTAATAAGAACCTTGCGCAATAAGAACAATAGTAGTGATAAGAACCAATTACAGCAGATATCTAATGGTTCTGTCAGAAATCTTAATCCAATGACGTCAGAGAAAAGTAATAACCTTGAAAGTGAGCACCCCTTGAGTCAACACAACCTTGAGTCAACACTAGTGAATTTTACTGATTTTACTTAACCTTAAAAACCCACAAAAAACTGAACTGAGCTTGAGATATGCGGTTTTGAACAAAACAATAAAAGAAAAAATGAATAAAAGTGCAGTAAAATTGAAAGTACCCACGCACCAGAAATGCTGGGCAAAAGACTGTGGGCATCGGCAAGATACACATAATTGTGCATTTTCAGCGTTCCCTAGAAACCCTGTAAGGTAAGTAAAATTTGTAAATATGTGCCCATAATTATGAAAGTGGTATAAGTCAAAATTAAAAATAAAATGAATTTATCACTTATTTCACACTACATGTCAAAAATAAACCTTTAGATCAGTGGTTCTCAACCGGTGCACCGCGAGCTTACTGTAAATGCACCGCAAAAAAAAAGGTTAAAATGAAAATCGCAAATTAGTAAAAACCAAAAAATCCGCAAAATGGTGAAAACTAAAAAAGTCTATTTCTTTTATAGAAAGTAACATAATTTTTAAGTAGATAAATAAAAATGATAGCAAAATGAAAAACCGACTTCAAAATAAATAAAAAATCTTAAACAAAAAATGCACTAGAAAGTAAAAAAAAATAATTGCGTATCCTTAGAGTGTCTACAATTTACTAATTATTAGGATAATATAATGTACAACTATTGTTATTTTTGGAGTTGGTGTCAGCCAAGGAAATACGACTATATTGGTACTTAGCAATAAACGAGAGAATACCTTATGAAATTTATTTTTCTTATGAACTTGTATACAATATACTCGAACTGTAACAATATCTAGCGACCTTGAAACTACAAAATACCAATAACGAATTAAACCTTTTTACAAATGAACATTTATATTTATTTCCTTGGCTGACACCAACTCCAAAAATAACAATACATAGTTGTACATTATATCATCCTAATAATTAGTAAATTGTAGACACTGTAAGGATACGCAATTTTTTTTTTACTTTTTAGTGCATTTTTGTTTAAAATTTTTTTATTTATTTTAAAGTCGGTTTTTCATTTTGTTGTAATTTTTATTTATTTCTCGATTTTTAGTGATCTGAAGTTTGATAACTGATTTTATTTCTTTGAATATCGATAAAACTACTAAACGCGCTGCTTATATGAGGGCAGCTTCGTTAAATGTTAAAAGTTACTACTTCATCCCTATTTGCTCTTAAGGGTTGAAATTTTTTGCTTTTAAATGTAATAAAAGGAACTTAGAGGAATACTCTTTCCAATAAAAGAAAAAATCATCAAAATTCGATGATTCAGTGAAACGTCACTATTTCATCCTTAAGGGGTGGATTCCTCAAATTGAAATGTGAACATTTTAAAGGTGCGGTGTACGTAATAGAAAAAAATTATCGAAATCGGGTTAGCCAGGAAAAATTTATAATTTCATCCCTAATTTTTAATCCCTTATGAGTGGAGTTTTTTTTATAAAAATGGAAGTGAGATTAATTTAAAATTATGATCTACAAAAAAAAAGAATTATCAAAATCGAGCTATACAATAAGAAGTTAATATTTCATCCCTTAGTTTTCAACCCTTTAGAAGTAAACGATTTCCTTCATATCGAAATGGTAACCACACGGGAAGCACCAGCTTTTTAATAAAAAAGAATCATAAAAATCGGTGCACCTAGTCTAAAGTTCTGAGGTAACAAATATAAAAAAATATAGTCAAATTGAGAACCTCCTCCTTCTTTGAAGTCGGTTACAAATAGGTGAAATGTTATTTTCACTACTATTTTTTTCAAATATGTAATAAAAATTATGTCCATATGTTTTTTGATATTTTAATTCTGGTGCACTGCCACTTTTACTTTATCAAAAGTGCACCGTGACTTTTTAAAGGTTGAGAACCACTGCTTTAGATATTAGTTATAATTACAACGTTATACGGAATGCATTTAGTGTTAATTATGAAAGTGGTCTAAGTCAACAATTTAAAGAAATTATAATATAATTTTTTTTCTTTTTACCGAATGACCGTGATTTTGGTTTGATAGAGATGAAAATAAAAAAAGGAAATTACTTATACAATCCTGAACATTACTATGAATTGATCGAAATTTGTAGAAAAAGAAATAAATTTTCGATCTAACGAATGTCGCAGCCGGATTTAATTTTAACGAAATCACTGGAAAAATCAATAATAAGAAGAGTAAAAAATACCGCGGACGAATCCGTCTCTTGGCTAAAAATTCAATGGATAAGATTCTTGAAAAATGAACCTTATAAAATGTTTTATTAGACTTCTTTAGTTGATTCTGAATTCCAAGTTTTGGATCTTTCATCTAAAAGAGGATGACCAAAAATATACGAAAATATTCAATTACTTTCATTATACAACACTACTAGACTAGTAACGGAAGAAAAACATAAAGATCTTATGTGTTTACTACCATACATCCCTCCAGTTTTTCAGGAACATTTTAAAAATCTTAAAAACTCGAAATTATGATAAAAAAATGGATTACTTTTCAAAAATGATTAATAAATGTTTATGAATTATTTCATGAAAGTTGTTGTTTCAAATTTTTTATTAATTTAAGTCAATTATAGGACATTCAGTTAATTTTGAAAATGGTCTAAGTCAATTCAAGCTTTAAAAACAACATTTTCCCATGAAATTCACACAAAATTTCATATCTATAATAAATTTCCATTGATCAAGACTAATATAATCTATACTAATATATAAAATTGAAGAGTTTGTTTGTTTGTTTGTTTGTTTGTTTGATTGGTTGAACGGGCTAATCTCAGGAACTACTGGTTTGAATTGAAAAATTCTTTTAATGTTGGATAGCCTAATTATCGGGGGAGGCTTTAGGCTATATAACATCACGCTACGACTAATAGGAGCAGAGTATCGATGGAAAATGTTGCAAAAATCAGGAAAAAATTTTCCCTTTGAGAGCGTTCGTGGCCTACCCTGCGTAAACGGTTAAAGTTACGCAATAATTATGTGCAGCAAAATTGTTCCTCTTAAAAAGTTCTACAAAAAAGTCCGCGACGGCATATGTCTATCTTTTACGGTTAGCCCGCTATAACCTTTTTAATGGTTGTTAAGGTTGTTTCAAAAATAATTCATTATTTGCGAAATTGTTTTTAGAAACATATTATTAATTCTTACCCAAATAAATATGACTTTTAATAACATTTGTTGTGATAATAAATGACAATCTGAGTCATTAAATAGAATTCTTTTTATTAAGGGAATAAATGTCTCATTTATCCGGGAAATTGAAAAACGGGTTGGAGAAAAAAATTATGCATAAACTCTATTTTTAGTTGAAAATGGATTTTGGTGATATTTAAGTATGATAAATATGCGAATCATTATCTAAAACACGTTTTATTTCGGAAAAATTTCTCATTTCATCGGGAATATAGAGAAAAACTGGTTCGAAGAAAAATCATGCTGAAACCAAACATTTTAATAACTCATTTATTAGCTAAGAGTTAAGTAATAACTCATAAGGTCCTTAAAGCAAAATCATAATTTTTCTTTTCATACAGTCCACTTTTTTTCCAGGAAAAATGTATGTTCCCGTAGGATAGATACGTTTTTGTTTTTCACAGAACAAAAGATTATCATAATTTCTTGCAATATGGTGGTTTAAGAGTCAGTGAATGATATGGGCTACTTTTTATTATGTTAGAATATTGTACGGTTCCCGTAGGATAGGCTAAAAATAGTATCCTTCAGGAACTGAGTATTTCAAAGGAGTTTTCTAAAAGTTCATGAATAAAAGTTTTAACGAATTTTCCTCAGGAAAGCTTGATCTCTTTTTTATCCAGGAAAAATGTTCTACTCCCGTAGGATAGATATGTTTTTGTTTTTCACAGAGTAAAAGATAGACATGATTTTTTGCAATATGATAGTTGAGGGATCAGATAATAATATAGATTATTTCTTATGCCAGAATAATGCACGGTGCTCAAAGGATAGCATGATAATTGTCTCCTGCGGGAACCGTGTGTTAAAAAAAAGGTCGTGAAATAGCGTTTTAACACATTTTCTCTTTAGGATTAAAATAAAAATTACAATTTTCACTTGAAGATATGATTTTTTATTTAACATCCGAAAAATAATGAAAAATTTTGAAACGTTGAAATTTCTTTCATTGTTAATTTTTGAATACATATTTAGAATTTAGCGTGTTAAATTACATTTAAAAAATCAACAATTACATTTTTAACTTTTAACATTTTTCAAGACTCCCCACTCTTTAAAATATGTTAGGCCTCTTAAGTGAGCGCTTGCGCTTTTCCTTCTCAATATTTGTGTACTTCTAACTTTTTTTCAGTAGTCAGTACTGAGCTGATTCATAGATCATTAGACATTCAGGCATTCAGCTCCTTGCAATATATTATATCAGATACAGAAGTACAAGTTTAAAATATATTATTTGTTACAACGGTTACAGGCGTTGCAATAATCAAATAAAATTTCAATTTTTTTTACGTTACTCTTTGTTTAAGTTTCATATATTCTTTTTTCTTCATTATATTTTAAATTTACATACGTAAATTTTATCAATAAAACACCCCCGTAGTGTTATGCAGCGTTCCTTTATTATTCCCGTTCCCGTGACATTTTTTACTATAGTTCCACTCTTACTGATCATAGTGTGATGTACCTAAGATAGCTCATGAGTCATGTTATACTTTTAACGTTACAGACATACAATGTTTTTCTTGGTTTCGTCCGCGTGGTTTTAAATTAGCATTATAGGTACCAAATTTTATCTCTTCAATGGTTCTTAAGTGATTTGTGGATAAAACAAAGAAAGTTTCAACTCCTTTAGAATTGTGCCATAGGTTCCCCACGTTTAACCCTCTCGCACTCTTATCTGACGCAGACGGAGTTGCGCGGGTCAGCTAGTTATAAATAAAAATGTCGCATAATGTAAAAATATTTTTTAACTAGCTGATACCCACGACGTCGTCTGCGTAGGTTATTATGTTAAGAACAAATTGCTCCTTCAGAATCAGAATTAATAACTATGTATACACTTGAAAAAATTGCGGATTCTAAAAGAGCAATTTTTTGGCATATAGTTTAATTAAAAAAAAAATGTTTCTCGCTAGCTTAACTCTTTCTGGTTAACAAATATATATGCGATAATAAAAGGGAGTGTTGAAATGTAATTTGATTATTGTAACGGTTGTAACTTAAAAATGTATTTTGAATTTGTATTTACAGTAAAATATAAAAAAAGCTGAAAGAGAATAAAAAAAAAATATTTTAAAAATTGCTAAACAATAGAAAAAAGAATTTAAAAAATCTTTATTAAGCTTATATTTCGCTGAGCTGGCTGCATTAAGTCTACTACCTACGTTCAAATATGAAATAATCAGTAGGCAGTGGAAGGATAAAAATTCTCTCTCCAGCCCATGCGCATTACACCGTTTGCCCCACTCTATTAAAGCGACGAAAAATGCACTACTTAACGCGTTTTGCATGTAAAAATCGCATTTTTAAAACTTTAATTACTTTGTTTTTATTGAAGATATCGTGATAATTCTTTTTTAAGATAAGGACCAAGCATATAAGAAGTAAAACAGCAAAAATTGATCAAAATCCAGCCAGTAGTTTTTGAGTTAAAAGCGAACATCGGAAAACAGCTATCATTTTATTTATATAGATTTATTCAAATACGATTCATTAAATATCTCGAAACAAGAAATATATGACTTAGACCACTTTCATAATTATGAGCACATATAATCTGACAAATTATTCAACATATAATTATTTTAAATATTAAAACGTTCTTTATTAAATTTGCAGGTGTAAGCAATGGCTGAAAGTTGTAGGAGTGAAAGATTTTGTAGGTCTTCCGATAAATAAACTTTCAACTCTTCGATTTATTTGTAGTTGTCATTTTCAATTAGACGACTATAAATTGATAAAAAGTGGAAAGCGATTGAATGAAAATGCAATTCCATCTATCTTCAGTGAAAATACAATTCCATTGACTGAAGCAGATCTTGTCGAGTTTTCACCAAACGCATCGTCCGTCATTCCTACATGCTGTAAGAAAAATTTAAATTTATAAAATTATAATTACTAAGATGGTAAATTTAACATTATATTTTTTAAGCATTCCAAGTACCGGTAAAACAAATTATTCAGTCAAACCAGTTTTCATTTCACAGTATGTTTAACCGATTAAAAACTGAAGGGCCCATTGAATCAACCAAATCAATATCAAATGATACCCGCGGAGAGAATCAACTAGTTCCGATGGAAGCTATTCAAAATCAGCAGTCTCAACAGGATGAATTACAGAATTTACAACAAACCAAAGTTTTGTCAATGGTACATTTTTGTATTATTAAATATCCGTTTTTTATTAATTTAAAAACAATTTTAATAACATATTTAATTCAATTAGGAATCTATTGCTGCAGATAACTCAATTAATGGTGCGTTAATCTCCAGCCCGTCATCAACTAACAAAAAACGCAGCATCCGCAGTTCAGGTAACATTTTTTTCGTTATTCAAATATTTATTTCATCACTTTAAGCTGTTATTGCTTGTATTCCATATAAAATTTCTTACTTTTAATCCTATTTAACATTTAACTGACAAAAAAGAGTGTGTCAACAATAGGGGTGCCCAACAATACTTCAATTTAATTTGATATGAAAATTTCCAGAAGACACAAGTAAATATAATTCCTCTGTGGAAACAGCTAAAAAACTGATGGGTTTTCAAGTAAATATACCAAATGGAGATTTGATAAATGACAGCAATGATATATATGTACACTTTATTTAATGAAAAGTTGAAAGAATGCATTTCTAAGGTAGAGGAGAACGTGGTATTATGGCCCCCTAGTTTTTTTTCTATTTCTTGCCAAGGGTTTAACATATGAGTAGCTCAGAATCAAAGACGGCCAATCGCCAAAACACTTTTTTTTTTCAGGAAAGCCAATTTTTTGTAGCGAAAAATTCTTCAAACTTTCTTCTATTTTTCCTTTCTTAATCTGTCGTCGGCTATCTCATGACTAATTCCAGCAAGTTTCATAGCATGACATTATTAATTTTAAGCCCTAAAGCATTTTGAAAATTGAGATGGCCGCTTTTGAAACTAAGATTGGCTTTTGGCCTTTTTTGAAACTTAAAGATCAGAATATACGAAAAACAAAAGAGGCCTTAGAATAAGTTTTTTTTTTATTGATTATTGATTATTTAATTTCAAGGTACAATTAACAAGTTAATAGTTTATCTTCTTCTTTCCCATGATCGGGAAAACACTCGCAATCTTCAATTTTTTCGTTCGGAAAGCGATTTCCTTGCTGCTCTCGATCACATTTTCATACCACCTCAATGACTCGATTTTTCTCCAAGTTACTCAAAATGTTTTTGAATGAGCTTCTTGATGTCAGTTATTTTTGCACTTTTGACTTTCACTCCTACCGAGATCTGGCTTCGGGTTGATCATACTTATATTTTTCCCCTTCTTACAGATTATTTTTCTTCCCTGTGTCAACATTGTAAGCTATTTCTCCTCGAACTAAAATGTTGTTTTTTGTCGATCTTTCAGAATGAACCTTTTACATTTTATCACGTTTTTCTTAACTTGCTTTCTTGTTTGTTTTGGAAATTGGAAATGTAACTGCCCAGCAGGCTTCGATATGGTGCTAGCCTTTTTTGTTTCCAGACACGTGCTGAACTCATCTATTCTTGGCATACCTGAAACCGAAACTTTCTTTTTCTAGCACTTTATAGTGTCATTTCGTCACTTTCACTTCACTGTTCATTGCTGATCACTTAAACACTTTTAACTCATTAACTTTTAAAACATTTTAAAAAAATCTATGCAAAGGAACAAGCTATCTCATAAGAAATGCATGCACTACATAAGAAATAATGGGAGTTATGAATGAAACGGTGCTATACACATTTTGATGTATGAAGAGAGAAAGATTTTGTTGAAAATCATCTTTCTCTCTTCATGCATCAACATGTGTATAGTACTATTTCCTTTATTGGTCCTAGATGAATCACATAATTTCTTATAAAGTGTATGGTACATATCTCGTCATATTCATTTCTGAAGCTACCACGTGACCAAAATAAACGTTCTCATTGGCCACAGAGTAATTGTCCGACTTTGATACTACAATTTCTTGTAAATGTCCGATTTTGATTCTAAGGCGTACTTTCAAAGCAGGCTTTACCCGTTAGGTAGCTTTTTTTGATATTATTTCAATATCACCATAATGCAGCTCATTGTGAAGAACAATAATCCATCAAAATCTCAATTTTGATAAAAATGGCGATTGGCCGACTTTGATTCTGGGCTACTCAAATATATCTGCTTCTAAGTTTTTTTAAAACAAATAAATAATTTTTAGTATAGATTTTTCAAAATTCATCTTTTTTTTGGAAAAAAGTCAAAAATCTCAATTTGACATATAGGGAGGCTATTATGCCACCCTGAGGGCCATATTAAATATGTGAACATTTTAACAAATAAAAAAGAACTGAATATTTTAGAATCAAAAATCGTATCAGTCTTATAAAAATGAGACTTTGTAACAACTTTTAGGGTACGAACAGAACAAGTAAGTCGCGGTCGAGGTAGCCGTTGGGATTGCTGCTACTAGTTAAGACGCGGTTGATGTCGACAGCACATAACAAGGAGGTTACCGGCGATGCTCGATGTCAAGCTAGGCCTACTGTCAAATGAAGTAGTTCGATTATATTTGAATGACAAAAAGATTGTGCTCTTGCAATGTTACATGAGTCAAGTGATGACAGTGATGAAATGTCAGCTATCACTAAGTGGTGGTTGATAGGTAATATACCCAACAAACGGTTTTCCGTACATCCCTTACATTTGAAAAGAAGCCGTTTAGGGGAATACACTCATATCTTCTCAGTTAACTAAAAATTGACTCAGCTGCACAACTGCAATCAGATCATCCTTCATTTAGCATTTGAAAAATAAACTTAATAATCAAAAACAAATTATAGCTACTGGAGTATGTACGAAACTACTGACGCCAAACGTGTTCTATGCGAGTTGTTAAATTAAAAACAATAACAATAAATTAAAACAACAATTATAAACGATAAATTAAAATAATTTGACTTTGAACGCACCAATCACAGGAAAGCATCCTTGTAGACCGCGCAGTAGGCATCCATGTAAATCAAACTCATTTGATTTTCAAAAGCATCGATGTAAACCTCCTGGATGGCATCGCTCTAAACCTCCACCGCGACTTACCTGTTCTATTCCTCTACCTCTACCTCGACCGCGACCCTCTTGTTCTGTTCGTACCCTTAGTTTACACAATAAAACATTAAAGGAACAAAATCAATTAACGACAAAAATCACAAATGTAATTGGTATCCTCGGGAACTGCATACTCAAAAACCATTTTCATGTTATCAGGATCCAATAATTATCTTTTTTTAGCAGCAGGTGGACTTATCACATTTGTGTAAGGCATTTAATTAAAAAAAAAAACGTTAGTTGAAAATAAAAATTCAGTCTTGTACGTAATATGGCCCCCGGGGCCATAACACATGCATACTGAGGGGGCCATATGAATATGTCGTTAACGTTATAGTCTTCCTAAAATAAAAAACAAATTCAAATACATTTTTATAATTATCTTCACTGTCTTGTATCGCAATGTATTGTCTCCACGTTTGACAATGCGTGCATTTGTGAATACAATATAGTTTTAATTTAAATATATAAATTAAAAACTAACTGATAAAGTACCGCTTCCACGTTTTCAAAGAGTTTGCTACATACACAGAGTAAGTGCTTTCTGATAAGCCCAGCTTTTAAATTGTCCGTCCCGCTAAGGCTATTGATTGGCCGTAAAAAATTATACATGGCATTATAGGAACATAGAAAAATCGATGGGGGTCAATATACCCGCAGGGTTCATATTACTACCATCTCCTCTACAAGGACCTATAAGGAAAAAGGTTTTTTAAAGCTGAATAATATTATTGACTTATATTTATTAAACACCAAAGTAATAAAATAGACTACGGAAACGTGTTAATAATTTAATTTTCTAAATTTTGCAATTGTAAATATTTTATAATTGTAAAAAGCCAACGATTGGATGTTAGTAACTAACATGAACTAAATGTATAGGAATTGTAATTAAGTTTATATCCCTCCTGATTTATAATAATAAAAATAACTAAACCAATTTGTGATTATTTATAAATAATCCTTTTAAATTGACTGATTAATTAAATATGATTTTCATATTTAGGTGCTGCAGAACGGAATACAAAAAAACTGATTATGGATGAAGTGGATCTAACAGGAGCAAATATAAGTCCATGTACCAGACTCCAGAATCGAGGGAAATCGAAGTCAGCCGGCAAATTGAGAATAACGTCCCTTCCACATGACACAGATAGGTAACATACACTTATAGCATTTTATAGGTAACCGACACACCGATAAAGAGGCTTTCATTGTGTGTGTTCGTACGAGATACTAAAAAAAAAGGTGAAAATATCCCACGATCTGACTGCACTGTGTATTATACGCCGAGGCAATTTAAAAAAGTGATGCATAATAGTTGCTGTGTAGTTGATTGCAAATATACAGGCAGAAATTGTCAGTCCAAATTTTATACCTTTCCAAAGGCTAGTTGGAAATTAGAACAAATATCTGGTGCGAGGCGTCACACTACTTTCTTTTACTTTCATTTATGAAAATACTCGCTGTTAGTTAAAAGAAATATAAGCACTTTGTAACAATACATATAAACAGTACTATATGCATACAACCTATAGGGCTATATGAATATACGAATTCTCAATCTTCACCCCAGAACCGCCCTTATTCGAATTTTCCCATGAAAAAATTTCAAATAAAAGTTGTGGGCATCAATTAGTCTAAGAACTATAGAAAGTTTAAAGAAAATCGTTGCAGCCGTTTCCGAAAAAAAATGAAAAAGCTCAAGAACGCCATGAGTAAAGTAGAGCTTTCGGTTAACCGATTTTAACCAAAAGCTTCGCGGCACAACTAGGTATAATAGGGAGATCAAATTTCAAGTTTGGTGAAATTCGGATAAAGCTTTCGATAAGATATGGCTGTCACACACAGACATGTTTCTAAAAAACACTATCTTGGACTTAGGGGACCTCAAAACATGTATTTCCGGCGAAAGCTCGAATTCAAAAATTCGATCCAATTACAATGCTTCCTTTACTATTAAGTAGTAAAAGAAAGTAATATGTATACACTATACAGCTTATATGTACATAGGTATAGGTATAGGTATACGAATTCCGAACCTTCACCCCAGAACCGCCCTTAATCGAATTTTCCCAGGAAAAAGTTTCAAATAAAAGTTGTAGCTACTAATGAGTCTAAGAACTATAGAAAGTTTAAAGAAAATCGTTGGAGCCGTTTTCGAAAAAAATTGAAAAAGCTTAAAAACCTCTAGAATAAAGTGGAGCTTTCGGTTACCCGATTTCAACCAAAAGCTTCGCGGCACAACTAGTTATAATAAGGAGGTCAAATACCAAGTTTGGTGAAATTCGGATAAAGCTTTCGATACGATATGGCTGTCACACACAGACACACACACAGACATGTTTCTAAAAACCACTTTTTTGGACTCAGGGGACCTCAAAACATGTATTTCCGGTAAAAGCTCGAATTCGAAAATTCGACCCGATTACAATACTTCCTTTACTATCTATATAGTAGTAAAAGAAAGTAATAAGTAATGTATAACCCAACTTAATAACATACGTAAACACGCCGAATAATTAAGCTGAAAGGTGTTTCTCTATATTGTACAAAATTATTAGAAAATTTTGTAATAAAAGTGCAATTAAATGAAGTAAATGTTAAATATAATAATAAAGAAATATGTAGGGTTGAAGGATCACCGCACCGTGGACTCCAATACCAAAAGATACCATTTGTAGCGATAATTTAACTGGTTGTAAAAAGGTAAAAAAAAGAAGAGGAGGCTAGTTCAAGCTATATTACAATAATATTTTCTTTAATTTATAAAAAAAAAATATCTGGTGCGAGGCGTCACACAACTTTTTTTTACTTTCATTCATGAAAATACTCGCTGTTAGTTAAAAGAAATATAAGCACTTTGTAACAATACATATAAACAGTACTATGTGCATACAACCTATAGGGCTATATGTATATACGAATTCCCAACCTTCACCCCAGAACCGCCCGTATTCGAATTTTCCCAGGAAAAAGTTTCAAATAAAAGTTGTAGCCACTAATGAGTCTAAGAACTATAGAAAGTTTAAAGAAAATCGTTGGAGTCGTTTTCGAAAAAAATTGAAAAAGCTCAAAAACGCCTAGAGTAAAGTAGAGCTTTCGGTTAACCGATTTTAACCAAAAGCTTCGCGGCACAACTAGGTATAATAAGGAGGTCAAATACCAAGTTTGGTGAAATTCGGATAAGGCTTTCGATACGATATGGCTGTCACACACAGACACACATGTTTCTAAAAACCACTTTTTTGGACTTAGGGGACCTCAAAACATGTATTTCCGGCGAAAGCTCGAATTCAAAAATTCGATCCAATTACAATGCTTCCTTTACTATTAAGTAGTAAAAGAAAGTAATATGTATACACTATACAGCTTATATGTACATAGGTATAGGTATAGGTATACGAATTCCGAACCTTCACCCCAGAACCGCCCTTATTCGAATTTTCCCATGAAAAAATTTCAAATAAAAGTTGTGGGCATCAATTAGTCTAAGAACTATAGAAAGTTTAAAGAAAATCGTTGCAGCCGTTTCCGAAAAAAAATGAAAAAGCTCAAGAACGCCATGAGTAAAGTAGAGCTTTCGGTTAACCCATTTCAACCAAAAGCTTCGCGGCACAACTAGGTATAATAGGGAGGTCAAATACCAAGTTTGGTGAAATTCGGATAAAGCTTTCGATACGATATAGCTGTCACACACAGACATGTTTCTAAAAACCACTATTTTGGACTCAGGGGACCTCAAAACATGTATTTCCGTTGAAAGCTCGAATTCGAAAATTCGACCCGATTACAATACTTCCTTTACTATCTATATAGTAGTAAAAGAAAGTAAAAATAATGAAAATCCATTTAAAAGCAGGTATCGAAAAATGCCTACATTTGCTAATGTTCGGAAACGTATGTTGCGTATGTTATTTACAATAGGTTCGTTCAGAGTTCGCTCCAAGCGACATACAGGGCGCCCGTTTCCACACATTTCCGCATACGAAAGTGTTCACTCGTGTACTTCCAAGACATGTCGATAGATTTTAGTTTTTAGATTTAAAATTCGCATCAAAACTAATCAGTGTCATGGCATCGCCAGAGTCGCTAGACGTCACTTTTGAGTAAACGAACGTAAACAGAAGAGGAACTAGACGTTCCTTAGACCCCTTAGACACTCATTGAATAATTTAGTTATTTTGGGTTACTAAATATGAATTCCAAAGTGTATAGGAGTTCTTCGATCCCTGTGTGCAGGTAACACATAAGCAAAAATTTCTGATAAGTTATTTGTCTTCGTTTCAAACAAGAAAACAATACGAAACAAGCGGCTTAAACTTGTAAGGCGAGATTTAACAGGAATATTGCCTAATACCCACCTCTATTACTTTCTTTTACTACTATATAGTAAAGAAAGTATTGTAATCGGGTCGAATTTTCGAATTCAAACTTTCACCGGAAATACATGTTTTGAGGTACCCTAAGTCCAAAAAAGTGGGTTTTAGAAACATGTCTGTGTGTGACAGCCATATCGTATCGAAACCTTTATCCGAATTTCACCAAACTTGAAATTTAATCTGCAAATTACATCTAGTTGTGCTGCGAAGCTTTTGTTTGAAATCGGTTAACCAGAAGCTCCATTTTAATCTAGAAGTTTTAGAGCTTTTCCAATTTTTTTAGAAAACGGCTCTAACAATTTTATTTAAACTTTCTATAGTTCTTAGACTCATTGATGTCTATAACTTTTATTTGAATATTTTTTCTGGGAAAATTTGAATAAGGGCGGTTCTGGGGTGAAGGTTGGGACTTCGTATATCAATATGTATAATGTATAGAGGCTGTATGCATTTTAGTTCTGTTTATATGTATAGTTATAAAATACTACTTATAGTTCTTTTAACAAACAGTGAGTTTCATGGAAGAAAGTACTGTGACGCCTCGCAACAGATATTTTTTTGTTAAAATCATGGTATATTAAGATCATTTCGACGTGAGTAATAATTTACTTTGTAGATTCTAAAATAGAATGTATCCTGTTTGAGACATAATTTAATATTAAAACAATCTTTTTCGAGATTAGGTTTTTCCTTGCAACACTGTTATCTTAGTAAGTATATTATTAAAATTTTAGATGCAAAATGATATGGAGGAATATATGCAATATCAATTGATGGGATCGGTGTTACAGATCCGTATAAAATCTGGCTGTTTGCCCAAGAGATAACAATGTCAATCAGATAGAGGAAAAAGAAAATCATATGAATAGAACGATAATATTTTCTCAAAAATAGAGAAATTGATTGAAGAATGTAAAAAGATTTAGAAGAAAGAACTGTTTCTATAGCACAGGTGGAACGGCATACACGGTATATATAAAATTGAAACGTAAATAAATCGCAGAGAACCAGCCGTTTGTTTACTCAATAGTGACGTCATTTCATTGTTTTTGGCGTTTCTGATTGGTCCTAATTGGTGTTCAACATAATATCATAGCGGATTTCCGTATTTTGTAGTTTTCATCAATCTCGCTCTTATTAAAATAATTTATGTGTACATAATTTTAGTGATTTTTAATTACTGTCATCATGTTTATTGATAACAGAGAGTATCAGTTCCTTAAAGTTTTACTATGTTTGCATTCAACTATATTCCATTTAATGAGAGTCAAAAAATTAGAACTTGGTCGAATAGTAGTAGGAGTGGTGCGAGCGGTACCACGGCACCAGATGCTGCGTGATAAGAACAGCAAATATTTGAGAGGCTATTTAAATTTTGATTTGCTTAGAAATGCTTTTATTTTTTATGATTCTATAATTTTCCAATATATATCAAAGATGAAGATGGGTATTTTTTCCTTTTGCACCAGGTGTCCTCATAGCATACTACGTATCCATTAACAAAATGCTAACAAGCAAATAATATACTTTCTTAAATTTTCAGAAAGAAAATTGAAAATAAGAAAGAGGATCCAGAACCAGAAATCGACCAAAGGAACAAAACTGAAATGTTCCCAAGTTCGAATGTTAATACTGAAACAGCCGATATGGAAATTGTTGAAATAACGGAAACAATTCAAGATATTGACGAAACGATTGAAATACTATCTTCTTCAGATTCAAGTGTAAATACCGAAATCGAATTTGTTGAAATCGGGAAAGAAGTACCAAATAGGAATCAATGTGTTCAAGCAAATTTTTTCTCCAAGTCCAATGAGAACACAACAACATTTATTTGCAATCGATACCGTCGTGAAGAAATATGTGATGTTCAAATTCAAACAGAAATTAATATATTTACCAGGTCGCTATTATTCCCGAATAAATTCAAAGAAGTGAACAAGGAATCTGGTCCAGTTCACCAATTTTCCATAGATAACGAAACTCAAACTCAAAATATAAATATCTACGGGTTTGCATCAATAACCGAAGATCGCCAGCTTGCCGAACTTACTGGAGTCAATTTTAAAACTTTCGAATTCTTATTGAAAAAATTTTGTAATAAAGAAAGAAGCAAAATTAGTCATAAAGATCGACTGCTAATATTTTTAATGAAAATTAAGTTAGGATTAACATTTGACGCCTTAGGTGTATTGTTTAATATTCAAGGATCGGCAATTTCAAATATTTTTTTTGGAAATCTAGCGTCCTTAGTTAAATCAACAGAAAATGTGATATTTTGGCCAGATGTAAACGTTGCCCAAAAATTGAAGCCTCCCTGTTTTTACCCTAAGTATAGTGACACTAGAGTTATAATCGATTGCTTAGAATTTCAGACTGAAGCTCTTTCAAGTTCTAAAAAAAGTGTGACGGCAAAAGTCCTTCTTGGTATTACTCCAGAAGGATCAATTTGCTTCAAGTCAAAAGTTGCTTTTGGAGAAAAGTCCCATTCTCAAATGACTATTGAATCAGGGCTTCTAGATTTATTACAAGATGGTGACATCATTTTGGCTAACAACGAGTTTCCGGAAATTAAAAAAGCTATCGATACTAGCGGTAGAAAAGTTGAAATGATTGTGCCTCCATTATTAGAAAAAAGAATCGAAATTTTTAAAGAAGAACCTAAAGAAACATGCCACGTACCAAAAGTTAGAGTTCACGTGGATCGAATATTAGAACGATTAAAAAGTTGCCAAATATTAAATAAAATTTCTGAAGAATTATTTTTATCTATGGATGATATCATGCACATTTGTTGTGTTTTAGTTACATTACAAACTTCAGTATTATTAAATAAAAAAACACCAAGGAAAAAATAAATTGCCATAAAATATGTTTATAAGCTAAATGTTAGTTATAATTTTTCATTTAAATAAAAAGGATTTTTTTAAAATCATATTTGGAATTAATTTTTATTTGTTTTTTCTGAGGAAAATAGGGTACCAACTTACCCACTGAGCATATAATGTAACGTTACGTTACAGTTATGCAATATCGACAGAACATTTTTTTATTACATAGGTAACTGTTACATTCATGTTACGTAATGTTATACTATGTGCTCACTGGGTCAACATTTCTGAAGTTCTGGAAATCATTCTAATAAATCTAGCGATTTCGATTTAATTAATATACCGATACTCGTTCGGTAAAAAAATATTTTTAAGAAACCTTAAAAATAACATTTTTGTGTTGTGACTTTAGAAAACGATATTTTAAAGATAACTTAAATAATTTAAAAACGTCTCTTATAAACAATCTTGTAGCACCATTTAGAGCAGTGTTTCTCAAACCTTTTGGTCCGCGACCTTCTCTAACACTTAAAAATTTTCAAGGACTATTCGAAAAATACGTATGTGTAGAAAACATCTTCGAGGACGGTTCATTTAAATTCAAGAGAAGTTATTTCTTTTCTTTAGTTGCATTGGAGCACTAATTATTTTGATTAATAGTTTTATTTTTATTATCAATAAAAATTTAGGTAGGTATACATGGAAAATATCGGTGATAATTTTTTCTGTGATCCACCAAATATTTTCCGCGACCCCCTCCCTCTTTGAGAATCACTGGGTTAGAGCTCATAAAGTCAACATTTATATGTACCAGTTTTGAGATAGATTACAAATAAGATAAATAAGATCTTAAGATACTAAAATTAAAATTCAGGTTTTTTTTTTTAATTATTAAACAAAAAACACTAATAATTCTAATATTGAAAATATATCTACTGCGAGGCGTCACCGTACTTTCTTTTTTTTAATTTATGAAACTTGTTGGTTAAAAGAACTATGTGCATACAGCCTCTATGTATTGTAACGTTTTTACGGGTTCTTAGATTTGTGTTTAATGACTACAAATTTATTTTTAACAATTGTTTATTGATTTATCTTACACTACAGATATTTATGAACGTTAACAATGATTTATATACACTTAAACAGTTATTTAGTTCACTGTTTAACTATTCAGTTTTCACAGTCACTTATTTACTAATTATTGTCAATCACTATTGCACTGTTTCACTTTATTTAACATGGTTCACTTTTACTATTTATTTTAGCACTGATCACTTTCACTATTTATTTTAACACTGGTCGAGGATTTATTTTACACTCGTCGAAGATTTATTTCAACACTCGTCGCAGATTTATTTCATATTGACTCGCCTATGTTTCTCCGGGACTTATATAGGATTTCGGAATCTTTCTCGAATGCTTGGTTCTATTATTCCTTGGTAGAAATTTCAATTCTTTTGTTTAATCCTTCGTGTCCGATGGTCTAAAAGTCGAAACTCTTGGAGAAAGAATATTCTGGAATTCCTGGAATTTTATAAGATTTCTCCCCACCCTGTGACCACGGTGCTCCTCCCTTGGCTGGTGATTCGTTCGGCCTACCCACGGCTGAGAGCAGGTGACACCACCCCAGAGTCATAAAATGGCGGCATTCCTTTTAACACATGGCGGCACATTCTTAGACTTGTCACAGTATGATACATTGTTATCAACAATGTATAACTCCCAACCTTAACCAGAGGCAGATTTAGGATGTAGCTTGATGGGGGGTTTGGGGATACCCCTTAGAGCAGGGGTCCGAGGGTTCCTTTGGAAATGTTTTGAACATATATCTCTCAAAAACGGTTTTTATGCGTTTCTTGGTTTAAAAACAATACCTAATAGATTTGTATTAATCTATGTTTGTACTATTTATTTAGCAGACAACCTGTATATATAACAATGTTATAAATGTAATTAATTCAACGATGATTAGTATTGTCAATTCAAGAAAGGTAAGTTAACTTTATATAATATAAGTACCTCATGAAACAAAGAAATTATTACAAACTGGCCTATAATTCATATTTGTTACTTTGCTTAAAACAAATGGTACCTGAGTTAAGAAATGAAGTAAACGTTAACTCAAAAAAAGAAATACCAAATAAAGTTTATTTGGTTTAGGTCTGCATTACAAACTCGTACAGTTTTATATTAATATACAATTAATTACTTAATAGTTAATACAAAACAATCAACGAATGGGGACCATGGCCCATGGATCTAGAAATAAAAAGAAATTTATCCATAAGTCCTAACTAGCCTGGAATTTAACACAATGAAAATTAACTTAGGCCTATATTTTTTAAAAACTATTACATCTTACATTGATAATTATTTGCTATGTGCCTGACACGCAACGTCGTAGACCTACATATATTTTAATCATGACCCCTCCCCTGAAGCCGCCACCGCCCTTAACCCTCCTTATTTGAATTTTTCTAGAAAATTTTTCTAGCAGCAAGTTTAAAGAAAATCGTAGCCGTTTTCGAAAAAATTTGAAGAAACTCTAAAACTCCTTGAATAAAGTGGAGCTTTTAGATATTTTTAAAATAACTCCTAAAATAACACACTTATAAAAGTGACAATTTAAACACACCAAAGAATTGACCCAAGGATTCAACTTTACTTATTAATTTGATACAACAACGATTCATATTAACGAGTATTATATCAGATGTTTGTGGTTTTTACCCTAATTGTACCCAAATTGAAGTGTTGTTTAAATTATTATACCGTTTGAAATATTATATAAATGTATACAAAAAAGAAGATATATGAAGTATTTTTGTACGCAGATATTTTACGACTTCAGATTAAGAAAGTAGAACCCTTATTACGAAAGTATATAGACTTTTTTAATAAGTGCAATTAATATAAAATATTAAACCAAATCATTATAATTGGCAAGGAGCAGAGTGTATGATGGGGATAACTGAATCGATCACAGCGCTCAAGGTTGAACAAAATGTAATTTTATCATGCTCTAATTGTCTTAAACAAACACATTATAATTTATTATAAAAATGGCTCATAACAGTTGTTGTGTTGTTAATTGCAAAAATACTGGTAGAAATAGTCAGTGCAAATTTTACACATTTCCAAGAGCTAGTTGGAAAGTTGAACAAAGAAAAAAATGGATAAATGCAGTTAAAAGAATAAAGTAAGTAATGTATAACCGGTATAACCTAACTTATGAACATACGAAATTACGCAGAATAATCAAGCTGATACGTGTTTCACTATTTTAAAAAACTATATTTAATAAATTGCAGTGTTGATGGATCACCGTGGACTCCAAAACCATCAGACACCATTTGTAGCGATCATTTTATTGGTGGTAAGAAGTCTGAAGAGGAGGCTAGTCCAAGTTACATTCCAACAATATTCCCTTTAATTTATAAAAAAGCAAAAATCAATGAAAATGCAGCTATACGCAGGTAGAAAGTTTATCACTTAAATAAACTTTAAAACTTGAAAAAAAATCATAAACATATCCTAGCTTTTTTCTCTCGTGTAACAAAAAATGCCTAAATTTGCTAATGTTCGGAAACGTATGCTAGTTAAATGAATAACAATATATTTCTACAGAATAAGCAAATGTTTACTTAGTAGGAAAAATTTAAATTTTAGCTCTTAGATTTGAAATTCGCACCAAAACGATTATCACTGTCATATCAAAGCTGTCATGGCGTTGCTGTTACGTCACTTTTGAGTAAACGTAACGTAAACAGTAGAAGAACTAGACGTCCGTTAGTTATTTTAGATTACTAAATATGAATTCCAAAGTGTATAAGACTTGTGCGGTCCCTCAATGTGGTAGCACATCAACAAAAACTCCCGATAAGTTATTTGTGTTCGTTCCTCTAAAGAAAACAGTACGAAACAAGTGGCTTAAACTTGCAAGGCGAAAATTCACAAAAATATCGCCTAATACACAGCTCTATTTCTGTGAAGATCATTTCGACGTAAGTAACAAAATTACTTTATAGCTTCTGAAATAGTATGTGTCTTGTTTGAGACCTAAATTTAATATTAAAACGATTAAAACAATCTTTTTTGAGGTTAGGTTGTCCCTTGCAACATTGTTGTCTTAATAAGTATTTTATTAAAATTGTAGATGCCAAATGATATGGAGAACTATATGCAATATCATTTGATGGGATCGGTGTCACAGGTCCGTATGAAACCTGGGTGTTTGCCCAAAAGATTTCGCTGTCAACCAGATAGAAGAAAAAGAACATCTGATGCATCTGATGTTACAGAACGATCATATATTCTCAAAAAACAGAGAAGAACATTGATTGAAGAATGTGAAAAAGATTTAAAAGACAGCACTGTTGCCACAGCACAGGAGGAACGGTATAAACGGTATAAACAAAATTGAATCGTAAATAAAATCACATAGACCAACCGTTTGTTTACTCAACAGTGACGTCATTTGCCCTGATTGGTTTCCTTATATCATGGCAAACTTTCGTATTCCATAACTCAAGTTTCATTAAATAAATACACAATTTTAGTGATTTTTAATTACTGTCCTTATGTCTATTGGTAACAGAGAGTAGAAGTTCCTTAAGGTTTCATTATATTTCCATTCAACTACATTCCATGATAGTAGAAAAAAGTGAGTGCGTGTACTTATGCACGCGCGTGAGAAGTTATTCTTCTTTGGCATCATTAAAAATTAGTTTTTATTATTGCATACAAATAAGAAATTAAAATGAAATTTAGAGAATAATATTTTAATTTATATTAATAAATAATACATACAGATAGTTAACCTAAATTATATTGGAGCACTTGAAAAGGTATATAAGCAAATTTTTTTTTCACTAATACTAACGAATAGTAAATAACATTAAATAAAATATTCAATTTAAATCACTACTGAATATAATTTATTCGTGAAGCGGACACTTTTACGAAAGGTGCGGTTCTTTTGAATTTTAGTACGGCGCGTTGAACAGAAATGACGGGGCAATGTCCAAAATGCATTTAAGCATTACGGACTTGCGCTGTGGTGATAAAATAGAGCGATACTAACGCCTCTAAGAACCCTAAGGACAACGCGCCTATATAGTCGTACTTATAGTCTAAAAGTAATCTGATCTGACGTTTAACACCTTTTTTCCGAGTCACCGTTTGTGCAGTAAATTTGTATTTTTATGACTATTTAATGGCTGAAATACTGTGAAAAGCTATGGCTTACAATAAAAAATAAAATTCAAAAAAGCTGCAAGACGTTTATAAAATTTGTCAGGATCATTTTTCTGGTTAACAATTCTTGCATGCCATGAAATCGAAGCTCCATAGAAATTGCAAAATAAAGTAAGTAGCTACTTTTCAAAGTAAATGTCTTAATCTTATTCATATTTTGTGTTACTAAATTATTATTCTAAGATGGTTGAATCATTTTAGAATCCCAGATTTCGTGATAACCGAGAATATGCATGGAATGCAGACGTCATTTTCATCACTAAACTCCAAATACTATGATAACAGATACTGCAAAATTCGAGAAAAGTAATAACTTATTTATTAATAATATGTGTCATTTGTATATATAAATATTATCTAAATAAAATATTAAAAATATATTGAAAGAATTAATTATTTTTAATTTAAATATATAAATAAGTAAATAAATTAAAAACAAAAATTCAAATTACGCGCGCCTAGTTAAAAAAAGCTGGTGGTTTTGCGGCCAACTTCATCCTGTTAATTTTGTCTCACCCTGATGCGCGCGTATCTTAAAATTTCACTCTCATCATTTTTTCATAACGCGCCTAAAGAAGTATAACTTCAAAAAATTAGAACTTGGTCGAATAATAGTAGGAGTGGTACGAGCAGTACCACGGCACCAGATACCGCGCGATAAGAACAGCAAACAATCGAGATGTTATTTAAATCTCGTTTGTTTTAATTTTGTATGATTCTTTAATTATCCAATATATGTCAAAGATGGTTATAAAACCGAAGGATGGGCATTTTATCCTTTATATTATTAACTACAACTTGATCAAATGCATAGCCAAAGCAAACAATAGAGCAGCTTTTTAAATTTGATTTTTTTAGAAATGCTTTTTTTTTTGTATGATTGTATAATTTTCTTATTTATATCAAAGGTGATAATAAGGGCATTTGGGGCAAGATGGGCATTTTATCCTTTTTCACCGGGTGTCCTAATGCCTTGTTACGTATCTATTAACGGAATGATAATAAGTAAATAATATACTTTCTTATATTTTCAGACACAAGCGTTTTATGGAACATCGGGAAAAAAGGAAATTTAAAGAAAAGTCTAAAAAATCGAGAAAAATGTCAGCCACTACTACAACTACTACCGAGTCAACCAGTATGGAAGTTGTTGAAATAAAGAAACAGGATCCAGAACCAGAAATCGACCAAAGGATCAAAACGGAAATGTTCCCCAATTCGAATTTTAATACTGAAATAACCGATATAGAAATTGTTGAATTCAAGGAAGAGCCTCAAGATATTGACGAAGCGATTGAAATACAATCTTTGTTAGATTCAAATGTAAATATTGAAACGGAATTTGTTGAAATCAAAAAAGAAGTACCAACAATGGATCAATGGGTTCAAGTAGAATTTTTCTCCAAGTCTAATCAGAACACGAGAACATTTATTTGCAATCGATATCTTTATGATGATATATGTGATGTTGAAATTCAAACAGAAATTAATATATGTACCAGCTCGCTATTAACTCCCTATAAAAACAAATTAGTGAACAAGGGATGTGGTCCATTTCGCCTAGTTTCCATAGATCACGAAACTCAAACTGAAAATATAAATTTTCACGGGTTTGAATCAATAACGGAAAATGGTCAACTTGCTGAATTTGCTGGGATTAATTTTGAAAATTTTGCATTCTTATTGAATAGAATGGGTACAAAAGAATCTGAGAAATTTGAAAAAAACAAGATAGCTCAAAAAGATCGACTGTTGATATTTTTAATGAAAATTAAGTTAGGATTTACGTTTGACGCCCTAGGTGTACTGTTTAGCGTTCACCGAACGACAATTTCAAGAATTTTTTTCGAAACTCTGGTTTCTTTAGTTAAGGTTACAAAAAATTTAGTATTTTGGCCAGATGTAAACGTTGTACAAAAAACGATGCCGAAATATTTTCACCCTAAATATAGTGACACAAAAGTTATAATCGATTGCTTAGAATTTAAGATTGAAGTTCCTTTAAATATCGGTAATCGTGCATCAACGTATTCTAATTCTAAAAAAAGCCTAACGGCCAAAGTTCTTGTGGGAATCACTCCAGGAGGATTAATTTGCTTCAAATCGAAAGTTGCTGGTGGAGCAAAGTCTGATTCTCAAATGACCATTGAATCAGGGCTCCTAAATTTATTAAAAGATGGTGACATCATTTTGGCTAACAACGAGTTTCCGGAAATTAAAAAAGTTATCGATAGGAGTGGTAAGAAAATTCGAGTGATTGTGCCTCCATTATTAGAAAAAATAAATGAACTTTCAAATGGAGAAACGCAAGAAACATGCAATGTATCAAAAGTTAGAGCTCACGTGGATCGAATGTTAGAACGATTAAGAAGTTATCAAATATTAAGTAAAATTTCTGATAATTTATTTCATTCTTTGGATGATATCATGCACATTTGTTGTGTTCTAGTGTCATTACAAACTTCAGTATTTTTAAATAGAAAAGATAAAAAAACGTAAGTGAGAAAATAAAAAATTGTCATGTTTATAAGCTAAATATTAATTATAATTTATCATTTAAAAAAACAAAATATATTAATTTTATTATATTTGGAATTATTTTTTTATCTATACTAATATATAAAATTGAAGAGTTTGTTTGTTTGGTTAAACGCGCTAATCTCAGGAACTACTGGTTTGAATTGAAAAATTCTTTTTGTGTTAGATAGCTTAATTATCGACGAAGGCTTTAGGCTATACAACATCACTCTACGACCAATAGCAGCAGAGCATCAATGGAAAATGTCGCAAAAACCAGGAAATTTTTTTCCTTTTGAGAGCGTTTGTTGCCTGCCCTGCGTAAATGGTTAAAATAACGCAAAAATCATGTGTAGCAAAATTATTCCTCTTAAAAAGTTCTAAAAAAAAAGTCCACGACGACATATGTCTATCTTTTAAGGTAAGCCCGCTATAACCTTTTTAATGGTTATTAAAGTTGTTTCAAAAATAATTCATTATTAGCGAAATTGTTTTTAGAAACATATTATTAATTCTTACCCAAATAAATACGGTTTTTAATGAAATTTGGTATGATGATAAATGACAATCTGAGTCATTAAAAAGAATACTTTTTATTATGGGAAAATGTCTCATTTACCCGGGAAATTGAAAAACGGGTTGGAACAAAAATTATACATAAACTATACATTTTTATTTGAAAATGAATATTGGTGATACCTAAGTATGATGAAAGCTAAATATGTGAATCATTATCTACAATACGTTTTATTTCGGAAAAATTTCTCATTTCAACGGGAAAATAGCAAAACGGGTTTAAAGAAAAATCATGCTGAAACTAAACGTTTTAAGCTGATTATAATAGAGTATATTTATAGTTATAATTCATAATGTCCTCAAGGCAAAAAATAATTTTCTAATCCTACAGTCTTATTTTTATGCAGGAAAAATGTGCGGTTCCCGTAGGATAGATATGTTTTATTTTTCACAGAGCAAATGATTACCATAATTTCTTACAATGAGGTGGTTAATTGAGAGTCACAGAATAAATATAGGCTACCTTTTATGTCAGAATGTAGCACGGTTTCCGTAGGATAGGATAAGAATGGTATCCTTCAGGAACTGAGTATTTAAAAGGAGTTTCGTATTTAAAAGTTCATGGATAAGCGTTTTAAGGAATTTTCCTCAAAAAAGATTGGTCTACCTTTTATTCAGGAAAAATGTGGCCCCAGGCCCGTGGGCTAGATATGTTTTTATTTTTCATAGAGCAAAAAATCGACATAATTGTATTCTTCCCGTGGGATAACAAGACAATTGTATCTTGCAGGAACCGTGTATTTAATAGACGTTTCGTTAAAGTACGTGAAATAGAGTTCTAGCGTCTTGTCCTCAAGAAGGCCTGATCTCTTTTTTATCCAGGAAAAATGTACTACTCCCGTGGGATAGATATGTTTTTGTTTGTCATAGATCAAAAGATTAACATGATTTTTTGCAATAGGGTAGTTGAAAGGTCAGAGAAAAATATAGATTATTAATTCGTATGTTAGAATAATGCACGATTCTCAAAAGATAGCATATCAATTGTACTTATTCTACAGGAATCGTGTTTTTAAAAAAAACTTTCCCTAAAGTTCGTGAAATAGCGTTTTAACACAATCATTTCAAAAAAAGTTTAAATAAAAACTACAATTTCTAAAGCAAAATATGGTTTTTAATTTAACATCCGAAAACATCGGTAAATTAATAATGAAAATTTTTGAAACATTGAAACTTCTTTCATTGTTAGTTTTTGAATGTCTATAATGTTTAGAAATAAACGTGTTAAATTACTATTGAAAATTTTGAACTTGATGAAAAACTCAGTGAAATATATAATACATTCAACATTTTCGAATTGTATTGCTACTTAAGGAACACAAGTATAGGTATTTTATAATATTCATAAAAACGTATTGAACCAATAAGATAGCTCTTCTAGATAGTTATATAGAATATCTTCCTGGAATAGTAGTTTATCTGATTTTCATAAACTTTCTATGAATCAAAGATCTAGGAATATATATCTGTCTTTTTTGTTGATGGGATAAACGTTTCCATTATTCAATCAGCATAATTTAAATACGCTCAGCAAAGCGGGCGGGGACCAGCTAGTATTTTCTAAAGGAAATGTGTTTCCCAACTCACTCTTTGAGCACACAAAGCCACATTACGTAACAGTTACGTAACATCAACGTGACATGGTTTTTTTTATTACATAACTGTTACATTTATGTTACGTAATGTGGTATTGTACTCACCGGAACTACATTCCTGAAAACCTGGAAATCATTCTAATATAGGGTATAGCCGGCTTTATATGGCAAATCTGCCCCCACGACTTTTTCGATTTGTATTTGGGGGATCGATTTGATATGAAACAAAAATAAGTGACCCAAATTTTTAACGCCCTATCTCAAACGGTTTTCGAGATTTTCAAAAAAAAACTCATTTTTCGATTTTTTTTTCACTTTAAGGGTATCCTTGTTGCTCTTAGGAGGGTTGGTGTTGTCTCTCTTTCTTGCCATTTTTCTCTTGCCATGCATCTTGGTAATTGTCCTGCAATTGCAGACGTCAGAGAAAACAACGAAACCAACCAAAACCAACTAGTCTCCAACCTCTATTGGACGGCGCGGCACAGAATGACAGAAATGTCAAGCGTGGGCGTTGGATAAGAAGAAGAAGATATTTTTTTTCAATAGTAAAATTTAATGAATGTTGATTTTTTCCAATTTCTAGGACTAAAAGAGATGTTATGACACTATCATAATAAATCTCAGAAGAATCTCAAAAGTCGATTTTCCAGAGGAAAAATACAATTAAAATATTTTTTTTATTAATGTTATTTAAAAGTCTCACTCATCAAACTTTCTCAGAATACGGCTTTTATATTCTTTCACACTCATGAGTTTTGTCATAATTATTGGTGTGGTGGAACAAAAAAATATGAAAAAAATAAGTTGAAAGTTGAAAAATTATTTCCTATACTATTCTCTCGCCGCATATAAGTTTCAAAGTGTAGGATTTATTTTAATAATGTTAATATAACAAGTAAGAAGAATAGTAATCCAATTAATAGCAATGATGGTTATATTATCACTTTTTAAAGTAACTCTAATTCAGTAACGGCTATATATAGAGTGAGAAATAGGTTCTGAAAGTCTCGACCGATAGCGTTAGCGACTTTCAAACTAGCCCAGTCAAAATCAACAATAAATTCGCAAAACATGATGTATCTCTGATTTTTAAGTATGTTGTTTGGACCCATTAGGGCTATTTATTCATAATTTTGCAACTCTCAAAAAGTAGTGAAAAAATTTTTATAGAGGAAAAACCATGAAATTTTTGAACTTGTTTCAGATTCTGCTCAGTGTCTTTTTTTGATAAAAGACGACAATAATCCAAGTATTGAATACCTGAAAGAAAACAATATCGTTCGAATGAAGATACGCTCTCGACATATAAATAACAAAACGTACCTATATGTGTTATATTGAATATACCCTAGAACTCAATTCATATAAAGGAATAAAAAGGTACTTCTGCGACTGTCCCAATAGCAACAGAACAGTTGGATGTTGCTCACATGTAGCTCCAGCTATTTTATTACTATTTATCAAATGCAAGATACAAATCTAAAATTATTAGGCCTGTAGAAATATTAACTAATATATTTGATAAAACTGCTATTGTTACATCGATTGAAAGTGACAGTGATAACGATTAATTAATTGAAAGGATGTATATTTTTTAAACATTTTGTGTAGTTTGATTCTTATTTTACAAAACTTTTAAAAGAATTAAAAAAAAAAACTAATTTTTTTTGAATTTGTTGTCTGTCTTAATAAAATTAGTGATCACTACCCAAACATTAGTGCGGATTATATTTTTTAAAAGTATGTTCCACCAAACCGATTTTCTGGAAATTTTTGTGATAAATAGTTACTTAATAGATACATAAAATATATTTTTTTGGTGGGTGTCAACTAAGAGGGAGGTATAAAAACAGCCCCTTAAATATTTCAATAATTTTTTTTGCCACTAAAATATTTTTATTGAAGCACGAAAAAATATGCAATACAGAAATTGTTATTGTATCTTTTTCTGTAAAAAATTTGGAGTTATCTTGATTAGTTTCGGAGAAAAAAAAAATAATTAAGTTAAGGGTTGTAACCCCTCTAACTCCGATAATAGAAGGGGTAGCGGTCTAATATCAAGTATACGTACTACCTCCACCTAGAGGTATATTTTGATAAGAACAAAATAAACGTCCGATCAAAAAAACCCCTGGGCCCGCTGGCTTATCGTTAAACGGCTATACCCTTTGTTTTCAAATTAGGCTCAACCGGAGCTCTGCAAGTCAATATGGGTTACCGAGTTACGGCACTTTGAAAATACGCCATTTTTTTGAAAAATTGAAAATTTTAGTTTTAGTTCTTCTTTGGATCGAAATTGCGTCGAAACCATTGATCCTACGACTAAAACTTATTGAATATAATTTGTATACTATTTAATTAGCTATAAATTAAGAGTAAAGCGAGGCCTGTAAGCTTCGCAGTTCTCTCACAATCTTAGAGAACCCATATAAGGTAAAATCGCTTTTTGGTGGGTACTCCCGTATTGGTGGATCGTCAGGGTTTTCTTGAGGCTCGTCGCCGTTGTCCTCTTCATTGCAGTTTTGCACATTTCCCCGATTTTCCCACAGCAGGTATCAAAACCAACCAAAACTGATTAGGCTTATTAGTGTCATGGCGTCGCTAGTGACGTCACTTTTTATTCAACGAAACGTAAACACTAGCACGACTAGCACTAGTAAGTGTAGTAAGTAATAACTGAAGTTCCTTAGACGTTCATTGAATAATTTAGTTATTTTGTGGTATTACCTAAATATGAATTCCAAAACGCAAAAGTTTTGTATGGTCCCTCAGTGTGGTAACACATCAACAAAAAATCCCGATAAGTTATTTGTGTTCGTTCCTCGAAAAAAAACAATACGAAACAAGTGGCTTAAACTTGCAAGGCTAGATTTAACAGGAATATTACCTACTTCTCATCTTTATTTTTGTGAAGATCATTTTGACGTGAGTATTTTAATTTATTATCTCATGTTTGAGACCTTTTAATATAAAAATAATGTTTTTGAGGTTAGCTTTTTCACCTTGCACCACCGGCTGTTTGATAAGAATTTTATTAACATTTCAGTTGCCAAACGATATGGAAAATTATATGCAATATCATTTGATGGGATCGGTGTCACAGGTTCGTATGAAACCTGGGTGTTTGCCCAAAAGATATCAATGTCAACCAGATAGAAGGAAAAGAACATCTGATGTTACAGAACGATCATATATTCTTAAAAAACAGAAAAAGGCATTGCTTGAAGAATGTGAAAAAAATTTAGGAGAAGTAGTGGCTGCTACAGAAGAGTTGGAACGGTATAAACAATGCTTTTATTTTGTATGATTGTATAATTTTCTTATTTATATCAAAGATGATAATAAAGGCATTTGGGGCAAGATGGACATTTTATCCTTTTGCACCGGGTGTCCTGAGGCCTTGCTACGTATCTATTAACGGCATGATAATAAGTAAATAATATACTTTCTTAAATTTTCAGACAAAAGCGTTTTATGGAACATCGGGAAAAAAGGAAATTTAAAGAAAATTCTAAAAAATCCAGAAAAATGTCAGCCACTACTACAACTACTACCGAGTCAACCAGGATGGAAATTGTTGAAATTAAGAAAGAGGATCTAGAACCAGAAATCGATCAATGGATCAAAACAGAAATGTTCCCAAATTGGAATCCTTGTTCAGAAACATCCGATATGGAAATTGTTGAATTCAAGGAAGAACTTCAAGACATTGACGAAGCGATTGACATACAATATTTCTTCGATTCAAATGTAAATACTGAAATGAAATTTGTAGAAATCAAAAGAGAAGAACCAGAAATGGATCAATGGATTCAAGTAATTTTACTCCAAGTCTAATGAGAACACGAGAACATTTATTTGCAATCAATACCGAAAGCAAGAAAATAATTAGTATTTTGGCCAGATGTAAACGTTGTACAAAAAACGATACCGAAATATTTTCACCCTAAATATAGTGACACTAAAATTATAATTGAATGCTTAGAATTTATGATTGAAGTTCCCTTAAATATCGGTAATCGTGCATTAACTTATTCTAATTCTAAAAAAAGCCTAACGGCCAAAGTTCTTGTGGGAATCACTCCAGGAGATTTGCTTCAAATCGAAAGTTGCTGGTGGAGCAAAGTCTGATTCTCAAATGACCATTGAATCAGGGCTCCTCAATTTATTAAAAGATGGTGATATTATTTTGGCTAATAACGAGTTTCCGGAAATTAAAAAAGTTATCGATAGGAGTGGTAAGAAAATTCGAGTGATTGTGCCTCCATTATTAGAAAAAATAAATGAACTTTCAAATGGAGAAACGCAAGAAACATGCAATGTATCAAAAGTTAGAGCTCACGTGGATCGAATGTTAGAACGATTAAGAAGTTATCAAATATTAAGTAAAATTTCTGATAATTTATTTCATTCTTTGGATGATATCATGCACATTTGTTGTGTCTAGTGCCCTTACAAATTTCAGTATTTTTAAATAATAATTTATATGTTTATAAGCTAAATGTTAATGACAATTTTTCATTTACAAAAAAAAGGAAATATACTTTTTTTTTACATATTAAGATTTTTTTTTATTTTCTAAAAAAAATGTATTTACCACCTCACTCTTTGAGTATACAAAGCCACATTACGTAACAATTACGCAACATCAACGTGGCATGTTTTTTTTTTATTATATAACTGTTACATTCATGTTATGTAATGTGGTATTGTAGTCACCGGATCTACATTTCTGATAACCTGGAAATCATTCTAGTAAATCTAGAGATAAAATTTAATTAATATACAGATACTTATTCGGAAAATATATTTTTCAGAAATCTTAAGGAATTCATTTTTATAGTCTGGCTTCAGAAAAAGGTATTTTTAATATAACATATTGATTAAAAAAGTCTCTTATAATTTTGAAGCATATTTTTGAGCAGCGTTTCTCATTTTTTGTTTGTTTTTCAACCCCGATCAGTAGTTTAGAACTCTTCGAATTCTTAGAACTTAAAGTTCTTAGTTTTAAATTATTAATAAATTAAATTAATTATTATATCGTCTGGCAATTGTACCCAACAGGTATACTAAAGAACTCATTTTTTAAATATTTATATAAAGACAAAATAATCAGCTTATTGATTAATATTAACGTTGTAAATTACAATCTGTACCTATAGTTATTTGTTAAGTCTTTTTTTTTTAATGAAAATGTGAAGATTATTTTTATAACCAGAAGTCTGGAGAATAAGATATAGAATATAGAAATTTTTGGGTACAGAGTGATTTTTATCTCTTTTTGACTATGGCGTGCCATATTTTAGATTTAAAAAACTCATATTCTTATAGAAAAATAGTAACGATTTAAAAAAAAAATAGTTTTATAATTATGCCATAATTAAATATAAAACGCTATTTTTGCAAAGATCTTATGAACCAACAAAGCTCTTAATTTTTTTCCGCCGTAGTTTTCCGCTCGCAACGTTAAATTCAATTAACCGTTTTTGTGGGTTCTCGTTAATCCTAGTGTTACTTCCGAACATTTTCAAACTCGTTCACGGAAAAATAACCCTTAATCAGTTCATAAGCGTTTATGCGTTTGGCGATTATCCTAAATCCACTTTGTTATCGGTTCAGTATTATTTCCGCGAACAAGCCTAATAATTAACTATTATTATTGATCTAATAACATTGACTATTGACTTCATTTTTTTGTTTTGTATAGATAACAACTTTATTGGTATGTTAAAGCATTGCCTATACATTATCATGGTTAATAAACATCAATAAACATTAGGTATGGATGGCGGACAATTCACCGAAAACAATTCGTCGAAAATTCACCGAAGTAGGAATTCATAAAATCTTTAGTTTACGAATTCCTTTTAAATTAGATAAAAGTTTCAAGAGTTTTATTTTTTATGAAATTCACACTATGCGATATACTGTTATATTATATCATACATTCGGTGAAAAATATACTATATATGTTCGGTGGAAAATATAAGCGTGTTAAATTGTTAAAAACTCAAATGAAAATTTTGTAAAATTATGTTTTATATGAATTTTTTAGGTAATTAAATCGTTCAAATACGAGCGATTGGGTGAGTTTAAAAGTGTCAGTTTCGATGTAAAGAGATTGAAAGAGATATCTCTAGTGTATTTGCTATAATAAATAATTAATGTATTAAATTTCACAAAAAATTATGTACTTGAAATTATAGATTTCTTCTGAAACGTTTCATAATTCATTCGTTTTAAAATGTCTACATTGGTTGTGCTGTAAGCAATAAAAAACCAAACAATTGTTATAATCGTACCTACCCAGTTTATATTACATGTAAAAGAGAATACGTTTTGAATACTTTAAAGAACTTTCTAAATAGATGCATACAATACATATAATATTCAATAAAAACTGTGAATGTTGATGAAACTAAAGGAAATTTTTTTTCCACAAGACTTTCCCCAATTCTTCCCCATTTCTACTTTCTAGAGATAGTATATGATACATGTGCTGTGGAATATGCTTTTCTAGATAATATAGCGGTTGAAATAAAAGTTGTTGTATAAAATTTGATGCTTCACATAAGTAATATGGAAGCTTAAAGTTCAGTTTAATATGACATTTATAACACACCAAATGAAATTGAATCAATGATTCAACGTCATTTAATTTTTTTCAAGAAAAATTCAACATATTAACGAGTATAATCAGGCGTTTGTGGTTTTACCTTTAAAAATGACCTATGTGCATTGTGCATATGCCCCACTGCATTTGCCCCAATTGAAGTTTTTGGATCATTATACCGTTATATCATATAAATGTGGGTATACAAAGAAGGAATATATAAGAAATATGTTTGTACCGTGTACGCAGATATTTCACGATGGTTGCAAATTGTGCAAGTAAAAGCCTTACGAAAGTATTTTATAGATTTCTTTAATAGGTGTAACTGATAAACATTAAACCAAACTTGCACGTACTTATAAGTTTCTTGAGTAGATAATTTTTTCCAAAAAACTGGCATTTAATATATAATATTACTTACAACTTTTATTTAAACCTAAAATTTGTATACTTACAATTTTAAATCCAATAGGAATAAATACTCGTACATACAGGAATGATGAATGAAACTTTACAATATTTAATATGAAATTATAATAATTAATAGGATATTCATTATACACACATCTTCTTATATAAAAGTATGTACCAGTTTGTCGCTGATAGCTTATTGGTTTCTTGCGTAACAGTGCCAGCCAATGGAGTGAAGTTGCCACGGAATTCAAATAGTCCATATAAGCCATATTACACTGATACCATGCATGCAATTGTTAGTTCAATTTCCATAACAATTAATAATAATTATAAGATTGTTTATTAACCACAATTCATAATATCTAGAACAGCAGTCAACTGTTAACTGCCGGGTTTTACTAACAAATCAATAACTCAATAGAATAGTGCTAAAATATAACATTTAACAAAAATTTAAAGAATAAAAAAGTTTTTTTAAGTACTATACAATATGATAAATATAACTTCCATGCCAGATATTAAGGGGTAATCAAAAAAATTATAATTTTACGTTATGTTCAAATATCGAATAAATATTCAAACAATATTTTTTTTATTTATGTAGTAAAATGTGGTTTCTATGAAAATATCAAACAAAGCTGAGACCAACTTTTTAAAACTCTACTTATTTAAATATTTGTAGTAGGGGCTTCAATTTCAGTTTAAATTTTTCAAATTCGAGCATTTTGATTTACCCCTTTAATATTTGAGATAGAAGAATTATAATGATGCACACAAAAACAATAACATTTATTTGGTTATAAACTAAAACATTTCATCAAAAATTATGGATTTGCAATTATTACTTGTAGCAATAGATATTAGAATTTTCCTCTTTAACGTATAAGTTTAGGCTAATTGAAATATGCTCATTAATTATTACAGTTTTTTTTTCTTACTATCAGACCTTAGCTATACTTAAGTATAAAATGCTTAAATTGTTTTAAATCACTTTTTGGTTAATATTTAAAGATATAAGCCTAGATATTGTGGGTATCTTTTTCATTCAATGAGTACCTCAATAAATGAATTTAAAAATTACAAGTGTTAAAAAATAAGATAACAAATGTTAAATACACCATTAGTGTACACATTATTTAACATTTATTTATGTACCTTATTTAGGTATTATCCTGATTCTATGTACATGTGCATTGTATCTTTATAAAGTGTATGCTGGATTAAAAATAAATAAATAACATCTATATATTAAATTATAAGTTATTCCTGTTACAGTTGTAATTTAAAAAATGGGGCGTGCATTATTATACACTAATTACTAAATAATAACATATATAATACTACATTCAAATTTAATTTATTAAAGGTGGGTTCCACTCATAGCTTACAGCGATTGAAAGAATATTTCGAGAGTTGTGAGCGCCTAGTGGAATACGCCTTAACTATTATAGTAGTTAAAATAGTGCAAGATTGACTCACGCCCTGAGAGTTTCATAAAAACATAATATAAGTTAGTGATACTTTTAATAACGTATTTACGATAAAGTAATAATCATTATTTTACTTAAACAAAAATTTAAAAAAAAAAAACATTGTTTTAAGATTTCAAATCATTATCTTATTCTTCACATTATTTCACTTGTCAACATTTATTTAGACAAAGAGGTGATTAAGTAAATATAAAATTAAATGAAGAAAAAATTATTTGCTCAATTAATTTTTTTTTTTCTATAAATTAAGAACAAATTAACCTTTTTTTGTGAATTTTTACTTTAAATGCACCATGAGGCTTAGCTTCTTAGGGTCTGTTTATAAATTACATTACGCTAAATTTCGTCATTTTTACCCCTCTCTTCACCTTTGCCACGTTGCGTCACACTTTTTGCGACCCCCCTGTAAATAGTTAATTTTTATTAATAATATAACAAAAACTGATATTTAAATATTTTCTATTTTAATAATAAAATTTAAAACACCCTTAAATATACCTACCTACTCGTAATATATTTATAATTACACGATATTTACACATTCAATACGAATGACTTTCTATCGTGACAAAAAAAATAAAAAATCGATTAAAGAAGAACTGTGTGATCAACTGCGAACGTCACTTTCTTTTAGACCCCCAGTCCTCCTTGTCACATTTAGTCACACTAAGCGATACTCCCCGTGGTGTGCGAATATATTTTATGCTCGGCCCCATACCAGATCTCATGATTTTACGATATTATATCAAAGGGAAGTGTCTTATAATTTTTTGGAGTCTCAAAATATGTGACAAAAATGGATTGTATCTTTTGATTGGATTGACTTAAAATGTAAAATTTTTCTCACTTTAAAACAAGGCCTTAGTATTAGATATTAATTTCGACTTGTTTACTATAGACGCTTGTAGTTACCATCAAATATTGACATAATATGACGTCGTTAGAAAATGCAATGAGCATTATGAATAATGTAACGTAAAGACGTTTCACTTCAACAATTTTTATACGTACACTTATTTGACATAAAAAGATAACTTATATTTTTATATTATAGTTTCTCTTTAGGCTATTTTTAGTATTTTGATCGCAGTAAATATTACTTATTGCTATACATATTGCCACTTGAAGTTATATTTCTTTTAACTTAATCGTAAAAAATATAAAAATATTCAGTCATTTTTTATGGTACATATAATTTTATATTAATTATTTTAAATAGGTACTCTATTTTGGTATTTGCAGTCTCAAAAATGAACTTGAGTTTTCATTCACTTAAACGAAAATGAAAATATGGTAATACTCGAATACAATAAATACTTATATTTTTAATAAATATAACTCTTTTAACACCCTTAGCCTACGCTTAATTTTTCAATAAAATTTCCTAGATATCCTTTATCATTCAACTCATCTGCTATATTTTGTGCATAAGAAGAATCATTGTCATTCCAATTATCCTGGTCTTGACTCCAATCATCTGTACGGTCTATTTTCCCATAAAATTCACCTGGACTATGACTGTAACTTCCCGAATGGCTTCCATAACCTGGACTGTAACTTCCTCCAAATCCTGCGTCGCTACTTACGACTTCATGGTGCCCCCCATTGTTGTGAATGTGTAGGTGAACCGTTTTGGTTAAATGGGCCGGGTTTGGCCGTGAATGATAATGAGTTGGCACGTATTTAGCCGTTTGAATGTTTGCTAAAAAGCTACTCAAATTTAGTATGAGTAGAAGCACGCCAATGGCAAGACCTTTGAGTGTAATCATGGTGAGAAATCCGACCATCGTACCGATCACACCCAATTTGTAAAATAATGGGATGAATGTAAATTGCAAACGACGAATGGCGATTGCTCCAAATGTTCGACCTGAAAATTATTTACCATATTATTAGTTTATAATGTCTATTGAATTAATTATCTATGGCAAAATTAAAATACCTCTAACGGATTTTACGGATAGAGGAAATTGTTAGAGATTATTTTAACTTTCACAAAGATCCACTTACCCTGAGAAAAATTGATCAGATCCTGTTTTATGTCATCTTTCAACCAATCGTATACGTTTCGTAAATACCGTGAAAAATTATATTGAGATTTTGGATTTTCGATTAATTGAGTGGTTGATTCAGCATTAGTTACTGCAATAGTAAAAATCACTAAAACGAACAGGGATAACACGGATTTCCACTGCATTGTTGATGTTGAATTATTTTCCCTCTACTTGCATTTAGTTCTCATGGTGTAAATCTGAAAAATAACAATTGAATTTGTCAGATAAAATTATTACGAAATTTTTAATTGAAGAAAAGGTGTACGTAACATAACTTAACTTCAAAGATAATTGACGCTCTTGGAAGAAAAAGGTCTTAACTCACATTTTTGTAATTCCGGGAAAATGGACTTTAGCATTTGAGTTTGGAACTTTTGGTCTATAGACCTTCTGGTCCCATAATTTTGATATTGCTTTTACGCCTTTCTGATAAACTTAACAGAATCATGATGTAGTGGGAATAGAAAAAAAAATAATTTAATCAAAAAGTGAGTTAACATCTTCTTCGATGAAGTGGCTCAAATGTTCTTAAAGTTTAAACTTTAATGACTTTTTTGAATGAAATATAGCTGCGAATCTTTATGAAAAAGTGTTTGAATAAAAACGTTCACACAAAAAACAAATCTATCAAAGTTTAAGCTTAAATTACAACTATCTCGGAAGTTAAGTTTTGTTATATAGGTACCTCTTTCATCCACTTAACATTCATTAAAGACAAAAAATTTCTTTTTCAGAAAATAGAAGATTGTTTTCATGCATAAATTTATTTGGAACTCCTTTTAGTTATTTGAATTAACTTTTAATAAGATGTTAAGAGCCAAAATATCAAAACTAATTACGTTTACATGAATAACTAATTTGCTTATTTCTTGAAGCTATGGGTCTTAAAATATTAATAAGATATTAGACAATTATCGATAATAACGAGGTTTATTATATTAATTTTATTATACCGTTTTTAACATAGTTATTAGACCTTACACCTTTAGGACAAAAGACATTTTGGAAGTAAAGCCTATTTGTAAGTTAAACTCCTATAATTTATTGGTATATTATGATATATACGAGAACAAAGAGGAGAAATTATTGTGAACTAAACGACACCAACTTTTTCTCTTTGTAGTTTGTATCTATGTGATCTTATATTTGATGTTGGTGGTTGAAATACACTTTTGATGTTATACATACTTCCAATAAGTCTCAAGTATCAACTAGAGAGAATCAGATAGAGAAAGGTAGAATATCAATTATGGAAGTATCTATGCTATTTATTTGACTTGGGTAAGTAATATTTTACATTTTTACGTTAGCTACTTATATCATAAAACAAACCAAACAGATTTCCAATATATTAAAATTTTAAAATGCTTTGTCTACCTTGCAAGTTTGTTTCCATGAAATTTGCAAAAAATATGTTTGTCTTGCGTTGGTATTTAAAATACAAATAAATTTCTTGTTGTAAATAATTTTTATGAAAAGATAATGATAATGTGGAAAAATGATCTAAGTCTAAGTTGTTTTAAAGTCTTCTTAACCCAGAAGGAGATTAAGCAAAATGCTACTAAATGAACAAAAATTCAAAGCATTCAAAAGCATTCAAAGCAATTCATGCATTTTAAAGTAACAACATTTGTTTTGCAACGATTGACTACATACACACATTTATAGGGTAGTTAAAATTTAAAAAACGATGACATTGGCGCACCTAATATTTCGAATTTTAAGTGCCTAGAATCCAATGGCTAAAATGTGAAGAATACTGAAATCAAATACTCTACGTCTACTTAAAGCAGAAAAAAGTTTTTTGTAATTTAAAAAAAAATCTTATTTCTGCTCATATTGTAAAAAAAAAATTCATTAATATAACCCTAAGTTTTCATTATACAATTACATTTCAAGTATAGGGGAAAGTCGGTTATTTCAGAATGGTATGGTTGATTCAGAACAGTTGAAAATTCAAGTATCTCTTCTTTCGCGAAAATATTAATAGCTGATGTTAAGAAGGACACGTTTGATGACTATTAGTTCCAACGGGAAACCATTAGTGAAGAAAATAATTTTGTTACAATTTTTGCCATATAAAAAAATTAAAAAAAAAATTTAGCGCGTTATATTTTGTTGTTATTTTTCATGTACAATCTAATTATAAACTTTATATAGCTATTTAAGAACACTGAGGATAATATTTTGAGTATCGGTTAGTTAGAATAATTAGAATACAAATTAAAAACAGAGATGTATAGGTACTGATGGATTTAAACCCAAGTCATTATTTTAAAATCCAAAAATATACGAAATTATTAAAAAAGTACAATAATTATAGGTACCAGTAAGTACGAAGTTTGTTTTTGAATTTGAAATTGCTATTTAATATTTTTTTATTCCATATGTACCGTGAAAATATAGGTGCTCATTGCTCACATGTAATATATGAGATGATTTATTTGAACTTGCTTGACCGACATACGCATGCAAATACCTAATATAATTTGTAATAAACATACGTAGGTAAATACTTGTTCACATTTATACTTACACATATATTACATGGATATGTTTGTATATATATGCATTTTTACATACGTGACTTGACTTGACTTTAAAACAAAAGGAAATAGCGAAAATCTTTCTCTTCACAACTCCAATCTCATTTTCTTACTTCATTATTGAACCTACAATTACAACGAGTAAACTTATAATATTACGCTTCCACATTTCGCTTTTGGTTTACATATTGAATTAAAAGAAAGGAACAAATTATACTTTTGAATCAACCTGTAATTATTAAGGCCTATTTTTAATGATTTTAACTATAGCTTTGTTTACGGTACTCAATGAAACTATAGTCAAATAAAATTTTAGTTATTACATTTTAAATTAAAAGTTAAATTCTATCGGTTATATGCAATAAAAAAGGTTTGAAAGTATCACACAAAAAGCAACAGTTTTTTAGCAAACATTGTCAAAGGAAAATTAGTACAATATATATTAAAAGAAGAAAGTGCGCTTCATTGACTGTAGTAAAATATGATATAAATAAGTTGAAAAGCCCACGATATAATCTCGATAGGTGTAAGAAATTTTATTATGTTAATTAAAATTCTAATCAATATCACAGTGACTTTTTATGATTTTATGTAGGAGTGATTTTTTAAGCCCATTTCATGTTTATCATTAAAATCTCACGCAAACATCTTAATTATCAAGATTAATTGTATAAAAATTTAAATTCAACTTTTCCTTCGATTTTAAAGATAGTATTTTAAACGATTAGATAGGTGTACGTTAAATTCTATAAAACAGTATAATTACGTTTTTAATGTATTTTTAATTACTTTATAGACCTAAATATAAATCCTAATAAAATTTTTACTAAAAATTTAAAAAACAAATATACCATATTAGAACAGAGACGTACTCAGTTCTTAGTTCGGGACGTTCGGGAGAGGATAAACCTTGAATACTTTTTTGTTTTCACTGTTAAAATACTTAAAATCACTTTAGGAATTTGTCTTAGATACCAAATATTAACAACACAAGACTATAGCAAGAAAACAAAACAGACAACAGAAATAACAGTCCATAAGCTTTACTATCTTTAAAATCTTACTATTTTTACAATTTAATAAATACAACTGTTTTTAGAAGTAAAAAAATAGCGACACACAGGGGGGGCATTCCCATATATTTTCGTGTACGAGTGGCTAAACCTTGTTCCATTGAACCGGGCACATGCTTATGGACATGCTTTGAGCGGCTAAAGTAACTCAAAGGAAATTGTCAATTTATGATAGACGCATCTAAACATGTGTTAACCGATTTTAAGTTTTAGGCAGGCATCGTTTAAGTCTACCCAATGGTCGACGTGATTGTAGACTTGCGCACAAAGTAATTACAAACAGTTCTTTTCAGTTTTTTTACACGCTCACGTGTACGACCAAGACATGTCGATTGGAACAAACCTACTATGTTTTTATCAGTTACGGAGAGATCCAAGTATATTGGATTGTTTGATAATAGGCCTATTTCAGAAGAACATAAAACTACATTTACGGTACAATTGATGTGCAGTAGGTATACAAAAAAAAATGCATTTTAAACGGCTTGATTTTCATCTGGGACAGATCTAAAAGAAATATGTGCATACTCTACTAAGGGTCGGTACGTTAATATTTCGGACATTAGTGTAGTTATATCTATGATTTACTTCTGGTGATTTATCTTTGTTTATAAAAATCTTCTGTGCGTGTGTTTGTAATTAAACTCCTTCTAAACGGCTGGGCCGATTTTAATGACATTTTTTGTGTGTGTTTAAGGGCGCGTTCAGACGGTTCAACTAAACTCGCCTGACTATTTTCAATTTTTTAGACCGTAGCAGGGTAAGCGACGCGAGAAGTGAAGCACAAGCGAGTTGAGTGGGAAGCAAATTGAGCAGAATTGAAAAAAAACTGATCAACAAAACTTGTTCAACAAAAGTTTGATTCAGTCAATCTTTTGTTGAACGAGTTTAGTTGATCAGTTTTCTTTCAATTTGCTTCCCTTTCAACTCGCTTGTACTTTACTTCTCGCGTCGCTTACCCCGCTACTGTCTAAAAGATTGAAAATTATCGGGCGAGTTAAGTTGAACCGTCTGAACGCGCCCTAAGTGAAGTCGAGAATGGTTTAAATTTACAATTAGATAATTTTTAATTTTTTTTATTCGAAAATGGTTGTAATTTACAATTCCCTAGGTGTTTTTTTTTTATTTTTTTCTTGTAAGTAGTACTGAGATCAGATTCAGGAAAATTTTCTGCACATTTGTTATTTTTTGGTACATCAAAACGGTCCAGACTGTTACAGCTTATTTAAAAAAATTGAAATTTTTGTATTTAAGACGTGAGTTCAGGACAACGTCTGTCGGGTTCGCTAGTATCGTATAAAATTTGTACTGCAATATTTGTAAAACATTGATTTGTGCAGCCTATTTCTAAAACCAAAATTGCTCGTTGACCAGTGATTTATTTTTAGTAACGACATTATTGCCAATAACGAACTCTCTCAGCAATTTTGTTTAAATGAAATATTAAACTTATTGACTTACAACTAGGAGAAAAATTAATATCCTCACGACCAGTGGCGTAGCTAGGTACCAAGGGCCCTGGGGCAAATTAAAAAATAGGACCTCACTGCTATGTAAACTGATTAGGTTTTATCAAATAAAAATATGAAATATACAAATACTTTAAAAATGCTAAGCTACTTAAGCTCTTTTTAGTGCACTACAGGGCAGGTAATAAAAATATTAAACAACCACCAATAAAACGTGTATCTAATTGAGATATTACTGTGTCTAGTACATTATTGAAAATCTCAATTTTAAATATTATTTCTTTGTTTGGAAATCGGTAATCAGCAGCTAATTCATCAAAATGTTTTTTTAACTTTTCTTGGCTTTTTTTCTTGAAAATGGGCATCAATACCATATTTTCTTGCATTTTCACTGGCTTAGCACTTGAATAATTCAAAATCATTTCTATAAATTTGCAACTTTACTTTGGTCTCTGCTAAAACTTTACTCGCCTCGCCCAAATTGATGTCGAATTTTTGTAAAGTTTTGGATGTATAATTGATGTCGTTCAATACACTGTGCATGAATTCGCAAAGCAACACGAACTCGAAATTTAGAGACAACCTACAGAAAGAATTTAGGCGAATTTCTTAGGCGTAACTTTTAAATTTCTCTCAACTGAGTTGTCATGATTAAAGTGGGGTTGCAACCTGTCATATTTATTTTGAAAATGGGAAAACTTTCCAAAAATTCAGTTGGATCGAGATTTTTGGTAAAGATTCGAAGGTCCCCTGAGCTTGAGGGCCCCGGGGCACTGCCCCGCCTAGCTACGCCACTGCTCACGACTTATAAATAGGAATTACTTTAAATTAGAGATTCACGGCATGGCTTGGTTTTCAAGATACTTGACTTAAATTTTGCTTGAAACTTAATATTACGAATTATGTTTTATTTTAAAATCAAAATTGTATGCACAATTTATTTTAAAAATAAGCAGCCTCTACTTGACTTAATCATCTTTATGTATTTTAGTTGTTTTTCAAATACTTAGAGGGAAAATATACAATTTATAACAAGTAATTGATAATCTTACAATAAGTAAGTTTTAAGAGTTAAATTCTATGGATAAATTCTTGTCATTAATAGAGATTATTAGAACTTATAAAGCTATTATGTATTTTCTTATTTTTTTTTAATCTTCCAAGTAAAAAATGTATAGAAATTTTAAAGACTTAATGATAGATAATTTAAAACTTTTTGTATCTATTTTTAGTATACACATTAATAGTGTTAGTTACTTTTTATATTACTTTTGTCGTTAGTTAACAATTTCTTATGAGTCATAAACAGAAATTTATGAAGAATACTTTCAATAATGTTTATAATTCAATAATAAAACTTAATAATCATTAAAAAATAAAGTTTTTTGGACAAATTTTTCAGCAGCCTTTATCTAAAAAATTTAATATTTTGTACTTTTGAAGATTGATTCTGATTGTTGTGGAAGGTGAAGTGCATGAAGAAACTTTTGTTTTGACAATAGCATTACTAAAATTTTGAAGTAGTTGTCGAACGTAATTTCTTTCAAAAAACAATTCAAAGTTGCTAGTAGATATACGAGAACATACGTACATACATACATGCATATTATTAATTCATGTTCTTGTCTATATCTTTTTCTTTTATGACATTATATTTCACTTTTTCTAAAAAAATTTTATGGTAAACGGTTTTGTTAATTGTATGTTTGTGAAACGGTACATTGACATTTTTCTTATAGGTTTTAGTGATTGGAAATGTTTTTCGTTTGATTAATAAGGGGTCACTAAAAAATCCCCATAGAATATAGATTATCAATTTTTCAGAAATCCTCTGATTTTCTTTGGCGATGCGACATAAGCTTGTGATCCTCATTTCAAAAACAGATTGAAAAAGAGATTTCAATGTTCAATGATTTATAACATTTTTTTTAAACTTTTTCCCATTAAAAAGCCAGTAAATTTGAGTCTAAAAACATATTTTTGAAAACAAGCTTTTATAATATGGCTGTTCGAAGCTATGATGACCCTCTTTACACTCAATAAGCTACGTCACTCTATAATCTATATTAAAGTAACAACGGGGTGATATAGTTTCAGCATTTTTTTGTTGTTGAAAGTATTTTGTTCTAAAATTCTAATACACCTATAGCTAATTGTAAACTTAAAGAATTCATTGACGATCATACTACTAAAATTATTTAAAAATTGAATAAAAATGCCAGTAAAGCGTTTTGCAACTTTTTTTAATTAAGCATTACTATTTCAAATTTACGATAATACCATTGAAATCTGACTCCATGACTGACATTTCTTTTATATTACACTTTTAATTTTGTTTTTTCACTTCTGGTCTTTAAGTTTGAATTTAAATAATCTATTTAGGTTTAACTGTTTTTATTCTTTTAAATAACATAATTGTAAGTTTTTTTTGTAACTTTTATCAAGCGTTTCAACATTGGGCCATAAGCGACTAATTTATCTAACACAGATTTTTATACCTACAGGTATCTATTTTACGAATAAAAAATCTATACTTAATTACATAAAAAGAAAATTATCTGTTTGTTATATTTTTTAGGACATTAATCGATTAGTTTTTACATTTTGAAATACTAAAATCTTCCCAAAGAAATTGGTGAATATATTATTATGAATAGATAATATTTTTATATAATATTAAGTTCTTTATGAGTATTATAATAGTTAAATTAGTACTTTTCTTTTTAAAATAAGCACCTAACACATTTACCATTAGTAGGTAGGTATATATAATTTTTCACAGTGCTTTTTTTAACAAACATACACAATAGTATAAATTATTTCTAAATTTTAAAATTATAAAAATTACAATAAAATTGGATTTACTTACAAATATCATGTTTAACAATCAATTTTCAATCACTAACATTTTAATCAGACAAATCACAATTTGATTCAAACTCGTTTGCTATGATTCATTCGATCTGGTCAAGATTCGATAATCGAATAGTTTTAATTCCTACACGTAGACGTGACAAACGATACATTTGAAACATTCAAAATTTCATTAGAAGGAAAAAGCTGTTAAAAATTGTTCTTCTTTCATCTAACCGTAATGGGTTTCATGTACAAATAAACAAAGACTGATGAACAACGAGATACTTCAGTGAAAGGCTTTCTCTTTTTGAAACGAATCCATTTAAAAAATCCATAGTTTATTTCAACAAGTGTACTTCTCAATTATTGTTACTATAAACGTTTATTGTACAGAATCATTACACATTTTTCGCGTTTTAAAATTTGGTATACATTTATTATTTCCGGTTTACGAATCGGACGTGGTTAATTGAGCGTTAAAATCATCCTCAGAATATATAATCGATTGTAGTTATGATACTTAACATGTTTTTTCTTCGAAATTTTTGATCAAATTTTGGGTCAATGTCAACGAGTTCTTCGAGGTAAAACAGGATGACAACAAAAATATGATTCGGGGGATTTTTCATTAATCTTCTCCCATGCATGTCGTGGTTATTTCGTTTTTAATTTATGCTTTGCTTTGGAGAACGAGATCATGCTAGCGAGATGCTGGAAGAAAATCGTGTAAGAAATAATTTATTTAAATTATATATCAGATTCTTTTCAATGAACTTCTTACGTTACATAACCTTTGCCCTAAATAAATTATTATTTAGCTTAGGTGAAACGTTTCTTTTTTCTATCAGTTTAATTTCAATGACTTTGTAAACCTGGATTAGAACATTTTATAACTTTTGTTTGTGTTTTTAAAAATTTTTTGGCTTTGTTTTGTTACCGAATTACCTATGTATATTTATTTTAATTTAACTTTTTGAGCTAAATAAAAAAGATTTGTCACAGTTTGCAAAGCGTTTAGTTACAATCTTGGTTTTGTCTATGACTTACTAAAAAGTATCAATTATTTTCTTTAAACTAATAATAATTATATTGGATATGCATTTATAAAAATGTCATCCCCGAAGGGGCTCATTCGAACATTGTTATTATGTTATGGTAATAACAAATGTAGATCAGTAACAGTTTTAAATTTATTATTTATCTACACTTATTTAATTTTTAGTTACGAATTTTAGGAGTCCCTAGCTCGAGGGTTCTTTATCATCGAGATCTTTGCTACAGCAGTAACTAGTATTATTGTTAACATGATTCTACGCAACATTAGTAAAAGAGGAGACAACGAAAACATTCCAGCTAGAAAAAAATTGACTTTTCAAGTTCCCGGAAAAAAATTATGAACTCTTTCACAATTTCTTTATTCTTTAGTCATTTAAAACTTTTTTTTTTGAAGAATAACTAACAATATTCGTAAACCAAAAAATGAAAATAACAGCTATTTTCGCTTATTTGCGGGCACTTTTAAATTGGCACCCTTGTATCACCGTGCACAGAAAAAAAGAGCTTTAATTAAATAAATATATGATTAAGCTATTATGAGTGTTACAATAATACGGCCGGATATTAGGCTATATGGAAAAATGTTGATTTCCAAATTTAATTTTTTTTTTTGGGTAAAAGTGAATTTTTTTTGTATGTAATTTTTTTATATTTTTTTTGGCTGTATAGGAACAATAAATAAATTTTCCATGTGTGACTATAGTACAAATAGCGAAGAAATTTTTTTTTTTAAATATACTTGATGACCACTTGATGGCGCAGGGGTTTTTCTCCACTCATGGCAAAAAGTTTAGTTAAAATAGCTGTCAAATTGTTAATCTTACATCTAGATTTTCAGAACTATATAGTTTCCCTTTTTTCTAAGAAATACTTATAAATATCTATTCATTTTACTCATATGTTTTAAAAAGATAATATTATTATTTACAATTATACTTACAACTACATATGTTTTCTATGTGTTTCTGTCCAATCAAGTTTCTTTGCCCTATAATTTTAATCAGTTACAAACAACGGGTTTCTGAGATATTATAGAGGGAGGTAATTGAGACAGTCCTTCGAGGACTAGTCAAATATCACCAGCATTCCATGCATATGAATTTATGAGTTCTAGATTTAAGTAAAAAGAAATGAAGAAAAGTTGGACATAATCAAAACGTTATGTCAATACATGCATTGTGTGTACCACGATGAGGTACGAAAGACAAGTGATATTTTGACCTTAATACACCTTGCTTTCTCTTTATTTCTCTCTTTTTAATCAGTTTACTCGGAAATTTCATAGAAAATTGACGTAATTCGCATCGCATTTAAATAAAACTATAATCAAATTGAAGATGGGCTACAAATATGATGGATAGGAAATGTAAATACAATAAATACAAAGATACATAAGATACGCATATTACATACATAATTAACATTTACCTTCTTTTATAATATTATTAAAAAAACTCAGTGCTTTTGCAAAAAATACCCAATAATAAAAACAATGCCAATTACACAAAAGTTTATTATTTTATGATAACTACTAGCGGCTACCACGTAAAATTTGATAAAAATATTAAACACGGAAAACCCAGAAAGAAGTTAGCGTAGAGTATATTTTTTTTAGTTAAACTACCTATATGCTAAATTATTGCTCCTCAAATGGTCCTTCAGAATCCGTTATTGCTTCGCATGTGAACTTATTAGTTAATTAAGAGTAATAATTAATTTTTGAAAAATTTTCAATCTCAAAAGTTAATATTGTTATAAAATAAAAAATAACCACTTTTTATAGCAGTTTCTTTTTATTACAAAAATTGGTCTCAACTTTGCTTTATTGATTACGCAAATAATTGATCGGATTTTTGCAATAGTTATATAATAATACGATTTTATTAAGTTTTATTTTATTTTATGAACTATAATTTGTACATGTATTTTGCACTATGACGTCATCAACTGTCGAGGGATCTTATAATTTTAAAATAATTGGATGAATTTTTTAAAAACTACATTTTAATTAACTAATACCTAACTATAGACGTGGAGCAATTGCGTAATCTAGAAGAGCATTTAGGAACAATTTAAAAAGAAAAACTTCAATAAAAAATGGTTCGCTAACATCTTTCCGATCAGGGAATAGTCTATTTATAATATAGAATAAGAAGTTTTTAACGCCACTTACTTAATAGAATTGTAGCGTCATTTTAAAAACAAATTTTTTTAATTTGTGAATATTAATTAAAGATTTTTAAATTTTACACCTCCCTTCTTACCTATATATAACAACTTTCAATAGTGTTTTAAAGAATAGATACGCTATACTGACAATGAGTAGAAAAAGTTGAAAAGAAAAAAACATGAAGAATTATTAATTTAGCAAGTCTACTCCGTAGGATCATTTCTTTAGTGATTTTTTTGAAAAATTTCAAAATTTTTTTCAACCCTTAAATGACAGAATTAAGAAACTTAAAAAGTTGAGGTACTTTATATAAAATTTACATATCGACTGATATAGATTACAAGAATAGAATTTGCGAAAATTGATGTTGATAATTGAACGTTGAGAGAAAGGCTTGAAAAATGTAAAGTCTCTTTTTGAATTACTTATGACTCGAATTTCGAAAACCCTTTCTAAGTAGTGACCAAAGTTTACTCAGGAATAACATCTAGAAAATTAATTTTATTGTGTTCAATAGTTTAGCCCCCAACGTGTCTGTCAATCATTAAACTTGTTTATGTGTTAAGATTATATTATTGATGTTAAATCGTGTAATGTATTAGGCATAGGAAAATCGCAAAGATAAATAGTACCGTAATAATAATGAATGTGACCATATTTTTTTTATTTCAAATCCAGGACGGGAACTTTAAGCGGTGGAGGGGTAGTTACGTTAAATAACTTCAATATGATTTTTTAAATTATTTTTTAAAAAAAATTATACATAACAAATATTCCATACTATTTAAGGATATTATAAAAATCAGTATATTTTCGGTTCAAATTTTGTAAAAATATTTATAGTTGATATATATTTAAAATAAATATTGAAAATAAAAACTTTTTCAAAAATTCGAGACAATCCGAGACAAAAACCTGAATCCGGGAAAATATTGCTTCTAGAAAAATCCGGGAAGCAAAGTGGAAATCCGGGACTGTCGCGGCCAATTAGAGACGTATGGTCAGTGGTCACCTTAGTAGGTAATAATGAAATAAATGAAACCGTAAGTACCGTTTAGGTTATAGAATTTATTGAAGCTCGTACCTATACCGGGTAATACTGATACCTACCTATATTTGCCTAGAAAAAATTTTGACGTCGAATGGATTGTTTTTATATCGGAACATAAAAATAGAAATTTCCAGGAGGGGTTAGATTATTTTAAATTTTTGTTAACTGATTACATAGATTCATTATGATGAAAATAATGAACCAAAATATATGTTTATTTTATGGATATACAAAAAATGGTTGATGGTTCAACAGATAACAACAAAATACTTATAGTCCAGGAGGAATCGGCGCATGAGTATCGAAAACTATTCCACCTCAATTTTTTTATGCGATTCTCTTCAAATTACCCTACTGATGATATAAATGCATGTTGCCAGGGGGCAACCCCGTGCCATATTGTTTAAACCGAAATTGTTTAAACAATTGCGAGGAATTGTTATTTTTCAACCGGACAAATTTTTTTTGTATTTTTTGTTAAATACAATTAAAAAAGGTCCTATGGCTTTTCACGATAAAGTTAATATTTTTAGAGATATCAATTTTTAAAGGTTCAAAAAATCTTAAATTTGGGTACTTTTGACCCATGAAAAATATATTAAAAAAAAAAAAAAAATATAAATAATATTTTTTTTAAATTCTTTATACAATAGTTAACAATATCCTTAATTACGATTTCTAAAAATTTAATTATTTATACCTGTTTTTAATTGTTAATTTCGCGCGTTCACAAGTATGCGTTGCTTACCTATAAGTATCGTTGTTTCTCTCTGACTCATACGCTGCGTCGGTCTCTCGGTGTCCTGAATCATTATTTTACATTTATCTTTTAAACTATTAACTTAATCAGAATTTTTAAAAAGAGCAATGTTATCCATAATTAAATTATCTACAATTTGTTCACAACAAATTTTTTTCTAATATCAATTTTTATTATTTTTATATAATTGTGATCCTATACAATGTTCAAATACCATTATATTTTATTATTGTTAATAAAAATGCATACATTTCTATAATAATAACAAAAAAATAATATAAACCAATAAAAAAGTAATTTTAATAATATGTTCGGCTTCAACCTTAAATAACATTTGAAAAATTGATATTAGAAAAAAATTTGTTGTGAACAAATTGTAGATAATTTAATTATGGATAACATTGCTCTTTTTAAAAATTCTGATTAAGTTAATAGTTTAAAAGATAAATGTAAAATAATGATTCAGGACACCGAGAGACCGACGCAGCGTATGAGTCAGAGAGAGACAACGATACTTATAGGTAAGCAACGCATACTTGTGAACGCGCGAATCTAACAATTAAAAACAGGTATAAATAATTAAATTTTTAGAAATCGTAATTAAGGATATTGTTAACTATTGTATAAAGAATAAAAAAAAATATTATTTATATTTTTTTTTTTTTTTTAATATATTTTTCATGGGTCAAAAGTACCCAAATTTAAGAGTTTTCGAACCTTTAAAAATTGATATCTCTAAAAATATTAACTTTATCGTGAAAAGCCATAGGACCTTTTTTAATTGTATTTTAACAAAGAATACAAAAAAAAATTTGTCCGGTTGAAAAATAACAATTCCTCGCAATTGTTTAAACAATTTCGGTTTAAACAATATGGCACGGGGTTGCCCCCTGGCAACATGCATTTATATCATCAGTAGGGTAATTTGAAGAGAATCGCATAAAAAAATTGAGGTGGAATAGTTTTCGATACTCATGCGCCGATTCCTCCTGGACTATTAACACTTTATCGTTTTTACACTTCTTGTGTACCTATAAAAGATATCAATTTTAAAATTTAATTGAAACCACGATATGAATCTTAAACTATTTTCCGATAATTTTAGAAAAAAGGTCAGTGAGTAACATAATATTATAATTTACAATTTTTTCTTTCTCAAATTTCTTACATTATAAACTGTATAATTTAGCATTTAATTGACGATAGAAAAATTCTTTGATCTAAATACTAGTTTCCTTGTAAAGTAATACCTATACGCTGGGATATACTTATAATAGAAAATAAATAATATTTTTATATTACATAATATCTTATGTTGTCAGTTTGATGGTAAATATTTGATATTTAAATGCCTTTAATACCTATCGAATTCTGATTGGTTAAATCGCAGCTTAGAAAAAACCTTTTTGTTATAGTCACGTATTACATTCTCTATGATTTTTTTCTTTCATTTTTTATTGATGAAGTATCAATAAAAATATTTAAACTACAACTATTGTGGCAGAAATTTAACGGTTTTACAAAATCAAATGTATTTAATATGGAGAATGGAAGAGATCTACCTATTTACTTTTTTATATTAGTTAATAAAATTTACTACTATTTAAAATTTATTACAGTACCTATTTTTTTTAAATTTTTCAAAAGATTGAGTTGGAAGAAAGAAAAAAATTTCTGTCAGAACTACAAAGACCCTATTATTGAATTCCATGTTCATAAAAAATGAGGTACGTATTATCTGTCATGCACTGCTTATTCCTTTTGAGTGATAAATTAAATATTCCCAATTAAAGAATGAATTTGCTAAAAGTTAAAGAGGTTATTGTAATGATTAACATTTTATAAAAACAATTTGGCCATTTAATATTTTTGAAACGTGTTTATAAAAATATTTCATAATAAGATTATAAGTTAGTAGTAATTTTAACAGAAAATAATTAAAAGAAAAGTAATAAAAAAAATAATTGGATTTGTAACTGGGCTATCTATTTAACCTAATTTTTTTCTTTTTTCAGATGATCTGTTATGATTATAACGTAAATACATTTATTTTTCTAACTATAGTTATTAATGGACAGTTCTTATTTAGAGTAGAAGTGAAGAGTATTTACAATACTTAATTAATTTTGACACGAAAGAAAAGTTTAATCAATAATTTATCGTAGAGTAATTAGTTTGATCTTGCTTCATATTTTATCCAATTTTATCCTTGTTTTATTTGGGTAGGTAAACATTTAAAAAATATATAAATTTAAAAAATAGCGTTTTATATTTATAATGTAAAACATTTTCCTTTATTAAATTTTAGAAACTTGGTATGTGGGAAATTTAAAGGAAAACAGTAGGTCGGTTAGAAATTATAATTTTAATGGAATTTAAAATTTTGAAATTAAATATAATGAGATAAAGTTTGCGGAATTTTATTACATTTTTAATTTTTTGTATATGTTTATGGCTATGGAAGCAGACCTTTGGTCAGGCAGTGGCCTACGCAACAATTTAAACTTTATACTTAGTATCTACATTTACCTATTCAAACTTTTTGCAATACGTAATATGTTTCTCTTTATAATTTCTTAAAATTTCTGTTTTAAAATTTTTGACATTTTTGAATTCGCTGTATATCATTCATAGTTAGCACCACCCTAATAATTGCTAAGAAAAAAAAAAATTTTAAAATTTCAACGGAGCCAACCATTATTAAGGTTTGGGTCAACTCTGTACAACTCAGTCTTGAATCAGGCTTGGATAGAGTCTAGAACAGGGGTGGCAAATCTTTTTGTGAAGTGGGCCAAATTTTGTTAATCATTTTTAATTCTAGTCCGTGAGTGACGTTGAAAAGAGGAAAGATGTGGTAAAAACCACCGTTCTTGAGATTTTAATTGTTTTTTACAAAATTCAACTAATTTTTACTTTTCGAATAAGTTGTCGTTAGCATATAAAAATTTATATAGGTATGATATAAAATAGAAACCATGACTATAATTGACAAACAAGGCTAGATTTTAGAATATTTTATAAATTTTAGATTTAGGCTAGATCACTGACTATAAGAAAAAAAATTGGAAAATATTATTCAACATAAGACTGTAATATCCAGTAAGGACGGATTTTTTCCCCTTTCTAACCCATTACCCCTTCTACTACTAGGTGACTTAAGCCGAGAGTTGAAAGTTTATAATTTTTTTAATCCAACTCTTAAATTAGCAACATCTTAAAATAATACTTTTGCAACTATTAGACACCTAATCGTTATGCAAATATATAAAACCGTTACTTTTATTGTTTCTAGATCCGTTCATTTTAGGGAAGAAAAAATGATTTACCTCCATCCTCTATTTTTATTTAAGTTAATATTTATACGTAAAATATTTATATAAGTCGAGGAGTTTCATTTTAAAAACCCAAAAAAAAACACGACGCAAAGTGAGTTATGATTTTCTATAGTAAGCATTTTTATATACATACGTATGCATTTTTACATACAAGACTCAAACCCAAAACAACGCAACTTCGAAAATCTAACGACGCACAGTGAAAATTAGTACTAATTCAGCAGCGACGCAACTTCGAAAAAACGCAAAACGAAACGACGCAAAGCGAGGTATGGGTGTACTAATATTTTTATATCTGTATCTTTCACTCAATATAAACAATTGCGTTATTGAAATATTTTTTTTGCAATAAATGGAAAGGTCATATGCACGCTTTATAGTATAACTATTTTTTGTACTTTTTTTTTCATTTTAATTAAAAAGTTGTATTAAATAAAAAATTAATATTTTAACCCAGTGCCGAAAACACGCCGACAATTCTCGAACAAACTCGACCGCGTTTGACGTCACAATGTTAATTTTTACTCATAAGTGATACAATTTTTTGACTTTTAATCGATTAAATCTTGTTATTATCGCCAATATATTGATAAATGTATCAAAACTGTAAAACCCTAAAAGTTATCGTGCTTGATTCGTACCATTATACGAAACGACAAAAACGATTCCCAAAAAATGCTTTTAAATGTTCAAAAAATGTTAAATGCCGAAATGAACAGTTCCAAGCAGTGCGACGACCTGATCCATAAACAGTATTTATTTTTTTTGCTGCGAAAATCATTTTGATGTGAGTATTTTATAATAAGTAATAAAGTAATTAATAAATATTTAGGTAAACGTTTAAATTGAATAAACAGAAGTTGATAAATAAACTTTTTTAACTAAACTCCAAATCATAACTTTTAAAAATTGACAACCTAATATTAAACCATAAGGTAATACGACTCTTAGACCATAGCTGCAGAAAAAAAGGAGAAAACTAAAAACTATATTTAGGAGGTTTTAAAAGAATCTATGTAAATAAAATGATAGCGGTCTTTCATTGTGCGCTAATAACTCAAAAACTACTGAATAGATTTCAATTAATTTTTTTTACTTTTTTGATATTTGGCCCTTATCTAATAATAAAATTATCACGATAGCTTCATTTAATACAATTATTGATGTTTTACGAAGTTGCGATTTTATAAGTAGTACGCGTTGACTTGGGTTACTAAATTAATAATAAAGATAGAAGCGTGCAATTTTGAATTTTCACTGTCGGCTTTTTAAATTTATATTAGCAGTGTATTTATTAATATTCATTGTTAAATTTTTTACCATTAATATGAACTTCGTTAAATTTTGAGTTCTAAATATGTTCTAAAGCTCACGTAAATGAAGTCGTGGGTACGGCTATGCATCAATAAATATTTAAATTAATAATCTCCAAGAATCAAACATTGAAACTATCTGATCATATTGAAGTTTAATTTCTTCCTTCAAATATAATATCAGCTGAAAACGTCAGCGTTAACACAGATTGATATTAAAAATCGTAGTGTTGCTGTGGAAGTAAACGGTCGCTTTAATATTATGACGTCACAAACATGGCGACTAATCGTGGCGCTTTTGTAGTCAGGTGGTTTTTTGTAAAATGTTATCAATTTTAGACTGCTTATAATAAATTTTTAAAAAATTTTAAGAGTTTTTCACAACGATTATTAATAGTACCTAGTAAAATTTATGATAAAGTTTTAAAATACAAAAAAAAAAAATTGACAATTTTTTTTTCAAAAATCCAAATATATACGAGTATATTTTCCCCTAACACTCTTGAAGCAGAACTCATCATAATTTTATCCATGGAAATATGGTTCTGGGCTGAATTAAACGACAGTTAATAGTAAAAACTTATATGCGAAACTTTGAAACGCTTTGGTGAAAATATCCTTTCTGCATAAGATATAATATGCCTGTTTATTCACAGCGACGATACGTTGATAACTTTTACCAACTCACCGTATGATGGACGTATCAACGTATCACATGCACAAACTAATTGTTAAAAAAAACAATTTAAAAGTAAAATTACTTACAATAACATTTCAGTATTCAGTAATAAAACTTGGATTCACATTATCACATAAAACATTTTAATTATAAATCACATTATTACTTAACAAAATAGTTTTTTTTTTAATTTTTATATTTTCAATTGTTATGGTTCTTAATACAGAAAACGAATTGTGAGGTGATCCGTTAAAGTACGTAAGAATAAATGCAATTACTTCAGGTTTCTCTGAGTTGACTTCAACGCGAATAAACTGAATACGATGTCCAGCGCTAGAGCCAATGGACAGTTTCCTATAGGTATGATTACGATGGATCTCTTCGCTCCTCTTTTCTTGTCTTATTATATTTTGTCGTATGAGGTAGAAGGTACTCTTCAGTTATGTCTGTGACGCATTCAATAAGTCGTTATCAATTTTGTCTTCGTCTTTATTTTAAATCTGTTACACTACGTTCGCTTTCTCTCTTGGTCTAAATAATATATTTTTTACTATTAACCGATTGTTACAAATGAATTTTTGAAAAAAATAGTAATAAAGAAATAATTCGAACGGTCCGAGTAGTGGTTTAAAGGTAAAAAATTTGGAGCATAATATAATAACACAGATAAGTAAATTAAATCAGCATTACTTCGTTTGCTGCAACATTACAATGATATGAATTTTGCTCAAGTAAAAAAATTGTCATATTTTAAATTTAATGATGATTGATCCATGTAGATAAAACCGTTAGAATTTATATAATAATTATTTAAATTATGATAAAAATTTACATCTGTGTCAATAAAGCAATAAATGAAGATGTATTAATATATTCCTAATTATTTTTAACGAATCATAATATAGGATGTATGCCAAATTTTAATTATGAAATTACAATTGTTAAAATTGTTGATTTTTCGTGTCATAATAAAATTTGTTCAATTTGCAATTTAGACTTGTAGGTACAATGTACGTGACTGGTCATATTGACGCACAAAATTGAACTACTTTTTATAATTGGAAATGAGATTATGAACTCTGAAAAAGATAGATATATAGACAGTGTTGGATTTACCAGCCAGCTGTTAGGTTGGTGCCAAGGGCGGCAGATTTTAGGGGAGGAAAATTTGGGACCAACATTTTAAATACTAGTCATAAAACTATTACAATTGAGGAAAATTTGTAATATTAGCTTTGTTCGCGGGTCTCATTCTGAACCGATTACGAATGAGTTCAAGACAGATTTAGGATTAACGTCAAGCGCATGCCCTATTATGAACCGATGCAGGATTTTTTTTCCGCGAACGACTTTAGAATTGGTCCGAAATAGACGAGGATTAACGAGAATCCACGAAAATTGTTAATTGAATTGAACGTTGACAGTGGTTGACAGCGAAACTGGACTTTGAACTAGTCACGATTTATCAAAGTGCGCATGAGTAAGAGAATCGAATTTTTCGTCCTAACAAAATTTCGAAAATCGCTAGAACCAATTCTGAATCAGTAACGAATGTATTTCGTGTTAACCGCGAACATCGGAGCGTTACTCGGTTCATAAGCGTGCATACACTTGGCAATAATCCTAAATCTGTCTTGAACTGATTCGTAATCGGTTCAGAATGAGACCCGCGAACAAAGCTAATAAAATGATTGTGCACTAGATTATCGAATTGTTTATGTCGGTACGGGCGGCAAAATTCTAATAGCCTTAAGGACGAATCTACTTAAGGTTTTTAAGGGTCCATAACCTCCTTTGAAAACAATAGACGATATTTTAATGAAACTTATCTAAAATTAAAAAAAATCCGATCAAAAGTCTTATACTTTTTGTGGTGAAGTTTTTATGCTATTTTATGAAAGAAACTGGTTTCATGCGTTTTGATCTCTGAACAAAATATCCTCGGCAAAATATCCCTGACAAAATATCCCCATGATAAAATATCATTATACAACAGTACCTACAACGTCCAATTTGGTTAAAAACAACGCGATGGTCACACCTTGTCATGAGGATATTTTGTCATGGGGATATTTTGTGCGGGAATCAAAACGCCTGATACCAAGAAACTTATTGATGTTGTCGCAAATTGTTATACCGTCTGAATGATTTTTTAACATTATCAATCACTAACTGAGCAGCGGAACTCTCTTTCTTTGGAATGTCTTTTACAGAAAATAAATAGAGGACAACAATGTCGAACTATCGACTAAATCATTTATCTGCTCTTTCCACAAATTGTTTTAAGACAAAAGGCCATTGGTTTAGTAATTAGATAGGCCCCTAAATAGAATTAGTCCTGGGCTCCATAAATTCACGGTTCAGTCCTGAACATTTCAAATAAAATCATAATTTTTTTTCATAATTAATTATTAATCATAAATTGAATCATAAATTTCAACTTCATTTGCAAAACATTTTTAATTTATATGATTATGAACTAGTTGATAAAGTATCGAATTATATAGGTCGGTAGGGGCGGCAAAATTTAAATAGCCCTATTAGAGGCAAATCTGTAAATCCACCACTGGATATAAGTAGGACAGCTTTATATTAACTTTGAAAACATTTTGTTTTTTATTTTTCAAATAAAATTTCCAAATAAATTTTTAAAAGCTTCTGCTTTTATTCAATTGCCCCACATGGCCGTACTACTAGTCATATACCTATTATCTACTTGGAAATGTACTTACCTTATTTAGAGATTTAAAAGATGATTGAAATTATCTCAGATCTACTTTAAAGTCACGTTCTCAATGAAATTTTTCATTATAACACCTATTATCTAAACGTAGATCATATCAATTATTATTGAACTAGTGAAAAAGAAAGGTAAATATGTCTTATAAAAAAAAATAAATAAACAACACTATATTAATTGATTTGTATTAAGATAATTTCTAAAAATGTAGCACATCAATTAAAACATATTTAGGTAATAATACATACAAAAAATGAATGCAACAATTGAAAAGAAAATCAAATATTTAATTGAATTTTCTTAACTTGTTTTATTTTAATCATTATAATTAATAATAAAAATTCTATTGTAATTAGAAGGAACATAAGAGATGTCCTTAACAAGAGCAGAGTGGCGCAGTGGAAGCGTGCTGGGCCCATAACCCAGAGGTCCGTGGATCGAAACCACGCTCTGCTAAGTTTTTTATTTTATATTTTTACGTTTAATTATTGTTTTTTCTCATAATATTCACTTTTTGAAATGAAAAAAGAAAGTTTGCATTGTGTATCCTTTTTAAATGTGTGTCGTCATTTTTTATTTATTTGCCATACTTTAAATGGGGGCTGGCAATTAACACTCTTGGGTGAAATTTTTTTCGATAAAACATTGAAATACTAAAGATTTGGAAGTGATTTGAAAGATCGTTATGTTTTAAAACAAAAAGTTAACTCACACCATATCTGAATTTGAACAATTTGTTTACATATGATTCAAATTAATTATTCATAAGAATTGAAAGCCTAGTTTAATATGTAGGTACTCGACTTGTAGGAACCGAACGGTAGGTTTCGGTATTGTCAGTGAGTAAATACTTATGGCTTAAACCAGTGGCTCCCAACTTTTTTTTTAAGGTACGGAACACTTTTGCAAGAATTTTTTTTGGCGGAGCAACTAACTTAAAAAGAAATGTTTGTAAACAGTGTTTTAATAAAATAGGAAAATTACAAGTTCAACAAATATTTATAGTTATATCTTTTTTATGTTGGTTAAAGTGGAAAACCCTACTTCACATAAATATAAAGTAGAAAAACACAGTAAAATTGTTATGGTCTTTTTTGATATTTGTGGGTTATAGGTATTCTTGTTGGACAGATATCCAGAATTTATCAAGACTCGTTTCAGCGTGTTTAATTTACAAAGTACGATCAGATGACAAGGATATAAGCTCCTCTTCCTTTGACACATTAAATTAAAAATTATTAGCTAATTTTTAAAAAAGGGATTTCTAACCCAGTCGTACCTACTTCTCGATGCCCAGAGAAGGTAAATATTTTCGTAAACATGTTAAGATTATTTTTTTCTACTCTTGTTTTCCAAAGAATGATTTTCTTGTGAAAGGCTGATAGTTTGTCGGTTGAAGTTAAGATGTTTTCTTTTGCACCCTGCATACTCGTATTTACAGTGTTCATAAAATATCTGTTAAATAGCCCAATTTAGCACACTATATATCATTCTTAAAGTCTTGCGCTAAGTACATGTTTTCTTCTTCGAAGAGAGCAATTAATTATTTTTTTATCTGTGGCATATGAGAAAGTACCTTTCCTCGAGAAAGACATCTTATTTCTGTGTGATAAAGTAAGCTTTCGTATTTTGCTTCCATTGCTGAACAAAATTGTTTAAAGATTCGGCATTTCAATGGCTTTGTTTTTATGTAATTTACCATATCAATAACTTTAGTCAGAACACTTTTTAATTCTGCAGGTAAGGTTTTTGCTGAGATGATTGCAGAAAAAAGAAGACTACGCAGAATCTGGATGAACTCCCGTAACCCAAAAGACAAAACAGCTCTCAATAGATCAACAGCACAATTGAAGACTGTACTGAGGAATCTGAGGGAGGAATCCATGCAATACTTCCTCAGAAACCTTACAGCCTCAGCATCCACGGATTACTCTCTCTGGAAAATAACGAAACGATTAAAAAGGCCCCACAAATCTGTTCCACCTATCAGGCGGCATGATGGAGAATGGGCCAGAACAAAAAGAGAAAAGGCCGATACGTTTGCAACCCACCTAGCAAATGTTTTCCAACCCTTCGAAAACCAAAACAATACCCACAACCTTGAAGTGGTGCCTGAACAACAAAATGATGAAGTAGAAGCATCTTCTTTCCGTATATCAGCTGAAGAGGTGTCTTCCTACACTCATGAAAAAGTAAGATCCAAGAAAGCTCCAGGATACGAGAAAGTGACCGGAAGAATGCTGAAGGAACTGCCAGATAATGCAATTGCACTCATTGCCTCCATTTTTAACGCAATTATGGACAAGGGATATTTCCCTTCTTTTTGGAAAATTGCTAGGATAATCATGGTTCACAAGCCAGGTAAAGCCGAAAATGACGTTAAGTCGTACAGGCCTATCAGTCTCCTACCCACAATCTCAAAGTTGTTTGAGAAGATATTCTTGGAAAAGATGCAGCCAACTATCAGTGCTAAAAACTTAATACCAAGCCACCAATTTGGATTCCGGAAGGAACATTCAACCATAGAGCAAACCCATAGAGTTGCTTCTACAATTATGAGGGCTCTACACGATAAAGCATTCTGCTCTACAGCTTTTCTGGATATCACACAGGCGTTAGACAAAGTTTGGCATGAGGGTCTGCTTCACAAACTACGGAAAGCGCTACCCTATCCTCTCTTTTGTGTCCTACGATCCTATCTAAGTGACAGAAAATTCTTTAATTCTTTAATAATGAAGAACGATCGGAACTATATGAAGGGGGCTCTGGAGTACCACAGGGTAGCATATTGGGTCCGGTGCTGTACCTAATTATACAGCAGATATGCCTATCCCGGAAGACATCATTTTAGCCACATATGCAGATGACACCGCCATTATAGCTATAGATCGATGCTCTCGGATTGCTTCAGAAAAACTGCAAAATGCCCTCGATCAGCTGGCTCCTTGGCTCAATAAGTGGCGTATAAAGGTGAATGAAGCCAAATTTGTCCATGTGACATTTACAACTCGGCGAGATACTTGCCCCCCAGTGGTCCTCAATAACCAACAAATCCCACAAGAAACAACGGTCAAGTATCTCGGGATGCACATGGACAGGAGACTCACATGGCGAAAGCACATAATGGCCAAGAGGGACCAGTTAAAAATTAAAAGCAGGCAGTTGCAGTGGCTCATTGGCCGTAGATCGCAACTGTCCCTGGACGCAAAGCTCATGATATATAAAGCTGTCTTAAAGCCTATATGGACTTATGGTATCCAACTGTGGGGAGCGGCCAGCAGCTCCAACCTGGAAATCATCCAACGTTTCCAGTCTAAGACCCTAAGACTCATCACGAATGCCCCATGGTTTGTCACTAACCATGACATTCATAAGGACTTGAAAATGGCCACAGTGAGAGATGAGATCGTTAGGTTTAGCGAAAAATATCAAAACAGATTGAATGACCATACCAATCACCTGGCGATCAACCTGCTCGATAATACCGGCGACACAATTAGACTTAGACGCATCAGCTTCCTTGATCTGCCATACCGGAAATGAGCACATATTAAAGAGCCGAGCTTACTCCCGAAAGTAACTAATACCTAAGTCTCTACATTCATCTGATTTGCTTATTGTCCAGGGACAGATTGCAAATACATAATGAAAAAAAAAAAAAAAAAAAAAGTTTTTGCTATAAGAGCTTCTCTATGCAAGAAACAGTGGTTTAAATAAATCTCACTGTTTATAGTTGGTTTGCATATGTCACAAATCCTTTGACTGAGCCTACCATTGATGGAGCCCCATCCGTACAAACTACGCATTGTCCCCAGTTCAAATTCAAATGTTCAAAAGCAAGCAATGTCGATCAACATTTTCCAGGCAACGTCAACTTTAGTAGTAGATAATTATCGCGGAGCACTTTTGAAATGCTTGCGGAACACCAGTGCTCCACGGAACACCGATTGGGAACCACTGGCTTAGACACATCTTACGTTACCAACAATTAAAAAAATTATCATAAGATCAAAATAATTTTTTTTTGGAATTGTTTACTAAATATAAGAATTAAAGAACAAAGTTGTTTTGTTATTTTGATTAATTCAATGTACCTATTGTATCTATTTAAATATGTAGGTGTACACTTGCATATCTATGCATCCTTGTAAACAAATTGTAACTGTGTGGTCTCTGTACTAAGAATATTTTTTGGAAAATCTTATTCTAAATGTCACACATTATGTTTAAGTTGTCAGAAGAATTTCATAAAAATAAACAAACATCTGATCATCAATTTGGTTTTGGGCAACCACATTCTACAGTGGAACAAATACATCGAGTAGTTAACACCGTTAACACCATTTGAAATGCATTGAAAAATAAAGAGTACTGTTCCGCAGCTTTCTTAGATATTGAACAGGCTTTTGATCAGGTTTTGCACGAAGGGCTGCCACAGAAACTTCGTATAATCTTGCCGAACGACTATACTTTCAAGTGATGAAGTCATATCTGGGTGAAAGACGTTTTCAAGTGAAACAAAGAGACCTAGTAACTGATCTAAAACAAATTAGGGCAAGGGTGCCTCAGGGATATCCTTGGACCTTTTATTGTACCATATCTTTACAGCTGATCTTTCAGCATTTGAAAAGTTCACAACCCTTAAATGACGTCGAACTACCTCAATCCGATCACGCAAAATATCTAGGAATTTACCGCGATAGATAACTTACTTGGTCCATTATCCATGGCCCATTTTAAGGAAAAAAGAAAACAACCCCATAAAAAAATTGGAAAATTTACTGGCTTCATAGACAAAGATCACAACTGCCGATTGAAAATAGAGTGCAGCAATACAAATCGAAACTAATTGTAAGACTTATTTAGACATTTGGAGTGGAACTTTGGGGTACGGCATCCAACTCCAATATCGAAATTCTGCAGATGTTCTAATCCAAAACCCTCCAAACTATAATAAGCGTAACGTGGTACATTAACAACGATCGAATACATAAAGACCTTGGAATTAAAAATGTGAAGAAAGTAATTAGGGAACGATCACATATAGTTACCAATTGTGACTGGAGAACCATCCTAACCAGCTTGCTGTCAATCTGCTTGATAACAGTATTGAAAACAGGAGATTGAAGAGACCCATTATTCTGGAGTTGATCAATAGGTTTCAGTTGACATCACAGAATGTGAATAAAAGAAATTGAGTTATGTCAGTGGGCACAGCGGGTACAGCCAATTCAAGAGTGTATCCATAGACACATTGCAACTGTTACCAAAAGGCAGATTGTACATAAAATTTGTAAAAAAAATTTAAGTTACATTATTTAAATGTATCTACAAATAGATGTTGATTACATTAGAAAATAATTTATGTTTACTTATTATTAAAAATTAAAACTAAGACCTTGTCTTAGGGCTCGTTCACACGTTTAAACTTGAGTTGATCAACAATTTTCAATTTTTTAGATCGTAGCGGGTTAAGCGACGCGAGAAGTAAAGAATAAACGAGCAGAATTGAAAGCAAAATTGTTGAACGACAAAAGATTGACTGAGTCAAACTTTTGTTGAACAAGTTGACCCCGGTCAGTTTTCTTTCAATTCTGCTCAATTTGCTTCCAATTCAACTCGCTTGTGCTTCACTTCTCGCGTCGCTTATACCCCGCTACGGTCTAAAAGATTGAAAATTATCGTTCAACTCAAGTTGAAGCGTGTGAACGCGGCATTACTCCCTTCTTTTAGTGGAACTGAGCAACGGCAAAAAGCTATACCTGGAATCATTTTTGATCACATATTGTAACTGAAATTACACCTTGTTATTAAAACCAGTATGGAGACTATTTTTATGTATTTTTGGTAAATGTAATAATTATCAGGTCTTCATTTTTGCTGGAATTCAAAATTTTGTGAAAAAATGATTTAGCCCATCAACTTTTTTAATAGTTTGTCCTGGTTATCACCTCTCATAGGGTTTGACTATACATGAATTTGATTCACTTTTCTATTATTAAGTTTTAAGCACACGTAAAAATATTTTTCAAGCATCATACGTCTTATGACTATAAATCAATCAATTCATTGATATGCTAAATAAAATCCGATAGATATAATCAATTTACGTAATTCTTTAAGTTAGATAATTGTTAAGTTAAATGAAGCTGTCTCCATCTGTTTTTCAATTTATTTTTCAGAGAACACTAGAATATGGTGAAGTAACTGAATATTTCTGACGGGAAATGAGTACTAAACTCAATTGAAAAGGAATGTTTTCCATTTTTTTAAATTAAAAATTTAACTTATATAATGTTATTTGTGCCTTCATAATTTATCGCCAGTTTCGAAAATTAAGATTTCTTATGCTATCATTGATCGCTATGAAGCAGCCCTGCTTTGATATCATAGATGGCATAGTAGTGGCACAACTGGTGTTGAGTTCGAGGACTATTTTTTAAAACAAAAGTTGTTGATTGTTAAGCCAAGTGGCACGTCATGTTATAATTAATACAATAATTTATAACAAACTCTTGTTTCGTTGTAATTAAATGATAATTAGTTCTTAAGACTTAACATTATAGTGTAGATAATTTTATTGGAAGTGATAAGTCCATTTGTGTTTTGAAAAACTGTGTTGATTTAGATATGCATTATGCATGCCTTAAGCGGATGAAGCTATGGGACAGAAGAGATTTGACTCAAGTAGGTATGGACAAAAATATTTTTTTACTTAGATAATTTATTTATGATTTATGATGAAATATTTATACATACAAATATTGCATAATGAAATTGCAAATGAACTCATATACTATATGAAAATATATAAAAATTTTGTTTCTACCACATCCAGTTTTTTTTTGTGACAGCCGCATATTCCATTCTGGAATATACCTCATATACTTTTCTTTGTTTGAATAACTTCATTTAGGCGACTGTTTCCAAGTATCGTGCACTTCATAGGATCTCATGGGTTTATAGGAACTTCGTTGTTGCTAATGGGTCTGATAAGAAAGAGACTTATGAAAATATTAAATTTTTTTTTGAGAATTATATATAGTAAACACTTTTGTTTGGAGTACAGCTTGGTTACCTATACAATATTTTGCTGTTTTATTTGCGAATGGGACAGTATAGAGACAGAAAAAGTCACTATACAAATAAGGTGTGGTCCAAGCGTAAATCACTTACTCCAGGTTATAAAAATGTTTAAAAAAATGATCCTTTAGTGACTCCTGATGATATACTTTTACCACTGTTGGACATAAAGTTCGGCCTTATAAAATATTTTGTATTAGCTATGCCTTAAGATTGCAGTGGCTTCTTATATCTGAAAGAGAACGTCCCCAAACTCAGCTAGGCAAAAATTAAAGGGAATATTTGTAGGTCCACAAATACGGCAACTGATAAAGAATTAGAGTTTTGAAGAAAAACTGAATGATTAGGAAAAACTCGCCGGGTAATGGTTTGTGAATGTTGTCCAAAGTTTTCTAGGAAAATATAAAGCGGAAAATTACAAAGACTTAATATATGAACTTATAATGTCATATAAAGCTTTGCGGTGTAACATGTCCTAAAAAATACATATGCTTGACTCTCATTTGGAAATGTCGTCCAGGAATGCTAGCAGATTTTTGTTGGATACTAAGAGGGGACCTGCCAAAAGCCAAATATTTACGAAAATTATAAGTATTTATTGTATATTAAGCAATGAAGTTTCTATACGAGTAACTGATTTTTGTACTTTTTACGAAAATATGTTTTGATGTCACAAGAAAACCTTATGTATCAATTTTTTTTTCATTGATATATTATTGTTTGGTGGTCCTACTAAATTCAAAATTTGGTATAAGTTTTCATGTGACAAAAAAAAATAAATAAAATTTTGTTGACTCGTGTTATCTGTTTGTTCGCATTAACCGATTTTCGTCTTTGAAAAATAACCGAAATATTTTTAAAGACGTCAAAGTTATTTTATTTAGTATTTAATTTCTTTTCTATTCAGAATCTAAGAAGTAGGTAAATTGTAATCGGATCGAATTTTCAATTAAGAGTTTTAACCGGAAGTACAAGTTCTGAGATCTCCTGCGCCCGAAAAATTAGTTTTTAGAAAAATGTCTGTAGTCACTTCGCATCGAAAACGTTACCATAAATTCACCAAACTTGGAATTTCGGTTTTCTATTTCATATAGTTGTGACGCGAAGCTTTTGATTAAAATCGGATACCAGGAAGCCTTACTGGGTTCCCATGGGTTTTGAGTTATTTAAATTTTTTTTTGATAACTGCTCCAACGCTTTTCTTTAAACTTGCTCTTTTTATTAAACTTATCAATACCTGCAACTTTTACTTGTTTGAATTTTTTTTAGAAAAATTCAAACAAAAGAGGTTTTGGGAACGAGGGTGGTAGTAAAAATACAATCATAACTCAATTTATGATGACTCGCGAAGCCTAATCGATGAAAATTATGGAACAGTTCACTTAACTTTTTATTTTAACCAACTGTAGATACGACTGTAGTTCAGGGGTCAAAGAATACCACAATACAAAGGTAATATATCTTGGTAAGGTAGCGACCATTGTTTCAATTGTAGAAAACAAATAAACTTTATTCAATCAAGCCGCATTATTGTTTCATAATAGTTTCATAATTCATAATATTGTTTCTATATTTTGTTTGAGAGAATAACTATATTTCAAATATGTTTCATAATTTGATTGTGTATTTTCGCGTTAAACGGTTTTCACTGTATAGAGTTTGATTTTGTATATCAGGATAAAATGCATATATCGCTTGTGAAACTCTTAAGTAGTGTTTTTTTTTTTAAAGAATGTATCTTTGAAAGATACTTTACGCTTCCTGAATATTTAGATCATTTAGATAATTCATTAATGTATAATGGGTTGTCTATACATAAGCATAACTACTTTAGAGTTGTTTAGTCTTGATATTTTGTTTTTAGTATTTGAGATACGAAACAATATTTTAAGGGACTATCTTAGGAGCCTTTTGGGACTTAAAAACTTTAAAAAAATCGTATTTAATAGTAAAAAACACGAATTCAATTCATTGCACAAAGTATCTAAACACTTGACCTGATGAATCCCTAAGGAAGATGTACTTACTTAAAAGAGTCACAATTATTAACGTAAAATAAGGATTTAAAATGGTTCTTTTTAATATTGACTACTATAAATATTTGTAAATTAAAAAAAAATGATTTTCGGAAAATTGCTCTAGAATAGGTATAGGTTTTACAAAAGCATAAAACAATATTTTATTCCAATTTTATTTATTTTTTTTTCTAGTTACATATACATATTTAAACTTTGCCTATACAGTTAACGAAAAAACACTTCGTTTTTGAACGCTTTTTAAGAAAAGCTTTAACTTTCTCGAACTTTCCGCAATAAATTTGAGTCTAATACTGCACTTTGCTAAACTTAAATTTACAAAAAACGTAATGCATGTATAAACAAATAGAACAATTAAAAAGAGAGGACTCAATAAAAAATCTTATAAACATGAAATGTAAAAAAGTAAAGAAAAATAAATAATTTCGATGTTAAAAAAAAATAAAAAAAAAGATAAACTCAAAAAATCAAAATTGGAAAAATATCACAAACATTTGCTTCAGAAATTCAAAAATAAAAAAAAAGTTTTGTTACAAAGTTGGACTTAGAGTTTGGAAATGATTTGATTTTTTTGTAATGTTATTTGTGTCTTATGCTTTCTTGGGGGCTTCTGTGGATGCTTCGCCTTCCTTTACTGGAGCAACTGTTGGAATTTCTGGATATTCGAGTTTTGCGCCTTCCTCACAGGTGAATTGTGGGCAACAGACTGGGAATGGAGCTGTTTTGTTTGTCTTTTCTATAAAATAAAAAAAAACATTTCTATCTGTTTCTTGTTTCGTTACAATCAATTTTAAGGATTAATCCTTATTGATTTACGTAAAATGGGTAGTTTACCTTCGTCCAATTTGCATTTGGGGTTGGCAAGAGGAAGTGGGCCGCAATCGTCAACCATTTCCAAGAGACGGGGTGGTTTTTCCTCGGAAAGGACACAGGTGGAGCGTCCGCAGAATGGATATAATTGCCAGGATTGACCAACTTCTACCGTTGTGCAAAGAGTGCTAGCAAAGCACATTCCCGGGAAATCTGAAAGTGTAAAATTATTACCATATTAATACCGTTAACAAGCACTTATTAAAACTCGCTAATTGTATTCTTTTTTCTCTTCGGCTAATAACTAGATCTAAGAGCCAGCTGGCCTTGATTATTGAAAGTTGTCCATTATTGGTCATAGAGAAGGAAGTAGTTTTCTTTTTTTGGTCGCTTTTTTGTTTCTTGGAATTTGTTTTGTTCAAAATGGCCGCGTTATTGTAATGAGTGGAAATTATTTAAAACATGTTTAATGAACTTGGGTGTTTTTAATCTCGGGAAGGACATCAGATTGGAAATGTTGCATTTGGATCCCTCGACAACCTTGAGAATTTGAACGAGAAAGTAGAGCGATTTACACCCATTTTCTACAACCCAATCCGATCAAACATGTTTAGATCGCTTTCTGTTTTTCCCTCTTCTTGAAAAATTTCTTTTTGTAACTCTTTGTGGTCGACAAGATGGACAAAAATTTAAGCTTGATATTAAATTTGATCGGCTGTTTTATATTTTCGATTAGACCGGATTTGTGGTCATTGATTTAGTACATTGGCTCTATCATGTTACAAATACAATTGGTTTTTTGTATTTTATAAGCGGAAGTGCGACATAAATAAGATAAAAAAATTAAACAAAAAATCATTTCATCAAATGACAATTTCGATGGGTTATAGACACGTCATTGTTTTACTTGGCCCAGTTTTGCATAATGTAGACATGAATAGGAAACGCTTTGAGTAAATATGTTTTATGAAGGAAAAACCTTCAATTTATCTCACTTTCGTGTGACAAAGTGATGACATTTTATGAATGAGGAAAGATATTGTTCCAAATTTCGAAATTCTATTGTCTTAGTCCTTAAATGTCGTCATATGCAAGTCTTTTAAGATAATATATTTTTTTTATTGGCAAATATTCCAATTATACACAATGACAACTTAACTTTTCTATGTAGCCATTATTCACCAAGGATAAGTAGAATGTTAAATGTAAAAAAGTAATTAAATGTTCCTTGTCGTAAATGAAGGAAATTTTTCATTAAATAAACTAATAACGTATAATATATTTATGGAAAAAAAAACTTTAAACAGTCTTTACTTCAGTAACGGTATCCTTGCTAATTATGTTATGCTATAATTTCCTTTTAACTAATATCCGCTTTAATATTTATATTGAACAAATTATTTATAGCAGGGATTTTTAGCTTGTGTAGTTCGCGGATCTCTATTGAACTTTTTTTTTTCTCGTGGACTCCTTTCTTACTGTAAGCGTTTTATGCCACCCTTCAAGCTTGATTTTTTAATATACATATACAAAAAATAACTTTTTAGCTAGGATGGTTTCGAAGACCTCCGGGTATCCGCGGACTACGGCTTAAAAATCTCTGATCTACACAAATAAGAAGTTTAAAAACCTAGGCATCATCAAACATTTTTTTTTTTGTATAAAAACTGTTTTCTAATTCTTTTAGTTAAAAAAACGTAACTTTCCATTTTATACGCTGCGTTATTTGTGGTAAGAATTTGTGAAGGGTTTGCTGAAAATTTTTTTTGGAACAAAACTTAGAGTAAAACGGTGGAAACTATCACGTAACGAAAAAAACTATTTTTCTCTCTTTCTCTTTTACTCTAATGTGTATTTTTTTCTTTTTCTATTTACTTATGCTGACTGTTTGCCAACGCTGGTTGGTAAAATGAAGCGTGCCGAGTGAACGAGGAGAAATTGAAAGAGAGAGAGAGAGAGAGAGAGAAACTTATACTACTGCTGCCTAGATGGAACGTATGCAGACTGATGAGATGTAAAAATCTAGATTCTATGTAAATCTATCTTTGTAATTGAAATCCAAATATAAATTCTATTTTTTTTTTGTAATTTATTCAATGAAAATAATAACGTAAAGAACTGACGGAGTTTCCCTGACTGCACTAGTTTTATTAGCTTTTAATAAACGAATCTCAAGGTTTTTCGTAAAAGGGATTGGTAAAGATTAAAGCTTAGTAAAATTATTATAGTTTTTAAGAAAAAAAATGTTACTTATTACCAGGTAAAATAGTCTTTAAAATTGTTACAGTTGGGTCATATTTTGTAATTGCATTTGCATTTAATTCAAGAAACGTTAATTTTTACGATCATTGATATATTAACATTTCAAGTATTCACTAGAATTAAGAATCAATAAAATTTCGTATTGTTTTTTGTGGTAAAATATTAATTTAGTTTTAAACTACGATGTTGGAATGGAAAATAAATTCAATTTTTTGAATAAATTTTTAAAAAATCGAAAAATCTTCAAAACTAACCGAAACTATTGACGACAGTTGATGATCAAGTTTTGATCATAGACCTGTGCAAAACAAAAAACTGTCTTGTGCTGTTGTCTTTAAGTTATATCTTGCTATTTTTCGCTCTGTACAGCAGTTTTAAAAGTATCGATTCAAGAACTTGTCGCACATTAAGTATGTTAAATATTTGAACAATTTTCACTACAAAAAGCTGCATTAATAAAGCTCCCTCAAAGAAAGATGACGATAACATTTAATACAGCGACAGATGGCTTTGAACAAACCTTGATTTAAGTAGTGTGAATACGTGAACGGTCAATACACGATCAAATGTTGGAATTCAATATAAGTTGAGGAATACCTTCATAAATTATAATAAAATCAAAAATCATAAACACAGCCATATACATTTGAATCTTGTCTGCTCATTCTATTACATTTTATTAAACATTTTCACTAAACTACTTCGAAATTTTTCGTTATAAATAATAAGTGTTTCTTTGACTTATAGAGACAAATTCAAAGTTTTTATTTTTGAAATGAGATGGGTCAATCTAAATTAAACATGCATTTTTATGGACTTCTACGATAGTCCTTTGACGAAAACTTCCTCTTTGGTGAATTTAACGATATGTGTTTCCCACTTGAATGAATTGTTTCATTTAAATTGTACAAAATTATTTTATTTTTACTTTGATCTCTTTTGTTCGAGGCTTAACAAAGAAATTATTATTTTTTTCTTTGTTGAATAAAATATAAAAATTATTGTTTTTGCAAAATGTATACAGAAAAATTATTTTGAAGGTAAAATTAATTGAAGATGAAATACGCAGTTCAAAATAGTTTCTCATAGAAAAATTTAATTTTTTTTTTATTTAACTATTCAATTTTATTGGCAAAGAAAAAATTTTTGACGCCCATAAAAAAACTTCAATAATTTCTCATTGTTTGAATAATGAAAAAAAAAATTGTAAATGTGGTAATTAAATAAAGTCACAAGTTTGAAGTGAAACGCTTGAATAGTATATATTGAAATAAAGACTTAAGTCATTGACATGTACGTTAAAAATGAATAAGTATGATTCATATATTAAAAAAAAAATAAACATTGAAAATTATGAGAATTCTGAAAGGAATCTATTAAGTTTTTTGATAGATTTTCTAACGATAAAAAAAGGAAATTATTTAACCATTAAGACTCAAGGATTCTCTTTGAAAATTTTAAGGAACTAATTTATTTTCCTTAATACCATAGATATGACCTTAATCACATGGAATTCAATTCTTTTTCTTACGGTTTTCATAAAACAAACAAATTCGAAGTTGACTCAATTAGTGCAAATTAATATAGCCTTCAAGATCACTTAACCGTGGAATAGGAAAATTCTTCCATTTCATAATAATAAAATAATACAATGAAAAAAATTTATAACATTTCACATGCTGTGATTTAAGGTCTCAGGTTCACACTTAGTTAATCAAAATTTCATAACTTTTTAACCATGAAACCTCGGCAATCAGTAAATGAAATCGCTAAAGTCGATGACCATGATCTTTTTTTTTTGGAAAAAATTGGATCGATTTGGACGAGAGAAAAAAAGGCACTTTGATACCAATTTAGATCGATTTGACTTGATTATAATAAGAAATAGAGTGATTTATACCGATAAGATTAATAATTTTAATTAAAAAATTAACATAATGTTAAGGAACTACTTTCACCCAGACTGGAAACTGGGACAAATGACAAGTACCATAAAAAACAAAAACCGAATGAAAAAGAAGTTCTTGTCTTAAGATATTCAAAAACTCGTCTAGATAGAAACAGAACAACATTGGAGAAATAAATTTGAAAAATGTTTTAAATTATGTAATAGGAAAATTTCAATAGTCATTGAAATTAGAAAGAAATGGGGTGAAAAGGGATCATAAAATATTTCAAGTGGAAGAGAGAGAAAACCAGTTTTTGAAATAGAAAGTAAGAGAAAAACATGAAATTCAATAATGTTAAGACATTACGAAAGTGAAATCCAAGTGAGAGTTTGCTTCATCGGGGTTTATTCTGGGCATAATTACGCCTTTTGATTAAATGTTATTTTTTCGGTACATACCCCGAAGAACGTCGGCTGGAATGAATCGTCGGTACGTCTTGACTGAAGCTTCCGTAGCCGGAGCATCTTCGGCCAACACCACGTAGGCAAACGCAACAAAGCAAACAGCAACGATCACTTTCATCATTGTTGCAACTTAAAATTTAATTAAATCAAAAATTAAGCAAGGGCTGTGAAAGGCGAGGAAAAGACAAAGGTGGTTCACTTTATCCGACTGATTGTCGCTTGCGAATGATGCCCTCTTTTATATGGGGCCTTCGATGGAGTGGATGGGAATGGATTTTCTCTCGAGTTGGGGCAATGTGAGCGGGGGTCACGGGACAGGTGGAGATTTTATGCATTCCCACATTTTCGATCGTTTGGTTGAAGGAAGATAGCTATCGTGATTATCGCGATTTTATAGCGTCATCATCGAATTCATCAGTACTAAAACAACAGTAGGCTAAATTATTTTTTCAGAAACCAAGCCAATTATTTTCCTTTAGCTCAAAAACTACGAGGCTTACGTAAAAAATAATTTACGACCAAATAAAATAGTTTTTTGTGCTAAAAATTTGACCATTATATACCTACTTATATACTTATAAAACACTTTTGTTCTTTTTCGTGCCTAAAACATTAACCCACTGTATTTAAGTAATGCGCATTAAATTAAACTATTTAATACTTTAAACCTTTACCTGCAAAGAGTAGGTACTAAAAAAAAAGCTAAATTATTTGTCTAAAATACTACAAGACTCCTGTAAAATTTTTATTTACGACCCAACGACCCAATAACGTTTTTCATGCGTTCAAAATTTGATTTTTGGTGTTTAAAAATTTCATCACATTTAAGTTTTTTCCAGCAACTCTCTGTAGTTGAGTGGTATAATTAAAAAAAAACTGTTTATAGTTTGAAAACATTAACATTAATTGTTAAATTTCCATATTCTATTGTGGCTACCCGTGATTCCGTTCATGTAGAATTTAAGAATACAGGTAAACATAACATAGAAACTTCTGTTGACGATAAGACTAATTAAAATTAACTTTATTTAAAACAGTAGGATAATTTCCGGGAACCCAGGAATGTAATGAAATACTAAAATATATGAAATAAAGTAGAATAAAATATGTAAGAACCACGTATTGGCGCAGTAGCTACAGCAATTGCTCTCTCCGCGTCATGCGTCAGGTGGTACTGGGTTCGATACCCGTTTAATCCTAGACTTAAGATTCTAGATCTAAGATATAATTGACCAACAGAAATTATCTGTGTTTAGACAGTCGTGATATGACCTTAGATGTTAAAGCGACTTTAAACACCAAAAAAAAAAATATATTTAAGATATATGTACAGGGGTGGACAGCTCAAATGATTTTGCTGGTCACTTTAGAATACATCATAACCCTATGGGTCGTATATGAAATTATACATCCCTGTACTAGATTTTGACTTAATATAACCATTAATGAAGTAAAAGTAAAATGCTATTATTTTTACTTGTAAACACAAACGGTTAACCATGCCTTTGTACACGTAAAATTAAACAAAATACATATATGTACCTACACAAGAGTATATTCTCCGAGAGTTAAATTATAGGAGTAACAATTAAACAAAGAAAATAGTGTCAGTATAACGATAACTAAAGAAATATAGCCATATCAGAAGAAGAAGTTATTTCTTCGTTGTTTTTCTTTAAATTTTTAAAAATTGTTTTCAACCTTTTAATGACGAATCGAAAAACAACATAAGCAATTGTTCTTTACATTTACATTTTATATGCAGATTATGGAAAGCTAATTGTAAGAAAAGAATTTAAGAAAATTGTTATGTTACAAAAAAGCCTTAAAAGTTCAAAACTTTCAATCCTTTCTTCAAACTATTTAAGGATGTAATTTCAAAAAATCCTTCTTTAGTGGAAACCACGGTTCACTTAGAAACAACATCTGATAAATTAATGTTTTAATCTTCAATGGTTTAGCCTCCAGCGTATCTGTCAGTCAATTGGTTTACTCTTTTATATATATTATAAAGATATATAATATTATAATAATGGATTTGTTTCCGATAAAATAAAACCCATAAAGTTAACTTGTTAATACAAAATAATAATTTAACTTTGTTACATGTCGCATGACTTCTATCGTACATTGTATAGTTTTATTGGTTACTTGTATAGTACATTGTACAGTTTAAAATGCATTAAGATATAACTATATAACAGGCAATATCTGTCATATATTCGCAAGAATTATTACTTTAAAAACAAAGCTACTTTTTTCTCATAACCTCGACAGTTCATTTTTGAATATATGGATACATAAATTATTGTAAGTACATATATTTTTGCTACTTTGGCCTAAATAAAATAGATTTATTTTGTAATATTGTGATGTATCTCGATGGATGAAAAAATGTTCAAGGCGCATCGATCAGAGATTGCATGAGCGGTTGGCCACTCCTGGTATAAAAATTAACTCAATAAAGTGGACTTAGAGTAATTTTCAAGCAATATTTTTGATCCTGGATGACGAATTGAGAATCAATAAAAGCTAAAATTTTTTGCATTTACATTAAGATTCATAAGTGCAATAATAGGATTTGAAACAGTTGATAATATAAGTAGATAAGACTTAAAAATACAAAATTTTGAAACCCCTTTTTGAACCACTTGAGGTGGAATTTGGAAATATCTTTCCTTAGTTGAAAACACAGTTTTCTTAAGATTAACACTTTCAAATTTCATGATTTCATCTTAATTGGTTTAACCATCAGTTTGTCTACCAGTTAATCACTGTACTGTTTTACATGCAAAGATTAGATAGCTATCTATATTTATGTATATTAATAATTGTTACCGAGCCGAATCTGTGAAAATCTTATTCCAATAGTCGTTACTATCGATGCAGAGGCTAAACTTCACATTTTTAAAATTTTTGTCTGTTTGTTACCGCATCACGCAAAAACTGTTTAACACATTTTGATGAAATTTTGTAAAATAATAACTGGCTATTTGAGTGATTATCTAGGATACTTTTTATTACGAGAAAATGTCTCATTTCTACGGAAAAATTGAAAAACTACTTCAAGCAAAAATCACAATAAAACTATACATTTTTAGTTAATAACGGATTTTGATGAACTTTTATATGGTGATAAATGACTATACGAGTCAATTGTAGGATACAATTTCGAACATTTTTTTTTATTGCATAACATTTATATTATATTTACGAAATAAAAAGTAGCCTATAGGTTTCATTGTAACCTTTTTGTTAATGGGTGTAGCGGCTCTTCAAATATCGTATACCAATAAGTTTAATGAGCAATGTTCTGAAGCTCATGTAAACGATATCGCAGGTACACTCAGTCAATAATAATAATAGATTTATGAGCGTTGAAAAATTGTAGTAAAAAGATTGCCTTTTTTGACCTTTAATTTTAAAATAACTTTGCTTAAGTGGTCTCATATTTTTCTTGAATAATTCCCATTAACTTTTTTATCGCAGTTTTTTGATTAGTTTTGAAAAAATTACGTAGGCTGTATTTTTAGATCCGAAAAAATTAACGGGACTTGCATATTCATACGCAACATTACCGCTCAAAAAAATTCCATTTAACATAATTTTTTATTGTTTTCATTTGCTTTATGTTTATTTTTTCAATTTCAAAACTTTAACAAACAGAGTTAATTATATAAATATAGCCATTTTAATTACTTGAAAGTATTTTTTTCTGCGTAAAATAGTTAAACCACAAACATTATATAGATAAATATACTTTACATGCTTTAAGTTGGCGAAGAATTAATTGACTAAGACCTCAGTTACTTTTAAGTAATTTTAACGTACAATTTATAAAAAAAAGTACAAAAATTTTCTACTATTGGAAATTTGACAAATAATAATTTGAAGCTTTATACCGAGTAGATAATAAAAATTTCTAATTGTTATCGAAAGAGCGATTTTGTGCTATAGTTCTGCTTCTAGTTCAACTTCTGTTTTATAGCAAATTTACACGTCATGGAACGAAAAAAGAAATTTTATCAAAGCAAAATTGTTATAACTTTTATTCTCAAACCCACATCGGTTTCTAAATCAAATCAAAAATCAAGCATTGAGTGAAATTTGCAAGTAATTAGCTGAAAAATGTTCATATGCACTGTTCATCAGATCGAGAGAAAAGAGATTTGAGAGAAAAAAATTTGCACGTACATTAAAGATTTATAGACAATCAGATAGTGCCAATGTGGGTTTCAGATTCAGGCTTGGCTCGCTTTTAAAATATAATTTGTTTCACTTTACGTTCTCACAGTCACAACAAAGCCAATTGGTTCGATTCGATTCTGCTTTAGTTTTGTCGCTGTGATTTTCGCCGTTTGGTCGTCGCCGTCATTTTTGACCTTAGACTGTGTTAGATTTCCATGGCGAGAACGAAACATTCACCTGTAAAATGAGATCTTTATTGTTTCCATTAAATTAATTATGCAAATTGAGCGACAAGTTAATGCTTTTTTTTATTTGAATTTTAACTTTTTGGATTTTCAAACAATAATTTAGTATTATAGTTATCATTGATGTAATAAATAATTTATTAAAAATGAACCTTTTAAGGTCAATTTTTAAATTTTAAATGTTTCACTCAATATAATGCTATTCTAATAGATAGGTACTTATGTTATAATAAGGTTGGTTTATAAATGTTGATAATATATAAGCTATATGGCAAAATATATTGTGATATGTTTACTTTACATCGAACTATGTATGTCTATGCAGATACAGGAGGTAGTGCTCCTCATACAAAAATTAAGTACCTAATGTTTGCATACAACTGGTAACTTTTTTTGCTTTTATCATAGAAGATATAAATAAAAGAAATACTTACGGAACAGTTTAAAAAATTTAGTCTTGATATGACCGTAATTAGGTACTACTCAATGATTAAAATGTATCCAGAATTTGTGAATATGTCAAAAACGATTTGAATATTTTTAATTCAGTTCGATAATTCCTTTATTACAAAGTTCAAAATATTTTTCATTGGCTGTTTTTTTATAATATAACTTTAATTTAACCCAAATTAATAAGAAGCTTATACTGGGTACAATCCACTGATTTACCCAACTCTGCTTTGTTCCATTGTTAATTTATTCTAAGAAATCAACATTTCTTTTCCTCTTTAGCCGTCTTAGCTATTTGACTACTAGTTGCGCTGAACTTAGGGAGCTTATCGTTGAATTTTCATGATCTGCAAATGTTGAATGTAGCCTCCTATAGCCCTGTCGGGGGACTTCTGACACCATCTCGATTAGCAAGTCGCATTCCGATATAAAGTTTTTGATTTATGTGACAAAATTAAAATTTTAATTTACTACCTCATTAAAATGATAGTTTAAATTCATTAAATTGATAGTTTAAGTAAAGGAAAAATGGCAAGTTAATACGAAGCTTTTGGAATGGTATTTATACTTTTTTTTTCAAAGTCAAAGCCAAAGAGGTATTTGAAACAACAAGTCGTGCGTTAATGCCTTCTTTTAACGCTCAAATATTTTTTTCTAATTTGCAAGAGACTAGGACAGGTTTTATTTACCCCGTACTGCAGCCTTAAGCTTATTGTGTTCCTGGTCTGATGGGCTTTATATAAGAACTATTTATCTTATTCAAATTCAATATTCTGCCCAGCAGAAGTAGTCCTAGTACTAAGTTTTTGGCGCAATTCGTGTTTATAAGGACCGCTTCAAGTTCTTAGTTTAACCGCTCAATTAATAGCTCTTATTAATTTTTTGTCCTGTAAAGAGCATTCGCAACAAATTTTACTATAACAGTTAAAAGAAAACTACCAATAAAACCTCAATTTTTGATTGAAAGAATGAACCAGCCTAAAACACTTTCATCAGTCATCACATTTTACGTTCGACGTCGCTTACCTTTGCTAATTGTGTTTCTCTTCGTATGTGATCTTTATAGTATTTGAGGAATATGTTATTTATTAAACATACATCACGATATACTTGGACAGAAAAAAGTCATATTCTTGAATGATATTGTTATTTTCCTACACAGTTTTGTCGATTACTGTAAATTTAATTTTCATAGTGAATTTTTTTTCTGCCGGATATTTCCATAAGAACCAATATTAATGGGTATGATTTCTTTAAGTTGTATCTTGGTTCCAAATTATCTACAACCCTTGAAAATTCAATATTATGTTTTCAACGTTATTATTTCGTTTTTGTAAATTTTAATTAAAATATGTAAATAGGTTTAGTTATGTTGGAAACAATCTTAAGTAGGTTTTAAACTTCTCAGTGGTTTTGTACATAATATTTTGTTGAAAATGAAAACTTTCGAACAAACATTAAAAAATTATAAAATACTAAAATTAGCAAACTACTTATTATATAAAACTAAAAAAAAACTTAAACTAACATAAATGACAAATGTATCATAGATACCAATGTAGAAAAACTTTTTTCGACGTTATCTCAACGGAGGTTCGTTTAAATGAGAAATTCCGGGTACAGTTGAATCAGATTTTATTATACAAAATCCAAAATGTACCACAAGCCGTCGCTGCAGTAAATATATTTGGGTAGATAATTATTATGATAAGTGTTGAAATTAAGAAAAAAACCTATCATTCGGTGATGTCATAATTATAGGAATTTTTTCTCTTGAGCTTAATCCTTTCATGGAAATATCATTAATTTTTTGCTTGCACAAGGGGCAGCATCTGGGAAAATTAGCTGGCTCAATGAAGGGGATAACGAAGAACAATGGAAAAATAAAGACATTTATTATAAAGATTCTCGAAGAAAATTACTTAATTTCATCACATTATCAGAAAGAAAAAATCTTTTCATTTGTTTAACGAAGGGAAGAGCGCGACAAGATAGATTGTTCGTTTAATAAATTTTATATCATTATTAAAATAAACAGAACAGAAAAATTATAGGATTTATATACCAGAGAGAGGTAACAGGTAATGCAGGAGTCGAAGCGTAAAAGAAAAGAAAACATAATTTGATTACCGCATTTCATTCAAATGAATGGAAAAAAACAATAAAATTTATGAAACTGTAAAATTTGTATTTATGCCTTTGTCTTTATTGGAGGATTTTTTTTTCAAGTTTGTTCAGCTAAAATAGGAACTATTTGATAAATTGACTATAAACTTTATAGGAAGTTAAATTCAAGAAATAAAATAAAAGTTGAATTTCGAGAAAAACTCGAGGGACTCAAGGAAATTAGAGGTTTGCGAAGATCTTAAGAGGTTAGATTCAACATTAGCGCGACCCTTATCATTTCTGTCTAACTTCCAACATGTTTATAATAACGTCCAGAACTACTCGTATATATGTAAAACTATATAGTTTGTGACCTTTTCTTATTTTCATACGAAGAATAGTCCCTTGTAGAATAAAATACGGTGATTTATTCATCTACGTTTTTCGTCCCAATAAAAACTTCAAGTTAGATGTCGTCACTTCAACAAACGACCTTTCTTTAACGTATTTTCTTATTAAGTTTATCTTTTTGATTTTCTCTTACACGAAGGGAACAGTTGAATTTTTCATATATAGTTAAAAAGTATAGCCGATGTCAACTCCCACCATAGATGTGAAGAAATTGTAGGTTATATTCGGAAAATTAAAAATTCCGTTGCATTTTTAACGATTTCAATTCAATAGTATAAGAATTTCCATGCAAAATTTTTTTTGATGTTTTAATTATACAAGTAGATTTAAGTGTTACTCTTAAAATTTTTTTTGGGTACTGTTGAGTGTAATAGCAATATGATAAAGTTTATAATGTGATCAAATTTCTGAGAACTTTATAAACGCTCTAAGAATGACAAGATTTGCTCTTTAACACCCTTAAAGCAAAGATCTACTCTAATTAAATTGTGTCTTAGTTGAACTAAGTTGTAGTTTCAAAAATATGTAAAAATCGAGAGTTTATAATTTTACTGCTCTATTACTCTATCGAACCTAGAGATTTGATCAAATTATAACTTCAGTATCTTATCATTTCTACTATATATAGATTATTATAAGATTTTTTAAAGCAGTGATTGTAAACTTTTGTAAACTCAATCAACTGACACATAGGAGAATATCAGATTTAGCCTTGTTTGTCAGAAATAAGAATATGATAACCACCTGGTATGATAAACACCTAAGTCCATTTTCAATTGTATCTGTAGAACCTAAAATTGCAATATCTCAAAAAACGTTAAAACAGACCTAGATGATTTTACTAGGGAACCACAGTATTATAAATCTACATGTAAATGCAAAAAAATCTCTCTTTATACTTTCTTAGTTAATTTATTTAAGGGCTGAAAACAGTTTTTAATAATTTCAAGAATATCCTCACTAACTCATTTATTAATACTTTTTACTTTCTTTTACTACTATACAAGTAGTAAAGGAAGTATTGTAATCGGGTCGAATTTTCAAATTTGAGCTTTCACCGGATATACATGTTTTGAGGTCCCCTGAATCCAAAAAGGTGGTTTTTAGTAACATGTCTGTGTGTGTGTGACAGCCATATCGTATCGAAAGCTTTATCCGAATTTCACCAAACTTGGAATTTAACCTCCATATTATACCTAGTTGTTTTTCAAATTTTTTTGAAAACGGTTTTAACGATTTTCTTTAAACTTACTATAGTTCTTAAACTCATTAGTGGCTACAACTTTTATTGAAACTTTTTCATGAAAAACTTTGAATAAGGACGGTTCTGGGGTGAAGGTTGGGAATTCGTATAGGTATGTTATATGTACCTACATATAGGTTGTATGCATATTATAGTTCTGTTTATATGTATAGTTTTAAAGTGCTTATATTTCATATATTTTATACCAACAGCGAGTTTCATAAAGTAAAAGAAAGTAATGTGACGCCTCGCAGCAGATATTTTTTATTATTTTGGTATTTAGTGAATTTATTCTGTTTATTTTTTATATTAAAATTCTCGAGCAGTGGGCTTTTGCTTGCAGTTAGTTGATTTTGGTGTTTCTCTCTTCACATCTAGAGGTTTATTTTCTTAAGCCTAATGTGTTTGTTTTTTTATTAAATTTTAGAGGCAGCCGTTTGTCAGCCATAGTTACTATAGCTACCACTTCTAAGTGTTCTCTACTTAAACATGCAATAAATACAATAATAAAAAGACCCCCTCTATCCGAAACTTTTATATCGGATTCGGTTTCAGTTACGCTTACGGAACTTCATACTATTACTGTTACTATAATAAAGTATAAAAAATTAAAGGTGATTGGTTAAATTTACTAACAAATAATTCTACAGTAGATTCAATTGTCCTTAAAGCTAAAACTGTTGGTACGGTCGTAAATGGAGGCTTAGAAAATAGTTCTGGAACAGTCACTATAGCGCTGTTGGTGGTCGGGACAGGCCTTTTATTATCTGAAAATTGTCATTTAATGCAGAATGCTCTGAATAAATTTTTAACGGTAGCAACTAACGGCAACTTTACTTGCACTAATTTTAGTGCTCTTTTTTTAACGCAGATGCATACCCTTTTATTTTAGATTTGTAAAATTATTTTAGATTAAACATGGTTAAAATAGATGACTGAACACAATATTGAATATTTTTTCACATAAAAACAATGCTTCAAAGCTTTATACATAGCTTGGAACTTAAATTAACAATCTTAAATCTTTTGACAATCATTACAGTAATAGAAATCCAAATGCCAAATCGATCAAATCTATGGAAGTTACTTAGATTGACTAGAAAAGAGCTCATAATATTCAAACGGGTGAATAAATTTTCTTGAATCATAACTAAAACTAAATATCGATTCATAGAAAAATGCAATAAACTTCCATAGAAGATTATATGTCTCGTATCCTTCGGGGGAGTTAAAAATGTACGTTTGTTGTTATGACGATAAAACCATAAGCTTTACCTTAAACATTCGTTTTGGCTTGACTTTGTTTATGTTTTTCTGCTATAGACTTGAGAGCAAACTGCGACTTACTTTTCACGCTTTGTCTCAAAATCCTTGATTAATTATTATTTTGTTCGCGGAAGTCGTAAATTACATTATGATAGAAAAAAAATTCGTGGATTTAATCTTGGGGGATTCCACGATCTACCTAGTCATTATTTAACTTGCATTTGAAATTTCTGGGAACTTTTAAATCAATTAGCATATATTTCATGTAAAATAAACTGCTTATGTCATTTTACGTGTTGAAATTTTTAAATACAGTCTATGAGAGCTAGAAGCAGTTCAAAAATGAAAACATTGAAGAAAAAATCAAGGACTATGCGGGAAATTTGTGAAATAATAATATTAAAATTTTTTCTGTGCTTTAATTTTTTTGGGTTTTATTTTAAAATCTCCCGTGCACATATTATAACGTTTGATATAATTAATTGGGTCAACATGACATGTTTTAATAAACCTCAGTATTAATTAATAAACATAATTTGATTGTTTGAATTATATTATTTATGTAACGATAAATTAAATAACGTCGTAATTGAAAACGTTTTAATTAAAAATCTATATTAGATTATTTAATGCTAAATCATTAAAGAAGACTTATCTAATAATTAACCAATTACCAATTAGATGTTAATATCTTGCTTTTCAATTGCTTCAACATGAAATCGATACCATCAATGTATATGCTGGTCTATATAGATTTAATTATTGAGAAAAATACATTTTTCCATCACTTCACACAGTTAAATTGAATTCTTCATTAAAGCTAATTGTAATTTTTCTCTTTTTACGTTATCCAAAAAATGAAAAGTAGAAAGCTTAAAAAATTATTTTCGTGGTTAAAATAATTAACATTAAATCTGATTTTATTGAGATTGCCATGAAATTTTCACAATATAGTAATTAAATAGTAAATTACATTTTAAAACCTACTTACTTTAGAGAATTAGGTAGCTATTTATTTTTTTACACTTTATGGTTTTACTTTTGTATATAAAGAGCAAATTGTTCGCAAATTTCATCCTCTTTCACACAAAACCAGTATTTATGCTTTGGTAATTTATAGTAAACTAATTAAGCTAAGTATAATTTCTGAATTGATCCACCAAAACTAAATGCATACAATGAATTTTATGTTCCTAATTTGGAAAACAACGAAATTGACGACGATTTCTTTTTTTTAAAGAAAATAGAATCATTTTTCATGTTAAGACAAAACTAGAAAATAATGTCGTAAATCAACATTTTTCGTATGGTTATTTTGAAAATCTGTATTATATTTATCCATCTTTTTGATGATAAAAGTTTCAACGTTTTATTTTTAATTTTAATTTTGGAGATCCATCATCCAACTCATTAAGTAACTATTAATTGAATTGTCATGATACAAGTAGAATGTTTTAGAATGATAATGCATGCGTAATTTTTTTATTAATCCCTTGATCCACTACAAGGTCGGCTTACCCTTAACATTTTCTGATCAAATAATAAAATGATCAATTTTATAAAATAAATAAAGGTATGAAATATATGTATATATATATATATATATAAACGTTTGCATGAGTTATCAATCCTGTCCCTAAAAAGACTTTACTAATTAATTGATTGTTACTTGGCGAGATTGTATACCAAATTTTAAAGTTTTATTACTAAATTAAATGTCTAAAAAGTTAATAAGGATATTATGGGATTTTAGACAATATAAAACCTTATTTTTTGATAAAAACTTTTTGTTTCAGATCGAAATTCAAGGAGTCGAGGAAGAAAAGAAAAGCTCAAAAAGAGTCCAGGCTATGATGAAGTCACTTGGTTAGTCAGTGATTTTACTTCAACTTTATAAAACCTATTTTATTTAAACTAAAAAGTTCTCAACTTAATACATAACTTAATACATATGTATATAGGATCTTATTTTAAAAATATTTAATTCGAATATAAAACAACACAAATTGACATATTATAGATTCGTTCTAGATAACATTTTTTGTACGTTAACGTGACGATAAAAGAACTGTATGTACTTACTTTGCGCGTATGTCTATGTCGTATCCTACGCTTAGTTTTGGGAATTATTAAACGATATTTGCTCTAGAGTCTAGACCATGTATACTGATATTAAATGTTTCCGATTCGTACAATATAAAATCAAAAGTTTATTTGGTACATAAACCAACGTTTACAGAAACAGTCACAAGTCAGCTGGAACGCTATTTGCCTTTCATGTACGATAACGTACGGTTTGTCTGTCATTTGGAACGAACTTTATAGAAACCTGTTTCATACAGTTTTTAAAAAGAGAAAGAGCTTTTATTTATTGGTTATTGCAAAGATTGGTTCTACAATGGTTGTCAGAAACTTGTACGGGTACAATTATTTCAGTTGACAATGGTTTTGACATCATAACATTTTTTTCGAATAGAGACAATTAGATGAAAGGATGAGATTATAAAAAAAAATTGCGAACAATAAACGTTTTTGATTTATGAAATTTGTAGTAGGTCAAATGAATCAATGTCAGTTCTGAAATATAATATAGATTTTACGTTGATATACGTCAAAATCAACCTTAATTTATTAGAGATTTATTAAAAAATATAAACATTATAGGTATCCATTTTATTAGGATATAAAAAAGAATATGTTCATATTCAACATCATACATTTTCTTTAAAGTCAGCTAACTGTTTCTCCAGTAGCTTATGCTACTGTTACATAGAACATCGACTCCTAAAGCAATGAAGTCATCGAGTTGAAATTCATCATTCCAACAATTCAAAACAATCTCAGCTAATTACTCGTATTTCCCCTATCTAACGCAATTACTCCCATATAAACCACATCAAAACGAGCATATATAAAGAATAATTAGTTAATTCGCTGTTAATTTCAAACGAAGCGGATATAGCGTATTTAGCGCTATTCCATTGTATTCGCTTTGATTTATACATTACCTTACAATTGCATTATACATACAAAAAAATATTTGAAAAGTCAATTGTTCGAAGGCTTTCTACCACAAATTTGCTCAATTTTTGTAATTTATTTAGGAATAATTAGTTTATGTAACAAAATTTGTCATAAAAAACATATTAAACTTTTTTTTGTCTGAAATTAAACATGAATTAAGATTAAATTTCCTCATAGAACTATAGGCTTAAAAATTGCCCTAAAAATCGTTTCAGTAGGAAGAGGAGGCCAATGTGCTTAGGACCCAAAAGTTTGAATTATTGAATTGGTTATTATTGAATTATCAATTTCTTGATAATTTTTATGAGGCTTTCTCAAAATTGAATTGGTGACTCATCACCACGAATCTCCGTGTACGATCGTTAAATTTCACCGGAAAAAAGACAGTGCCAAGTGGTCGTGTCGATAATATTCGAAACCAGCCAATAAACCAACCGCAGCGTTACATAATTGCTGGCTCAACTTACTTTTATGATATTTACGAAATTATTATTACAATAACAATTATTAAATAACGTTAATTATGACAGGAGACCAATCAGGTCAGAAGCCTCATACACTCTCGTAAGCAAATATACGGCACTCATAAACACTCACACACACACACACACACACACGTAACGACTACGATGATCAAAAGAGAAATTCTTCCTCATTTGAATACATTTAACATAAAGACGCGGCATTGCCGTAAACGATACGACAATATCGTTTACAATTTCTTTGTCTCTTCGCAGAGTTTTCCTCGTCGTTTTATTGTTCAATAAATTGCATTAAAATTACACCGAAAAAAAGAATTCGAAAAAAACACAAAGGATGGCATTGTGTTATTTAAAAAAAATAACTTTCCTTTTTTCTTTGGACATTTGCAATTTGAGCTATTTACGAGGGCGTCAAAAACTTATTTGCAAATGATATTAATAGCAGTGTCATATATGGTTGACCTTTCAAGTGAAATTCATATATTATAATACATCTAACAATGATTTATCACAGGCATTTTTAAAAATGCTTTACTAGCAAAATATAAATGATATGTGCCATTTTTATGTACTAAAAATTATTTATATTTCAATATATATTTTTTTCTTTATTCAAATTTAAAATCGACACATGAAAAGATCAATATCAATATATTTTCAAGTTGATTCAATTTCCGGCATTGTGATCAGAATTAGATTTTGATGCATTAAAAAATCTTTATATATTCTTTTCTATCAAGTTGAAAATATACTTTTTTAAAGCACATAAGAAGTGTGCTTTTGTATATACATATTAGATAAAAGATATAAGGCAATATTAGACATATTTTGGAGGTTCTTTGTGTACCGAAGACATGCGTCAAAAACACACCCTTCCACGAGATAATTAAAAACTATTTACATAATCACGCCTAAATAATTAATAATTAACATTTGAAATGTGTAATTTATCGATTTGTTGTTCTGCAAACAATTAAATTGGGGAAAGCTTCTGAGATTGTGTCTTGGAGTCAAATATTTTATTAATTCATTCTAACTTTCTTGAACTGGTCGTTTAAATATTCACTTTTCTGTTTTCATGTACACTGGAAGCCTCTGAGAGATAGGCAGTGAAACGTTTAAAATTTTGATTTAAGATTGATTTGGATTAATAATCTTAATAATAATAATATTTAAAAAAAAAAATAAAACTTATATTATTTGGTTTTTGTTGATACTTATATATTAAATTAGATAAATCAAGTCAAAATAATAACTTGAAATTCATTTAAGTGTATCTATGATTTATTATGTTGTTTAGTTAAGAGTTTGCATTAGCATGGTTGAAACCGGGAATTTCCAGGTTTTGGCCCGAAATATTTTGTACGATATCAAATAAATGAATAGGAAATAATTCATTTTATTTTTATAGCTATATTTTAGTACCTACCTTTAAGTTTTTCGAGTACTGATAATTTCTGGGAACCCCTTACAAATTTGTCTTGATTCTAGAATCAAGTCCAATCATAGGTCCAGTAGTGATTAAATTATTACTCTAAGCGCCAATATCTCCAGAAGACTGATACTGGATGCATTTTTCCTATCTTCTTATTTATTATGAGGAAAGAATCACTCTACTAATCTTATACAACATGTCGTACCATGTTATAACAGTAACAATTAGTATCAGCATAATTAAAATTAGTTCTTACTTTTTTAAAGTTGCTCCAACTGCTATGACCATAAAAAATGTCGATGAATACGAAAATCCGAGATAAAATCTTGAACTTCTATTAGGATTCGACTTGAGAACTACTGGCTTTTTGGGTGACAGTCGAAACACTACTAGATACCTGACACTCTGGACTAGTGTTGCCGATGAGCCAATTTGAGACTACCCATTTTAAACTTCAATTATTAACCGTTTTAGCTCGTCATTTAAAATGAAAGTAACTAATCTTATTTAAGAAGGAAGCCCAAAATATATCCAAAATTTATTAAATAATCTTGAGTATTTGGAGTTAAAATTACAGTTTGATGTAACGATAGTTTGTTCTGACTGGCTCGAATACATTTTAAACATTCGGTTGGTAAATGATACTAATTACACGTTTTTGATGATTTGGTCTTGAACATGAGCGGTAAAATATGAATTTGAATAAAGTGATTCTTTAAAAAAATATTGGTTACCCGATTTTACTCGGCTACCTACGTCTAATGACTTGCTGAATTAGCGATGTTGAATCCCGTGAAAATAGGGTAGCTGGGAAACCGGATTAACTGGGAAAACTCGGATATTGGCAACATTGACCTCTATTATAGGATTATTAATTAATACGAACAGCTTTATTAACTGTCAAAGACATGCAAACAAAGGAAAAATATTTTTTTACATTTTATTGGTATCATTGCTAATTGGTAACGCCAATTGTCTACTAAATTAGAGATATTCAAAATCAGAACCAAGGACGTAGCTAAGATTCTTTTAACAAGGTTGCAGGCGTAGAAAACCAAGCATATACAGAGGTAAATGCTGCACGAGCAATGGGACTAACTTTAGTTTAGAAAAAAGTGGTACGTAATGTAGTACGTGGCACGTAAAGTAGTAAGTAGTGCTTACTTTACGGTTCGTGAGCATTTCTGCTAATTAGCTGCACCTTTTAGAGGGGGCAGTTGCCCACCCTGCGCGTACCTTGCTAAGCCTTTGATCAGAACCAATAAACATTACTTAAATAATGTTGGTGTTTGTCGCAACCATGGTAAGATACTGTATAATGTTGGTGGTTATATTTTTTTCCCAGGACAAATAAGGATATAAAGGATACATAGTATAAGTACATTGAATACCAGATTCTCGGTCACTACACGTCTAAGAAAACTACCGGTTCTTATTTTGGATGTCTTAAATCCAGTCGATAGTTGACGTTTCCAAACGCCAATAATATCAAAATAATGGAAAAAGTAAGTTCTTTTTTTCAGCTCTGAAGGCTTCTTATATTAAATAATTCTAGGGTGAGAGAACAGAAAATAAACAGAAGCTTAGGATTTGTAAGGTTTTCATATTTGGTTGTTGCTAACTATCATAGTAGGGGAAACAATCTTAAATTGAAAAGCATTTGAGTGATTTTGTTTCTAGCTCATCTTAAGATTTTGTCGTGCTTTTGTGGCGATAACCTAATGCTTAAGAGACAATCAAAGCCAAAATCTGTTTTGTTCTTACTTTTAGACTGTGCTAAGAGCTTTGTTTGCGAGTGCGATTCTGAACTAGTTCTGGTTAAACTCGCATTTTAAATTTTTGGTGCAGCTTAATTTAAAATTGGTTGTCAGATTTTCTAACTTTTGTGAGGGCATAAAATTTGATTCTCTTACTCGTCCGCAGCTTGAAAGATTATGGTTAGGTCTAATTCGGCTGTCACTGTTAACCAACGTTTAGTTTTGAAGTCGTTCGTGAAAAAATCTGTTTGTCTGAATCTGTCTTGAACTGATTTGCAATCGATTCTAAATGAGACCTGCAAAAAAAGCTAATAGTTCTTCTACTTTTACTTAGAAAGTAGAGTTTAATTTTGCGAATGACCAAAACTTACAAGGGTTACATTTATCCGTAAGACTCGATAGTAAAGATATTTAGTATAGTGAAGGCTCAATTTTGTATGGTCTTTAATTGAGCAAAAAAGTGAAAATAATTGATGGTGCATACAAAGTTGTGTGTCAGATTAAGATTTCAAAAACTCCACAGATTTCTTTCTTCCAAATTTGGCTTAGATACTTGACTGAGAAATCTCAGAAGCGCCAAGTGTCGATCTTATCGTATCTTGTGTATAATTAAAAATTATCTGCACTCAAACAGCAGACGTTTAGCCGCAAACGATGTGACATCATTAAACTTTATCACATGAAATCAAATTTAATTTTTTTGAAAATTTTTGACAAAAAAACTTTCTCTCTTAATTATTTTTCAAAGCATTTACTTGTGCAACTTTTTGATAAATGCGACGTAAAAAATTGCAGTAAAATATAAAGAGGGAATCCTTTGACTCGATTGCCCGATTGCCCAATGCAAGTGTATTAATTTATTAAAGTGACGTCACCATTAGCTACTACTTTTTTTGTAATGCAAAATTTATGCGTTTTGTACGATCTTGAGTTATACGATCTTGTGATCCCTGTGATTCAATTTCGAACTGTGTTCGTGACTGACACGTAAAAATTTTCTTTTCGTTTACAACACTGATTGTAATTAATGTGAATTGTATGAGATTTGTCTTGTCTTGGCCGACTCGACGTGAATCGAACACGAAGATTCGATTTCCATATTCGTTGACATGATAAAAAGGTGGTTCATGTACATAATGTACTCACACACACAAAAGTCTCTAATATTATGATAATTATTTATATAAAACTAACAAAGAAAACCTCTGATTTGTCGTGGTCTTGCTTGTTTCATGCATTTTATTGTCGATGAAACTTTTTATTGTATGGGTTTGAGACTTTTTTTTGAAATACAATATGAAAAGTGGAACGCGTAGGCCTTAGCCTTTCCATCATCTCAGCTATAGTTCACAATGAAATGAAATTATTATAAATTGAATTTGGATTTCTCACTATAATACACTCTACATACGTGGATGAATGACTGATAATTTCAATCAATTTGTCTTTGGCTAACCCAAATGCACAACTAATTTTAACAATTAAAAAAACTCTTCATTTGTATTTCACAGTGCTAAAATAAAATTATTTGATTTTTTCTTGATTTTATATAATCAAATATTTAAATAACACTAGGCCTATTAAAGAGTTCATTAAAAACGTTTTGTAATAATTAATTTTTTTTCGGTTAAAATGGAAATTTCCGTATCACAGAATCAAATTGTACCTTTTTTTTGTTGATATACAGAGTGTTTCGAGAGTTAAGTAAAAAAGTTAACTTTGAATTAAACTCAATTTTACAAAATACTTTTTCTAGACAGTCAAGTACACATTTTTTATTATTATTTAATGAAATGCGGAAATTTCTTTAATAATTAAAAACTAAGGTAAGACGCAAGTTAAAAAGTTCGCTTAGAAAAGGTTATACATATTGTACTACAGTGGAACTTGGATAAACAATTTTTTCAAGAGACTTGATTTTTTTTTAACTTATTAAAGTTTTCCACTTATCCAGGTATTTCACTTACAAAGGTATAACAAAGGTGTTTTCTCTTATAGAAGTTGCACAGAAGCTATAGCTATAAATATTTAAGAAATTATATAAACGTTAGTTTTTGAGAATTAAGGTTAAACATCTTAAGAAAGAGATAATATATCTTAACAATAGAAATACAGGGTGAAAAATATTCAGGTTCTGACATGAAAAATAATTCTCTCATATAGAGGTTGCATTATTCACTTATCAAGGTTTTGAGAGTTGAAAGTAGTGGTAACCTGTAATTAGTTTCACTTATTCAGTTCTCATTCATTTAGATTCAACTGTACTTCTATATACAGTGTGTTAAAGTTTATGAAAAATTCTCGTTGCTTTTAGGCAGAGGCAATTTTGTTTTTAGTTAATTTTTATCAATTGAAAATAGACCTCTTTATGACCTTGAACATTTTGCTGATGAATAGACTCACGCATGCGACAAAAGATTTATTTCTAAAATAGTAACCCCTTGTTTTATAATCGATTTTCTGAAAACTGAAGAGTGGTGAAGAAAATTAATAAACGGATTTGTGTTCAACGTAAAAAATAGACTGGGACTATATAACGCATTTCTGGCTTATGTATTTATTTTATTTTTTTGTTTGGGGTGTTATTTCTTATGAATTTTGGTGGTTAAATGAACCTAAATTACTCAAATTGAGCTATAGGGAAGTAAAGGAAGCATAAATTATTCATAAGAAAAAGTAACATTTGCGATCATAAAGTTTTTATTATGTTCTTTATGTTATCTTTAAGTCACTTCCTTGATCGCTTTTAGTCGTACATGGTTTGTCTGACTACTAAAATTCATAAAAAAAAATAACATACCAAATATACTTAATGACTTCAATTGGATGTTACTATTTAAATCAAAAATTTTTATCGCGAATGTACAAAATGAAATTCATTGGAAAAAAATTTAGGCTCATAGGAGTGCAGCGTATTTTTAAGACCAAATATCAAACAGAACTCCGATAGTATGACTCAACGAAAATATATTGAGAGTTCGCATTTAGCGTTTACACACTGTATTGAAAGCTTGAAGAAGCTGAAAGAATGTATTTGTTAACTATTGAATTTTTCTTTATTGACTTTTGAGGATCTTGAATGATTTAGTTTACCAGCTTAATGTACAAAACCTATTTTATCAATAAATAAATAAAAAAAAAAACGTTTCGATCAACTTATAATTGAAAATTGACCTTTTCAAGAAGGGATTCATTTATATAAGTAAATTAGTACTTTCTTGATTATTTGTCAATCTTTTTTACTTCATCTAATTTCAGGGAAAAAAGATCAAAGTAAAATTTGTATTATAACGTTTTTTCGATGTTTTCAAATCCTCTATCGTTGGTTAATCAAAACTTCATTTACTTTTTTCTTTTTATTGAAATATTCCACTTTTCTAAGACTAATTTTCTACGCTTAAGAAACTCTTGTACAAAAGATGTCTGTTGTGAAATTATCTCATATATGCGGTTCTATCAAAAACGACTTAAAAACTTTACAAGGAAATCTTTTTCTCCACTTTCTAGTTATGATTATGAAAATCGAGCTCGGTCTCATCCGAGAAAAATTGCCTGGTGACTCGACTTTCCTCACTCGAGTCGTAAGAATCACAAACTAACGCCCGACAAAAAGAGTTGCACAAACTGCAACGCTTGTTCCTCTATATTTTATTTTTAAAATCCTCCAACGGAACATCTTGTAACATTAACTATATCAGATATTATGTTAATTTTGACTCGTTAACACGTTTTTCGTTTTTCTACAGTCGTCATTTAAATATATAATGAACTCGGAACGATTAAAGCTAATTTAAATTAGTTTTTAAGTGACAAGTTTAGACTTGTCCTTCTAGTTCCTGTATTTTCTTGTGTGATTTAAAAAATCTGGTCGCAGATGTTTGAATTATACAAAAAATACATCAACTAACTGAAATTAAAATGGAAATTCAGCCAAATAATAGATTTATATATGCAGAATATTTAAATCAAACAAGACAAGGAAATTTCCATTACACAAATTGTTCTTTTTAAGAAAAAAAGTTTAAATTGAATCTGGAACAATTCGATTCAAATAAAATTCCTGTGATAAACGTATGGAATCTACTCAAATCACTTATCATAATTGAGGGAATTTATTAATAATCTAAATATTTAAACATTTATAGACTCAATGAGTAGGTAAATATGAACTGTTTATTCAAAATATTATGAACGTTCCATGAATTTGAATTCACGTAAAAACGTAAGCGAAAAAACCTAAGAAAGAAACTGTCAAGGATTTTTTTTTCTCAGACATTATACCCATAGACATTTGAATATAAGATAGGTAGTACGTGGTATTATGAAATTTGCATAATTTTTTCCTTTAAGTCAAGTCCAATATGAGAGAGTTGTTCGGATTTTAAATAGATTTATTTATTTGCAAAATTCTAATTTAAAATTTCGAAAAAAACGTTATGTAGATTGTAAATATATGAGTCAGACGTTCTGATTAAATCAATTTATTTATATTATAAAGTTAAATTAAAGCAAATTTATTTGTAAATTAAGATATAATTAGATACCTAAGTAATTAATTCGATTTTTAATTCTAAATTACATTCGTTCTTTGAAGAAAAAGTTTAAAATGGTTTTCGCGAAAACGTATAGCACTATTAGATTCTTGAAAATTTAGATTTAGATAGATCTGTTTTATTAAGTTCGCAGATTGTACACATAAAAAATTGACTTTACCTCGTTCCACTTAGAATTAATTAATGATAAATCACTTTTTTGAATCCAAGATTTAACATTTAAACGTGATTAATATAATCAATAAAAATATTTTTTTTCAAATTGATAGCATTTTTCAGTGGAGTAGCAACCATAACTGCTTAGGGCATAATACTCTTTGACCCTTCCTAAACATATTTGTTCAAATTTGATCTTTTATGAAGATTGTGTTGTTGAAAACCTTATATAAAAATTCATATAGAAATATGCTATCCCTATATTTAGTAGCTGTAATACCTACGAGTAGATACTAGACCTGATTTTTAAGGTAACTTTACTTGTTTTTAAGCTATTTGGCCCTACTTTCACTTCAAATCCAGTTAAACTCGAGTCAATTGAATGTCAAGTCAATTCAAGTACTGACCACGCAAGTTATTTCATTTACAAGACAAAATATCAAGAAAAATTCATTCCAAAAAAAAGCTCTAACTATTTGAAATTGATGAACTCCTAATCTGTAACTGAGAAAGTTTTTGAAAAGTGTATTTTTAAACTCAATTTTCGATGGCAACATTTTTAGAAGTTCACATATTGTTTTTAATAAGGAGTTTTTGTAGTTTTTAAGAGATAGGTACCTATTTGTTTTTAGTTACATTTTGTTGGAACAAAGTTCCTGTACTAGGCTCAGAGTAAGTTTACAGAAACTATCGCGTAACGAAAAGCGTTAAACTTCCTCCAAATCACCTTCCTTCTCTTTCTCTTTACCGCCAGTTTTTCTTGTTTTACCTACTTATGCTACTGCTTGCTGACAGTAATTGGTGAAATGATGTGTGTCAAGTGAGACATAGAAAGAGAGAGAGAAGCTGGTTCTACTGATAACTGTCACGTCTGCCGGCACTAAATTATACACGTTGCAAAAATCTATATTTTATAAATCAGATTTTGTAACTGAAAACTTATATTTTCATTTTTATAAAATTGAAATTTATAAAATTATTATAATATTATAATATTAAGAACGAAGTTCTTTACATTATTTTGTCAACTTGAAAAAAATCAAAAAATTTTCTTATAATTTTCTTGTTTGAAAAAATTAAAATTGGAATTTTCATAGTAAAAATATTGAAATATTTAAGCAATTTCGTATTTGGATTTCAATTACAAAATTTGATTTATAGACTATACATTTTTACAACTTTTATTATTTAGCAAAGTTGATAGACGTGCCTTCAGTCAGTGGAAAAAGTTCTCTCTCTTTAACTATCTATCTATCATTATAATTCCCCTCTCTCACTCGGTACACTTCATTTCACCAATCACTGTGAGCAAGAGGTGAGCATTAGTAGATAAAAAAAGAAAGATATTAGAATTAAAGAGAAAGAGAGTGAAGGTCACCAGAGGTCGCTTTTCCGTTACGTTATTTTCTCCAAGGTCTTAGTCTAGGCTTATAAAGGAACTTCGTTTCAAAACGAAAATTGCAAGGTTTGTTTTTTAAAATTTTCTTTGAAAATTATTTAATGAAAAAAAAGAACGATGTCTACAAAACTAACGTAAAGTACATCGTATCTGCCAAGTGTCTTTTTTTATTTTTATTTTGACAAGTTTTACTTTACATATACAGTGTGTAAACGTTAATTGAGAATGCGATAAGTATACTGATGCATAAAAATAACCATATAATAATTAGAATTTATGGATCAATAAGAAGAAAATAACTAAAGACATATTTAACTAAACTATTAACTGTAAAGTGATGAAAATAAGCTTGTAAAAAATAAATGGTTTTGTTAAAATACATTTTCTTTTCGGTATACCAAATGAAATTATATATATTGGGTTGTTCGATAATTAATGTCGTTTTTTCTCATAGATGGCATGAAATTGCATATTTCAGGGAGTAGGGGTTCGGTGGGTTACAGTATTATACACTATCTTAAATATTAGACTTTAGACTATCTTCAGTCAAAAACTGAGCGTCATTAGTGAAAAACAAGTTGGTTAAAATTAAGTTGAAAATGGACAATCAAAGAGAGCATTATCAGCATATTTTATTGCTTTACTTCCAAAAGGGCAAAAATGCGGTGCCGGCTCGGAAAAAATTATTTGAAGTTTATGGTGAGGACTGCCCTACTGAACGCCAGTGTCAGCGTTGGTTTGCTTGCTTTCGTTCTGGAAATTTTAATGTGCAAAATGCACCACATACTGGTCGTCCAACCACTACTGATAACGACAAAATAAAGGCGTTAATCAAAACTAACCGGCGTATGACGACTCGGGAGATAGGAGAGAACCTCGGCGTATCGAATTCAACCGTTTACTTGCACTTACAACAGCTAGGTTACGTAAACAAACTGGATGTTTGGGTTCTTCACGAATTAAAGGAAATCCACCTCACCAAACGCATTAACATATGCGACTCTTCACTGAATCGTAACCAAAATGACCCATTTCTAAAAAGAATCATAACGGGTGATGAAAAATGGATTGTTTACGATAACGTAGTCGGAAAACGATCATGGACCAAGCAAAATGAGCCCCCGCAATCGACATCCAAAGCCAATATTCCCCAAAAGAAGATTATGCTTTCTGTGTGGTGGGATTACAAGGGTATAGTCCACTTTGAGCTGCTTCCAAGAAACCAAACTATTGATTCGAATGTCTACTGTCGTCAACTATCGAAATTGAATGAAGAAATGAAGAAAAAACGCCCTGAACTGGTCAATCGCAAAGGCGTGATGTTCCATCAGGATAACGCCAGACCCCATACTTCATTGATAACCCGTCAAAAATTAACAGAACTTAATTGGGAACTGATGCCACATCCACCCTATAGCCCTGACTTAGCACCATCAGATTACCATTTGTTTCGCTCCCTTCAAAACCATTTGAATGGTAAAACTTTCGATTCCGATCAGGCTGTTAAAAATGGGTTGGACCAGTTCTTTACTTCTAAAAACCAAAGCTTCTTCAAACGTGGAATTTTTCAACTTACCGAAAGATGGCAAAAGGTCATCCAACAAAATGGTCAATATATTATTGATTCATGTTTGTTATTAATATTAATAAATTCACTTTGAAAAATATGAAAAAAAACGACATTAATTATCGAACAACCCAATAGATGAAAACGGAGAATAATTATTATCCCAAATAAGATCTAAGATCTTAGAATTTGTATTTTTATGCTGATTTTTTTTCTTTGCATGTTTTACTTAACAATCAAATATGCAAATAAGACACACTTGAAAATTTCGTTTTTTAACGGTTAATTCGCCACTTAATCTCTCCAATTTCCCATCAAATGGCTTCAAAGAGTTCAAAATTAAAAACACTCCTCTCCCATTAAAATACATTCGCATCATCTACACAAAACGATCTTAAGTTAAAGCAAAACCTGGAAAACCTATCAATAGTTCCAGAGCGGAAATCGTTTGAACAATCAAAGAGTCTCTAGCTTGAGCTTCGTTTTAATTTACCCCATACGTATGCTAATTCACACAATTCAGATTTCTGAAATTACTTTTCGAGCAAATAAATCTTGGTGTCTGTATTTAATTTTCACCCCAGTTCTATTTTTGAGTCGACTTGCATTTAACCAGAGGGAAAATAGATAGACAATAGAACAGCATAGAATCGAGATTGAAAATTTCGCAATTTTCACCGTAACATTTCACAAAGTCAATTTTTGCATAAAATAAAACTCAAGAATTGCAAATTTCACATTTGCAAGATAACAACACGATGATTTTATCATATTTACTTCTTTACCAAGATAAATATTTGAGCAAATTATGTGCAATATTTTCCATACTTAATTTCCAACAAATATTGATCTTAGGTAGGTATATACTTAATATAACTGATGTTTAAAAGTTTTAATTTTTTTTAGCTTTGTTTTATACTTGAGATGGTAAGACTGGAGTTATGATCTACTGTTTCTCATTATTTTTTTATGATATTACGTTTAAATTCATATTAACCCATTTAGACAAATGAAGTATCCAGGAAGTATCTCAAATTCTAAGCACATTTAAATGCTTGTTGTTTCCGTTAACAAAGGAATTATATAACAATAATCAGTAGCATTGTTTTTCTAACGTTGCGATTATAACATACAATAACGGTCTTCATGTACACAAATATTGTAAAATTAATAACTCATTATGAATAATAAGTAAGAATAAGCACGTTACTCATTGCCAGAAATGAGAGAATTTCTTATTATTAATTCTGGGAGTTTTTTTTTCTCTTGTCGAAAACTGGAAGCAGAAGGCTATCTACAGTATCTATATGAGTAGATAATTTATTAAAGGAGAGAAATACGAAAATTGTAATTAATAAAAGCGGAATACCGGTCAGCGCCGGTGGATTAGCATTTTACGGTTGCCATAACATTCAAATATTGAATGTTCTTTTGAAAATATTGTATAATTATTTCAACTGTTATTAACTCGAAGGTGAGCATGCAATGCAAAATTTACGAAAATGATGACAAAATGTGTGCTCTTTTAATGGAACGATTAAAAATAATGGTGTTTCGTAAATCGTTTCCGTTTCTTGCTCACTTAGTTGTGACGTCCGTCAAAAAAGTACAAGTACTTATTTGTTGTTACTTACTACTTACCTAATTACTTAACGAAAAATAAATGAATATTTAATTGTCTCACTTGCGAGAGTTGATCATTAAATCGAGGAAAATTGAAGAGTTCCAAATGAAAACTATGCCAGCAAAAGTGACATTAATTAAAAACACTTGATGTGAATTATTTGGGCAAGCGTGAAATTTTGCTGGTTTCTTGAGTGGGTTTTCTGTTACTTTTTGCATTATATCTAATGAATTTAATTTGATGTTTTAGTGCAATTCGAAATGGTATACGTTTCGTATTTTATGTTGTGAAATAAAAGAGAATCAATTAACTTTTATTTACCATTGGTCTTTATATTGGGTTTTTCCTAGTTGACCACTGTTGATGTTTTTTTAAATGTTTCTTTAGTTTTTCCAAGAATTTTCCGTTTAAGGTTAAAATTCAATAGTAAAACATAGTTTAAAAATTTCTTAAATTGGTAAACAGAACTGACAAGGGTAAATTATTTTATTTTTCCTTAAATATCTTTTGATAATAGTTGTAAAATATGTAAATGAAATGTCATGTTAAATCAGGCATGTGCTATCCTTTTAAGATACCTTAAAGCAGCGGTCGGGAATTTTTTTTACCATTACTCAAAAATATTTTTGTGTACCTCTACATCAGTGTTACCCCCTGATTTTTAAAGGAGACGACCATCAATGTAAATTTAAATTAAACATTATTTATTGAATTAATTTACACCGAAAAAAAGATTTTTGAAAGTCGTAAGTACGAAGTACGTAATAGACAAAAAAAATAAAATTCTCATATTGGAACAAAAAAAAAAATTAATTGAAAACTTTTCCCCTTTAAATTTTGGAGAAATGATCTGGCTTCATGTTTGATACAATAACTTTAAAATTGAATATAGTCTTCAATTTGAATATAGCCTTCGACCATACTAACACGTTTATAAAATAGCTATGACAAAAAATATCCTTAATACCCCAAAAGTTTCATTTTTACTCAATTTGGGGTTATTTACCCCGGTTCCTCGATCACTGCCTTAAAGAGATGACATATCGTTGATATAAGATCGTTAGGGCTTAAGATTGACACCTAATATTGAAAATGAAAAAATAAAATGTCAATATTTGATCCTGTAATACATTGGTTTAAAGATTTTTTTGTAAGGCACAAAATATATTATTCACTATTTAAGAAAATTCAACTACGAAATCTAAACTATAAAGATTTTATTTTAAAAATACAAGTTGTAATTAAAGTGTAAGTTTTTAATATATAAAAATACTTTTGTAGTTAAAAACCAAGCTACTGTACGAATAATTTGTCCTTATTACTTGTACACGTAGAAGAGAAAAAGATTACAATCTTCTTATACCTCGCAAGTTACAACTTCAATATTGTTCATATGTCATCACATTGTATTTCCTCAAGTACGATATACTTATTGTTAGTGGTATAATGAAACTATTGTTCTGTGTTTATAACGATTAAAATATGTGCGAATACTTAACTAGTATGTTTTATATACCATCTTAAATACTACAAATCCCGTTCTATTCAGATATATTATGAGCACCAGTTGTTAATATGTTACTATGCTTTATAATTTAGATTAATAATAAAGAGCCTTCTTTTGGTAGAGGTTGAAGGTTGTTCCCAATATAACTAAATCTATTCACAGATTTTAATGAAACCAACAAACAAATCAATAATACTGTAATGTTTTTACTGGTTCCAGGATTTGTGTTTAATAACTACCATTTATTTATAAACAATTGTTTATTGATTTATCTTACACTATTGCCACGTATAAACTACACGTTAACAATTATTTATATACACTTATTCACTATGTACACTATGTGCAGTATTTAATTCGTTCTGTGATCATCATCGTATGTCAAAAAAATCGTATCTCAAAGCAATTTTTCCCATTTAAAATAACGTAATATATATTAATGCGTTCTAGCGATATGGAACTAACCCAAAATACAGTTAAATTGCATATAATATACACAATTTGTACATAAATAAACGTTTATAACACACATAATGTTTATTAATTTATTTTTTTTGTATTTTCGGTAACTTCGAAGTAACGCTTGGAAAAATACTTTGTAGAAAGTTTCTTAAAATTAGAGATAACTTGTTGATCCATGGGCTGAAGGGTAAACGTTGTATTGGGTGGCAGATAGACAATTTTATCAAATTTATATTCATCTAAAAGATCATACTCAAGGCCTGGAGGGTGAGCGGGAGCATTATCAAACAGAAGGACACACTTAATCGGTAGACCATTATCGATTAAGTATTTTTTCACTGAAGGCCCAAAAGCTATGTTCAGCCACGCAATAAAATCGCACATCGCAAATTCGTATCTCAAATTTTTCGTTGTATGTCGAGGTTTAAATTTTAGAATATTTCATGTCGTATCTTAAAACATTTGTATGTTAGGACATTCGTATCTCAAGGTACTACTGCGTATATGCATACGGCCACTATGTACATGCGAACTCCCACCCTTAACCCCAGAACTCTCTTTATTCTAATTTTCCCAGGAAAAAGTTTCAATTAAAACGTGTAGGCATTGATGAGTCTAGGAACGGTAGCAAGTTTTTAAACAAATTAAAAAAGCTCAAAATTTCTTGGAAGAAAGTGGAGCTTTTGGTTAACCGATTGCAACCAAACAACCTTTTGGAGTATTAAAATATCCCTTCCATTTGCTTTTCTTCGTTCTTAAACGTTGAATAGCTTAGTCTTTTATCTAATTGTAAGTATATTTCAGGATAGTTGACCTCCATTCTTTATGCAAAAGAAAATTATTGAATAATTTTACAAAAATATGTTCCATGAAAATGACTGGAATTTTAAAGCTGTGTTTTTTTTTTTTAATGAAAGGCTTTGATACTTACCGTTTTCAAATTTAAAAACTGAAAATGTATAGGTAATTAATATTTTATTATTATGTTAAATTACCCATTTAAATAACAAAAAAAAAATTGATTAAGCGAATACAGAGTAGAAAAAAATTTGTTTTCTTTTCTGCAATTTAAAAGAAATTACCTTCACTTCAAAACATTCTTAGTATACGCATATGCTCTATAAAGCATTGAAATTTTTGAATTTTTGCTCTGATAAAACCGACAAAATCTTTCAGCCACATTTGAAAGAACTAAAATAATTAAAACTTTATTTGATATAAAAAAAAATATATCATCTGTTTAGTAACAAATTTCGTAAGTACTTTAGACATCGTTTTTAAATGAGGTAAAAAAGAAGGCAGACAAAAGCGCCTTTTAGCTATTTCTCTTTTATTAAATACCTATTTAATTTCCGTAATTAGCCAAACTGTGAATTTCGTAAGCGTCATATAGATACTAATTTTTTAAATGAAAAGAAGACGTGGGTTAAGAAATCTAATTGTACTCGCTAAGTTAATTTTCAAGAGTGTTAAACACAAATTTTACCAAACAACAACATTTGTAATGAGGCCTTGCCGAAAGGGCGGAAGTCATTAAAATTATTATTAAATTATGGAATTATTTCAAACGTGTCAATCGTTATATAATTCTTGCCTGTCATATATTTTGTAATTTTCAAATTTTATTTGATAATTGCCTTTTTTATTAATGATAGTTCTTTGGGAATACTTGTGGTGAATCATTTTCTTTTCACCTAGAATTTTACATAATTTTTCTTGCAGTTTTTCGTTTCTTTGTATATTTTATGTTTCCAAACGAAGTGTTGAATTAATTCAACGTTGTTTGAAACTTTCAATATGTGAAATATAAACTTTACATCAGTTACTGAAAGCTCAGTTGCATAGCTTTTGTTTACATCAAACATAAGAGAAAATCAAATTTCAATTACCTGAAGTCCGGAAGGTTTGGTTTTGTGGCTAAAGTAGAGCTTAACAAAATAACAAAATTTAATTTCAAAACTTTCAGAAACCAATTTTAAAAGCAATGGTATCTTATATTTCATATGGTATTTAAATAAAATAAACCTTTATCAATGATTTTTATCTATTTTGATAAAAATTCCTTTTTATTTTAAGAACACTAACGTTATCAACCTCCAGTATCATTTAAATCAACTTCCTCAATATAACATCACATCAAAACTAAATTAGATTATTCATTCACAACTACTTTAATTGTTCCATTTACATATTTAATACTCGATTGATTTACTAGATGCATTAAATAAAAGCTTAAAACCAACACAATTTCCAACTAGGAAGCGTTTTAATGTCATTTTAATATTATTCATTCAGTTTTATGTCATAATCTACGTACCATGAAACAATTACAAATGATTTCTAATAATTTGAATCACCATAATTCAAATCAATGGAAACACATTAATTAAAATAATATTACAACAAGTAAAAACAAATATTTCTATTATTTCAAAATGTTATAATAATAATAATTATAATAGCGGCTGTGGGCCTTCCATAGACAGGCATTCAAGTCAATTCCAAAGTTATTTCAAAGTAAAATGAAGAAAAGACAGATATAAAATATGTATTAAATCGATGGTTTGAATTTAAAATATTATTACTAATGTTGAGGAAATACGCTTTCTACTTTTCACTAATTACATTGGTAGATATTATTTTTATTTCATTAAATGTATTGCTCTGTTTCAATATAAAATATATAAAAATGCTTTTAATATTTGTAATAACAAAGAGTTTGTTAAAAATAGTTTTAAAATGTAGGCTGCAAACGGTTCACTTAACTTTTTTGTATTATTCGATTTTACGTTGTCTTGAAGTAAATTTGGAAATTGATTTGTTTAAAAAATTTATGAAACAAAGTTTAAAAATTTCTTAGAATCTTAAATATTGTAAAACACACATATTGTATGTATAGACTAATGCCTGTGACTTCGTTCACGTAAAATTTACCAAAAAAGAAAACACAGCTCAGACATACGCACATAAACAACGCTAGTAGGCATCTGCCGCTCGAAGGTTATTTAAATTTTGCTGCTCCTACCGACTTGACTGAAAATCTTCTTAGAAAAAAGGATCAGATAAAATTTCAACCATCTGAAATTTTCCAAAACATTAAATGAAATAAAGACGAAAAAGACCGCAGGACCTGACAACATCTCCGGTCAAACTCTCAATGGACATAAGAGAATTAGAGAATTCTATCTTTTTAACGCCTTGCTAAAAATGTAATATTTTCCTCAAGCTTGAACAGAAGCCAACATTATTTCAATCTTAAAATCAGGCAAAAATATCCCACTAAAACATGTTCCGTCAGATCCATCAACCTTCTTTCAATTCTCTCCAAATCATTTATCGTATCATGCCTTTAATAAAGACTTGGAAATCATCTACAGCACCAGTTTGGTTTCAGGGCTAACCACAGCACAATAGAACAAGACTTCTATACTCTACAATTCGTTACCCTAGTTAACAATCATTTTAAATTATAATTTTTTGTAAAAACTGGACTCTTATGATTTGTGTCTATTTTGAATTTTAGCCCCGAATTTGCCACCTCTAAAATCACCGTCTTAAGTTCCAACCTGCTCCACCTGCTGATAAATCCGCCACTGTATATTAATATTTGTTTATAAAAAGAGAATTTTCAAAATCATCTTATTCCAAGCATCAAGAAATTTTAATTTATTGTTTCTTTTTTTTTGGGTGTTTTAAGTCACTCTAACATCTAAAGTCATATCACGACTGTATACGTACCTAAGATATAAGAACAGAGAACTTCTGTTGGTCAATTTCTACTTAGATCTAGGATCTTAAGTCTAGGATTCAACGGAAATCGAACAATAATAATTGCTCTAACTCCAGCGCCAATATGGGTGGTCGGACTAAAAATTTCATTACAAAAGTTAAGCAAACACAAAACGTTTTCTATAAAGATTAATTCATTAAATATAATGCATTTTACACTCCAAATTGAACATTTCACAAATTAAATTGGACATTTTTGAAATCAAATTGAACATTTTTGAAATCAAATTGAACATTTTACAAACCAAATAGGGCGCTTTACAAATAAAATTAAACTGATTGGATTGATGAAAGTCGTACTGAAACAACAAGTTTGAGTTCTCAATATGTACATTTAATTTTGAAATATTCTATTGTAGCGTGTAACGGTGGTAATAACCAGTAATTATCTTCCTATCTTCAATATTTCAGTTTTGTTGGATCCACCATTATTCAAGAGTACCTTTTCGAGAGGATTATTATTTATCTTTGGTGAAAATGGTGGTAAAAATGATTGTGAAAAATTTAGTATATGGTTGTTGGGAGTTTGCTCAACAAGCTTGTTGAATATGATTAATGTTTGTGCTGTCCATATTTAGTTATGGCGTATCTAGATTATATTATACGAGTTTAATTTTTTTTAATTTTTGCTTAGTTTAATTATTTACCCAATTTGATTTGTAAAATGCTTAATTTGATTTGTAAAATATCTAATTTGTGTCATATAATAATAAGTGTCAAACCTGTATACTGTATAGCTATTTTTCAATCCTTAAATGAACAAATTAAGAAACAATAAAAGAAAAAGCTGAAAAAGTACGGTGTATGTCATGATCACAGCAAGGTGGGTTTTGGTAGGGCCGGAGTTTGAAGGACCGAATTAAATTTGTTTAATTTATTTATTTTTAACCACAATTGCTCATTAAGGAAAACGATCACTTATATAGCCATACCTTAAAGTTGAAAGTTTTATTTTAAGTTTTTATTTGCCTTTTATTAATATATTTGCAGAATCTCAAAATTTAAAATTTTGTTATCGGTATAAATATAGGAATGCATAGATAAGGTTACGTGAATGAGTAGGATTCCAATATTTCCATGATTTTAATTTACACAATGCTTTTAGGTAACGAGCTTAGTACAGGTGTCAAGGGGTGACTTTTAATTTTGTTTTTATTTTGGGTGTTTAAGTCACTTTAACATATAAGATCATTTTGCGACTGTCTAAACACAGAAAATTTCTGCTGGTTAATTTTATCTTAGGTCTAGGATCTTAAGTCTAGGATTCAATGGGGATGAAACTCAGTACCGCTTGAAGCATGAAGCGGAGATAACAATTACTCTAACCACTGCGCCAATAGATGGTACATTGCATTTTGTTAAGCTTTATTTTGCATTTAAATTTGCTAGATATTGTTAATTAAAAACATATTTGAAAATGAAACAACAAATGTCATCAGTAGCATTATATCAACACTTATAGTATTATTAACAGTACCATAATTTAACTAATGTACACATTGAAGCTGTAAACAGGAAAATTAAAAACATGAAACCTTGGAAAGATTATTTCTAAAGGATTTTTAACCCACATTTTTATGTGGAACAATTTTATGTGAACTTAATCACAGTTAGTAAGTAGTTGAGTGATAGACAATCAATATTGAGTTTTGTTTATTTAATTGCCTATACGTTAATTTTATAATACGTTGTGCCACAATATAAGAATTGATTAAGCGAGTTTCTTTTAAGATATAACCTTTATAACAAAATAGAAACTAAACTAACTTCTCCATACTCTATTATAGATAACATTATAACAAAAACTTATTTACAAGAAAATTTATACATACTCTAATTACCTATGTATGAATGATTTGTAATAATTATGTCGGAAAGCGATAATAATGTAAACCTTTACGAGTAAATTTTTAATCCTTATATTACATTTTTAATGAAATTTTTTAATTCTTTTATTGTGCTTCTTGAAAAAATGACGTAACATCTTTGACCAAATACTTATAAATATTTGTTATTTGCTAATAATTCGATTTAGCTTTTTCTCACTACAAAACTTTTTTGAGAAGATATTTGCCCTTTAATTAGGTTATAGATTTTATTTTATTTGTTTAAAAAAAATGGTTTGAAAAAAAATTGTAGATTTGTTACATGAAAAAATTTATTTGTATTTAAAAAGAAATATAATGACATGAAATAAATCCATTAACTTATTTATCAGCTTAGGAAAGTGGTCATTTCTTTCACATTTAATAATACATTTTATAATAAGTAGGTTGATTAACTATTAAAAGTACCATTTTTTTAATAGCGCAGTTAAAAATCATTTTTATAACTGCAATTTATAATTTCCAGTTAATTGTAAAGTAACACTATAAAGTAGACGTTTTATCGAATATTTCAAAAGTTGGTAAATATCTACACGATATAATACAACACATAAAATTATCGTTAACAATCCTTCATAAAGTCGTATCGTATTTATCCATAAAATTACGGGCATTAAAGAGTTTCTATGCCATTTAAACTCTATTTATTCGCACTCGTATCAAACCGACTGTTTAATTTTAACTCAAAACTTTCATGAAAACCCATTTAGTAATTTACCGTTCAAGTATATATATATAGTGTATATATACATCGTTATAAACAAAACTCTTGTACTTTGTGTAATAAAGTACTATATGTATACGTATATAACCGTAGAATGTAAACGCTCAAAGTAGGTATAAGACCGTTGATTGTATGTACAAAAGCCCTTCATTAGTTCACGCTTTTGGTGGTATAAAGAAAATTTCAATGTGGAAAATTTGTATTCAAATTCGATTTTAAACAACGTTAAAGATGTGTATATGAATGTAAATTGATTATTGCCTTCTCTATGATGCGGATAAAATATATCTATAACATTTCTAGACAATCTAAAAGGGGTGAAAAGGAATCGAGAATTGAATTTCTATTTCAAACATGGAAAATCATGATACGTAGACGTGTTACTATAAGAAAATAAAAAAAGAAACTAAAAATTTCAGTACAAGTTCTTCTTATGTATTGGTAAATCAAATACAAAGTTTGTTTGGCTAGAATTTTATCTTTTTGTATAATTAGAGGCTTCTATTTAATCCTTATAAGGAAACCTTAACAATGAACCAACGCATTATCTATAAATTCAACGTGAAATATAAGATGAAAACATGCTATAGATAAAAATATCAAAGTGAAAATCAGAAAAACCGAAAATAATTTATGCAATTATTTCCAAAAATTTTTTATCTCATAGATATAAGTGTAAGCTGATTAACTGACAGACACGCTGGAACATCCACTAAGGAAGGATTTTTTGGGATTTTAATCTTATAATTATCAATATTTATGTAAATGTAAAGAGCCTTTGTTGTTGTTGTTTCTTATTTCGTTTTTTAAGGGTTGAAAACAATTTTTTGAAATTTCAAGAGAATTCCAAACAAATGCCGTCACTGACTCATTTATTTATATTTCTTTTAAAAACTGCGTTTTTAGCTCATTATGACGTATTTTTCAAAACACACTATTAAAATTGTTATATTTGGGGGAAGAGGAGGATATCAAAATTTAAAATTTTTAATTACGGTTCAAATTCAATCCTAAAGTAATTTAAATCAATTTTTTTAAAATTATCGACTGCAGGGTCATTTTGTGACTTATTAGTTGGTTGATATAATGACCGTAAAGTTGGAAGTTAAATCTGTCGACAGTAGGGTAATCTTTTTATTGACTTTCACCTTTGTTTGAAATCAGAGACTTCCGGGTCCAGCATATTCCCGATATCCTGCTAAGTGTTAGGAGGTGAACAACCGGGGTCTGGCCTTACCAAGTGGGGAACGGTAAAAGGTTCTCTACAAGTAGAGCAAATGGGGGCCGCTTCCCCGGATAAGATGTAAGCGTGGATAACCTTGGTATGGCTCGTCTTCAATTTTGTAAGGGTTACCTCTTCAACTTTTCCGAGGTCGTCAAAATCAGTCAAATTTTTGCGAGAACAGCAGATTTGAAGGTCAACTTCAAAGTTCTGTTGTGCAAACACTTTATTTTTGTATGTGTGCGCTTAGGCAGTTCAAATCTAATTCAGGATACAGTGGAAACGAAGCTAATGTATAATTCCCGAGTAGGTTATGAACACTTTAACTTTTATGAAAGATAAAAATTGTTACGTTTTTCGGAAGAGGTAAACACAAAATATTTATTATTATTATTTTTAATCTTACAAATTCATAATATTTACTCTCTCTATTTTAACTTGACTGTTGTATGTATGTATGTGCCACGAAAATCTGGCGACGGCAAATTAACCTATTTTCCGTGATCGGATCGAGCTGAAATTTGGCAGGTAGCTTCGTTGTCGATGATAATGTATTCTATTTATTTGCTATGTATTTATCTATATACTGTATTCTACTATATTTCTACTATATTCTACATACTTATTCTATTTTTTTAAGAAATCAATTCGGTCACCCATCCCTATGGAGAAATGCTGCTTAACCTTTGAAATTTACATTTTTAACTTATAAAGAGAGTTTTAAAAACTTAGTTTTAATGGGTTAAATTTTAGAAGTATCTTCACAGTTTAATTTTTGTAGACCAGTATGTACCCTATGCTTCTGTAGTTTTTTTAATGTGGGCTGTTGTTATTACAATACCACTTTTAATTTCGTACATATGGTGGACTATTATTATTGCGTTGTAGATTCAATTGGTAATCAATTTTCACTAATTTCCCCTATTTTTTCCCTGTGGTTTCTCTTTTCATGAGCTGTATTTTACGTGAACGAAATCATGGGTAGCTAATACTTATTTATATGCTGACAGTTTTTTCTATGCTCATTGGAGGAAAATTAGTCAACAATTGAAGGCTTTACGATGTAATTATTCTATGTAATTTTCTATACTATGTAATTTTAAACACACTACATTCCTTTTTCTTTAACTTACCTCTTCTTTTAAAAAGGAAAATGTTCACAAGTACTTTCGGATCGGAAAATCTAATTTGAAAAGTAAGCGAAAATCGTGCATTTTGCAAATTGAGTAACTTTGTTATACCGGTAAGTAGCAGCTTCACCGCAAGGTGCTTTTTCGTTGAAAGTATTGAAACTTTGAATTACTTGAAATTGGAATCCTATGATGAAATATGCACTTCTCGTTAGTTTATTTTCTCTTTGATGACTTTTTTTTCCTACCCAGGAAACGAACAGTCGTTTTCTTTTCAATCACAAACGAGTTAATCTTTAGTTAACAAGGTTGTGCTTGTGCCAATATTTCTGCAATTACCAGTCTACGCTTTAATACTTACGCTAAAGAAAAATGTTATCTTGCTTTAAAATTAGTTTCTGTATTTTTGTAAGATAGCAAACAAAAAAGTGAGTTTGATAAAAATAATTTTTTATTCTAATTTACCCATACATAATAAGAGTAATTAACAATACATTTTTAACAATTATTAATTTATCCTCATGGAACTAAAAGCTGTAAATAAAAAGAAATATTATGACTGCAGTACCAACCTATATTTCACTCAAAAAGTGTGTCAAATTTTATTTATATTTCATCCACATATCCACCTATAATCAAAAAGTTTATTACCCCCGAAAGCATTGATTTCCCGTTTTTCTCGTTATGTTTTCATCTACTCTATCAATATAAATATAGGTGGGATAAATCCAAAAATAGCAGAAGAGCATTTTTAAAATTTATTTTCTTTGATTTTTTCACAAAGAAAAAAATCTTTCTCATTTTGATTGCATAATATTTGGCACTAAGTTTGCATTTTGAATCTGACTTTTTATGTTTTCTAAACTTGTCAGCATATTTTTATCTAAAAGAGCCACCTTAATTAAGTAACCATGTCAAATGTTGAAAAGCTTAAACTTTTTTAGTTGAGGGGATTGAAAAATTTAAATTCTTAAACACGTGGCATTAAAAATACAGTAGGATTTTTTTTAATGTAACCACTTTCACTTTACGTCACTAAGTGTCTTTCCGTTGTGGTTTTTTGTTAAAAGTAGATACCTATGTATATATGGTATATCTATCTAATTCAATTTTCGCTTGTTTGTAAACTGTCCATTAACAATCCCGCACTAGAAATTATTTAATTATATCACTAATTGTATTTAAAAACTATGCCCTATCACTATTTAATTAAAATCAAAGCAATCCTGTACTCTTTTCCTTTTGAGTCGTCTGTTTGGCGGTACTATTTTAGATGGTTCCTCTCTAAGATCGTTGTCATGATTTTCCATGCTTGTGTGTAGGTGACTATACGCTTCTCTTATCGCGTCTTTCACTAATGCCACTTCCAAGTTATTGTGTAAAACTGAGCCATGTACATACCATGGTGATTCTGTATATCCTGAATTCACTTTAAATGACATAAGGCCGTAGAACCCTAGAGACCACAAGCATATGACCAAATTGGTCAAATTTGCATCAAATACATCAACCTTTTGGTTTCTAGGCTTAGTGTTGCTTGGGGAGCTAACATAACTTTAAGCTATTTTATGCGCACGCAGAGCGTATTGACCAAAAAGTCGATATGTTGTTTCCATCTCAGCTTACTGTCCAGGTGTAACCCTAGGTACTGTACCGAATATTTAACTGGCAGGACTGTTCCGTTTAGATATAGTTGATCTCTGTACGGTTACTTTTTTAGAGTGAATGGTACAACTGCAGGCTTAAGGGGGAGTTCATACTGACCCACCACTTTTTGCACCACTGATCCATATAATTTAGAACCATCTGTAGCCTAATATTGGCAAGCTGGTGAGTTTCATCCTTAAAACTAAAGCCTAGTATTCACTAGTAGACATGTTGCGTCATTTATCTAGAGACACTGTTCTTTGTCTCATTTAGCGGCCACACTACGATGTGAATTTCTCAGTCTCATCTTTGCAGTCCATCATGGAGGACAAAATAAAATAAACAAATTGAAAAATAAGCAAAATGTCGCTGTCCAAATGTTGCAGAACATATCTAACATTGCATGTTGTCTCCTAAAGTCTCCCATTCCGTTCGGGAAACGTAAGACCTGCGATTGTTGGTCTCGCACCAGGCCCTAGACGGGGATTCGTCTATAGACAATAGACATGTCTATGGACACAAACTGAGACGCGTCTCAGAGACCAGAATCGGGAAACATGTCTAATAGTGAATACTAGGCTTAAAAAAACAATTTTTAATGAAACTGAAGGGCTGAAATATAATTATATATTTTCAAAGACACTTAAATTAATTTGCTTTTATTTTATTAGAAAGAAATTTGCAACTACATTTAAAACTTAGTATTAATATTTAAACCTAAGCAAAAATAATGTAAAACCAAACCAAAAAAAAAAATCCAGATCATTACTTTTGTATCTTTAGATACGTAATTTGAATGCCTTACAATTGTCATCAGGGGATCAAATCGAAATGTCTTCGGCGACTGTTTTGTGAGGATTCACTGAATCATCACGATGAAGTGAATCAGTGAATCTTTACTGATCATAAATGGTTTGGCTTTTTTTGGGTTCCGGTTTACATTTATTTTTGCTTAGATTTATATTTAAATAGGTATTATTTTTAGTATTTTTCTTAGTAAATGTAAATGTAATTGTAAAATTTTTTTTAATAAAATAATTTAACTCCCAAGGCAGCGAAATTTAAATTGTTTTATATTTGATTTCTTTATTGTTAAGATTTTAATTTTTAGGTTTAACCATTCATTAATGTATCCTGTACTTATTAAAGAACTAGCGGCTAGCTAAGACTACAAACAACAATAAGTGTCGGCTTAGTTTTAGAATCACTGATTTACTTCGTTTTGAGTAGTATATTGGATTAGATTTAAAGTGTTGAAAATCTATTTTTATAATCTATTAAGTATTATGTTTTATAAGAGAATGAAAATATAGGGCAGGAAACGAGTTATTTTTAAATTTAAAAAAATGAATGGAATTTTATATGCAGCAAGTTGAAAGTTGGAAAAGTTCAAAACCCTCAGTTTTTGTTCCATCAGATGGTATATTCTATTAAAGTAATATAACATGGCCATAATATCATTGCGACGATAAGGCTTTTAAAAATATTAGTCAAGAGAATAACTCATTGAAATGTATTATGTACCTATGTTTATTTAATTAATTCGATAAAATACAGAAATTAATATGACGTTTTCCACCGCTTTTTTTCTGTGACGAAATCGAAATAAACAATGCAAATACGTTCAAGATTATTCGAATATACTTTATAGGGCAGAAAACGAGATAGCTTAAACGAGTATAAAACTTAAAAATTTGTATGCTTATTTTTTATGAAAAAGAAATGGAATTAAGTATATCTACGTAAATACGTACAGTTAAACGTTGGAAATGTTAAAAATCCTCAGTTTTTATTGCGATGCTTAAAATATTATAGCAATGTCAATGTGGAGATTATATTTTTAAGTGGCATAAGTAGTGACTAAATTGTCGCGCTATACGCCAGTAGTCAAAATTGGTTCATTATTTTCTTAATAAAGAACTTAGCAAGAAAACAATTTTTATTTTAAACCCTCCTGAAAGGATTTTTACATTTCAAAAGGTGTTAAATTTGATTTTGCAAAAAAAATGTGTCTGGCCGTCTCTCGTCCGGAGTTCAATTTTCACTGCCTAATGCTCCCCTAGTTAGAACAGAGAGTCACATCACAATAGATCTCATTGGTTGCGGTGATAAATTTAAAGAAAAATTCTGAGACCCATACAGAATAAAAAAAAAAGCTTTTTCTCAATTTTCATTTAAAATTTTTCAAAATTTGGTATCCTGATTCTTATAAAATCGATAAAATGCTTTCTTCTCTAATTTTCAAGGCCAGGAACAAAATAAAGAATTTTTTTCTCACTTGTTCTATATTCTTTTGCGGTGCCAAATTTGAATTACAACTTTGCTACTTTCCCAGGATATGGGTTTACAAAGAAAATTGGGAAAAATGTAAACATTTTCGTTTTTTTAAACTTTATTTTTAACCAAAAACGCTCGCCTCTCGCCGATGCTCTAGTGGTCAAACTTATGAATAAGAAAACCATTTTTAAGAAGTCTTTTAATAAAAAAACTATTGTACTTTGATTTTGAATCGAATCATCGAAAAAAAATCATCATTATCGAAAAATACATAGTTTTATGAATTTTTGGCTAAAATATGAAATAAAATTGAAAGTTTTTAAGTTTTTCCCAATTTTCTCTATGGAGTTATAGTAATAAGAAGTTGCAAAATTGTAATTTGGATTAAGCACCCCAAAGTCATTTAAAACAAGCATTGATTAAACAAGTAAGAAAAAAAGTTTCGTTTTTTTGTCACGGAACAAACACCGTCAGACAAAATTTGACTGGACTTAATTGGAATCAAAAATTAATGCACTAATGTCTGAATTTTGGGTTGGAGAAAACTTAAATAGTAATAATTAAAAAAAATCTATTTTGTATATTTATTTAACTAATTTGATAATATACAGAAATTAATATTAAGTTTTCCATCGCTTGTTTTCCGTTTCGAAATCGAAATAAACAATCCAAATACATTTTAGATTATCCGAATTGACTTTCTAAAATAAATAGTTGAACATGTGAAAGACAGGAAAAACTAAAATCTCAACATTTTCACACCGAACAAACATTTGGAAAATAAATTTGGGAAAAATTTAAATATTGTAATACACTAGTAAACGTGCTCGATATTCACGTTATCCCATATTTATTTACTTTATATTATAATAATACAAATAAAATCGTTGCCACGGTGTTTGGGGCGCAGGCGTGTTGGTCGCGTCGCGACGCGTTCCGACGCGCTATGCGTCGTTTTCACTAACTAGGGGATGATCATATGAAAGGACGCTCAGATCGACGACAATACGGCGAAGAACAAACGCGAACGACGCAGATCGCGACCGCCACTCTCCTGTAGGATAAACGGGGGAACGACGTCCCCCCAAATAACCCAGCCGCGCGTTCAGTGCTTCGAGCTTTCTCAGAGCGGAAAGCTCGTCTATTTCGGAACATTCCGCGCGCGTTTTCAAATAAATCAACCACATTCAAACAAATAGACAATAAATAAAAAAGTGAACAAAAAAACCAAACAAAGCCCAGAAAATAATCAGAACGGATGAATCAAATGTGTTTAACTTGCATCATGTGAATGTCATAACCCGGGTTATTTACGGTTATTCTTTGTTTAGTTCATTTTTATTTTCTGAAACGTGCAACATTTAAACACGCCGATTTTTTTTTTCGAATTTTTCCGATTCGAAAATGGAGCTCCAAATACAATATTGGCTTTAATTTTAGGTAAATATTTTTTTTTCAATTTATAAAATAATAAGTGAATGCTAATCCAATAATATAGACAATTAATCCTAATCTTATAAAATAAATTGTTATCAATATTTCCAATTTAACAATTTCTAATTCATGTTATTTATATATGATAAGTCGTTTAAATATTATCTTTTCAATAACAATTCATAATTATCAATAAGAAAATCCCGCATGTTTCATGTCGATTATAGAATAATGTCAATTAATTTTAATTGACTTTAATCGAACTAAAATTGTCTTCTTGCATTGAAGACAGTTTTTTTTATTCTGTCGATAAGTTCTGTATACTAGTGGGAATTCGAAATGGATGAAAATAAAATTGAACTAAAATTCCTGGAAAATGTGATGGAAACAAAAGAAAAGAAAAGCGTGATAATACAAAATAGAAAAAAAAAACGAGCCACTTTTATTTATTTGATACAAAGAGTTGGTCTAATATTTTATTGACATTATAGGAAAAGGTGAAAATTGTCAATTTTTAGTACGAGGTAAAGAATATTGAGGAAAATAAGTAGAATGGTTTTCTTTTATTTGATAAAATATTCCTTAGAATTTTATAAGGTGTTTAGTTTCAAGTTAAATGAAATCTTGATCTGACAAGTTTGCCGAAATCTGTCAAAAGGATTATGGCTGTAAAAGTATAAAATAATATTGATTTCATTATTTCGTAAAATATTAGAGTTCTCCAGCGCATACGTTTTAACCTCCAAATGATCACATTTTAGATTTTTTTTTAAGGATTCTAAAAAAAAGAAATTTCAAGAGTTTCATATTGAACCATGCAATCATAAAGGGATAATTTGTCAAAATGAAGAAATGTTAGGAACCTGAATGAGACTATTTTTTTCAGAGTGAGCTCATTTAGTTCTATTTATTCAAATCGATTTTTAAGGAGAAATGTGAAAGTAATGAAAAGATCCTTCAAGTCTTATTACTTAAACTTATAATATTACCTATTGCTGAGTATCTGGCGGAGAAAAAAAGATTTTTAGTAACCTCCGAAATGTTTATCTAAACTTAACTAGCTGTAGAACTCAAAATAAACCTATATCGTTTTTGAAGTGAAATGATTATTTTGGAAGTATATTTTATGAAATTGGAAAGTGGTTCATTACGTTACGCGTAACTTTTTAGTAAAAGTCGAATTCAGGTTTTACACTCCAAATTGAATATTTTACAAATCAAATTGAGCACTGTAATTATAAGTTGTTTATTAAACATAGTTATTAAAGATTAATTATTGATGGAGGTCAAAGTGGAACAAAATATATAAGTACTTACCTACATTCAATTTTTATCACCATATTCATCAATGATTTTTGTGAACAACACAGCGCTACTAGTTCGAGACCATGACCCGGTTGCAGCATCGGTGACTCTCCCAGCTGCGCTCTACAACCAACAACAAATCCCTGAGGTCATTCCATATGGATAGACGGCTACCTGGAAAAGTCACATTATCAGCAAAAGAACTCAACTATCACACTCAAAAAACTATGGTTGCTCCTGGGGAGTGGATTCCAACTGTTCCTGTATTGTAAGCTGTGCATTTACAAGACCTTCTTGAAAGAAACTTATCTGGACGTATGGCATTCAACTGTGGGGAACCACTAGCAGTTCCAATATCGAAATACTCTAGAAGTTTCAGTCTAAAACCCCAAGGCTACTCATAACCGCATCATGGTATGTGTCAAATCGAGACATCCACAAAGACCTTGAGATGAAAACATTCAGGAAAGAAATATCTAAACACAGTTATAAATACCAAATCCGGTTGAGTGACTATCCCAACCCAATCATTTGGTTGTCTCTCTGCTTGACAACAGTAAGAAGGCTATAAGACTGAACCGGATAATACATTACTAGGTAATAAAGCACTCTCTTGCCACCGTCTCCTTTAATTGTTATAAATATTTTAGAAGCTAGTAGATGAAATTATCAGCAGCTACCACAAAAGGATATTTATAAACTGCATGCATATACATATATGTATGTACATATTTTTGTTCCACTTTGATTTTCATCAGTAATCTTTAATTATTATGTGTAATAAACATCTAATGATTAAAATGTTCAATTTGATTTGAAAATTGTTCTATTTGGATTGTAAAATGTCCAATTTGGAGTGTAAAACTTGCAGGAGAAGCGATGTCTTCACTGTCAATTGATAACGGTTTTTTAAGGAAATATTATATTTGGATTTATTGATACTTTAATCACATTCTTAGTATTAAAAACAAAACCAAAAGCTTGTAATAATGAACTCCAAATAAGTTCTAATCAAAACTTATTTTAAAAACCTCACAAATACTTACTCATTTTTTATGACTAAAGTTTCTACTTACATTATTAAGAAGTCAGTCAGTGATGTATCTTCTCTTAAAAATATTGAACCTTTCTCTTCAGTAGGGGGAGACGTTTGAAAAAAATTTCTTTAAAAATATCACACCCTTCAAGCCAAACAGCAACAGAACCCGAAGATAGTGCAAAGGGTCGCACCCTTCGATTTCTCGATTGCTCATATCGCGTAGGTTAACGTTTATGGCTATGCAAATTGCTTTATAAGATTCGAGATACTTAAGACAACGTAGTGAGGTTATAAGTTTTGAGTATGTTACAGAAATATTAGACAGTTTGATTAAAAGTTGAAACGAGAGATTCTGAATTTTTTTAAATTTAATTTATTATCATTTGATTCAATTACATTCCTAATGATAATCTGAGATGTTCAAAGAATTAAGAGAGAATATAATGAATGTTCTAGCCATCTCTACAAGGAAACCTTGTTATATACATTTTAATTAAAAATTGATTTAAGATTTACAATTTAAAAAAAAGATTTAGTTAGAAAAATTAATATTATTCAAGGACTTTGATCACTGCAGTAAATGTAGAAACTTTTGTGACAAGAATCTCCAATCTACTCCATTTGTTATCATGTTTTTCTTTTCAACCAGCCATGCAATTGCAACATTAAAGTTTTTCTTCAAATGCAATTAGACACTCAAGACACTCAATTAAGCTCTCTCTGGCTGAAAAGACCAAAAAGTCTCAAGGCTTTGAACTTTGGCAGATTTTATATAAGCTCTGTATCGATCTAATATATGGACATAATTACCAGTGTCTTACGTGGAACTGGAAAAATAAAACCGTTTCATTTTCCGTTTTTATCTTGAACTTTATTGATTTTGCAGTCAGAAATGAAAGTTGTGTAACTAATGAACGATAAGAGAATCGAACATTTTTATATTCACAGTGTGTTTAAGAATAATAGTGGTTACGACTTTCGGATCGGTTTGTTATTCTTGCGTACTACAAATTGATTTAAGTCGAGATAGAAAATTATAAAAGCGATCGTATGGAAAACTTTCAAATGTGCGAACATTTTCTGTGAAATTTCTTTGCGAAGTTTTTGTTGAAGATGTTTGAAAAAATTTAAGTGCCTTTGTAAACTTTATTGTATTGAATATTATGTGGAGACCAATAAAAGAACTTTGTAAGTGCTATTGTGAATTTTTGCTACATGTTAGATTCATATCAGTTGGTACAAAATATTTAAAGAAAGTGAAATATGAAAAATTGAAACTAACTTTGAAGAAATATGAGGAACAACTAAAGAAAATTCTAGGGACACATTTTTTAGATTTAATAAGCTTTCTGTTATGAATAACTATCAAATAAACATCGAAAATAAGGACAAAGAACAAAAATAGTTCAAGTTAAGCCACCCAGGAGAATTACATTTGTTTTACATGTTTTGATTGAAATTATCATCGATTTTGATAAGGTAATTTTTCTGTCAATAAAAATGCTAAAGTAATTAAACCTTTATAATTTAGTTCTTATAAAATATTTTCCAGTACCTACCTAATATAAAACGGAATATAGGTACTTACCCGTTTTTAGAGATTCTTACTTTCCATATTTTCTTGTTAAATTTTGGATAACTACTAAATTTCTCAGTTGCAAACTTGATGAGCTCTACAAAATACTACTCATTATCTACTGTCTAAACTTCAAAGTCGAAGCGTTTCATTACAGTCTAGTTAAGTGTAAGACAGTTAGAGCTGTTTAATTTTCAAACTTTGTTCTAGCTTCACTCAAGCTTTCAAATGAAGAAGCTCATGTAACATAAAATATATGCAAGTTCAGGATTTTTGTAAAATTAACTATTTATTATTGAATTTATATCTGTAATTCCCCTGCTTCTTTTTCATGCATTTAGGTATAGGTAATGATTTAAAGGAAAGTATGAAAGATACAAAGAAGTGACATATATTTAAATCGCATCTTAAAAAACATTTATCTGCCATTTTTAAAGTCATTATTTTAAATTTTTACAAAATTAAAATTTTTTGTTTCGTCATTTACCTTCCATTACATCGTTTTCGCTTTATTGAGTTATTCGAAACGCGCTTCAATATACGAGAACCTCTACATAATATTGTTTGTTGATACAAAATCAAATGCAAATTTATTTATAGCACATATAGAACAGAGAATATAAGGTCACGATATTATTTAAATTTCAAATTAACATACCTTATTCTTAAAAAAAAAAAGAAAAAATCAAAGTGTTAATGGCCACCTGTCCAAGTCAGTTTGAACAACCAAGTGAAAAATACAAGGAAAAACGAATTTCCATATTTGATTTAAGATTGTTATTTTTCAACATGAACAGAAAAAACTCTACCAAATATAAATTTTTTAATATAAACTCTAAGACGCGTAAATAAGAAAAAATAGTAAAACTTTTATGGCATTTTTCTCTTGAAAATATTTTGAGCTCGACCATACACAAATTCCCGTATATTAGCCATATATTAAACAAGTTGTACAACATTTTTATGGGACGCAATAAAAATTAGTTTTAACGGAAATTTAATAGCTATTTTTAATTAGTTTTGTTTGTATGAAAATATAGGAAATTGAAACTTTAAAATGTATGTATATATGTATACAATGCATCATTTTTCTTTCATCTCCGTGGTAAATATCGAATTCAAACGACGAATTCGTTAAAAATAGAACGAGAATTTGATAATTTCTCCTGGTTTAGAAGGCATCTGTTTCAAGTGTGAATCACCGGATATAGAACTAATAATTGGTATTTTTATCAATAAGAACTCTTTAAACCATTGATTCATCGTTTGTTAATTGTAAGATTAATGTATTATTAAATCGTTTCCAATTTCATAAGTTATTACGTAAATGTAGTACTTTCAGAAGGTGAACGCCAAGATTAGATTTAATAATCCTAGGTAGTTATTAGAGTTAACTTCTGATGTAAATTAATTAATAATTTCAACTTAAAAAGTTTGCTAGCTGCCCGGGGCTATCAAAGTGATTAATTGGGTCAGTGATCAAATGAAGCGCCTGTTTATTGAGATGGAATCCTAAGAGGTAAAGACTTTAGTTTGAAGTTGTAATTTTGATTAAGACATTCCGAAAGAATGCAATTTTTCTTAATGAAAAATTAATATAAACATTTTAAAGATTATCGTGAATATACTACCAACTAACTAAAAAAGAAATCTTGGATGGGTCTTATAAAGATTGCTTAGTTTTGTGTGGTAAAATCGAATTAACGGTTTAATTAGGATAACTTTCCTAGAAATTGATTGAAATCTAATTAAGAAGGGATAATTAATTTGATTGAGGTAATGAATTCTGTAGGTTAGATTTTTTAAACAACACATAAGTTCAGTGAATTGCCTACGCTTTTTTGTAATACACGCTGTAACTTGTACGTCCTACCTACGAAAATTAACTTGATGGGGTATTTGAAATTATGTATTTCTAATGTTTAGGTCAAATATTAGTCTGATATTTTACTTGAAAGGATAGAAAATTTAGATTTTATAGTTTAGAAGTTATACTTTAAAAGATTACGTCTTGTACGTGCCTTTCTCTTAAATTCTTTGTTGTTGGGTCACTAAGTGACATGATAACTGGATCGTTGTCCTATAATCCGGTGGTCCTAGGGTCGAATCCCAATTAAAACCCAATATTTTTTTCATGGGTTTGCGGATTTGCTGGTTGTTAATGACTATAGCGGTTGAAATCATCTTTAATAATGAAAAAGCATCCGTTCTTGTTAAAGTTTTTATTATTGAACTATTATGCCTAAATAGCACAGTAACTAAAAAAAACTTGATAATAAATAGGAGTATCATACATTTTATTTGTTCAAATGAGTTTTTAAAAAGAACTGTTGTAAATATAATAATGCTATATTTAAGCTGCTCACTTGAACAATAAATCAATCAATATGTTGAATTGTTGATTGCAAAGGCAAAGTGAATGCGAATTTCAAAGGTATTTCAGTATAACTAAGAAGGACATATTTAAAGGTTATATTAAGATAATGATTCTTCAAGTATCAAATAAAGTCCTGACCTTATGACTTTTTTTAGGCTATAAGTACCTACCACCTACCTACTGTAGAAACATTTTTTAAAGATGGGTTCTGTTAGAGATTCACTACTTGTCTTAATTTTCAAACAACATGACCTACATTTCGATTGCAATCAAATAAAAAATTTGAGTTAAAATATTAATAATTAAATGCCAAATAGTTTTAAAGATTGATTTCAAAAAGGATTTTATTTACAAGTCAAAATATCAATCATAATTCATTTAAAAAAAGTATTAAACTACTTGACTTGAATCTCTAGTCTCAGTAGGTATAGATGGTTAAATAAAAGCAACGTAACTAGCTAATAGACATTCTGGTGGAGGTAAAGGTATGGAATTTTCAAGTTTTATTCCTGAGAAAGACCACTTATAGTTTTATTAAGGAACAATTTTTCAAAATCCACCCTTAGGTTACTCATAGGCAGGATTGGAAGTTTCTTATTTTTAATTCAGCATCTTTTTTTCGATTATTATTAAATTAATGTACCTATTTTATAAACTCAACTTTTGGTGGTAAAGTTCACTTGCCATTTGGTATATCGTAATATTGTTTAATTTCAAATAAAACGGAGTCAATTTTAAAGTAGACATTGTATAATACTTCCTTTTATTTTAATAAATAAAAACGTGCACAAAGTTTTCATTAACCATAAATAGTTATTAAAAATTATTGTTTGGTTTCCGTGAAATTTGTGGTAATTGTCTTCAGAAATTATTTTATAAAAATTGAAAAATTTAATTTCTAAATCAAGCATTTTACTTTATTAACTACCGTGCAAAAACAAGTTCTAAATAATAAACCATATTCTAAAAATACCTACGTATATATATATACAATTTATGGCGATGCGTGAATCAATATTACAATAGCATTTGGCATGAAATATTTTTTAAATTCGATTACATAGAGGCACCTTACAATATCTACCATTATAAGAAGTTAATATTGTGTGAGTTTTATTCATTCCTACAAAGGTAACGTTTCATTACTATTCCATTACTATTCCATTACTATTCAAAATCTCAATGCTTTCATTTCATCCCACTATACGACATAGGTATACATACATTTTTCTAGTGGAACATGGAGTTTCCATTACCTATATTCCTTCTACTTTTACAGACATTTTATGTATGAATTTTTTACAACAAATAATTTTAAAAAGTTTTATATTGGAAATGTATGTAAAATATCAATGTGACATCTTCAACTATACATTATCTAAATTTTTCCCTATTATCTCAGTAATTTTTTTTGATGGCAACAAAAATTATACCTTCTTATATAATAAATTATAATGAATAGAACGAAATTGATGCTTTCCTTAAAGTAGCCAATGTATTTAGTTACAATCGATGAAAAGACAAACGTACCAATTACAATAAAAAAAAACTTTTTCTTATTCCTTTTGCTAAGCTGACAATTCAAATTCAAATTTTGTATTTATGTAAAATCTCTCAAGGCTGTCTTCATATTATACAACCAATTTTTCTCCTATAATTTAGTATCATTTTTCTTTTATGTAGCGAAGGTCTGCAAATTAAAATGCCGCGCACAAATAGATTAATTCATACAGTCAATAAAACCGCAAAAATCCTTGTTGTCAGTGCGTAGAATTCCTAAAACGACTGCCCAACGGACGAATAGTTATTTCGCTTACATATTTTTATAAATTGGATAAAGTATTACGACCTTATTCCACTTAAATATTGATTCAATAAAGACTACAATGCCCTGATCCAGATAAATAAATATTTTATTTTAAAAATAATATAACTTATTCTGATATAGTCTTTCAATGAGCTAGAAAGTTCATACCTAAATAATTTAGTATTCATTTAATTAATTAAATAATGATTTTTGTTTTTTTTGAAAATCTTAGCTTAATTATTATATCAGTGGAAAATAAAAGTTAACGCTACTGCATAACAGTTACCAAAAAATAGGTAATGTTTTAAAAATATTATAATAATATTTTACTTTTTATGGAAGAAATAATTTTCCTGGTCCATTTAGTGACGCAGTGGTTAGAGCAATTTGCTCTCTTCGCTACATGCGTTTGTGGTACTGAGTTGGATTCCCGTCGAATCCCTAGAATTAAGACTTATGAGCTAACATTTAAGACCTACAGAAATTTCCTGTGTGTATGACGTATATTGTAATATGACCATAGATATTAAAGCAACTTTAAAAATGAAAAGAAAAAAAATTCCTACCAAATTAATTTAAAAAAGCAGCTATTTCTCAACTTCATTTCTGATTAGCAATTACATTTGGCATTAGAATTTCATTTGATGACGCCCAAACAGGCTCAAATCGTGCAAGCTTAGTAGAGGGACTACTTTTGCTAGGCAGAATTCTGAACCTGGAATAAGCAAGGATCCTTGCACAGCAGGGATACATGAGCAGAACAGGAGTACAATAAGCCTAAGGCTGCAGTGCGGGAGGAACAAGCCCTAGCCTTGCTTTCTGCTAACGGAAAAAAGCATTTCATTTCCTTTCCAGAATAAAAAAAAATACAGTCGAATTGAGAACCTTCTCCTTCTTTTTGAAGTCGGTTAAAAAGAGATATCGGAGACACGCCGGGTAGAAAAAAGTTCATATCGCTAAACACCAAATACTATCTGTTACTTGTTCACTGCCCGCTTGATTTTTTTGAAAAGTCATATGAAGAACCATAGTTTTATATTTAAAGCGGTTGATATTTATTTAATAACCGTTTTTATTTAAATTGTTTATGTTTCCAAAATGCAAAAGTAGAAATAATAATTATAATCATACGTAACTATAAGAGATGTAGATAAATCCTTAGACCCACAAAACAAAAACAAAAAACTCTTAGGGATGTAAAAGAGCTCCGTAACCATAACTAAAATTAATTATTGGATATCCGAAATAAAAATCTATCCGTAATCGTAACCAAATCCGAAATAAACGTTTCGGACGATTTCAGATAGGGGAGAGTCTATTATAATTTTCCTGCTCCTGCTGTTGAGAAAACTTAAAATTTATATCAATAGTAATTTTGTACATATATGATTGATTGTAGTATCAAATGATAACTCAGAAATCAAGTGAAATTGTTACGAATTTTTGTTTTAATTTTACAATTTCCTAATAATCTAATACCCGTTACACGACGGATATCTATAAGATTCCTAAGAACTAAACATTCAATGCTGAAATTTAACTTTTTTTTTCTTTTTTTATATTTCGATTTAAGCCGAAAGTAAGTTTTTGTGTTACACCCATCACAGAAAGCCTTCTCCTGGCACCCAAGTACACTTATAATATAAAACGCATTTTCAACCCTAACTTATTAATTATATGTAAAACCTTTATATATGTGTGAAACTTACGCTCTCCTTCACGCCGCTTACATTCACATTTCAATTTTATCGTGACGGTCAAATTTAACACTTTTTTGGTCTAGTTCTCATTCGAAAAGTTTGTAATGTGCCGTAGTGTTTCACTACCAGTGTTGCAAATTCTTTTATTTTTTTAAATTTAAAGATAGATTATGTTTCAATGGTTTGTTTAATCAATGTGATTTGTAACTATAAGGTTTAGATGAGCTTTGTTAATTATGCTTATATTTATAGGCATGCTTCACTTGCCTTACTTTTCTCAACTCAATCACACTAAAACTGATCTTTACTAAGTTTCTTATTACCACTTTTTATTGTTAATTGGGTAATAAAAATAAAATGATTTCCATCAGGAAGAAATTTGTTGATAGTCATCCTCTAGTTCATTTACGAATTTTTCTTTTTTCTTAACCGCAAATATTATACTGTTATGATCAATCTTCTTTATAAATTGCACAAATTATAAGTGCAACTATGTTCTCATTTTTTCCCTCATAAATCACCTCATTATTTTTCATTTATTTCGCTATTTGAAGCACACACCCTGTGTTGATATGGCTAATGTACGCTTCATTCATTTCACAATTCTGACATTTGATAAATCTATTTTAAGATGACAATCTTCCACGTACAGCTCGATATTACACTTGCCAAAGCTAAGATGAGGGAAAAGTAAATAGGAACCCTTATCTTAATCGCCGAGCTTCACAAATCAAATATTTATTCTGAAAAAGTCCATTTCAAATAACTCAAGATGGAACTTATGTAGAGGCCATGAAACCAAAAAAGAAAATCTCGCCTTTAATCTTCAATTAATCTTTGAATCAAAAAGCTCAATTTTGTTATTATATCTTAAAATCAATAGTGGGGCTATTATAAATTTGGAAAATATGGAAAACCTCTAATCTAATTATGAAGAATAATTAATTCGAGCTGCTGCATAATTTATGAGGGCGGAGATAAAGTAATAATTACTGTTATATTACGTTTAGTTAATCATTGAATATTTAACATAAATGTTCTTCTTGACGTTCAGATTCGAAAATCCCGCGACTAACCATTAAATATTACATGTAACTCAGTTGAGACTTTCAAAACGGATTGCAATTAATTTATACTCTAATTAACCTATTAATCTTGTTTCATGGAAGATCAAACAAATTTTTTTTCAAAAATCGATCTTTTCATTAAGTTTGAAAAATAAACCTTTAGGGTGTTTAATTAAAATCAAAATTATACTAGGTATATTATTAATGTCCTAATAGCGAACATAGTGTGAAACTAATACCTCGTGTAATATTACATGTGGATGAAGAGAATGGAACAAAGCCAAACTATTAAGATAATTATGGCTGATTATTAAATTCAATTAATTAACTACTCACTCGTTAGTTTAATTAGTTTGAACGAAGGTTGATTTTCCAAAGATTTTTTTTCGGATTAAATAGCTGAAGAAAGATTAAACTTGGAGTTTAATTAGATGAAAATATTTTTCTAGCATTTTCAAGTTTGATAAGCAAGACATTGAATGTAGCAAAGCTTTTTGAGTCTCAAGTTTCTTCCATCTAGATTTAATAGGAGTTAAGATTAAATTAAATTGATTATTTTCGAGCTGTCTTTCGTTGGAAACTTTGTGAGTTGAACGTAATTTTTAAGAGAAATATTGTGAATAAATTACTTTTATGAGATTGCGATTTAATTAAATAACTTTTGATGAGTGTAAGTTTGAAGTTCGAAGGTTAATATTGAAGCTTATTTTTGGAGTTTCGACTCGTTGATTTTTTTTCTAGTTTATCTTTGAATTCTATAAAATCGTGTTCTGTTAGTTTTTTTAAATTAAATAAGCATTCATTTATAGGGGATGAATATATAAAATAGAAACTTTATGCTAAGATACTTTTATTAGCCTTATTTGATTTATTGATCGTAATATTGACGTACGATGAATTCAAAGATAAGGAGCATTTGTATCGAACTGCTTCGGTAGACAATGGTTTTTGATTGGATGTTATACTTGTGACGTCATAATATGTTATTTTTTAAATTTTCTTTTATTGTTTGATTACAAGTCAAGTACTTAGTAAGTATTAGTCTTGCTTCAATTAGTAAAAAACTATTTTTCTTATAAATAATGAAACCAATGATTGATTACTTGGCAGCATATTCGAGAAATCTGCTGTATTATATCTAAATGGCGTTGGAATGTTTTACGTATATAACAGTAAAAGTACCACTTCACTTAAAAATATATATTGTTATATATATTGCTTATATATATTGTTAAATAAAAATATTCATCTGCATTATTCAGTGTTGTTCGTATATTTCATACTTGCATAAAATAACTCGAGATATTTTTTTAAAGTAGAATTCGAAATACTGACTTCTTGGAAGACATTTTTTAAAAAATTCGACCGTTCTAGGGGTTGTTTTTGTAAATTCAAAATGCTCTCATCTAGCTTTATCTATTAAGAGTCACATTTTCAAGATAATTTTTGCAAGTTTATTTTTTTTAATATTAGTTGTTAATTTAAGGATGTGTAGGAGACAAATTAAAAGATGACAAACAAACAAAATTTTGTTTTCTTAGTTTTTATCCTAAAACCACTGTTGGAATTTTAAAAAGATTGGCAGCGATTTAAAAAACCTCTATTTAAACAGTATTTAAATGTGTTTTAATGAAGATCTATTCACTCAATAGATACTTTTGTTTAAAACGGATGACAAATATATAACATTTTCAAGTTATAACATTTGAACTATAGAAAAAATTTTTGAAAAATTTGATTTGATTTACAACACGATTAATCAAAAAACTGATATTACTAATTAATACATAGTTGCCAATTAAGGGATATTCTATGCCAAAAGTAGAGAGTTTTACTTTCTTTATGACTTCATGACCCGCCAAAATATTAGACATTCATGAATTCTAAGTATTCCATACTTTTAGTCTCGATTGTACCTCCTATACATCCTTAAAGTAGCGTTCTGTAAACAATGGTTTTGTTTAAAAAATTTTTAGTGATATTTATAGCTCAATGTTTACCTTATGGTATTAAACTTATCTTGATGCATAGAAACTGTTTAAAAAAATTTTTAAAAATACAATATTTTGTTAACAATCAAGGATATTATATAGTAAAGATAAATTTGAAAACTCTGAGTACCATCTATGAGCCACATTTCAATTTTCAAGAAATTTTTGAAATATTTTCAATATTTATTTAAATACAGATTAAACTATTTCTAACAAAACAATTAAAGAATACTAATATTGAAATTATCTTAATGATGTTATTATCTTAAAATAATAGTTTCCCGGTTTATCATGGTACTTGGCTTAAACGGAACCCAGAAAATATTTTTTGATCTCCTTGATTGTTGCAAAATAGTATTTATTGACGAAACATTACTTTTACGTCATCTTATTCAATCATTAAAGTTATAAACCTTCCATTACGTTAATTCCAATACGTAACTTAAAATTAATACTTGTATTACAATACAATTAATGACGTCATAAATGCCAATGGTTGCACTCGTCAGTGGTTGGATTCCTAATGTATTCGGAAATTTTGGAAACCAAGCTACTTTTTTAACACTGTTTACGAGTTTCAGTACCGAAAAATAACTAAATCTTTTTTTCTAAAAATATTTAAAAAAATGTACAAGAACCCTATTTGAAAACAATATTTAAAATACATGATTTTTTTTTGGTTAAATGTGTTATTATAAATATTTGATATAGTTAAAGAGAATATAGTAAATTTTTAATTGAGAACTGTGAGACTTTTCATGTAAAACATTAAAAATATGGTCTCTAAATGCATTTCCAGTTATAAGTGCACATATCTAGGTATTTTTCAAGCCTTGCTCAAGTACGTACTTTCACAATCCTCTTAAATCCTTTTATACATTGAATTTCTATATCCTTTCTTTGAGCTACGATGCACCTTAATGCCTTTCCAAGCTTTTTATCTCATTTGAAAAGATACTCTATGAAAGAAGAATCCCTTTACTTCGACAGAAAAAAAACAATTTTAAGTTCAATTTTTAAGGCAACAAAACTATTCACGAAAAATATTTGGAAATAAACTATAAAATATATATTTGTAAAATATAGCAGAGGTAAAAGTTTTCACCTCGTTAAAAACCTATTAATGTATTTTCGACATTTGTTGACTGATGCTTAGGAAATTTTCTAAGGCATTCCCGTAATCCAAAAAATGAGGTAAACGACCTGTAATGTGAATATTATTCTAACGATCAGCCTACATCATGTTATTTTTGCAGTTCTCCAACATCAAGAACAAAGCCACGCACCTTTCCATTTTCCTCGCGGTTTTGTTATCGTTATTTCTGTCTTATATTTACATATTACGTGTATGTACGACAAACCACACATTGAACCTCCGATAAAACCAAAAAAGCCAATGTACAAACCCAATTAAAACGAAAACCGCCATTAGCAATGATAATATCGTCCTCATGACACAAATAAATGTGGAAATGAGTCAAGTTCGCAACTCCCATCCTTCTGCATATTCAACTCTAATCAGTCTCAAACCGTCTGCTTTTACGATACGCTTCCAATTATTTAATTAATATGATTTAATTAAATCACTCTCGAACGTTTAGAATCGAATTGAATTCCAGTGTTGAAAAACACGTGGCCTGTCACAACAGCGATTTTATTTCGCTGGTTTGTACAAAAAACGTCCGTTTAACACCGACATACCTATATACATTCAACATAATTCATTAGTTTCACTGTAAAACGTAACAAAATTGTGTAATTAAACTGTCGCAACTCGTAGTGTTCATGCGAGTACATAATTTTGAGGTAATTACTTTTTTTTCTTATCAAAATTACTTGCTTACTCGTCGAATTTCATTGGTTTTTTATCGCGACACAACATTTTCAGTGCTGTATGAAGTGTCTATGTCAACAAATTTTTGAAGTTTGTGGTGAATGTAGTGTTTAGTTTTGCATTATGAACGCAGTTTTACTGATAAAATTTGTTTGGGTTTAAGTAATACACATTTGGGTAAATTAAAATTATTTAAAATTTATTGAAAGAAAGGAAAGAAGAAATTTTTACTTTTTATTTGTTAAAAATATTAGTTAAAATTTTCAGGTTTGGTTAAGTTTTTCAAAAATAAATATTGTTAAGGTTGGATTTTAGGTAAAACAAAAATCAATAAAATATCTCTTTGATCTTCATTGTTGTCTTATCTACTTCCATTTTAAATAGAACTAGTCATAGTTCACAAAGATATGAATACTTTTTGCATGCGTTATTTTTATCATTTATGAGTAATTTTTAATTATTTGTCAAAGCCAATCTTGCTTTGTGGATCGTTTATTATGAAAATGAATTAAATATAGTAAAAAGATATCCCGTACAATGCCTTTAAGTACAACTATTATGTAAATTTTTGTTATTTTCTTTAAAATATCGTATTATTTTTTATAGCTTTAGATATGTAATTACGAACAATAAATCGATTAAAATGTATATATGTGTCAACTAATATCAAACTTGATGAAGAAATAATGCACATTTAAACGTACTTTAGCTTAGAAATAATTAAAATCGTTACTTCAAAATCAAACCACGTCTCTTTCGATTTTCTGAAAAATGAAAAGAAAAAACAAGAAATAAGGAATAAAACACTATATTTACAAAAAAAAAAATTTCGAAAAATCTTTACGGTATATTATTAGTAGAAAATTTTAAATTTTATAACGTAGAAATAATGCAAAAATGTACTAGGTAATTTTTTATTTTGATGCGTTCTATGTCATCAACAATGCGTCATCTGCTTGGTACTATGCAGTGAATTTTCCTTAGCTTTGCTGACGTGGCTTAAGTATTTAACCTATTTATATCATTTTTTTACCTTATTCTATCTAAGCTAACGATTTTGATGCTTCTTTGTAATAAGAAAATGTGTTGAATATAGGTAATGTTAGTCATATTACTAATATTATTACAAAGCGAGATAATATTGCTTCATACAGAATATTTGGCAAAGATAAGCTAAAGAATATTCTCTTACCTTATATTCACAAATAAGTGAAAACGATGAAAATCTCTATATATAAAATTCTAAATCGATTGACATACTGGAGGCTACGCCATTGAAAATAAAAATTTTTGAAGTTTTATAACTAAGTACACAGTGGTCACCGCTAAGGAACTTTTCTACCCCAAAAAGGGGGTGGAAAGGTTTGTATTGTGTAAGTGTTTCTCCTAAAATAAAAATTTTCTCAAATTTTTTTCTTGAAATTATCAATTTACAGGAAAATGTAAAGTATCTCTGCTTTTGTAATTTCTTAGTTCGTTTATTTAAGGGTTGAAAACAAATTTTTTAAATTTCACGAAATTCGCCAAAAAAAATGATCTCAAACGCTCGTTTGCAATAATTTCAATAATATTTGTCAAGTTATATCTTTAATCCTATATATGATACTTAATGTTTTATTTTTGTTTGATTCTTATGATAAAATTCTCGAGAAGTTTCTGTATATCTAGAAATTTACTTTCTAAGGCCAACTGAGCATATGTAATTTGTTAAATTTTACGTGAACGAGGTCACAGATAGCCGCTAGAATTAGATATTTAATACTTTTGGCCAGAATGCTTCGTAAAAATCCTTCTTTTTTTTAAGTTTATGCTATCGCAGCTATCCTATAAATTGGTTATAAAATTTTGTATGCCATACTTATTCAAATTATTAATTACAATTCGATAAAAATACCTAAGATGATAAGGTTTTCGTTTGGTAATCGTCAACTTCCCTCACTTGTAACAAAAATTATTTTTCTTTAAATTGTGCAATGTACATAGTCCAGTTTACAAACGACCTCATTTCTTCTCATATTTTGTGCGTTATTTCAAAAATAGTTGATTGCATGAAAATTTGCTAGGGATCAAACTTGTAGGAAACGAAATATTCTACAACATTTTTAGTTCCTTAAAATACCACTTAAAGCACAGGCAACGAGATATTAACAAAACTTTGCTTTTTGGTAACCGTGAGCGTCAACATTTTGATTTTATGAGACACGCATTAGAGGTCGTCTATATATTATGTACCACCTTTTTTGATGATATTTTAGTTCCCCCCCCCTTGTCACACTTAGTCGTACATAAACAAACCTCCCGACAAATATTCTGGCACAACATAAAACTACTTCCCAGTCCCCAGTCTTAGAACTTTATTTGTCGGCTGTATAATACAATCAATAAAAGTTTATTTTATTCTTTTAAATTAATTTAATATATAAATTATTTTATCAATTATTTATTACTGATATTTATATTGCTTTTTTATATTAACTTTTATAAATTTAACTTTGAGTTGTGATGTCATACTTGGAGAAAAACCCTGGGTTCCCCATGTCAGCGCGTTACGAAATATGTGTACGACTCATTAAATCTTATGAGACTTAAGATAATTAAAATGAGTTTTATTATCTTCTGATTCAGGATTAATCCCATTTTCACTTTGACAAGTGCTGTTCATTTTGCTTAACAAACAGTTTCTTATTATGAAACGAAGAGCTATCCTCTGTTCTCTGGACTCCGATATACAGTATATATATATACATGATATTATGGTGCATCCATTGTAAAAACAAACAAAACAACTCAATTTTTGCACTGCAAACATTTTGAATTAAAAATTTGTAACCCACTCGATGTATAAAAGTACAACAGAAAGTGTACACCTATAGTAAAAAAAATCGTGTCGTTAGGCAGAAAACTTTTTCTTTTATAGTTAGTTTTAGTTAAAATTTGTAAAATACTAATGAGTCAAAAAAAAAACATAAAACTTAATAACAGTTATTTTTTCTTTGATTATTATTCATAGCATAAAATTTTAACTTTAACAATGTTGCTTTAATAAAATAATACTTATTTAAAATAATCAATACAAAAATCAATTTTTCAAGGAATTTAAGCATAAATCTAATTTACTTTTTTAAATTTATATTTATTAATACTAGGTCTATTGTAATTCTAAATCGTGAAGTTTTATAATTTTTAATCTCATATTTGAAATTTTTTTGAGGAAACCTTAAAATGTCAATTGTAATAATTATTTTCCTTATTGATTCAATTTATACCAAAATGTGGGTTTATTTTATTATTAAATCGAACCATCAAAAAATATCGTCTTCCCGAAAAAAACAAGAAGATAAAAAACCACTGTTTTTATCTCCCCAAAAAAACATGGGAAAGCGTCATAAATACGTTTCCTTAGGATTTTGATTTTATTGAAACTAAAAGGAACCGACGATCGCTTACAGTGACGGAAAACATATAATCAACAGGGGAATTAAAGCTCAGATCGAGTCTCTTCAAGCAACAAAACGGGAACAAATAAGTGAACAGACAAAACATACTCTGGATTTGAGCCACCTATTGGCGCAGTAGCTAGAGGAGTAGTTCTCTCCACTTCATGCGTCAAGTGGCCCGGGTTCGATTCCCGTTGAAGCCTAGACTTAAGATCCTAGAACTAAGATTATAATTGACTAACAGAAATTTTCTGTGTTTAGACAGTCATAATATGACCATAGCTGTTAAAGCGACTTAAAACACCAAAAAAAAAAAAAAAAAAAAAAAACTCTGGATTGATCATTTATATATACATCACCGAGACCATAACAGCTTGAGTCGCAATAACGATACACAAAACTGTAAAAGATTTATCGATAGCGATTTCGAATAAAACCGGAACTGGGATTATGGTGCCATTTTTTATGTTTGCACACATAACATTGATACTTTTAATTTTTATTTATATTTCATTTTTATATAAATTAAATTTATCTTATTTCAATAATTTATTAAGACTTAAGTATATTAATCAATTACATTTTTCATATGAAGTTCAATGCATTCGAATAAATTATTTTATTTTTTTTGTTTCAGAGTGTGCGAAACATTAATAATTCGAACCTTGAACGTTGCGAAACGCATACCAAAACCAAATTGAATAAAAATGTGACTCGATACATTTCACATTTAACACATAATGGCATATGCAGTCCAACAATTGAGAACTGATCGAAATCGAATGCCGCTAAACGATGACAATATCAACACATGTAATTTTCCTATTAAAATAAAAAGTGCTAATACACGCGATAACAATAGAAAAAATCATTTAAGTGATTGCGATAATTTCGCGTTACATCGAATCGGCAAATACAATTTAAATCGTGTTGGCTTGTTCAAATATTATTTTCGAGTGGAAACGAAGTAATTATATATGTATTTAGGTGTTCGGTAGTGATAACTTAGTGAGTGATGATTGTCATGATGGCATTGAAAAATTGATCGGAGTGACGTCGCGACGCCAAAACCATGCCGGGAATTGTGGTCTTTCGACGACGGTGGTCGGTTGGTTCCGACGATTTGGTCGTGCCGGGCGTCTTCTTATTCACAGTCCATTTTATTTGGTGAGTTTTATTTTTTCTATCTTTTACGTAAATAATTTTTATTAAGGATTAATTAGAGTTACAATCGGAAGCAAAAGTGTTGAATACTAATAATTCATGAATATCAACGTTTTAGCTTACCACGAAGTAATTAAGTAGTTTCAATAATCAAAATAATACATAAAATTAGCATAAATCTTGATAGAAATAAGAAAATATTTAAAAAACGAAAAAAAATGACTTATTTTTGGCAGTGAAGATATCTTAATTTATGGCACTATGTAGGTATTAATTAGTAAAAAAAAAACATTTTCAATTTGTTTTTACTTTTTTCCTCAACAGCCTCTAGTGATTGGTTTATATAATTCAAATAATACCTGTAACTTGAAATTTTGAAACATTTGCTATTTTTAATTAGTTTTAAAACATGAAATCTATAATGGAGTGAACAACTTTTGATAACAGCTTATGTTAACAAATATATTTAAGCTGTTATAACTACTGAGTTAAGTAAATCATTTTAAATTTTAAAATAAAATACAGGATTAATTATTATGAAATATTATAGCAAATATTTATTTGCCATAATTTTGATTGGCCTGCTCAACATCTTTAAGCTTTAATTTACCACCAATTATACCGTTAAATGGGCAACTATAATCCTAACTCGTTTTTCTCCAAATTTTTGATCTGCTCCTTTCGGCAGTTAAAAACTTCCCTCGTGAACAAATTGGTGTGTATGAAAAACCCGTTAAGTGCAACAATCAATAATGCAACCGTATGTTGAAGTATTAAATTCTTACTATTCTTGTACTAATATTTGTAATGTAGTGCCTACATACATACTTTGCGAGAAAACAAAAAGAAATGTTATCATATGAAAAATGAAACAAGGCGATACTTTCAAAATATATTAATGATAAGCAACATAAACCAATGAATAACACTGTGTCTGTTTTAAACGCAAAGGAAAGTAGAAAAAATTAATATTATCTTTTGTAGACTCAGGAGTTTTGTTTTATTTTGTCTATGAACTATGAAAGAAGTTTGGTATTATAATAAAAAACCACCGCCCCTATAGTAATAAAAACAATCAATAAAACAAAGATGGTGCAAGGAAAAAATTCTCAAATTGTAGAAAATTGAAGCAAACAATTATAACATGAGAAATATGGCAAATTAAAAAAAGTTTAAAACTACTTATTTAAGCGATAAAACTTAGAAAACAAACATCTTTAAAAAAATTGAGTAGTACGCATATGCGCTTATACGATACGAGTTGCCACGAGAGATAAGTATTAGCTTAAAAATTCTCCATTCCTGTAAAATCTTGAATAATAATTTATATAGTTTAAAGTATCCCAATTAAGGTAAGAACTGTAATGTGGCTTGAAATAGTATAGCGAAAAATGACGTGTTTAACACAAGAAGTGATTTTTTTTCCAATAATTTTTTAAATCTAAGGACCTGGGACTTTTGTTTTCTTTTTCTGGTAAGCTTTGAGTTAAAACCTATTTTAGGTACTTACATATGTCTAAAAAATTTAGGGCCAATATTTTCAGAAACGGAGTAATTTATTATAAATCTTTAGAACTATGCGTTATAAAAAATGTTTTAGATCCAGATAGTAAATCCTTTTATTTGATGTGTCACATAGATGCATTTAATAGAAGTTTTTATTTCCTACTTTTACTCGCAAAAGTAATTCTCATTTCCGGTGTTTACTTTTTTAGATGTCTGTCATTGCTTCACTAGACCTAATCGATGTGCCAGAATTGAAACTTTTTTTGTTGAGTATATACGAAGAAGCTATCTGGGACAGATAGACATCCAACCTGGCACACGAGTAATTGTATAAGGATTAAATTTTTAATTTTTGGCATACAAAACTTTAAAAATATAACACGGTAGTACCTTAGTATACGTCCTTTAAACGTTTCAGATCCTTGAACTTATTTCAAATAGGAATAATAGGAAAAAATAGTATATACTAAATGTATTTTTCTTATAAAAAATAAAGGGAAAATGATTAATCCGTTCCCAGAATTATTGTTGGAAAATTATACATGAACGTGGTTGTATAAAATAATTTAAATACCGCTTACTACTAAGTTACATAAATAATATGAACTTAAGTTAAATAAATGGAAATTTAACCTCAATTTATTTTGTTGAGTAGAGCCAAGTGCTTACTAATAGGGTTGTTCTTACAGCAAACTGGATTTGTATATGAACTGTTGAGTGTGTGCATGCAGATTTTCGAGCATACGCATTCACTCACTCATTCACTGGATGGAAAAGCTGATTTGAATTTCAAACTTGAAAGTCTGTTGTGCACATACTCAACAGTTCAAATCCAAACTCAGTTCGCTGTGAAAACGAACCTAATATGTGCTGAAAAGAAGATGTCATTTCTTCGAAAGAAAGTCCGCTTCCAATATAACTTCAAAAAAATAACAGCCGGATTTTTTTCTTTTTTCTGTCTATGATCCTTAGTTGGTCCTAGTTGAGGCTCATCAGGTTTGAGAGTCTGTCTAAAGAGTCTAAGACAATTTTATTCCAAAAAAATGTCTTATAGCAAACAAAGATTTTGTTTTCAAAGAAAGATTATTTTTCAATCTTAAAAATATTTTTCTCGATTTTCACTTTGAAAATCTATACTGATCTCTTTATAATAAGTAAATATAACAAAACTATTGAAAAAGAGGCCAAATTTTTGATTTATTCGACCTTTTTTTCAAAACATTTAACAGAGGGTTATAAAAATTTTTAAAATATATTTATTGAAGTTTACACCTTTAAAATAGTGAACACGCAAATGACAAAAACCGAATGAAATATAGCTTTTTAATCGTATGCGTGACTGTAACTAAAATAGCCTTCCTTTAAAAATCATCCCGTCCACTTTTTTCGTCACTATCTTACAAGAACTCTTTCTTAATAACCCTCTGAACAAACGCCATCAAATGACTAGGAGTGCATACCAATAGGGTGGTAACGATGACTAGGGAGAAGTAGCCCAAGTTATAGTGGTCGCCTCCACTCAACTAATTGAACTAAATGTGTTGCCAACGGGAAGTGGAAAATTCATAGTGCGAGCCTCGTCCAACTCGATTCTCGTTTTACGCCTATAAATCAGGGGGTTTAAATATGTAAAGCTTATGGAAATTTGAATAAGGGTGTCGTAGACGATACTATAACATCTATCGGGGGTCTGCAACTATTTTAATTCCATACGACTCAACAATACATATAACGTGTAGGTAATTCTGTATTAATTTATCATACTGACCATCCAAATATCCTGTATTTAATTTGTCTATAAGAAAAAATAAAATCGTTTTTATTGGAAAAAGATTTTCGCAAAACTAGGACACAGTTGTTTTAATAATACATGCATTTTGTTACATATTGCTTAAATTTTAAATTCAAATTTTTCTATAAAGGCTTTATTACGGGAACTCATACTGATGTAGCATGGAAACAAACAGAGAAACTTCCCAGACAGTCCCGTACAAACACAGTCTTCTATACGTTCTATTTATTCTCCTTTTCCTCGGTCTTTCCGGTCCCATATCGATGAATTTCATATTCTCGTTATATTTATCTTATAAGATATTCATGAAGCCGGCTTTTCTCATAAGACATACTAGATGGGTTTTTGGGTTAACATACCTAGCAAAGTTATAATCAAATGGCGGCTCGACCAAATGAGAGGAATACATTATGCTCCCAAATAAGAGTCTAGAATGAATGTGAGAGACGCCTTGTGGCTTTAATATGATAACTTTTGTAATTAACTTTTAGAAAATTTACTGCACATGCGCTATTTGCGTAATCGATTAAAAATGTATACTGCGACGCGTCACAGAACTTTAATTTATATGAATGTAAGAATATATTAATAAAGGCCTCGGAAAAGTACCAATAAAATAATATCTAAATATATTACACAAAAGTACATTTATCCAGCTTCAATTAACTAGCTCCCATCCTCTCCCTTAGAAGTCTCTTAATTTTAATTTTTCAAGTAAAATGTTTCAAATAAAAATTCTAGACTTCTATAACTTAGTCTAATAATCATAGCAAGTTTGAAAAAAATCTTTGTAGCCGTTTTCAAAAAAAAGTTATTGAAATAAGGAATAACCACACAATCAATACTTTAAAAAAATAGTTTTTCGTTTTCTACTTTAATGTGTATTTCTCGATGAAAACTCGAAATGAGAAATTTGATTCAATTACAATAATTCCTTTACTACCAAGTAGTAAAAGAAAGTAATGAAACGGGCTTTTTCAAATAGTCTCGTTATGGGTTCTTTTATTCTATACGAAAAGTTCAATAAACCAAATTGATTTATTTATTTTAATTGATTGATAAATAATATATCATAAAAATCACTTTTTAAATATAACTTGAATCACTTATATTAACAGAATGAATCACTTAAAAATGTATTAATAGACTTAATCAGTGTGGACAGTTTACTTGCTTATGTAAGCAAATAATTATGCTCTTGAACTTTCTAGACACTTCGATTGCCGAAACTTTTGAATATTTCTAGATCAATGATAGATGACAAGGCAAATTTAAATATTTCATTATTGGCAATCGAACTTTCTCAAATGCTCCAGTCTTTTCCATAGCGTTCAAATACTAACAGAAGTTATGGAAATTTCAAGCATGAGAAAGTTTTATTACCTCAAAAAGTTGGTGATGCAGTTTCGTGTTTTCCAAAACAACATTTTTCCAATTAAATGTTTTTCTGTCAAAATCAACCAGAAGCTAAAGTTTGATTCTACATTTTTCACAGGCTCCCTCGAATATCCTATAGGTTTGTTTTAAAACAAATTGAACTTATAGCTTTATCCTCTCCAAAAAAAGCTTTCAAGCTTCCTATTGATTTTATGTTAAAAACAACTATTTCATTACCCTACTTCACGCTTTTCCATTTTTAAAACACCCCCCTTTTTAAAATGTAAGGGATGATTCAAATTAATTATTTAAATAGAAAGTTTAATTTCGTTTCATGTATTGTATTTTTAGAAGACTATATATACAGAATATGTAGGGATGAAGGTTATTTAAATGAATAAAATAGAAGGTTTATTTTAATTTTTCCAACTTAATGAATATAGCTATTAAATGGTAAATCAAAAAACTAAATCGTGCTTAGATTTAATTAAAAATCCTGAAAATAAGAGTTTAAATACATATTTCAATATGGTTTTAAGTAGCTTCAACGAACTGCTGTTATGAAGCTAAACAAAAGTATCACAAAACGATAACGTTGATGGGGTCGAGAAAGACTAATGTGCGAGGGATTTTCTTTGTGAAATGTGAATGTGAAAATCCAGAGCACTGCAGATCTGCGATTCCCGTGTTCCCATTTATTCGGTCACGATGCCCGGCTTAGCCGACCAAAAAGACCGTGTTCGGGACAAGCGTGGAATTTAATGATATTACTCACAATATTTGTATAACATTTTTTTAGAGGGTGAAAATGGAGTATGTGTATAATCAACTTGATGTATTTAGATGGTTGTTGTTTTTCTCTGGTCAATAATTCATGTCGCAACATTACTGTGATTCTAAAGAGTCAAAAGGGCTGAATAATGAAAAAGGTTTGGCAAAAAGGAAATAAATAAAGTGATGCTAGCTGAATATTTATAGTCGTCAACAGCGACATTTTAAAAAATTAACGAAGAACTTGCATTTTTATACCGCTACGACGACGGTATTTACATGAGGATGAGGTTCTTATTTTTTCCAGCTGACAGAAAGCATTAAAAACACATTTTCTCTTCCAGAAATAGAAATATATCACGAGAACATTAAAACATAACAATACATTCATTGTTTTCTACTATAAACACAAATTTTATCAAACCGTACGTTTCATTAAGTTGATGTTATGTCATAGTGAAAATTTGTTTTGATTGGCTTTATAAATTCAGTCGATTGAAATATTCTCTCAATCACACAAGTGAAAAGAGAAAAACCAATTATAAGATCAAAAAACGAGTTTTGATTGTTTGAAGGCTTTATCAAATGTCTATTGTTGATAAAATACAAACAGAAGTCTATTTTTCGCTTCATACATCAGTATAATGGGCTTTCACGGATTTCATCATGGCACTAATGCGTGTTAAACGTCAATGTGTTATAACGCGTTAAATCTGTCAACATTGAACCATAATATAGGTACATGGATAGTCTATCTGGGAATCTAGAATCGTTTTACGTTGCATTTCTGATGTTGATGGAACGTGAAAGTGATTTTTATGTGGTTTTAACAACATGTTGTTTACTGAATTTTTAAGAAGTAGATTCAAATTTTAACGTTAAATTTGTTTCCTTCTGATTTAATTTATGAGGCGATAGGAAAAATGTTTATTTAATCGGTATCTTAGGAGAAAGAACTGAAGAATATTAGGTATATAAACGTAAATTTGAAGAGACTTGTTAAATAGAAGAGTCAAAGCTCAGAGATCAAGAAAATGAAAAGAAGAAGAATAAACAGATTTTCCATTTTTTGAATTAATAAAATATTATTTCTATTTGGGTTATAAGTACATTGCTAATATCACTAGTATTGCTATATATTAAAACAATTGGCGCCAAAACGAGTTTTTAATATTAAGACTTGACTCAATCCATTTTTTTTCCATTTTCAATTTAAGTAACACAACATTTTTTTGTGTTACTTTTTATATTTGAATTTTCATAATTTTGGAACAGTTCATCGCAAATAATCCAAAAGAAGAAATTTAAAGGATTTTACACTCTACAAAAAGGTTTTAAACCCAATTTTCCTCAGATCAACCGTTTAAAAAATATCAAAGTTCAGAAGTAACACTAATTAAATTTTTTTTCATATTTTCCAACTTTGTTTTAAGGCTCTTTTTTTGTAAAACGTGAAACCTTTAAACCTTTTCTTTCAGATTGTTCCGAATCTGATAGACTCTTCCAAAATTATGAAAACTAAAAAAAACTTCCTGTATTTTTTAAATAGAAAATGTGGAAAATGAAAAAAACATGCATTGGGGGAAATTTTTAATATTGATATTAATAGCTCATTTTGGCGCCAACATTTTTGTTTTAATATATAATTACTATCAATTTTTGGACTCCATAACAAATTTTTTGGAACTCCTAATGTACTTATAAAAATTGCATTTGGCAGCAAAATGAAAAAAATATCATAAATGAGTGGTATTCGTAGTCGTCACTTAAATTTGCGGCCACACTCAACTTATAACTATGAAAACATAAGTGAAGGCTAGAGCTCCTCCCTCAAGTGAAAACTTATTGGATATTATACTGCAAAAATCCAATAAGCATTTACCTACTTGAAGAAGCTACAGTCTTCATTTAAGTTTTTATACTTATAAGTTGAGTATATATGTAATTAATTTATATGGTCTTGGTTATAAGTTGAGTGTTTCCTCAATTTGAATGACGATTATGAATACCACCTTAAATCAGAAAAAAAAATAGAAGTAGTTAAATGAATTTGCAGTCAATATCCAATTATATATTTTCTATAATTATAAAAGTATTTACTTGCGAGAGTTCCAGCCTTCACTTAAGTTTTGATGATTACTAGCGGAGTACATACTCAACTCATGTGATGATTTTTTTTTACGAAAACTGTGAAAATATGTCAACGTGCTAAAACGAATTTCATTCTAAAAATTCAAGCAAAAATAACCCACAAAAGTCATTATTATTTATACCTAATTATAAATCTAAATGTCATTATATTATTATAAGCTGTTTCAATAAACTATTGTAGTTCTAGTAAGGTCACTTTTTAACCTACTGTGGTCATTAGTGACCATCGACTCTGAAAAACTAAGAAAATTTTTGGCTCCTATTGGGATTCGACAATCTAGTTATTACAGCGCCACAAAGTTACCTAATTGTAGTTGTATTTCGTATTGTTTTTATTTGACGCCATTTAAATAAGCTTATATTAATTAAGAGCATGTGACTATTTTTAAATAAACAAGTAATATATTTTAAATAAGAAAATGTGAATTTTCACAAACCATGCTAAAAGAAACAACTGAACGAGCAGAAAAAAATTGAGTTTTCATTTCGTTTTCGATTTGAAGGGGATTTGTTGATATCCTTCCTACAAATCCTACTTTATATTTTTGCAGGCAACCATATAAAATATAATACTTACTGAAATTATTTATTATCGATAGATGTCTTATCAATGCACATTTCTTGGAAAAATATTTTTTTTTTTTTTTTGGGTGTTTTAAGTCGCTTTAACAGCTAAGGTCATATCACGACTGTCTAAACACAGAAAATTTCTGTTGGTCAATTATTTCTTAGGTCTAGAATCTTAAGTCTAGGATTCAACGGGAATCGAACCCAGAACCACTTGAAGTGGAGAGAACTACCGCTCTAGCCACTGCGCCAATAGGTGGCTCTGGAAAAATATTGTTTTCTTAGTTCAGTTGAGTAAATGGAAAAAGGACCAAACTTAAAATGAAAGAAAACGATCCAAGAATTTCTAAAACAATGTTTTTTTTTACTTTTTACTTAATAATCTTACGTGATTTATTAGCTTAATACTTTTTAAAAATGATTGATTTTTATTAATAAACTTTTCGTGTTTTCAACATTTTATATTAAAGTTGTTTCTACAATTCGTCGCAACTCGTTGTCGGATATAGGGCACCTGCTTTTATACGTTGACAACTGTGAAAGACTGTGCTGTAATTGGCTGTGACCGCTGTGACAACGTAAAAGAGCATGCACCCTACATCCTTGCGATTAATTGTAGAAGCCATTTGTATAAAGGTAATATGTTACCTATGTCTTAAAATTGATAACATTATGGACAATGCATTAACATATTTTGCCCTTTTGCCCTTGTGTTTTAGCTTCCCTTGTTGTCGTTTTGATTTAATTTTGTGTCTCAAACTACTTCAGTCTATGAAAATGTTTTCTCTCAGAAAACATCCAGTCTTTAATGTGTTAACATGAATTTTTAATAGTCTGTAGGACAATAAGAGAAAACATTAAATAACATTTCATATAGATTATAGATTTTTTAGATTATAAGATCAAACTTTTGTCTTGAAAACTCTGGAAAAAATTTCGATAAAAATCAAAGCAACTTTTCAACAAAAATCCATAAAACAGAAACATAACTAGCATAATATCACAAAGCCTAGTAAAATTTACATAATTTTTCTCAACTTTTTCCTTGGGAAAATAAAAAAGCTCATGTCTGGGACGCAAATAATCTAACTTGTAAGTATTTTATTTATCAAAGAAATTGATCTATCCGAAATAATAACGGTCATAGAATTTATTATATCGTCCAATCTCTTTCTTTTTGTCTTGTATTGTGTCAATTTTTTCCAAGAAAATCCCATGTATTTTCTTATTATGTAATATTGCTTAGAGTGCGTTTCAATAACTTCCCTCTGATGCCCTTGTTGAAAAATATTTTCGAATATGGTCTGCTTGTATTTAATTCGTTTATATTTGAGATTATTTTCGCGTTATTTCACTTAATCGATTCCTTACGACTGACTGAAAATATTTTCTGTAATAAATGTTTTGTAAGTGGTTTCATTTAACAGGGAATATCGAAGGGCTGGTGATTTTAATGAAAATATCATTTCAGGGGTGCAAGTGAAAGGCTGAACTTGAGCTTTTGTTTGTTTGTATAAGAGGATTGGAGGGTTTTATGAAAATTTATTTTTTTAACGAGTTTTAGAATTAATTTTTTTCTTTTAATTTCAAGGAAGGTTACTTATATAATTTATGTTTGCTCTTTGGCAAAGTTTTCGTTTTTCGTTTGAGCTTGAAATATTTGGTTTGAGCTTTTTTTGTTTTAATTAAAATAATAGATTTTATTTTGAAGTTTCAAGTTTCTTTGAAATTGTTAAAACTTGTATATGGTTGAGATGGATGTAATGAAGTAAAAATAGAACATAAAGATATTTATTTAAAATTTAAAAATGGACCAACTTGTATTTTTAAGAATCTTTTTGTCAATGATTTCAGATTCAAACATCGAGTTATGACGGTTTTTTTAATTAAAAAAATAATAAGTCTTACAAAACGTAAAATTAATTAAAATTGAATATTTTATTAAGATTCTTCAATAAGAAATCTAATAAATATTTCAATAGCTTACGCAAACAAATGATATTATTAACCATTTTTATGCTACGATTTTTTTGTTTTATTTTCCGCGAATAATTTAATTTCGCACAAAAAAATAATTTTCTCCACCCCATTCTTAAGTTCGTATAAAATCGAGGGAAACAGACGGAAAAAACTCATATTTTTCAATAAATATTTCTCTTTAGTTTCAATTTTTTAAAATGTAGATTAATTTTCGTACAATTTGTTTTCGACGTCGTATTTGTGAATTTTTTCATACGATTTCCATTCTTTTATTTCGTCGTCTCGGCTTTTTTACGGCCGTTTTGCTCGTGAATTAAGCGGATATCAAATTTTTTTCTTCGTCGTAATGATTTTTTACACTGCTATTTGTCTGGGTTCGTTGTGTGTAGAACGTGGAGGTTGTCCCTTATTTTTTCGATAATATTTCTTGGTCGTGTCGGAAAAGTCCGGCTGGAATTTCTGTATTATAAGCACGTTATATTAAATCTTGTTCTTTTAGGTCTGCGGAATTTCTTTAGTAGTAATTACGGTCTAATGGTTTCAGTAAAATCAAACTATTTACTGCAAAGGGGTTGTACAAGTTTATTGTCTTACTAAGACTTTTTCATATTTATATAATTCTATAACCTCCTTACATTTTGTAAACTTTTTAAAAAACCTACTAATTAGTTTTTATTTTTCAATACCAAATATCCTTTTTTCAAATGATAACTCCGCTGTGTATATTTTTCAGACAATAGATTTTTCATTCTTTTCACTAAAAATACTTCGATCTTTCGTATTTAGCTTTTATTTTCTTATTTCTCTATGTATTTTTCTAGTTTTAAATCTATAAATCAGAAGTCACCAAATGGTGAACGATGGTCCGGATCCGAACTACCGCTCCATTATTAATGGACCTTAAGTAAACAGTACAATACAGAATTTACACTTCAAATTGGATATTTTACTTATCAAATTGACCATCTTGCAAATCAAATTTTATTCTATAAAAACATTGTTTCAAATAAAATTTTATAAATCAACATGTACATTTTTTATACTCAAGAAGTTCGTGAGCTTATTGAATATATAGGCCAACCACTTATTTTCTTGTCACCATATTTACCAATAATGAATTCTATCGAAGAGATGTTTCAGAAAAGTACATTTTCTGCTAGCAATTTGTTGATGCAAATTTTAAAGATATAATAAGTCATTAATTCTATAGCTATCATCATCCCTTTTTTCTAGAAATTGTTATACATATTTTATCAATATATGTACATGAAACTACCAGGAGGTAGCTACCGCAAAATCAGCAAAATTGCTAACTAACATTAAGTTTACATGTCTATATCTTTGCTTCACTCTTACTTTCATCAATAATATTTAATAAATATTTATAATTATCACCTGGTGAGTAGAGTTCAATTTGATTTATAAAATTATCAATTTGATTTGTAAAGTATCCAATTTTAGGTGTAAGACTTGCATCTAACAGATTTTTTTTCTCCTCAAATTATGTTTCTATCGTTAATTAACTTATAATTCTATTTTATGAATCAAGTCACTATAGTGGAATAAACGTGAAAATGAACGATAAGAAAAGAAAAAGAGAGCTTTTTCAAAAAGCTTATTCAAAGATATATAAACCATTTTATTGAATGGATATCCCAAAAAGGGTTGGAAAATTAAATTATTCAATGTGTTATTATGATGTTACAGAGACATAACTCGTTTTTTCTGGATAAAAGGCTTACTATGAACTAGGTCAGATCAATTATGACTGTGTATTAAAACAAACTTTGACAAAATAAGAAAAAAATACTCTGCTACTGTCCCCTTGGGACTTTGATTCAATCTGAGAAGAAACCAATTTCATAGAGGCTTCGGCTTATAATGAAACTTAATTAAATTTTCTTACTGATATTTTGACTTTTATTTTTGTTTTTCCATAAACATTCCGAGGAAGCAAACCATCACTAATACACTACGAATTCTACGCATAGGTTCCTTATTTTTTGATACCTAAATTTTAGTTAGAAATGAAAACATATTGTAACGTTTTTACGGGTTCTTGGATTTGTGTTTGAATGACGATAAATCTATTTTTAACAAATGTTTATTTATTAACACCTTAACAATGATTAAGTTCACTACTACAATAGTCACTTCATTTAACAGTTGTCACAACTTATTTAACACTCGTGATTCACTGTTTACGATTTATTTTTCACTCACGATTTATGTACGACTAGTTGACGATTTATTTCAGACTGAACTATTCGTTCGAACAATCCTCTTTTTATATTATTTTGTTCATTTTCGAGAACGTTCTCCCCTATTATTCGTTGCCAAAAATTTCTATTGTCTTTTGTAGTTCTTTTGTCCTTTTCTTATCCGTACGGAATTACGGGTAGAAAATACTAGAAGTTTTCTTCTTTTTTATTCACCGAGTAATCCTTCTGGTCAAACTCTTTGCACCACAAATGGTCCGATGTCTTAAGATCTTTCTAGAAGTTTTGATTTTGTTTGCTTTTGTTCTACAACCACATCGCTTCCCCTTTGGTTGGTTGATTGGCTTAGCGCACCCACGACTGAGTTAGTTTAAAGAGCAGGCGACACCCCCAATCACAAAATGGTGACACTCTTTCACCCTTTAGATCTTTCCTTGCTTCTTAGACTGTGACAATATATTGTTTTTAGTCCATTTAGTGGCGCAGTGGTTTGAGCGGTTTGCTCTCTCCGCTACATGCGTCAGTGGTACTAATTGTTGATTTGTTGCTAAATCAACAATTAGTGATGGAAGTCAATGAAAAAATCACCTAACTATCGTCAGATCTAACACACAACGGTCGTTATACCAACTAACAAAAAAGTTGCAAAATTACCCTGCAGTCGAAGCAACAATAATTTTAAATAAAAAAAAACAATTAGTATTATGGCTTACATTCTTTATATGTCCACTTTCCTTAGAATCTTATAAATTGAGTATACTATAATTGAAGCAAGGATTATGAAAAACTGAAAAAAAAGTTAACATTTTTCACCTCTAAAATCTGCAACCTTAGGTTCTAACCTACATAGCTTATAGTGAAATCCACACAACTTAATCTTGATCTACATCTACTAAAGTTAACAAAAAGAAAGCCTAACTTAAATTACAAGATGTCTTACGATTAAGACTATTCTCTTTCTTTATTGTTTTTTGTTTTTTGTTTTTTGTTTTGTTTTGTTGTTGGTTAACTCAAAGGAAATGTGTATTACATAATAAAACATCAATTCTTTTTAAGACCTTACTTTCATTCATACATATAGACCATTTAAAAATAGACGAATACTAAGCAAAGATAGTTTTTCCTCAGGGAAATGAATGAAAAACTAAATCCCGATTCTATTATTTAAATTTTTATATCTCCCGATCCATCGTGAGCTCAGCACACATAAATATTATTATATAGAACGAGGATATTTGATCTGAAAATTCCATTTTAAACGACTTCGAATTGTAACGAAATTTATGATCTTTGAATGAATTATACTGCCTTGTTCTATTTTATTCTTCACTTTTTACGAATGAATTTTATCATGGAGAATAAATAAGGTCACCGTTTATCAGAAAACAAATCTGTGTGAGCGCAAAGAAATAATGTTACGGTATAATAAAAGATGCGTTAAAATTTTTATTTGTATTAATAAAAATGTACATTTAAATAAATGATTTTTATTGTGAAAAAGTTAAATAAGAAATATTTTGATAGAAATCATCTTTGGGTACTGTATAGGGAAAACATGTAAGTGCAATAAGTATATTATACATGTCTCAAATTACAGATTACGCATTATGAGTTACATACAGCCATAACCTTAAAATATGTTATTTATGTTATATTTATTTATCTTTATGTTTTCTAGAAGAATAAAACTGTATAAAGTTATCATTGAAAATTACAATTAGGTTTTTATAGACATAAAAAGCATTCAGTTCGTAAACTGTCTTAAAAATTTAAGACAAGTAAATATTTCTATTTCTTATTAGTTTATATAAAATTTGTTTTCAACGTTCAAAAATGCACAATGGTGTATAACCGATAAAAGTTTCACTTCTTACGCGTGAATACTAAATATTCACATCAATTTATTTCTGAAAATTTATGGAGATAGTGTTATTGTCACGTAACGCCAATATATTTTTAATCGAAAATTGATCACAATTGCTTTTGTTAAAAGTTTCTTTTTTGTTGAAGGTGGTTCTTTTCGTACGCTATTTCCAATAACTTTGTGAATTTTTTATGAAAATTTAATATAAAAGTTGAAGGTAAAAGACAGCGTAATGAAGGTGTTGTAAAACTTGATTATATTGGAAACTTGAAAGTACATATTGCAAATAATGGGTTTTTAAGATAAATAAGGGATGATGGAGCTGTGCTTTAAGATTATGCTCGGTTATTTATTGCTTAATTTGTAGCTGAAAATTGGTTGTTTTCATTAAACTTTGTCGATCGAAAAAAATTGCAACATAATAATTTATCTGCTTTTTATAAAAGCTCTTTTAAAGGTCTTGAAACTTTCTCTTATATATCTTTTGTATTTTTATGATTTTGTTTTGACTGTCCTCAAATTACAATTTAATTCTGTGAAATTTTCCAGCTTTGCTAAATATGGCAAAATTATACCAAATCCAGAGGTTTTCATTCCAAAGTACAAGTGAAACTATCTCGTCTATTTGTGGAGGATTTCATAAACCGCCCCCGCATAAACACATGAAGACTGGTACAAGTGGCTATTTTCACCCTTTTCAAATGACTATTACCGCCGTAATGGCATCGTTGAATGTTGTTTCTACGTATCAAATCTTCCAAATTCTAACATTTTGTTGTATATTTGACTATTTTCTTAAAAGCAACTCAAATTATTTCTATCTCATTTTCGTAAATTTGTCTATTTTTCTCCAGAGACGGTATCTATTATTGTTTGATAGTAAAATTTCTAAAAGACCTTCATTAGCCTTACTCTTAAATTAAAAGAAAAACTTTAGATGTAACATTTTTATAATCCAGAAGTTAGGTTTGAACGTCTGTAAACTCTTTAAAGACTTTATTATCTAACCAGAAATTTTTTTTAATAAATGGTAACGGAATTTCTTCAATTAAGCTTCTCGTTAAGAGTTCTTTTATTTGGTGGAGATTTTACAAAATGTTTAACAAACCAAACCGATTTTATTTTAACTCGCCCATAAACACTTTATCACAAAAATTTATTTTCAAATCGCTCGTTTTACTACAACTTGTACCACCTGTATTAATAGAATAAATCACTTAGAATAAATATTTTTCCTTATATAGGCAAAACTTCGATTGTCGAACCTTCTAAGAACTTCCAAACTTCCAAAACCATTGGCTGTCAGTAATGACAGGTTCAAATGACCATTGTTAGAATTTCCATAAAACAATGCAAAATGTTCCATTCCTTTCCAATCGCTGTTTGTTGTCCCTGTCTTTGTTCGGTACAACATCTAAATACTTTGTGAAAAAACTCATTTACCAACATATCTTTATGCGAAGTAAATTATTTGCTTACAGTTTACTATGAAATTTATCTTTTTATTTTACATAAAAACCCCTAAGAGTGAACCTCACTTTTTCCCTATAACGAGAATGTCCCTATCCGGACTTTGTTTTATCTAGTATTGAAATATTAACATGAATTTAATCTGCATCAGAAACAAAAAATGATTAATGATTTTCGGTACCAAAAACATTTACAACTTTAATTATAACATCGAAAATTTAATTACAACTTGCTACTACCCAATCCAGACACTTCAAATTAAAGCTTCTCACTTTTCAAAAACGATATTTTCATTAAAGTTTTATCGTTCATTAGGAAAACCACATTTGCAGAATTGTCAGTTTGCCTCTGAAAATTTATGAAAACCGATTAATATTGAAGATACATTTATCATTTATGTCCGCACTATCCCATACCATTTTATTATTTCCACTGTTAATTTTCATTTGAAATATCGAATTTTGTGGTTGGCTACAGTTAGTGATGAGCTACCAGTGATATCAATATTCATTTTACTATTGGTTATGCTGGAAATTAGTTCGTATAACCCAAAGCAGCACCGAATGAAGTATTGGCGACTTGGGTTTGATGCACCAACATGATTAATTGACGACGGAATAAATTACCCTTTTCATTGCACTAATAACTGCATTAATGCAGTGTTTGATGAACCTTGCATAAAGGACTTTCCTCGAATCTATATATTGATTGTATTAATTACCTTCCTATTAGCTAAGTAATGTAACTATTTTTTTTAAAGTCAAACTTATTATCATTCATAATAAAGTTAGAACTGAGTATTTATATGAGAGCCACTTATATTCAATTGGATACTTTTTGCGTTTATGTATTATTAGCAATAACGTACATAATAAACTCAGGAAACTACGTAAATATTAGAAATGCGCTATTGTAAGAAAAGGGGTTGCATATGAAAGTTAAATTTGATCTTCAACATGAGACTAAAACACACATCGGTTTCTATGATATAGAGATGGCTAATGACAAGCTATGATGTTCACATTTACCTTTGAAACATGTCATAGTTGTCACATCATGTCATAACAAAAAAAATAATTAAATAACGCATTTAAATATGCTGTAACGAGATTTTTCAGATCTATATTGAGCTTTTCATTAAGAATACTTTTATTTGATGGAAATTTTGCAATACGTTTAATAACCCAAACTGTTTTATTGAAATAATTCGTAGATAAACAATTTATCACAAAAATCACTTTACTTTTATCATTTTTTACATCGCTCGTATCACTTTTGCTTGAATCAATTCTATTCAATGAATAAATCACTAAAAATGACTGAATGAATGAATGTTGCGTGCTCAGTTGTCTTATATAGGCAAACTGAAGTGAGCTGGATATTCGAGAAAATTCAAATGTCGGAGCTTCCAAAAACTACCACTATTGTTGGTTGTTAATAATGAACTTTTCAAATGTCCATTGTTAGAATCTTCATAGAATAATCTAGATTCTAAAATATTTCAGTTTTATCTAACGCTGTTCGTTGTCTCTGCCATTGTTCGTTACACTATAAATTTTTGCTTTTTTACCTATGAAAACAATAGCTTCCTTATTTCTTTCAAATCTGGGACTTTCATTGCGATTTGACTTTGGGACCACTGGCGTATAATGTGACAATCTAGTCAACCATGCCACTAAGTGACCCTTTTTTCTATTATTTTTATGAAATTTTAAACTTAGCCACAAATAATCACAAAATAAAGTATAATACATTTTTTGATATTCACGAGTTTTTCAACATAGCTGTTCGGGATCAAAAAAATTTGCTTACATATTTGCATTGAATATCAAATACTGTGTGCAAAGTCGTAGCGTGGATGGTACGAATGATGCCTTGTCACTAGGCGCCAAATGATACAGATTTTGCATATTAAAGCGGCGAACAAAAGAGATATCATTGAACCTTGAAATAGTTTAAGACAAGTAATGCATTTAATTTAATATAGATCTATGATTTCCCAAACTCTTTCAAAGATCATTAGCTTTGACTGTATACAAAAGTTGAACTTTATCCTGAGAGTTAGCTCCTTTATCCCTATAAGGGAGTAATCAAAAACTATATGAAAAATTACTAATTCTAGTAATCGTAATGAGTAATGCCTGTATTATACATAAATCTATGGTAAACATAAACAGCAAAGTGTTGGCAAATACGGTGTGACGGCGGAAAAACGACGTTGTCAGATTCATTCGAAAATTTGCAGAGAATGCAAGGTGGTGATTAATGCATTGGTTCATTTTAAAGATGTCCAAATTATGACGTATTTGAAACGTTAATGGATAGGCCTATAACTTCATTACGTTCATTTACATTTAAAAATCAAAATTATAAGATTTAGTCAGTTACAGATAGTGAACTTACAAAAAAACAAAAAAACAAAATTAAACCACCTAACCAGAATCAGGAAAATGGCAAAATCATATTTACAAGGTCACACATGTTAGTATTTGGAACTAGCGCATTCTAAGAATTCGTTTTAAACTTTATATATAACTATAAATTTTACACAAAGCAGTAGCTGGGTGATGTGAGAAGTACCTCGGCACCAGGCGTCGAACACTAAATAGTAATGCATTTGATTTTGTAGGGTTTTATAATTTTCCAATATATTTCAAAGATGAATGCAAGACGGATGGGGTGGGAGGATTTTATCCTTTCACACCGGACACCGTAATATCACGCTACGGCTCTTTTTCTATTGTAATATCCAAACCTTGTATTGTATACTAAATAAATTTAGTTTGTAGATTATCTCTCATGCATTGATTTTGTTTTTCCCGTTAGTTTTATTAGACTGCTTTGTTATTGTGCTTTTGAACCCATGAGAAACCAAGCTGATATGCTTTGATCTTCTAATAGTATAGGTACCATAAAACTTAGATCATTATTTTCTAATTTTTTTTTTATTTGAAGCCTCTATGCTCTCTAGGTCTGAAACGGTGCTACATTTATTATCTAATGAGATAATATCTCCAGATTTTTATGGTTATAAAATTTAAGGAAAAAGTTTTTTATATTGCTTTTCCCTACCTCGTCTTTCATATTGATCTTAAGTAGTTATATGCTTTTGAAAGTTTTAACTCGTTTTTAATTTTTCTCCCAAATCAATTTTTCGATTTCAATTTTTCAATAAGTATTGGAAACAGTTTCTCATTGGTAACATTTAAATTTTTGGCAGATCATATCGCTTTACACTTAATGTATTTTTACAGTTTGCTCGAGTTTTATTTAATATTCTGGTTTGAAAAATCAATATTTTCCCTTGTTAAAGTTAAAATAATTCCTTTTAATTTTTTTATCATTTTTTAGTATTGACTTCAACAGCAGTTTCTCTCATAAACTTTCCATGTTTCAAACTCTGTTCAGATATCGTCAGCAAAATGTTAGTTAATGTTAATTCTATAAGGTTAAAATAAATCAACATTAAGCTGTGTTGACGTTTTTTTGAATAAATTATCTACTGGTCGCTTGGCGAAAAAGCACAGGCATTTATTCATAAACATGAAAATTTTCTATTAATCAGCAGAATAATTTCGAGCCGCTCGCTCATTTTTAAAATCGTTACATATAAAACTATTTCTTCTCGATTCCTTCTACATCAACGATGCTCACCAACTCAATTTGCTGTAATTAGAATATTGATAATAAATTCACGAACGATGGCAACTAATTGCTTTTTGACGCAGTAAAATCGAACGTTTAATTTCCGGCGATTTCGAAACTTGACCGTATTGTGTTATATAATTCGAAACGCTTAAGCTTTTATATTGTAGAACTTGAAAAAAAAATTAATTACCTGCCCCAAAAATAACATGTTAATAATTGAATTGTTATAACTTGAAAATGATTGATTGTCAGAAGAAAAAAGCTCGGCGTCATCCTAACGGATTTGCGTCATAATTAAATTAAACTATATTTAATTATTTATTTAATAGAATTCCAATGATTATGAGAACTCATTTTTATGGCAGAAAAAATGAAGTTTTGACATTTTATTCTCGAACGACAGCTCATATTTTCACTTGAAATTCATTCGATATGCAAATGTGGTCATTAAAAATAAAAAGGGTGAAAAGTCACGTATGAAATTATCTCGAAAGACAAAAAAAAATCACAGAATTAATGTGAAGTGACGACCATTAAAGCGTCCTTGTTTTGAGTAATAAAGCTGGAACATTTAAATATTTATCTGTCACTCGATATCATTGAGGACATTGAGGCTTCAAGTAATTTTCCACCACTTCTATTAAAAAAAATTAATAAAACTTGAAAAATATGTGAATTCTTATATTTTTTTAACTTTTTAATTAAACATTCAAAAAGTATTGAACAAAAAAATGTTTTTTCTACCCTTTCAAATCTTTAATTTTTTTAAATGAGTTCATATTCCATTTCCGGTTCGTACACTCATTAAAAATTCAGTTTAATTTCGTTGAATTTTGAAGCTTAAACGCCACATTTTCCCCGTACACCATTCCCTTCGTTTAGCCACCTCATAAGTACACCCCATATTTTTTTTAAATATTCCATATATAGAACACACCTAATAGAATTCATTCAACTTCCCTAACATTTTCACCACTTAAAATTTCCATTGTACGTTCAAGTAAATGCGTTCTATCTATACGAAGGTGTATAATATGCAATTAAGCTTCGAGCACATTTGCATTTTATAGTGCATCATTTCCATCCCTTGTTTTACCTAAAATAGAGAGGAGTGCAGTTGGGAAAAATTTTTTGAAGGGGAACAGTATGAGTCATATCGGTAAATGTGGCAGCTCTTAAGTTTTTAAACTTGTTGCACCTAAATTACCTGTGCGGAAGGGTCATTGAAAGTTAACTCATTTAGAACGAAGTAAATTAGAAGTTTGGCAATTGAAAGTGAAAACCTTAATCATTTTGCATTAATAAAGGCATTATTTATTCATAGATGGCGTATAATACGTTATATCTCGAAAAACACAAGGAAATTGTGCCTTTTTGAATCCTTATTATCTATTTTTAACTGACGGTTAAATTCAAGTGATGGATAATAGAGTAAAGATCTGAAACGTTCCTTTAATTTTACTCTTTTTAGTTCCTTTTAGCAAAGGTTTAGTTTCTTTGAAGAGGGTTTGTTTTTTTAAAATTATTATAGATTTTTTTTTCAATATTTTAATTTGAAGAAGAATTCAAAGGCTTTCTTTAATAAGTAACAAAAAGAACATTTTAAGCATTTTCTTTTTTAACTTCCTCGTTATCTTCATCACTTTTCTGTTAAAATCGTACACTCGACAAATTCGCGGTTTCAACCATATCTGCTCATTAAATCGATAATAATGTGCGTGTATAAGCGTGTGAAACTTTTGAAATTCCATTACAAAGCCTATATAAGGGGGTGTAAACGGGGCTCTTAATTTTCACATGAATGATTCCATTTTAAACAGATTCCAAATTTTTAGCACAGAACGAAAATTTCATGAGAATAAAAACGCCAGAGCCGACATTACCAAAGTGATATAACTTAAGAAAATGAAAAGTTTTCAGTAATTTTCAGTTTAATGAACAATTGGTTCTAAATGAAAGACGAGTTACAACAATTAATAAATAAACTTTGAAAAATTTCATTGACAAAAGCAGTGAGTAAAAAGACGAACAGTTAAATCTACAAAATATTTTATGTTCAATGAAATGTAATTGAATTACAACCAAAATATTTTAAGTGAATCAAAACAAATCAATGATTCCCACTTAATAGATTACTAAGTGAAAAAACCAACCCCACATTGCATGCACTACTTTCAGCCCCCAACATATAAATTTCCATTAAAATTTTTCATCTTATGACCTCCTGGAGTCTCGAACACCTCCTAATACATTATGTTACGGCAATCGAAACAAGCAAAACCAACATAACTGCCCTTAACTTACACAGCACCCTCACTAGGAAAGTCATTGTTTATTGCACATTCATCGATAAGAAAAACACATTTTCTCCTGTGTCTCCCATTACATGGTAAGTTAATATTCCAATCCCTCAAAAGGAAAAAATAGCGTAGATGCTTCGGCAAGAATAATGGGAACAGACGTGATGGAAATAGATAACGCAACTTGGACAAGATGATGGCTTACGTCTTTCTTCAACACCCCAAACGAGGGACAAATGGAACGTTTATAAGCTCGTTACAAGTTGTCTGACTATAATCAATAATTGTCTGAAATGAATAATAACTCTATATAAAAATGTTTTCTACTAGAAAAATCATAAATTTCTTATAAATTGTAGTAGGTAATAATTTCGTTACATTCGCTTTTTCTCTTCGAAAATTATTACGTATCTAGTATTTTGTTTAATGTTGGAAACACAATCAACATTTTTTTAGGGTCAACATATTAAATGAGAAGCTTTTAAGATCAGTTTTTTCATATTATTGTTCATATTGACTTGAGTATTTATTGTGGTTCCCTTCCAGGGAGTATAGTATGTTTAACTTCATTATAACATCAATTAAAATACCTAATAACGGCATTTTTCTTATGTGAACATCAGATTTGGTTAGAATATATAAACTAAAGATGCAACTACTATTCGGTATTCGGCTGCATTTTTTAATACTAAATCATAACAAAGTTAATGTTAAATTCGAAATTATATTTATTTAAATTACAAATTAAAATTGAAAACCAATTAAGGAGAATTAATTATGATTAATCAAAATAATTTGAGTTTTTTTTTTGAATAAATTTTCCTCGAGTAGGAACCTGCTTTCAGTTTAGAAACCACTACTTATATGGATCTTGTGTCCGATCTAGGCGAATTCTTAGTAAATAAAAATCAATTTCGGTTGCCGTTAAATTTTTTTATTTTTTTAATAAAAAATAATGCGTCCTGAATGATATATATATCCTAATGATATGATTACTCATAAAGGAAACGGCTGAATGTTTGGCTATTCGGCCGAGAGTGTGGCCGAATATTCGGTATTCGGCTAAATCACTATTCGTTGCATCTCTAATATAAACACAATAAAACATCGTCAGGATATCCTATATGCGCCATCTTATTCGAATTCTTATTTCGTTTCTAAAATAAAATCTTTAGAAATTTATAAAATAATTTTGAATTGACCAAAAAATTACGAATTTTGTAAGGTGTAAGTTGTTAGATGGAGTATTGTTTGAAGGATCATTAATGCACAAAGTTGGGTGAGTTATTTTACTTTAATTACTAATAAAACGTTAAAACCATAAACTTGCCAACAATACCGTGATTGGTAAATGAAATTCGACACTATCGCGAATTCATTTTCGACAAATACGCGTCAACAAAATCAAAACAAAAATGGGTCATTTCTATAACGCAGCAAAACAAACGAATAGTAATATACAAAAAACAATTATTGGCATTTAGCTATATCCGAAAAGACAGAATAGGCCATTTCAAATTTTTAGTTATTGTTAAGTAGCAGATTATTTTACTTGGTTCACTGACAAAACACGATAGACATATTTACGTCAACAAGACTAGAATGAGAAATGTGTACCTACAAATCGCAAAATGAGTTGATTTGAAATGATAAATACGTGCTGACAAAATGGCGAATATCCTTTCATTTATACAATAGCTACATCGTTTTCTTCGTGAACAACAGTTAATTAAATAAACTAACAATAGTAAAAAAGCAAAATTAGCTGCAGTTAGGTAGCCAAGCAGTCCATAATATGCTCAAAATATATAGAAACGTCTAGCCGCAATTTTTAAAAATTGATATTAAAAATGGAAAAATTATTCTATTCTATACTTTACCTTAATATCAACGTTTTAACTAGCGTCATTTCAGCTCTTCGTTTTTGGCGTCGCGCTTTTGTCGGCGTGTTTATGTCTATCGAGTTTTTGTATTATTGTAGTCTTGCTTTACCTGTAGTAAATTTTCGAATCTTTCGATCCCAATGCAATTTCAGTCGTTTTTATAAATGTTATATGTTCTGGTTTTTACTGATTAACTGTTTCTTTGATTGTGTCGTCACGAGTGATAAAGTTATATTTAGAAGCAAGTATAATGACCGGAACCGGAGTAGCTAACTTTTTGTGGACCTAAGACAAGAGTTTTAAATTTCATTAAGTTATCTTAAATAAATAATATTTGAAGGCTAGGTTTGTAAAATAATCAAGTTAATACATAAACATAACATAACATGGGAATATCAAAATAATTTAAAAAATAATTGAGATGAAATTTCTTTTGAGAGTTTTTTTCTGAAAATCTCTGGAAGTGTCCCCTTTTGCTTCTGTCTAGTAATGGCCCTGTAAAGCAATATTTTAAAGTTCAAATTCTTAGCGAATTATTCCATAATTGCCCTTTAAATGAGTAATATAATATAATCTTTCTAAAAATATTTTAATGTTTGGTTTTAGTTTAAATATCTTTACAATAAACCACTTGAGGTCTGTAGTAATTTTCTTCGAATTATACTTCAAAAATTGCCCTAGATGAACTTTAGATAAATATTTTCTAAATTAGATGTTATTTGAGACGATTTTATTCCTTGATTCAAACAAAATTCCATTAAAATAACTTTCAGCAATGTAGTGACGAAAGTTTAAATGAAAAAATCCAACACAGAAGCGGATGTAAATTTATAATAATTTTTTTCAGTCGTATATTTACGAATAGTCGTACGGATATTCGACACATCACTTTTAAAACTTTTTTAAAAAAATTACAAAATTTAGTAGCTTTAATTTGAATTCCCGAATAAATGATTGAAATTAGACTTGGAAACACCTCATAATATAATAGTAACATCATATACTTTAAAAATATTAAAATTTACCTAGATGAAATTTTCATTTTTAAAATATTATTTATTTAGGTAATGAGAAAATATCATACAGACAAAATCCATTAAATTCCAATATGTTGAATCTTCATTGACCTATCTGTTTAATTATTCATATCGTCAAAGCCATTGAAAATAATATTAAATTTATATTGAAAATTAATATTTTCAAATGAATATTTAATTGAAATCTCTTTCAAAACTCTTAATAACAAAATTGATTCTATTAAGCTGGTGAAAGCTTATTAAATATTCCATAAATCATTCACAAACCTGATCAGAATATACTTATAGAACCATTTCAATGTGCTTCCGAAACTTTATCAAACATAATTCCAATGAATTGTTAAGCTAACAGCACTTAAAACATCCAATAAAACTATATCTAAAGATCATAAAACCGTAACAAGAAAAACTAATTTTACATCTCTAGTTATGTAGCTTTAATGTTCTCTGAAACATTCAATAAAACCTTTCCGAAAAAAAACCGCTTTGTGATGTTAAGTCTTTGAAATATTGTTCAAACAACAATTATTATTACCGTTTTTATCGAATAAATTTGAATTCATTGAGATATATAAACGCTTAAGAAAATTTCGTTCCAAGAAAATTTCATTATTTAATGCGTTTCCTTTTATTATTCAAAGCGAAAACGATAACTTGAAAATAAAATTAAATTCAACCATCTTCCTAGTATATTATTCAATTTATTACAGCGAAATTGATAAAGTGAAAAAGGAATCGAACGCAAAAAATTTCCCGTGAAACTTTCCAGTAGTCCAACATGGACTTGATGTGTAATATGAAAACTAGAGGAAAATAAAATCTTCTTCATAATCCGATTTTTTCAATATAGTCTGCCTTCTCCAGGAAGTCTTTCATGGAAAAATTCAATATTTACGGGGTTGTATAATTTAATAATTGACTTGACGTCGCTTTTTTTTTGTAAGATTTTGTGGCTGAGCACGCATTGTTGGGGCGAACAAGAAACAATTATACTGAAACGTCAGCACGCACATCCAGACTTGACTTTAGTCGACCAATAAAATTGATGGAATCGAGTAAAATAAATCCCGGAAAATCGAATCTATATTTATAACGATTGATGAATTAAAACAACTATTTTTAGCTGTCTTAATTGATTTAATGGCTATTTTATTATAAAGTTCATTGCTCCGTCATTTAACAATAAGCATCCAAGAGACATATATAGGTATGGGTGTGTAATAAAAAGGGAGAATTAGACTGAGTGTAATAGAGAGGTTTATTGTGATTTTGAGGCCTTTGTACTTATGTTTTATATACGAGTATCGTACATATAGATATTTATGTCAAGGGGGTTCTTTTGTTTTTTATAGTTTGTAGATTCAAGGGTGATAAATAAGTAGCACTTTTGCAAAGGACGGAAAATTATTTAGACTGCATAGTATTTAGGTAGGTACTTGAACTTGAGTCTCTGTTATACTAAATTTGAAATGAAAGTTGTAGCATCTATTGTTACTAAAATGTTGTAGATCTCTATCTTTATATCTTGAAAGTTATGTAATTCACTCGAGGATTGATTTATTATTCTTTCAGGATGTTCAAAAAAGAAATCTTTAATTATTGAAGGTGTGTTTTTTGTAAGTATTATTTTGATACATAAAAATTAACAGGTGTTAAGAATAACAGGTGAAACTGTGATAATTAATTTCTAAATGAAAACCTTGGTTTTGAATTTTAACTTCCTTACGCGCGCTGGACTTGTATAGTAAACTGGTAAATGTGTTACAGAAGCGTTACGAAAATTGTGATCTGACGAGGCGAATGGAATTTGGTAGGGGATATATACGTTGCTAAAGACAGAAAGAGAGAGATTACGTGCGTATCTAATACACAGTGCAGCCCTATTTTTCGATTCCCTTTTGTGCGGATCTTTGTGTGTCCCCGCTAGGACATTGAGATTTACGTCTAGAGGCGAGAGTTAACATAGATCTAGATACACTTTAGGAGCAAGCGAGCCCGTATATTTTCTTTCTCTCATTGCCCGTTGTTCTTATACGAAGCTTATTGTTTTAGTCTTTCATATCTACTACAGTAATTATTGATATAACCGATAGTAAAAATTGAATGAAAATAAATAAAAAATTAAAATATTAAAATTAAAGTGGCACACTCAAATTTCACTATCAAAAAATTATATTTAAGTATGATTTAAAATCAGATTTTCATTTTCAATCACTTCAAACCTCCAAGAATAAAATACAAAAATAAACAGAATTTATTATTTTGTAAAATCAACATAAATACAACCATAAAAAGTTTCAAAGCAAAATTTATACAAAACTCGTATTTGAAAAAAAAAACGTCATCTTCTTATAAACCGGTAATCTCTAAAACTTGAATGTATCATACTTATTATTCCTGAGAGAACTTTGATTTTCACAAGAAAACATTTTGAAATTCCACACCTGAGTGGCTCAAAGAATGGATTGAAAGTTTTCTATTTTTTTAATCTTATTTTTACATTAGGTATAAGTTTTCTAATAAATTAACATGCAAATGTAAAGAATCTTTGATTTTTATAATTCGTCATTGAAAGGACAAAATATTTCTCTAAGTCCTCTTTCTTTAATTGAGTTCATCTTTATATACCAATAACCAAACGTATTTTATTAATTAATTATTTATAATGATATTTTCGGATATTGTCCTGTTTGAAAAAAAGTGATTTATATCCATATCGGCATTTATATACTTTCAGCAAGTAATGTATGATAGTATTTGATTAAACGGAAAATTAGTTTTTATAGAAATAAATGATGACAATAACGAATTGTTATACGAGTAAATTGATTGCAGCGATTTGTACTATCCAAACAGGTTGTTATATTCGATTCTTGATTAAGGTAATTGAAGCATCTTCATTTTCTTCATTAAATATTTAAAATGATTCAATTATTTTATATAAACAGTAAACCGAGAGAATTTGATCTAGTTTTATAATAGTTTATAATATGAAAGTTTTATATTTTGACTACCCGGAAGTTAATTTATAAGTAAATCATTATTTTTGAATTAATACTCGTCAATTTTAAAAACGTATAGCAATTATAACAATCAAAAAACTTTTAATTTTTAAAATAATTTAAATGGTGAAGAGTGGTGAGAGGATGGGGAACATTCGTAACTTTTATAATTGACCAAGTGATTGGTGATGTTGAGCTTTTGAAGTTAAATATACCCGCTTATAGTTGTGAATTAATGTGAATTTTTGAATTCGAGCTTTCACCGGAAATACATGTTTTGAGGTCCCCTGAGTCCAATAAAGTGATTTTTAGAAACATGTCTGTGTGTGTGTGTGACAGCCATATCGTATCAAAAGCTTTATCAGAATTTCACCAAACTTGGAATTTGACCATCATATTATATCTTGTTAAAACGCGAAGCTTTTGATTGAAATCAGTTAAGTGAAAGCTCCACTTTATTCTAGGAGTTTTTGAGCGTTTCAATTTTTTTCGAAAACGGCTCCAACGATTTTTTTTAAACTTACTCTAGTTCTTAGACTCATTAGTGGCTAAAACTTTTATTTGAAACTTTTTCCTACGAAAATTCGAATAAGGACGGTTCTGGGGTGAAGGTTGGGAATTCGTTTATATTGTACATAGGTATATCTAGGTTGTATGCATATACCTAGTTCTCTTTATATGTATGTTGTGTAGTTATAAAATGCTTATATTTCATATATTTTATACAACTTATACCAACAGCGAGTTTCACAATTGAAAGTAAAAGAAAGTACTGTGACACCTCGCAGCAGATATTTTTTTTACAAAATGTATTATAAATATATACTGCCTGGATCAGCAGTAGTCGGCTATACACAGGCTTGACAATGAAATTACTAATCTATACTAATATATAAAATTGAAGAGTTTGTTTGTTTGTTTGTTTGATTGGTTGAACGGGCTAATCTCAGGAACTACTGGTTTGAATTGAAAAATTCTTTTAATGTTGGATAGCCTAATTATCGGGGGAGGCTTTAGGCTATATAACATCACGCTACGACTAATAGGAGCAGAGTATCGATGGAAAATGTTGCAAAAATCAGGAAAAAATTTTCCCTTTGAGAGCGTTCGTGGCCTACCCTGCGTAAACGGTTAAAGTTACGCAATAATTATGTGCAGCAAAATTGTTCCTCTTAAAAAGTTCTACAAAAAAGTCCGCGACGGCATATGTCTATCTTTTACGGTTAGCCCGCTATAACCTTTTTAATGGTTGTTAAGGTTGTTTCAAAAATAATTCATTATTTGCGAAATTGTTTTTAGAAACATATTATTAATTCTTACCCAAATAAATATGACTTTTAATAACATTTGTTGTGATAATAAATGACAATCTGAGTCATTAAATAGAATTCTTTTTATTAAAGGAAAATGTCTCATTTATCCGGGAAATTGAAAAACGGGTTGGAGAAAAAAATTATGCATAAACTCTATTTTTAGTTGAAAATGGATTTTGGTGATATTTAAGTATGATAAATATGCGAATCATTATCTAAAACACGTTTTATTTCGGAAAAATTTCTCATTTCATCGGGAATATAGAGAAAAACTGGTTCGAAGAAAAATCATGCTGAAACCAAACATTTTAATAACTCATTTATTAGCTAAGAGTTAAGTAATAACTCATAAGGTCCTTAAAGCAAAATCATAATTTTTCTTTTCATACAGTCCACTTTTTTTCCAGGAAAAATGTATGTTCCCGTAGGATAGATACGTTTTTGTTTTTCACAGAACAAAAGATTATCATAATTTCTTGCAATATGGTGGTTTAAGAGTCAGTGAATGATATGGGCTACTTTTTATTATGTTAGAATATTGTACGGTTCCCGTAGGATAGGCTAAAAATAGTATCCTTCAGGAACTGAGTATTTCAAAGGAGTTTTCTAAAAGTTCATGAATAAAAGTTTTAACGAATTTTCCTCAGGAAAGCTTGATCTCTTTTTTATCCAGGAAAAATGTTCTACTCCCGTAGGATAGATATGTTTTTGTTTTTCACAGAGTAAAAGATAGACATGATTTTTTGCAATATGATAGTTGAGGGATCAGATAATAATATAGATTATTTCTTATGCCAGAATAATGCACGGTGCTCAAAGGATAGCATGATAATTGTCTCCTGCGGGAACCGTGTGTTAAAAAAAAGGTCGTGAAATAGCGTTTTAACACATTTTCTCTTTAGGATTAAAATAAAAATTACAATTTTCACTTGAAGATATGATATTTTATTTAACATCCGAAAAATAATGAAAAATTTTGAAACGTTGAAATTTCTTTCATTGTTAATTTTCGAATACATATTTAGAATTTAGCGTGTTAAATTACATTTAAAAAATCAACAATTACATTTTTAACTTTTAACATTTTTCAAGACTCTCCAATCTTTAAAATATGTTAGGCCTCCTAAGTGAGCGCTTGCGCTTTTCCTTCTCAATATTTGTTTACAATAGTCAGTACTGAGCTGATTCATAGATCATTAGACATCATTAGACATTCAGGCATTCAGCTCCTTGCAATATATTATAACAGATACAGAAGTACAAGTTTAAAATATATTATTTGTTACAACGGTTACAGGCGTTGCAATAATCAAATAAAATTTCAATTTTTTTTACGTTACTCTTTGTTTAAGTTTCATATATTCTTTTTTCTTCATTATATTTTAAATTTACATACGTAAATTTTATCAATAAAACACCCCCGTAGTGTTATGCAGCGTTCCTTTATTATTCCCGTTCCCGTGACATTTTTTACTATAGTTCCACTCTTACTGATCATAGTGTGATGTACCTAAGATAGCTCATGAGTCATGTTATACTTTTAACGTTACAGACATACAATGTTTTTCTTGGTTTCGTCCGCGTGGTTTTAAATTAGCATTATAGGTACCAAATTTTATCTCTTCAATGGTTCTTAAGTGATTTGTGGATAAAACAAAGAAAGTTTCAACTCCTTTAGAATTGTGCCATAGGTTCCCCACGTTTAACCCTCTCGCACTCTTATCTGACGCAGACGGAGTTGCGCGGGTCAGCTAGTGTTTTAATATACGCTTCATATAAAGAGAACAAGGGGCACCACAAATGATCTAAGGTCCGCTAATTCTTCTCGGTGGCACTCATTAGGTTTTAGTTTTTTTACATATTTATTTCAAGTAACAAAGAATAATTGAAGAGATTTTAAATTGATAAAATTTTCAAAAAAAAAAAACTATTTGAGGATTACTTTAAAACTATTATACATTTACACCTATTTCATGGATATTAATGTATTGATTAATGTATTGGTTTTAAAAAAGATTTTAACTATAAAATATGTTTGTACTAAACACATAATTTGCTACGATGAGCTTGGAGTTTTTGGTTTTCAAAAATGGTTATTTTCAGAGTAATTTTGAAAAAAATAATGTTCAAAAAATGCCTCGTGTTCAACAAGATCAATACACGTCTTACATTGTATCTTAAATTATCCTAGAAACCTTATATCCTTGAGCCATACCGAATTTTGTGTCTTATTTTCTGTAACTTCATATCTTATACGCTAAAATATATGCCATCTAAGAGTCTTTACCAACTTGAGTAACTATAAAATTTTTACCATTGAAAAACCAATATTCTTATCATCATTTTAGAAAAACGAAAAAATATAAATTGACTTGTTCATTTTTAATAATAAAGAAGATTTTTGTATTTTTATTGATATTTTTAATAAATTTGGTAAATTAATGTGTCCACTGAAGTAAGTTATCTATTTTTTTTTATAAGTTGGAAATTTCCACTGAAATTTTTAAAATATAAATATCTGTATATAAGTTATTAGTTATAGTTAAGTATTAGTAACTGTATACTTACTTCTGTCGAAATTAAAATTAAAAATTGTAAATTCTTCAACAAATCAAAAAAAAAACGAATAAATTCAAGGATAAATGAGAGGCTTATGATGGTGAAGATAAAATAAAATAAATCACTATAAAATAATCGTTTATTAAATCCTTATATGAAGCATCATCACGAAGGGATGAAAATATAAATATTGCTCTACCCCAATTCTTATATTCCATCCCTCAACAATTCATCCGCTTTTTGACATAACCGCATCGCCTAGCCTAGTGATATTGTTAGCGACAGCGGGAGGAACGCGGGGCTTCAATATTATAACTGATAACGCAATAGGGGGTGCGGATTAAGCTTCCAGGAAAACTCGCTTGTCTCAATATTCCACCCTTGACTAGTTTGACAAAGAACTAAATGCATCAAGGGATGAATTTTCATATGATATATCTACGTTATATGTATATATAAATATTATATAACCTAGAAATTCGTAAATTATCCGTCAATACCTCAGTTATTTATGATTGGGATTTTCCATTTTCAATTCGACTTTATATAAATAAAAATATTGCATCGAATAAGAGAATCGAAGAGGATTTGCTGTTTTCTTACAACAGAGAAACGGGGATGATAATTCAAGAAAATTTCAAATCCTCACGCAAAAAGCTTATCGTATTTTCGAAAAACTTGCTTCGTATACTAAATTTTTTATGAATTAAAATGTTGGTAAATAATAAAAACTTTTATTTGAATTTTATACGGTTTTGAGTATAATATTTAAGGGAGATAGAACCATCTTTTAGTTTTAATAAGCTTTGAAAATATTAACGAGCGCTTTTTAATGTTCCATCAAGGCTTTTTATCAGCTCGATCAAGTATTTTCATTAGAATTAGGTAAGCTGTACTGAGAAGAAAATTTATCGTATTTGTCACGATATGGTTCTGCTTGCAAGCTCCACCACTTCGACCTATAAAACCATCTCCGATACGTCGTGGAAAGATATTTTCGATAAAAAGCTCGTCTTTATCTCGTCTCGTCTTGTGTCCTGGCACGTGACATGAAGGTATCAAGCCTGGATTTCCATTTCTAGTTTAAATATCTGATAACATTTATAAGTTTTCGTTGTGGAATTCAATAACGAAAACATGAAATTCGTTTTAAATTTTTCTTCCATAGAATTTAAAAAAACATATTTCACGAGGGAAGTGCATAGTATATTGATAGAGTGAAAAATAAAGTTGTCAGGAGTCGGTTTCTAGAGCTATTGAAATGGCATAAATAAACAGAAGGCAAATATCTAGTTTAGTCATGTTCTTGTCATTTGACACGTCTCAGCTTTATTGGCTTTCTGAGATCAATTTAGTCAAATTCTTTTCTTGAAAAAAATCCCACTGGTTTTGTTATCTTCATTTCCCCCATATCCTTTAAAATAAATTTCAAGTCAAGAGGGATTTTAATTTGTACTTCTTTAAATCTAAAAGACTTTCCTACGTAGCAAAAAAAAAACTCTTAAGAAGCTATATGTAATTAGTGTTATATCATCTACTTTTTTATAAACTCAGAGAAAATGAGGAAACGAGTTAAAAGTATACGCTAAATGAGGCATAAAACTTGAGTCAAGCTCGGTCAATTAGAGCTAATAACATACTTGAAAAGCTCGGTTTGGTTTAAGTTTCATCCTTTTCATAGGAAAATCTATTTTATCACGCAAAATTAACTTGCTTTCACCTTCCATTTTTCATTTCTCGAAAAAAATTTATTTTTTGGCTTCGTAACTCAATAAATATTTCCATTAGGTTATTCAAGAAGCTTTGACCGATTTACGATGAGCTTTTTTATAAAACCTTTCAGACGTTTTATTGAATGAAAATTGTAATATATGGACTCCTTTTTAAACCATTTTTCCACTTTATGAAAAAAGTGATAGTGAAATGTTAAAACTTAAAAGAATATTTTATATAGTTTAAATATTTTACTTGAAGAAATTTATTAATTTTTCTTTTTAACTACTCGTATCTACCAATATGCGGTAAGATGATCAGAAAAAAATCATTTTTCCGTCATTTCACACCAAAGTCTTGTATATAAGTAGGGATTTATTGATCAAAATGATTGTTGTTGTGATTGTTTGGCTGATTTTTAAGCAGCTTGACTTGATTTTAAAACTCTTTGACTTTAATTTGGTTTAAGATCAAGTCAAACTCAAATGAAATGTTAATATCAGATTAAGTCAAGTATTGAATTTGCCAATTATTTAATTTGAAAGTTAAAATATTATGCTTTATTCATTCCATAAATTTTTACTTGACTTCATTTATCCCTAAGTATTAAATATTTACTTACAGGTTTTTAAGTCCAAATTGAGCATTTCACAAATCAAATTGGACACTTTTACAAATGAAACTAGATAATTAATTTTCTTAGAAAATAAATTGAAAAACGGACAAAAAAAAATAAATGCGATATGATTGATTATGGACAACGCAAGTATTCACCATACTTAAGAAGTACGTGAGCTTTTAACAAACAACAAGCCATACTTTAATTTTTGACCACCATATTAAACAATGATGAATCCTTTCGAAAATGAAAGTTTCTTCTAAGAACTTGTTGGAAAACTAAACAATCTTTGCAAATTTTTTAAATGTAATAAATCAGCTTATTACCACCGTCATTTCTACTAATTGTTGTACCTAAATATAGTATAAATATGTACATGAAATTACGAGAAGCTACCGTAAAAATATTTATGTATGCATGGAAATATTTTCATTTCACTGTTAATATTACAGGGTTTCCAAGGCTACTTTGACATCGTCCAATGCTATTTGGACAAATGACAGATTTTAGATTTTCTAAGATTGTAAATATGATGTTTATACTATATAGCTAGTCCAATGCTAGTATTTTTTTTAAAAAATTTTTAATTTGTCAAAGTAGCATTGTACGATGTCAAAGTAGCCTTGGACGATGTCAAAGTAGCATTTGAAACCCTGTATCAATAATTTTTAATAAATATTTTTATTTCTGTTGAAAATTTCTGTTGCTTAATTTTAATCTTAGTTCTAGGATCTTAAGTCTAGGATTCAACGGGGATCGAACCACGTACCACTTGACGCATGAAGTGGAGAGAACTACTGCTCTAGCTACTGCGCTAATAGGTGGCCCTTTTTAATAAATATGTATAATAAACACCTAACGAGGAAAGTCTCCAATTAGATTTATTAAAGTTCAACTTGATTTGTGAAATGTGCAATTTGATTTGAAAATTTTCCAATTTGAGGTGTAAGACTTGTATAAACATGACCTGACAATAAGTTCGTTCATCCTTTAAGAGTGTGCTATATTTGCCATAAGATACAATGCAGAACTTTTTGTAATAACAACGCTTAAAACTAAATTCGGCTATTACAAAATAGTACTGGTTACAATTAAATACTTATATGATTTTGTTAACCTTTTTTTCTTTAAAAAAACGGGAATCGCTTATAATGACACAACTTTACTTCCCATAATCAGATGAATAAACTTTGTAAATTAAAATAACGGTCGCTGTCTATTGCAAGATTAGTACCCTTGAATCTTCAACATCAGTCGTTGACCATTGAATTAATACCACTTATAACTGTTGGAAAATTTGTTATAATAAGATGAAAAATTTTCCAGAAGAACAATAAGAAATTATATTTTGTGCGAATATAGACTTTAATAATTGTATTTCTCTACAAATGTAAATTGTATGGAATCCTTGATAAGGAGTTCTATACTACGCGATGAAACACCCAACAGTAGAATAAATGCAAAAAACGTCAATGAGTATTTTTGGATTAATTAATTTTTTTGCACATACTGAGTAGTTTTGACCAGACTTCATTGTCTCGCGAAATGCTTTCTAGCTTTCTAATTTCTGCAGCATTCATCGGTTTCGTTCATCAATCACTCTAAGGTTATGTCGTTAATCTGCAACATGTTAACAAATATTATTTGCTTTTAGAAAATTGTATTTGCATTAGATAACAACAAAGTTTGATTTAACAAAAATATCATTTTAAATGATAAATTATTTGATAACTGTTAAGCTTTCATTGAGTTACAACATAACTATTTTGTGATCGCGTGAATATTTATATAACCAACAAAACCACTTCAAAGGCATTATTCCAGCATAAATATAAACATATACTCTTCAAGGAATGTAACATAAACTTTTTTCATTTGACAGAAAGCTCAGATAGTTATCAGTTGTACCATCAAAATTCCTCCTAGTCAGTTTCGTTTTTTTTTTTTCAAAGACTTTTCCAACAAAGACTTATTGGTACAACAGAGTCTAAAACTTTATAACTGCGGCATTTATATTCATACTATAATTCCCTTATGATTTTCATTAAGTACTTTTTTATTGCATCATTTCAGCATTTTATTTTTATTCAAAAAACCCATTTTCCACCCTTATTTTTATATTCATTTTTCTTTTGACTTCTCAAAAGCCATATATCTAAACGAAGCATACACAAGCGTTCTTTGACGTATGGCATTCGAAGATTGTGCAATTATTTATACGAGCCGTGTAAGATCGAGAGAAGGGTTTCTCGGAAAGAGGGTCGCCCTCGACACAGGGTTGATGCTTGTTTTATTTATGATCACTGCTATTTTATGCATTAAGCTCTTATAAGAGGGAGTGGACGAGATTAAAATTGAAAACGGTGAGGTGATGCAGATATCCACACTCTTCAAAGCTTTAATTGTTTCGTTTTTTAACAATATTAATATTTTTGAGAGTCGTGGAAAAGGGTGAAATGTGGAGAGTAAGGGAGTGTCGTTTTGTGCTGGTTTCTGAGTAAATATTGGCTTGGACGGGAATTCAAATACAATCAGGTTTGGTTTAACCGCAGATTATTTTGATAATTCCGGATGTCTTCATTAAATTTGGCTAGGTTGGGATAACAGAGACCGTGGGGATTAATAAGGATGAATTGTTGTCTTTAGAATTTAAGAGTTGTGCTTATCTTGTGTCTCGTTTTATGTTTCAAACAAAAAGAGTTATACGGGACGGATTAAGTTTTTCTATTGCCTAATTAATACTATTGACTGTGGAATTTAATTAAATCCTTTGGACTGAACGACAGAGAGCTATATTTACGAGACAATTTTTTAACTTTCAACTTTTATTTAATTAGCTTTTAAATAATGAAGCCTATATGAGAAAACCTTAAATTGTTGAGTTGTAATCAATTTGTTTAACATTGATATCTCTTTCATAATATATACTAAGAAGACATTTCTTCATTTTTTTTTCTATTTTAAATTTTTTTTAAACCACGTTGAAATTAGCTTTGGAGAAACTTTCTTCTATTTCCAATTTATTTAATGTTCGTGAAACTTTTTCCAGGTCAGAAAACAACCTGTATAAAATGAAAAACTTAGTTTAAAGTTAAACTTGGAGAATGAAATGTCAAAAATGTTGGTTTGGTAAAAAAGTGAATTGAGTTGAGAGGAAAATTTCAATGAAAAACTCAACGATAAAATAAAATGTTTAATTTTAAGGTTTTTGCAACAGGAAACGGTTAGAAGGTTGAGGTGATTTTCCAATATTTAATCGTAATTTCCCTTTGTTCTACTTATGTTCGACCGATTCGTATCAAAAACGAATAAAACAATGTTATAAATGAAAGGAAGAAGGCAATGAAAATTTTATTTCGTGCTTTACGATTGTAAAACATAACTTTTTAAGACACGAACGCCAATTAATTTATGATCGCGACGCAGCAAAATGCTAATTCTTGTCGTTTTGCCTTTGTCCCATTTTCATCTCACCCGATTTTTCCCCATGCCCGAAATCTTCAATTTGTCTCGCTCACAAACGTCGAACGTTGTAAAACAAAACGAATATTGTCGAAAGCTGCAAAAGCTAATATTGATACACCTGCTCGGTCTACATTTCTATAGTGTAAGATCAAAAGCCGTGTGTTCAAATCTGTTTTGAGGAAATAAATAACGCTTCGATGGAACTAAGGAGCTTTAACAAGCTTGCCAAAATGACAGATATAAGTAGTTTTACGTGAGCTTTGTGAGAAATGAAAGTAAAAAAGAAACAAAAATTTTATTCAAAATGAATCGACTTTTTGAAAAATTGTAAGACTGCAGTTTTTTCCTTTCTTATATTTTGGAAGATAAAATATAAAGATATGATAGGTAATTAACGGTTACTAGCCCGCTTTGCTGAGCGTCAGCTAAACTTTATTGGAAGTTTAACTTTTTATTGGCTATTTTATAGAAAAGATAATTTTTAGATATGTACAAGTAGAATTTATTTTTTTTAACAGATGAAACTTATTGGCTACCCGGCATTACAGTTGGGCAGACATAGTGCGGAAGCTGACTAAGAGTCAGATTTACCTGTCATATGATTAAGGTCACCATCCCTTGATGGTTCTTAAAAAGCGTTGTTTTTTTTTCTTTTAAATTACCGTGGAGATTAATTCTCCGCTAAATAAGCATGCCTCTTTCTTCTAAGATTCCTGGGTGGAAGCAAATTATTTAGATTTTTCCGTTCATTTGGGTTTGGGTGATATGCAAATGTTTCACTTAGCTTTCCATAATTGTTTTATATGGTTTCTACCGATTTTCTGAAAATCTAATTTTTTAAAATTTTAACCAAGAAGTTAAATCGGGGCACTTAAAGTTTATGAAAAAAGAATAGGGTAGTTCGTACCATGAAAATTTAATAGGGTCTGTAAAGCTTAAAAAAACAACAAGCTTAATAACAAAAACTTCAGGTAGACATTCTATATTTTATTTCTTTGATGCATAGTTCGAAAACTCTAAAAAGAACATTTGTCAGGATCAATCGAAATTTAGCTCTTATTCGAAGTGATCAATGACGAGAAAACGACTACTTGTTTTTCAGTGTTCTTGCTTATATCTTTTCTACTCCTACTGACATAATATTGGATTAAATAACGCCGCGTCCCATATGGGAATCAACGATCCGGCAGTTTTGAAGTAGAAAGGAAAACTTACAAGGACATTACACTTTTCCGTCACCATTCATTTTTTTTGCACAGTCTCACCGGGATTAATGTTCTATTGGCCAGACGAGGATAACACTAAATACTTTCAACTGTGGTGAAGTGAAAGGAAATAACCGGAGAGAAATAAAGTTTTATTTGATTTATCGTTACAAGACAATACTATCGCGTTGTCCTTACCGAGCTTCGCCACCCCGTTCATCTATCGATCACGAACGGAAAAAAGATGAGAGGCTTACAAATTCAGTTTCTCGCTATCGTATTTAACACGATTCGATAAATTGATACAACTGATTTTTAACGCAGAGCAAATATTCGATAGCTATTTTTTAATTATTTTTTTCATTACACACTCTCTTTGCCTAAACAACAACGAAGCTACGTAATCTTTTTATATCTTTCTCACTAATGGAAACATATTATTTTCAATATGTTCCTTCATTGAAATAAATATTTAAAACGTAATATTTTCCGTGTTCCGTTCTAATTTTTCTCGTAACACAATTCTCACTTTTTTGTATCGTGCAAATTGTATTTGGCCGCTCGAAACAACCAAATGAGATTCAAATGAAATTCTGTCACGTCTACGCCTGCAACGTAGTAGTAATTCTCTCCTATATTTGCACCCCTAATTTCATCCCTTATTCGATATAGGCAGTCACCAGCTTACATCTAAAATTACCACGATCAATTTTATACGTGTCTTCTCTCTCTCTAGTTATTGCTCTGTTTGACACTCTTAAAATTCTTCAACATGATGTCCGAGGCCTGGTTGATATGTGGGGTGTAAGGGAATGCAACGAAATGTAACACGGAACTGTTCTGTAGTTCCTGGCCCCGCGGCACGCTGCTCCCGACAGCAGTTCGGGTAAAAATAAGAAGGGTCAAAACTCATTTTCGCGTTCCCTCAAACGTAATGTCATATGAGTGTGTATTGAGCATTTGAGTGCATTACAGGAGTCATTACATTGCACACAATTTTGTCGTTTGAAAAGGGTGGATTGGGATAATAGGGAGGTTTTGTATATAGTCTGCACTTACATAAATACGCTCACTTGTATGCTCACAATAGCATGAAAGATGTTGAAAATGTTTTAGCATAATTAATTTTTCGCTGCAATCAAAAGTGGTTCATTTGAATGCAAGGTTTATATTAAGTAACTTAGGAAATTTCTTTAGAAAAACTATAACTTATAACGTATAACTATAAAATATAATTGTATCTAATTTCAGTCGATAAAAATTTAAGCCGATAGAAAATAAAAAAATTTTAAACGAAATTTCTTTGCGGTTGACGAGTAAGCATATAATATATTATAAGAGAAGTCAAGTTGATGATAAAAAATTTTTATTTTACATTCAACAATATTTTTAAATGACATAAAAAATATAATTCTTTCTAAAGTTTTATAAATCCTACAGGTTTTTTATATCAAATAATATATTTTTACATTTAAAAAATGATGAAAAATAATGAATAAAGTTAAGCTTCAATTTGTCCCAAGTTGTTTGTAATTTACCGCCATAATAATATTTCAAAGACAAAAAACTCAGAAAGCAAAATATATTGCATCTCTCAATAATAAAATTACGTAAACAATTTTAGTTTTTCCTGTTATCCTTGGCAAATGAGAGCTGCTGTAGGGATGGAAGAGAGGCAGTATCCCCTTAAAAATACTGAAGTCATTATTTTTTTTTACTTTTTTCCTATAAGATTAAAATACCTCAGTAAAAATTCGATCATTTTATTAAAATTTAATCATATTGTAATTATCAAACTGCAATGCAAAAAATTGCCTTACCAATAGATTTTTTCACATACTGGCACTGGTTGTTTACATCTAATCGGATATGGTTGTTTGGGACTTCTAAGACTTGTCCAAACGTCTTGTAATCGCTTACGTCATACTAGACGACAGCCAGTTCATTTCGAATTGGCCACGCTACAGAGAGAATAGAATTGAATGCCAAACAAACCGATCTCGTAATAACAATCGCAACTTCATCCTAACAATAATCAATCGCCATCCTGGCTGCTCAGAGTTCAGACCAAGGTTAAACATTATGATCAGGATATTTGAGTACCGCTAAACAATTCAATAATGGAATTACTCATGTGACTAATATCATAAAAGATGTTATTATCAAAACAACGATTTTCATTTAATGAATGCACACTGAGCGAAAATATAGACGCAACTTTCATCATCTGATGATATCCTCCGACGAACTTCATACATAATATGAATGGTTTATAATCAATTTAAAGATACAATTTATCCGAGATTTTTGACTATTTAGAAGATTCTTCGTATTTAGGAATTTCAAATGAATATTTCACGTACTTCCCATACAAAGTTTGGCGACAGGGCCATTAATGGCCCATTGCTTAGCCAGAGATGCTAGTTGTTGGCCCAACATCGGCAACTGTTAACGGCCCAAGTACGGTTGCCGGCTGGATGATAACCCCGGGCCGCTAATGACAGTCGACTATCGGCCGACTGCAGTAAAAGTTACCGGGCCGTTAATGGCGATTAACAATCGGCCGACTGAAGCAAAGGTTACAGGGCCGTTAATAGAAACCAACAATCGGCCGACTGCAGTAAAAATTACTGGACCGTTAATGGCAAATATTATAAATTAATAAAACTACTTAAATACTGAAAAAAATGATATAAAATCAGCTCAACGATTATTATGATACAATCATTTATTCACTTTATAATACATACAATCTTAGTAAAAAATCAGACAAAATCAATAATTAATACAAAAGTAGAATTTTAAACCTGGCGTACATAACACGCACTCTAAAATTAAAAGGGAATTTTTGGTGGTTTATAATGAAGATCCTCTTTCTTATCGCCCATTCTCACGGTCCACCCAACCAGAAAGCCATCGGGCTAATTTACCAGTGAAATTTTTAGATTCCTCTGCATTCTCAAACTTCTCAGTTACAACATCTAGAATATGCAAAATTAATTATAAATAAAATTGTTTTTAAGGCACAATATTTGTGAGTGAAGGAGTTAGAACTAAAATAGTATAAAAGGTGAAAAAAGGAGATTTATTTTCATAAGGGTATGAAAAAAATTTTTATCTGTAAAACCATTCTTAGGATGAGAAAAAATTCTCTAGAAAAATAACTAAATGACTCACCTGCATAATAGAGAATTTCTACTAGATATTTATCCCAATTTTCATTTGCATCGCTTAAGTCTGCAGCAAACTTATCAACTTTAGGATACTCATCAGCCGGTGGATATTTACAAAGTAAAATGCCATTTTCTTCTATAAGAATCCACTTGGATGGAATTAGATCAATGGTTTTTGTATCGTCAACATTTTCTAAAAAATCAACGACTGCGTAGAGTTACTACCATAAAATCCTTCCATCTGTAACATTAAATTTAACTATTAATATTTTTTTATTTGATTATTTCACACTATGAGAAAACTATTAGATTATCAGGTAAATAAATATAAATTATCTATAGTTTAATTTGAGAGAATATATTATTATTCAATTATTAAATAGAACTACTTACTTTAGTCAGAGACTTTAATAGACTGGTTATCAACAGGCGATATAGTAATAGACGAACTATTCTGAAATACAATAATACACTTTAAACACTACCATGCGACTGTATTGTGTTAACGACAATTTCTGTGTTAACAAAACGAATCCTCTTGCCCCTGTTGCCCCTGTTCACCCGTTAAAAGTATAATAATTTACCGCCAGATAGCACTTAAAAGAAGAATATATTCATACTTTGCGTTCATTGGTTAATTTTGTAACACATTTGGAAAGTATTTATATGGTGCGAATATTTGAAAATAATTGACGCAATTGCAGAGAAAAATAAATGCATTTGAAATTTATGTTTCAAATAGATTTATTTTGTTCATATCCATTATTAATTTATAATTTAAATGTTCATGGTATTGTGAATGAATATAGCATATTAGTTAATGTTCAATGATTTTTATTAAATCGTCATATTACGTTTCGTCCCTTTCAGCACATTATTTAAAAAAAAAACGCTTGATCCATTATCAATTATTTTTCTTTTTACACAACTTATTTTATATAATATTAAAACATATTACACCCTAAACATAAGTCAAATATAATAGACTCAAAGTGACGTATAACTCAGGGTGACTTAGGGCCCCCTCAGGGTACTTAGGGTTTATAGTAAGGCATCTAACTTTTAATTATTTGCGCATGAGCAAAAAATTATTTAGCCAGGCTTCGGCCTATTGTTGGCCGACGAACGAATATTGAATGATGATCGAATAGACGGCGACCGGCAATTAACCAGATATGGCCCATTAACAAATTCCTATTAATAGGCCGAGCGTTGATAGCCAGACATCGGCCGAGAAACGGGGCTTTTGTCATTAACGGCGACTTTGTATGGGTTTCTCGGTCGAGAACAATATTCTCATTTCTCGAAGAAAATAACAAAGAGAAAAAGTAAAGTTTCTTTAATTTGTGCTTTCCTTAAATAATAAAGTGATATTTTTTCTATGAAAGCTTTGTTTCTAAACTATTTTGTAGATACGGCCATTAAATTAACGATGACTTTATTAAACAAGTACAATCAGGTTTTGGTATTTCATTTTTCGTTAAAAAAAACGTTGAGTGTGTATTTTCGATTCTAGGGTAGTTGTATTCAAAATCAAGTTTTCTATGGAATTTCAATTGTATTAAGATTCTACAATTCAGAGTTTTTTTTTGTTTATTAAATACAATTACACATAACATAAAAAGTAAAGTTTTATCGACGCTTTTGAAGATAATTTGAAGTGAAAAAAACTGATATTGACATAAAGTACCCTTTATAGATTAATGTTTTCATTAGGGTACCACGGAAAATTGTAATAAAATATCAGATCGTTTGAAGTAGAGATAGTTTGTGGCGCCGTTACTATAATCTAAGAATCGTACAAAGCCTTTTATTTAAATATTTTTCTTGCAAAATAGTATTTATCATTGGGTAGACATTGTATTAGAAAGCATAATAATAACAGACAAAAGTTTGTAAGTCGACAGTTAGAGACAGTTTGTCTTAATGTTTTGTTATACATTTCAGTGTTGTATGTGTGGCCCAGCGATTAAAGTGACGGTCTCGCATGCGAGAAGTGTACGGGATGAAACCACCCGCTATCGATATTTTTTTTTAATTGTACATTCGGTATTTTAAGCAACTAGTATAGCAAAGAAATTGTTAAAAAGGAAAATCAACTTAATGAGAACTGTTTTGTAATTTTACCATGTATGATTTGAATAATGAATATTGTAACGGGATACACTCAAATCTGTATTAAGCTTCTCGTTAAGGATTCTTTTATTCGATTCTACAAACAGTTAATAGCTCAAACTGCTTTATTTATTTTGACCCGTTGATAAAAACTTTATCACAAAATGAGTTTTAAATCGATCGTATCACTATAACTTAAATTACTAGTTGAATTAGTAGTTTACTATTATAAAAAAATTCATACATTTTTCCTTCTTTTACTATTTTTTTTTTCTCTGTGATGCAAACTTTTGCACTATACTTTTATATTTTAATCTGTCTCTGTTCTTGTATTATTATGACATTTTGTATCAGAAATTTTATTTGCCCGATCAAAAGGAAGAATACCTAAAGATTATTGTTAATATTATGTATACATAAGTATACATGATATATACATATAATAAATCACGTAGAATGATGGACTTATGGGTCCCCAGCTGATTTATATACGTAAAATATGCTATCTCGAACATTCAAGAGAGTTCAATTGCTGAACTTTGTATAAGCTTCCAAAATCGTCGGCTGTCAATAATTGAGATTCAAATATTTGAACATTGTCAAAGTTCCCACAGAACAATCTCGAATGTCCCATTCTTCTCCATCGCTATTCATTTTTTCTGTCTTTGTTCTTTTTAGTATCATTTTGGTAAAGTTGAAAAATAATTTTGTGTGTTATTATCAAAAAGAAAAATATTAAAATTAATTAAAACTGATTCTCGAGAATTTGGTTATAGAAAAAAAATTATCTTAAATTATCAAAAATTGCAACGTTTCGTTGACATATTTGTTAGGTATATTTAATATTTATATTAATAAAATTAACAACGTTATTAAAGTTAATGCTTCATTCTTTTCTATTAAATTGGCTTGTACATATGGGGCCGTTTTTTTATATTGGTTATCAAAAACTAACAAAACATTGATTAAGGTATAGTGAATCATTAGACCGAAAAAATTCTATATATGTAGTTTTTGAAATAATAATACATAAAAAAACTTGTACAAAATTTTCTGTATTTGAAAATCATTTTTATATTTGACAACTTCGGTACTATTAACAATGTGTATGTCAATAGAAAATTTTATCTTTGTGTTTAGGGGTATATAGGTATTGTTTGTAATATTTGACTGTTTGACAGTTTACATACATTGCATATAGGTAGGTAAATATGGTAAATATTATTTTAACAGCTTACCATTTTGCCAATGTCTGTTTTTAAACAAATAATGATAATAATGAACATATTTTTAGCGTATAAATATTGTTTGATTGAGGTTGGTTCTATAAATTTATATTAAGCTATATACGATATTTAACATGAAAAGAGCCTCGACTGGAATGTTTCTGCGAAATCTTCTTAACAATCTTAAATCCATAAATAACATAGGATCCTTTTTAATTTTTTAGAATTTAGACCTTTTGTCACAAATAATTAATTTGTCTGTAGTAAATAATTTATGTTATTTTTACTCTCTCGATATTAACTTGACTGTTGTAAGTGCCACGCAAATCTGTCGACGGCAAATTAACCCATTTTCCGTGATCGGATCGAGCTGAAATTTAGCAGGTACCTAAATTCGTTGTCGATGGCAATTCATTTTATTAAAATTTTGAATTGATTTTTGAATCGAATTGATTTTTTTAAAAAATCAAAAAAATGTTACTTAATTTTGGAAATTTACACATATTTAACTATTTTGTTAGAGAGACTCTTAAAAACTTTGTTGTTATGTTATGGGTTAATTTTTTACTTCTTTTAATACTTACGCTCGTAGAAAGAACAACAGTGAATGCGTTATTTAACAATGTGATGAGGAGTAGCCTATACATATTTCATACATTTTGCCACCATTAACATGTAAAAACCGAACATAACTTTTCCCCCCAATAACGAGGGATCAAAACAAACTACCGTATTTTCTCCCCATGTTAAAAAAATTTAAACGTTTCAATCATATTTTTTACAAACGCATCGTCCCGTTTTAATATTAAATGTGGTTTGCATTGACATTTTTATTTCTCACGAAGCTTTATATCCAATGCATCCCATGATAACGTTTTTCTCAAATATAAGCATGGTAATGTGTGAACTTGAAAAACTTTCTCGTTTAATGTTAATATTTATATGCTCAGATCTTCCATTATTTCACATCTTACAAAATCCAGGAGGACGAGCCTTTTTTATTTGATTTTGAAATGATCTTTTTATACGAAGAAAAGTAGAAATATTAAATATTTTATGCGATGACATTATAATTTTAAATGCATGTAAGAAATATGAGGATGAGTGGATAAAGTTGGAAAAGTTTGGAGTATTGGGAAGAAAAGAACAAAGCAGCTTGAAGTTCTTTGTCTAGGATGAGATAAGTTCTTGTTGAAGTAACTTAGACTTTAATATGATAAGTTTGAAAATTTAAGATTATTGAAAAATTTATTCGAAGAAAAGATCTTACGTATCAATAAAAAAATCTAACTGAAAACTTTGATTGGGAAAATTAAATAAAAGAATTTTGAAAATGCAAATATGCATTCATTCTCCAACTATTTTCAAGAAAGTTTGAAAATTAAGCTTAAATTTAGGTATTAGTCATATTTCTAGCTTCATATCATTGAAAATTCAATGACTGCCTTTTTTATTAAATCGACTCAAAGCCACTTATTTAATGCAGCCAACAAGAGATTTTCAGACCACCTAGAAAATCTTGATCCTTTCGTATTTTATAGTTTACTTTCGTCTCAGAAGATAATTCGATAAGCATTCGTTCACTTCTAAAATACCCGTAGAGATCTCGTCTTGTCCGATCGTTCAACCTTGTTTTCCAATCTGAAAATCGCACCGACAAAAGGGTAAAAACGGTAACAGTAAAGGGTGGTTCAGACAGGAGAAAATCTATAAACCAAACCACATCAAATGCTTCCCTCAGACATTCAATTACATAAAAAAAATATCGCATATGGAAAACATGAACGAAACGCAATAATTGAATTTGGCGTCAAAACGTAAAAATAACAAGGAAATTTTATTTAATCTTCGCAAAAAGAAAAAAAATTATTTATTGCCCTCATAAATGTGATTGTAATAAAAGAAATCATAAACAGAGGCAAATATAATATTTTTAATGTGTTTCCCAATATTTCCATTGACTTTCTCTCATTTTTATTTTTGGAAGTGTAAATATAAGTTTCTTTTTTCTTTTTGGAAATTTTTTTTCCTAAAAAGACATTATTTAATTGAATCCGACTTTTATTGTCCTCATTCATTTTTATCAAGATTGTAAGAAAATATGGCTGGAGCAAAACTTTTTTTTTCCTGTTACAAAAATTCTTTGTGGTTCTTTAATTTCATTTCAACATTTCCCTGAGCTTTTCTCTTTGTGCCTCAGCATATTTTTCTATGCTACAACTGTAATGTGAAAATGAGCTAATCCATTGAAAAAGAAAATAAAAGAAGATAGCGAATCGGATTAGTGTATGTTGGGAGCAGCACAAAGAAGGAAATGTAAGGCTCATTTGAACAGAGGACAGAGTACATATTTAGCTATAGGGAAATTATTATAGTCGTTCTTACGTGAGAAATCACGTTTCACATTTCTGGTTTTTCATGTTTATTAATTAGATTTGTAATGAGAACCTGAGTGGAAGGAAAAAAAAACTGTGGGGTTTGTTACTACATATCTTATTGTGTTAGTTAAGTCTTGTAATTATTCGAGGAATGTGAATTTCTAAGACATCTTGGGTTGTTTTATTATAGAGGATGACTTTATTTCATGACTAATCGGAATTAGACTATGAGTTTTGAGTTGAGTTTTAATTAGATTAATGAAAAGCGAAGCCCTTCTCAATACGTTTATTCAATTTTTGTCAACAATTTCTTTTTATTTAAAAAACGTGGAATAATAATAGTAATAATAATTATTAACATAGACGGAGCTAGAGACGATGACTTCACATACTTGGACTCTCTAAAATACATAAAAACTATTCTTATCAAAGATTGGCAACGTCGTTGGGATCGATCATTCGACAAGCTGAGGCAGGTTAAGCCTTCGGTAGGAACGATGGCTATTTTTGGCGACCTCAGAAAAGTTGAGCAGGTGATCCTTACAAGATTAAAGACGGGAATACGAAAGTTACCCACGCTCACATCTTTTCCGGGAAAATGGCCCCAGTTTTCCCGACTTGGAGAGAGTCTATTGACGTTCTCCATTTGGTAAGGTTCGATCCTAGTTGTCCAGCCCCCTCCACTCAGCAAGATCTCGCGAATATGCTGGATCTTAAGAAACTATTTATTTTAACGTTTAACATCTTTTGAAACATTTTAAAAATATTTTTGGGAGTTGTCTTTGTAGTCTTCGTACATAATTGTACAGAGAAAGCACGATAACTTTTAAGGTTTTACACTTTTGATATATTTATCAATAGATTGATGATAGTAGCAAGATTTAATCGATTAAAAACCAAACCATTGTATCACCTATGTGCTAAAATGAATACAAACAAACATTGTGACGTCACATTTGCTCGATTTTTTTGAGAATTGTTGCCGTGTTTTTGGCACTGGATTCAAAAATTTATTTATACATTAATATAACTTTTTAATTAAAAAAAAAAACAAACTAAAAATAGTTTAATTATGAATGTGTATACGATATTTCCAATTATTACAAACATTTTTTTTTCAAAAACCCAAGGACGAAAGAAAAAGTGTAGACTGTAGATTATTATAGTTTTATGGAAACTTTAGCGTTAGTTAAAAAACATAGTTATCTACTACTTGCCACTATTCGAGATTTAGTTTTAGAACTGGATTTACTTTGATAGAATTTCAATAAATGTTATAATAGTGTTTCAATAAATATCGTCGAATCCAAAATCGAGCTATCAATGTTTTTTTTCTAATTCAGAAGGAACCCACAACGAATACAAATTTCAAATACATATTTTTAAATAAAATCTACTTCAGGACACTTCAAACTCAAAGATTTGTACTGGATGCTCGAATCTAGTATACAGGGAAAATTGTGACTAATACCTACGCATTTTTAGTTTTATTTTTACAATTACACCAAATTTTTAAGTCAACTAATTTCCATTTCTTGTCTCACGTCCTTACGTTAGACAAAAGGGCTTGATTATAATAGCTAATAAAATCAATTGTATAATTAATGATGGTCAGATAGCATTTCTTGGTTAAATGCAGATTATGTTTGAGTTTTTGGTTTGAGAATGAGACGAGGAACCCGTATATAAGTAGAATACCAAATAGATATCTCTTTGATGTGGGATTACCTGCAGCAATTCAACTAAATTTACTTCATGTTTGACTTGTCCAAGAACAGATTGCAAATTAATAAAGCGGAAAAAAAATGTTTGACTTACAATTAGTATCTACAGAGAGGATTTCGGGAGTTAAGCACTTTATAAAGAAAAAACGGAAATAACTTATCAAAAAAAAAAAAAAAAAAAAAACGATGTGAAAACCTATTTCAGTTCGTTTGAGATCTTTAATATTTCCAAGATTCCAATTCAACTCATTCTTGATGATTAATAATATATTAAAACAACCAAATATTCCATTTTTTCAGTTCATTTTGGTGAAGTTTTTTCATTTTAAAATTATTAAAACAGTTTAGTTGTTCTAATTGAGATCACATTTTATCGTTTTTATGAGATTTAAACGTACTTTATACCATCTGTGCTCTCATTCGCCTAACTGAAGCATTTAACAAAAGTTCAAATAGGTACACCTTAATATTTTCACGTCCATTTCGTAACCGCATTCCAAATAATCCTATTAACTTCAATCAGTTTAACGTAAACAGCGACGTTAAGTCTTTCAATCGCCCGCCTCCTGTTCTCCATTGTGAAAGCGCTCGGATATTTATTCAAAGGATTACTCTATTTTCGCTATGAAATTAAACCCATAAAAATGTTCATACACATTCCGAAAGAATCTATAAAGCTTGATTGTAAAACAATGTTATGATACATCAGCTAAAAATCAACGAAAAGATGGTTTGTATATAATTTGAACTACAGTTAAAATATAAACATACAGCGATACAAATCAGAGAGGTTGAAACTAAATCGATTTAAAACCCATTTGTGTCCATAAGTTTTCAACAAACTTCAATTTGAAATCTTTAAAAGTGCCATAAATTGAAAATAAAACGCTCCGGATCTTCGAATCCGAAGACAAATGTCTCAGGAAAATCCCATTGCAGTCAATACTTTTGCTCGAAAAAACCAAAATCATGAATTATTTGAGACAACCGCCTGAACAATAATGAAGTATCTGCTATATCGTACTTTCCGTGCAATTTACAACCTCTTGATGGAAGTCACGTCATTAATATTTAATCAAAACAGTCTATGAGAAACTTCAAATGTGAAGTGCAATGAATGCTCGCATAAAATAGGAAAATGATAGTGCAGAAGTGGCGGAATGAAAATCCTCAGACGGTGGATAAAATGTATACCTTGTGCACGTAACGGTGAAGATGCGACGCGACGTATATTATTTATCATAATAAAATGGGACGATAATAAAGTCCTTATGCCAACACGGAGAGAGCATGCAGCAATATGATGGCTTTTTCTATTATTAAAACGTCTTTTTTCATGGTCGCTTTTCGTATGGAAAATTGACGACTTGAGCGAGAAACGATCTGCGATGCAGGGAGACGTTGAGATGTTGTTGCCAATGTAATAAGAATGTGATTTTATCGTAACGATTGATTGAATTGAATTAGAATTGTGAGACTTTACTACATTTTCTGGGAGTTGCGAGAGACTTGTAGTTGGAATGGTTTATGGAAAGTATTTTTTTTTAAACGAGAAAAAGTTCCATTAGATAAATAAAGTTTTGCTTCATTTTATATTCATGTATGAACAAAACTATATTTTCCGACCGCGACGTCTAGCCTAACATTTCTGCCATTAATCTTTTTTTTCCCCGGCTTTTCATGCCGGGATGCGCCACGTACCTGAGTATTATAAATCAGGGGGAATTTCTGCACGTCTTTGTGGAAAAATTTAACAAGTAAGTAAAACCATAAAAAAATTTATGCTTTAAGGTAAAAAACAACATTTTGGAAGTCTTTAATTTTTGTGAAGGTTTTGACATTTCTATCTACGTTTTAAAATCAGTACTTACACTCATTTAGTAGTTTTGTCTGGAAAGTTTTCCGGTAGTTTTGAAAATGTTTTTTTTTTTAGATTTCGATGAGCTCTTTCCGAATTTCAATGTCGCTACCTCGTATCTTTGCCGCTCGCGTCTCTCTTTTGGAAAAATTGAGCCTAAAAACAGTTTTTTGGTAATACCTTCTATTTTTGACTCATTTCAAGATAAAAACTTTAATAGTAAAATAAAACTAGAAAAAGCCTCCTTCAATTTATCGTACAATAAACAGTTTTGGCGTACGAGCGCCGCAAAACCATTACACATAATTAACAGATTACATTTGTGCATTATAAAATGATAAAATTGTTCAACTTAATTTCAAGCGACCATTTCAATGATCAATTTTATGCTAGTGCTGTTTTTACGTTTTAATTTCATTCAAATGAATTTCCTGCGGATTGCCTGCCTACTAGGGATATCACAATTAAAAAAAAAACTCACCTCTACCTCAATGTGGTGTAGAAAAGAATTTTTTTTGGCACAAACTTTACTTTGTAGCATTTGTGCACTGAAACTATTGATTTTATAAAAAAAGATCACCACATAAATTGAAGAAAATGTTCTATAGTTTCATTTTGTATATAAATGTTTTTGTAGTGAAATACGTTAGAAAGGACATATTTTCAAAAAACAATATTAAGTGTCATTTTTCTAAAATAGCGATGCGAGCGGTATAGATACGAGGTGACAAAGTTGAAAATCGGAAAAAGCACATCGAAAGCTATAAAACTACCTACCTTTTTTGAAACTCCCGGAAAACTTTCCAGGTAACTTTTTTTTACCAAACGACTGTACGATTAAGCACAGACATAAATTTTCTTAAAATTTTTCTCATTAAACTTACCAAGTGGTTTAATAATCTCCTTCGACAATTACTGAATCAAATCATTTGTAAAATTGTAGGTATGTACTTCAACCATCAACCCTCGAAGCTGTCACCAATAATTGGAGAGAATTCCCTTCCAAATTTCTCAACATTCCCTTGATTTTCGTCTCCCATTTACTTAATTAACACAATCAGCCTCCGATCAGAAACATTCGATGAAAGACTTTTATGACTTTTTCATTACGTTTATTTGAAAGCCTTACCATGTAATGGTCATCGAAAAAATTAGGTCACCGCGATAAAAAATTTAAATTCAGTGTCCACCTTTTTCAACTTAAAAGCTTTACCACAATGTAAATGGGATATTCAATACAAATCCTAAAAGTTATCTTTCGTAGTACATATAGTTTTTCGTTATATAAGTAGATGTCCAAGGGTCATTGCCCTTGGGAGTACAAGCAAACAACACCTTAAATATATATCAAAACAAATGGCGATTTTACGAGGCAATTATTTCAAATAATAGAAACGAAAAAATTCTTTCAAAACTAAGACATAGAAAGATCGTTTTATCATTTTCATACTTGAGCAAATACAAATCGGTTTACAGCTCATAAATTACAAGATTGTTGTGACACGGTGATGTATTTATAAATCATATTATTTTTCTTTTGGGAACTACGAGGAATTTATCTTCCGTTTCATTTAACACGCGAGGAATATTTTTCGCTGGATAATGATGAGTTTTAAATATTGCGCACATGCGAACCTAACGGGCGCAAATATGAACCTCCCCTATGAGCCACCCCTGCGTTTTGCCATAGTGGAAGATTTACGCGGAAGATTCGCTCGGTTAAATTGAAATGGATTGAAATTTGTTCAAAAACAAAAGACCGAGGCGTTGAATGCGCACACAATGTAATTTGGCACGAAATGATTGAAAAGACTGAAAAAGACATTTTCAAACTTTTCTTTTTATGCCTCATTCAAAAATTATAACTAAATGCAATAAAATAAACTCTTCGGGATTTTCAAAGCTTTCTTGTGCTTCTCAAATACAAGTAATACTTTCAACTGAACTCTGACTATGTACATTTTAAACTTTAACGATTAAAAGTGTCTTAATTTTGTTTTGTTTTTTATTCTAAGTGTTTCATTCAGTTTATGAAATTGATGTAGTATTTAAAAATGGAGTCAAGTAGTTGCTTTAGCCAAGTATTTAAGCTAAGCTTTAGATTTTAGAACAAAGATTTTTTAAAATATAGATTAGCGCTTTATGTTTTTTTCGAACATTTCGTCAATTTGGAAATAATCACAAAGAAGCTGCACTCAGTTTACACAAGCTTTCTCAGCGTTTCCACTTACATCGAATTTCAATATAGGATTTACGAAAAACTACAAAGTACATATTATTTGAAAAAAATATTTCGTCCAACTCTCGCCATATTTTATTGGAGTCAAACTTTTTAGCGGCATTGTAAAAGTCGAAAAAAATCTCATAGTTGAGTAAGAGAGCAAAAAAAATACGTCGAATCGAGAAAGTCAAAGATAACTACATATACGTATTTTGTATAACTTTGGTTTATAATTATTTTGTGGTTGATTCTTTCAACAGTATTTTTAGTATAAAAATAGTCATAAAGTCGAACCTAGATAAACGAGAGTTCAAGGGACCGTGGTGTATTTTTTTTCTTTACGGAAGATTCTCACTTATCTCTAGCTAATCAAGGTATAGGAATGGAGTTTTTCACTTTCACAAAAACTCAGTAAGTATTAGTAAAAACCTATAGATAGTAATTTATAAATGAATCATAAATAGCACCAGTTAAATACGTTCGACTGTCGCTTATGGTCTATAGATGTAAAGATAAGTTATAGAGGTCCATGAGTGAAAAACGATTTTCTCTTATAGAGGTTTCTGTTTATTATTTATTGAGGTTTCGGAGAGTTGAAATTAAAATTACAGAACCTGCCAAATACTTTCACTTATACAGTTTCCTTGCTTAGCCAGTTCTCGTGCACCCAGTTTGACTATATTAGAAAAAAACATTTCTAAGTAGGAATATAGGAATAAGATACCCATTAAGTAATTGTATTCAGAAACGTTTAAACAATTCTTCATATCTCTATAAGGGAATAACTCTTAAGAATTACATTTTAGAACAAATATAAAAATGTAGTTTCATGAAAAAAGTATAAGAACAAGCAAAACGTATTTTTTTAAGGCATTTGTGATTTGTGATTTCATAGTTTTGGAATTCGGGATTTTGTGGATGGTACCGTTACAACCTGGACAAGAGCATTGTGCTATTATGATATAAACAAAATAATGATAAAAGACCTTAAATTAGTTTACTATACCGCCATTAAGTATAAAATATAAAAAAGCTAAAGAAAGGGTAGATGAGAGAATGTATCATATAATGTTTATCTTTTACGGATATTTTCAAATACATAGGTATATAAACTTAAAATTAACTTCAGTATTAGTGTCTTCGTACACCAGAAAGTTGCAGAAAATGTAAGCACATTTCTATTTGGAATAAAAAAAAAATAAACATAAGAACTGCTGAGAATTCTATCCTCAAAAATTGGACATGTAAAATGCATTTTTTAAAGAATCTCTCATTTGTAAAGATACTGAAAAAATGATAAAAATAGAAAGATAATGAATATGAAAATTTATTTTTGTCCCAAAAATTCTACAAAGAAATCGCAAGAGCTTTTCTTCATAAATTTTCTTACTACCTTTAATAATTTTTTCAACTCTCTTTTACAAAAGAGAACAAATTTGGTTATTACAAAAACTGAAGTCCTTTTTATTTTTATGAAGACAAGGTAATAATTAATTGCAAAGTTGAAATTTGAAAAAGTTGATTGTTCAGAAGTAAAGCTAAAAAATCTTTCAATTTTCAAATCCTTGCTAAATGTATCTCACAATTCTCCCAAAAATCCATGTTTCGTGTTTTTATTTTCAGTGATTTAGTCACCAGTATGTCTATGATTTAGTCACAATATTGTGTTATTTTTAGTGAAGGTACAAAAAGTGTTTACAAGAAGTAGATTTCAACTTTTCAATTTTGTTCCAGGATATTGGTGCTAACGGCAAGTCTGTTAATCTTCGAATGGCAACGCGAAGAAAACTCGGTTTTTCTGCTATGGCAATACATAATCGCTTACTTGGGCGTGTTAATTCTGTCGCTTTTATTCGAATTTGTGATTTGCCTGGTGGCAATGCGAGGCAGCATTTTGGATACAGCTCGAAGGTCTTCAATGCAGTACCTGCTTTATATTCGTCTCAGTAAGTCACTCTGTTACAATAATTTCAAAAATTATAAATATTAAATATTTCATTTTGATAATTGTCAAAGAAAGTTTTGTAGTTAACGAGCGTAAAAGGAAACGAGAAAAGTTCTCTTTTGTAATTTCAAGCGTTGTTTTCAATTTTCACCTACAATTTATATAAACTGGAAAACTCATTAATTGTTTGTAGAGACTCGAGCATGTTGAATTGTTATATTAAACTGATTTTTAAAAGACTTGAAGGTTTTTCTAAAAAAATCATTTATACGGTTTATCAAAAAGTAAATATTTGTTTTTCACTTTGTGAATTTTTTTATGTTGTAGCTATTATGTTCCTGGAGCTTTTACTATTAATAGCAGGTGTTGTTTGGATCGTGTACTATTATCGTGATTGCCCTATGGAAAATGCCAAGGATGTTCTTTTAGGTAAGAACGAAAAGTTTTTCATCCACTTTTCATTATTTCACTTGTACAAGAGAGCGAGACTTTTCTCCTCAACTTGCACGGTTAGGGGATGGCTTGAACGATATGTAACAGAGACAAAGATAAAAACGGGAATAATACGGACATCCCTCTTGTCGTACAGGAAAAACCATTAACACCATACGCGAGGGTTGTAAATCAAACGGAATCAAACAAAGAACTTATGAACAATTTTTTTCCCTCTTAACTTTCTCTATGAAACCTGAGTGAGACGATTTGAGGTTGAAATTTGTGGTTTTCAAGATATTTTTCTTGGAAACTAGATTTTTCCACTTCAAGATCTTTAAAATAAATTCACATCTTCAAATTCAATAAAACGCCCTCAAAAAAATTGTGCATACTTGAAATCTTTTTATCGCTTCATCTTCATTAATTTCTTATTTCATTTACTTGATTTTTTCCTTGTTTTCTCTGTTGTCCCGTTTTTTTTTTTATTGGGGACTTAATTTTTTTTCGGTTATACTTACCGAGATATTACAGAGCTCTTATTAGATGTTCTTGAGAAAATCGTAATAACTTTATTCCCAAACCTAATTCACTACAGCTTCAATTAGAACTCAGCTTGAACGTTTTTTTATTAAATTAAAATGCGGGAATTAATTTGAAAATTATATGAAAATTTCTTGTTTCAGTTTGTTGAGGCTTAGGAAAAATATAGTGGAAATAAATCAGTTTAATGATAATTAGAGTTAATAAATAAGGAAAATCAATTTTTTTTCAAAATCAAATTATGTATTATGTATTCTACAGACACAAAATCTCAGCGCTTGATTATTAAATAAGGCAATCTTATAGAAAAAAGCTTTTGGCTGATTAGATTTCAAAGCTTTTGATTTTGTAATAACGCGATAGATTTTTTGAAGTTTATCGTCTATAGTCGAACTCATTGGATCCCAAAGTTTTTCGGTTTTCGTTGTCCATAAAAAAACATTTTTCAACAAAAAATTTTCTGTGGAGCCAAGAGAAAAGATTGTTTTTCCTTAAGATGAACTTTATACAATTAGTAATTTTGTTATATCTAATTATTCTCCAATGCATGGCTATAGTTAGTGGTTTGATACTTAATCTATTTATTTATTTTATTTTCTTATTGGTTTCTGAAGAGAGAATCAAACAACCAACATTATTCAATATTTTTCTTTAGTGACAACTAGAACCAACGAAATTTAAACGATGATAATTGGATCTTGTTTTCAACTATTCGCTACCCGTGACTTTTACACCTAAAATGTAAAAAGAAATAGCTCTGTCTTAAAATAATATTGTCTGAATTACTGTCTTAAACTGTCTTAAAATTCTGTAAAAGAAACCACTGAAATCACTCTATCGTAAAAAGCAGGACGACTCTCGAGAATTTTTTTACAAATATGAAACGTGGAATGAAATTGAAATTTTCCCCTCAAAAGAACAAACTACAAAAGCATCAGTTTTTTACATTCTCATGTAGATTAGTGATTGAAAGATAAGAATTTGAAAAATTGATACTTTAGGAGTGAGACTTAAAAAACGTAAAACTTTCAACCTCTTCTTTGAGCTACTTAGGACTGGAATTGTACTTGCAAATTTATTGTTTTTATCTCCATTGTTTCTGAAAGTCAGTCACGGTACTGTTTATTTTAGAGATTCAACAAATCTAGTAGTTAGACATTTTTGAAATAAATTGTGCTTGAAATTTTGGCTTGTATTGAAGTTACTTGCAAAATCAACGTTTTTCTTGATTTGATATTTAAATATTAATATCTGAATTAAATTTGACTTAATTTTAAGCTAGTTTAGGTCAAATGCCTTGAAAATAAAGCTAAGAAGTGAATCCCTAGTTTTATAAGATCTATAATATCTAATAAATGTCTTAAATATAGTCGACAATTGACGTTTCCAAGCGCTAATGATACCCAAACCATGAAACAATTAATGTTATTTTTAGTTTCTTCTTGCAGCTTTTAAGGCTCTTTTTGTCAAATAAGTCAATGATGGGAACTTAATGTCTTTCTGGCTATAACAATACGTGTTTTGTATTTTTTGCACCTAAAATATACCTACTACATTATGAATTACATAGGTACACCCGTACCTAAATTATGAATTTTTTTTTATGAACAACAAAAATCTTTATGACAAGAAAAAAAGCATAACTATTTTAAATTCGATTGGAAAACAATTTTAAGTAATTTAAAGAAACCTCTCAGTCATGAATTTGATATCTCGGAGAGTTAAAATTTGGGAATCTTAATTTTTAAAAATGAAGACTCAAAGACGTTCTGAGGATGTCAAATGCGACACTTTATGAGCAACTTAGGACTTCTTTAAGAACTCTTGAAGAGCTCTTTTCTTGAGTACAGAAAAGAATATCTTAGATATCTAATGAAGTCAGAAAAATATTTCTTAAAGAGCTCATATTTAAAATGTCTGAAGAAATCAGAAAATTACAAATTTAAAAAAATTGCTACTTAAAAACTAATCAATGGAGATCTTTGAAAATGAGGTCTTTACGACCACCATATTTGAACTTCTTAAAGACGTCTTTCTAAAAAAATACTTCAAGAAGTCTTTCTGACTTTTATGCAGGCTGGGTTATTACGGGGTACATATAGCACAATAACGACCCAAAGTTTGGGAATCACTAATAAATACGAATTGATTTTTTGTGTTGTAATTACTTTTAAACTGCTTTCTTCCTAGTAGGTAATACCCACTTTACGATCGAATCAAACTGTCTTATTTTTGTATCAACTCTGTAGCACATGGTAGTTCAGCTACGGCATACCAAGGCACCGCGATGCACAATTTGGGAATCAATAGTAAAACTGATTAAAAATGTTAACAATTTATTGATTTTATTTTATGGAGTATCTAATAATTTATAGTAACCTTTCAGAAATTTGTTGGTACCACAAAGCTCCGTATTTTGAGCTCTTTAAGCTACTAAAACTCTCTAACTACTCTTGACCATCTTGCAATGCCGTCACAAAATATTCCATACCAGTTACGGAGTAATGAGTTAAATTGATTGGAGTTACTATGGCAAAACTACAATACCAATTTATTTAATGCCAATTTTAAATGAAAAAAATCCAAAAAGGGGGTTTACGTAAAATTTCTATATTATGTACGTTTATGTTAAATCGGTGGTATTTGGGTGTTTTGCTTTATAAAAATGGCTGATGTTGCTTTTTTAAATTTTGTATATTCGTACTTTCAAAAGTTACACAATCTGTACTTTATGTCTGTTACATATTTGGACCCGGTTTTGGTTGTATATTTTATTTCGACTATTGTTACATTGTATTGCATCTATGAGATTATTTACGGGATTTTCATTCCGGATAATCTGAGCGATCAAAATAGCTTAAAATCTAAAGAAAATGTTCATCTGGCCCAGTATTTAACTATTGAGAGTCAAATGATGCAAATGTTCAAGCCTCGCATTTAATATTGTTGTAGAATTTCATTTATATTTGAATAAAAAAAATTTGAAAAAAATCGTAGCTTATCTTTTGAGGGATTTTCAGGGTTGGTGATTTGCAACTGGTGTATTTTAGTCAGTATTTTAATGACTGTTTGGTGCACGTATGACGCGGCTGGACGTTCGTGGGTGAAGATGAAGCAATATCAACGCTCTCTGAGGCAATCCGAGTCTCGATTTCAGTATAAACGAAGTGGAAGCTCAAATCGAAATTGGCGACAACGGTGCAATACTAATCAAGTCTTCAAGCGTAAAATATTGAATTTATTGTAATTTTAGAAAGGTGATTCGAGCATACCAAGACAGTTGGGATCATCGTTGTCGGTTGCTTTTCTGTTGCATGACATCTTCTGATCGCAATCGAAACAGTTTTGCTGATATCGCGAAACTGTTAAGTGATTTCTTTCGAGACTTGGATGTAGTGCCTAGTGACGTAGTCGCTGGATTAGTTTTACTAAGAAAATTTCAAAAGATTGAACAAGAAGCCATCGTTAAAGAAGTAAAAAAATCTCATTTGAAAATTTTAAAACCAATTTAATGGTTCATTTGTTGGTTTGTAGGGAAAAAATGATACCTATGAGTTCCTATCTGGTGTCGCCGTAACACCTCGTACACAATTCTTAAAATTGAATGATCCTCAAGATCTCGACTTATTTCAATCTGTTATTTATTATATGCACTATGCACTGGGTGCATACGGTTGGCCTGTGTTTCTAATGACACGTTCGGCGACCGGTCTTTGTCAATTATGCACGAAAATCCAGTGCTCGTGTTCCTGTTTTCCTTGTTTCGGCGTCGACGAACCTTCTGCACCAACGGCCACGGCTTCCACCAAGGGCACTGCCATCGTGGTCGAAGACAACTGTTGCCAATGCAACTACGCGGCTCTTCAAAAGATGGTCGAAATCGGCGACGTTGAAATCATCTACGCTACATTTCATGTTGATGTTGGAGAAACTCCGTTCTTTGTTGCTGTTGATTACGCTCAACGAAAAATTGTTATTAGTATCCGAGGAACGCTTAGTATGAAAGTAAGTTTTTAATATTTATATAAAACCAATCTCACCCATTTTTTTTAATCTAGGATGTAATTACTGATCTCAATGCTGAAGGTGAAGTCCTTCCAGTAACCCCGCTACGTGAAGACTGGCTCGGTCACAAGGGAATGGTACAAGCGGCTGAATACATTCGTGATAAGATCATCGGTGAAGACATCCTTCAACAAGCTCGACAACGAGATCCTGCTCGAGGCACTCTCGAGTATAGTTTAGTTTTAGTAGGCCATTCCCTGGGCGCTGGCACCGCCAGTATTTTAGCCATCCTTCTGCGGCAAGCTTATCCTGATTTACGATGTTATAGCTTTTCACCCCCGGGTGGTCTCCTCAGTATGCCTGCCGTGCAATATAGTAAAGAATTCACGATATCTGTAGTCGTCGGAAAAGACGTTGTTCCAAGAATTGGACTTTATCAAATGGAAAGTCTACGAGCTGATTTGATAAATGCGATTCAACGAAGTGTAGATCCAAAGGTAAGATAAAATATAAAAGGTTTTTTCACTTTTAATTAAGGTTTATACAAATTAAGGTCTATCCCAATAAATTTTTTTAATTTTTTATTTAATTTAATAGTGGAAAATTATATTTTTATTTTTGAATTTTGATAACTTTGGAACAGTTCAGCGTAACAATAATCTGAAAGAAGGAGTTTAAAGGAAATTTCACACTCTAGAAAACAGGTCCTTAGAACAAAGTTTGAAAAAAATTAAAAAATTTAATAACTGTTATTTTTGAACTCTGCTATCTTTGAAATGGTTGATCTAAGAATCTTTGGTGGGACACATTATAAAAATTTTCTAACAAAACTGGAGAAAAAAATTATACACTTGATTTTAACTATTTATTTTTATTTTTATTTTAGTGGAAAACTATAATGTGTAGTGTCGTATGTTGTGGATGTGCCCCGATGCCGACTTCAGCGATTAATTTGCGATCGGGAGGAGATCGAATTGATGCGTATCAATTAGCAAAAGATGCGGCCCGCTCCAATGCAGTTCATCCTTCTGATTCAAGCATTGCTTTAACTCTTCACCATCCTTTATATCCTCCAGGACGAATTATCCACATTGTGCGACACCACCCATCAAATTCCGAGTAAGTAAACAATTTTTAACTGTCGAAGACCAAAAGTTTGGCTTTTTGATTCTCACGAGCTTCTACTGATGCTTTAACTCTTGATTTTTTTCTTGAAATTATTTTTGAAATTACCTACCGGTATTTTTGGCTAGCAGCTATTTTGAAAATGACCTATTTTTCAGGCAAAAATACGAGAATCGTTGGAGGTATGTGCAAATCGAATTAAAACCTTTGTGTTGTAATTCTTTGTCTCTCTTCTTACTCTCTATCTCTCTTCCGTCTTTTCCTTTGTGTTAGAGGTCCAAGATCCGAAAGGTGCATGGACTTTTGGAAATTGTTCAGGAAACTAATTGATGTTAGAGTTTGAAATGAGATGTGCTACTACTAGCGTGGCTACTACTAGTGGTTGGTGTTGGCGGGAGTTGGTTAATTTGGGCTTTTTCTTTGTAAAAATAGGCAAGCACTTACTAAAAAGGAGCCGGTGTACCAGGCGGTGTGGGTGGAAAACACGGACTTTGACGAGGTGCTGATATCGCCGGTGATGATCCAGGACCACATGCCGGACAAAGTGCTCGAGGCGCTCAACAAGGTATGTTTGCACGCCCTCGTGCCACCAAATAAATCCCGTGCGGAGCGCAATGATGTCCCGAATCATCAGCAGCATGACGATGACTTTAGCAACCACCACGAGTTTAGTAATGACTTGTTTTCAATTATCACTTCCGCGCCGCAATCGCAACGAATTGCGTTGAACAACAACGATGAACACGGCAGTGATAATTATGGCTTTAATGTGGTAGATAAAGAGAATGTAACTGTAAGATAACGGATCGTTTTATCATAGAATATAGACATAAGATAGAAGTTTCACTCGGGATTTTGGTGACCATTTTTGGCACTGGAGTACCTGCGGCACGTATCTATTGAAAATATGACTTCAGTTGACCATAAACAATTTGGCGCCAAAAATTTTCTCCTGAAATGCTCTTTTACAATATATTATTGCTCCACTAGAATAATCAATATCTAGTTATTTTATGTTTAACAAAAATTTTGGCAGTCAACTTTTTTTTTGTATGATAATATCAAAATTGTCCCTTGTAGCGGTAGATAGATTATTAATAAGGATATTACACATTAATACTATCTATTATTACAATTATCATTACTAATAGAAAAAAGAGAGAGCATTTAATACGATTGAAATAAGTGGTGCTAGGACAAAATGTTACGGACAAAATGTCATGGAGACCATGTATAAGATGTTTGAGTATTTACTTATCGGTGATCAGTTGGGAACCGGTACTAGAACACTGCACGAACAGATTAAAACGTTACACTATATATCAACACTTTCAGAAACTAAAATTTGAAATATTACATGAAAAAAATACTCTCTTAAATTAAAATAGGGAAAACTCACTATTTATTGTTCTGGTACCGGTTCCCAACTGATCAACGACAAGTAAATACCCAAATACTCATATTTTGTCTCCATGACATTTTGTCCGGCCACCAAATAAGTGAATACAATTAGATAATAGAGTTCAAATTTAATTTTTGAATTACGAATAGTTAATTAACTATTAATTGTTATATTGGAGAAATAATATATTGCGAAGAAGCATTTCAGGAGCAATTTTTTATCATTTTGTTTTTTGAAAAAAAAAATTAGCACCAGCTGGTTTATGGTCTTCAGTTGGTATATTGATGTTATGATTTCTGTGGTAATATACTTTAGTTTAAGTATGAATCGTCACTCACTAAAAATAGTTAATTGCATAATTGGGCGCAAGAATGGTACGAAATGTCGTCAAAATCAAAAGTGCCAATACGAAGTGGGACTTCTGTAAACTATCTATATTCAATGGTTTTATTTTAATTTGAAAATAGAGCAACTAACCATTTGGTGTAATCGTAGAACGTAAATGTAGATCTTCACTAAATTACACGTTACACTGTTCATCCCTTTTATATTCATAAACGATTTTTTTATAAGTACACCTACTTTATTAATATAGTCACTGATGTATAAATCACTCATTTAATCAAATAGCTTTTTGTAATATAATTCCTTTCATTTCAACATAGATAAAGTTTTATACAAATGCTTTTTAATTTAAACTATTTATTTTCATTTGAAGTCTTATGTTTTTCATTTACTCAAGAGATTTATTTCAATGTTCTAGAAAGCATTTTATTTAAGGGAAAATGTATGACCTAAACTCTATTTTTTCAGGTAGTGAGATTATTTTGTCAGGTAGATACTGGAAGCGTTTTCTTGTAAGGGTGGGTTTGGGGTGAATTTATTTGCGTAAAAGCTTTTAGAGTCTTAGCACGAGGAATTTTGAAGCTTTAAATTGACAAGAAATTTTATACGTGGTATTGGTGTTTAATGATGCGAGAGTAAATATTTCTAAGTCGGGTTGTTTTTGCTGAGAAGTTTATAAGAAGCTTTGAATTTGGTAAAATTTATTTGGCAGGTTGCTTTCATGTAGGGATGTTTGATTTTAAAGTTTTTTTTTTTTAATTTAAATAGCAGTTATACTAAGGAAGTTTTATACAAAGAATAAATTAACTGTTTAAAGTTTCATTACAGTGAAGGTGTATCACTTCTTAACATTACTTTTTTTATATATTAAAAGCCCATTTACAGTATATACAGCTTAAAACTCTTTTTTGTGTTAATATTCAATTTTCTGATTAATGCCACACTAGCTTATATTTTGATTTTCTTTAAATATTGTAATAAACAGTCCTAGAAAAGAGTAGAACATTCTAGGTTGTTCGATTGAAACTTCAATAGTAGACATTCAAACCAATTCATTAGTTAACGGTCAATGGTGTTTGGAAGAATCATATCGAACAATCGAGAAATTTCTAGTACATTTTAGTCACTTTGGTTGCATATATTAGGTTGATGCAAAAGTTTTGACGTTTTTTTTTTTAAATAAAATATTTATTTTTAAATATTTTTATTGTTTTTTTTTTTAATCAATAATATAATTCCCATCGGTTCTTATAACCTTCTCCCACCTTTCTATTAATTTGTTAATACCACTGGAGTAGAATTCTAAATTATTTTTTTTCGTTGGTATCATACAAAAACGTCAAAACTTTTGCATCAACCTAGTATAAACACAAGAGGTCCGCCGAATTGAGTCAGTCTGAAATCAGTCTAAGGGCGCGTTCAGACGGATCAACTAAACTCGCCTGACTATTTTCAATCTTGTAGACTGTAGCAGGGTAAGCGACGCAAGAAGCAAATTGAAAGAAAACTGATCAACTAAACTCGTTCAACAAAAGATTGACTGAATCAAACTTTTGTTGAACGAGTTTTGTTGATCAGTTTTCTTTCAATTCTGCTCAATTTGCATCCCATTCAACTCGCTTGTGCTTCACTTCTCGCGTCGCTTACCCTGCTACAGTCTACAAGATTGAAAATAGTCGGGCGAGTTTAGTTGATCCGTCTGAACGCGCCCTAAGCTTAATAAAACAGTGAACAGTGAAAAGTGCGATATTAGATCAAAAATGATTAATTAGTGATTTGTACAATAAATTATAAATCACTGAATGTAAATTAAAAAATAAAGTTTTTTTGGTTAATGAAACGTTAATATTTCCAAGGAATTAAAAGAACCCATTACGTGAATCAATACAGTTTTGAGAAATTCCCCAGGATATAATAATATTTTAACGGAACGCTCACAAACCTGTTTTGAGCTTCTTGTTATGGGCTCTTTTATTCGATGGAAAATTACAAAACGTTTAATAAATTAAACTGTCTTATTTATTTTAATTTGTTGATAACCAATTTATCACAAAAAATCACTTTACGCTCAGTTTTCAAATCGCTCGTATCATTAATTTGTTCACCAATTTGTCACCACAAATCACCTAATTTGTATCACCATTTATTTCTTAAAATTATCTTTTGTGATTTTCATTGACTGGATTATTAAATAAGTTAGTTGCTTCAAGTTTCTTGTGTAAAGTTTTTCTTAATAAATTTGTATATAAGTAAGTACCTTTTAAGCCATTGTTCATTTAAAATTGAACTGAAAATAAAGTTATGGTCATACTGATTGCCTTAAATTTTGTAATTTCATCATTACCATTTCTTTCTCTTATACTGGATGATAATTTTTAAATTATTATTTTTTTTTTATATTTTTTTTCGATTTATTTATCCAATCTCATTCATATTTGAAGTCATTTTGTTCGTTTTTTCAAGTAGATTACTATACGAGTAGACATTTAAAAGACTTTAAGAAAACAACAGATTTACCTTATTAACTTTTTCCTTGAAACACAACAATAATTAATTTACTTCTTTCTTAAGGTGAATCTGTTGTTACTTCCCTTAAATATTCTCTGAAAACCTATGTAAATTTTCACAAAGCTTCTTTCACTATTTTTTAATTTTTCATTTTACTAAATCTTATTTGCAAATTTTAATTTAATTAATTTATATTTTTTTGTATTATATTTAATTTATTTCATATTTATTTTTATTTTAAATAAAATAATTTTTTATATCTTAAAATCCGAAGATATATTTTCAATTGATTCAACTTGAACAAAGAATCCCTGTTAAATGGGGGTTTAAAAATTGGAAGTCTTGGATTTCCACGTTGAAAATTTAATTTTTAAGTTATTATTTTATTAATTAGTGAACGCACCAAGGGGTTGAAGTTAAGACCTGTTTAAAAAGCACTTTTTAGAGAAAAATCAATGTGTTCAATTCCAATTATTTATAGAGCAAATATTTAAACAATTCCTTTAAATGTTTGATATATATATTTAGCTTAGAAAAATCCAATTAAAATTGTTATATTTAAATGAGTGTTAGACCTTTTTAAATCTGAATTTTCTTAATTTACCATTATTGAAAATTTAGTTTGTTTCTTTGGTTTCTTGGCAAAACTGTATATTGGCTATTCGCATTGATTGGCAACTAATTGTTGATTAATTATTTGTTATTGCTGTTAATGTGTTATTGATTAGGTGATGCATTGGAAAGATCACGTGAAAGACGAGGGGGTGGCGCCCCCATCGCCCTCTATGCCCTCCGAGGCACCACGCGACACCAGGTATTGCTACTAAGAAATTTTTCGAACCCTAAATTATTAAATTGTTCAAGCGAATATTCGATAGTTGAAAGTTCAATATTTATATTATACTTGTTGAGTTAATAGTTTCAACTATTTGTTATATACTATACCAAGTTCATGTATATTTATGAAATTGACTCTTCACTCTCCGCTCTATTTATTTTCCTGTTTGATGGCTCGTTTACGTTATCATTCTATATTTTCTAGAATCGAAAAACGAAGTTGAAATATCTCTATGCCTTTGTGTTGACTTTTGTTGGGAAATTTTTTGTTTTCTAATATGTCGCTGCTATTTTTATTTTTTTGTTTCTATGTTAAGGACTTTGAAAAATTGAGAATTTTTGGTTTTTATTCTTATTTATGTACCTTGATTTCTCTTATTTAATTTGTCTTTCATTTTATGTAAATATTTTTTACACTAAGTTTACAAACAATACAATGCATGAATCAAGATTATTTTCTTGAGCTTAAATCACTCTAAGACAAAAATATTGAATTCAATGCTTTTTTTGGAGGACTAAAAATGGCCAAAAAATATCACAAAAATATCACAAAAATCGTTGAAATTAGTTTTGAAAATGCAGACTCTCAATTCCTGGCTTTTGTATTTATACTTACTTAGCTGGAAATTTGAATTGTTCCACTTGAAGTTTTAGTGAAGTGCAATGTTATTTTGCGGTACGTGACATTTTGACGCCACCGTTTGGCGCAGGACGTTTTCCCGCGGGGGGTTTCTCTTCATTGTACCGGAGTAAAACCAGCCCTTTATCACATAAATACGAGAAAGGCTAAAAAAGTGACCGATTGTTCCGAAAATCTTAATACTTTTGGGTGGCGCTGCAGGCTAGTTGAAAAAAGCTGTTAACTATTTGTGTTGTTATACGAGTCATTCGTCTCAAACAGCCCCCTGTCACTTAAACTTATCTGTTATCATCACTTATCAGAGTTATTATACTTATTATATAAAAATACTTATCATAATTATTCTCATATAATAACAATAATAATTAAAACAATCAAAATAATTTGCCTGACGTTTAAAAAAAATTATTTCTAACCTCCGACCTCCATAAAAGTCTTCAGTCTTCGTCAGTCTTCGTTCAAATCGTTTTTAACTAATATTATTGGCGATATCTGCAAATGCGGTCAAAATAGTTACATTTTTATAACATGGAGTTATAGGGGGCTGCCTAAGACTATGCGGGGGTGGTTTTTTGTATCATATTCCGGATTCTCATTTAAAATTTCAGTGGTTTAGTGGCGCCAAAACGTCCTGCTTTGGCTATTTTGGCACCTTTAATGCTTTGTAGATTCTTAAAATTTTTAATGAAGACATGGCAGAAGTGGTTTTCAACGTTCATTTTTAATTTTTTTTTCTATTTGGTTACTTAAGCCGGCGAAAATTTTTTTCTTTTCAGCAAAGGAGTTTTGAAAACTAAATTCAACGATAAAACATATTTCCTAGGGTTAGTTGACAAAATCAATGTTTTTGTGGCATTATTTTAATTTGCCTTAGGATTTACATATTTTATTGCGCTTTACTCTAGAATTTCAGTCAACAAAGTTTAATTACAAGTTGTATTACAAGAAGTATTAGAACACTATTGATGTAATTGTAAATGTTCTTGCTTCGAATTTATTTTTAAGCTTTATCTCTTTCGAGTAAAACCGTTCTGTTCACAAATCACAAAAATAGCACGAAGCATGTACCAAGGCATAAACAATCTAGGAAATTATACTTATTTAAAAAGGGAAATCTGGGACGTGTAAAGAACATACTTTTTTTCACCTTGATGCTTTTGTTGTTTCTGTATGTAAAACGTAGAGTTGGATGTTGTAAATCGTTGTAGCTATTTAGTTGGATCACCGCGTGGATGTCGTTGACCTTTTCCTCTCAATCAGGTTATAACCACCTTCGGACCCCGCAAACCTCAACGCCAATCGTCCACATCGGCTCCGTGTCCTGCTGATCCGGAAAAATGTGAGCTTCTGGTTGGATCGTCGCCCAAGCCAGTTCCTCAACGGCTCTACCTCGAGACGAGTTTCACCAGCTTACAAAGTCCGACAGTTGACGCCAACTTGTTCCAGCCATCTTCGAGTGTAAATTCGTCCATCAGCGGTAACAGCAACTTCTATCCGGCCAAACTATCTCCAATCCAGCTCAGTTCAATTTTATACCCTGAAAACAACTCAACTTCATTCTGGCAGCATGGAAATAACAACCATCGATCGATTATTTCCCCCGGGCAAATAACATCACCACAAAGTTGGCATCCGACTAACATCCTCCCGGAATCCGAATTTTCGGCTCGAAAAAATTCAGCTCCAGATCATGAGATTTTCTATCCGAATGTTATATGCGCAAAAAACAACAATATTAACAACAACAGCAGTAATAATAATAAGAACAATTTTAAAAATTCTAACCGAAAACCAATCAGTTTTAGTTTGTCTCACATGACAGACTCTTCGAGGAATCTCAAGAAGTTGACACGACCGAAAATTTGTAGTTTAGATCTGGAACAAAGAAATCGAGTCGATCTAATTCATGACGATTGGTTTGGCCTCGCACCTCTGGCAAGTCCCGAAAGTCTCAGCGAAGTTTCTAGTATTTCAAGTCGAGCTAGTGGCCTAGAAAAAACGAATCTAACAGAAGTTATTAGCACGAGTTACGAGCTTAGAACCCCAAAACTAATGCGAAGAACTCCTAAAATTACTGGAAATCTATCCACATGTGCTGACGACATTGAAAATGTGAAATATTTTCAAAAAATTACCCAAAACTCAACGTTTGTTGTGCCGCACCACCTGGACATGCCCGATTATTCACATACCAACTCCAGTGGAGATCTGAGTTTCGAATCAGCTAAAAATGAAATTATCGATCCTACTAAGTTTCAACATCTGATTGATATTGGTTTTATTAATACAAGTACTGAAACGGATAGTTTTCAATCAGCTGAAAACATCCTCGATGCAAATGGTTCGTGTAAAATCCCAAGTGAAATGAACTTGTGTTATAGCGGATGTCCAAATTGCCCGTGTAAATATCAAAGTGAGAAACTTAGTCAATTAGGAAACGGCAACTATCAAAGTATGCGAAATATTTGTTGCCAAAATTATGACCATACCGACTGTGTGTTCGATCCGTACGAAAAAAGTTTTTCAACGTCGACCGAAATCAATTTAAGTTCGAAATCGACACCAGAAATCCGTCTCAATAATCCGAAGTACATGGAGACGCATTTCGATCAAAGTTTTGACTTCAAATCAACAAATTTACAAGTACCTGTTTCTTATCGTAAGCTTCCAAGTCCTAAATCGACGCCTCAAATCCTCTCGCCAACGTCGCCCGAAATCGATCCAGATTTAATATCAAATTTTGCCATTGACTTGAATCTGGACCCGGAAAATCGGTCGACATATCGCGTCGGGACAATCCCAAAATCCGTTCCAGAGCCGGTCAAATCCAGTCCATCGGTCGATTCCGGCAGCATTTGTAAAACTCCGTCAGAACCGTGTAAGTCCGTCAGTTTCAGTCCACAAATAATCAGCTTGGATCCCAGTATGATTCAAAGCGATCAGTTTCCATTTAGTTCTAGACATAACGCCGAAGATTTAAAATCAATAATAAAAGAAACAACGCAAGACTTTCCGACTTATGAAACTAAAAAAAGTCGATCGTTTTTAGAATCGTTGGAGAAATTCACAACGAGGAAAAGCGATCGATGGTTTCTCTTGCCAAAACGGAGTCCACGAAAAACGAAAGTGATTGGGGTTGATGAGTTCCAGAAAGTAGAGGATTTGGTTAGTACACCAGTGTTGGCTTCATCATCATCGCGGCCTCCTGCTGTTATTTCGACGAAGAGACAAACGCATGTGGACGAACAGTGTTTTTCGAAAAATGAATCGCTACCTTTACTAAGTGGACTTAATAGTAACGCGGAAAAAACTTCTCCTGGATATGTGCGAAGGAAAAAGTATATCTATCCGATCAATAAAATAGGACGAAATGAGAGTAGCGTTTAACAATTATATTTTTCCAAAAAGCAGATATGCCTTAGAAAAATGTGGTATTCAGTGTGACTTTTATGAATCGTAAAAAATTATTCCAGTTATTCACTTTCTCTTCAATAATATCTAAAATCCACTGTATCAATCTACGGTTTTCCTTTTTATATACCTAACTTTTTCCATTTGTTGAAAATCTTACAATTAGATAAAAAACCAACTAAAATTTAAAATTTTATAATAAACTAAACTGTAACAGCCACAAATTGTTAATGTAAGCCATACAAATTTATTTTGGAAGCGTTGAGAAAATTTTAATGAGCGTTAGTTGTTAACTTACTCATCAAAGTCCACGTATGTAAAACAAGGTGTACCTGTGATTCCAAAAAGAAATGGTAAGAGGTCCAAACTGACAAACCTAGATTTAACAAATTCTTCAATTGTTATAATTTTAAGATGTTGAACATAAAACTTACAACAACCAAAAAAATTGCCGCGTGAAAACGTAAAACTAACAAAAAACTAAAAAATTCATATAAAAAAAATTAAAAAACGAAAATTCTAGTCAATTGTGTGCCAAATTTAAAGAAAATAATGAGCAATTCAGATGCTTAGTACCTACTTACTAAATATCTTTAAAGTCAAATATTACCATAACAATTAGATTTTCAAATCCATTTAATGTTGAATAACTTTATTGAAAGATGAAGGGAATAAAATTATTGAAAAATATACCTTTAAGTAAGAAATATTTTAAAAAGAATTTTAACACGTTTTAAAAATCTCTTATGTATTATAAAAAATATCTACTTTATATTATATTCTAGTCAGTTGCATTTTCCGAGAAAAAAGAAAACTGTATTACATTATCATTAAGTTATTTATTTATTGATGAAAAAACCAAAAAGATAAAATAACAATTTTAATAAAATTTTTTGTATAAAGTTATATTGAATTTTAAATAAATGCAAAAATATTATTATTTAAAATATTTTGTACTGTCTTATAACATTTTTTGGTTTCCATTTATAATCACTATCAGTGTTCACTTTCCAATCATTTTTTTATATGTTAATGTTATGATACAGACCATTGGGTATTTTAAAATTTGATCATAAATTATATTAATAATTATCGATGCAAAAAACACCGGAAAGAAGTTAGCGTAGAACTTTTATTATTATTTTTTATTAAATTATATGCCAAAAATTGCTCCTTCAGAATCCGTAATTGCTCCAGATGTATAGTTAATGATTAAGGATTAATTCTATTTTTAAAAAAAAAATTCAAACTCAATAAAGTAAATCGCTATAAAGTCCAAAATAGGTAATCACTTTTTGAATTTTTTTTTAGAGCTTTCAATCTGCTCTAATGATTACGCAAATAATAATTGATCATATTTTCGCAATATATTTAATAATTAGTTTTTTTAAATTATATAATTATACATGTATTGTTGTACTATGATTCTGTTTTCGTAAGACCCAACGACAGTTGATGAAGTTATAGTACAACAATACATGAATAAATAAATTTAAAAAATAATTATATATGTATATTGCAAAAATATGATCAATTATTTGCGTAATCAATAGAGCAGATTGAGAGTTTTATGAAGAAAAAAAATTTAAAAAGTGATTATTTTGGATTTTATAGCGATATTAATTGTTGAGTTTGTAAATTTTTAAAAAATTGGATTACTCATTACCTATAAACTATACACCTGGAGCAATTGCGGATTCTGGAGGAGCATTTAAAGAGCAATTTTTTGGATATATTTTAATAAAACAAATAAAAGTTTTACGCTTACTTCTTTTCGGTGCAAAAAACTCTTAAATATTTATTTTAAACAATTGAACATTGACAACAATTAAAAAAGAGCTCCTGACAAAAAACTTGCCACGATTGGTCGTCATGTTTGTGACGTCATAATGTTACAATTACAATAATGCTCATTTAAAAAGTAAATAAGAATTATTTAATTTTTAGAAAAATCTTCAAACAATAATTGTACCTATATGTAAGCCGCTGAGTGCACATATCGATTAACTCCGTAATGCAAAAGTTTGAGTAAATTGATAAAATAGACTTCTGAAATACATTGTCTCTTATGGAAAAGCTAAAAAGCAAATTGTCATTTAGACCTGTCATTAGTTATTATAAGAAAAATTTATTTTGGATATATAAAGGTAGGAGCCAACCAAGTGTTTTGACATGATTTGTAAAAGTTAAAAAAGAGGAGTTTATCGATATGTGCACTGACCGGTTCATATCGTACATTTGATAACACCGCCACCGTCAAAAGACCTGACTCAAAGATGTGATAACTGATTTTCAATGCATTTTTGGAAGGTAAGCATGAATCCGTGATAAGTTTTTCTCCATTGCTTTTCAATATTCAGAAAATTGAAAAAAATAGCCAACGCTTATAATTGACAATATGCTATTTACCAATAATTTTTGGACGCTGAAAATAAATCAGTGACCAGTTTTTCCCCAGCACATTTCACTCTTAGGAAGTTTTTGGACCAGATCCGTTTTTTTTTTCTTTGAGGAGGAGGAAAGTTACTCAGCATTTTTTTGAAAATTGAAGGTTTCACATTGTGCTTAAAAAAATACACCGGAACCCATATATATTGGGTCAGATACTTTGTAAAATGCATTAAGCTCGACATATAATAAATAATAATACAAACTCATGGATAGGTGCCAGGGAATAAAAATGTACAAATATAAAGGTAAATTGTTAAGCACGTGTTTAAAAAAAATATAAGAAAATAATAATTATAACGGCAAAAGTAAATTCCAGATAGTACAATAAAAATAGTTTGTTTCCGTTTAAACTACTATGACAAGTATGGCATGATAGAAATCTCAATATCCATTAAGAAAATTTCATACTTAAAAAAATCTGATTTTCAGACAACATTTAGTTAGGTAAGAAGGTTTTTATCATTTCTTCTAGCCATTTCCATAAAACTAAAAACAAAAGCGTGATATTATTCTATTATATTTAAATTTATAAAATCCTATTGATATTCAAGTATTTTAGATCGTAATGGATTCAGTCACGTAAGGTTTTATCATTTATAGACAGTTATTAATCATATTGAAACAAACGTATTTACCGTGTTATGGGTGACCATACGATTGGATTACATTTTTCCGGAGTACACCATTCTTTTCCTTCCAAATTTGAATCACAATTCCAAAACCCAATTTCTTGGGCCGTCGTCATCGGCTGCATATACATTTGACAAGGCCCTTATTTTTTTAAATTTTAGTTGAATTTTCTAGGGGTAAGCATAACAAATCTTTGCCTTACCGACTGGCTTAACAGTGCCTTTTTGGCGTTGTCGCTGCATACGATCATAGGAACTATGAGCATAACCATCGTCATTTTGTATGTAACAATCCAAATTATGCAAAATATCCACTAACTTTTTTCCTTGATTTTCTAAAACATAATAAGAATGGCTATACTTTTTTCGTATCAAAATATAACTTTATTGTAAACCTTTTGATTCTAAATCTAAACACGGTTTGCTTTTTTTTGGCTCGATGAAATCATCCCGTTTAAAAGCCTTGAAATAATCAGAATAACCATAACTTGTCAACCCAAAAAAGTCCATTTCTGTAACGAAACATAGAGAAATCAATTCTTTTGAAATATTTTAAAATAAACATATTTCTTAGTTTCCATAGTATAATTTGTTGATCTTAACAATCTTACCTTCGCTAGATTCAATTGAGTTTTTACTGGTAGTATATTAAGATCTAAATGAATATACATATCTATAACCAAGTGATAAGTAAGCCAAAACTATGATAGTAACATTTTAAACTTGATAACTTAAAAAATAAATTAATAAAACATGATAGAATGAATCTATTGGAACTGTAAATGTATTTACTAAAATTTTATTACTACAATTTTGGAAATATAATAGGGCCTTTGGTTTTAAAGTAATAAAAATAATTTTTTTGGCATGGTAAAATACGTTGGTTAGATACAAAAACAAACAAAAAATTATGAAAATTATATTGCGATGAACAAAATAAAAATAATAATGACAATAACTAATTGTTAAATAAAAGTGAAAAAGCATTCGCCTTTAAGTGTATAAGTGCTTTAACAATCTCATAAAAAATCCTGTGTATAGCCATGGGCTGATTCGAGAAACAAACTTATTAAAAAAAATATTATTTTAGTTGCCATTAGAGTGTTATTTCGAGTATCATTATTTGATCTTAGAACTTTCTACTGATAAAGAATTATTGTAACTGAAATATTATAACCGAAATTGAAAAAAAAAACTGGTTTCAACAACAATCCAGACAACAAGTAGATAATGAGAGGGTATTTTAAAAGGAGGTGAGATACCCAAAAATAGTGCATACCGTCCGCCGAATAAGTATCTTTATAATTGTAAAATTGGTATTCAAATTCACCCACTAGTAAGAAATAGTAGGACATTAAGAAGATTTAAAGGATGGAAAAATTTAAATTTCGCCGACTTTGGACTTAAATTATTTATAATATCTTTACAATTAGGTATATTTACAAAAAAAAAAAAAAATACCTACTGAAATATAAAGTTAAACAAAAAACAAATGTAAAACCAAACCATTACCTTACTTTATCTTCAGATACGTATTTCGAATGCCATGAAATCGTCATCAGTGGATCAAATCGAAGTGTCTTCTGCGACTATTCCGTAGTGTTTCACAAAATAGTCCCGAACTCCCGAATCGACCACAATTTATAGGTCATTCCAGTTACTTTCTCTTTTCGTTTTACTGCAGTTGTGTTCCTTTTGTCTATCTTCTTCGTACCCTTTCCCAAAAGGCCGACAAATGCCGAGTCCCTGAATTGGTGCTTTCTCCCAGTTTAAAACTTTCGCTGCTTTTTATAGATACTTTCAAGAGCATCTAATCTTTACTGTTCTGTAGAATATTTTTTAAAAATTTTTACTTCGGCTAACATGTGACCTGTTTCAATTGCATGTTCCACAATGCAAAATTTTTCCACTTTGGCATATTTTATATTTGCTAGATGCTCCTAATTGTATCTCGTTTCTATGTTTCGCCTGGTTTGTCCGATATAGCTTTTCTCGCATTCCATACACGCAATTTGATAGACACCTGAGGAGGGCTGTTTGAAATAAAAAACTGATGGACGTCCCCACATTAAGTCAAGAGGAAGAATCAAGCAGGTGGGCAAATCTAACATATTTCTCTGGGGTTTCAAATAATATTTCAAAAATTTTGAAACAACAAAACACGATATAAAGGCAGGAAATGACAGCTAAACTAAACGATATTTTTCACAAGTGCAAGGATAGGTACCTGATCCTACATAGGCTACCTTTAAAGAAAATAGTCGACAAATTTTCTTCCTAAGTCAAAATCTACGATGATCATTAATATATTTTCTAAAATTTTAAACATGTTATGAAGGCTTCTATATAATTTAAAAATATGAAGCAATTTTTAAAATTATAGTCTGAAAAAAAAATTAACATCCGTCTTAAAAGGGGAAAGGATTGATTTGATATTATACGGATATTCATAGATAAATTTATTCTTTTAGTGTAATCGAATTCGAATTCAAATTTTTTGAACACTGATTATTTGATAGAAAACATCTTTGTTATCCTGTAAAAAATAAAAAATCATAATCAAGATTTGAAGAGTTTAATTTTATAAGAAAAATCAGGTAAAGCTCTTAAAGCTTCGTTTAATTTTTTGCATGTAAGATGTGTATCTTGGAATGCCTATAATAAAATTCCCCAAACACTTGGTTATATTTTATAGGAGAGAAATCAAAACAGTAACTTTGCGTAGAAATTGTTGGTGACATTGCTTCAACGGCTGATTTGAGCTGATTGACAGTTGGCATCAATGATGTCATTTAAATAAAATCGGTTTCTCGTGTTTGAGTTTTTAAGTTTATATTTTGATATTTTATCTTAGATTTATCAAGAAAATTTTATTAAAAGAACCATACGTTTTGCTTTCATTGCATTACATCAATGTTTAAATGAACGCATCAATAAAAAGTTAAGATGAAGAGAAAAGTGATCGAAACTCCAATCCTATAACCGTTATTTTGACGTCACTCCCTAATTTTAAATAATTTATATATTTAATGTTAAATAAACCAAAAAAGAATGAAAATGGATTTAAATATCAGCGACACAGATTTGGCTGAAAAGCTACGAAGAGAAAATCCTGAACAATTTCATACCTTGGTTCGAATGCACTTATCCTTTGTCCTTGATTTACACACCGACGAGTAAGTTTACCTGTAAAACCTCTTAAACATTCCATCAAAACATTGTATATTTATTTTAACTACAGAAATGAGCCAACCAACGAAAAAACTGTCAAGTTCAAGAAATGGAGTTTATTTCCCAAAAAGAGCAAAAGCCATAATAAGGGTGTGATGGAGGGCGCTCCCTTGACACAAGAAGGAATCTGTCAAGTTTACCAGTTGATTGAATTCTTAACGAAAGAATCAAGTAAGTTTTATTTAGAAAAATGGAACGATTTTTTTATTTCTCGATGGTTGTTTTATTTTTAGATATAAGCCAAGAGGGAATTTTTCGAAGGACCGGATCAATTAATCGACAACAAGAACTTCGCGCGTTACTCAATTCAGGAACTGCATTAGATCTAGATGCAGGAAATTACAGTGTTCATGATTGTGCTTCAGTATTAAAAGGATTTTTGGCAGAGTTACCCGAGCCTTTATTAACAGACGCTCATTATCCTGCTCATTGCCAAATAGCCGGTAAGTTATACTTATAGGCGAATATTGGGTTATTTGACTTTGACCCTTTATAAAATTGCCTCGTTGGGGTTACGTTTTAATAAAATGAGTCGTTCGTCTGCAAATTTAAGAGGCCATAACACGTCTAAAATGGCTTTCATAACCAGAGAGAAGACTTCTCTCTGTCATAACTATAAAAAAAACATTCATGGGAAAGTGCACGAGCAAATCTGGGTTAGTCAGAACGGTGCTGGGAAGAAAACTTTGTAAGTGAGGGTTTTTACCAGGCCTCATAATTTTAACTCTCTAAAACCTCTGTAAGTGAGAGCAGAAACCTTTGTAAAAGAATATCAATTTTTTTCGTCGATAACTGAAACTGCTACCCTACTTGTTTGAACCTCTGTTTGTAACAGTTACGTATTTGATATCTGCTATTTATGACACATTTTTGAATTATACATGTAAGGGGGTATTCTAGTCTAGAGGCCCGAATTTCGAGCGTTTTTTGGCAATTGATAAAAAAAACATTTGATATTTTTACTACCCATTTTTTTATCATTTGTTTATTTTTATTCAGAGAGTACACAAAATTAATTTAAATTTTTTTCGAGTTATGCGTCCTTGAAGTAGAGGGGGAAAAAAAAGGCCGTGTTTTTGTCGCCATGATTTCTACCCTTGTGGTCATCTGAAAAATAAAACAATGATGGATTCTTGATAAGTACAAATGTCGCTATCTCACGAACCTGCAAAACTGAAAATAAAAGAATTTTTTATAGAATGGCGGCTACTCAAAAATAAAGGTCAATTTTTTAACTATCGAATTTTTTAAAAATATTACCAACTAGCTGATACCCACTCGCTTTGCTGAGTGTATCTAAATTTAACTGATTGAAAGATTCCCCACGTTCATAGCGAAATATAAAAATTAATTTATTTTGACAGAAAAAAATGATAGATACCAGACTTACCAGATTCAGACTTTAGATCCAAAAAAAGTTCATCAAAATTCGTAAAAGTACTTTTTAAGAAAGAGATGTTAGCTGTGTCACATCAGTTTCTATACGATTTTTAGTAAAAAAGTACCTGTATTCCTTTCTTTAGGACTTGAAAATCTTTCATACCAAACGTCATTTAAAACCGTTCAGCTATTTTAGGGTACATCCATTAATTGCGCGAGGCGTTTTTTGCGATTTTTAAAATCCCATCCCCTCCCCTCTGGTAAGATGTCATGAGATTTGGCATATATCATTCCCCCAACCCGCAATCTAATATGATATTTTTCCCAACAAAACAATACGTGATATTTGCAAGACCTTCCCTTTCCCCAAAGTAAAATTAGATGAGATTCGGCTCGACCCCATCAGTCCCTGAACGCCTCACGTAACTAATTGATGTTTCCTTAAAAGAATAAATTAGTAGCTATCCTACAGGATCTTTAGCAAAACTTCATTAAAATTCGTTTCGTTAAGTAATTGTTAAATTTTGGAATTTTTAGTTTATTATTTTAATACGTTTATTTCTAATTAATATCTTCGACAATGAACAATGAAAAAATTCAAATATTTTAAACAATTTCATTATTAATTTTATCGGGTGTTAAATTGAAATTCATACTTATTTCCCAGTAAAAATTGTCAATTTTTTAATTTCAACTTTGTAGAGATTTCCTTCGTTATTATGTAAAATTGGAAGAAAATGCGTTAAATTTCTATTTCACGAACTTTACCGAAACTTTTTAAATGTACGGTTCCTGTAGGATATTATTGTTTTGCTATCCCATGGAAATCATGCATTGTTCTAGCCTTAAAAGTTAAAAGTAAGCTATATCATTCTCCCCCAAACTATCACATTACAAAAATCATATCAATCTTTAACTCTGTGATAAACAAAAAACATATCTATCCCACGGGAATAGTACATTTCTCCTGAGTTAAACGTAGATCAAATATTCTTAAGGAAAATGAGTTAAGATTCTTTTTCGTAGACTTTAATGAAACTGCTTTTAAATACACGGCTCTAATAGAATACATACTTGTTTTGTTATCCCATGGGAACCGTTTATTATTCCGGTATGAAAAGTAATCTATATCATTTTCTGGCCCCTAAACTACCACATTACAAAAAAGGAAGTTAATTTTCTGCTCTGTAAAAAACAAAAATATATCTATCCCACGGGAACCGTACATTTTTTTCTGGATATAATGTTAAACAGGATTATAATCTATATCTCTGCCAAATTTCATCCAGATCCATTCAGAAATTTTTGAGTGAAGGAGCAACAAACATCCCTACATTCATCCGTACTAACTTTTACAAACTCTTCTACAAACTTTCACGTTTATAATATAAGTAAGATTTCAAATTTTCATTTTTTGTTGATTCATGCGATAGAGAGATATTTAAAGAATATTCATGCCAGATTTCAAGTAAATCGGCTGATTAGAACTTGAGATATTTTGACTACCGTATCGAAAAAAGTAGTTTCGAGAAAAACGCGTTTAAAGTTTTACGTTAAGTTTCAGGCAGCGTAACTGATAGAATAGTACGTATAACTTACATTCTCTTAAACCAGTCGTCCGCTCAACCCGGCTAGTTGCCACGACATTAAAACGGCTTTAACTTCGGAAATAGTTTGAATTTTGAAAAATCCTTTTAGGGAGATATTTTTGAATATCTAAACTATCGGATTATGAAAAATCGAAATAAAAATTCGATTTTTCAAATTTCTAGACAAGAATACCCTCTTAAGCTTATCACTGCATATTTGTTGTATGTATTTCCTACAAACCTCCATAAGTGACAAAGGCCATTCTTGAACCTCTATAAGCTAGAAATTCAGGTTAGTGACAATCTTCCACAAGTGAAATAGAGACCATAGTTATTTGAATTCCAGCTTAAAATAGTAATTCTAATAGTGATTTTTTTGTTTTAGAATTATGTGGAAGTATTCCGAAATCAGCGACCATCACAAATGAGTCTCGTTTACTACAATCGTTACAACTTCTTTTATTACTTTTACCAACTGAAAATCGGGTTTTACTGAAGGACGTTTTACTATTATTAAATAGAACAGCATCTTTTGAGAGCCATAATAAAATGTCAGCCGATTCCTTAGCGACGTTATTTACACCACATTTATTATGTCCCAGAAAGTTAACGCCCGAAGCACTTCACTTGAATTCGCAGACTATGTCTGGCGTTGTTTCTTTAATGATCAAAAAAGGCGTTAGACTGTTCGATATTCCCCCAAAATTAGCGACAGATATTCGAGCGTATTATCTCGAAAAAGAGAAAAGAACCGGATTGTTGTCGCCACGTTTGAACGATTTGAATGAATCTGTCACTGATTCATCCGCAGCGAATACGGTTTACAGTTTTGTCGACCGGGAGCGTACAGCTCAAGCTCATCGAACAAATCCTACTGAAGATGGGCTAGCCCAACTTTACGCCTACATTCAGTCATTGCCGGAATCAAGCAAAAAACGGAAACTTATCAAACAGTTTAACAAAGAAAACGGACCGGGAACCCCTTTGACCATCCAACGACAAAACATAAAAAATCTACGATCGAAAAGTTTGGGTGATTCGATCAAAAAGCACATATTCCACAAGAAACTGAATCAGGCCAATTTGAAAAAGCCAAGTTTGCTTTTGACGCCCATTTCGTCGGTGTGCACGGGTCGCAGTCAGTCGATTTCTTCATCATTGTCTGAATCGAATGAAGGTTTGGTTGATGTAAGTTACAAATTTAAAAGTATGATCGCTTCTTATTATCCTGAAATTGTTCGAGAAAATGAAACTTTTATATCGTCACACTTTGATGAAGTAATCTTGCATGACATTTTTTTCTCTTCATAACATTTTCTTTCGTTTTACTTTTCAATGATAGTTTTTACATTTTTATTCGTATTGTATATTTTTGATAACGGGACGATGCAATTTATTATTTTATGGCGAATGCTACTTACTTTTTTTTATTCCTAAATTTTGATTGTATAATTTATAGGAAATTATTAAATTTATTTTGCAATTTGCGCGACTTGTATTTTTCATATCCTATTAACCCTTCGAAGGGACCAAAAGGATACCCTATTTTAAAAAAGACATCTACACTTGGTTGAAATTTCAATAAGTACACCATTGACCATAGTTTTTTATTTAATGATCACAAAATTTCAATAGGTAAAATCTTGAAGGAGTTATCAAAAAAATTTCTCTACTTCAACGTTTCAAGTAGTAGATTTGAGTCATCATTTTTTAATTGAAATATTTTAGTTATACAACAAGGGAGGTATACAGTGTGTACATGCTTTTTTTTAAATTTTATTAACGTCTAAGTTTATATGATACGATAAAATTGGAGTTAAGCGTTACAAATTATTAACCCACATAAACAGTCCATGTAGCTCTCAAAATTCGAACCATTTGTTTCTTATACTGTATTTGATATTATAACATGCATGATCTCATTACTAACATAAATAAATCGAAATTTAAATTTTTTAAGCATATTTGTTAAGATTGCTATATTGTAGCCATTACTAAGCGATCTATTGAAAAATTTGTTCTGATTTTTCATTTTTTTTTTTACAAAAACGACTTTAAACCGATTCCTTATAAGAACTAAAAATTTGCTTACTTCATCGTTCATTCAATAATACTCAACACTTTTCGATTAGCGTTGTTTATTAATACAGCCGCTTCGTGCACTAATAATGATGTGTAAAATTTTATTTTTACAAAAATATAGTTTACTAACTGATAACCGCCCGCTGCGCTAAGTAATAGCTAAATTAAACTTATTGATTAATAGAAACATTCATATTAAAAAAAATCCTTTCAGCTATTTTAACATTAGATTTTTTAAATTATCAATATAAATAAGTATAATGTAAGTATAAAGAATCTCTGCTTGTAATTTCTTGATTCGTTCATTTGAGGGCTTAAAAGACTACCTCAGTTCCTTATCTTTGAGTCAATATTTATTTTTATTAGGGTATCCACCGTCCTTGTCACAGGTGGTCACACTTGCGAAGCCCTCTCCCTTCTGGTGGCAAATTAAATTAAAACAGCAGTGGGTATTTTCAAAATTTTTTTAATCTAAAATAATTTTTAATAGAATTACTATTAAGTCAAATATTTTAGATGATGGATGAAACAAAAAAATAAATTGAAATATTACTAAAATTTTAAAGTTTTGTGTTCACATTTAAATTTCGCGTTTTAGTAATCGAGATTTTGGCATGTGACATTACAGACTTTTGATTCCCTCTACCTTTTATCACTCAATGTTACATTTTGTGAACCCCTTACTCCCTTAACGGGTGACGTACTTTATATATGACCCCAACGTATTTAATGTTTAATTTTTCATATGATATTCTTATAAATTATCCTCCTGCTTGCATCAAGCGGATTTCGTAGTTTCTCCTATCAGGGGCCATCCATAAATTACGTCACACGTTATGGTGGAGGGTGGGGATCGACGAAGTGTGACATTGTTTGACAAGGGAGTGGGAGAGGTCCTAAATTTCGTGACGTCATATTTCAAAATCTATTTTAATCTAAGTGTTTAAAGGAGTGGGTTCAAAGTTCATGGACTCAAAATGATTAAGTTTGATCTTTTATGAATATAATTAATCGTTTTTCTTTTTGTTTATTGCTTGAAATGTTTGTTTTGATGTTAATTTTAATAAAAAAATAATTTAAATTGAAATAAAATAAATTTTGGTATTGCTGTTTTAATTCAATAATTATTTTTAGATGTAAAATTGTAAAATATGTAACGTCACACTAAGGAGGGGTGGGTCTCACAAATGTGACTAGCTGTGACAAGGAGGGGGGTGGTGGTCAAAAATCATAAAGTTCGTGTGACGTAATTTATAGATAGATACCTCATAGACAAAGATTTATTTTCTTAAGCGAAATATGTATTTACTTAATTTATTAATTGTAATGTGAACGAAGTCACGGGTAGTCACCCGTTAATTTATCAGAAATCGATAAAATCACAATTTAAATTGCATGCTTCGGTGCAAAGATGTTTAGTGTTCTAGTTAACGTTTAAATACTGTATATTCTTTAAAATTCGTTAGCAAATAATCACATCTTTAGTAGAATTTTTACATCTTTTAGGTACATTTTCAGTTTTAATTTTTTATGTTTAGTTTCGAAAAAGTGCACGAGCAACTTATAATACAAATTACATGACTCGGTGCTTATACTGAGTATTCTCAACTAGCGTTTACACAATGTATTAAAATCCGTAATAATTTTTTGGACTTTTAGTAGAGCTTTACGTTTTGAAAGCACATTTTAAACCTTCTTCTTTTGTGTTTAACACCGAAAAAATGCATGAGTCAAACTCACATTTCAGAAAGAGGACAACATTCAAGTCAATGAAAACCAAACGGAAAAGTTGGACGTTGATAATGACCAAGAGAACATACCTCCGACGGAAAAGTTGTCTTCACCTAACGATTCTCTTGTGGTTGAACGAATATCTAACACTAATTTAACCTTAGAAGAATCTGTTGATAACTGTCTTGTATTAACAAACGGAATTTCAAACCTATCAAACGATGAAACGCCGTTCTCTTTGCATGACCATGTCGAGTCGATAGAAGAAGGACAAGTTGATGCGAAAAATAATTCAGAATGCGAGCATTTGGCCTCGTATTTAACAAGCACCCCGGCAGCACCAACTGTTCCTTCTTCTTGGATGTCGAAATATGTTCGGCATGATTTGTCTGATTTAAACCATTCGAACTCGGTTACTTTCACACCGCATGCAATTGGCCGTAAGTCTATGTCTCCTATAACACGTTCTGCTCGACGCATGTCGAAAGCCATGCAGGTAATTTCTAATTTTTCGATTTATGATATTCAATAAATCACATTTGTTAACTTCTAGGAATCGATTATGACTCCTCGATCTCGAAAACCAGTTTTATTAGTTTCTGGAACCAACATTTGCCAGTTAACTACAGCATCTCAAAATTCCACTAACAGTATTTTGAATTGTTCAAACATTCAAGAAGACACGGAAAAATCTTCATCATTCGATCAATCAGAATCGAAAGACGAAGACGCAATTTCTTCATCTCAAGAAAAACTTCCTGATAATGCGGCAATTCCAACCGATGATACTTCGTTTGAGGACATGTCGAAAGACGCAATTTCCTCTGAAGATATTCTAACAGAAAATGAAGATAACTCGGACCAAAGTATTCAAAATCACGCCAAGTATTCATTGATGTTAAAAAAATCAGTTAGCGAACCGATTGTTCGGGGCGAAGCCAAAATTCCTCGAATCAATTTAACTGATGTTCCTGAATCGTTGACGACAACATTTCGAGAGTATTTACTATCGAGAAGCGTTCAAGTTTCTCATTCAAGCTCAAGCTTGTCGAGTATAACAGAAGATGAGTTCGATGGGGATAAATTAACCGAATCCATGCTGTTTTGTTTGGATGGAAACGATCCATCAATGCTCGATTCGAGTGATGAAAACTTACAAATTAATCAAAGAAAACGAAGCTTTGTAGCAAATACAAAAAACATAGAAAACTCCAAAGAATTGACTTTGAAATTAAGAAAACTAAGTCAGAGCGGTGACATAGTTTATGAAACTTCTTTATAAACTAATTAAAACAATGAAATTATTCGTAAGGTGCCTTAACTTAATGTCGATATATAATTTTCAAATTATTTTTTATTAGAGGAAAAATTTTATTTTTAAGTATGTAATTTTAAATATTTTTAAAATGAATTTAAAAAAAATATAATCTATTTTTAGAAACGTATTATCTAGAATTAAAACATGTCGTCTTGATTTAGGTCTGTCATTAAATTTAATCCCCGTTCCTTTTGGGCTTTTTGTTTTTGTTTTAACAGATCTTGTTTGGATTCTTGCTCACGTCGTTGAGCGTCTAAAATATCATCTACGGAAACTTCTGTGAGGGGTAGATTGTCTTCCCTTTCAGGATCCTAAATAAATGTAAAATTCATTTGAGAATTTAAAATAAATTCGAATTAAAAGTTAACTTACTATTTCACCGAGGAGAACAACATTTTCACCGCGAATAATGAAGACTCCTCGTGGAATATCACCATATTCCTTACCAACATGAATTCGCTCGATTGTACGATGTAGAACTAGATTAGCAAATTGGTCTACACTACGTAAGTATCCTATTAAGGTCCTTCCATCCCGTAACAATACCATCAGTTTTTCTAAAAACAAAAATCAAGTTAAATTCCGGTTTTGTTTTCTATGATTTGTAATTATTTTCATGGTTACTTACTATCTAGTTCATCTAGTAAATGAGCTGTACCGGCTAAAGGATTACTCATAATTATATTATTTTCTCGAAAATTTTAAAAAATTAAAAATAATTTCGTTACTTTTATTTCCAGCTTTTCATTTATGTCAAAATTGAGAGGTTAGAAATTTAAATCTTGACGTCTTGACAAATTTACTTGCGCTGCTGCTTTAAATTTTGGTTTCTTCGAGGCAATGGAGGCAATCTACTTTATCAACTTAAATGGCGTCTTTATCCGTTTTTGGCGTATTCAAATTATCAAAAAGCATTGATTATAATTTATAAAGTAAAACAAGTACAATTTACGTTTTGTTGGAATCTTTTTCAACAATCTAGAAGAATTTAGTAATACCTATTTATTATTGTGTTATTAATAACTCTCTTTCCTTCTTATTTTTAGAAATCTGATGGTATAATAACGGTTATAACATTGATTAAGTCATTTAATTATAACTAAGCAATTTGTTTATAATAACAATTATCATAGTTATTTCTTAGTATTTCTTTAGTGATAGGCGTGATAGGTACCTACTAACTAAATAAAGCAATTAATTACCTAAAAATATTTGTTTAAATTATCTGGTATTCGGCCGGGTAGGTGCTTTATATCCGGAATTCGACCGGATAGCATTTACGCCGCCGGATAGGCCGTGTTGAACCGGGTACTGGATAGATTCCGGATATCTGTTTTATCTCTAGTTTTTATACCCGTTTATTTATAACAACTAGGGTCGTTGTGTAGAGGAAAACTTTATCAATGACGTCCTTACTTTCACTAACGGCCACTTGGTTGATGGGTCAAAGCGATGAACGTCTCTTAAACGCTTGAAAGATAGTGAAATTGACGAAAACAACGACCCGGAACGTAATCGTAATAAACGCTTTAAGGAACGTAGCCGAATGCAATGTTGATAGATAGGCAACCCCATATTCATCGATGTATAATAATGTTACCTATAAATATAGTAATTACGGAATACAAAACGTGAAACTATAATGAAAATACATTTTCCTAGAAATCATACCAAGCAAGCTAGATCGATTTTTTTATCCGCGAAAACTTCTTTATTGTAAATTTCATCGAAATTGTTAGAGTCAAATATTATGTGTTGTATTTTGACTTGGTAACGTCTTATAAATTCATGAACACTGGGTAGCTTGCATGAAAAAGTGTCACGTTCCGTTTGAGGCTGTGCTTGCAAGCGAGAACGCGATACAAGTGATAGAGAGGCATGATATTATTGTTGAATCCGAGACAACGTGTTTTGGTTTTGACGTGATAACGTCTTATAAATTGATAAACACCGGCAGCATGCACGAAAAAGTGTCACGTTCCACCTGAGCCTGCGAGTGCAAGCAAGAGCGTGGAACAAGCGATAGAGATTAGAGAGGCACGATATTATTGTTGAATCCAAGACAAGTTGTTTGTGTTTTTTTCTACAATTTAATAGAATTTAATTGATTTCCTTCATAATTTTCAGTCTGATTTTATTTTGAAAAAATTTTTAATTTTCAATGACCTCCTTCTTTGTATTATACAAAATAATGATAATTCAGTGATAATAATTCAATTCAATTAATAAAAGTATGCAATCTTTCATCAATGTTTTTTTATTACGTTATCACGTAAAACTATCGTCCGTAAACCGACTTTACAGACAACCAATTTTTTTATTATATAAAGGTATATACAAATATTGCTCATTTACTAGTACTGGTTGTCCCACAGTGGTCAAAATTCGACTATAATTCATTTAAATTTTAAGTTTAAAACTTATTCAGGTTTTATTGTTAAAGATTTAAACTTTATAATACAGATATCACCAAGTCTACACAATTAAGTTGCTTATATCTTTTTCATCAAATGATATAACATTTAAATAAAAAACAAATACAAAAAGTGAATACTGAAATAATAACTTTCTTTTTCTACTACATTGTAAAAGAAGTACAATAGAGTATCATTAATCTGGAACTTCAGTAGTCCGGTACGTCCAATAATCCGGCACTCACCGCTCACGCCTCTCATTCCGTAACTACTCTAGTCTGTTATAAATGTCACTGTTATCTTTATATGAAATGCTTTATTTTATTTACAAATTATTATTATTTAATTTTTCTATACAATCCAATAATCGGAACATTCCAATAATCCGACATACTTCAATTGTTAATAGTGCCAGAGTAGTGAGACGTCTGTGTTGTAATCGGGCTGAATTTTCGATCTCAAATTTTCATCGAAAATACACGTTTAAGATCCTCTGAGTCTAAACAAAAAAAAAAAAAAAATGGTTTTTACTTATTCTTCTTCATAGTTTTATTTTGAGTAAATTTAGCTTGAAATAAGCTGGTTTTAACCGGAAGAAACTTTTTGGTCATGAATTAGCAAGTAATAATGTAAATTGGTATGACTTTCAATAGAAAACAATGCGTAAAGATTTATATTATATTATATTATACTATATTATATTATATTATTTTATATTATATTATATTCTATTATATTATATTATATTATATTATATTATATTATATTATATTATATTATATTATATTATGTTATATTATATTATATTATAATATATTATATTAAATTATATTATATATTATATTTTTTATTATAAAGAATAAAATGACAAAAAAAAATTAAATTTGTGTAAAATTGGAAATCAATACGTTGGAAAAGACTTTTCTCAACTTTTTTATCTGGGTTCCTGAATTCTTTTGAACCAGCTCTTATCTTATCACACTATATTGATCACTACAATTCAAAGATACATAATAAAAGCTTCCTGTTTATTTTTTAATATTGGTACATAGGTACTTACTAAAACATTTCGGTAGACATTGTTCTAGAATATAACACTAGGTACTATTAGAATAGCATTTTGTCATACAACAATTTCTTGTTTTCATGAAGTATGGGCTGATGCTTTAATTTAAAAAAAAGTACATAACGAATATAAACTACCTTAGATAATAAATGTTATAATAAAGATATCTTCCTACTTATTTGCCTTTTTAAAAACCTGGATGCCACAAATTCTCTATGTGATCATAAATAGGTACTTACCTACTTCTTTTTTAAAATAACAAACTTTTTTCACTTGAATTGTGAAAATCTCGATTTTCCAAAGGTAAACTATTGGTCTGTAGATAAAATTTTTTTTCTTAAAAATCAGCAAAAAATTGAGGTCACCCATAATACTCGTATTATCCCAAGCCATTTAGAATGAGGTGATGACAAATCGATTTTGAGTCAAATAACACGAATTACATACCAATTTATTTTCGTAAATACTCACACAACTAACCGAAAGTTCCGTTTATAAATCTTTTGGCGATATCAAACTTAGTCGACTTAAACGAAACGAACGAATTTCGAAAATCAAATTTTCTATGTTTGCACTCACGTATAAAACCGATTTTATTTATTATCATTAAATGCCATCCAGCACTCTGTTCATATGAAAAACAAGCGATCCATTTTCGGAAAAATTTTAAGTGCACCAACCACCGGTTTCGTATTGTATAATCGAAATTTACGACCAATTTAGATTTGTACTGACTATATTCTCTTTGAACGGATTCGAAAACTTTAAATTACAAATCGATTATTTCACTGATAAAATAAATATCATTCTTTTATCGGCGAAAGAAAATTATTATTTGATTCCGCTCCCATTTTTATTTATTCCCCAAAAACCCCGTAACTATTTGGCAAACGTTCAAAAAACTTTAATGCCAGTGGTTAGCTTTTTAATTGCATTACATTTCCGACACAGAAAATTATTTTCTTCTCAATTTTCAAACTGGATGTAATTTTTTAAGTTATTCCTGTCTTTAATGGAACAGTGGAGCTTAAAGCTTTCAATAATGTTATTATGATTTCCTTTAAATTATACGATTTATACTCGTATGTGAAATACAAACTTCTTTATTGCATTCCACTGTTCGCATTTCTGCTGCTGCATTTAAATTCCTTTCGACACAAGCACGTGAGAAATACATAAAGCTCCTTTAAAAACGACGCTTAATTTATTGTGTATATTAAGATTTCATTTATAACTGCATTGCAATAATAACTTCATAATAAAGCATAGATAAATTCAACTATGAAATGATAGTTCATTGTTAAGGGACTTGGAAAATCTCGGAGGACTCACAAGCTTTCTTATTAGTAAGTTGAAATAGAAGATTAGTTTTCACGCGACTATTTTCTTTAAGGGATTTAAACCTCTTCATAAATATGCTGATTTCTCTCTACGGCAGTATTTAAAAATCCTTAAAACTTGATTATGAAGATTCCGAAAATACGTATCATAATATTTTATTCAAATAAAAAATTTAAAACTTGAAAAAGTTAAAGATTATCAAAATTTTAAGGTTGAATTCATTTGACTCATTAAAAATCATCCATTTTAACGATTAAAGGATATACCTATAATAATATAATTGCAATGATGTAATTGCATTTATTGGCACCATTTTTTGATCCACAGTGCTTCTTACAGAAAGGTGTCTTGGTGATTCAATGGTGCTTATCAATAGCGCAAAATGTTTGAAAAATTTAAATATAAAGGAGTAAACCATAGTAAAAAAATTATGACCAAAAGTGTTTTTGATCAAATTTTATTTTACTTTATAATATAAATTTTTTGACAGGAGCTTAATTATTATTTGAAGAATATAGTAAAAAATATAAGAGACAAATATTTTGTAGCATCTTAGGAAGATGTACATGATGCCTGATGAGCTAGCAAAAGCAGTTTCTGGGCAGAAGCTGGCTTTCTTTAAAAGCCTGATATGCTGTTTTCTACTGTACTAAAAAAGGTTCCAGGGAAAAAGAGATTTCGCAAAAAACGTTTTATTATACATACTAGAAAATCTTCCGAGAATTTATCCAAATAGAGATTTTAAAAATCATAACATTGTTGAATACATTCCCAATAAAATAAAGAACGTTAAGAAAAGCACATCATTGTAAAAATTCTAAGAATTTAGCTTTCAAATGAACGAATCAAAAAATGAAAAGTAGAGATCCTTTATATTCTTAGGTAGATTAATAATTGCAAAATTAAAATATGAAAGGGTTGATAACTAGTTATCAACTAGTTGTAATATGGCTTTATTAGAAAGAGAAAAGTCTCCGATTATTTCTGAAATACAACTTCGCTCATGTGGCTACCTCGACTGGCTTTGCAGTAGCGCATCCTGTCAACCCAATTATTGAGTGCTTTTTTGATGGTTTCGGGCTCCACCTCACGAATGGCTCGGTAAATATTCAATTTAAGAGCTTGAATACGGTACCCCACAAAAAAAGTCTAACTGGGTCTCACTACACAATTACCTAACTTGGTACGCAAAACATCGATTGTTTCATGGGCTGTATGGCATGTTACACTATCCTGCTGAAACCATAAAGTCGTTCAAGTCCGGGTCCTCAATTTATTGCCACAAAAAGTCAGTCAACATGCCTCTGTAACATTCACCGTTGACCGAAACGACAATTCCAGCAGGATTTTCAAGAAAAAAAAATGGATTAATGATGCCACCACTCCACAATGCACACCAAACTGTCACTCTTGGAGGATGCATTGGCTTCTCGATGATTACATGCGGGTTTTCAGTGCTCCAGATGCGGCAGTTTTGTTTATTTACATAGTCGCCGAGATGTAATGAGCCTCATCTGAAAAGATGATTTTTGGAGCAAAATCGTTGTCCATTTCCAGCTGCTCTAAGGTCCAAACTGAGAAGCGGTAACGAGCCTCATGGTCATTAGATTTTAATTGCTGAGTCATTTGGACCTTGTAAGGGAACAATCCGAGGTCTTTGTGCAGAATTCTTCTTAGACTAGATTTTGAATAGTGATGAATTGTTGCGACCAATGGCGAGTTGATAATCTGGGATTAAGTTGAACATTTTCGTCTATAGCAGCGACAATTTTGATTGTGCGCACAGTACACGGGGATCTTGAGTATTGTCCACTAGCATGTCCGTCTCACAAACTTTTTGTAACAAATTTTTCGTAGGTGCGGCAGGCGCGATGGATGCCTCATTTCGGCTAAACGTTTGTTTTAAACACGCATTGTTTCGGCTACACAGCACTTACTTTGGAAGTAAGTTTTTAATACTTCCCAACGTTGATCAAGCGTAAACCGACTTATTTTGTTTCGCGGAGGTACGATACTGACTGCCTGACAACTTTTCGAGTATTAAAGAGTTGAGAGTGCCAACATAACCTAACGTTCAAAATCAATATATTCTCCCCCTGTATTTTTTAATTTATAAAAAATATATAAATTATATTTGACCTTCCGTCCCCCTTGTCACATCTTGAAACTCTAAGCGATAACCTTCCCTTCCCCTGGTATGCGAACGTAATTTATGAACGGTCTCTTAGTAGATCTTTTAGTTCTTTCAGCAACAAAACTTCTTAATTTATTTTTTTTTATCTTCAGTGGCTTAGCTTTCAGCATGTATGTTACAGTTACAGAGAACAGTGTCGCTATGCATATATGTACCTACTAGAATACAGACGTATCACTATTTTAACTTAAAACACATGCATTCAGGATTAACCCATTGGTCTCTTAGTGGTGTTGTGATTAGATTGTCGTTACTATATGCCAGTAATCATAGGGTTGAATTGTAATGGAAGTACCAAACTTTTCAGGGATTTTCAGATCCACTATTTTTTAACAAAAAAAAAAAAAAAAAAAAACTAAACATTTTCTTGAACATTCAAACGAATATTTAGGTAAGTATATTTAACCCAAATATTTTAAAATTCACAAAAAAATTATATTTCACAAATACAATTCACAAAAATTCACAAAACAAGTTATGAATTTAAGCAAAAATAAATGTAAAAATTTACAAACCGAAAAATCCAAATTGTTAATTTTGTATCTCTAGATACGTATTTCAAACGCCATGCGTTCGTCATCAGTGGATCAAATTGAAGTGTCTTCGAGAAACTGTGAATAGACTTCTGAACGTGCCATTGACGGATGAACTCTACACGAAAGAGTTGAATTACATAAAAGGAGTGGCAGCCTTTAATGGATTTTCGACCAACGTTGTGAAGTTTATTCTGAAGAAGGCTGTTTGGAGGAAAAAACTGATGGACGTCACCACCTTAGGATCTGAGGAGGAGAAACAAAACTGTAATGGTGGGGGTGATTACCCACGTTTTATTTACATAAATATATATACAATAACATAGGCCAGCGCTGGCCAAGAGCAGATCACATCATAAAGGTATATCATATATTTTTCCCAAGTCAGCTGCGAGAGATAAACACTGCATTTTCCAATTTCCAGCCGCCACATCACTCCCCTCCTAGTGACGATGGTCACGATTGTCGTCGGGCCGTGAGACTCTAGGCTGCTGGGGCCGTCGTGGAGCAGAGGCCGCTTGAACGAGCTGCTGGGCTCGAGTCCGTAAGACGACGCGGGACGAGTATGGAGTAGCTCAACCGAAGATCAGGATGCAGTTACTCCACCGTTGAATTCCCTGGTGAGGGGGCCGGATGTATGTGGCGACTGGCGGCGTCCATAATGAGGCGAACTGGCAGGTCCACGCAGAATGACTGGTCCTCGCTGTTGTTGCGTGTTTAGATCACGTCGGGGTCACCAGAATGTAATGGTGGGCGTGGTTACCCACCTTTTATTTACATAAATATATATACAATAACATAGGCCAGCGCTGGCCAAGAGCAGATCACATCATAAAGGTATATCATATATTTTTCCCAAGTCAGCTGCGAGAGATAAACACTGCATTTTCCAATTTCCAGCCGCCACAAAACAAATGGGCGAGGCTGACATTTTTCCCTGGGGTATCTAATAAAATTTCAAACATTTTGAAACAATACGATATAAAGGCAGGATACACGACAGCTAAACTAAAGGATATTTTCCTGAGTTGCAAGGATGAAATACCTGATCTTCAAAGATCAGGTATTTATCAAATTGCGTGTATGGAATGCGAGAAAAGCTATATCGGACAAACCAGAAGAAAAATAGGAACTAGATACAAGGAGCACCTGGCAAATATAAAATATTCCAGAACGGAAAAATCTTGTGTAGCGGAACATAATGTTGAAACAGGCCACAAGTTAGCCGAAGTAAAATTTCTGAAAAATGTTCAACAGAACAAGAGATTGGATGCCATTGAAAGCATTGAAATTTATAAAAGAAAAGGGAACGTTTTAAACTGGGAGAAAGGACCGATTCAGGATTCGGCGTTATTCGGCGTTTTGGAAAAGGGTAAGAAGAGAATGGACGAAAGGATTGCACCCCCAGCTGCAGCGATTGTAAAAGAGAAAGGGATCGAAAGGACCTATAAATTGAGGTCAATTCGGGACTATTTTGTGAATCAGCGCGAAATTGTTTTCGAAGACACTTCAATTTGATCCACTGATGACGAACGCATGGCGTTTGAAATACGTATCTAGAGATACAAAATTAACAATTTGGATTTTTCGGTTTGTAAATTTTTACATTTATTTTTGCTTAAATTCATAACTTGTTTTGTGAATTTTTGTGAATTGTATTTGTGAAATATAATAATTAAGTCCAAAGTCAGCGAAATTTAAAAAAATTTTTTCACAAAAAAATGTTATCCCTTAAAATAATTTTTTAAAGCAAATTAAAACTTCTAAAAATAAGGAACATTTGAAGCTTGTATATAATAATAATCTTAATTAATATACAAGAATCATAAAATAATTTATCCATGTGTAAAATTTAAGACCTTTTTTTTAATCATCAATTAATTGAATTTATTGACGACGATTTTATAAATTGTAAGAAAACTTCGTTTTTAATGAAGCAAACATTTTCTGCGATTAAATCAATTAAAAGCTGCTCCTGACTTTATCATCTCGATGCATCTATAACGCTCAATTCTCAATTCTATAACAAAACATATCCTACACGGAAACTAAAAGAAGAAGCAGACAGTTCTAATTTAATTTTTAATTTCAATTTCCTCCAAGTGTCGTCCGACTCGAGGTTTTTATACACGACACGTAACGCGCTCGATTTTAACACGTTGATTTCAACCAAAGCAAACGAAAACATATTGCCGGCAGGCAACTGAAAGATGGATGGTGACATTTAGTTTTTTTTCTATTTTATTAAAGTTATTTTCTATAGCTAATTGACCAGCTAATCGACAGGTAATGCAAAGGTAATACCAAAAAGGCAAACCGTCAAAGTCACCGATGAAGAAATAAACAAAATACAACGCCATGAGCTTTCAGTGTTTGTGTTATATACAGTTGAGTTTAATCTATAAATTTCTAGGAAAATTTATTTAAGTTTGTTAAATGTATTTATACAATACGTAGACATTCAATTGATTGAATGAAACAATTTGTGAAAAGCTTTTGACATTAACGCAAAATTGTAAAACTACACGGGGGTGTAATGTCGTAAGTGTCTATTTTTAGACGTTCATCTTCTATTTTTGTAATCTGTGTCAACATTTAAAATGTTTAGTACCAATATATGAAAATGTAAATGAAATTCACAAAATTATTTATCATTGATATAGAGCGTCGTGTGATAACACAATGAAAAATCAATAAAATTCCACATTACTTGGCGAAAAAAACACAACAAACGCTCGCTCCGAGTGGCTTTGATGATATAATGATGAATTCAGCCGCTTTCAAGGGATTTATTGATTTTGCTTGTGACTCCGGAATTGTGTTAGTCGTTCATAGACATTGAGGGCCATAGACTTGAACGGACGTACAAACGCATTCACAACTTACGGCCGTTGCACTTTGACCTCATCAATCAACCTCGATGTGTGCAATTTTTTTTTTTAAACACAAGATAAAACTGTAATTACCGAAAAAAAGAAGATATTAACCTACTAACCCAAAGCTTTACCAGCCTCTTTTTTATTCCAGTCTTAAATATAGAAGATTTAAATAAAGCTGTGATAAGACTCAAAGAAAAAAGCGATTTAAACGTAATACATTAGGTTCGAGATGCAAACGAATTATGTCTTCCTAAATAGATATATTTCCTCACTAATTAGACAAATGTTTCAATTAAAATTTTAATTGGCAAAGTTGCTCGAGACGGTTATAGTTTTAGTTGTATTTTGTATTCGTGAATGAAAGCGTTAATTGGGTTTGGTGCGATTTTTTGCTGCATTCGGAAGAGATAAGTCAATTAAGGAGTTAGTTAATTAATTTTTGAGTTTGTAAACTAGATGCTGGTAACTATGGCTGGAGGCTTTGCTCTATTGGCTTGAGGCTGGATATTAAAGCTCAGCTGATGCTAATATTTTATGTGTGAGAGGCGTGAGTGTGTGAGTGGCAGCGGAGGCGTTTGTGGCGTTAGTAGCGCAGTAGTAAGTTTAGTGTAACACAAAATATGTATGTCGATCAGGTGCATCCGTGGAGGGGCTTTTCCAGAAAGCTCCCGATTGTTCTCCGTCTCGCTTGCGGGCAGCTGATTGTGCCTACTCATTTTCGCCTACGTACGTCTCAAGCTCACTTTGAACATCACAAGTAGCACTGTGCTGTGTTGTCGTCGTCGTCATTATTATCACAGCCGGTCGTCGTTGTCGGTTTTTAGACGCAGCGTCACTCTGCGTCGGCGTTATATCACACATACGGTGAAGTCTACCGAGTGCCCCAAAAAGCTCTGCACACTCATAAAACTTTTTATCATTTAAAATCATCCATAGATACATATCAAATTTTTTAACGAAAATGTACGATATAGTAATGTTAAATGAGAAAACCTAATTTTCATTTATTAACCGATGAAAATGGAAGAATGATTGATTGAATTTGTATCGATTGCTTTTATAGGGCATAAACTTATCTTTTATAAAATAATTTAATTACAAGTCTTGGTTAAAAGTTAAAACTACATCTAACTTTTTCTATTCTTTTAAATGGGCTTTGACAACATCTGATACTACAGGCAGTCACATATGAATTGATTAGTATAGATACTCTAGAATTTTGGTTTATTTTTTACTTTCTTTTACTACTATATAGTAAAGAAAGTATTGTAATCGGGTCGGTTTTTTGAAATTTGAGCTTTCACCGGGAATACATGTTTTGAGGTTCCCTGCGTTCAAAAAAGTGGTTTTTAGAAACATGTCTGTGTGTGTGTGACAGCCATATCGTATTGAAAGCTTTATCCGAATTTCACCAAACTTGGAATTTGACCTCCATTTTATATCTAGTTGGGCCGCGAAGCTTTTGGGTGAAATCGGTTCAGCGAAAGCTTCTTTTGAGTTTTTGAGCTTTTTAAATTTTTTTTGAAAAGGGCTTCAACGATTTTCTTTAAACATTCTATAGTTCTTAGACTCATTAGTAGCTACAACTTTTATTTGAAATTTTTTCCTGGGAAAATTCGAATAAGGTTGGGAATTCGTATATCCATAAGTATAAACAATATAGGATGTATGCATATAGTTCTGTTTATATGTATAGTACTTATAGTTCTTTTAATCAACAGTGAGTTTCATAAATGATACTAAAAAAAAGTACTATGACGCCTCGCAGCAGAAATTTTTTGAATTTTTAATCGCTTTAACATCTAAGGTCATATTATATCTGTGTAAGCACATAGAATTTCTGTTGGTCAATTTTTATCTTAGGACTAGGATCTTAAGTCAAGGATTAAACGAGGATCAAATCCAGTACCACTTGACGCATGAAGCGGAGAGAGCAATTGCTCTAACCTCTGCGCTAATAGAGGGTTCAATTTTGAGTCTTATCTATTTAAAATGCAATAGCGACAAAATTTGTAATAAACTTCTTTTATCCGGAACTCTTATATTGGTTTCGGCTACAATTACAAATAAGGTCTCGTTCGTAGCTCATTCTAATATTTTAGTTTCAATGAGTTATTTTTGCCAATGAGAAAGAGAAAATTTCTGCTTTACTTCTTCAGAATTCCATATTAATTCCATAATTCCATACTAAGAGTCTCCCCTCTTTGCAGACTTTTATGAGACTTATAACCATTATTTTGGTGAACTTCGGAAAAAGCTTTCAATACGATATAATTGTTACACACAGTGAGACATATTTTACTTAAGCAGACCAATTTTAAAATACTACTTTTTCAGAATCAAGGGTCCTTAAAATGTGTATTTCCGGTACTATATTATTGTAGTGAATGAAATAAAAAAAATTTTCCACTATCTACTAAAAGCTTTTGATTGACAAACAAAGAAATCAACTGGTTTCTTGTGCTTTAACAAATGTGTAGAGCTTTTTGGGGCACTCTATAATTATATAACACTTTGACATAGATTCACCCTAATAGGAAAGTCCCAATGTGAATGAAAGCTCAAATTTTACCATTCTTTTTTGACTTTTATGTTTTGGAGAAAATGTTTAGGGGAAAGACCATCCAAATTTGAGTCATTTCGTGGAAAAATTTTTATGTGCAATCGGGGTGGTGTACACACATAGAAATCGCGTTGGCGATGGTGGTGGAGTTTCCATGGAAATGACGTCACAGGCGCTCCCACCCCAAAGCAATATGGCGACGGCGGTTGACGGTGGTGCGGTGGCGGTGGCGGCGGAGGCGGCACACGAGTAGAGCACTGGTGCCCGGCCAGATCACACTCGGACCAAGTGTGCTTTTTCCAGTGAGATATTATGCAGTGCTAGTGACGACACGGACATGTCTCACAAGGGCTCTGCCCCCGGGCAAAACTCGCCCCCAAAAACAACGTGCACCCCCAAAAATAACCGTAACAACAACAACAACATTTTGCGGCCGTGGACAATACTTCATCAATCAATACAAATCGGATATTTTGTTCTTGTTGTTTTTTCTGGTGATTTTGTGGTTTAATAAAATAACGGCAACCGAATAATAAAAAAATAATAATAATAAAAAAATTTAATAAAAAACAAGTAAAATAACAAAGCTAAAATAATAAAATTGAATGTGTGTTGTTGATATTGAAATCTTTCACTCAGTTATTTATCCCTTCGTTTTTTCATGATAATTGTTGTTTTATATTCATATATTCATCTATGTATATAACTAATAGCTAATAATATAAATAAATTAGTTTAAAAAATTCGTGTTCAACAATTGTCTCGAGGTCAATATGTCTTTGTTGAGTGTCACAGGTTTGTATTGTATATTTTATATTATTATGTTTTTCAAAGAACCATCACACGCATTGAAAAGTTTTTCTCTTAAAATGATTATTAATCGTATTACACAATATTTACCGACCTGGTCTACGACAGACGATTTTCGTATTACGATATTTACAACGTACGATATTTCCCTGTACACTCGGACACTCTCGTGCCCCGCGTAGACATCGACAAATGAAAAGAGAACGCTTTCCGGTCGTGAGCTTTCGTTAGTTACATAACCCCTAAATATCACGACGAAACACACATCAAATTCAACCGAGAAATTCCCTCATAAAATTCAACATTTCAATTTCTTCCAGATAATTTTTCGCCTTCCTATTTCCATCATTGTACTAAATATTGGTTTTTTATAGATTATCCATTAATTGGGCACATTTTCAGTACCCATTTGATTCTCAAAATAAAATTTATTCTATTAAAAACAAATCCTTTGAGTTGAGCTTTTTTATTTCATACACACGTGCAATTGAAGCAAAGTTTCATACATAAAACAAGTATAAAATGGAATGATTTTTAATGGAACTGTTTTTCAACTTAAAATAAAAACTAAAAATCAATTCTTTTATAATATTTTCGTTCAATGTAAAAATAAATTTGAGTAAAATTCAAAATGTTATTCCTCACAATTTTTTTATTTTATTTGAAGTTGTGAATTATTGATACCAATTGAACCCGGGGGGTCCCTGCCTATGCTATTACAACTTTTAATCTAAGTAAAATTGCTCTTCTGACCAATGCCAGGAGGGAACAGGTTTCACATATAAAATTTGAATTTAAAACTTACAAACTATAAAAATTATTAAAACCACCTATTGGCGCAGTGGTTAGAGGCAGTAGTTCTCTCCGCTTCATGCGTCAAGTGGTACGGGTTCGAATCCCGTTGAATCCTAGACTTATGATCTTAGACCTAAGAATAAAATTGACCAACAGAAATTTTCTGTGTTTAGACAGTCGTGATATGACCTTAGATGTTAAAGCGACTTAAAACACCAAAAAAAATAAATAAATATATTTATAATTATGGTAACTTATTTATAAAAGTGATGGAATTTACCCGCTTTATTCTCTTATACGGAACAGCTTGTAAGATGGCAAAGGCTAGTCTGTTTGGATGAACATTACTTACAATTAAAATGATTAATTAATCTATGAAAATTATGAGCTTAAAGAATAATTAATCAGCAGTCTTACTATTTATAACACTAGAAACTCTAAGTTTATTTTTTAGTTTGATATGAAAAATAGTTTCAAGTAATTCCTATAAAAATTAAAATCACCACTCTTGATTCGTAATTTTATAAAATTCTATAAGTTTTAGGGAATTTTCATCTTCGTATAATATGTAAGCAGGAGTTCCTTTGAATTTTCTGTCTGCTTAAAAAATAAAAATTTTAAAAACATATTATTGTAATTAAAAAAACTTTATAGTTTCTTTTTTATTTGACTAATTTTATGATAACGTTGAATGAATCTCATTCTGACCAACTAAAATAGCATGGATTATAGAACAACATTAACTTTTCTCCAAGGATTATTTGATGAAATCATCACAGACTTTGTGGCACATATCCGAAAAAAATCAATATTTCATCAAAACATTTACTTTGTTAACCAGGAAAAATATTTTTTACACCTTAGGGAATCTACAATCTTATATTTTAAAGTTGTGTATTCTATTTTAAAAATTTTATGAGATAAACCAATAGTTGAAAAATACTTTTTAAAAATAAATTTCTTAGAATTTTTGTAAAATCCTTTTGAAAACATATATTGGAATATGCAATGTCTTTTCCATATTTTCAAATATTCTTACAGCTCTATATGGATTTACTACTTGACTTAATTTTTAAGCTACTGGTCTTAAATTTGACTTACAATCGAGCCAAACTTGAGTATATATAAATATAATTTAATGCTAAGTCAAGTTTAATATTCGTTTTATAAGTACAGTAAAACCTCAATATAAAAATCTCAGATATAACGGACAAAAAATCCGGCCAAATGAAAGATGTGTTATGGTGGCTAGAAGTAGTTAAGGGGGCTTTAGGTATAATATCATGACTGAAAGTGAAACAGTAGATGAAGTTATGAACTTAAAAAATGAAGATGGTAGCGTGAAAATAGCGAAAAAGAAGAAACAACATTGCCAAAAATGAAAATATCAGCGGTAGGTAAAATCACATCACGTTGATCTTTTAACATTTATTATCTATTTGTTAGATAACGAAATAATTTTAGAGAGTTGATAATAAAAAGCAGAAAAATTCTAAGTGGAACTAAAACTTCAATTCTTCTTCAAAGCAGAACAACCGAACGCAAACATGTCGATATCAAGCAGCAACGTCTAAATACAGTTTAGACATTTTCAAGAAATAGTTTTTTGATTTATTTAAATCTATTCTTATCTAATGGACTTTCGGCTTTGACAAGCTCCTCCTCCTATCAATTAGTACATTATATCGAGGTTTTACTGTAATTAAATTTAGGTATAACTCAAAATAAAAAACTCAATTTCTTCCAAAAATGTCGTAACTACTTGACTTGAGGATTTCCTAACTAAGATTGAAATTTGTATTTTTTCGTGTTAAGAAAAGCAGAATTCAATTTTCTTAGAAAAAACCCAACAGACTATTCGATGTCCGTCAATTTCTCAGCTAATATTTTTACCTGAATTTTTCAAGCTTTAACTTGATTTCCTTAAGACAGGCAATATTTCTTTGTAAATTTGAGAGTGGTCGAATAAGCTGAAATAGCTTGAAATAGTATGCTTTTATTGTAATATCTAATGTACCTATGTATGTCCTATAATATTGTAAAATATTTTAAAATAAAGGAATATATCGAACGAAAATCAAGTTTTGACAGCACATGAACGGTGGGAAACCCTATTTCAATAATATATGAGTACAATAATAATAAATACATAAATTTAATAAAACATTTTATTGATTTGGAAAATACACTTACCAATGTATGTACCTACATTTAAAATTTGTTTAATATAATATATGTTCTGTGATAATTCCTTATTATAACTTAGGAATCAAAAGCTAGACTCAGGCCTATTTGTTAGGCTAGTAACGTTTTTAGCATAAACATTAGAAATGCTATTGAAAATGGTGTTTTCTTAAACGGTTTTTTTTTCGAGGAACTGAAGCTAAAAAATGAAAACTTTATAAATATTTTTCTGTGAAAATAATAGCAGTAAAGTCAATATTATATAAAAAGACGTAGAAACTGAGCTATTTTTAATGATTGTCAGTTTCCTTTGAGGGCTTGTGAATAAACGTTAAGTTTTTAATAATCCTCAATATACTTGTGAAGTAAACCACAAAAGCTTCAGAGGCTATGTATATTATCAGAACTAACAGACATTTTGTCATGTTATAATTTATAGTTATAAATTTATCTTTTTAATAATCTATAAGATCACTTAGTAGCGTGGTTGACTCGGTTTTTTCCATGGATTTTCGGATTCGATGGTCGCTAATGACTGTAGTGGTTAATGCGACCTTAAATAAACCAAAAAAAAAATCCATAACATTTAATTATTACACTTTTTAACAATTATCTGAATGATAAATAATTTTATTATTTGATAAAAATAATCAACTTTTTTAATATATAGGTAATGAACATTATCAAAGTTTAATTAAAAACCATTGAATAGTGTGTAAGAATATCCGTAGGGATATGCATAGGTACAGCGAATTTTATATAATCGTATAGATTGCATATTTAATATAAGTGCGTCATGGAAAGCTCACACATCACTGAAGAAAAGCTGGCTAAGGAAATTTCACTCTTAAAAAGCAAAAAAGCCCCTGGAACCGACGAAATTACGGGCGTATGATCAAAGAGCTGCCCATTGAAACGGTAAAGGCCATCGCTCTCATATTCAACTCCATAATAACAGTCGGGCATTTTCCCTCGTTTTGGAAGGTCGCGAAAATTATTCTTGTTCACAAAGCGGGAAAACCTAAAAATAAAGTCAAATCATATGAGCCCATCAGCTTACTGTCATCCTTGTCAAAGTTGAAAAGTTGCTCCTCAAAAGACTCCAGTCTATCTTTGACGCCAACAACACCATACCCAGCCATCAATTTGGGTTCAGGCGACAACACTCCGCAATCGAACAAGTGCACAGGGTCGCAAGCACAATTATGCAGTGTCTCCAAGAAAAAAAGTATTGTTCCGCGGTCTTTTTAGATGTGAGTCAAGCGTTTGACAAGGTATGGCACGTAGGGCTGTTGCGCAAGATTAGAACGACACTTCCAGACCCGTTTGTGTGTATCCTTCAATCCTATCTCGACGATAGAAAATTCTATGTACACTATGGTGAATCCACCACTACGAAACGTCGGATAGGATCTGGAGTGCCACAAGGCAGCGTCCTTGGGCCTCTACTCTACACTATCCTCACGGCCGACGCCCCAACCAACGAAGAAATAACTCTCGCGACCTTTGCAGACTACACCGCACTACTAGCCATCCACGACTGTCCCAGAATGGCCTCCGAGAAGCTCCAGACTGCACTAAATGAACTCCAGCCGTGATTCTGCAAGTGGAGGATCATCGTCAACGAGACCAAGTCTGTCCACGTGACATTCATCACAAGAAGGGAAACCTGTCCTCCTCTCTCACTTAATGGCCATGAAATACCCCGGGCTACGGAGGCCAAATACCTTGGAATGCACTTGGATAGACGACTCACCTGGTCTAAACATATCCTACAAAGTGGCTACAGTGAGGAATGAGATAGCCAGATTCAACCAAAAATACTTGCAGAGACTGAACGAACACCACAACCATCTGGCTGTCAACCTTCTAGATAATTCCGACCACCATCGAAGGCTGCATCGCGTCTTATTTCTGGAGTTACCCTTTAGAGAACCACTATCCCCTTAAGGTACCCCTTCTAGGGGGTGCGGTCTTTCCCCCTGTACATCCACCATATTTACTTAATGTCCAGGGACAGATTGCAAATTAATAAAGCGGAAAAAAAATGGAAAGCTCTTTTTTTACACATTCTCTTCACTTTTACGTTACAGCGCATAATATTTTTCTGATCACATATAGCTACTCTACAATACTTCATACACAGTCAAGCCATATCCAGATCCTGACTTTTTTTTAGTTTGTATTTTAACCTATAATTTTTTAGTTGGTATTTTATGGATGATCGCTTAAGAAATCAAAGCCTAAAAACCCAAAAGCCTAAAAACGAAGCTTGTTATTATTGGTATGTTCATAAATATTTTGATTAATCCTCAAAAATTTATGTAACCATTTGAAGTGTTTAACATCTTAAACCCTTTTAATTAAAAAATTACATTGTTAATTGTAAATTCCAATACCTATTGTAATAAATATAAAGCCTCTTGATTTTTTTTAACTTTAAGGAACCGACTTTATAAGCATGTGGGCATATTATTGATTATTAACATAGCAAATAAAAAAATCATAAAATAATCCTTCAAATGCAAAAAAATATTTTATTGTACTGTGTAATAATTTTTCTTCAACGTGAAATTCCTCCTACACATTGGAATAACACTAAAAATAAATATATCTAATCGATCGATATTTTCAAGTTCAATAATATTTTTAGAGATAACTTGAGAAAAATTTCAGGTCTCACATTTAGGTCAAATACACAACACCAAAAATAAAAATTTCCAAAATGAAATTTCGCGTGTACGGAAATGTCATGATTTTGATTGCTTGCGGTTTTTCTTATCTGCGTTTCGTTTAAATCAACCTACCTTTACTTATGATTTTCATAAATTTTTTTCTGCTTAATATCAACGTGGAGAACATGCAATGCGTCGACATGCCGCACAAATATATTTTATGCTTTATCGTAGCGCCGAAAAAAATCACTTTTTATGAGTATTTATTTGCGTTCACTTCTTCTGGATTTATTTCTATTTTTAATGATTGCCCCCGAGTTAATGGGGTTGCAAAAGGCGTTACATGGGGAAGTGTTTAATTTATTTTTATTTTATTATCGTGATTCGTGCCTCAAAAACCATGAGAACATTGTTGGTTTTATTGCGTTGAGATTTTTAAACGGATGGAATTTACGTGTATTATTTCGAGATCATACTAGAACAATAAAAAAGAGGTTTGATGACAATTATCTTTAAATATATATTTGAGTGGGAAGCCGTAGTAGTGGAAAAATTAATAAAGAAAATTATATAAAGTTTTTCCGTTAAGCCCACGATGTTTTTAATAAATATCAGCTAATTAAAATCACTCGTACAAATTTTAAACTTCATTGACTGCCTCAAGAATTAAGAATTATGATTTTGAAGAAATTAAGGCTCGATTGTTATATTTATACACTTGCCATTAGAAATTTATGAAAAAAAGCTTGTTTAAAAAGTTAGTTGTCCACTTTAAAAAGCTAGGATTCATAATTTAAGTTTCTAAGAATCAAGTTTATTCTATCTTTAAGCATGCTAAAAATGTTAAATCAGCTTTAGTCTTTTTTACTTAATAAGTGTCTTGCAAATTAGTTTCTGGGCCTAACGTAGTTAGAGAAATGTTTTATTAGTGTTTTTATATTCATCACTAATATCTTTTAATATAAAAGAATCAGCTGATTGACTGACAGATAAACGCTGGAGGGTAAACTATTGAAAATTAAACAAAGGTAAATTTCTAGAGTGATATTCTTGAGTGAATTGTGATCTTTACTAAGGATGAATTCTTCCTCTCCCTCCAAGAAACTGAGGGAGGGTTACATTTTTTTTTGATGGTGTACCTATGCAATTCTAGAAAATTTTTTTTCTGGTTAGTTTTGGGTATGTAATTTGTTGTTTGTTTTCATTTTTTAAAGCTTTTTTATTGTTCATCTACTTAAGAATTTTTGTTTTTTGTAATAATTATAATTTTTTTTCGAAGCTTCCTTCTTAATACTTATGGTGTAATACGTGACTCTTGGAGATTTTAAAGGTGATTCTGCTTTCTGTAGTAATATTTCTTCGTATAAGTATTTAAGATAGATTTTTACATTATTGGTCAAATTTTACGTGAATGAAAGTACGGGTAGTCGCTAGTTGACAAGTTAAATAGTTGGATAATGTAGTATCTGCTCATTTTTAAATTTTTACGCTACGTTTCATTGCGTTCTAGTAGCAGATTTTGTGATTTGCTGAATGAAAGTAATTGGACATTTTGTACAATGAATTAAGAACAATAAGGAACTCGAAAAAAACTTCGTAATGAAAAAAAAATAAACAAATTGAATTATCGATATGATTTGATATTTTAATGTTAATATTGATTATATTAAGTTTGGCTGAATTTAAAGTTAAGCATCATCAAGTGTCTTGTAAATCAAGGCAGGTAGATTAGAAACCAAGTGAAGTTGTGAATCTTTATTACTAGGTCTTGAGAAGCAAACTCTTATATTTTCGCCACCTTTTCGAATAATAACAGGATAATCATTTTTGAATTTCATTTTGCTCTTGTTAAAGGTAAAGGCCGAAAAAACTTGCAATAGAAACTCTAATATTTATAAAAACTGAATGTAAATTATCTCATTTTTAATTATCCAAGAAAATGTAAAAATTGAAAGGAACAAATTTCTTGTTAAATTCTACACTTTTAAAATGTGAGTTTTTCTTTTTCTTTCTTCATAGATAAGAAAATGTGGAAAGCACTTAGGATAGAGTAAAACCTTATTGCTACTTACCATGAAATTTAAGACCATTTTACAAAGTTCAATATTTATTTTCAAAGTATAAAAACAGTAAGCGTACCCGACATCAAAAAAAAGTAAAAGTATATTAAATGTGTTGGCGTATAATTGAAAATTATATACCATGTAAATTGCAATTTCAAGTCGCTGGAATTTTAGAATTTTCTACGTTTTACGTATCAACTTACCATCTTCCTGTAATAGGTTTACTACCTGATATTGAATATTGTTATTCCATTATCAATTTAAACTCAACATACTCAAGAGAAAGTAATCTTGTTGAAGGTCTGTTGATTTCTATTTTAATTGTGATGATAAATTTAAACAATTTTTACAAATTCACTTTTTGATATAATCTTTTAGCTCCTTGACTAGACATGAAATTAAGTAAAAATTAATTATTATTAAAGAGTAAATGTCATGCCAGGTCAAAGCATTGATCTTAGAAGTTATATCATTTCCAACTCGAAATTCAAGCTTAATTAATGTCATCTTATATTCATCTACTTCTTACTTATATTATAAACGTGAAAGTTTGTAAGAATGGATGTTTGCTGCTCTTTCACTCAAAAAGTACTGAATGGATCTGGATGAAATTTGGCATAAATATAGATTATAATCCGGTTTAATATATAGTATACTTTATATCCAGAAAAAAATGTACGGTTCCCGTGGGATAGATATATTTTTGTTTTTTACAGAGCAAAAGATTAACTTCATTTTTTGTAATGTGGTAGTTTAAGGGCCAAAAAATGATATAGATTACTTCTCACACCGGAATAATAAACGGTTCCCATGGGATAACAAAACAAGTATGTATTCTATTAGAGCCGTGTATTTAAAAGCAGTTTCATTAAAATCTACGAAAAAGAGTCTAAACTCATTTTCCTTAAGAATATTTGATCTACGTTTAACTCAAGAGAGATGTACTATTCGCGTGGGATAGATATGTTTTTTGTTTATCACAGAGTTAAAGATTGATATGATTTTTGCAATGTGGTAGTTTGGGGGAGAATGATATAGCTTACTTTTAACTTTTAAGGCTAGAACAATGCATGATTCCCATGGGATAGCAAAACAATTATATCCTACAGGAATCGTACATTTAAAAAGTTTCGGTAAAGTTCGTGAAATAGAAATTTAACGCATTTTCTTCCAATTTTACACAATAACGAAAGAAATCTCTACAAAGTTGAAATTAAAAAATTGACAATTTTTACTGGGAAATAAGTATGAATATCAATTTAACACCCGATAAAACTAATAATGAAATTGTTTAAAATATTTGAATTTTTTCATTTTTCATTGTCGAAGATATTAATTAGAAATAAACGTATTAAAATAATAAACTAAAATATTCAAAATTTAACAATAACTTAACGGAACGAATTTTAATGAAGTTTTGCTAAAGATCCTGTAGGATAGCTACTAATCTATTCTTTTAAGGGAACATCCATTAATTACGTGATGCGTTCAGGGGCCGATGGGGTCGAGCCGAATCTCATCTAATCTTACTTTGGGGAAAGGAAACGTCTCGCAAATATCACGTATTTTTTTGTTTTGAAAAATTTCACATTAGATAGCGGGTTGGGGGAATGATATATGCCAAATCTCATGACATTTTACCAGAGGGGAGGGGATGGGATTTAAAAAATCACAAAAAACGCCACGCGCAATTAAGAAGCACAATTTCATATGGCTATTTTAACTCAAAAAGTGTCCATAGAATAATAGCAAATAAAAAGGCCAGAAAAGCGCTAGTGTACCGGAGGGTATAGTCTAAACGCAACTGTTTTTGATAGAATGAAGTTTCCTGAGTCGAATTAGTAAAAAATATTAAGTACTTACATAAACTAGAGTAGTTAATAAATATATTTCTTATATTCTCTTTACTTGTATTCTCACAACACCAACGGCTTCAAATCACATTTTGTTGGTTGTCTTTTCAAGATATTCATACTCTCAAAAAAAAATTAAACTGAAAAAATTACTGTTACTGAAAGTTAAACAGCTATTGTTTCAAAGTGGTCCTTTGATCGGCAGCGCCATCTTTATTTAAAGGTTTTTACTATACAGAGGTTGTGCTCCTTATCCTTATCATCCATACCTACTTTACTTGGACCTTAGCGGAATAGAACAATGTGAAGTTTTTCCAAGTACTTTGCTTTATTGAAGTGTTGACCAATATGGCGTATTCAAGGTCTATAATTGTTATAAGATATGTCAGACAAATGTTTTGCTTATATCGATACCTAATTTTGAAAATATCAGAGTACAATTTATTTGGTTTTACTTAAAATTTCTGATTTTATAAGTACGATCTCAACGATACGTAAAAGTGCGGAAAGAGATTTTTGATCCTAAATGAGAAGCTACCACGTTACCGTTTATAGAAAGCTTTTTAATTTTTAATGAACACAAACAAACATATTTGTTAATATTATAAATGATGTAAAAATATTTTATAAGCACTATTAAAATAATGATTAAGAAATAGCCACGGTAGAATCAAAGATTTATAATTAATATGAATATTTATGAAACACTTATATTTCAGTATTAAAATTTCTTTTTTTGCGTTAAGATCAATTTTCTTATAACAGAAATGATATTTTATGATAGGAATATTCATCAAAATATTTACTCATAGCATCACGCCTACAGTAGGTCAAAGGTGACATCAAATATACTCAAATCCCACACTTATTGTACTCATAACTAGTTAAATTATCGAACATAATTTAGAAAGTTCTGGAAGTAGTTAATATTGGATGAAGTATGTACCAATATTATCTAACATTAGGAAAAAAAGTTTTACCACAAAAAAATTTACTATTATAATTTTATTTTTAATTTAAATCGTAAATCCGTCTAACTGAAATATATAGATGATTCGTCAAAGTAACTGATCTATAAAAAATCGTTACGTAGGAGTAATTGATCTCGATGAAAAACGAGCGCTTTTGTTGGTCATAAATCGTAGTCAAGTGTTGTGAACAGCAGTTTACAACAAATCGTGGCAATTTAGGTTCATCGCTTTACTCCGCAAGCACCAATATAATTGCATTTCTTTGCTTCAAACATCCCCTTAACTTACTTTTTCATGCAAGAATTCGGCCTTAATGTGCTTCCATAACATCAGTTTAGAACTTTTAATGACTCTTTATTAAATATAATTGATGAGATTTACAATTTTTTTGAACAGAAATAGCGTTGAGCTTTAACTACAAGAAGTATGGAAAGCTATTCTTGTATATATGTCTTACACAAACCAAAGTTTTTTTTTTTTGAAAATCCAAATTTCTTTTTCAATGAAATAAAAATTCTGTGATCTATGAACTACAAAATATTATAAAAGGATGGATAAACCTTGAAAAATTTCCACGAAACCGTCTTTAACATCTTCAAAGCACGGAGGTAAATCATTTGATTTTATGAAAACAAATTGTGTTATTCCAACGTTAAATTTAGTGGCACGGTCCTGTACTATTCAAGCACGCTATTTGAGCATTAAGTTGAGTTTTCTCCGTTGACGGTTTCGTCTCTTGATTTTTTTTTCCAACAATTCATATAGAGAGACTTAAAAGGAAGAAAATGAATCCGAAATGAATTTTCTGATGTATTATTAGTCAGATGTCTGTTGAACTTTGATGCTCTGTTAAATCCTTATGGTATTCTTTTCTCTTTTTTTATTTGAGTAGAGACTAAAATTTTTCGAGACAACTCAAAATTGAAGATAATTAAATGACTTTAAAATTTTACTTTGATCAAATTTCAGGATTTAAATATATATAGTATGTAATTAACTAAAATTTACAAAGGGAATGTTTTGTTTCGTTAATTTGACTAATAATTAATTGGAACATTTTAGTTTTGAGATCTTAAAATTTGGAACATGTTAAATACTATTGTTAATAAGAAATATATAACTAGTTATTACATTTAATTAATGATTCTGATTTTGGGGTTTTCACTTTGACGCATGAAGACTTAGTGACATGTTGGTTAAATTACTGCTCTTTACAACAGAGATCCTACGTTTGAAGCTTAGTATTATTTTTCCTTGGGCTTTTGGATTCAACAGTCAGTAGTTGTCAGTCAGTCAGACAGTTAGTGATCATAAATAAAAAGATAAAAAAATCTGTTAATTTTCAATGAATTACTTCTTTTAGACAGAAACTGCTTGAAACTGCTACAGTTGTACATAACTAAACTTGACGCACATCTTTAGTGCTTTTTCGCGTACCTATGCCTTTTAAGAGGGTTGGTGGTTGATCTATTTTTCATTAAGGTTAATAAAAACTATTTTTGTATTTTCAAAGAAATTTTGCTGGTTCTTTATAAAAAATTAAAGGGATAACTGAGGAAATTGTAGATCAAACTGATTTGTCTTTGATTGTACTATATACTTATATAATATTTTTACAGTTGGAATGTGGCTATTTTGTCCAAGCTTCTTCTTTTATGGCGTTATACCTCAAAATTGATTAACTATATGGAAATATGCTTAATCCTGTATTAATTCAAACTTGTAGTAAATGATCGGCTTAAAACTTTGCACAAATCCAATTCAAGACGTTCAGAAAAGCACAGGAAACAAGATATCAGCGAAAGTTTAATTTTGAGAGCTTTGGTTTAAATATCTTGACACACGCACTAAAACGACTTAATGAAACTTTTGAATCAACTTCTTTAACAATAAAACAAAATACTTAAATAGTTTTGTTTTTTTTTCCTGGATAGTCTCTTTTCCATTTTTTATGACTGGGTTACTTGGGATTACTATAAAAATATTCCTATTCAAACCCCATATACATACACAACTTTACTTAAAGATATACATAAATGCATATTTAGGTACTTATATACAAAAACATTAATAAAACGTTAATCTCAATATGTTGTACAGATAAAGATTAAAAATATCTTGGAATCCATTCAAAATAAGGAGTGAAAGTGTATTATAGAATTGAATTATTAAGTTCTTATAATAGATTTTTAAAAGAATAAAAACCACTTTTCCAAATTGGTTTTGTTTAAAATGGATCAGTTGTTTCTTTATTGAAAATTTATGAAATTTAACCCTTATAACTTTAATCCTTCAGATTCAATCGATATAAGACTACTGCCCCTTTTCATAAATTTTAAATGTTTATCGATCCTACAAAGGTAGCATTCCGAAAAAACTGCAGATATGTAAGAACTGTAAAAATGCAGTTTTAAGAGGTAACTTTGAGGCTGTGTTTCAACCTCCAAAATTTTTTGTTGGTGATAAAAATGATGTATTAAAAATCAATGTATTACATTACGGGTTACTCTAAAACCTGTATTGAGTTTCTCCTCAAGGGTTCTATTATTCGATAGAAATTTTACAACACTTTTAATACATCACATTACTCTATTTTCATTCGTTGAACAAATAATCACAAAATTTACTTTACTTTACACTACAACTTGATTCACTTGTTTTCACTTATTGAATTCATTAGACTGAATCCGCGTCGATAGTTGGCTTTCTTTTACAAGCAAAAGCAAAATATTATACAAAATTCCAGAAACTTCAATTGCCGAATCTTCTAAAAACTTCCAAAACTTTTGACTGTCAATAAATGAGATTCAAATTTCCATTATTAGAATTTCCATTGAAAAATTTAGAATTTTTTTCCATTGCTATTCGTTATCTCTGTCTTTATTCGTTACAGTATAATAAAATAATAAAACGAGTAACTTTGTGAGGACAACAAGATACTCTCCTAGCAGTAAGTGATATCAGAGTTGCCTTTAATCCCTTTAATCTTTAAAGGTTTCAAAATAGCTGCAAATGTTCAAAACCAATGCCGGAGATCCAAAAATTTAAACACTTTGCATTTATCGTAAAACTCATGTATTGTTCAGAATTTAGTCTCTAACAAGAAAAAGTAATTAAGCAAATTAATTCAGTTTATTGTTAAGGATTGTAATATCTACAAACGGTTATTTCGATTGTCTAAATAGGACTTAAGTTTATTATATTTTTATTACCATAGTATATATTATTTTCATAAATAGAAAGCAAAATAAAAAAATATACGATATTGTGGATAATTAATACATTTAAAATGTTGAATGGATTGATTTCAAACTAAATTCAAGTGTCTCAAATTTAAAAATATATAAAAATATCGTAGATATTTTATTCTAATGTAAGAATAAAATGTATCATATTTTTATACGTTCATACTTTATATTTAGAAAATTATATATTTTATATAATGGACTGAAATATTGAACACTGTTGAAAATATTGGCAATGAGAGCTTTTAAAATTTTTAGTTGTAAAGCAACATAATGCATGTTTTAAACTAATTATTTAGAGTAAAATGGTAATTAAAAACCCAATAAATTTTTTTTCTATTTGATAAAATTAATTAAAATTATTAATAAATTGATTGATATGGCATATTCAATGAAAATTTAAGTGTTTAAAAGAGGTAAAAACTTTTTGTTTTCAATTAAAATAATTTTTTTTTGAAAATTATTAACTAAATCCCAATTTACTCTATGGAAAAAATATTACAAAAAATTATCGATTTACAAGTTTTAATTGTCTTTTATTAACATTTGAAATATGTCCTTTTAATATGCTACTTAGTCGAAAGAGATTGAAAGAGACGTAGTGTGAAAAATGTCATTTTGATAAAGTTGCAAGATTTAAAACCGCACATTGACAAAGCCGTCAGATATCGACGCGTTTTATTTTCCCAAGATTAAGAAGGTAGGACTTAACATTTTTCATGCAGTCGGCTAAAATAAGATATTTGTCATCGCGTATCGTTCTCAACGTTTCCTCGTCTATTTTTCCAACGTACGTGAAAAATTGACTTAGAAAATAAATAACTCGCGAGACACAAAAGCTCTCTCTTCTATATCTGGTGAAGGACGAGCATGTGATATGCATAAAATGTAGTGTGATATGCAGATGAGGCCTTTGAACTATATAACTGCCGAGTTCGTCTCGAGGCGAAGAAATCGCTCCAACTTTTCCATTCTATGCTCAAACAATGGCACATAATAAGAACCCTCCATCCAACAATGCTGGAGGTACCAAAGAAAAAAAAACACATAACACAACAAAAATCAAGCCTTGTAGAAAAAAAACTCAATTCACTCCAATTAATTCCATAAGCAATTTTCATCTGTGCCGTTGAAAACCAGCTCTCACGCCCTGAATACTTTTCTGAATTTTTTCCTCTTAATTCTCAACCCTTATGAACTATTTCGTCTCGTCCTCGTGAAATAGATTTGGTACGATGTACAATTGTAATCGTTTATCTTTTCCGTTAAGCTTCACTGCATGGAAATATCTTTGAAAGCTTTTATGTTTGTGTCGTTTTGATAAAATCGTAATATTCTTAAGTGGCAAACTCGATGTAAAAATTTGTTTTAACCCAGTTTATGTGGACGTTTTTTTAAATTTTAAATACACCACTGGAATGCATGGGTCGAGAGCCGGCAAAAACGAAACACTTGACGGAATTTTCTTCTTTCCCCGACGGCACATTTTACATGATGATATTTTAAAGGTATTTTCGTATATGATAAGTATTTTTAATCCGGCCATGCAAAGCAAAACCCTAATCTAAATGATTTTTGTCGTTACTTTTTTAAGGGTCATAAGCCCCTATTTGTCTTACTTAACAATTTATACCTTTATTTATTTAATGAAACATTATAAATAATGGCTTTTAGAAATATTGGTTAGTTAAAAATTACATTTGTAAATCAATTTTTTTATACATTTAATTGACATTTTTTGAAGTTCTTTGAGAGCTTAATTTAATTTTAAGCTTAAACAGAGTGTTTTCAAAAGCTTTGAAAGGTTTTTAAAAATGTTGTTTTAATTGAATTCTTAAAGTGAATTGCACACGTTCAAATCGAGCTTTTTTTAGTTTCAACCACGTAAAACTATTTGACGTCATTAAAACTTGAAGTAGCATACTTTTTCTTGACTTAGAATAAGAAGGAAGTACAAGCCAGGAAAATATCTAGAAAATACTGTAAGGGAAATAAAATCAAGAAACGGATTTTCATACAGTGTTTTATGATAGCATCAATCGCTTATTATATATTCGCTCTTCCATCTTCAGGTAATTTTAATGAAGTCTATCTCAAATTATTTATTCTTCAACATCGTATTAAGCGTGATAAAATAATTGGAAAAGTAATAGAATTTTTTTGCAGAAAATAAATAAATTGAACGTTGCATGATTTTCCGTGGCAGTATCGATAGTGACACTCAATCATCAACTTATTTATAATTTAAATTTTGTATTTACTCTCGACACATCTAATATTACACTTCCAACATTCAATTATTCGCTCGTCGTGAGCTTATACATAGCTCCCTATTAAATACTTGGATGAGATAAAATGATAATCTCCCTCATCAACCCACCCTATCGTTCCACTTAGAGGCCACAGAAACTTGTTATTAGTGAAATTAAGGCCGCAAGAAAAAAAAATCATTAAACTTGGTAAAAAGAGTTTTTTTCTTTCGCGTCTTCGCCACGCTTTAGTCGATTACCTTTCACACATAAATCGTGTTGTTAAAGTAGATTGGCTTAATTTAAAATCAATTTTTGCTAAGAACACAGACAAAATGTGGAAAAATTAATTGGTTTTGTTATGACAATTTTTCCCGGGTTCACAATTGCTTATTTGTTGTGGTCGAAATTTAAGTCTAATGTCTCGTTAGAGTTGAATCTTTTAAATCTTCTTTTTTTAAATATTTTTCATCCCGGTTTTGTTTCAAATAACTGGGAGACGACGAGTCGTTGAGCCTGTATTGAGTTTATTATGCCACTCGATGGATAAGACAGTGTTGAATAGATTCGTTTTTAAAGAGGCTCTGATCCTTGTCGGGATGGAGTTATTCTCGAATAGACTTTGATCAAGACTATTTTTGATTGGAACGACGTGTACGGAGAAGTCTTCAGCTAAAATATTTGTAGCGAATAAACATTGATTTTTACTTGAATTCAATATTTGTCTCTTGGATATTTATTACGTTTGAAATTAGTTTATCTGATATAGAATTGTATAATTTAATTAAAAACTTATTTTATTATACGAATAGTTATATAAGGTATATTACTAATGTTTGTTAAATTGGGGTATTATTTAAAACGCCCGATTGAAGTAGAAAAAGTCCTTTCATTTTGGAGATTTTAGAAATTGATGTGTATCGCACAGTCTTACACGCGTAAAACAGTGTTTGGTTAATAATAAATTAGGTTCATAGATAAAGAAAGAGCTTTCCAAAGAGATATTTTAAGACTTATCTAAAGCCTTTAAAAAGAAACAATTTTAAGCTCGTTTTACCATATTACAAGACCATATTTTATTACAAGATTTATTAAGAAACGTTTTTAAATTAGAAGCCTTTTGCCACGATATGAGAAAAGGATCTTTTACTGTTTTGCATAATTAAAATTGAGATTCGTCTAACTAATATTTCAGTAACCAAAAATTTAAAGATATTCCACTTAAATAATAATTTACTTACCATTTAGGACCAGCTTAACTAAAAATTGCAACACTCATTGTTAATTTCTTCATATAAAGAAAGCAATATGATATAAAACTAAATTTCAATTTATAGATAGTTCACACAAAAGAAGAAAATGTAATTCTTAAATAGCCTAAAGCCAAGAAGAGCCTCTTTTCAATGAGTTTTACTTCCCAGGTCAGCTAAAGGTTACATCATGGAATTGTGAAGAAGTATTTTTCACTTTTGGCCATATAGGCGGAATGCCCGAAACACTGCACTAATACACTAAATCGAATCACTTTTTATGCTTCACATTTCTGGGGGAATTTTGGTTTCAATCTCCTCCGGACCTTGGCACCGAAGTGGTACCTAAATGTTATAGGGGTCCTCAAAACTACCTTAGTAGTCCGGTAGTTCCGTGAGTTGATGTATAAAATCCCGTTTTGTGTAAACTCCATATTCGTAGTGCAATTGCGCGTTTGTGACAATCCATGGTCTGTTGGTGAAAATTTCACAACCTTTAATACTTAAGTTTAATGCATTGAAATAAGTAGTTTTTCAGCTTTATCGTAGGATAAATATAGATGTAATTTTACAAATCTGTCATAATCATACATGCATGTATATTTATATGCAATATAAATGTATACATCATAATTATACATCATCATATACATGCATGTATGTATGTGTGTATAATGGCTGGGACTTTTATATAATAACGCTCGGTTAAGAATAGTTTTCATTAAAATAAAAACCATGAAGTGAATAATTCAAATATCAAATAAATTATGTTTTGCACTATTTTATATTATTATTTCTCCAGAATAACGAAGACGTCCTTCAGACGGAGTCCATCCTACTCTCACTATTCTAGTATTTATTCTATATAGTCTATTTATTATTTAATGCAGATTCCTTTTTTATCTTTCTTTATCCTACTTTAGTATTTAAGGCACTTTCCTTAAAATTTACCTACCTGCTACTGTAGTGTCATTCTAAATTATCGTCTTTTAACGAATATTTTTGAACACTCAGAGAAGATTCTCTTTACCTTTATTCTTCCAAAGCTGAGTAAAACTAAATATAGTAACTAACTATAGTACTGTACTGAAGTATTTGTAGTACCTATTATATCGATTTATAAATACTACAAATTAATTATAAGGAAAAGCGTACGAGTAGAACAGAGTTGAATGTAGTATTAACAATTTGTAAAAAAATAAAAAAAAGCAAGCCTTTATTTTAACTTAAAATATCTTCATACACTCTACAACTACCAACTTTTAATAGGAAAAATGCAATAGGTAAAACGGGGATAAGTATAACAAAATAAATTTGTTATATAACCAAAAAAGAGATGAAAGAAAATAGAACGGCTAATATTTTGTCCAGATTTCAATAGCCATTAACTTTTAAAGTGATGCTTTTTATTCACTTCCTGTGTTAAATAGCAGGTCTATTATCCAATTTTTAACCCTTTCCTGTTATACAACTTTTCTTAAAATCTATACACGAGCTTAATTTCGATGAATATTGGTGAATATAACTATTTTTGAAACTATAGCATCTGTAAATTTGTCAAAAATGAGATTATGATTATTTATTTACGCTACGCTTTATTTACATATGAAGATAGATTCTGAGAAAAATCCAAAAATATATAAACAGTTTGCCTGAGAAAAAAAGACTTAAAAGCTTACAAAATCTGACTTCTGAAAAAAAAACTTATTGTTTTTTTGATAGTGGAAATCGTGGAATAAAATTTTTTACATTTCTAATTATAATTGCCTTTGTATATTGACCACAGAATTATGGGAATTGCATATAATCACCAATCATCACTTATTACAATTACCGGACAGTAAGGGACAACTTATAAAATGACCGATGTTTACTACAATTACATAAATGAAATATCAAACAATTTTGTTCTTTTTAAACTTAAATTACAAGCGATTTATTTTACAACTGGTTGGCGATCGCGACACTTCCAATTCCTTGGCGAATTTCGACGCTGCGTTCGTAATTCGAAATTTTCAATTGAAACACATTGCACAAACTATTAAAGAAAATTGTTTGTGATAAAATTCAAGCTTTTCTCTATCCTTCGAGAATAAATCGTTGACCACAAAGCAAATTAAGCGTTTCGTGTTTCGAGTTTTCAAAGACAACGTAAACACAATTCTAATGAATATTAAAGAAAATTGTACACGACTCGATAACATTTGCAAAAATTAATGTTTAAAATTTAAAACTAAGAGACTAAAGCAAAATTTCAATTTGACAAAAAGCTTTTTGTTTATAAATCAATATGCTTTCAAGAGAAAATATACGTGATAACAATGCGAAACGAAGTAGATTCTTTTTAAGACCAATTTTTAGTTTAATAATAATAATATACGTAATATCAAGTCCATGTGTCACAAATGACGCATCATTTATCACGAAAATTTTTACGACGCAAAAGTTTCAAGTCAAACAAAATCTTTTTAATATAATGAATCATAGTTTTGACAATCTCTAATTAAAGCACTTTTGCCTATAGTTAACAAAAACTACCATTTCATCAATTAATTTCGTATGCTTTCATCGTTAGACTAATTTGTTGTAAGTCCTTTGTGGCATGGGTACATTACAGGAGGACTATGCAGGACACTATAAATAAAGCCACTATGGCATATTACTCTATCGAAACCGCCTACATACTTTTCAACTATATTCTATTTCAAAAGCTTTTGCTAATTTAATTTGAATAGCACAAAGTACCTACAGGTTACACAACCTCTCTATGTATTGCAGCTTTATCAAAAATATATTTCAACATTTTAACTCGCTTTGCTCCGACATAAATTGGCTTGTCTCTCTGACAAAGCGATGACAGAGCATTGAGAAAATAAAATTTATTATAATAGGGATGAAAATCGTTAAAAAATCAAAATAAAATGGAAAAAAAATCTAGAATCTTAATAAATAAAAGCTTTACACATAAGGATATCCTCTTTTATACAAACGTAATAAACTTTTAAGATATCGGTTTGAATCAAAACGATTTTTAAACAAAACTTCAGTGTCAGTATCTTAATTTCAAATCTCGTTTCTGATTCCTGAGAACCTTTTCGTCATTGCCACTTTAACGACAACTTGGTTCTTCAACTTGATCGGTAAATTTTCGTTATCGATAACGTCGATATTCATTAATATCCTCTTGTCTCATTCCAAGTGATATCATGGTATGTAATGATTGCTTCTCTAATACCAATATAATACAACAGGAATATTGTGTTTGATTTAATCATTTATATCTATGTGCAATGTGCATGCTCCGGTAATGTATTATACAGATTAAGTGCAACAAACGACAAATGAACGGATACGAAACTATACTTATGTATTCTTTTATGTCATATATGTCATATATATATATGACAAAATATTTTTTATTTATAAATGAGGATTTTTTTTTTAAATTAGGAAAAATACCTTTGGATGCCTAAATTTAGTCTCTTGAAGGATTTTGAAATATTTTCTTCAGTTTTCTACCAGGATACAGTTTTTATGATACCCTATTTCAAATATAACCTTTTTTATTTAAATAATTTTTTAATGAGAACTCAAAATAATGGTTTCTTGCGATTTAATCCCCGAACAAAATATCCTCAGACAATAGTACCTAACAACGTCCAATTTGGTTACAAAACAACGCGATGTTTACACCTTGTCATGAGGATATTTTGTCCGGGGATATTTTGTCATGAGGATATTTTGTCAGGGATATTTTGTCGGGGATCAAAACGTCTGATACCAAAAAAATGATCTAGATAATGGGATAAATACAATATTTTGATTAAGTATCGCAGTATGTATAGATAATATAATATTTCGCTTCATAATGTTACTAAACAATTTTTATTTGGAATGAAAAAATTGCGTTTGAAATGAAAAAAGTTGAATTTGAAGTAATAATGTACAAAAGTGACTTTTGATTGTAAAAAGGGCGTTGACTAAAACATAAAGGCACTAAAACTAACGGAACAATTTTTACTTAATTCTAATTTTTCTGAGATATTTTCTATGTACCAATTTTTAAAAGAAATATTGATTTAGATTTTATAATTTTGATTTTATATCATTCTATTCTTTTATCGAAATTGATAACATGACGCAACTAGAAATCGAGCCAAGTCGTAAAATAAGTCAGTGACCATTTAGAAGGAAAGTTTTATAAATCTTAATATCTTATGAATAGATTAATATTGTTGTTGTCCTTTGATTCTTTCACTAGGCAAATTTCCCATAAAGTATTTACGAAGTATATATTTTTTAGTTTCTCTTTTTTTGGCATAAATAAAGGTATCGACATCTAACTGAGTTACAAAAAGTTAAGCTCATAGCCATTGATATCCTATAACCCTCGTCAAAACCGGCTGAAAACGCATCTGACCGATTTTTCAAATAAATCAGACAGTTCTTCCATCCAGAATCCAGAGTTTTAATCGTTGTATTGCGGTTAATATCGGGCGACAAAACCAGATGCAATGGTATATAAATCGAAGTCAACGACCATCGTTATAGAGACAGTCAATTAAAACCTTCCAGACCTTGGTAATCAATTAGAAGGGATTTTCACGTTTTCATCTATATGTATGTATATTCTATATAGATACTATCACATTCACACGCATATCACTACATTTCGAACGAGAAAACAAGAGGAACGTTATTGATTTTCACAAATTATCTGTTTATTGCATATTTGAATACGGAAATTGAACGTATTATTAAAGTATTATTAATAACTCATTACCTTTGAATCGGGGTGAATAAAATAGAATGTTTTCCTTTGAAAAATCGATTAAGAAGCGTTCGTTTTATGATGAAGAAAGGTTAATTGTCCCGATGAAGAGACGAGGAGTTGAATCGATCTTTTCTATTAATAAAGACGAGCAGCGTTGCAGCATAATCAGAGCGAGAAATTATCTCAGATTCATGCGTGTGTTTTGTTGAAGTTTTCTATTTTTCAAAAACAAATATTTCCTATGAGAAAATCGTATAAGAAGTCGAGATAAAACGGGCAAATAAATTTTCATATTCGAGGCACGATCGGGAACGATTGTGGTTACAATGACGCTTTTCGTTCCCGATTTTTCGTGTGGTGGGCTTTATATCCGCTTTTCTCGTTCTCCGTGTCGTTTCGTTCCCGATTGGCTGGAACAGAAACACAAACACAAATCGAGACGAACGGGAGTCATAACATAAGGAATATCTGAGAGACAAACAATATGTTATCGGGGACAGTTCGGGGGATGCTATTGAATCGTTTCACTTGATATCACATTGGAAATATCCCGAGTATCCGAGGTTCGTGCGAGATTTCATTTAATTTTTAACATGTAGAGAATCTTTTTTCGATCGTGCCAAAACGTCGAGCTGTTTGCTTTCGTCGGGTATAAATCATGATAATGACCGCGCGTGTGAGGGGTTTTTGGGTAGTACGAAAGATGGGCGCGTACTGTTCATGACATATACCCAGCACGAAAACATCGACTTGACTCAACTCATTATAACGCGGTGCAATAAACTTTAAAATCAAAACTAAGACACGTTTACGATCGAAACAAACCTAAATCTTGTCTAGACGAACACCTCCCACGGGAATACTTAACCGTGCACATACCTATCACATGAAAAGCTAATTTTCAATTTTTTGATTTTTTATTCGATTCTTCGTTACGCTGGTTATTACTTATCGCGTTCGAGCAGCCAACTCTCTAATAAATATACTTACGCAGCGATGTTCGAAAAGGAAAATTTCCTCGGTAAGATTTAGCTGCTTGTAACAGGGTGGAGATCGTTCGTTCTATGTGTAATAAATTACCTGTCTCTCAGTGAACGGGAAATTCAATTTATCTTTTGCCGCAAAGCTAAAACGATATTTACGTCTTTGTCGGGCTCGCAGCGACTTATTTTCGCGGGGACCACTTCATATCGTTCAATATCGATCAAGCGCCATTATTATTCATCTCCATTAGCTTTGTATCGGCACGTATAAAAAAACGATTTTTTGAAAGTAACGAGTACTACGTTAAAATCAACAGAAAAGGAGCACCAGAACAAATATTCAATTCATTGTTAACAAAGGCATAAAATAGAGAGCAAAAAGTGTTTGTTAAATTCGTGTTTTATTTAGGTTTTATTAGGGGACGGTTTAGCGTTTCTATTTATTTAATGAGAAAGCTTTTGTGTGTTAACTGAAAAAGTTTTGTCGCTCGCGCTAATTGTTTGCGACTATAATGATTTTTTATGAAAATTTACTAGGTGGTTGTTCCCAAACGAATTTTTATATGACATAGAGAAAAAATGTTATTTTATAGGCTATCTATTAAATAAAAACTCGCGAGAGCGTGAAAAATGTTGAAAATTGTTATGATTTAATGCCAACACTGACTCTCTCATTATGTAGATAAAGCTTCAAATTTAATGGAATATTGAGGATGATATTGAAAATAATTATTATTTTTAATTTTTTTTTCTTTAAACGAAATGTAACGGTATATATTTATTTCTTAAAGTTTTCTGGCATTCTTGCTCCTCATTTTTTCCAGTTTATGAAATGAAATTTAAAAAATTAAAAGAACAATAACAGGAAAGTTAAAAATGATAAAGTTGGCGATAAGATGGATGTATTATTTATAATCTTTTTTTTTTGATGATTTATTGGACGGGTCACCAGATCAGCGATTCTTGAAATCGCTATACATTGCGTGGATGAGTCAATGTAATCTTTTTGATCATATGTAACAAAAAAAAAAACGAAAAGATTTTAACGATAGTAACTGTTAAGACCTTAGGTGAAATCTTAGTTGCCTCCTTTGCACTCGTAAATGGCAAACAGAAAAAAAAAATATAAAGCTATCAGGACTGTAAAAAATTTAAAATAACTGCGTTGTAAAAAATATTAAGATATTATATTATATTATGTTTTTTTGTTCTAGTGCCAATAGAGTAATTGAAATTTGAAGAATAGAAATATTTTCTTATGATATGTATTAACAAATATTGTAGAATGCTTTTTATAACAATGAAAACTATTTTTTCAATGACAATCATAACATATAAGTATAACATATTATAATCCCAAATATAAACACTTTTATTAATTATATCGACTAATAATAAAGGTAAATGTTCTTTTTTTAGCAGCTAATGCCATTTTTGTATCCTGTAATGGGATTTATCAAACCTATCAAAGCTTCTTGTTAAGGATTCTTTTATTTGATGGACATTTTACAAAACGTTTAATAAATCAAAATTATTTATTTACTTAAATTTGTTGATTAAAAATTAACTATGAAAATCACTTTATTTCAATTGTTTTTCAAATCACTCTTATCACTAATACTTACTTGAATCACTTGTATTCACAGAATGAATACCTTAGAAAGAATAAATGCAGAATCTGCAGCTACTTTACGTTGCTTTATACCAAGTGTTCTCGAACAGTCCAGAAACTTTGATTGCCGCACCTTCTAAAAACTTCCAAAATCGTTGGCTGTCAATTATGGGGGATTCAAGTGTCCATTGTCAGAATTTCCTTACAATAATCTCAAAAGTTCCATTCTTTTCCATCGTTGTTCGTTGACACTGTCTTTGTTCGCTACAATATTTTAAAATGTTATATTGTACTCAATAGCAACGCTAGGGTAGGACGACCGCCCATGGCGTCAGAAATGAATAGGCGCTCATGACGAGCCTGGAAAATTGAATGAAAATAAGTAGATAATTAAAAAAAAAAATTATATGAGATTATACAATTTGTAATAACGCGGTTTACCTAGGTAAAACCCAAAACGTGTACTACATTATTTTAAATTGATTTTGGACAGTGTCCATTTCTTTGGGTATAACGGAGTTCACCCGGGTAAAAATAGGTTTGATAATTTACTTAACATTATTCGTAACAAATATTACCAAAAATATAGTATGTACAAATATGTACCTATTTATTTTACGGATGTTTTGCATGATAGTTTTTCGTGTCTATTTTAGCTTTGGTTAAACAGGTTAGGTTCAAGAAGATAAGTCACTGTCGCGTCATATAAGGTTTATTACATACGACCAGCTATGGAAATGCTCAGACATTGACCGATAGACAAAGAGCAAGACACATTGACCAAGAGACAAGAGTGAGTGAAGAACTGTTTCAGCCTAAGCCAAGGGTCGACAAGACAGTGTGCATAAGCATGCCGAAACAGTGTCAATATAAGCGCTCGTCACAAAAATGACTGTGCTGACTGCTGGATGGGGCTGGGTGCTTGCACGGAACGAACCTGCTGAAAGTTCTACACTCACTCTTGTCTCTTGGTCAATGTGTCTTGATCTTTGTCTGTCGGTCAATGTTGGAGCATCGTCATAGCTGGTCGTATGGAACAAACCTATAAACCTATAATTAATGTGAAAATTCTTTTTTTTTGTACCCAGATAGATGATACCGTTCTTATTTCGCCCCAGGGACCTAGTAATGGTAAAACCAGTACTGATTGTACTAATTTTTTATATCATCTTTAAAGAAATCTCATTTCAAAACTAATTTAGAGAAAACGGTAGTTAGAACTTTGAGAATTTGTTTCTAGTATATTTTATAAATATTTTTTTTTTCAATAATCTAGACGTGAATATCCAATTAATAAACTCTAGAATTCTAAAACAGAAACTTGAAATTTTTGTAACTGATAAGTTTTTTACAAACTGGTTAAGAGACGAGTTTTAGGTTGATGCACAGTTTTACTTTATAAGTAGATAATTATTTTTAAGATACAAAACATGAAACAAGATCCTGACTTATACAAATCTTGCTTTAAAAAGCTTTAGAATTTTATCATCACATTTAAAAAAATATTTTTTCTACTGATAGGCTCAAAAAAAAAAGAAAACTCAGACCTTGATATATTTAGATATGTTATAACAATTACTTATCACCATAAATAAAAAAATCAACTTACAAAAAAGCTTTTCAAAAATTGTTACATATTGTCAATTTTTTCTCTGAAACATTTATTTTCAGTTAAAATATAGACGATCAGTTACTGTACAACGTTTATTTAAATGATTTAATTTTCCATGTAAAACATTAAGCATACATAAAGTTGTAACGGGTGTAGTTGTAACTTGGAAGGAGCAAATTTAATCATACAAGAAAATAATTTTGAAACCCTACAATTACCACTCGTTAATTTAAGAATAATATTTTTAAAAGGGTTGAGTCAATGAAGAATCGATCAAGTTTTAATTAATTTTCGTTTACAGAAGTTTATTAAGGTAAAACTCTCTAATTGGCTATGTTTCGAATAACTGAATTAATTACATCGAAACTCTTAAACCCTTTAAATTTCCCAACAAATATTTAAATATAATCACATCAAAAACTCCCAACCGTTCCGATAATGTTCAAGTTTGCAACCAAGTCTTAAAATAAAACATTCACTTAATAATTGAAACGATAAATACGAATTTCCTCGTTTAAAAATTAAATATCAAAGGAATTGATATCGATAAACAGTAGGAATAAATTTAAAGGTTTGAAAATATTTTTTTCATGGTCTATGTATTCAAATACGAGTACATACCTATAGATACAGCTTGAATAGAACTGTAGTAGTAACGTATCGTGCGGTAGCCATTCACGCTAATTTGGTTTGCAAAGGCTCTCATCGAATAATATGTTCGGAAAACAAGGACTTTAATCGCTTCAAATAGGTTAATCTAAAAATTTAGCATTTCTTTGTCGTGCAATAATTGAAAAAACAATTTGAACACAAATGAATACCGAGTGTTCCAAATTAGAATTTATTGTGTCGACAAAAAAGCTTAACATGTTGTCAAATTGAAATTTTCAAAATTAAATTAGCGAGATTAAATTTTCAATCGAACTTGTTATCCCATATGCAAATATCTCGGTTACGGGTTGACTTTCAATAGACAATATTGTAGAGTTGGTGACGAAATTAATTATTTTATTTTAATGAAAGTATCGCGTTTATTTTTGTGTGATTTTTTAAGTTGTTAGCGTTTATTATGTTTTGGTTTAATATTGCAACTTATTTCGTTCAACATTCGCTTTAAATTACAGCTTTGTGCAATGTTTTATTGTTATACGTCGCACTTGATAATCAGGGTCCTTTTTCACTCGCGCTATTCCACATTTCTACTTACATTTGTGGCAGTTGTAACCAATGTATGTTTACGTATATTCTGGTAACTGAAAGCCGACTTGAAAATTTTGTTTGTTTTTGTTCTTTGTATGAGGTAGCTAAAAGGGGTTGCGCTGCTGGCTTTTTCGAGAGACAAGTTTCATCCATGTCGGTGAATAAACATTTGTTGGTACGACTGCGTTATTCATTCGCAAATTGCATTTAACATAATATAGAAATTGGATGAAAGTTTGTTTAGCTCGAGGACTATAAATTTGTCTTGGGTTTTTAAAGGAAATTTATGGTGTTTTACAAGATTTACAAGGAGTACATTTAAAAAGAATGACTGAATTATCTGAAATAGTCGGTGCTATTCGGATTGAAATTTATTGAATATAGATACCAATGCCCAATTTATGATTTTTACTTTTATATCGGAATGACATATTTTTAAAAATTTTTATTATAAAGCACCCTATTTATTCAACCAGTTTTGAACAATACAATGTCACATACCTAAACTATTTACACAATTAACAATCCCGAATAAATTTTCTCTAATTAATAACAATAACAATAATTAAGAAATAACAACTAATAACTATATAAATACATAAATAAATAATTTAACAATAGCTTTCAACAATCAGTAATTAATTAAAAAAATAAATAAAGTGTAGTCGATCGTTTCATTCTTGTGGTGGGCCCAAAACTGGTCTCTTTAAATCCAAAATTCACAATCCCAAAATTCGCTCCAAATACAAAAATACTTATATAGAAACCAAATCAAGATCATACTAAAACACATGTCGCCATAAAAAACATGTCATAATAACGCTTTGTCATTGAAACTGAACCATTGTAAAATTTCAATTCTGTAGGGTAAGAAGATTTGATCTCAAAATATTTGATCTAAAATAAAAATATCTAAAGTTAAATAACACAAACTAGACTTAAAAATATGGCTTGTGATCTATTTCTATAATAAAATTAAAATCAGCGCGGTATTTTATTTACGTAATAATAAATTTTTTTCAATTCGTATCTGTTAAGTAATTCCTTCGTTTGAATGTTCTAATCCTGGATGTCGATTCTAGATTATACTTATTATAAGAATGAAATATCCTTGAATCTGCAACATGCAACATGCAAAAATTCAGCAATATAAAATAAGAAGAAGTGGTTCTTATTCATTTTCAAAGATTTGATCTAAATAAGCAAACATTGCAAGTTAATTAAAAGCTTGTTATAAGCTCTTTAATTTCGACAAAGAATTACTTCTGAATACTAGACCTGCTTTAAAGTAAAGAACTAAAAATTTCTCTACAAAATGTCCTTAAAATAGGAGAAGTAACGGTTGACTACTATTAAATGTGGGTTATCATGACAATGGCAATTTAGTTTGATTTGTAAAATAACTATTTGTAATGTTAAACCTGTGGAACCTGTTGAAATATTATTAATTAAAAATGTGCAGTCTAGATTTTCATATATCCTGTCCTAAAAATTACTGAAAGTTTTCCCCGTTTAGGTATGAACGTTGGATGGAAGTGAACTCTATTTTGCTTTTTCTTGAATATCTCAAAACCGGTGGCTTTTGGTGGCAAATATGATGTATACAAAATTGAGATAAATTAATTTTTCTTCTAATTAAAGTTATATTTTTGAGATGATATTGTTAAAAAACTTGTTAAAAACCTGATAAAACAAATAAAAAAAAGATTGAAATATCAACAAAGAACAATTATAATTTATATAAAATTTTAAGGATGTTTACTGAGTAATTACTATAATACCTACTAAGTAAATAGTAATGGATGAAGTTATTTCTAGTATTATCGTACCTTGAATAAAATATAAAACAATTATTGTGTGGTTTTACGAAACCACGATGCAAGTGAAACTTTTGTTTCGGATTGTGGGCCTTCTTGTAGGTAACTGAAAATTTTCGGAAAATTATACGATTTAGGGTATGAAAATAAACGATATAATTGATTTTCTAGGTTTTGCATCTGACTCCATTTGCTACGCCTTCGGCACAATTTTTCTACCACTTGAAACTAATTTTCAATTTTCATTATTGATTTTAATACTCGAATGTTATTTTCAGCATTGAATTTGTTGATTATTGTTACATCGATCTTCTTCCTGTTGTTATCTATTGTAAAGTAACTTCAAGAATACCTATCATGTTCAATCATTGTTAAATAAAGATTGTTGTGGCGAAGAAATTCACTATTAAAATTAAATCAACCCACCAGGAGCTTTTTTCCTGTCTCTTTAAGCACGAACTCTGTCGGCAGTCTTTCTTTTACGACGTAAAATTAATTCACCGTCGGATATTTTCGCACTATTATCACTAGCTGTATTTTTGTCTATCAGGATAAGTGAACAACAATATTTATATCAATATACTGATGAAAACACACAAATACCAATACAAATATGATTGAAAGTTAATGATAATTTGTAATATAATTAAACGTTGCGTTCTGATGGAAAGGAAAATTTAGCCATTCAGCAATATAACTCGCGCAACAACCCTGGTAAAACGACATGGTATATAGCTAACAAGTTTGCAGAGCTCTGCCGAACACTTGCCGATGTCCTGCCGAGAATGTAACACACATTTAGCGACATGCTAAAGACAGGCCAAAAAATTTGAGACGATGTATAAAAACTTTCACTTTAAATTACGTTTTTCAATTTGATAGTTTCGTGCGATGAATTTCTATACCTTGACTACCTTTTACTTGACTAAACCACAGAAGTTCAAATTTTCTAATAACCTATAGATCCTTGTTGAGATTTTGCACAAAAGAAGCTTTCCGTTTTTCACAACTAACGAGGTCTGCTGCTTAGAAGTTTTTAATATATAAGAATTAAATTAAAATAAATCCACTAAAACGGGTCTAAATTTTTATTTCAAATTTTTCCGGAAATACACGCTCTGAGGTCCCCTGAATCCAAAAAAGTGGTTTTTAGAAAAATGTCTGTGTGTGCTTGTGTGACAGTGGTATTGCATCGAAAGCTTTATTCAAATTCCACCAAACTAGAAATTTTGTCTTCATACTACATTAAGTTGTGTTGCGAAGCTTTTGGTTGAAACCAGATGACAGAAAACCCCACTTAATTTAATTGGTTTTTGAATATTTTCAAAATTTTCCGAAACGATTTTAACGGCCCGAACGATTTTTTTAAAACTTGCTGTAGCTCTTAGACTCATCAATGCTTACAACTTTTATTGGAAACTTTATCTTGCGAAAATTGAAAAAAGGAGGTTCTTGGGTAGAGGATAGGGGTTCGTATTTACATATAGGCACATAAAATAGTTCTACTTATATACACATTTATGTATCATTCTATTATTATTATTCTTAACCAATAGCGAGTTTCATGTAAAAGAAAGTACGGTGACGCGTCGCAGCGATTTGAAAGATGAAAATAGGACTAGACATACAAACAGTTTTTTATATAGGTACACATTAAATGAGAGAAGTGTTCTCTATTGAGTACATAATCGAGTTTGTTAGTTAATAGAAAAACGTATTCGTTTCATTCACTAAATCTGCATATTTTCCTTTAACCAGCAGTTACATTGGTGTAGCGCTAACCACATCAATGGGCTCGAACGAATTTAGTTTGACTGACATCAATCAATTCCGATTGATTTGAGAGTTTACTTACATCGAATTTAAACACAACCCATCTCAAAAGCTCACTAACTGACAACCAAATAATTTGCTTTCGAGCCGAACTCTCAAAAAATATGACAACCACCACTCATCCGTAAAACTCGAAACCACACACCCACAAAACCTCAACTCTCACCATTCCCGTAAATAACGATTTTTTCAACTTTCCAACATATATTTGCAGTATTTTAAATTATTTACAACTTACATATTTTTATTTTTCAACGCAGTCTCTAAGGATATTTCTGTACGAAAACAAAAGGAACTATTTTTCGATGTTATGTTCGATTTGATGTCGAGTTTTACACTACTCGTAATCCATCATTTTTTATTAAATTTCTTGAATATTAGATGACAACATATTCTACTGATATACAACATATCGCAATTCCATTTCATTTGTAAGTATAATGTAACATCCATTTGCAACGAGATGTTACGATCTTATCTACTAAACTAATTTTGAATTTATCTCCGTACATAAACTTAATGTAGTGAAGATTTATTTCGTTTTATTTACAATGAAAATCATCAAATTCACGCAATTATTTTCATTTTATGTCGTATTTCGGAATTTTTATAATATGAAGTGTAAGATCAAGGATGAGTGGTTCAAATAAAAGATATTAAAAACGAAACGAACATTAAATGAACGATTTATATTCACAAGTCGTTATTATTTAAATTAACTCAATCTTCGTTATTTATTTCACTTGCCACAGCCCGTCAAGCCTTTATAAAATCAAATTCATGACTTTTAATTTAGATTTTCAATATTTAATGTGAAAATTGAGATAATAATATAATAAAAAAGATCAAACCTCTAATAAAGAAAACATTAATATCTATGTATCAAGTATAAAGCCAATTCCAAAGGATTCTTTATATTTTAGTACCTACCTATATCATTATTTAACTGAAGAGTCGAGACACAAAGGTAAGCCAACCTATTTTTGATTTAAATTGAAATTCTATTATCTTAAAATAAAACGTGTCTCTTGACCTGTACATTTACGATCTATAATATTATTATAGACATAAATAATAAATATAAGCAAGTGTCTGATTTAAATGCGTTTCATAAATAAGATTTTCCAATAAAACTGATAAAATTTGAATAAAAACTAAAATAAAATTTCACTTACGTAAATATTCTACATTGGCTTATGAATATGAAAATGTCTTCTCCCTCAAGTACCTACTATTGGATTTTAAGTAAAAATTTTAAACTTTTGTAGCTTTAAAATATTTAACAAGTAGGATTTATCTTTCTGAAGTTGCATTTCCATAATGAACCTCTATATAATATAATTAATGATTATATCTACACTCCACAGGCTTTAAAAGATAATAAAAATTGTAAAAATTATCACGATTTTGAGGATTATGTACAAATTTTTATTCTTTCAGAGCCTTCAGATATAATCATTATAATATATATAGAGGATCATTATGGAAATGCAATTTAACATAAGTATAAACTTTAATGTTACCTATGAATCTCAATAATTATGCATTCTATACTATCTATAAGAGTGTGCGTGTGGACCGCACACTAGAAGTATAACTTCTTTCGCTATTTATGTATAATGTATATGCGTGTATAAGTTTGTTCCAATCATCTAGCTATGGAAATGCACAGAGACGACCAACCGACAAAGAGCAAGACAACATTGGCCAAGAGACAAGAGTGAGTGAAGAACTGTTTCAGCAGGTTCTTTCCAGGCGACCATCCAGCAGTCAACACAGCCATTTACCTACATTTTCGTGCAACGGTGTTATGAGCGCTTATATCGACACTGTTTTGGCGATGCGCTTACGCACTACCTTGTCAACCCTCGGCCTTAGCTGTAATAGTTCTTCAGTCACTCTTATCTCTTGGTCAATGTTGTCTTGCTTTTTGTCTGTTGGTCAATGTTTGAACATCACCCGAAAGACGGTTGGTACAAACTTTATGTAGCATGAGTTTCACATTAATCAATATTTTTTTCATTTAAATTTATTGTTTTTATTATCGGTTACATCAGTTATTACTGTAGTAGATCGTAAGACTGAAAATAGGCTTATGATAAGAAAAATAAGAAATCTATGTTTTTGAATGCATATTGAAAAAATATCTGGAAAAAATTGCATCGATTATTGTTTCATGTTTTGTGGTAGGCTCCTTTACATTATAATTAATGTATAGTTTTAATTTATCTTGAAGAAATTGTATCAGGAGATGTCCATCGTTTAATGAAAAACTAACATTGAAATCTGCTGCTAAAATAAGTGGCAACGTATGATAATTTTCTCCTATCTCTTCTAAGCCTAATCGACTGTAAATTAAAAATCTTTTTATTGTATATATAATACTACTAGGCCATATTACGAATTACCTACATATATGATGCAACGAACAATGAGAGAAAAAGAGAAAGAAAATGTACGGACTCGTTTGTTATTACAGTGCATCTAGATCTATGTATAAACTCTCGACTCTAGACGTTAAACTCAATGTAAAAGTGGGGACACACGAAGATCCGAGCAATAGGGAATCGGAGAATAGGCCTGCACTGTGTATTATATTATTATATTTTAGTATATTTTTAGTATATTTTAGTATATTATTATTATTTTACTCACGTTTATCTCCCCTCTAACGCCGATCACACATTTCGTAACTGTTCTGTAAAATATTTACAGGTTTATCCCCGAAGTCCAGCGCGCATATAGAAGTTTTACTTCAAAAATGTTGTTTTTATATCATAAGTTGAAACGATGACTTAATTTGCTTATTATACTTTAACATTTCTTTGAAAAATCATATAAGAAAATTAACTAAAATATATATTTTTTTTTTACTAACATTATGGATTTTGTAGTACTAAAACTTTCATAGTTTTAGATAGCAATGAAATATTATTGAGAAACGTGTCTTCATATACATTTCCAATGAGGCCTGGCCTTGTGTGATTTACGAATAATATTAGGGTTGAGATAGAAGATAAAGTGCTTGTACCTATATGCCATTTTACATTTTAAGAAAATTCGATTATCTTTTTAACCCACCCACCCTCCACGCATACTAAACGTAAAATATTTATCATTTGAACGATTATAAGCCCGCAAAAGATAACGCAAAACGAACGAAACGAGCTAATGTTACATTCGTCTATTTTTATAAATGGAAAACAATTAAAAAAATGTCGTGCCAGCTTTATGGCTTGATAGTCGAAATAAAATTAAAATTAATATTTAATGAGATATATGGACTTGATTAATAAAAAATTATGTTTAAACGCACGATTTAAACGAAAAAAAGTGTAATTATTCATAAAGTATTTATTGCCTTTTTCTAGCGATTTATCTTCGTTATTTTACTTGCGTTTTCATCGCGAGAAAATGTATTTTCGAAAATTATCTCACCCACCCTCTCCGCGGCTCGTTCCATGCTGTTGATGTATTCATAAAAGTTTCCAATCAATATAAAATGATGTGAACAACGAATAAATTCGTTCTTATTTACGACCTCAACATGATTAAGCGACGTGCTAAAATATTCAAAAATTTAATATGACTTTTTTCTTTATATATCAAAAATAAATGCCTGGCCTATTCTATTGACAGTGAAATTTTTACGATATAATTTTACCATCAGACAGTTTGATTTGATGTGAAAAGTTGAATGAGGAAAATTTCATTATATCGCCGATATTTCATTTGGGAGGAGTTCGATATTTATTTATTCGAATCTCATTAGATTAAAAATAAAATGTCATTATGTAACGATCGCTCAAATCGTATTTGGCACTAAAACTTTGATTCGATTTGTGCGACGTTTATTTTATTCAGAACAAAGAGGTCGGTGATTCAACGAGTTTTGAGAGATTTAAGAGTTTTTACGCGATTGCTCCGGTCTTAATTTGGGTATTGTCTTCATTTGGCTTGAAGGGAGGAAATTTTAAGTTCATTTATCTTATCAGGCATTTTGAGTTGAGACGTTTGAATTAATAAGACACTCGACTTCGTGCGAACCTGGAATAGTAATTCTTTAAGAATTTAATTAAACGAAAAATATTACAAATATAAATGCAAAGCTTGAAACCAATTTGCATTGTAACATGAAAAATTTTAAAGCTTTGGTTAAAACTATAAAAAAGTAGGAACTTGTTAAGTACAACGCCCTCACGAAAACTTGAATTTCTTTTGTGTTTTACTTTATTGTTTTTTTTTTTTTTTTGAAAGTTAAAGTATTCAAAATCCTTGATTTTTATTCCAGTCTCTATTCTCGATTTTTCGTGCAATTGTTTGTGCTGGTTTAAGAGACATAAATCTCCCTCGACTCTTTAGTACGCCGGACATTGTGGCAACATCGTCTCTTATGTAAACTTTTTTCTTTTGCATTTCCATTAAAATATATATTATTGAATTAAGATTTGTCTGTCAAAATTTGTGTAATATATTTAAAACATAGAAAAGGATAGAATATTTCAGATTGTTTGATCTAAACTTCAATAATAGACATTTACACCGATTCATTATTTAAGAGTCAACGATTTTTGGAAGAATCGTATCGAACAATCGAGAATATTCTGGTAAAATAAACTACATTCTACTTTGGTTGCATTTATAAAAACACGAAGTTTGCTGGATTGGGTCAGTATGAAATTAGTCTGAGTTTAAATAAGAGAGGGAACAGTGAAATAGCAAGCAAAGTGATTCCGAGCGATTAATTGTGACTCGTTGTGACAAATTATAAATCACCGAGTGGAGTTAAATATATTTTTTGGTTAGTTAAACGTTTGGTGAATATTTCCAAAAAATTAAAAGAACCCATAACGTGAATCTCAATAGAGTTTTGAGAAATCCCGTTACAATATAATAGTTTAGAAGAAAAAAAAATCAATGTTAACAGAATACGGAAGCAAATAACGACCTCATAAAAAAGTAAATGATTGGAACAGGTGGTCAGATTAGAGAAATGATAAATGGCTCAGTTCTTACTACATAGAAAAGGAAGTCTCGAACACATAGTAATGCTTATTTTCTCTCCAAGAAAATTTGAATGAAATTATGAAATAAGTAAACTGTATAAGACAGTCAAGTAGATTGTATGGTGTGCATAGACTTGGATGTGTGGGCGTAAAATCTTTAACAGCCGACCAAGGAGTAACTAAATACCTAATGATTACTATAAAATTACTAAATGTCTTTTGTAATAGCTTGCTTACATGACGCTGGAACGTGAGGGTTAATTGCTAAGGACAGTAAAACAATGCAAGTTAATGGCTTCATATAATATGAGCAGATCATTTATTATTCTAATAATTACAACAAACCGCAACGCCCCTTAGTTTTAATAATAAAGTAAATAAAAATTACCATTGAAACAATTATTTATTCATGAAAAATGCTTCTTCTATTCAAGCTCATAAATGATAAATGTATTTTGTTCTTTTTATTTAAATGCAACTAAGAGAGCTTATGATATTAAAATCGATTTCTCGAAAATCTCAAGAAAAATACACTCATTACAATAACAAACTAAAGGTAAAGATGTATATATGAGAAAGAAATATGAATTTACAAGAAAACGTATTGCCAATATAATAAAAATTATAAAGTGGTATGAAAAGTGCCTCATCTCAACAAACATCAAATCAATTAAGAGGGGAATTCAAGTTTTAATGATCCTTAATTATCAAGAATGTAATAATATATCCGATTAAAATCAAGGATTCGATCATGTTATAAATACTTTTCTTCCATATAAATTTTATTCACAAAAATCAAATATGCAAATATTTTAAAAATCAGTTGGAACAGCCAAAATTAAATAATGACAAAAAATTTTGTCTTAATGTTTTGATATTGTCTTCGATGCAAAACTATCTATCGATTCAAACCTATTGTAGATGTAATCACCTAAATTCTAAATCATACTTGTTTTGTTGTTCAGTTGGAGGAAGAAAAAATCATTTTTATTTTTTACCCACTTTTATTTTCTGAAATTTTTATCCGGCTCACTCCAAAGAGTGTCAATTTCTTTCATTTTCATGCTGATTTTTAATTTAGTTTAGTTTCTTATGAATTTCAAGTTTTAATTTGACGTTATCAGGTATATTTGATGCCACTGATAAGAATTTCTGGGCTTATGCCACACTTTTGTTGTGGATTTATTTATTCAGATTGTTGAAATACTTTTTTACTCTAACACATCTTTTCAGCACCTCTTTGTGAATATATTTAAAGTATTCCCTTAATAAGTTTTATTTTTGCTTTAAAATTATGATTCTGATTTCCAACTTCATAGCATGATCATGGGGGAAAATAATACCCACCTTTTTGATACGTTTGCTTTTTTACCATGATAATACTTAGGTAGTGTTAGGATTTAGGGTTTAAAGAGGAAACAACAAATATAACAAAACAAAACATACTAAGCAAATTAAATAGTACTTGTAGGACCACAGGGCTTAATCTTTGAAGATATATTTAGACAGGAGCAAAAGCTAAAAAAATCATTCTGAAAACCTGTTATTTTATGTAGCTTTGACTTGGTAAATAAAGTTTGACTAAATCAGAAGGAAAATTATTCACAATTACTTACTGTAAGAAATATGCAAGTACTTACTTAGAATAAATTCTGATACAGGCACAACTCTAAATTGAACATTTTATAAATAAAATAGGATACTGTACTAATCAAATTGGGCACTTAATTCTATTTCATGGAAACATTATCATAAATAATATTTTATAAAAATAGCGTAAGTATAAATCAGACTTAAGAAGTTCGTGAGTTAATAAAGTAGTTTTGCTTACAAAGGGGAGGGACAGGTAACGCTTATTGTGATAATATGTGACAAGGGGGGTGGAGGGGTATATAAGAACGTAATGTTTGTAGTTCAAAGAATTCTTCTTTAATTTTTTTCTCAAAGAAATTAAAAAAAATCATAAAGAGGGTTTGAAGAACCCATGGACTGTGATAATAATAATAAAAAGAAATATTTATTTTCTTATTGTTTTAAATATTTATTACTGTATGGACATTTTATTATTAAAATAATATACATTTAAAAATAGCAATAGGTATTCATAACATTATTTATCGAGATGAACTATTTTAGACGAAGGGGGGGGGGGGGGGTAGCTCTCGTAATGTAATATTTATAGGGGGTTGCAAATAGTATGACACAGCGTGACAAAGGGGGAGAAAGGGGTAAACGTAGTTTATGAAAGACCCCTGAGATTATTGAACAAACAGGTCAAACACTAAATTTTACCACAATATTCACCAATGATGAATCCTATTGAAGAAGTATGTATTTTCGAAAAATAAATTTTTTGCTTCGAATTTGTTGGTGGGTCCAACAAAATCTTCAAATTTGGAAGATGTAATAAATCAGTCTATTGTCACCGTCACTTCTTCTAAGTAATTGTTATAAATATGTACCTACATGAAATTACTAGCTAGCTATCGCAAAAGAATACATGACATGTATTATATTGACATGTATGAGTCTTTGTTCCGTTATGACTTTCATCAATAACCTTTAATTCCCATGCTAAATACCTAATGAGTCAATTGTTTAATTTAAATAATAAAGTGTCCAATAGTTTTTTTTTAAATTTCCAATTTGGAGTATAAAACCGGTAAAATAGTCCTACTTTTTGTTGAAAAACTAAGAATTTTAGGAAAGTGCAAACCATTTATGGCTCTTTTCTCCTAGAGCTTCAGAATGTCTTTCTCGTCTGAATTCCTAAGCGAAGATGATCAGTTTTGGTTACTACTAATCTTTTGTTAATGTTATATAGGATACATTTTATATTTTTTTTTTCATCCAAATTGAATGACTTATCTCAGAAGAGATTTAATTAAGATTGTAAGAAGTTTGAAACTCTCACAAGATATACAAAACAAAAGCTGTTTTCTAAGAGTTAATTTTAATAAGAAAAAGAAGAAATTTAAGGCAACACCTTGGTGGTTCATTTTTGTATTAGCTTTTTCAAAATAAACAATTTATCAACACCATTAATCAATCTGAAAAAATATTGTATTTTGTGCAAGCAAAGAAGGAGGAATAAAAGTTTAACTGGAGGAATAAAACAAATTTCTTGTTTAACTCGTGAGAAATCCATTGCCAACACGTACAATTAGAGTCAAAGCCAAGTGCAACTCCAAATGGCTGTGTATGAAGTATAAAATTTCTTCGTAATGTTTTTGGTATATCTAACAAATGCAGTGGATATAATGTTACCGAAACATTGTCATTAAGTTCTTAAAACTTTTCCAGAATAAAAAAAACATGTCATTTAACCTCAACCTTGGAATTTAATTTTGTAAATTAGTATCGAAATTATTTAATCTTTTTTAATAATATTTAGTAACGATTGTATGCTACTAACGAAAACTTTTTTTAAAAACTATAGCAAAATTTAATATTTTGTTTCGCCTATGGCAACTATAATATACTAAGATATAACTATTCATTAAATAAAAATATTTTCTTCAATTTTTTTCATTAGTTAGAGGTATTATAAGTAAGCATCTGCAACAATAATAATTAAATAATAATACTAATAAACTTCAACCTAATTCCACTCTTGAATCATCCAGTCATTCTATTAAGAAGCTTACAAATGAAAACAATGAAAATAATCTCAAACAATACCAGTGAAAATGAGAAACATAAACCTACGATGCATTTCCTGGAAATCAAAAATAACCTTTATTAATAATAAAAAAAATATTTCCAAGAAAATCAGGTTATGCGAATCGATTATTATCATTAGTCTAACAAAATTAATCCTTCTCAGGCAATTTCCGGTTTTGAAAATTTAATTTAAAAGCTAATTTAGTCGGTAATTTCAAAATAAGGACATGTGTGCATGGCTTTGGATTAAATATATATATATATGTGTGTGTGTATTTTTATCGAAAATGGTTAACATGGTTTTTATTTTTATTATGTTCATATAAAAGTAGGACTTTTAACAATAGCGTGACAGAAAAACCAAAGGCTAAGTGTGGTCAAGTCGTATAAAGCTCGACTTTCACTTTTTTGTTTTATTTGAGCGATAAATTTTAAAATTTGTAATCAACTATGTTGTAAGTACATATAACGTTTATCAAAATTAATCTCATAGCTTATTATAGAGCTTTTTTACTAAAGCTTTTTGTATATTGATAGGAGGAAGATTTTGCTCGTTAAATATTATTTAGATGATAAATCTGTCATTTCTAAATTCTCTTGTTTTGGCTTCACTGATGTGTAATATCTCTGAGCTGCAACAATCATCTCTTATCTCCTTTATAATTATCTAACATACAGACATTTACTCGTTGAGGTTGCTGCAAATACTCGTACTTTGAATATCACAACTATTATCCAATTTGTCCAATAACAAATGTTTTATCAATCCATCAGTAAATCGATTAGGCTTTTACTAATAGTTTCTAATTAGGATATCCATATTAGTAATCCATATGATATTAACGGCCAATCTCTATGCTATGGTTATCTAATTTACACCAGTAGGTAGTGTGTTGATTTTTGGGCTCAGAAATAATAAAATTTTGGCAAATTCTTTGTTATTCAAAAAAGGATTCATCACAGAATAAAAGATAATAAGTTAAAAACTTGTAAATATTCAAAATCAAGGCTTACATCAATTTAAAGCAAGTGAAAAAAAAAGTATTTAAGATTTGTTATTTTATGAAAATATTTTATGGTAATACGTTAAAAAATACAAGTCACGGTTTTTCTCTTTTTTTTTTCTTTTTGAGAACTTTTTGTTTGTCGTCTAGGTTTTCATGTAACCGTATCCTTCATATGCTTTGAAAAATTGGTTATTATTGGGTTTAGTATGTCACAATGTAAATTATTCAGAGAGGAAAAATGATTTTATCAACCTTTTCTTGTCATTTATCGATTTGTTTGAGGCTCTATTTTCCATTCTTATCACTGCATGTCGGGAAATTTTCTCAATCATGGCAATATTACACAAGCAAAAATGACAACATAAACTAACTTGCTATATTTCAATAACTCATTTGTGGGTTTTAATTGTTTAAGTGAACTTTTCTTAGCAAAGTGGGTGATCTTTAAAAATGTTTTTTTAACACAATTTTTTCATTTCAGAACAAACTTTTTTCTTTTTAAAAGTAAGCTTTTTCCTTTCAAATAACACTTTTTTTTTAATTTTCATTGGATATTGGGTTGAATGTTTTGTATTTCCCCCAATACTTATTGTTACGGGGTTTCGCAAATATGCATTGGGTTCTTGTTAAAGGTTCTTTTATTGGATGGAAATACAAAACGTTTAATAAGCTTTACTACTTTATATGTTTTAACTCGTTGATAAACAATTTATCTGTAAAATCACATTTATCAATCACTTTTTAAAGTACTCTTATCACTGTTAGTTAAATCATATATATTATATTTTCTGAATGAATCACTTACGATTAGAATGACTCTATAGACTGGCTGAATGTCTTTATATAGGCAATCGAGGTTTCTCGAGTGTTCCAGCGAGTTAGATTGCAGAACCTTCTAAATACTTTCAAAACCAGTGACTGTCAATAATAAAAAGGTTCAGATGTTGATTTTTAGAATTTAAATAGAACAAGCTAGACTTTTCTATTCTTTTCAATCGCTATTCGTTGTCTCTGTTTTTGTGCGTTACATTATTGTAGTGGGAATTAGGAATTTCGGGAAAAACAAACGACTCCAGTCGCAAGCGCATATAAACTGCTTATATAGAGTTCAATACACTATTTTCCAATTCATTAAGTATCAATTAAAATAAAGCATCTGGAAAAAGTAGCTTTTGAATTGAAGAAGGTTGTATTAGAAGAAAATTTGTGTAAAATGAGAACTTTGAATTCACAGAATTTGTATATTTACAGAATAAATGCGTGTACTTATATAAGCAAACCAAGTGTTCTCGAACATTGGAGAGAGTTTGATTGCCGAACCTTCTAAGAAGTTTCAAATCATTGGCTGTGACTAATCACAGCTTTTCTGCCCGTAATGAACGATGTTCAATACATTTTATCTCGGATTCTAAATAATTATATTTACCACCATGTTACAACATCTTTCTGTTCATCGAATATGCAATTAAATTGTAGGTGCTTTAATCCACTTTGCAGCATTTCAAGCAAATATTTAATCTTTGTGGAATAATTTTTTTCTTTATACACATTGATATAAAATTGTAAAGCTGATAAGTCGTTTTATATGAAAATTATGCATTCAAAGTCCCTTGTTGCAGAAATGAACGATAATGACCGCGAAAATTCTAGTTCTCATTCAGAAAGAACTCGCACTCGACTCACAGAAAGGTTTCCTTGAAATTTTAATTTTCTTTAATGAAAACCCAAACATTTTATTCTTAAACAACGTTATAAATATGCAAAAGATATCCAGTCGACGCGAGTAGAGAGCGACAGGCCGACGTCTCCCGTTCCAAATCCGGGACAATATCGCACATATTGTTCCTGACAGCCCGGAACCGCACTCAGACCGAACGACTCGCCATAAATAACGAAATGTCTACGTTCATGTATGATAATTATTCGACGTTGAATACAAATTATTTGTTGAATAAATTCATTAAAAACGAAACAACACGCAAAACTACGCGTCAACCCCTAAATTAAATCGACGATAATCGTTAAATGGACTCACAATTTTCATATTTTAAGCATATTTTAATTTGATTGGTTTAGACGTTAATTAGATCCCATCGAGACTTCATTGCGTCTTTAATTAAAATTTAATTTTTAATAATTCAAACGCCAGACCGTTTTGCTTATTTGTGTTTTCTTGTCGTAAATAGCTTACAATTATTGTTTTAACCCACTTACAAGTCGTTTAACAAGGTTTGTTACGGAAAAATTTCCTTTTTGTAAGTCTTCTTTATGATTTCTTACATTTCTTTTTCTCTTAAAACTTATAACAAATAATACTGTTTCTCAAATATATCGTTTCGTTTTTCTTCTTTTCTATCAAGTGAAAATTATTTTTTATTCAAATATGACACGCGACCGTGAGACAAAAGCTAAATTTAAAAAAAAAACTGCGTGAGCGTGGTCATATAGCGTTATCGCAAGGAATATCTATTTAGGTCAGAATCGTTTTAATAAAATTATATATCGTACACTTCTTCGGTTAATAATAAATGTGACATTGCATTTTTCCAATTCATCATCATCCATGCCTTGGAATATATAAATCGTCTCACGTTTAATTTTTCGCCAGGTCGACTCCCCGGTATACTTCCTCCACATAAATCAATTCTTCGTCCGGATCACTTGAATAACTTTCGTTTCGCCTTCCACCTAAACAATTTCGCACAAAGGAAAACATTTACAATAATAAGACAGCCTCTGACAAATTAGGTGGAGGAGTTTTCATTTCACTATTTTTAAAGTAACGATACGTCGCGTTATATTTGCGCCGGTGGAATTAATTTTCCCTTCATTTTCATTATGAGAGAAAGTCGAGCCATTTGTGATTTTCCTCTAGTTCTAATGAGCCGTTTGCTAGCTTTGGTTTCGTCTCATTTCATGTTTGGAGCAAAAAAAGCAAATCCATTTGTGAGACAGCGGTTGTTAACGTTAAGTAATTGTCGTTAAGTTTGAGGGCTTGAAGTAATAATATTGTGATTTGTGTCTCCTTTTTATGTTATCATCCGTGAACACTCCTTTATAAGTTGTCGTTTTTTCAACTTTGAGAAAAAAAATCTGATCATTAAAAATAATAAAGTTAATTCTTTACTGTTGAATTTTATGTATTTTCAAGATAAAAAACACTTATTTGAAAAATTAAAACATTTAAGAAAATAACTCTTCTAAAAATCTCAAGCAAATTAAAATACTGGAAGTTATTCATAAAGTGTTTCATAGATAAGCACTTTATTACTTGTTTGAAAATTTTTTTGCTCTCGATAAATATCTATAGATTTTTTATTGAAAATGAATAAATTTCTATACCCTGCCGTGGTTTGTTTTTGTAATATAAGTACTATTGTTGTTATTAGTTGTAATATAGCTTCTTGTTAAGGGTTTTTTATTTGATGAAAATTTTACAGAACATTTAATGAAACAAACTGTTTTATCACTTTACTTCAGTCACTTTTCAAATTGCTAGTATCACTATTACTTAAATCACTTGTTTTCACAAAATGAATCACTAAGAGTGAATGTGCCTCCTTCTAAAGATAAAACCTTGTGTTCTCGAACAGTCGAGAAACTTCGATTACCGAATATTTCAAGATCGTTAATATAGACCAAAAAGCAAATTCAATCGAATTGAAAACAAACTCTCTTTAAAGTTTCAGTTTTCCATGCTGTTCGTTGTTTCTATCTTTGTTCGTTACAGTGTGCGATTCCTTTTGATCAAAAAAAAAAAAAAAAAAAAAAAAATGATATTGAGCCCATATTCTTTGAGATGATCCTATCAATCAATTGATATCTCCAAAATAATATAAAGTTTTATTAATTTAACTTCAAATAATAAGTCGAAAATAAAAGTTAATATTGCTCTTGTGCCTGATTGACGTCGAGGTCAAATCGTTCTGTTAAATCCACTGTCGTTAAAGAGTCAAGACGACGGTCAATCATCATGCTTTCGGTAGTGGACTTTATTGATTAAATATAGGCCATCAGACGTTTTGGAACTTCTATAGTTATCATGTATCTTTTTTAATAGGGTGACATAAGTCCATCCCATGTGAGGTCAATTGGTACAGTGATTACTTCGTTCCCGAATATATTAGTTCCAGTTCATTTGTTAATAGTTTATATTTTCGTGATTTTGTTGTTACAATAGTGGTGAGGTTCCTCTTACTTGTGATGCCAACTTTCGCTATAGTGGTTTCTTTCCTTGCGATATCATGCACCATCAGATCTGATTTGTTGTCACTAATCTAAGTCTCTGTGTGGATTGGAACGTCCGATTTGATTTCAACTTGATCGTTTGAATCAACTTGGTCATACCGTATCGTTGTGTGAACATAAAGTGGATACACCTGATCACAGCGTCGTGTCTTTTCTTGTAATCAAAATAAAGTAGTCTTCCACATTGTGATGCTAAAGGATCCACCTTCTCCTTCTTTGTGTTTTTGGACCTGCGATGTAGTGGTTACAGTATTTTCCGTAAAATAGGTTACTGTCTTGGACTTGCACATGATTGCTTCTTGATATCTCCAAAACATATTATACATTTAATAAAATATTTAACAAAATATGAAAACATTATTCATAAAAGTCTAAAATTATATATTTTAAGAAGTTTTCCATAATTATCTTAAATTTATTAATTTAAGTTATACCAATTATTGAATACCGATATCGTAACAAAGAACCATTTGCTTTACACTGATATTTGATTAAATTGAAAAATGTATAATATTTTAATAAGATCCAATATAGCTGTGGTTCCAAAACTTTTTCAGTTTTCGGTGCCTTTCACATATTTACATACTAGAATTTTTCCGTGGTGTCCCAAGATAAAAAATTGATCTAATTCAGGAAGAACGTTATTTTATTTGTATATTTTATGTAGAATTCAGTGGCTCTTTAGTCAAATTACTTATGTCTGTTTATTTAAAAAAAAGAGCTTATGGCCCAAATTATGGTATAAATCAATCATTTATAGAATTTAAATATAAATCAACTATCAACTGTAACAAGGAGAATTTCTGCTTCAGTCTTTTTATCAAAAATCAGAATACATAATCACAACATAAGCTTATTTTCAAATATGTTCGTAGAACTTGAAAACGTCAAAATTAATTAACGTGATTTTACTTAGGAACCAAAGAATTATTCTCCAAAACATTGCTTAAGCTAGGAGTCTATAATAAGTTTCGTTCCAAGTAACCATCCATTTCCGAACATTTTCGTGTACGAGCGCTTAAAAATCGTTTCTCACTATTTTGGTGGTGCTTATGCATTGCCTTGGGCAGGTGAGTATGTAACTTACAATTAAACGAACTTTTCACTTGATGATGTTTGGATCTAAACACATGCTAACTGATTCTCGTTTTTGATGCGGCACTGTTTGACCCTCAGCCTAAGTTGACACAGTTCTTCACTCACTCTTGTCTGCACTTTGTCTGATCTTGTCAATGTTGGTCAATGTTTGTGCATTGCCATAGCGGGATGATTGAAAAAACCTATAGTGTACCTATTTATCCTATTCTCTTATTTGTCCTTTTTTATTAGGTTTGGTCGTAATGAATTTATTGGATTGATTTTAAACTCGTGCTTTTGTTGACTTTAATATGGCTATCGTTTTTTGTCAAGTTACAAATTTTCTAAATATTTCTTTAGAAAACCTTCTCTTCCAATAGGCAAATTTTAATCGTTCAGAGCCAATATATTTCTCTTATGTTTATTTCTTTATTTTCATGTTTTTTTAAATCTTATACTCGTCTAAAACCTTAAGAATTTCAAACTCAAATGCACTAAAGTGAAAGTAAAAGTTCCAAGCTCAGCTATTTCAGACTGAGACATGGTCATTTCAAATACTTTTATTCTTTACAAAAGAATTTTCTCTTTTCAATTCCAAATATGAATTTTATTGTTAAAAAATGGAATGAAAATGTGTGAACGGCTTCAATCGATTGATATGCTCTTTCGCTGGTAAAAAAATTACCAATAAAATAGCCTTTTTTCGGTCGGATAAACCAGACGTCTCTCGAAAAAAAAAATAAACGAATAAAATATTTGGTCAAAAGTTTTAAGATTAAAGATAATTCTTCTTCGTTATAAACTTTTGGTTCACAAGGAAAAAACGCTCTCTTATGTCTGTTAAAAAAATTACTCTCATGATATTTAAAAGGAATCATTAATTTTTCATTAAGGTCTTAGATTAATTTAAACTTTGAGTAAAATAATACGTCTAGAACAAAAAATCCATGAAAAAGTTCTAGAGTTCTAGACATCATTAAGTTAATTCCCATGCAATTTTCCCTAATGACGGTTTTCCAGTTAGAGCGCAAGGGAGGGAAAATCTTTTTTTGTGGTTTCAAACATTGATTTATCGTAGTTATTTGTATTTTTTTATTAAATAACTATACTAGATTTAGCTTTTATCGAATCCAATAAAAAAATAGTTTCTTATATTTCAAACATTTTCATTTCACAAATGATTTTATTAAAATTTTAATAGAATAAACATTTGTCAAATGAAAAAAAAATTGATTGTTGATTAACTTTTATTTATCCCAGTAAAATATTGTCACGCTTCTAAAGAAACCTAGATTATTTCAATCAAGTGTTTCATCAAGTTCAAACTCGAAAAATTAAGCAAACATTCAACCAATTTGAAGTTATTTGAAAGTAGCGAATCTCAAATGGAAATGTCAATTTATTAATGAATCGTTGCTGATTTGATAATATTTATTTTGCTATCGTATAGAGGCAATTTAATAGCTCGCCTTTGGCACTGTTTTGCTTTCATACATTTAAAATATACAGACAGTAGTAGCATGTGTAGGTGGTTGAAAAATATTAAAGATATTTAGACGTACCCTAATCACAGAATTGAATTTATATTTTCCCATTAAATTGTCTTGGTAAACTTTCGTTAACGTGAAATATTATATATTAAATAAGAATATTAAATTCGAGTAAATAGGAAGACACGTCTTTTGAATACAGAATAAAAACCATACGACGTATGAAATGGAATAAGAAAAAAATCGAAATTTCAAGAGCTAATAACTTAGATTTTTTTAGACTGGCGATTTTTTTATCATATTTCACAAAAATTGAATACATTTCAATGATTTGTAATACAAGTGATAATAATTTTGAATATATGAATAAGCTTTATATAAAGAAAAATAATTTTATACATAATTTTCTGGTATTGAATTTATGCTATTCAGGATTTACAAGAAATATAGTCTAATAAATAAAAATTGGAAATTTAAACATTTATCCAATCGTAATAAAGCATGATTAAAAGGATTTTCCACGTTTTTCTCTGATTCCCTCATTTGTCGTTTTGTTAAACCTTCATTAAGCCTACATATGGCTTTAATGCAATCGTAAATAATTGTATTAAGATATATCATTTAAAAATTTAACAGGTAGATTTGTCAAAATGCTATTTGTAATTTTAAATCCGTCTATCAAAAAGCGCATGCTTATCTTTTTTTGTGTAGAAAGTTGTTACTTTAATACAAAATTTTGATTATTGCAGTTTTGATTTTTAAGAGAAAGTTTTTTTCTTAGCTGAATAAATGCATTTGATTGGCCACAAAGTTTTTATAAAAGACAGGGCCAGATAAATAAATAAAAAAAAATTATTTGAAACTTGTACAGATAATAATTAATCTGAGGAAGCAAATATTTCTAAGTTTATTTCCAAACAAGTTAATCTTTATTGAAAACAATGTGTACCTATTGAGGAGTTTTGATATGCTTAGGTCTTACTGCCACGAAAAATTTTTGATTTTTATGCACATTAAAAATATTTTGAGTATAAAATAAGAAGCTAAGAATAAAATCTGTTTTAGCTAAAAAAATATAATTTATAAATTAGGAGTACCTACCTGGTTTAAGAAATTCCAAAAATTCGAAATATTTAAGCCATTTTGTGGAGGATATTTTGCCAAAAAATATTAACACATGGAACCTGTGTGTTTTCTGTGAAATGAAATAACGACAGCAAAATAGTAAATTCATTTTTTAACTTTTTCTCCAACGTAAAATTTATTGACGCTAATCTATCATATTTAAGAATATTCACAAAAGCTCCAATTTCGCTGATCAATCTCCCAATCTACATACGTAAATTCTTCATTTTCTAGGTTCTCTAAAATTAAATTATTAAGTTAAAGTTTGCACAAATGGGGGTCAGAAATTTTGTAAACAATATGTAGCTAAGGGAGCTATTAAACGGGCTCAATTGATATTTACAAATTGCTAATTTTGGGTCTTCACTCGATTCATCTATCATCGTTTACAAAATGAAAATTTTCCATACCACTATAATGCAAACGGTTTAGGAGTCATACAGATATCTTTTATCATGTATCAAACAATAGTATCTAAAAGGTATCTTAGATTTATTATTTAATTTTTTCATTTTTGGGACACGAAACGAAATTAAAAAAAAAAATTATTTCTGTGAGTATTTGAGAGTCAATTAAAAGAACTATGTAGAACTTACGTAGGTAAGAAATGAGCAAATATTTTTACTAATTTTATTTATTTTATCAAGAATCCCCAAAATACACGGCACATAGATTGTTTATTGCAGAGATACTGTAACGGCATATTCTCAAATATGTATTTTGCTTCCCGTTAAGAGTTTTTATAACACGTTTAACTAACCAAACGACTTTATTTATTTTAAATCGTTGATGAAAAATTTATCACAAAAATCAGTTTACCTTAATCACTTTTGAAATCGCTCGTATCACTATTATTTGAATCACTTGTATTCACTAAGCGAATCACTTAAAATGACTCTTATACGGCTGAATGAACTCTTTTGAGTACTTGGGAGAGTTCAATTGCCGAACCTTCTGAAAATTTCGAAAACCGTTTGCTGTCAACAATTAAAATTTAAATGTCCATTGTCAGAATTTCTATAGAACAATCTGGATTTTAGAATATTCTAACCTCTTTCATCGTTGTTTAATGCATCTGTCTTTGCTCGTTGCAATTAATTATTATTTAAAATTAAAATCAATTTATAGACCTATTTTAGACCTGTTTTAAAGATACACACTACAGCTTACAAATAAGTACAAAAACTGTTTTTTTTTTCAATAAAATAGTGTTAAAGACGTAAGCTTTTTCAAATATCTTTTGTTTGTTATTATTTTGTTATTATTCAAATTTTTGTCACAGAATTTCCTCTCAAAAAAAAAAAAAAAATGGTCTCTCATTTTATAAGACATGCATGGATTTTATTAAAGGTTACAACATTTTAAAACAAATAAAAAATAATTTATACAATTAAAAATAAACAATTTGTTAATATTTCAAGAATCCAACCATAACTGTATGATATCAAAGCCAAATATTTTCAAATTTCTTGAAAATTTGTCCACGGAATTAGAATTTGGCCACCCTTGCAGTACTTACATTCTCGCAAATGTAGATAACAATTATGATTTCATGGAAATGAACAATTACCAGGCACATAAAGTTTGGATAATGAACTAGTTTAAAGATATATCTACAGTTATATCAGGGCCATTATTAAGTTTCTAAGAATTAATGTTCCTCTTTTGGAAGCATTCGGATCTTTAAACTTTAAATATATGAAAGTTGACTTTTCTATGTCTCGAACCTCCAATACTACGTAAACATGATTTAATAGACATTATTAGGTTATTGTAATGCTTCTCTTTAAAGCTTCTACCATTTTTCTGGTTGTTGACGCAACGTATCAATAGAGTCATAACAATATTGTGTTGTGGTTATGAGCCATTGAAACGTTAAGATATTATAAGACTTGAAGATTATTTTCTGGACCGTTAGAATCTTTAGATCAATAACCGATTGTTGATAAGAGCTTATCAAATATTTACTATTTGCGAATATAAGTCTTACCATCTTAATAAAAGTTTTATTTTAGAAACTACCAAGGCATTCAAGCTTCTCTATTCTTCTTTCTCTACAAATATTTAAGGCATTTATCATTATATATGGATCAAAAATCCGTGCAGATTTTAAGGAAAAATAAATAAATAAGCTACTTAAAGCTTAAATGACTCCCTCAAATTTTTAGCTTTTTATTTGATATTACTAGATATTATATGCAATGATCTGCAGTGAGTTTCCAAATTTACCGCCAGTAGGTTATTCAAATTGTACCCTGCCGATTTTGGTATTGTCAATAAAATTGTAATTTAAAATTTTTTACCTATTTGATATTTTTGGCTCAAATTGACCATCGCTAAAATTTGCCGGTTTTAAGCTTAAGCCTGCAAGGTCTACTAGTAAATCTGGTACTGTTTATATGTTTAAAGTAAAATCACAAAATCAATAAATTTTTTCATGAAAATTTACGCGTATTTCAAAATTCTGAAGTTTCTTAGACTTCACAAAAATATGGAGTTGTAATTTATGAAAACAATGCCAAACTATTACACTAAATAAAACGGTTTTCCATGGAATGTGAAGTGGGTTTTCTGACCTTTGTGGAATAAAGGAAAATACTTGAATTCAAGGATTTTTTTTCCTTCTAAAAAGCATTCTCTAAAATTGTATTAAATCCTGCTGAATGGTCAAACACAAAAGTTAAATGTGTAGATAAAGCCAGATGTGTGCGTTTGTATTTTATTTAAGGATTAAAAAAAGGTCATTTTTCAGATGATAAAATTTTAATTCGACTTTAACATTTCATTGAAAAGTCGGTGAGTAAAAATGAAGATAATTATAGTGTATAAATTGCAAATCGGTTTAACAACGATAAAAAGTCGTAAGCGTTTTTTTCCATGTTGTTTTAATCGAACGTTTCTCGTTTCACTCTATTTGCATAATGTCACTAAACAAACGATTAAATCGCGAACAAATCGAAACTAAACACGCAAATTCCGTCGACAGTAAAACAGGACTTTTCCAATAATTTTCCTTTCACTTCTCTTACACTCACACAAAACACATAACAAAAGTTGAAAATGCGAATGCTCAGATTTCGTCGTCCACCGCTTCTCGTTTCCGACCAACGAAATCCTTCAAAACTTTCCAAACTGCCCTCCCTCTGTCCCGATCCCTTTTCACACAGTTCATCATACATCAATCAAATTCCTTTGCTTACACCCCCGACTTTTGGTTCCTGTTCGAGCCGCTCTCAAGCAAATTAAGTAAAAGCTTTCACGCGCTTCCCGAATCGATTCGCACCGGATAAAAATGGGGACGAAACACATAGATGTAAATGGAATAAAAGCGCTAAGAACACAAATACTTTTCTAAATCCATCCACTTGCCACACATACATCTATGAAACACCCACCTGTGGATTTAGTTCAACGCCCCCGAATCATACCCTTGACAACGTCGACTGTCAATGATGCTTCCACTCAGTCTGCTGCGGAAGAATTCCCATTCATAAACATTGAATTATTCTAATAATATTGCCAATGTAACGATAAAAATTAAAGCTCCGCGAAGTTCCAACGCAACACGATACACGTGGCTTGACTCGGACCGAAACCGCGACAAAACACGGGGGCGAGCTTTTATCAAGTCGTCATCATTTCCTTCAAACTCAACGACAAATCAATGCTTTCACTTTTTATGTTCTGTAATAAAACGAATGGGTCATGAGCTTTATTTTAATCGGTTGCCCTTTTTACTTATTTTTAAATAAAACGTATTTTTTTTGTTTCAGTGAAAAAAGCACGATATGTTGGAGTTCAAGGTAAGGTGGTTTTCTATTTAAATTCGTTTCAATTTCTTAATTATACAACTTTTAAAAAGTTTTAATTCACTTTACTTGTAACGATAAGGTTGATTTATTCAACATTAATGGCAATTAATGGAACCAGAGTTAGTCAAAGGTTCCTCTTTAAAAGCTTTTTCTATATTTTTATTTCACAATAAAATTACGTTGCTTATTAAGTTTTCCTTACAAAAATATTAGGAAAAGTTTCACTTAAACCATTTGAGACTGTTCCACAGTTATCATAAATTTGAACTAATAAAATTTAAAAAAAAAAATGCACGTGGTAGTGTATACGCGTAGGAAGTGAAACTTCTAGTTACGTACTATTTCTAAATGTTTAACAATAAAAATGACGCACTCTCATAATATATCTGTTACGTCACGTCCCAGTCAATGTTCCGAATCAGAACTATCAGAGTTCAGTCTCAACGGAAATAATAGCTGTATTCATAGCTAAGTAAAAGAATTTTTGGACTGCATTCAGTCATTAATTTATCAACAGTCCCTACAAATATACCTGGACTTAGTATTGCAGCTTTTTGATAATGACTACGCTGTCGTAGTGTTAATTTTGAATTAGGAAATTAGGAAATAAAATTGAAGAAGAAAAGAAAAAGAGTGGACGAGAAATAGATAAAAGGTCGAATTGATCGACGAAGAAACAAAAATTTTTGAGTTTTTTTGTATAAAACAGTTGTAGGAATATTTAGTTACATTTAATTAGGAACTCACTATTTGATTTGATAATCAAGCTAATTAATGGACTTGATTTTCAAGCTACTTAAAATCAAGGCTTTAAATGAAGTCAAATGTTAATATTTAAATATCAAGTCAAGTCAAGTATTGAATTTCATTCATTGCTCAAATCATTCAAATACTTGACTTTATGAATCATTACACTTTAATCAACTTTTTGTCATCGTTTTTCATAATGTTGCCACAAAAAAAAATTACGCCAGTCAATAAAATATCATTGTTATGAAATTTTTGACGGTTCAGTATCGAATACTTGACTGATGAATATTGACGTTTCGTATTGGCGATTGCGCCGACTCAGTGTTTAGCACCGTTTAGTTCTTAATTAAAGAAACAAATTTTTTTACTGATACGTGACAGAACTGAGACGTAACGTGATTGACATTTGTGCCCAGACTCTTAGAACTTTCATTCTTCCTAAGATATAACCTTTCATTTATTACAGTTGAATTTGTAGAAGCAAGAATTAAAGGCACTGGATTTTTTTCATTTAAATCTTAAAAGTTTTTTACTTACCCTGATCTCTATTTGCCTATTAAGAATCAATATTGACCTACAGTATTTCTTCCTTACAAAGACTATACAGCGGTTATATCGTATACTCTATAAAATATCTAACAAACGATAATATAAGCAGGCTAGTTCTAAGGATTTGAAAAAGGGCCACAAAATATAGGGCAAAAAACAGTTTTAGTTACAGAGGCTTAGACAAAAATAACTCTCCTAAGGAAGTTCTTATTTCACACTTACAGAAGGTTTTGAGAGTTGAAATTATTAGGTCTGATAAGCTAAAAAACTTAATGAATGAAAGAGGTCTATAGTAAAACGTGGTACTTTTACCAACAGGTTAAAAAGGCTGAAGCCTAGAGCGGGGGATCTTAAAAGCGGAAACTTTGGAACCAAAATTTCAAATACAACTCATAAAGTTACAATTTCAGTGACAAAAAAATTGTAACTTATATGACTATGAATTAGAGTAGAGTTGTAACGGGCGGAAAGGGCGGCAAAATTTGAACAGCTTACAGTAAAGATACGTATTTACGTATGTAAATATGCCACTGATAACAAAACTTAAGGACAAAGATAGTTGGTCTTTGAATGAAAACTTTTAAAGTTTTTTTGAATAAAAATTTTTGTTTGAAGCTCTTACGTAAGGACTCGTAGCTCTATTAAAAAAATCAAATAAATAAAAACGTTTATTTAAAAGAAAAGCTATAAGCATAAAAGCTTTAATCAGGGGCTTTCATGGGGATGGTAAGCGACTGGATGCCCACTGAATACAGATTCAAGTGCCCCTATATGGTAACCTTAAGGCCATATATGGGGGGAAACAGGGAACCAAATGAAATAATGTGGTTCACAGATGGATCGGTTATGGACGGAGGATCTGGCGCGGGGGTAGTGGGCGGAGAACCATGGGGGCGCATTTCAGTGCCGCTTGGGGACTCGGCCACTATTTTTCAAGCGGAGGTCACGGCCATTGCCATATGTGCTAGAGAGAACTTAGATATGGGCTATCGGAATAGGAACATACGTATTCTCTCTGACAGTCAGGCAGCGCTAAGAGCGATTGCCAACACGGTGATTAGCTCAAAGCTGGTGCTGGAGTGTCGGCAACTCCTGGAGGACCTGGCAAAGTACAACCGAGTTAAACTTGGTTGGGTGCCGGGACATAAAGGAGTCGAAGGAAATGAAGAAGCTGATGCTTGCGCAAGGGCTGGTTCGATGACCCCACTCATGGGCCCAGAGCCTGGAGTGGGGATCACCAAATCTGCTGTCAAAAGGGCGATGAAAAGTCGACTGAGACGGCAGCAAAACAAATACTGGCAAGAAATTCCTGGCCAGAGGCACAGCAAGAGAATGATGGGGCAAATCTGCCCCTCGCTCACAGCTGAGGTATTACGGCTGGGAAGGAATCAACTCAGGACAATAACAGGACTGATAACCGGACACTGTGGACTGAGGAAGCATCTGCAGACTATTGGGGTGTCTCAACGAGACCTCATTTGCAGATTGTGTGGGGATGGGGAGGAAAACGCGACCCATGTCATTTTTGACTGCAAAGCCCTCACAAAGTGGCGACACCTGTATGGGATAGATGACGCCCAAACAGGCTCAAATCGCGCGAGCTTAGTACAGGGACTGCTTCTGCTAGGCAGAATGCTGAACCTGGAATAAGCAAGGATCCTTGCATAGCAGGGATGAATGAGCAGAACAGGAGTACAATAAGCCTTAGGCTGCAGTGCGGGGGGAACGTGCCCTAACCTGGTTTTTCTGCTATTGGAAGAAAAAAAAAAAAAATGAATTAGAGTAGAGTTGTAACGGGCGGAAAGGGCGGCAAAATTTGAACAGCTTACAGTAAAGATACGTATTTACGTATGTAAATATGCCACTGATAACAAAACTTAAGGACAAAGATAGTTGGTCTTTGAATGAAAACTTTTAAAGTTTTTTTGAATAAAAATTTTTGTTTGAAGCTCTTACGTAAGGACTCGTAGCTCTATTAAAAAAATCAAATAAATAAAAACGTTTATTTAAAAGAAAAGCTATAAGCATAAAAGCTTTAAACAAAGTTCAACATCTCTGAAGTTTGGTTTTGTTATAATCCTTCATCCAATAGTCTTATTTAACCAGTTTTCTTAGTTACCCCCTTAGTTTTTTTATGAACTCTTAATTTTGATGACTATAGATGGTAGATGGTACCATATAGTCCTATGCTTTGGGCTAGTGTTATTCGCAACAGTAACTAGAAATATTTTTAAATTTCAACCTTAACTATATTTTCCCCACACCATTAATCCCTAACAAACTTTTACAAAAAGAAGTTTCACTTCAAAAATATATTTTTTAATAAATACAGGTATAAAGTGTTATTAAGTGATTGCGTAAGCAAAATACTAGATTTTCATAATAGGGGTAAGCCTCTTAAGAAAATCCATTTTTCATTGATTTTGGTTAAATGATAATAATTATTTTAAATGAATCAAAACAGACCATAAACGGTTTTAGTGAAATAAACTTTTTATTTTGAAAAGTTTAAAGCTAATTGATAGTGATTTTGCTATTTCAGCCGCTCAGTTCAATACGTACGTCACGTTGAAACTTCAAAATGTCAAATCAACCACAGTAACAGTCAAAGGGGCAACGCCATGTTGGGAGCAAGATTTTTTATTGTAAGTATTCAACGCATTAATAAAATCCGGCCCCGTTCCCTCTGATCCCTTGTAAGTATTTTCAAAAAAAAAAAAATTACATTCTCTCACAACCACTCATCTTTCATTCGAACCAAATCATTTTCAAAATTGCATTTCTCAATTTATTATTTTTTTCTATTGATATAATTCAGGAATAATATTTAAAAACTGATTAGGAAAGAGAAAGAATGAGCGTATTATTGATGTTGTTTTAGTTTTTAGATGTGAGCCGGGTGTTTTGGAAAATGTTTGATGAAAAATAATGATATATTTTACAGTGAAACCAACGATGTCAATACGGGGTTGTTAATCGAAGTATGGAGCAAGGGAATGATTTGGGACCGTGCTATGGGGTACCATTGGATACCATTGCCTTCTGTACAATATTCGAATGAGGTAAAAAATCAATGCTTTTATTAAAAAAAAAATGTTTGACTTAAAATAACCAAAAGAGATTTGACTGAATTAAAATAAACTACGACATTCGTTTTTCACCGATGCTGTTGCTGTAACGCTTTTCAGCCTCTTGCAGCTCGTCAAGCTGTTCCATAAGTTCGGTAGTTTTTTTTAAGGTTGACTTGGAGCAATCCTGGCTCTCTACCGCGACACTTTCAGAGGAAGTTTGCATTTTATTGCTCGTAATATCGGCTATTTCAGGCGTTTCAAGTTTTTCTAAGTTGAGATTCTGTTCGACTTGCTTTGCAGTGATCAGCAGGGCATTGGCCATGCTCAACATCGTTTTGTAGCCATTTTCAAGTTCTGTGATTGATCGGTCGTAGTTTTCTAGTAAAAGAGATTGGTGGGATATGGTTTTGTTAATGTTGGCTAATTTGTAAGAAATTTTTTCGATGTCGATTTGGAGACATGTGCGTTGCTTTTCTTCAAGCTCCATTTGGCGTTGGAGCTCGGTGCGATGGCATCGTAGATTAATGATGCACGACATTAGATGTTCATTAAATTCTGCCATTTGATTGCCAATATCCATGTTGTAGTTTTAAAATTGGAGCTTTTTGGTGTGAGATTATTTAAAGCTTTTTGTGTGCTATGTAAGATATATTAAACAATAAACATAGACTGCAATTTTAACATCTCGCACAATGGTCCTAAACATTTTCAAAATAGAATATGACATTTTGAACGTCAAGGTTTTTCCACTGATATGTAGCCATGGATATATTTCATTTTTGACAGCAAAATGTGTAGGCTTTCTTAGAATTTTTAAAAATAATTTTTATACTTATAATAAAAAACAAATTTTCAGCTAAAATATGTTGCTTTTTACTATCAATTTGTTACTAATTGGTCCTTAAGAATTTAAAAACTCCAAATCACTTCTTTTTTTTTTTTTTTGATTTCTTAAAAATCCTCATACACACAATAATTTGAGTACGATCAAAAAAAAAACTGACCCAGGAAACTTAGATAACTTGTAGAACTTGCCCTATGAGCCAATGGTTTGGTTGATATTTTCACATTTTAAAAGGTAGTTTTATATCTATTAACATTATTAACATTCAGGATATCTTAAAAGGATGAATATATTTTTAAATTCCTTTAAATATTTAAAATTTAAATAATTTCGTAAATTTAAATTAAAATACTTTATAAGAAGGTTGTTTTGACAAAATGTTTTTCCTCAATTTCAAACTGTAATATTTATTATTTTTATTATTACTTTATTAATAGTAAGAACGATAATAGCTGAAAAGAAATGGAAGCACAAAGAATCTACTCCCAAAATTTGGTTGAAATCAAATGATTAAGAAAAGTATAGAAACAAAAATCTAACTATAGGAAAAACTATGCTTTAAAAGGTACGAAGTAAGAACATATTCTTTAAACAATGAATATATTTCATGATTATGGATTTATTTAACACGATCATATTATAAAGTGATGTTGATTATAAATATGCGCATCTTGTAATAAGTAATAGATTCATTTGAGTTGTTCCCTTCTACGGAAATCTTTAGTAAAAGGCGACGATTTATTCGTTCTGACGGGAAATCGGAGTAACCGTAATAAATAATAAAATGTATTTATCTTTTTGCATATTTAATTTTTTTATTTATTTTTAAGTTTGAAGATGGAAAAGGTTGAATTTGAAATGAAAAAGATTGGTTTAAAATGATAAAACTTCCAGAGAAAAATAAAAATTTTGAGCAATCAATATACTTCTAACGATAATCCATTAATAACATTTTAATAGGTAGTTTAAAAAATATTTGGAAACAGATGATCATTGAACACACGTACAGGCAAAAACATGCTTAAAACATTAGCCCTCCGTTTCTTTCGTCGTAATTAGATTCAAAAGTCAAATTTATTTTTATAGAATCGAATTTGACACCTGTTGAAATGTAAAAAACAACGTTTTTAAAGAAATATGATAATATTGTATGATTAATCACTTTAATTATTTCATCTTCATTAAAAAAGAAACTAAAACTCAATTACCATTATTATTTATGTGCTAAATTATCATGAATTCAAACCTATTCAATGCTTCTCTATTCAATTTATGGACTTAAGTTTAATGTTAAAAAAAGTATCTTTAGAAAGTCAACAAAATATAAATCAAAATTCTAAAAGTCAACAGATCAGTGTTGAAGTGACGAAAATCTCGTCAAAATCTCTAATGTACCTTTCTTGTACGATATTAAGAAGAGAATACTTCTCAAAGTTTCAAAGTTGGTGGCCCTAAAATCCGATATTTTTCGTACAACTTTTATTATTAAAGTTACAACGAAAAGTTAACGATGAAAAAGTTGCAGATAATCTGCTTATTTATTAAAATTTTCTTTTTCGAAATTTCTCTCCTTGGACTTCTCAACGACTTCGTTCAGCAACAAAACATTGAGTTTACAAGAAAATTTTTTAAATTTTAATTTAAAAAAATATAATTTATACTTAATTTTCAAGATATGTGAGACTCTGTAAATTGTTACTTACAATAATTATTATAGAATTCTATACTGCATTTATCTTTTGTAGATGTTTTTCTTCATATATATTAAATATTCAAATTTAAATTGTATATAAGAACCAATGATGCAATAAATTTGACTCGTTTTTATCTGAAAGATCAAAGATAAATTCTAACACGTTCTAGCTAAAGTTCAATTCCATTTTCATTTATTTCTCCAATAGAAACCAAGTTTTTCAATATTTGTCTTCATTATTTTAAGAACAAAAATAAATAGTCAATCAGTTAATTGAATAAAAAAATGCATTATCTCAACAATTTATATCAATAAAAATATTTTCAAAATCAATTTACTTTTTCCAATTGCATCACTTTTTTAACATTTAATATACTTGTTCGGTCTGTAAATTTTATCGACGATTCTTCCCCGATGAATTTTTACGACGCGCGAGCATCTCTCGCAGCTGTGTATTATGCATTCGACACTCGCAAGTGAACTTCGATTTTTTCAATTTTCTTTATCGTCTACTTAAGTGTAATCTAATATCCTAGTTTAAAGTTTATACGATAGTTCTAGGATACACTTTACACTTTACACTTTAGAACGTCTTACAGTTTCTTCGAACTTGCCGCAAGTGCTCGATAACATATTATCTGTATAATCTGGCTACGACAATTTTTTGTATACACCAAATATACTTCCAACTTTTTTCATCTACAAATCATAAAATTTATGTAAGACAATAGAAATAGAATAAGGAAAACGTCACAATTTTCCCTTAAATATTCGTAAATTTTCTGATTTTGTATTCTGAATTTGTTGATCGACTATAAATTCCGTCCCAGTTTCATTTCTTTTTGCATATATTGGCATAATAAAGATTTAATGAACCAAAAAATTGGTTTTTATGATTTAAGAGTATACGCATTCTTGCTTACTTGATTTAATTTTTCGAAATTTATTACAGAAAAATGCAATTTAATTAGTTACATTTTTCGATGAAAAGAATCTTCAAGTTAATTTTTTATTTTCTTTTGCTCTTTTTAAAAAAAAATGTTCATTTAAACGTTTTTGTGAGATAATAACGACTTCTGTTTACTATCAAATTCAATATAAAGTCTTCCATTTCCTCCATTAAATTCTGTGTCGAATGCAGCTGCATCGAACTTGATGGCTTTGAATTATTTATGAAAACCAACAAAAGTTGAAAAGAAAAAAATTTCTATCAAAACGAAGATAGTCGCACAGGAAGTATATTCTCGTATACAGTTTTTAGTTTGCTGCATTTACACGAGCCCTTGAGCCAGATCTTTCCGCATCCCAATTTTGAATAATTGTTTCTCATATGCATGAAGCACTCATACAAAAAGCGCACTGTTCTCAACAGTGTCTATTTATGCTTTTATATTTGAAGGCTTCGCTCGTTTCATTTGCGTTGGCTCCACTTTAGTTGTAATTACAAAGTAAAAATTCTACCGTCGAGGATCTAGTGGGAAATTTGTCGAAGGAAGAGCTACACGGCAACAAATAGAGAGCTGATGGTTATGTTTATGAAATGAATCAAGTTGTGGAGGGAAATTTAAATAAAATCAAGCTCTATACAAATATGAAACACATGACGCGAGATATTCCTTGTGCAAACAAAGACACAATAAACTTGTAGCACGTGCAATGTTCTATTTACCTACTTTAATTATGCCGACCAACAGTATATTCGCATCCGTTTGTTGCAGTTTGTCTCGGCTGCACCGAGAGCATTTCTCGCTTATTGCATAAAAGTGGAACGATTTTTGTCTCGCAACCTTGGCGACAATTGAACAAGAAAAGAATGCACATAGTTACGATGATTATCCACACTGTTTTAAGCAGTAAAACTATTTTTTATTTGCGATTCTGTATTTTTTCTGTGCGAACAAATGTGCTCTTGCAAAAATTTAATACTTTCATATTTGCATACATTTTTAAGAGTGTCATTTGGCAAATGATAAAAACGAAGTCATCACTTTATCTTTGGGTACATTATAATAACTATTATATAACTTGCAACTGGCTCGAAATGTTTGGATCAATTATATCTCAAAATTAAAAAAAAAAACACAGGAAGGCATAAGATTATATTATGTAAAACATATTTTACATACGGAGTATAAAAGAGATAAAAAAATAAAAACGATTATGTAATAATGTACGTTAAGTGCTAGCAAGAAAAGTATAGCACAGAGAAAATTATTTAGAAAAAAATTAACCCAAGTGTGAATCGTCTCTTAATCAATGTTTTTATATTGAAAGATGAAATTGACTATCCAGTGATGAACTTTCTAAAGTGTATTTTCTGTACCTGAAAATCTGTATTTACACTTGGAAAAAAAATGAAAGACTAATAAAATAAATGAAACAAAATAAATATTCTAATACACTTTTAAGTTTATGCATAAGTATGCTTAGTATTACTTGCATACATAGTATGCTCGTATGCTTACTATGGTCAAAAATTTTGCTCTCGAATAACAAAAAATTAAGTCAAACAATTTGATCTTTTTTACTTATTTTGAAAGTAGACTATGTGCCTGATAAGAAAACTAATTTAATATTTATTTATAAAAAAAAAATTTATACTGGAACGGGATTTTTTCAAATCTATTATGAGATTTTCGTTGAGGGTTCTTTTTCAAATTTTATCACACGTTTAATAAACCAAACAGATTTATTGATTTTAATTTGTTAAAATCATTTATCAAAAAATCACTTTATTTCAATCACTCTTCAAATAGCTCGTATAATTATAACTTGAATCACTTGTATTCACAAAATGAATCATTAATAATGAATCTATTAGAATAAATTAATTCTACGTTCTTATTAGCTTCATATAAGCAAATTGAAGTGTTCTCAAACAATCTAGAAACTTCAATGGCCGAACCTGCTAAAAATTTCCAAAATCATTGGACTTCAATGATGAGAGATTTAAATCTCAGAATTTCCATGGAACAATCTCTAATGTTCCAGGATTTTCCATCGCTGTTCGCTGTTTTTATCTTTGTTCGTTATAATATGCAAATTTTAATTGAAGCAGTACAGTATAATCGTCTCTATCTTTGTTAGTTGCAATACGCCAAATGTTGGTCTAACTGGGATTCCCATTCAAAATGACATAAAATGATGACTAATATGACGTAAATATCATTTCAATTGTATCTATCTATAAGCGCAAGATGGAAGCAATATAATTTTTTATATACAATATATTGTGAATTAACATATGAACATTATAATAGTATATAAAGAAAATTTCTTCTCATAAATTTGAAATTCTTCTGAAAATGTCCATTTTGAACGGGAATCTTAGTTATGGATCAAAGTGTGGTTCTCACAAATAGTATCGTATAATTGTATAATATTAATATCTTATAGTTTTCTTTTTTTGATAATATATATTCTCTTACCATTCACGCAGTCTACTTTTAGAACCAGTTAAAAAGGACCAAATTGTATGATATAATTTTTTGTTTATATTGGAGCAAAAATGAGGCCTTATTGATATCCTTATTTTCATTATTATTGGTAAAATAAAAACAAACTAGGCCAAAACATCTCTAATGCAAAAAATGATACAATGTATACATACAATATATAATATATAATAGTCGTTATTATTAATACACAGCCCAAATCCGTCTTTTTATAAATTAATGTAATGTGTAATGAAATTGATGCATTGATAATAAAGCCTTAAAATCAAAAACATTTAAAGCAATCATCAGCCCATTAATTTAAAAATGATTTTAAATTGTTTTCGTAACGAGATTCAAATACTCTAGGTCTTTGACTTGTGAACTTAAATCATTAGGTTCGAGAAAACAGTTCTCAATGAATGTGAGCGCAATAACCACGTAATGGAAATGTAAGAATTTTCTTCTAACACAATAACGTTAAGTGCACAATATTCCGAACGAGTCAGAACTTGGAAAATAGTTCGAATATATTTCGATATTGTTTGCTCATTGAGACCAACAGAAAAGCATATTCTTTTCATATCAAGTCAAGTCGTTCTATTTCGCTATTTGAACTATCAATTATTTTCCTCCCTCTTTTCCATTCAAATAATAAAATAGTAAAAACTCTTCTTACTTCTAGAAAATAACTGGATCGAATAAAGGTTCCATCGTTTTTTAAATAGAGAGATTAAATGAGCGACTATCAAAATCGAATTTTACTTCAGTGCTTGGTGAATGGCGAGTTTATTCATTTCCGACTTTGTAACAAATCATGATTTTCCGGTTGCATTTAACTATGTGTTACGAGCGTAAAAAAGAAGGAAAACATTTTCCACGTTAAAAATCACATTTTTTGAATAATGGGAAAAGTTAACCTGTTCTATTAACCCGTTGTTCGTTCTAGAAAAATATTTTCGAAAAATATTTTACAATGCATGGAATTTGAACGATTTCTTCTCCTTCGCTACATCCCGTATATAAAGGTTACACGAGTATGTCCCATTCTATTTATTATCTTCGAGCAATTTTCAGTAAATCTATGAATTCGAAAAGTTTTTCGCATTGAGGAAACGAAAAATAACAAATAAAGACAGATGAAAACAATAAGGGAAAAAATGTAATGTCGGTCGTGGAAAGTTTTGAACCGTTAAAACTGGGACAAATATTGCAAAAAGTTATCACACCCACCGCATATCCTATAGCGTTTTCTGCTTTATTGTAAGGAAAAATGATGGAATAAGTCTCATTTCAACATATCACAAATCTATTTTTTACTTTATATTTTTATTTAATTGGAAGCAAAAAATTAAAATATACCAAGAAACTACAAATATGTTAGCTGTATTTTTCATCGCGACGTAAATTTTCATCAAATCAATAAATATTTTTTCTTCTGGAAAATTCACGAAGGGATCATAACATGGGACATTTGAAGGAAATCAGGCGTAAATCTAGCGAGGAAAATTTCCTCTTCATTTTTATGGAGACTACGAGTTTATTCTAAGCTTACTTTTAATAAATAGAAAAAGAAAACTTTAAGAAATAAGCTTGAAATTTCCTCAAATTTCTAAGAATTTATATGTAAAAGTTCAGGTAGAAATGTAACAATTTCAAGACGAATAAATAAATTTTTCAAAGATTTGATAAATTTATTCTAGACAAAAATATAATAAAGAATGAAATCAACGAGCTTATTCAATCTCGTAGTTAATTCGCGTTAAATTCTATTGTAAGTATATTTGCTTTAAAGTTAATGTGAAATTGCTCAAAGGCTCCGAAAAAGGAGAGCGGAAAGCTACAAAATTTCGTGTATTGTTACAGAGACCGTTGCTTTTGCCTTGCAAAAATGGTTTTGTGCTTAATGCCTTTGTGGCGCTTAATTCAGCTTATAATAATGGGAATTTATGTTTCACAATTTTTGTAATTTATGAAGTCGCTGTTATTCAAAACATTAACAAATTTGCTTATCATCTTCCACCATTTAACAAGATGGGACTCATTCGTTGTGTTTTACACTGTGTGTTATTTTCTTTCATTTTTTGTCATCTCATAATGTTGTATAGAGCGTGGTAATATTCGCTAATTGTAACGCTTTGCCACGGAGTTTAAATTTTCCATAATTGTCATAAATATTTTATTTCAAAAAAATTCATTTTCTATAACAATATAGAACAAAATAAATTTGAAAAATTTTTGAACAAAAAGTTGTAACTGATATTTGTTTCAATCAATCAGGAGAATATTATAATGGCTGCTTATTGAGTCTATAAATAAATTTCCTTATTTTTTATCTTAGTTAGGAAGTTATGTTAGTATCCAGGTATGCATTTATCTGTAACCAATAGAGTGGTTAAAAAATAATTTTCTTTATTCTGACTCTTTCAAAGATTTCTATTTGATGTAAAAAAAAATCTTCACCAAAGTTGGGCACTGTAGCTCTACTATAAGAGGTCGCTTTTTTACTTTAGTTTCTCATTTGATTAACATGGAAAAAAATGATTTAATTTTTCTTCAAATTGAAATAATATGTTATCAAATCATTTTTCTTTCAATTATTTAAAAGTTACTTTTTAAGTTTTCCAAATTTGTATAAAATCATTATTTTTATTTTATTTATTTATTTAAATTCCCATTAACTACTATGGTCATTAGCAACCGGTGAATCCGAAAACCCATGAAAAACATTTTGGGCTTTCATTGGGATTTGATCTCAGGACCACTGGCGTAGAGAGCGATCTATATTGACAATCTAGTTAACCACGCCACTAAGTGTTCTAAAATTATTTGTCAAGTACTATTTATGGCTTTAAAACTTGTTTACGAAAAAAAGTTATTTTATTTATTATTATAGAAACGTTTTTACAGAGTGGGATAGGAAGGGTTACCTACTCCAGTTCACTTCAAAATTTGTTGAAGAGTTTTTTACACGTAACCATTGCTCCATTACTGGGTAGAAAGTATTACTCTTAAAAAAATTAAAAGTAGCCCATACTAAAGAAAATGCTACCCACTTCTGATTTAAGAAATCATGCTTTAGCGTGTACATAAAAGAAACAACCCTTACGTTAAGGTGCCATTTGACAATGACTATCCATTAAATACCGCTAAAATTATATGTTAATTTGATATTTGCCATGATCGGGTCAGTAATTTAAACTTATTTTATGTTCATATGTTATTCTTTGCAGCAAAATTGTACTCCTCCAATTAGGTAAAACGCCTTCGAATGTTTGGGTGCCAGTCTTGGAAATCCAGGAGAATTACATGATTTTCAAATTAAAAAAAAATTTATGACTCATTAATACGTATCCTCGTTATTTTCCTTGTTTCCTCGTTGTTTCATTTACAATGAAACATATTCACATTACTGATAATAAAGGTAAATGTAATTTTTATTAATGTAAAATTAAATTTATTTCAAAAAGACATCAAAGAATTACAAAGGATTGAAAAACTGCAAAAGAGTTTCAAAGAGCAATTTTTAATTGGTTTTTACTCTTTCTAAAGAATAATGTTACTTTTTACAGGATAACTAATTATTTTTTCTCCGGAAATAATTAATATTGCTCGTCTTCATAATTCAAAAAAACGCTGATTAAAATTAATTTGCCTTTCTTCCGTACGGTTTTCGATGATCATGAAAAACAATCACGTACAATAAAATGTAAAAAAGGATAATAAATAGTTGTAGAAGTAAATAAAATGAGACGTGGATTTGTTTTTTGACAGTCTAACGATGCAAAATAGATGGATGATCGCCAGGAAACGTATTGTATACTCAATTTATCTTCGCCTCAATGAGAATTTAGGTGATATGCATCTACGTGTATAACACCCATACATTTCACTTTTTGTTCCATTTCATTCCTCCAAAAGCTCAAATTCAACGACGTCTAGTCTCGTTTAGCAGCTTTTCGCCAGATGAAACATTAAAGGAATTGAAAATGTTATACAAGATATGAATCAGCTCACCTGTAAACTAATGTAACATACACACAGACACATAATATAATGAAAAACATTTTGAATTTCCTATCCTTTTGCTACGAAGGAATTAAATTCTTTTCATTGGATATTCGAAAGATTTTAATTTCCTTCTAGTTGATAAATAAAGTTAAATTATAATCTCTCCAATTTTCTCATATATTTCCCATTCAACAAAATTGCATCTGAAACTTTTACTATAAAATTAATTTTTGTTTTACGAAACGATTCAAACTTTTTTAAATCATTTTATTTATATGAAATAAACCAATCAACAAAGCAGCCTTCATCTAAATTAAACGTTTTTTTTTCTTGAGAAACACCAAACACATTTCATAATAAAAACAGAACATTTTCCAGATATTTTTTCTCATTTTCTAAATTCGTTTCCCTTATAAAAGAATTTATGGAAACATTAAACAACCTTCAAAATTCTTCCGCACTATAATACATGAAAATGATTTTTCATTTCTCCGATTAACCTTGGATTCGAGAAAATCCCTCTGAACATGCTATTATCAAGCATTGAAAAAAATTTCTTCATGAATATAAAGTTTTTCATGTTCATTTAACCCGATCGAATCAAATGCTAATATCTCCGTTTGTATGCGACTCGGCTATGGATTTCCATATAGCCGCTTAATTGATTTGATAATGAAATAGCCAGCAATTGTTTACGGAAAAACGATCGACAATCAACTGTTAATGTAGAGAACAATTTGAGATTAAACTATCGAGGAAATTTCGATAGTTTTATGAATAATTTAATATTGTTTGTAGGTTGTTGAGTTAAATAACGTGGTTTGTAATTTGACTGTGTAAACTACGTAACATATATAGTAGGTACATATATTTCTAAAGAATGGATGTTGGATGGAGGAAAATAAAGTTTTTCATATGGAAAATGAAAACGTTTGCATTATGAAGCAGGTGTGCGTGCGCGGAAAAAGATAAGCCTTGCGGGTTATATAATAGTTTTGCGAATATATTTTATTTGAATTGCTGCTTCCCTTATTTTTTCTTTACTTCAAATCACTGATCTATCCTGTAATAAATAATGGGCTTTAAATCTACGTGTGTGAGACTATCTACGTGCATATTCATATTTATTACAGTCCGTATTTCAATGTTAAAGACAAAACCGTCAATAATGTTTAGGTCTTACTGAAGACCATACGAGTTAAAATTCTTGTTTTCTATGAATTTTTTAAAGAAATGTTTCAGAAGACAATACTTTTACAAATTTTGAGTTTCAAAATGAATAAAAAAATATTTTTTATTAAATACTTTGTAAGTTTTGGTAAACATATTGAAGAAAGTAAGAAAGGTTTTATTTGTAACAATTTTGAAAGATTTTATTGGGTACCCAAGATGTTTTAAATTGCTATGAAATTTTTCCCGAATGTATTTTGAATATTTGATAAACAAGAACTTAAATAAAATCAATGCTAATTTATAAAGTTTTTTCAAATGTGTACCTACCCAAGATAAATCCGAAAATATCGGCAAAACTATGAAATCATAATCTCACATCTTAATAATACATAGATCACAATAAGCTGCTATAATCTTATAATTAAGGTTGTTCCCAATATAACTAAACCCATTTACAGCGTGCAATGAAAATTGACAGAAAAATCAATAAAATCGTTAAAAACATAATCATAAATTTTTGAGGGGGGAAATAGTTCTGAATCGAGATATAACTCAAAGAAATCAATCATTATAGTGTAATTTTAACATAGGTTTTTACAGAAACATACAAATATATGACCAAAAAAAATTCATTGTGAAATAATATTTATTGAAATCGACAAAACTGTGTAGGAAAATGAATAAATCATTGATGAATATAATTTTGTTGTGTTTGTTTAGTAAATAAACTTTTCTTCAAATACTATAAAGTTCACATACGATGAGAGAGAAAAGAAGAGAAAACGAGTGAAAGAGAGAAAGTGCGAAATCTGATCTAGTAATAATTAACATAAGCGTCATTGGAAGAAAGATATTATAAAGAAAATTTAATAAACCTAACTGCGCTATTTATTTTAATTTGTTGATAAACAATTTACCACAAAAGTCTCTTTAAATTAATCACTTTTCAAATTGCTTGTATCGTCGTTATTTAAACCACTTCTTTTAACAGAATGAATAGCTTGCAATAACGTTTTTGACTGAATTCCTTAGAACAAATGTTTGTTCTTATAAAGGCAAAATCATGTCTTCTCGAAAAGTCCAGAAACTTCGATTGCCGAACCTTCTAAGAACTTTCACTGCCGTTGTTATGTTGATATAATGGAAAAGATTCCCTTACTGACAATCGAATCTTCCGGCCATTTCTTCGCTGTTCGTTGTATCTATCCTTGTTCGTTACATTATGCTTGTGTATTTAATAAATTGCTGTTTTTATTTTTGCCATAACTAGCGTGAAATTTTGAAATGAAACGCTTTCGTTGTGAATTCCTTACATATTTGTCGAAATTTGCAAAAAAAAGATCATTTTCGTATATTATTGCCTAAAACTATTTTTTTTATAAAAAAAAATACTACCAAAGTCTAATTAACACCCAGGAAAATTATCGAATTCATGAGACATCTAGGTATGAGATTTTGACTTGTAAGTATTACTTAGACTTTCGATGAATATCAACTCTAGTATCCAACGTCCATGTTTTCTACAAAATCTTTAAGACGTGTTTCTTTTTCTCATAGAAAAGTTAGTTTAATTCTTCTTATTTCTTTAATTTTTTAAAGAGATTTTTAGTTTTCTCTTTGATATCTAGTATCAATCGATTCCCTTTCACAATGTTAACTTCTTTTCTTATCACCGCGTTGTTAAAATTTTATTTTCAATTACTCTTTCCAATACTTCAATTAAATTGATGGCTTCAACCTTCATACGATTCTCATTACTCTATGGTAACACATTCCAAAAATTGAATAGATAATAACATTTTTATCGTAATTATTATTAAAGACTCAAATTTTAAAACATTCTCTACAACCACCTAGCTTAAGGTGGTAATTCTGATCATAAAGTAAAAAGGTTAATTGATCGTTAGGCTGAAAGTAAAGAATCCCTTTTTTTGACATCGACAAATACTGTATTAACTGCTTCCCGAGTTTCAGCTTCAATTTTCCCGTTCATGAGTTTCGTCATGGTTAGACGCTCTTTCATCTCCTTGGTGGATTGTCCATCTTTGGAGAGAATTTTCCTAAATACTTAGAAAGGTTTACATTTGCAGCTTGGTATTTTTAACATTTATTTTTGGTGATCTCACTGTTTTTAATATCCCTATAATTTGCAACTTATTAATTTTATGTCTGTTAGTATTTTCTACCGAAGGCTAAATACAATTTGAGATATTGCGATATATTTCAATGTTACATATATTTTCATAATACAATAGATTGTTTAAGATAAAATTTAAACGAGTTTTTTTTGTGAATTACATTCCTTAAATATATTGTCGAGTAATTTTGTAATATCCGGTTTATGTTTTCATATAACAAAACTTTTAGGTTTAGGAATTTAAGCCTTCCATCTTAAAGTCTTAATATTTTTTCTCTATGTAATATCTGTTTTTGTTTCCTTTACGTTTTCACGTAATGCGATAATGCGAGCACCTCTATATTTTTTGTACTGATTATCAATGAGCAAGTTTATATACTTTAAAATAACTAAATGTTTTCTTTGGAAAGTTATAACTTAATTGATTAATTAATTTGTTCAATAAAGAAAATAGGAAAGTTTACTATAGAATCTTTAATTATTTCAAAGAAAAAAATTATTTTTTTCTACGGTTCAAATAAATGTTACCATTAAACGGTGTTTTTTTAATATCAACCAAACCATGAAACTCTCCATTCTCACTCCCAATTAATTATTTTTTAATTCCTCCAACGAGACCGTAACAATAATTGTTATCAATATTTCTCCACCAAATGGTGATAAAATTACCTCTAGCTAAAAACTTTTTTTTATTAAAAAGAGTGCTTGCTAATAGCATATTGGTGATAATTACATATTATACTATACATCTATAGGTTCATTGACCAAACATTCTATGTATGTAATACGTCTGGTTTTGATAATTGAATATTTCTAGAAATTTCGAGTGAAACGCTAAAAATGGATATTGACATGAAATAATGATGAAAAAATTCGAGTATCATGCAACCAGTTCCAATTGCCTGTTAATGACCCTTTTGCCTGTTTAAATGGTCTATTTTTAGTCAAGCAATTTGACAAAATATTTCTATAAAAGCTTTTATGAGGCTTACCTACTTTATATTGAAAATAAAACAAAAATGTTTAGAGAAAACTATTTTCATAGTTGAGGTTTTTATTTATGATCCCTCCAGAGATATAAAATTATTAACTTTTCAAGAAACCAAACCTTAACAAAAAGCTTTATTAAACTACCAATTTTCGAAAGTTTTAAATTAAAAACAGTCATTATTTGAAATAAATAATGACCGGAATTCCCTATGGAAAAATTTTACCTCCCCCCATGAATCAACCGCTGTTGCACAAAAATACCATATCCAAAATGTAATAATTGATGTAAAACAGGCAATAAATTTTCGAAACCATTTAATATCGAATATTTCAATAATTTAACCGCAAGTTTGATTGAATGTTTGAAGATAAATTTAATGAAACAGGAGGGCAGCGGCCAGTGGGTGTCCCTCGAGGCAGAATTAGTGATGCGGGATGGCGAGGTTGTCGGAACGAAGAATCCCACAGGCCATTCGCTGCTAGTCGACTGTCGTTTTGAGCTTCCATTCGGTAAGTTTTAATCTTTTTTTACCCCAAAATAGAAAAATCAAATTTGAGAAAATATTTAAACTCGTTTTGATCGTTTCTGATCCTTTTAACTTCAAACAAAAAGAAATACATTTTTTTTTCTTATTTTATTTTTCATTTATTCGTAGACAGTTTGGCTATTACTGTGCTTCTAAAGTCTAGTCTTAGATTAGTTCAGTTCGCGTTTTAAAAGAAAACGATAAGATGAAACTTGAAATCGAATTTTAACACGTAATTTAATCTTTAATTAATAAACATGATTACGGCTTGAAGGCTGATAAATTAAAACTCATTAAAATTAATATTTACCAAGAGTAAACTTTTCCGTATTACGAAAATATTTCACTAGATTATAGAAAAATGATATAATAATTATTATTATTAAAGCATGAGTTTATTTCAAGTTTAAATTAAATATGAATTTCAAGAAATTATTCATTAATTAAGTTTTCCAAGAAGGCTATGAAAGCTTTGATTTTCAAAGGGAAAACTGGCGTGTGTTTGATTTTGAGATGTTCAAGCTTCTAGCATAGTTTTGATCTGTGTTTGATGTTCACATAAAGCAAACAAGTCTAACAGATTTCTTCAACGTTAAATCGACATTTTTTTCAAATTGTCTTACTTTTCCTCTACGATTTTGAGCTTTTTTAAAACTATGAATTTGAAAGAAATGTTAAAAATGAAAATCAAACCAAAACGAATATTATGATTAGGTATCTTAAAAGCTAAATTTTTTCAAAACCAATAAATCAGATTAGCCTTGTTCGCGGGTCTCATTCTGAACCAATTACAAATCAGTTCAAGACAGATTTAGGATTATCGTCAAGCGTATGCACCGTTATGAACAGATTCAGGATTTTTTTTTTCCGCGAACGACTTCAAAATTAGCAGATCAGGACTTAATCACAATATTTCAAACTGCGCAAAAGAATAGAATTTTGGTTCTGACAAAAAATCCAAGAATCATTAGAATCAATTTTGAATCGATTGCGAACGAGTTTGGTGAGAACCACAAGCACCGAATAATTACTAAAAATCAGAATTACTGCCCCATGAACGCTCTTTTTAAGAATGCGCATGCAAATCCTTGAACTGGTTCAGAATCGCACCCGAGTACCTACGTGTGCAATGTGTGTACCATTACGTTTGTTCCATACGTTTATGCCAAACACTGCCACGAAAGACAAAGAGCAAGGCACATTGACCAAGAGACAAGAGTAAGTGAAGAAATGTTTCAGTTTACAGCCGCTTGGCCGCATTAGGCCGAGAGTCCAGCTATGTACGTATGTTTTCGTGACAATCCCCTATTCGACACTGATTTGGTGGTGTTTAAACACTGGGTAAACTGGAGGAAACCCTTCAACATATGTTCTTCACTCACTCTTGTCTTTTGGTCAATGTGCCTTGATCTTTGTCTTTCGTGGCAGTGTTTGAACATCATCATATTGACAAGAGGAACAAACCTTTTTAGAGAAGAAGAAAAGAAGAAGAAAACTCAATTTTAAGACAAGTAGTTTGAAAATCAAGTCAGGTTGATTAAAAATCAAGTAAAGTAGGGAATCTCTTGTTAACACAGAAAAAAATTCGTTTATCCTTTGAAAATCAAATTGAATTCATTGCGTAAACATTATTTAATCAAACCATAGCCTTTTTGTGATAACCAATAGGAATTTTGTAATTCAAATTTGAATTGCATTGTGAAAAAGTTTGCATGGCCTTTTGATTCTTAACTAAGCTAATTGAGTCTCGACATGAGCAAGTGGCCGATGGTCGGCCAATTGCTTGTGGTCGACTCGTTCTGATTTCGTAACTGTGTGATTGTGATGACGCTGATGGTGATCATGAAAAATTTGATTCGGGGTGAAATTAGGACGATGCGACCCTCCGACCGGTTGGCAGAGTCTCCTGCAGGAGGCCGGCCTAACGCACAGTCGCTCGTCTAGTCTACGCAGTGATCATCGCCGGTATTCAGGGGGTCTAACAGCACCCCTAGGTAAGGGGCTGTGCACTTAAAAGTTGTATTTATTTATTTTTTTGATACAAAAAAAGTTACTTTTGATCAAAATAACTCATAGCTACTTATTACTATTACTACGCTCTATCTTTCTCTCTCGCTCTGTATCTTTGTATATTATACATTTGTAAATTTTTCTTTTAAGAAATGAATTGTCAATACATATTCACTGACAAAATTTCTAGTTTTTCGTTTTTCTTCTATATTTTTTATGGTTTTGTATTAATTTTTGATCGTCACGATAATCACAACACTCACGTCACGGCCGCAGCATATACTGTTCGTTCGTATCACTATAGCCTATTTGTATTTTATTTTTAATTACTTAATTAATTGCCTTAAAATTAGTTCGATTTTCTTGTACATAATCTTTTCACTTCTCTCAAATCAGTTGGTCTTGAATTAAAACATTCAAATAAAATATCTTATTTCAATTCAAAACCAGCTAATTTATGATGAGTCACAACAGCAATTACAAAAAGTTTTTAAAATCCACAAAGTAAGTATATTTAATACTAAATTACTAGTACAGGTTAGGCAAACCAAACAATGTACCTTTTTAAACAAGAAGTTAAACTTTTTTAAACTATCATCGAGAAAAGAGGTCGTTTCATTGAAACTTATTCGCTAATGGCTAATCTTTTTAGTGAATGGGTTAATTGAGCGTTAACTTGTGGTTGTTTGGTTAATCTGTACGGTCGTTAATTTCACGACGTTTCAATTTTTTTTTATTTTTTCAAGAAGACAAAATATATGGTTTATGGAGGTAATGTCGAAAATTATAAAACTTTGTCAACGAAATAAAGAATTTAATATTTAACAAAAACAAAAACTTCACAAAGCTCGCTAATAATAAATCAACCTGTGAAATTTTATTTCTAAAACTTTTTTGTGTTTCAACGTACACAAAGGGAAATTTGGTTTGGTGGGAGGCAAATCAAAGCTTCTTTCTTGGAAAATTAAACTTAACAATTAGATTTTAATTAATTGTAAGTTAAAAACCAGTTTATATAGCGTTTGAATTTTTATATTTTTTGACATTATCCAAGTAATTACTAATAGTTTGCATTGTACAGTGCATTTTATAAATTAAAAAAATGAATTTGTGTGTGTTGTGTTGCTTGAACGTTGTCCTTAGAGTCAAGTATTATAAAAATTGAATGTCCTTCTTTCTAGTCTCTTTCTCTCTGCCTTCTCTTTCTGGATATTTCAAAATAAATAAGCAAACATTTAAGTCAACAGCACGTGCATTTGATGGAGGAACGAATTAGTTTCAAATGTATACACGTTTACAACAAATGAATGATAAGACATGAAACGAAATGCATTTTTATTTAAACGATACATGCTCCAAACTCGGAAATTCCATTCGAAAAATTCCGTGCAACTTAAAGATATATTTTGTTCTTTTGTGCTTCACCGAGAGCAACTTCTAAAAGCTTTGTCTTAATTAACGCGTATAAAACCAAGAATTTGACCTATTTACACAGACTGTGCTTTTAAAATACCACGTTCTCAAACTTTTCATGTTTGCATAGAAAGAAATCACAAAACTGCTATTGAATTTTTTTTTAAATGTTCAATTGAATTTTAAATGGTCAATATGCTTTGATTTTTATTACAACTTTGTAAAATGAAGGTTTCTTTTTGTGATATTTATGGTGGTCGGATGCTTTTGTGGATGGAGCTTTGAGGTTACAGACGTGCGGCAAGGGTTGTTTTACCACGTTGAAATCGATGTGCAACTTCAAAGATGATTATCGATAACATTTGAGTCAATCACATGTGCTATTATCGCGTTTATGGCAAGTTTTCCACTCGGAAAACTCTTTTTTTTCGCTATGAAATTATCTTTGCGTGAGCAAAATAAATTAAAACAGACAAAAAGGAAATAATGTTCAGTTGCATTCAGTGACGATAACAAAGACAATAAAAAAATAATTAACTTGAAACAATTAGATTACCCATATGAAAACGAAAAGGTTGAAATTTGACGTTCGGTCATTAAGATGGTGCATTTTCTTAGCTTTTTTTCAAATTGCACATAGATATATGCACACATTAATAATTACGATTGTTTATCGGAGCTTCGACTCGGAAAAACAAACAGGAAAAATGGCGTGTCCCTGTCTATTAGAATAAAATATTTGTTTGAAACAGAGTCATGCAACGTTTCAAAAGAATATATTAATAACATATAAAATATAAATATTTTAAAAATCAAAATCAAAGATTGGAAATTAAATGAAAATGGGGAAATTGTAAAATGTCGAAAGTCAAAATGTATTTTCGACACGCGCAAAACAAATATATTGTGTCTGGGAGTTTTGACTCGACTGGCACTATTTGAATAATAAAACCATTTACTTTTTCTGAGACTCTTTGGCTATTTTTAAATAATAAATTTCCCGAGAAATTAAAGTTATTAGGTTGCAGAAAAACGGGTAAATAATAAACACTTGGTTTTAAACGGCTCAGGAAAGTTGAATAGTGTACAACTCATATAGACGAAGCACTGGGAATAATAAAGCTGTATTTTATTTAAATTTTGTTCTTTCCATATTTATCAATTTTAAAAATTTTAGAAGAATAGTCACTTTTTCCGAGAGATAAGCTTTGGAATTAAATGAGGAAATGAATCGAAAAATAAACGAATCATTTATTAAATTGTATTTTATACTTGAAATAATTGGTATCATCTATGTATTTGTATGAAACTTAAATACATTTTTATCAGTTTTACTGCCACTTTTGGCTAATATTTTAAAATCAAATTTCCATTTGTTATAGCGAAACAAAGATATTTACAAATCTATATTTTATTGGAAATTTTATTAGACGTTTTTATTTTCTGTTTATTTTGGTAGTTTATTTACTTTTTTTATTTACCTTTGTAGGGAAATGTAAGTTTGAAGGTTAGTTTGATGCCATTAATGTGAAATTCAAGCTAAAAAGGATCTCTCTATTTCAATGGTTTGTAGAGGATAAGTTTGTGTATTAGTTTTGCCGGAAGGCTTTTCTTTTAAGATAATGTTTCTCAAATGTAAAATGCGTACTTCCGGGGGTTTTGATGAGGCCCATGGGGGCCTCTTACGCGTTTTCCATGAGTTGCAAACACGTTTCGTTGGGAATTGAGAGGGCATCAACCTGATTATTACACTTGATAAATGTTTAAATGTTTATGTTATTAGAAGCGTGCAACTTAAAAATTAGGTAAAACATATTTTAATTCAGGAAGACATAAAGTTGGTAACCGTAAAAGTGTCCTTTTAAACGCTTATAAAAGTTTCAATTTCATAATAAAACAAACTTTATTTAATATTTTTTAAATATTCTTGCTTTGACTTTCTATTAATTAGTTACACATTTTCATAAAAGTTTATATACCTACGTGTTTAGATTTTTAAGTCAAACACTCGAATATTGAACTTCCTGGAAATGTGTTTAAAAGAAATTTTGAGCTATTTCTAAAGTTGCAAAGCACTGCATTTTCTGGAAGTATATGAGCTATTTACAAATATTATTATAACTGACTGCTTTCAAAATCAATGACAAATTTGAAAAGATGCATATAGCCAACCTTAAGACCGAGTTTTCATTGGATATATGGGTTTGTACGAATATTTAAATAGTAGCAAAATATTTTTTTTATTTGAATTCATAAAAATTTATTATATGTTTGAATCTATTTATTGAAAACGGATTACGAATGACTGAATATTTCTGTTCCAACAAAAATAAAATTGTAAACTAACCCAAATTATAAACTTTTAAGACAATTGTTCAAGACTTATTAGATCGATCCATCGTCGAAACTTGTATCGATCAAAACAGGTTTGACATGGATCGATCAATCTATCCCATATTCAGCTTTCAACAAAATCTTGCAAAAATGTTACTTAACACATCTTTTAAAAACAATGATTAAATGTAGTTATGATTAATTGATAGAAATATTTCGTACGAATTTGTATCCAATCTAACAAAAATCTCACGATATATCAGTCAACTGTACGAAAAATCTAGAACTTAACATGTAAGAAATAAAACGCTTCACAATTTTTACGATAGCTAAAAATGCTCTTAAAATCACAGGAATCGAAACATATTCACAAATGTGCAGTTTTCGAAAACTAAAAACCTAAGTATCAAGTTCGGTGATTTTTAACGACTGTATCATAGACTTTTTTGGTGCTGAAATATTCTTGAAGTGTGCCACCAAATTTTAAAAATGCAACAGTAAAAATTATTTTATTTGTCGGTGTCGTTATACAGTAAATTTACATTCTGTTGTCTGTGGAGTATTTATTATTTTTTTGTGTTGAAAATTATTTTAGCATCTAAGGTTTGCAATATTCTAGGTTTGTTCCAGATGAAAATAAGACCATGGGTTGTAAGATACATGTAATGCGCAATATAATAATTTTTTTTTACCTACTCATGAGTTTTTGTATTGCACATGCATTGTAGAGTACAATGTACGTTTTCCGTTCATCTAGAAAAAATCTTTTACTGTGAAAAGATAGAAAATTCAGAAAATTTTTGTATTCTGCTGGTTTAAAATAATCTAAAACTCTTACGTTTTAGATTTTATATTTCATTATTTATGTTTTATATCATGATATTATGAACTCCTAACCGATACGTTTCTAATGTCTGATGATTATCATATTCCTATTAGTTAAACTTCCAACAGTTATTTAAATATTAGCATATTCTTGGTAAATTGTTATTAAATAGTTCGCTCATTTAGTGGCAAAGTGACTATAGATTGTCGCCTTATACATCAATGGTTCCCTTAGAGTTGATTTCCAAGGAAAGCTCGGAATTTTTATCTTGGATTTTCAGATAAGCTGAACGACCAAAGCACTTAAGCGTTCTTAGTAAACAAACGAAAAACACTTAAATCATTTAGATGAGGCTGACAATGTGGTGTTTGTAGTGCTCCAAAATATATCACCATTGATTAGCAGATTGCAGTGAAGACCACTGCAATCTGCTAATCATAAATTTATCTTGAGATAAATAATTAAAAAAATAGTCTTAGTTCATTCGGGTTACAATCAATGACCTCAAAAATTTAATTGTTAATAATTATGAGGTTAAAAATATTAAAGAGAAATATTTTTCAGTTTCAAGTACTCGTACCTACGTCTTAAATATACAAGTGCTTTCATGTTATCTTTTACAGACTATTTTATCCGTATTTTGTATAGTTGGTAAAACTAAAAAAATATTTTCTTCTTTATTTTTATGTCAATGTTTATGTGATTTAATTTAAAAATAAAAATTTTGCTGAAATCGCATAAATTTCAACATTTAATTATAAAAATATTTTTTTTATATTGAATAGTTTCAAATGGAAATTGTATGAATGCGTACATAGATAATTTAAATGTGGGCGTTCGAGGAGTGAGAGGATTAATATAAAATAAATATGAACTATTTTCATAGTCCAATAAAAAAAGCAAAATAAAAAATGTATAGCTTCATATTTAAAAGATTAAATTATTAGGAACTTGGACAAAATTATATACGCAAAATTTTCAATTCACCACGTTTCGGTCATTTTATAAATATTATAAATATAAATATATATTATACGAGTATATATCGTAAATTATAAATATTTTTACGACGTAAAATTAACCAAATAATTACCTTGATTATTATAGAAGTAGCGTATAAATAACTAATACTATGTTCTTTTGACACAATTATTCAAATAATTACACATTAAACATTAATTTACTATTTGAAAAAATTAATTATAAAATTCAAGTTTTTTTTATTAAAACAAACACAATTGACAATTGTTCAAGTTATTGATGATAATTTAATCTTTTAAATATTAAATAGCATCCATATGCTAATAACAATAATTTATAGCTTCATTTAAACTGTAAATATTTCCAGCAACTTTTCCTTAAAACCGAGATTTTTATTTGAACTTAAAACATGTGAAATATCTTTGGTTTTAAATAAAAAAATAAACTTGCATGATACTAGCTAAATTTTATTTGAGAATATTCATTTTTGACCAATTTTTTTTTAATTTTGTACGGCGAGGAAATAAATCTTGTTTTGAATTTAAAGCAACATTTACTGTTGCTTTATAGAAAATATATTGATTTCACAGCACAACTTTATGTATAACCGCTACTATTTTATTGTATGAAATGGCGCAATCTTTCAACTTTCATACATCACGTCGATATATTTTACAACATTTCGACCACTGTTTTGTATTAAAACGTCGGGCGAAATAAATGTGATTCACTCCGAGATCGAATTTTTATCTCATCTATCTCATGATCCAGTTTTGGTAATAACTTTCAAACGTTTCATAATCCACTTTGAATTTAATATAATAACACTCTAGGAAATTATGGAAAGTTTTCCCTTATCAAATTCGCGTTAACGTATCTCATCGCGTTGATCTCATACAGTTTTTAGATGAGTTTAATTGTTTATAATTAAATTAATAGTTTGTACGATTATAATTTTTCTCGACGTTAAAAATGATAATATCATCTTAGCTGTTTGTATGAAAGTTGTACGTTAGTTTTCACAGAAATATACAATTAGATATTTTCTCTCTTTTTACGTTATAAAAAGGTTTATACATATATATATATATATATATATATATATATATACACTGTCTTCATATGAAATACTTTTTCTCTGTTAAAGTTTTTTTTTTCGGAAATCTAATAGCTTTTTAAAAGTGTGGATGAAAACTCATATCAGCTACCACCATATTTGCTTAATGAGTCTATTTACACCAACGCGTAGCTGTAAGCTTTGAAATATAGGGAATTCACGTGAACTGAATACGTCGAAATTTCCTGGAACAAATCGTTATGAAATTTAAGAGCTGCCGTACTCTTACATTAAATACTATACATCTCACATGTTTAATGAAACACGAAGAAAAAGCGACACAGAAAACCTTTTTAATTTCAATCCTCGCGACTTTTTATTGTTATAGAAACAGTTCGCGTTTTTCTTGAAATTAGTTCGTAATACATTTAAAACATTTTCCATTAACGAGAAGGAGCTTAAGACATTAAACAAATTGTTTCGTGATTAGCGTTAACGGGGATGAAAAGATTATTTTATTTTATACAAACAATGGCTCGGTCATGAATAATTGCTTCTTCGTAAAGTCGCTATCGTTTCGCTTTTCTTTTTCAAACTAACAAAGACTTCTACTACTAGGAAATTCCAAAGACAAAACTATGTCTTGTTTTATTTTTATCTTACAACAAAAGATATACCGGCCATCGGTGTATTAACCTGACAACGTAATTTTTCGAAATGATGTATAAAAGTTGTGTAAAAAATATGTTTAAAAGCTCGTAGCATTTAGTGTACTCTGAAACAAATATGGAAAGCTTAGAAATAGGAAACTAAGAAATGTTTGGGTGTCTTTACACTTTAATTGTATACTTTCATATACCTTTCCTGTGTAATTTAATATGATACAATTTGTTTCAAGAAAAGGTAAAGACAAGTGAAGTACTCAGTTACGTCAATTAAAAGCTGTTACTGTACGTTATAAGGAATAACTTAAAGCCCTTGAAGCCTTTTTGAAAAATTTCATTCTTATTAAGTGTGAAAAAATATAAAATTACTCTTTAATGTCAAAGCATATGAATTAAGATACATTTCAAGTTGTTAATTTTATAATGAAAAAGGTTGAATGAAATACAATTTGACTAGTCGTTTGTCCATGAATTCACAAATAAAAATGTATGCACATTACATTAAAAATAAAAACTATTAAAAAACGTTTTAGCGTAAACTTTCATTAAGCTAACTCGTTTTAATAAATAACTCAACAATTATATAAACTCTGAGTTTATATTGAATGCTTATGTGATTGTAAGCATTATGAAGTTGAAGTTTTGAAACTTTTAGAGGAAATTTTTTGAAAAAAAGATTTTGTTATACTATTAGGTACCTATTTTTTAAAAACAAATTTCTTTAAAAGTTTTATTTCTAACCAGAAACTAAAAGTATTTCTGCGTATTTTAATAATAACACTTTAAAGTTAACTTTTTGGAGTTGTTAATTTTGAATACTAAATATTACTTTAAAAATTATATTTTTTGTTATCGTTCCTGAACCTGGTTAGAGTTTAAAATGTTTAAAATCAAAATTTCTTTTTGGTTCTCTACTTCAAAATAACATATTTTTTCATTAAAGTTGATTAAAATTGTTAATTGATTGTTTATTAATGATAGATTTTGCCTTTATGCAAATTATAATAATTATAATTATAATTGCCTTATGGAAATTAAGAATTTACCAAACTCTTATTTTCTAATGTTTTAGGTTGGTTTTATAAAACAGGTAGTATGCCGAAATCCTTTTAGCTGGCTTAAGGAGTTATATTCGCAATTAGAAATTAAAAAAAAAAAAACAAAATTTTTAATTTCATTTTTGAAATGTAGTTATATTTGAATATATTTTCTGAAAATTTCAAATCAATCGAACCAAAGTAGATAACTTGTCCAAAAATATTGATAAACTATTAAAAAATTATTTATTTTTTGATTATTGTAATATTCTTGCAGATTTAAAATAACTGGTTAAAATTTGAAGTCGATTAGCAGGACAGTTTTTTGCCAGTATTTTCCCCGTGACCGAAAAAAGTAGTTTCGAGAAAAACGCAATTACTTAATGTTATTTACTATAGAAATTACCTACCTGACAGAGCGCTCTCATATTTTCTCTATATCATTATAACTATAAGAAATTTTTGACTGACATTTTCACACAATATTTTTAAACTATAATAAGTACTTTTGAAAATTAGAAATCTGAAAAGTCTAATACTTTAATGAAAAAAAGTTGCTCGAAAATCGGAAATTTTCTTATCGAAATTGCCAATTTTTTATAAATCAATTTTTTTTCTTTTTCTTCAATAAATACAAAACGTTTATTTTTTATTTTTTTATTTGAGATATTTAAAAATAGAGATTTTGCCTACTGTCAGACACTTTTTATTTGTAGGACCTCCAGAAGACCTCTACACCTCACTGTTGCTCTGCAGCAGCGGTCGGGGAACTTTATTTACCATTAGGCACTCCAAATTATTTTTGCGTTAGTCGGTACTACCCTAATTTTTAAAAGAAGAGAATCAATGTTAATTTAAATGAAACATTATTTATTGAATTAATTTATACGGAAAAAAAGTTGCATGAAAGTAGTAAGTATGAAATGATGAAATGACAAACAAAATTAAATATCATATTGAAACAAATAAAAATTAATTGAAGACTTTTCTGAAGACCTTTAGATTTTGGAATAATTATCTTGCTTTATGTTTAATACAATAACTTCAAAATTGGGGCTTTTCAATGTAAGAATAATTTGAATATATACTTACAGTCTTTGGCCATACTAACACGTTTATAAAATAGCCATAGCAAAAAATGTCCTTATTACCCCGGTTCCCCGGCCTCTGCTCTACAGAAAGAGTGAAGATCAATATTTTTAATAATAACACACGCCAAAATAAAATTAAAAGTTACAACTGAATTTAATAAAACTTTTTGTATTTGTCAAATAAAATCCCTTCTCAAAAAAAAAATTGTAAAAGCAGCATTTTTCTGGCCTTGCAACTACGTATAATCCCTTAAAAATAAATGTGAAAGATGTTAAACTCACAAAACTTTGTATACCAGAATCAGACCGTGGTCATCAAGTATAGTAGTGAATAGACTTCTCATTTATAAAGATTAATTTTGTGAAAACTACCATAACATTGTTTCTAGTTTTTAAGACAGATTAAAAAGTCTTTCAACTAAATAGGTATCTGCTTTTAAGGTTATTATTTAACATTTGGAAAAAATATTTTAGTTTTAAACTTAACACATTGCTTACTCAGCAAATATACAAAAACATTTTAATTGTTGTGTGTATGGTATTGTAGAATACTGAGTTTTTTGATACAGTTACCTATACTTAAATTTTATTAAATCATTCACTTTATTTTCTTACAATTTTAAATCCTCAATTCTTTTAAAAATAAAGGTTTTACTACCCATCTACACCCAAAGAAAACTCTATTTAATGCTTTGAAATAGAATTAATTTTGTTTCCTTCAGACAACTTCGAACTTTCTTTGGTAAGTGAATTTTCCCAAAGGATGAAATTCCAAAGGTACATTGACTCGAAAATAATCAACTGTTTACATTTTGAAGTCAAAAAGTGAGAAACTCAGAGAGTTGTGTTTAAAATTATTTCATGTACTACGTGACGTGACAGCCATATGCTTTCGTACCCTTTTAAGCTAAATTGCAATCTAAGTTTCGATCTCAAAAGAGCAAACAGGTACACAATATAGGTCAAATGCATTACGTCTGTGTGTCTTGTCGTAAAATAGAGCTTTTAGCAGACCTCCTGATACACATCAAAACAAGAAGATTTCAAACAAAATTTTATTTGATTTAAGGTTAAGAATTGTAAAAACGAGTCATAAAAAAATTAAATAAAATATGATTAAAAAAAATGTAGATAATATTAATTTTGAAAGAGAATAATTTTATGTAATTTTAGATAGAGATAAAATTTTATGTTTTGCCATATATTTATATTCGTAATAAAAATAATAGGTGTAACTAAATGAAAAATTAAACGTAGAAATGTGAAATTTCCGGACAAAATTAATAGTCCTGTGGGACTCGTTTGAAACACATCCACAACCCATGAAAAATAAGGGAAATGTAGACTTTATCATTTTATTAACTAGTCATTACAAAAGTAATTTATTCCTCAAATAAATATTTTTCAAATAGCGAAAAAAGTTCATTGCATAACTCACTCACACAAATCAAAAAACATTAAACAAACTAAAGCTAAATATCACATCGTTTCAACATTTGAAAACTGTGTTGTCTTCTTTTTCTTCTCACGATTGAAAAGGGCACCATATTGTCTATTTTACTTTTGGACAATAAAAAATATAACTCACTGTGTTCTGTTACATTTCAATTCTCGTTCATGTCTGAGTCGTATTTCTCTGTTTCACTGTGTTCTTTTCTAGCTGTTCCACATGGATGTTGAATTGTAAATTTTCAAATCCTAATGTGTTACAGATCCCGAAAACACTGAGGCTGCCGATTTGCAAAGGAAACTAGAAATGCTCAACAACGTGATGGACCAGGAAGCTCGAGCCGAGCAGGCGAGGCGTCAAATGCAATATTTCGGACATTGTAAGTGCAAACATCGATTTTTCACTTGAAAAAACCAAGCGTAAATTGTGCCACCAGAGATTTCAGTTTGATGGAACAATTCAATTATCGTAATTAAAAGGGTCGCGAAGTCGCCAAATTGGGAGAATATAAGACCATCAAGAAAAGTTTTACGAATAGTGACTTTTAATTTTATTTTTATATTCCGCTTTACGCTAAATGTGAACGCATAAATTCGAGGCATTTACGTTTGAAAAATCGCAAAATTGCTTCAATGATCGCGCGGGTTGCAGTTTTGTGTGCAATAAAAACGAGAATTTATATTTTGAATAAATGGAAATTTCGCGAGTCGTTCGAATATCGAATGTGAGTTGAATTGTTAAAAAGTTTGCGTATGAACCAAGACTTGAGAAACTAAAGATCATAGATTTATGGAAATCGTTCGATTTATGTTAATTGCAAGGCAAAATCGCATATGCATGAAGCTGTAATTACATTTTTTGAAAATAAATTTTAAACCAGAATAAGTTGTTAAAATTTTTTCATTATAGTTTACGACTTGAAAAGTACATTAAATAAATTAAACAAGACGAAGAAATTAATTATAACATTAACGTTCGCTATTTGAATATTTAAACAATTTTAAGGTTTAAAAACCATGTAATTTAGAATTTTTGACTTATTTTCTATTGGATACTTTATATAAATCAAATTAAAATTAAAACCATATAATAATAATAATAATAATAATAATAATAATAATAATAATAATAATAATAATAATAATAATAATAATAATAATAATAATAATAATAATAATAATAATAATAATAATAATAATAATATAATAATAATTTGAGGTTTTTCAAAGAAAGTTGATTTTCTAGTCAAAAAAAAAACATTTGGTTGTCTGTAAAGTCGGTTTACGGACGATAGTTTTACGTGATAACGTCATAAAGAAACGATGAAAAATTGCATACTTTTATGAATTGAATTGAATTCTTATTACTAAATTATCATTATTTTGTATAGTACAAAGAAGGGGTTAATTGAAAATTACAATTTTTTCAAAATTATATCAGACTGAAAATTATGAAGGAAATCAATTAAATCTTATTAAGTAAATTGTAGAAAAAAACACAAAACACGTTGTCTAGGATTGCGTCGGAGCAGAATAGCAGAACTCTATCGTGCCTCTCTATTACTTGTATTGCGTTCTCGCTTGCACGTATTAATTATTCATAATTATTGTTATCAATAATAATAATTTGACATTAATATTTTTAAAACTGATTAACATATTTATTTTTAAATATCAAATATTATTTATAGTTTTTAATTTGTTTAAATATAATTACGAACAATTGTAACCATGTTATATCATATTATTCTTTATTTATTTTTAGTTATATTATTCTTAAAATGCAAGAATTAATTACCTTTTTTACTGCTGTTGGGAGAAAAACAGTTAATTGAGGTGAATTCAAAATAAAATCAGACTGAAAACTATGAAAGTAATCAATTGAATCTTAGGAGTATTAAATTGTAGAAAAAAAACAAAACACGTTGTCTTGGATTCAACAATAATATCGTGCCCCTCTATCACTTGTATCGCGTTCTCGCTTGCACGCACAGGCTCAAATGGAACGTGATACTTTTTCATCCAGGCTACCCAGTACTTATTCATCAATTTATAAGACGTTATCACGTCAAAAACTTTGTTTTAATTAAATGAAGAAATGAAGTTTACAATTTGTTTCAATATATCCTACCACAAAAGGTTGTAAAGTCGTACCTAAAAAATAAACAAATAGGAAAACTAGGTTAACGAGACTAATTATCAAGTTTCATCATTTTAACTCTCGAAAACAGATGATGAAGACAGAATATGAAAGCCAGTGGTGTTCTTGAAACAAATTGGATTGTGGTAACGGGTGTAAGAATATAACTAGTGACGATGAATATTAAAAACTGACCAGAGAACCCTTGTGATCAAGAAAGTAAAAGTGAACTAATTATAATTGACAGTAATACATTAAAGACAGCTAAAACTGCGGTATAACAAAGACAACAGACGCAAACAGCCGTGCAGTTGAGCGACTTTAAATAAAATTTAAAAAAAACTCTCGAAAACCTCTATTTTCATGCTTAAATCTTTATAAATTAGACAATTTTTTGCCCTCACAATACTATAGAAAAAGTACTAAATATGATGAGAAAATTTTGAAAAAAATTCACTCTATTAAAACGTATTTTTGTCGTATTTTGGTCATGAAAATCAAAAATTTTATTAAATGAATTCCAGTTCGCTTGTAAACGCATTTAAAAGTCTTAAAAATTAGTTTAACAATTTCATTTACTCATTTAGAATTATATTTGCACTTATTTTCGAAAGGAAATCCATCTATTATTAATTCTGTTTAAAACCAGTTGCAGCAATTTAATTAAATATTTGAAATAATTATTTGGGAATTAAATGTTAACGTATATAACGTAGCGTTACATGTTGTGAAGGAACATAATATGAAATTGTTACATCGATTGATACACACGAAATACATATGTTTGGTAATGTTTATTATTTTGATAATATTTAGGTATAGATCCTTTACAAATAGAAAAAAAAATAAATTAAAACAAAATGAAGCTTTATTAAATATGTAAATTCAGATTAAACGTCGATATTTCTTCATGTCATTTACTCGCCAAATAAATCGAATTTATTTAGTGTTTTCGAATGATTTTACAAAAATAACTCATTTAAACAATGCTGTATTAAGGCAGACAAAAAGGGCTTTATTTTCAAAATGTTTCACAAATTAACAAATCGATTTAAACTTTTTACGCACCATCTTTTGAATTCTTTTGTTAATTTATTTTGTAATGTTTCAGCTGGTTATTCGGAGGATAGCGATTATACGTCAGATTTGAACTATCCTGTGGGACAACATGCGAACTCGTCAGCGTCGCAATTTCGCTCGGCCGCACATCAAATGCACACTCCGCAACGGTCTTTAGAAACGTCCCGTGAAAACTCGTACGAACGAGACGACATAACGCCCGGCGGTGGTCATCTTCCAGCTCCGACGATTCATTCCCATCACCTGAGTCCAGGCCACCCCTATCACCATCACCGGCATGGATCACCCTCCGTACATGTAAATCTCTTTGACTATCTTAACACCAACATATCTATGAATTTTCCCGAAATTAGGTCACCCATTGATTATTAATTAAACCACACGAGTTTTAAGTCTATTGAACCGCTTTCCGACGTTTAATCAACCAGAAAATTTCACATGCAAACTTTCAAAGAACCTAAACAAAATATTTCTAACCTACGTAATACTTTATTATAAAGGGTTTAATTTATTTTCCCTTGGCCAGACCAGCATATCCTGTAGCGACTGGTAGGGCTTTTTGAGCGGCATTAAAAACGTTCTTCCCAGCTTTCTCCTATTAAATCAAGTAAATGATTAAATGTTGACATGGACAGTTCAATAAAAAACGTGTTGGTACTTACGATTTTTTTCCATCCTTTCCATTTTGGAGCACCATGAACTCCAGTAAATGCCATCAGAGCGAATAAAACAAATACGAAAATGATTGAGAACTTCATATTGAAAAGTTGGTTAATATTTAATGATCGAGCTCGCGACAAAATACTTGAATTGAATGCAAGTAGGTACACACGTTGTGTCCGTTTTTATAATTGATCGACTAGCTGTCTCTTTTTACAAAATTATTATCGCACTTTCCGCTATTGTTTAAGGACTTTTTTTCGTTGTAATAACAATAAAATGTGAATCCCCTGACTGAAGTTATTTGTCTTACTTTATATTAGATACAATGGAATTGTTGGAAAAACCGATAATTCGAGTAATGTGCTCATATTAAATTAATGATAACATTTATAATTCGTCTTGGATATAGAAGCATTTTATGCAGCATTCGTTTTCATAATTGATATCCATAACGTCAATCAATCATTTGCACATTTTTGCATAATATTGCAACGGCTTTTAAGGGGATTTTCTACGGGGATTTTCTATATGTACCGGTTGTAGCGAATATTTTTCAAGGAAATTGAGGCTTACCAATGTAATTTTTATTATTAAAACCGGGTTTTCAAAAAGATAATTTATTTACTCATAATTTATTTTTTTAAATTAAGTTTCCGCTAATATTTAGAAATTTATTTTGGTCGTCCGATTCCCTTTTGAGATTTTTCCTGGTGTTCCAACCACCAGATTACCCAGGTTTCACTTAAAAATGCAAAAATTGTTAATTATCGATTATTGAATAACGATTGCAACTGCTTGTAACGATTGACTAATTATACCGGCGTTTACAGTAATTGTAGCCAATAAAATTACGAATATAGTGGTGATTAGTTTCATGTTATAATCATGTGGATCGACTTGAGGGCTGAAATGAACATAGTTTTTGTTTTATATTGTTTTGAAGTAATGTTTTTTGAACAAAATTTTATATTTTTACATTCAAGGTTTGGGTTGTAAAACGTATCTAACAATTTAATTGTTTTATTTAGTGTTGAACTACGTGAGAGATTAAAACATTTGATACGGAAAATATGCAAAATGGGGCTCTTCAAGTAACAAAATTATATTTTTAGTTGTATCACTAAAAGACTATTTTACTTTTTAAACTTCAAGTGTAATTTTTATTTTAGTTTCATTAAGTTCTGTTATAAAATTTTATTATCTACTTATAAATGTTAATAGTTAAAGATTTAAAAAAAAATATTTTTTGAGCTATAAATTTTATTTTTATCAGAGTTAAAAACCAATTTGTCGTAGGAAAATCGGAAAATTAATTAATTATTTAATAATAATAAAAGATGCACCCGTAACTTCGTTCACGTGAGCTTCAGAACATTGCTCATAAACCTTTTCGTTGCATTATGTTTGAAGACGTTGGAGACATAAACATAAAGATTACAAAGAAGCATATGATCTACTTTTATTTTATAAGTGCTTATATTTATTTTATACAATAAAGTGAAATTTTTCGAACTTGTATCCTAGATATTTAACCGAATATTTAGTAATATCACCACACCAAATTCCATCAAAATCCGCTATGAACTAAAAATGTTCTAGTTTTAGCGTGATTTTTGGTCAGAATTTTTTTCTTTTTTCCAATGGAAATGAGACTTTATTCTATATGAGAGATTTTATTTGCAATTAAAAGTGTTCTATATCAGGATTTCTAAAAATGGAGGGCCGCGGCCCCCTGGGGGGTCGTGAACTAGCTACAGGGAAGCCGCGAAAAGTCACTAATGTAAAAAAATAATTAGCAAATGCATGTATATAAATGTACTTATGCGTATACAAAATTTTAAAAAAATGCGGGACCTTAAAATTTTAACTTGGGTTCCAAGGGAACCGTGACTTCAGAAAGTTTAAAAAGCACTGTTCTAGATAATGACTCAGATAGTCAGTCATCATCACACCAAATTTCATCAAAATTCGTTAAGTAGTTTTCACGTGACAGACACACAGACAAACATTTAAAAAATGATAAATTCATCTTCTGTATCGATAATAACGACGTTTGAAATAAGATTTTCTAAAATAATGTTCAATGGCTTGGTTAAAATCTTATTATAGGTATTATCATACTCATAAGTCTAGTTTGTTTTTTGATTCTTAATGAAAGAATGATTTTTGAATTTGCAATCTAAATTATACATATAGACAGACTGTGAAACTCAAGTTATTTAAAAGCATAATTTGTTTAGTCTTGTTTTGTTTTTTTGAATTTTTTGTTTAAGTATTATTTTATTTATGGTTATTTCAACAAAGAGACTCGATTAAGAATTCCGTTATTGCCGTATTGTGTATCATTAAATTGGTTTTTCTAAGTACCTATAGAACAACAGCAATTTATAAAGCAACTCTCAAACCAAAAATTAAACTACCACTTAATTAGTTCTCTTAGTTTAAACTTTCTTGTAAGTTTTTGTTGCCAAGTATTGCAATTTGTATGAGATATTTGTTTTTGTTAGGTGCATTTTGTTGTGTTTGCTCTAAGGAGTTTTAATAAGGTAACACGAATGTTAATAACCTTAGTATTCGACGGTTGTCGACAAAAAACTGAAAGAGCTTCAAGTCACTGAACTGAATTTTTCAATTAAACCTTTAGTTTGAAGGACAATTCCTTTGAGAATCAGCATGCTGTTGGCGAAGAGTTGAAAAAAACGAGTTGGTAGAAAAAAAGAGTATTTAAATTTTTTTACAGTAATCAAATACATTAGATATTGAAATTAAGTTGTTTTTTATAGTTGTTTAGTTGTTTATTTGTCCATTTTATGACGTATCTGCGTTTAAAGCGGAACACAATTAGCTGCTTTGTGTTTCTGTGTTTTTTTTTTAAATAATAAGTGACTTACCAAATATTTTTCCTTATACATAAAGCGTATTATTTATAAAAAAAATTAACTTTTTAAATACTCTTGCGACAGTGAAGTAAATAAATCCTTCTACTTACAAAGAAAGAAGGGATAAACAAAGCCCTATTGAATATTAAAAATTACACAACCATCAACCAATTATTGGGATAAAAATAAATATAATTTGTAAATATTAAAATACCTACATAAATTTTCAAGCTTATGAAAAACTAGGTAACTAGTAAATTCGAAATAAATCGATATTAAATAATCTACCTTTGATTGATTGAAATTTTCAAAGGAAGATTATTAAAGACATTTTTAAAGAAATTTAAAAAAATCATATCTTCGATAGTTAATTTATTAACTTAATTTACACTTTTGTCAGTTGTCATGACGTGATAGCTCTCCAAACCAGAACTCGTTATACAACAAAAACTCTAGATAATATTATCAACAAATACTCGATCCCTTTAAATTAGATTATGCATAGTTTACATTGTATTAACAAAATAAATAACTAAAGAACATTTTGATGACTTGATGTATTAGGAAAATCAGTAATTAGATTGAGACATGGAAAGCTATTTTAGGACTGAAATTCCTTTAAGCAATCTTATAAACTACGTTCTTTGTAATAAAAGGTGTACTAGATATATTCAAATCAAAGAGATCGTTAAGGATTACAGTTATGGCAGTGGTTTTCAACCTTTTTACAATGACCCTCGGAACTCATAACAGCTTTAACATAAAACTTCCAAAAAAATTTGTGTGACGGAATAAATTTTCTATTAAATTGCATTTATTTTAAACCTACCTTTACTTTAAATACTACTAACTACTTACTAGTGCGCATGTGCGACCAATTCGAACTAAGCGCTCACATTCACGGGCGCCTGCGCATTAATTTAGATTTTGCCGTTCATTTGATGTGGTAGTCTACATACCAATTTTAGAAGCGATATATTTCATAATTACGTAAATTAAAAAATGTATAGGTAAATGATAAAAGTATATCATTTTTTAATCATTTTTTACTCATAAAAAATATTCAATTTTTAAAATCGTCTTACAATCCCAAGGCATGCGCCGCATCTACCGCATGTGTGGACCACCCGCCACTGGTATTTATAAAGTTTTTAGACCCTTTATGTACATAATATAGTTTTATATAATTAATGTACTCTTATTTCTTTCAAATAATATTAAGCTCATCGTTATAGTTTTTTTTTTCAATTTTAAACAACTATTTTTGACTGGCTATTTAAAATTGTCGATAAATTTTCTTTCAAACTCATTCTTTAAGTAACCGATGTCATAAATAAAAAAGAGTTTAAATAACCTTTTCTTCATTAGTATTAAAAATTTTAAGTACTTAAAAGTGAAGTTTTCAATTTTTTTTAATAACTATTGTCTAGTAATTCATTTTCAATAAAATTTTCAAGCTGTTTCGTTAAATTAATTTTTAAAAATTTTTGTATTTGAAAGATGAGAAATATTTCAAAATATTTTTTCCAATTTCATTACACTGACAACAAAATTTAAATATTTGACTAGAATAAGAAAAAATGAGATAAATAAAAGAGGTACCTTCTTCCAATATTTCCATGTGTATTTTTATTAGAAAAGGATATAAAAAAGTTGGAAAATTGAGGCGAAAAATTGGTTTAATCAAAAACATATATACGGTAAATAAGAATTCCGTTTTTCGTTTCATTTCATTTCACAATTAAATGTTTTTCATAGTATGTATAAATGTATTGTACATTGAATGAAAAGTATCATATTTTCTACGCGGTTTGAATACTAATTGCGCCTTTATTATATGATAATAAATTGCCATTTCTGTTTTATATAATGAGATTTTTTTTCTGTTAGAACAGCAGTGGCGTTTTCATTTTTTATTTTAAGAGATTTTTGCTGGAGGTAATTTTCAAGAACTATCGTGTTACAAATGCTTTCAACTTTTTTCTTACGCCCTTCGGTTTGTGAAATAGTTGGTGAAACGATTTGGCACAACCTTGACACTTGGATAATTTGTGAAAAGAGAAATTTTAATTTTAGAGGAAAATGTTGAGGGTAGATAAAAGACGGATAAAATTGCCCATAGAAAATTTCGTTTCATACACGATGAGAAAATAAACGTGAAGGCGACTTGTTGAGAACAATATAAAATTTTTATTTTCCTTAGAGATAATTTGAAAAAGACTTATTTCGGAAAAAAAGAGTCCTAAAGTAATTTTTTTACTGAAACAAGACTTTTTTTATATATATGAAACAGTTCAAATTTAAAAATTTGCATAAAATCTTATTTGACAAAGTCCGTTTTCTTTAATGTCTTTTTGTAAAAACTTTTTTCGAAATTTAAGAAATAAAATTATTCATTCATTTTCTTATTTTATCTTGAAATTTAAATTTAATATAGCCGTGGCAGTTGCAGTCTTTACAGTTGCAATAATTTTCATATCACGTCTTTTCCTCAGTTCGATTGAAGTTTTGAGTCGCCAACTTTTTCAATAATTACATGAAGTTTGAACAAAATTAGATTATACGCTGAATAGAAGTATTTTCTTTGATCCTTTTTGACTTCCTCCCACAAATTGGACTTGAAATTTCATTTTGCAATTCGAATCATATTACCTTCAATCCTTATTATGTTCGCTATGCAAGTCATAAAATAATCTATGATTTGTGTAGTACGTAATCTACGTAGAAAATAATTACTTTATTACTTGAAAATCCTATTTTATAACGGAAAACTTTTACGAATCAAGCCATAAATATTTACTTGTTGACGCTTTGTTTTCATGTCAGAGTTTCACTGCGTTTTTTTACATCATTTTGATTTGACTGAAGAAATTCGAAGTGAAATTGGCTTTGTAGATTTGTAAAATTTCTTTCAGGAATTTCCTTGACGTTGAATGTATATTAAACGATATAAACATTTTCGGCATCGTAAGGCATATTGATTTTTCTCACCTACAAATTATAAAGAATGTTTCTAGTTCATTCTTTGCAAATATCTGCAAACGCAAATATTGATTATATTTTCATATATTGCGTTTTTGTGCCAGTTTTCTTCGATTTTCCTCCCGAATGTTTCCATTTTTCTCGAGATGCAGCCGGCACATCGCGACTGCTACTATCGAAAAATGTTGAAACTCAATTTTAGAAAATTGCATTTTTTTGCTTAGACTGCCATACTTTAATAGTTTTTAAATATAAATGTATTTAAATTTTTACCTTCAAAATTCAATTTTGTTTCTTCTTTTAATTAGTTTAAAAGAAAATTTCTTGTTATTAGACCTTTTTTTACCATAAAGAAATTGTAAATTTTTTTTCTTTTGAAATAACGATCTTGAGTTGTTTATTTGGTTTCTTTGAATTTTTTTTAAAGGTTCAAAGGTCAACTAATTCAAATTTCTTTTTTGCTTTTGTAAATCGAATACTCCCCTTTAATAAAACCCAATTAGTCGAAAGATGAAAATCTTACAAAACTTGTGATTTTGATTTGAAACTATTTAAAACTATCTACCTAAAGGACTTCGTGAAGGTTGCGAGATTGAGAACAAAGCTCGAATTCTATAGAGTTGCCTGCCTTCTCCAACAGTTAATAAGTTAATAAAGGTATAAGGAGCCACAAAAAATTCTTGCCCACAAGTCTTTAGTAGTTTCTCGAACATTTTAGAATTTATCTTTTACCTTTAATATATTATAACAATTTTCAAATTTTTCCCCAAGATTTTCTAGAAATAAATAAAATCTCATAATTATTTTAGAGACAAGTTTTTCACAAAGTTTTTATTTTTTTTGTAAATCTTTTAATTATTCTTTAATCTTTTCATTCAATAAATTATTTTATTAAACCTTAAAAACATGGAGTGTTTCTTTTTCTAGAGTTGAAAGTTTCTTTTACAAAAGAAACCCTTTGGGATTTCCAATGCATGAGATCGAATAAACAGACAAAAAGTAATCAAGCAATGGCTGGTCTGAAAGATTTTTCTAATTTATAATTAATTTAAATGAAAACATTTCAATTAATATAAGTATTCTATCTTCTAATGACTAAAAAAAAATATTTTTTTTAATTTCTTCAATGTCTTCACCAATTACATGTTCCTTGTTAGATGAAGTTTTTTCAATTTATTTATTTTTTTATTTATTTATTTATTTGTTGTATGTATTTTATTCTTCATCGAAAGTTAACAACTCATTTTTTTTAACAAAGAAATACTTTGAGGGGTTAGAACTCATCAACAAAGCTACTCTTTTAGACTGTTGTTTTCGAATATTTCCAACTTTTTCTGCAATGAGATTTCTTAAAGATTTATTAATATAAAAGATGATGGAAAATAGCGATAATCTCTTGTTGATCAGATTGAAATGGTAAAATAACTACTACTTATATTATTAGGGTATAATAATCAATACTTAATTCTCTTACTATTATTGAGCAAAGGAATTATTGTAATCGGGTCGAATTTTCGATTTCAATTTTTCACCAGAAATAGACGTTTTGAGGCCTCCTGAATCCAAATATTTGGTTTTTAGAAACATGTCTGTGTGTGTTTCTGTGTGTGACAGCGTTATCGTATTTAAAGCTATATCCGAATTTTACCAAACTTGGAATTTTGCTTTTATATTACATCTAGTAGTGCTGCAAAGCTTTTGGTTTGAATCATTGGTTAAAAATGGTTCAAATTTGGTTAATTAGTCGGAAGTTCAACTTTAATCTATGTATTTTTGAGTTTTTTTTATTTCTTTTCAAAAACGGCTCCAATGATTTGCTGTAAACTTGTTATAGTTTTTAGACCCATTAATGTCTACAACTTTTATTTGAAACTTTTACCTGGGAAAAATTCAAAATGGGAGGGTTCTGGGGTTAAGGGTGGGAGTCCATATATATTATACATAGCGGCTGTGTACATCAAGTTCTGCTTATAAAGATATTTAAATATTATTCAATTTATAATTTGTTTAACCAATCGTGGGTTTTATTTATGTAATTTTAACCAACTGTGAGTTTTATATAAGAAAGTACTGTGACACTCAAATTACCTTACCTAAAAATTAGTTATAACATAGTTAATGTAGTGTTAAATAATTTTATTTTTTTTTAGGTTTGAAATAATTTCTTTTTAGTTTTAGCCCAAGTATAACATGAAAATCACGTCAAGTATCTTTTAAATCAATTCAAGCAGATAATCTCTATGAACAAATCTATTGAATTTCAAAGACCCTAAGCTCGTGTGTGTTTACTATACTTAAACTATTGTATAACATGATTTGCTAATAGTTTTAAGTTTGAACTTGAAACTAATAAAACATTATTTCTTATAAAAATTTTGGACAACTTTTTGAATTTAATATTAATTTTGGAATTTTTTAGAGATACTCCCCGCATGACGATTACGGTTACAGTGGCACAACAACAATGGCTAATGTCAGTGGTTCTCATTTCAATACTACAAATTCGACAGATGTAAATGAGTCAGAGCCACTTTTCTACAACAGTCGTCCCCCGACAAACTACAAACAAGAATACAGCAGGTTAGTACGATCTAATTAAAATAGTAAGAAGGCAACTCCTTGGAAAATTCAAAGAAATAACACTGTCAGAAAAATCATTATAAAAATTCGGTTTTGTTACATTAAAGTAAAACAGTTTTCATTAAACTCGAAACAAAACAACTTGAACACTCATAATTTACGATTATTGAGTGAAGTTTTTTAACTTGTTCATTTTCTTTTCACCGTCGAAAAAGTATCAAGTAGTCAATTTCAGTTTTCTCGTATTTTGTTACGTTACGCTTTTCGATTCGAGCATGAAAAAATATTATATTTCTAACTTTTTCTATTTGTATAACTGTAATGATATATCAAGTTAAAGACGTCGCAAAAATAACATTAAATAATATTTAATTAAGGGAAAAAACTGGCTTTGTCGCTTGTATTATTGTTGGGCATTATGAAAAAGTGTCTGGCAGGCGTTTTTTCTATCTTTTCTTTGATTTTTATCATAAAAATATTTTTATAACAATTCTCTTCTCACAAACATTATATCAGACTAATTTTTTTCTCTTGAAGTTGTTAATGTGACCAATTTTCAAATATTCAATTCAAAAGTGATCACAAAGGCATCACAAAAGAGACAACAATCTCTTTTTGCTCAGTAGAAATGATTAATGACAATCGTTTGAGTGATTTATTTTTAATATCTCTCGTAAACATACAAAGACACAAGTTAAACAAAAAAAACTTACTGACACTTTAACGCCGATGTATATTTTTTTAATATTTCTCTTTTTAATATTTTTTTTTGTGTTTTTCAGACGTCGAAAATACAACTGGGACACTGAAGAAAGGTACTGAACAATGTTTCCATCTCATCTGACAACTTTTGATATTGATATTTTTTTATTTATTTTTAGCCAAGACAGTTCGTGGTATGGAAGTTGTTATGGGGATAGTATGTATGGACAGCAATCCGTGGATAGTGTGGACACAGAATTTTATCCTGCAAGTAGTCAACCACCTTCTCGAAAAATTCGAGGTAGTTACTCAATACTACAATATAGAAAAAATTAAAGTTAAAAATAATTTGTCAAGAGAGGAGGCTTTAAATTAAATATACAAAGAATATTACCTCTGAATAAAAGTAATCAAGGTTTGTTTAAGTATGTAATAAAGTTGGTTGTAATGGAAGTTTTTATTGAAAGTTGTAATAATTACGGGTATAAGCAATCAAGTGATAAAGAAAGGAAGTTGTGAAGAAAACAATTAAAATTGAAATTGTTATTGTTAAAAACTTATGCTTTGGTCTATAAAATGCTGCGACAGTATTAAACTTCATTTTTGTAGTAGCTTTTTAAAGTCATTTTTACAATGTACATAAGAAGTGCTAAAAAAAAAACAATTTGTTATTAATCGTGTTAAACGTTGTTATTCAAACTATTTATAAAATGTCAAAAAATGATTCAATTTATGGAATTAAAGAAGTTTTAAAGACCGTATTTAATTAATTAAATTGAGAAAAATATTGAATTTAATATCATAAGCTTTCATTTTATTGTATTAGGTAGATCAGTGCCTTTAAAATCAAATTATTAAATTCGTTTTCAATTTTAAACGCGTTATTTGAGAAGCTTATAAAATTATTGAATTTATAAAGGGCTGATGACCCTGACAAAAGGATTTAATTAAAAGAGATTAATAATAAGGGTTAATAAGAAAATAGATAGTTATCTATAGAACGTGCATAGAATGGTATTGATCTTTTCAATTCAGTTTTTGTAACTCATATAAGCGATCTGTTCATTTTTTATATTATATAAATATATTTTTGGAATTCAATTTTAATTGCAAATTAAGACGAAACCGTTTCCTGTTATTTTACTTAAATAATAATTTTATAGAAAGATATCCGCAAACATTTAATAAAAAGATTTTTTGAACTTTTATCCAAGTTTTTCCGGATTTAGACAACTTTTGTTTTTTTAAAAAAGGAAAAGTAGGTATAGGTAATATAATAAATACGTTTCATTTTTGACGTTACCACTTTTGTTAATAATTATTTGTAAATATAAATGATTAATCAAAGCATCAAGATATCTTGTGTAATTAATTAATCTTAGTGTTTTAACTTTGAAACGAAATAACTTGCAAAGTTCATTCTTGACTTAAATGCTTATTTGAATATTATCATTTGACTTTATTTTAAGCCAAGTTTAAGTCAAATGACTTGAAAAACAAGCCAAATGACTTCAAAATTAACTCAATAGTTTTTCATAAACAAGGATTCAAAGTTAAACAGTTCATCAATATCTTAAGAGATCGAAATCGTACATAGGTACTACGTATCGATCGTACCTACTAGGGTTTATTCTTTATAGTTAGACAAAGAATCGAAAACACCAATTAATTATTGGTACTATGTTTACAATAATGTACTACAAAAATACATAAAGTTTTCTCTGTTTTTTTAAGAAAAATATAGATTTAAGATCAAAAGTAACAATCGCTTCTAAAATTTTGATAGATCACTTACTCGTTTTAACACACAGTGAAAAACGGTTGGCAAAAAAACTAAAAGGAGCAATGAATTTTTTTTCAGTTAAAATAATGATTATTTTCGAAGGTGGTTAGTGTTTATTGAAACTAATTTCTTATTATACAGCTATTGCACTGTACTTTGCTATAAGCTGGTCATAAATACATATCGTATTACAGATAATATTGGGTTTGTTCGAAATGAAAATAAACCCATACATTGTACGTTACAAGTCACGAGAGCATTATAAAATTATGGCAATGTTTTATATTGCTTATACTTAGCTTTTACAATAAAATGTACGTTTGCATTTTCATCTAGAACAAACATATTTATATACCCAATAAATAACGTTATACAGTGTTATTGTAGGTTTGTACTCATATTAAAGAAATATGACTATTTCAATTTACATTGTTAAAATATGATGTTTTGTGCTAAATGCTTTTAGTTTCATGAGATTTTTTTTTAAAGAGAAAAAAATCTATGGGTATGAGTTATAGTACTTAGTAGTTTGTTGGTACTATAGACTTATTTTATGTTAACCGATTTCCATTTAAAGTTTCATGTACCTACATGTTCAATTACATTCTATTGGGCTTAAAAAATCTATCCAAATTGTTAAACATTATAAATGTGGTTTTAGATGTTGTGTCAAACAACTATCTTGCAAAATCCATTTAATTCGTGTCTGTTGTTGATAGGTTTTCAGTCGTGCAGTTCCTAATTTTTTTTAGTTGTTAACAACAAGTATTAAATTATTTTCACTTTTTTTAGTAAAGATACTCATAATATTTATAAGTATGGAAAAAAAATAAGTTCCGTATTTCCAAAATTATATATGTTCTTACGAAAATTTTCGTTTTAACTCAAAAAGATGAAGTGAGTTTCTACCTTGTACAAAATTCCAAATCAGATAGAATTGCCTTCTTTGAATTTTAAGCTATTTTTATAAAAGTAAAAAGAAGTATTTCAAACTGCTCATAGATACTTTTTTCGTGAAACTATTCATTGATTACTATTGAAATAATACTTTGAAAAAATTTTGTCTTACGAGCAACATTTTTAATTTTTCTTTTTAATTTTGGACTTATCATCTAAAGATGATATTTGTTTTGATGTTTTCGACCCATTTATTTTAATTTTATGTTCTCCTTCACAAAATATGTTATTTTGTAAGTATTTTTTACGCTTTCTTTCATTGAATTTGATAATTTATTTAAAAAACTCAAAAATAACTTTTAAAATAAAAATCAGCACTATATATTTTCTTGGTAAACATTTTATCTTCAATAAAATTTACAATACCATCGTTTTATCTTTTAAACGATTAATTTAAAACGACAACTCACTTCCAAAGTTTTCAATGAGATAAACTTTTAAAATAAAATTCGACATCTACAGATTAAGGGGACAATAAAACTAAGTTATATGCATTTTTACCAAAATAGTAGACATTACAAAATAAGCAGCAATTAATAAATATAAGAAGCGTAATTCTATTGAATTCTCTCTATTCTAATTTTACTGTTGTGTGTATGTGCCACGCAAATCTGGCGACGGCAAATTAACTCATTTTCCGTGATCGGTGCGAGCTGAAATTTAGCAGGCAGATTCGTTGTCGATGGCAATTCATTCTATCAAATTTTTAGCTTGGGGAATGCATTAAAACTAACATTTTTTTTAAATCAATTCGGTCACCCATCCCTATGGAGAAATGCTGCTTAATCTTTGAAATTTACACTTTTAACTATTTTGTGGATTTTAAAGAGAGTTATAAAAACTTTGTTTTTATGGGTTAATTTTTTACTTATTTCTGTTAAAAGGCATTAAAAACTTTAAAAACTAAAGACTTTATTTGATATTTCATCTCTAGACTCAATTCAATAAATGTTCCGTTTTATTTTGATTTATGGAAACATTGTAAGACATTCGTTATTTTTATAAAATCTGAAAATTTATAGTTCGTGAAAACAATAAGTTGAAGTTTTAGTTGCTCTCGTAGATATATTTGAAAACTTTTACCAACATTACATATTTGAAAGTATTTGTATGAGGAAACTTTCGTCTTTTTTTGCAAATAAAATTGTCTTTCTTTAAATTTTGTTTATAGTCTTTTAATTTATTCGACTGAACGTCATTAATTTAGTTCTTTAACAAATATAAGAAGTTTATCATTTATTTGGAAGTGAAATTATACATTGTTAACAGTCTTTCCTTAAATCTTTAACTTCTTAAACCGTAGTAAAATTTGTATTTAAAATACGGCAACATTGATTAATTTATTAGGTTTTATTAAATTTAATTTATTATTTAAATTTATTAGATTAATTAATAGGAAGAAAGAAAAAAAAATGAAATCTCAAACGATTTAAATATTAATATGAAACTGAATTCCAATTATATGTAATCGATATTCAGGTATTCTGCAGATTATTCAGATACTGTAAGAAATTCATTTTATCAAATGTTGGAATTTAGAACTGTAGTCATTAATTAATTAAAAATGAACAAAAATTGCAAAATATTCACTGTAGTTCATAAGATGATTAACGCAGAAATAAGTTATAATAATTTTCCATTAAACGCCTTATTTTCTTAAGGCTTTTCTAAGCTGGATGTAATGTTCAAAATTTTGAGCTACAATTACTATTCGAAAATTCCATATTTTTGCAATTTTTTTAATACTAAGCATAGTTTTACTTCACAAAGTCTTTATCCATTCACAGAGTGAAATGCTTTGAACAACGAGTCAATGTTTAACATTTAATGAACAACTTGTTTTCTTAATGCAAATTTAAGACTATATGAAATAAGAAAAAAATTTTTTAGGAAATTTTTGTTTGTTATTTGATTACATCATACATTTAATATTAATCTTATTTTACTTTTTAGGTACAACGTCACGACGTCCAAGCCTAGAAAGACAAACGACGTTATATGACGATCAATATTATGGTGATAATAGTTCGTTTTACTCTACAGCAGATACCACCACAATGCAAGCACAAGTTGTTCCAAGGTATTTAAACTTTTGAGAATTTGGAAAGTAAAAAAAATAAAATTTGATAATTTATTTTTTTTTTTAGTGCACATACGTACAATCAATCTAAGAGTTATGATGAGTTTTATGATACATCAACGTATCCATATCAAGATGATCGATATGGTCAGGATGAGGAGGATCGCCAATGGGATTCAGGGGGGTACTATTACCAACAAAACGATGAAGAAGTATCCTCGGTGAAAGGTACGAAATTGCCTAGTGTGCCTGGGTCGCGACCAGATAAGCGTCGTTCAGCCACGTCCGTAGCACTGCCACAGATTCCAACTGTAAAAATCGACCAGAACACTACGGACGTATCCCAGTTTCGGCATAGTTTTGAGGACGAAACCTATCCTCAGTCAGACTATGGTGGCACGCAACCAACTTCAGCTGCGGCGGCTCGACGTCGCAAGCTCCTCGCTTACAAACGTTCCACCAGCCGCCAAAGCTCCTTCGACGACAATGATGGTTATTGTGATGGATACCGCACTCCAGAATCATCGTCACATCGTGGTGCCAGTCTCCCAGCTACGCCTTCCACAACGCCGAAATTGCTCGCTCGAATCGCGGCAGTCGGCGGCAAAGTCTCGGCTAGTTTGCCCCCGACGCCTGGACGCCAACTCCCACAACCGAATCTAAATCACCGCAGTGCCAAGTTCCAAAGAAACAATCATCAATTTATGAAACGAACTGCTTCCGCCGAATATGCTGATCCCGAAATGGACGATAGCTACATGTACATGCGCCCAGGCGCGATTAGTGCGAGAGAGACATACAATGAAGACTACAATTATGCATATCAAAGTATAGATAATTTACCAGCACAACAGAATAGTATGACGATGTCCCAACCGATTAGCGCTAGTGTTTCTAATATCAGTGATCGAAGGACTAGTGTGTCGCGAACCTTACCTCAAATCCAGCCACACATGATCCAGCAGCAACAACAACAAATTCAACTCCAACAACAGCAGCAACAGCTTCAACAACATGAACAGCTCCCACAGCCTTCATTCACCGAAACGGGTATATTTTCTAAGCAAGCATCCGCTGAGGATTACTTTTATAACGCTCAAGATACCATTCCGGATTATGTAGTAGAAGACACTACGTTGTATGAACCGAAACCAGTAACCAGTGTGAATTGGAAGACTAAATTGTTCGGACGTCGCGGTGAAAGTCCTCAAGTACAGCATAGCGCGGAAAGTTTTGAATCGCGCGAAGATAACTTGAAGGACTCATTCGAGACGGCCATATCGTCGATAAGCAGTTCGTTGCATCATCAACGCCGAATCAGCACCGCTTACGGTGACTATGGCGAACCGGCGATCGACAAATCGTCCGTGATGCCAGTAAGCACACAATTGGGCACGGTGACGACAACGGCCACACAACTGGCGTCACACTTGCCAACAACAGCCATCACCACAATGCCACAATACTGCCGGGACCAAGCCGAAATTCCTCAAGCAATACTGACAGTGAATGGTAGTGATAAATTAATAAAAAATGGTGCTCAATCCACGCTATCCAGATCGAACTCACGTCGTGGTTTTATGAAACAAGAGACAATCGATCGTTACTTGCCTCAGCAAGAAACAATTGACCTACCGACGTCATATCCCGTACAAAAGCAAGAAACGATCGATTACACGAACAATTATCTCCCCGATTCATTAGAATATTTAGATAGTAATAATAAGTCTTTAGATATTTATGCGAATAGTACAATAGCGAGTAAACAAACGACGGACAACAATGGCTATTTGCAGCAGCAGGAGTCGATCGACAGTTTTGCCGATGAGACGATGCTCGCGAATGGTCTCGACGAGTACAATAATAGTAGTAAGACGTTGAGTCGGGAATCGCCCGTCTCTGTGATCCATGTGGACAAGTTCGAGCCGTCGATAGTCGACGAGGACCAAGACTTACCATATTCGCAACATGTGAACAGTTTAGTGGAGCCGTATCATCCGGTCACACAGCGTGCTAGTGTTGTGGCCACGAGTGAGGGCTCATACATAACGTCGCCGCCGCGTCGGTCGTCCATTATCGATACGCCGTATCGATCATCGTTATCGTCATCACCACCGCCGCCGCGTCGCGCCTCGAATGACCTGTATCCGGGATCGCGAAAAGCCTCTGTCGAACCGTACGTGTCGACACCCCCGCGAAAGACCTCCGTCGAGCCCTCGTCACCGTACCAGGTGACATCAGTGCCTCCCCACGTGTCCACACCCCCACAAAATGACATTATGAGTCCCACGGCCAGTTTGGAACAGCCCCCGAGTGATAAAGCAAAAAGTGTCTCTTTCGAGGAAGAGGACGAGCAAAAGGGCGCCGAACGGCGGGAAGTCACCGCCAAACAACGCTGGCACTGGGCCTACAATAAAATCATCATGCAAATGAATGTAAGTACTTATCAATTAACATTGAAAAAAAGCATTTTTTTATTTTCAAGGGTGGCCTTTCGCCCGCATTCACTTGGCCTAAATATAGTTCAGGAAAATTTGAATGTTGCAATAGGTGAAATTACGATAAATGATATTATACGGGCAGACGTTTGTATGCGGAGGTTGAGATAAGGACATAAATAATGTAGAGGAAGTTAATGAAGGTTCGGGATTTTAATGTTAAGTGCAACTAAATTTAGAAGAAGTTAAGGTTGTTGAAAGTCTGCCCTTATCAAATACAAATACCAAAATACTCTAATATTAATTCTTAAACTTTTAAAAGTATTATCACGTAGAGATAGAGTAGTAATGGTATCGTTATATAATTACGTACATAACTTTTTCAAACAAATGTCAATGTTTATTAAAATTTTTTAAATACTACTTCAAAGCATAAGGAAGTAAATGTACTAAAAATCAGAAACTTCTAGATTATTACTATTAGATTTAGTAAACGGTTTAAGAGATAAGAAAAACTAAATTCTTATTTGATTTAAAATGGATAAGATTTTACTTAAGTAATACAAGATTTTTTTTTAAATTAAAAATAAATCTTACTGAATAAAAACAGTTTGAGTTGGATTACTTTATACTCTGTGATCTGCCAATTATTATCACACTGTAATAGAATGAGAAAGAACATAGAATAAGTATTAGAATTTTTAAAGAAAATAAACTATATACATAAATATAATAATGACCAAACATTTTTCAAAGACACTTATAGTCACTATTATGCTTGTTCGGTCCAGTCTGATTCGATTCTGTAATGCATGTGATGATATATCTAAAGTTTAAACTTGTTTGTACTTAAATTTGGGAAGTATATCCTTTACAGTTCTGTTAATAGTTTCTAATTTTTTTCTACCCTTTCAAATGAAAGTTTTTTTTTTGTCAAATTTCTTTTATGTCATAATTTTTTTTTGTGAAAATATTGACTAACGAAGGAAAATACTTCGTTTAACATTAGGTGACATTGTAATGTTACTTTGAACTGAGCTAACAAAAAGAAATCATTTAAGCATACCTTTATTTGGTAAATAAACTGAATGACAGACAGGTTCGAATTTTAATTCGTAAATTTTTTTCCGAATAACTGCAGAGGAGTAAGATAGTGCATGGTCAATGTAGTCAATAAAATAGTCTATAAAAATTTTTCCATGACAATTAAAAAAAAACTATCACTTTCTTTGTAACTTTCTTTAAAGACATTTTCTTCTTCACTTGCAATGTAAAGATTGGATTTTTATTTCAAAGTGTGGTAATGTAAACAGAAAAAGTTTCAAATACAGTGCATATGAAAATATTGTAACGAGATCTCTCAGACCTGATTGAACTTCTTACTAAAGGTTTTCTATTCGATGCGTGGAAATCGTACTAAACGGTTAATAAACCAAACTGTTTATTTTTATTTTCATTAGTTAATGAACAATTTATCACAATAATTACTTTACGTCACTTTTCAAATCCCTTGTACGTATGTGAATATGAATTCCTTAGAATCACTGCTGCGTCGTCCTTGTATAGGTACACCATTTTATTCTCTAATGGTCGAGAAACTTCGATTGCTGAACCTTTTGATTATTTCTAAGACCATTAATAATCTATGAAAAATTTGAATTCCCATTATTGACAATCGAACTCTTTCAAATGTTCCAGTCTTTTTCATGTTTGCCGTTAACTCTGTCTTCGATACAATACGATAATCAATGCTCAGTTAATATTTTTTATGATAAAGACATGATTTAAATAATTCGTCTTACTAACAAGTTGATACATTTTTGCCAAAAATCTACCAATTCTTAATGTAGATATTTCTACTCTATTACAATTGAAGATGGAATCCCAATTATAGTGCATAAAAAATGTTGCTGTGAAATTTTTTTAGTCACATAATTGTAATTCAGAAAGTAAGACGCCTGTAAAAACAATAAAATAAGTTACTCTTATATCCCTTATAAACTTTTAATGATCAAATATAATGTACCACATCAAAAAATCAGAATCTTTCTAAATTCTAGTAAATCGAAAATTTCAATTCTAATCTATTTCATCGTTATTTTAATTAGCGGAAGCCATTTTTGGTCGTCTCACTAATTGCAACTTATTCATAATTTTCAAAGCTTATAAACTCATAAAAAAAATTAAATTTCGCTGATTTTGGACTTAATTATTATATTTTACAAATACAATCCACAAAAATTCACAAGACAAGTTATAAATTTAAGTAAAAATAAATGTAAAAAATCACCAACCGAAAAATCCAAATTGTTAATTTTGTATCTCCAGATACGTATTTCAAACGCCATGCGTTCGTCATCAGTGGATCAAATTGAAGTATCTTCGAGGACAATTTCGTGCTGATTCACAAAGTAGTCCCGAATTGACCGCAATTTATAGGTCCCTTCGATCCCTTTCTCTTTTGCAATCCCTGCAGCTGGGGGTGCAATCCTTTCGTCCATTCTCTTCTTACCCTTTCCCAAAACGCCGAATAACGCCGAATCCTGAATCGGTCCTTTCTCCCAGTTTAAAACTTTCCCTTTTCTTTTATAAATTTCAATGCTTTCGATGGCATCCAATCTCTTGTTCTGTTGAACATTTTTCAGAAGTTTTACTTCGGCTAACTTGTGGCTTAACAATTTGGATTTTTCGGTTGGTGATTTTTTACATTTATTTTTACTTAAATTTATAACTTGTCTTGTGAATTTTTGTGGATTGTATTTGTGAAATAGAATTATAAACTCATAGTTCATTACACTTAATGGCACAGTGGTTAGATCTGTTATCCTTCGCTCCATTCGACAGTGGTACTCGGTTTGATTCCTTGTGAGTCTTGAATATTTTTGGATTTATGAGTTACGGAACTTTTTCAAAAACACCTAGAAAACGTATGTTTATTAAATTATGTAATGGAATCTTTTTAAAAATGTTTGATTCGTTTTTTAATAATAAGAATTTTGCTTTTCAAGGATATTTAATGATAGCACGGTATTTGATATTATTTAAATTTTTATAAGAGACTCAATGAGATCTAAAGATTACTTAAGTTATTTTATTACTTATTAATCAAAAATAATAAAATCAAAATATTTGAAGCTACGTAATTTAAATACGTTTTAAGCTAGTGTTTGCCATCTTCATGTTGGTGCCCTAACAGAATATCCGAAGACAAAATAACCGCGACAAAATAACCGAACAACAAAACAACCGCGGACAAAAAAAAAACGGACGATAAAATAACCGGATGACAAAATAACCGAGAACAAAATAACCATGGACAAAATAGCACAACAGAATAAATATAATATCAATTCACTTTGAAGGCATAAATAAATCCAAATATTTTTTTTTTTTTTTTTAGATAAAAGCGCTCAGCAACTGATGGCTATATGCGCTGACGATATAGTTATGTCATATAGTACAGAATAGAAATCCAAATATATTTATCAATATACGCGTATTTAATTAATATTATCATATTATATCCTTAAAAAACTGCGTGGCTTTTTTGTGTGTGAAAATAGTGTTGTCAAAATACTCTCGGTGCATATTTTTCAGGGTGTTATGCATGTGTATATTTATAAAGCAAAATATTCGATTATTTTGTCCGCGGTTATTATGTCGTCCAGTTATTTAGTCGCGGTTATTTTGTCTTCGGATATTTGGTCGCAATACTATACAGGTTAAAGTCTAATATAATAGTTATCAAACAGTTCGTAGTAATTGAAGGAACTTGAAATTAAAAAACATATAAATTTATTAAATTTAAGATCATGTTTACGGTTTGAAAGTTTATAAGTTTACAAGTTTAACGTGTGTTAACAATTTAACACGATTGTTATAACGTAACTATAGATTTTTCATAATTATCATTTGATTAATTTTTTTCACATTACATTTCCTGCTGAAAATTGGAATTGTAAAATTCCCTCCTAGTTATTCACTTTTATGAAAACTTTGGCTTTATTATGGGAAATAGGAATACACCACCTTTAGTGAAACATTTTTTGTGAACATAGTAAAAATCTCTTTCAAAAAACTGCCGTATATAGAAAACAGAAATTACGTTTAAAAATGTCAAACAATTCGTTCTTTGAGTTTGAATGTGAAACAGTACCGTTAACACAGTACGTGGTTGGCAGACATACTAAGGCTAAACCACTGTAGATAAAAACACATTCAGTATGTGTATTGAAAAGGATCACTTCGTACTAGGTCTATTTAGAAAACAACTTAATTATAGGTATTGCTTTTAAAAAAGGCTATAAATTACATTTAATAAATTTTAGATTATTTTTCTTTCACAAAAAATTTAAGAATCTCACATCTCTATAAGTTTGTTGTTCAATGTTGGCGTTCTACACATTGTGTATGGAGAGTCGATAATTCATTTTAGGCTCTTGAATTGGATCTGCCGAGTATTTCAATATACTAAAGTTTGACGCAGCGTTCCATAACTAGACTCCATTAAAAGTTAATATTGCTTTATGAAGCAATTACTTACAAAGGCAATAAATTGAAATTTAAGACATTTTTATCAGCTATATCACATAGTCTAACACACCCTTTCTCCTATAGTTGGCTATCAAAGAATAACACGTTTCTAAAATTTTCATTTTGTTTATGATAATCTTTATTAAGAATATAAAAACAATAAGTTGAAAATGGGGCTTAATTTTAATTTACTATGTTAAATATTAAACACTCAATCATTTGATTAACCCATAATAGGTTGATTTAGAATCGATAATTTATTTAAAAAGTGAAAAGAAATTTTGGAAAATAAATAAACTTTTTTTTTTTTAATAATTTGTGAAAAAATTTGAAAGCACTAATAGAAATAAGATAAAGAGAAAATGAAAAGTATAAGCCAGTTAATTAGGTTGCATCTGGATTTTTGATCTACTTTTGAATAAAAAAATGGAAAAATGAAATCTATAGAAAAAGAACTTAAAAACAATATTATCTAATCTAAGAGGAAAATTTACTTAAAATTTCATCAATTTTGATACTAGTTCTTACTGCTTTTAACCAAGTTTTAGAATTCCACAAAACACAGCTCAATAAATTTGGACTAAAACCACAAAATAGGATTAAACTAAGATAAATGAAAGTCTAAATTTAAAATACGTTATGAAAATCTGTATATTTTATTATTTTTCTATACCTTTTATTGAAATTAAATTTTTCCTTTTGATTCTTCACAAGATCACATTAGAAAATGGATGGCAGAATGAAACTGTTTGGCAAAAAATATAAAGAAAAAATAATAATATATAATATAAACATAGAAAAACTTTCAGAGTTGTTTGAGAAAATCGAAGAAAATATCTTCTTTTAAAAAATGAAGTAAAATATTATACACTCTTCAGACAATATTTAAAGAGAGAAACATATTTTCCTTAAGAAAAATTGATTTGATTTTAAAAGCATAACTTGCGACTATAAATAATATCTAGATGAAATTTACAGTGTACTCGTTTATAAGCAATATTAACGCTATCTCGTTGAAATAGCAACGTCTCATTTTTTAATATAGAAAACTTGTGCTGGTAGTTTTCTCTTTTACACGTAATTTTTTCCAAATGGAAATTATTTCAATCGAAATTAATGGTTAATCAACTCAGTACGAAGAAGGTTGTCCAATAGAGTTCACCTTCAGAGAAAATCCACGCTCACGGTTCTCTGAATAAATTAATTTTGTCCTGTTAGATGAACACAGAGTCATGTACCTCGCACCCTCCGCATCGAACTTCCTCGATTTCCATCATTAATTCAGCCCTGATAAATTTTGAGCTTGGCTGCCTCTTAATTTACAATATTTTACAATGGCGTCTCAACTATTTCAAATCATCCGATTGAGGTTGATGGATATATTAATTCGACTCGATTTACACGAACTGCTCTCGGACGATAACGCAAGCGACACACTTTCTTTTTTATTTTCATCCCCCATTTCCTAGTTGGCAAGAGGAAATCGAGTAACATAGAGTGTATCTCACCCCGGGAACTATGTCCACGCGATGGGGGATTAAAAGGACTGAAAAGAGGAAATCGTGTCCTGAAGAATACGAGGAGAGAATGGCATTTTTATTAAGCCAGGGCTGTCCGAGCTTTGCGAGTTGAAAAGGAAAAAATGCGATGAGCCGATCAACAGGTTGTTAAAGATGGCTTGTGACGAGTGGAGGGTTGACGGTTGTGATTGAAAGGTGGTGGATTGGGGTGGTTTTGAAAAGGATGAATTTTTGGCGCGAAAGTTCACCGCCCCTGAAATTATTATTTAACAAGGTTATTCAATATACGTCGTTGACGAAGCCATATAGCGTTGATAAAAGCTGATTGGTGGGGGCTAATGGGGTTTTATGGGGGGCTATGTGAATCACGAGCCAGCCCTGGGCCGGACATGGGAAATGCCCCCCACTTGTGTTGTTCCTCTCGGTTATTTCTTCCACATATCTAACTCTCTCTTTGTGTAAAGAGTTGATACATGAACTAGAGATTTAACTGAGTGACACTCGTTCGTGCGCGTCTCTCAATCACAACACGATAAACAGACAAACGTACGTGGTTGAGGTGCGATTATTTACTTTTCCGGCTACAAAAAGCTCGGCTAAGCTTTTCCGATTATCGTCACGTCTTACCATTTTTTACACACAGAAAAAATTCGTTAGAAAAACAAACGTGAAAAATATGGCTCTTGTACCGTTTGGTGCTTGTTTAGTGAAACAGTGACCTTTTAATTCCAAGTACTCGCTTTAAAAAAGCTCGGTTAACTAACAACTTGTTGACTTTTTTCAATTCAATCAAATCATAATTAAATTTTTAAATTAAAGTTTCAATATAAGTGAACATAAAATCCTTTTAATGTGAGTGAATCAATTTCCATCAGTTCAACATTTAAAAATTATTACCAATGCAACTTTAAAGCTTCATCCAATCGAATCGTTATCACTCCCAATTAGTTAATTTTTCAAGAGTTCCCGACAAGTTTGCTATTTTTAAAACGCTTATTTGTTTAAAAAAAAGTGCACGAGATAATTTATAATTAAACTCAACGTTTTATTGTGATCGTCAAATGCCGAAATAATTTGTCTATGTGTAGTTGATATCTTTCAATTGCAGATCCTTAATACGTTTGGGAACAAAAAGGTTCTCCCGTCTTTGTTCCCTCGCTCTAAATTACGGTTTAGAACAGCCTCGTGTCGTTTATGTTAATTAAATATTGTTTATTAACGTTTACTCGATGACTTTTGCGAATTTTCATGCCGGAAATGCCGCGTTGATATGATAAAATTTTCCGTGTCAATGCTATAGTTGTGGTCGTTTCCTCACCCGATATTTTTATTGTTTCAAGTTGCCAAACTAAAGGTTGCATTAATTACGAATAAATGTAAACGGGAACTTACAAAAAATGAGTGCAAGTGAAAAATTTACGGGTTCACCCCCTTCAAGGCTAAATCAGAGTCATCATCATCATCATCATAGCTCTGAATGGTTGTCACCCATTAAAAATACAATCATGACAATTAAGTCACGTAAACCTGGAGCTATTGATAAAACATCAGCAAAAATCGAAATCATGGGAGCAAATCGCCTTCGAATGCGTCGAGGCTCTAGCATGAGCGACTTAGATAAACTTGGAATCTTAAACTCAAACTCTGGACAAACCGGTCTTCCAGATTTAGTTCGCTCCACAACGAATACCAGTAAACTTTGCAACAGTTTAACTGGAAAAGGGTTCGATTCAGTTCCGCAAAGCCCAGCGCTTTCTCGAAACTTCCTTTGTAAGGAGGGAAGTTGCAATGTGCGAGGCAGTATTGGTGATTTGATGAATCAAAAAAAGTTTGGAGGAAGTTCATGGAGTGTCCGAAGCGAGACTTTAATTGCAAAAACTGTCCCATTGTCAACGGTAACACCAAGACAAAGTCCTCCAAGTCCTGGCCAAGTCCACGAACAGGCCGTCATTTGTGACCGAATCACCGAGTTGGAGCGTTCACCTAATGAACCAAATTTACCGACTCCAATCAAAGGATCACCTCTGACAGCTGCTCAGCGCACCCAAAAGTTATCCCGCTTAATTAAACAACAACGCACCTCGTTTGTGATTCGGGCTGATATTTCCTCGGTAAGTTATGTGGGAAAAGTTTGACCTCTAATTTCAAATGCGATAATTTTTATCATTCGTATTTTTTATCACCGGATATTTTGTTGAATCCAATTAAATTGTATAATCTAGTTAAATAAAAAAAAGGGAAAACTCGTGAGAAACTCGCTATTTACTTTTTTTATTTTATTGATTGTACTGTTGAGTAAGTAGGGAAAATATAACTAAAATCAAAACGTGCAATTTAAAAGCTTATATTGAGTTGACAAAGATAGCCTCCTCATACTCAAAATGTTTTATTTTTCAAGATGGACGTATTTTTTAATAATAGATTCTTAAAAAAATATGAAGCGTTAAAGTAGCACATATGCTTACATATCATGCTTTTAAATTGTTGTAAGGTACATACTCTTAAAACGAACCTTTTGCATAGATATGCCAATATATATGCCAATTTTGCATATGTCAATGTATCCAAGTCTAAACATGTAATCATTCATTAGAATAGATAAAATAAGACTCATATTAATTACAATAATTAAAGTTATAGTAAACTATGAAAAGTGACCTAATTTTTTTGGGAATGGTATGTGTATAATTTTTTTAAAAGTTCTATGTTAATTTAACGGGCTTCTATGGATAACTTTACTCCTAATTAACTTATTTAGTTTCTAGAGCTTAAGGTTGTTTCCAATGTAAAGAAACCTATTTACAGATTACAATGAAAATTAATATAAATATTATAATACTAGCAGACCCGGGCACGCGTTGCTGTGGCTAAGTTAATGTTAAATTATATTGTAGTAAACTATTCAGTACAGAGAAATTATTATAAAGGATAAAGATAAAAACGTTATACGTAGCCAGTGTAAAAATGATTGTGATTTGAACTTCAGGTCAAAATTTGAAAACCATTGATAAAGTTGATGCCCACTCGTTTTTCTGAGAGTATCTAAATTTAATTGATTAATTAATAGATTTCCTACTTTCATAGCAAAATATAAAAATGAATCTATAAAATTTTGACAGAAAAAGATGAAAGATACTTTCAAACCTTAGACCCTATAAGTAAGTTTATCAAAATCCTTAAAACTACTTTTCTAGGAAGAGATATTAGCTATCTTACAGGTTCTATAAGATTTTGTCAAATGTTATTTAAAACAGTTCAACTATTTTAGTAGAAAATATTAGGAGCTATCCTACAGGAACCGTTATTTTTCTTGAATAAATGATATTCAATAATATGTTTAGATCTGAATTCTGAGGTATCTTTAACAAAATTTCACTAAAATTCGTTCCGTACAGTAATTGTTAACTATTTAAAAAGTTAGTATGTATATTATTTTAATACGTTTACCTATTTCTAATTAATTTATTCGACAGTGAACAATAAAGAAATTCAAATATTTAAAAACATTTCATTATTAATTTTATCGGGTGTTAAATTGAAATTATTTTTTTTTCAGTAAAATTTTGGCAATTGTTTTATTTAAGCTTTTTAGATAATTTTTTTCGCTACTGTGTAAAATTGGTCACTTTAACGAAACTTTTCTTAAATATACGGTTCCTGTAGGTGTTTTTCACTATATATAACTGACGCGAAATATAGATAAAAACTATTCTGGAACCCGATTGTATATTGTATCAAAATTATAAACATCAAATAAAGACCAACAAAACATTTTATATAATAAAGAAAAAGGTACCAATAAAACAGGCAATACGTACGTCGTACAATAGCCATTACACACATAAATTTTGTGTCCAACTGTGTCTTGTGTCAACTTTGTGTCCATTCTGGAACCCGATTGTATATTGTATCAAAATTATAAATACCAAATAAAGACCAACCTAACATTCTTATAAAATATAGAAGAAGATGCCAATAGGGTAAAGTATTATTTTAAGCCCTTTATGTCTTATCGGCAAGTCTGCTATTTCCCGGGCTCCAAGATTAGACAACGGGTTCTTATAGATCTTGCTAAAATAAATTGAACACTTAATTTCACCAGTAATAAGGAACAATAAGAAAATATAAAAAGAAAGAGAGAGAATTTATAAATAAAGACAAAGGTAAAAGGTTACCTGGTCGCTTTTTTGTTACGTTATGGTCTCCACCGTTTTACTCTAAACACAAAAAAGGAATTTCATTCCAAAAAACTTGTGCATAAATTAACTAAAATATTTAAGAACGTATTGCAATTAACTCAAAATAATATATTTCTTATATCCTATTTTTTAAATGATAGAGATTTTGAGGCTTTACAATGTTATTATTGTTAAAGGATGGATGGGAAACAATATTTTATTTTATTTTTTGAAAACTTAAGAAAAAGAAGGGGTATCGGAAAAGTCTCATTTTTGCCTCAACGTAATGCCTCAAATAAGTTCGTTCCTAGTGACATACTGGCCGACCATTTCCGTGTGCGAACGTCTAAATGCCGTTCCACCTCTTCCTGGCTGTGCTTATACACGTTCTAGTTTTTGATGCGACATCGTTTAGGTCGACCCAACGGCTAACCTAATGGTAGACTTGTGCACAAAGTAATTGCAGACAGTTCTTTCACACGCTCTCGTCAATACTCTTGCACAACTAAGGCTTGTCGATTGGAACAAACCTTTTACAGTAACGTAAGAACGTTAAAATAAAATTAAAATGAAACCGCTTTTCATATGCGCTTCTAATATAAAAAGTTGAAATGTTTCTGAAAATGTCTCATTTTGATCGGAAATACCAGGTGGACTGAAGTTTGATGTCTCATAAGGAGTATTAATTGAAGTTTTTTTTTTCTTATAAATATATTTTTTTTTACTAAGCAAACGATCTACTTTCAGGATCAGTAGAAACAAGGTTTAATTAAATGACTTAATTTTTTCATTATAGGTCTCATCGATACCCCTTCTTTCGTATTTTAAAAGTAAAGTTATGAACTTCATAAGATTTCGACAAAGTTGCAGACTTCTTAAGTGATTTAGATTTTATTTCCTTGATATGGGGCTGTTAAATGTCTTACATTAATAAACTTAAATTGAAGGTCCATTAATACTTTTATTAGTGATTCTCGGGAGTGATTAGTACACGTGTATAGTGCGAGTAATGTCTACTGTACTATTTAGCTGCTGAGATTAGTTCAATTGTTGGGCGTTTTAAGGAGGAATCAAGTTGTTAGTGTTTTATTTATTTATTTTAAGAATAGTTTTAAAAAGTAAAGGAGTTAAATTCTGGTACTCTTAGTTTTTAGTTCATGTAAAAACTTATAAAAAACAATGTAATCTAGGCCCATAAATAAAACTTTTATTTATTTAAAAAAAAAGTTATTAATGAAAGGCCTGCGGGACGTGGCAACTAGTAAAAAACACGCTTCTATTCACTGATTACTAATCACTCAAACTTGTTTACTAATCACCCGCACTAATCAATTGCGGTCAAAACATGTATTGTCCTAATCACTAAGCATTTGTACTAGCACTAATCAAAGTGTAAATTGGCCTTTAGTTACAAATTTTAATTGTTTTAATGGAAAAAAATTAAAAACCTGCTAATAACCTCAATAGCCCCTTAACCTAAGATGTTGTTTCTGGGTTTTCGGATTCGACGGTCGCTAACGACAATAGTAGTTGATGCAACCTTAAATAAATTAAAAAAAAAAAATTATAACCTCAAATAATCTAGAACTCTACAGTTTAAAAAGTTTTTTTATAAAAATTTTAATGTTTTAAAGTAACATAAATCATTTAAACTTTATTGTTTGAACTTAAACATTTTTAACTTCTTACTTTATGTATTTTAAATTTAAATTAGGTATATTTAAAATTTAAAATTATTTTCTTATTTTATAACATTTATTGTATTTATTTTTATCAAACATATATATTTCATAAACATAACGTCAACGCTTTTTTAAATAATACGACCATAATGTTCCACTAATATGAAAACTTCTAATGGCATTTTTAGCTTTCACTAAATGTGCGGGAAATTATCGAACTTTCAACAAATGAACGGCTCAATTCAAGCTTAACAGTTGGCATTGTTATTACCACAAAACTTGTCATTGTAATGGCAACTATTAAATTAAACTAATTATCCTGTATTTAAATAATATACCAATTAGACACGCAAACGCTGGGAAAATCATATAAATAGTCCAGATACAAACCATCATGGAAAAACCGTTTCAAGGAAAATCTACCGAAGTGGTTTCAGAGTGGACTTGTATTTTCATAGATGGCTCTCCTAGTACTTGTGAAACTTTTCTTCTCGCTTCATCGAATCGAATTTTTTCTATTAAATATTAACTTTAAAATATAAGTGAACTAGCTGTTTTCTTTGGAGTTTTCTGTCGTTTTTCCTCTTTTAATTTTTGATGTTTATGAATTGTTTCTTAAATGATAATATTGGATTTAAAAACAAGAAATTTGTCATTGATTTTTTAAAGGTTATTTTTGAATTCTGATAAAATTGAAATTAAGGGACGTATAAAAAGATAAAGTGACAGTGATCGCGTCTCACTGGTCCCATCCCTATTCAATTCCAATTAGAGAGGAAGTTTCGAAACTCGAAAATGGATAGATATGTTATTTTGTAGTTCAAAGACACTTATCCACATGAAAACACGTCGAAACCATTTCTGGTTCAAAGGGGAATCGGTGAAGTTAATCGGCGTGATATACATGAAGCATAGAAAATATTTCGGGTGTCAAGGGGTGAAAACGAAAATTTAACATTTGTCTTTGATCGAGAAAAGAGACACGTTAAGATATTTATGTATGAACCTTGAATTTTTCTTACCTGAAAAAAAAATTAGTTTAGTCGTATTTTTTAAGTGTTGGCCACATTTTTCTTCTTGTCGTGGTCAAATAATTTTATGGCCCCTCGATTACATGTAAGAGTCTCATAAACAAGACGGTAATAAAGAAAAAATCAGGCGAAAAAAACCACACAAATTCCATGTCAGACTCTTGGAATATTAAGAAATAAATCTTGTGTGCTTTTATGCTTGTGTTACGTGAAATCCTTATGGGATTTCTTCAAAAAATTGCTTTGCAAGAGACAGTTAACGCGATCGTTTCGAGTGTCGCTTTAATTTCAATCGATTTTCGAGCAAAAAAAACGATATATTTTCACTGCAGTGCATCGTAATGCAAGTTTAATTCACTCCAGTTGCACAAAGTGCAAATTCTCTTACGAATCCCTCGAGAGCTTTTGTGAGCTTTTTCGCAAGTAACAGACTCAGTCGCGACGCTTTTGTGCGTGTAAATTATGTATCAAGATTTAATTTTGAAAGCATTACTTTTTTCAATATTGTTTTTGAAAAAAGAATTATGTTGGTTTAGGCTTTGTGGGACATGCGATATTCAAATAAGAAGATAACAAATCTTTTCGTTTTTTTTATTATATTTATTGCAAGTGAAAAAAATAATGTAAATATTTTCTCGTTCGAGCAGTATTTTTGTGTTACATTCAGCAATATACTGATATATGATATTGATAACGGAACGCAAAACAAGGAAAATTGACACGAAAATATCAAATATTATTTTAAACATACAAATAAAAAAAATTTAATTAAACCATACTACATATTGTGCTATGTAAAAAATAAACAAAATTTCCTTTTTAATTTAACATTTATAAATTATGTTTTATGATAAATTCAACGTTATGTTTTTGAAAGTTTGGACATAAAATTTTTGAAGTCATAAAGCTGGAAAGGTTTTATTGAACTTGAAAATAAAATAAGAGGAACAGTCATTTAAGTTTATCTCCCATTCAAAATAAAAATAAGAAAATTTTCTATGTTGTTCCACTTCTTAAATACCCAATTGTGAGCACAGATGTGATGCTATGATTTAAGTTAAACTTTATATTTGTTACTAAGGCAAAGGCAATCAAAAATGGCTTGATAAACGAGTTTGATTTTATTTTTATTTGAAATAATTTCAGATAAGGCGTCAGATGAGACAAATCTAAATCATTCGATCTCAAATATTAAACAGGGTGTCACTCGTTTATCGGGTGTATGAAAATATTTTATTCGTTGTACATTTACGATAAATTGGAAATTTATCGTCTACATTCGACTCATTCGGACCGTATCTAGACTCTTCAAGGCTTTCATAATAAAATAAAATTAGTTATGAAACTGTATAACTAAATATTTTTAGTATTTAACATTTACTTTGACATGTATGTTAAGATGATAATCCAAAAAATAAGCCATGGCATGTAGATACTCAGAAGAAGGGATCTAAAATCCTTTTGCTTTATATTAGGTAATAGCTGTTTCTTACCCGCCTAACTTAACGTTAAAACGCTTATGTTGAGTTACTTTCCTGTACAAGTTACAAATTATTTTTGAACATCCATAGAGTGTAAAAATTTATTTTTGGAAGACATTTGCAATAAAATAAGTTTGAGGTTCTTTATTTAAAAAAAAAAACGGAATATTTACGTTTTGATAAGTCATAAGCAAAAAAAAAATCATGTTATAATCTTTGACATTCAATGATGAAATTAAAACTTTATTTGTATCTCATTCTTTCTGATTGAGGCTTAAGACGAAAGTAACTTCCTTTCTTACGCCTTTCGTTGGTATTTTTCGGTTACGTGCTCTAACTTCTAGTGACAAACTCAAACATCTTCTTTTCTTCTGTTACCACGTTCTTGTTCGAATTTAGGTGATAACCCTGATAAGTTCACTATAATGTTTTAAGCTCAGGCTGGTAGTAGAGCCGTTATGTTAGTGCACGAAAAGTCCGAAAGGGTTAAATCCTCCTCTCCTCCCTCAATCTTAATACCATCTTTGAAATGTAATAGAAAATTATAGAACTACAAAAAATTAAATGCATCAATAAAGAACATTTCAGTATTAAAACGGTATCTCTATTGTTTACCACTACGTTTATGACGCTTGGTACCAGAGCATCGCTTGTACCACCCACGCTATGGCTCTATCTGACAAAAACAGTATTGAACAACTAAGCCTATCCAATTCATATGCCTCGTTGCCATCAAAGTTTTGCGATCAATTCTATTTTCTACTTTTTTACCTTCCATTATGATTTTTTGACGCATAAACTTGGGCTCACATATGATGAGTCGGAAGTGATAAATCTTCCGCCATTTCCAGCAGTTATTGGTTCCAATTAAAAACACAAAAAGCTGACATTTGAAACTCGGTTTTAACCCAGAATATCAGAAGGGTCTACCTGTTACACAACATTTTGACCGTTTTTAATCAGCTAATAACATGACTGTTTTCTAGATCCGTGTATGTGTGTGTGTGTGTGTGTAACATATGCTCTCTTTTACACCTCACACATTAATTTTTCAAATTGTAGAGTAAAAAATATCTTTTTTAATATCTATTATCATCATGTACCTACCCTGAGTAAGACGTACAATATGGAACGTCATTCCAAAAATTGATTTTTGTCCCTAAAAATCAAACAAAACCAGCCCTGACTACATTTATATCTTCTAAGTAGGGATGTCAAAAAATAATCGATTTTTTCATTTATTTGTATTTTTTTGTATTCATATATATTATATATATTATATTATATATTCATATAATCGATTATATAAATTACGCGTTTAAATCGATTTTCATAAACAACGCAAACTTAGATGCAAACTAGCATAACGGTTTTTTTCATTCTGGTCATTTAAATATAATAGACATTCATTGAAATATTTGAATGTTAAATTTAAAATTCATTATTAAAAGATTGAAATCGAAAATATTTTTTGAGGTAATAAGGTTGTAATTTTGTTTGGATGCTCATCATTTCATTTTTATTATAATAAAACGTTTAATGGTACTGACATTGTGTATCAATAAAAATTACCTTGAAACTTTAATGGAAGATTCGCTTTAATTTTTAGTTTTGAATTGGTTATTTTTGTTTTCATATAATTTTATTTGATTTTTAATCTGATAAATTGTTAGTATGAATCTCTTAGGTTTCATCATTATTGGAATATGAAAAGCAAGTAGAATTTTAAATAATAGAAAAAATAGATTTTTTTGCATAAATCGATTTTTTTTTATTAAAATCGATTTTTGACAAATCGATTAATATTGAATAAAGAAAAATCGATTTTTATTTAATCGATTTTTTTCCATTAACCTCACATCCCTACTTCTAAGTAAATAAAAAAAATAATAAAATTGAAAGATCAAGCCATTAAACTGACAACAAGATTGTCTTAAATTATTTCGCCATTAAACCTTCATTCAGGTTCTTTTTCCTGTTGAGATTGTACGAGGGATAATATTAAAATAAGTAGAATTTTCTTCAAGAAATTACTTCATTTCTTATGAATGACTATTTTGTTTTTTCACGTTTACGGAATAGATTTTCAATAATCATTTCTTCTTATGATTATGTATAGGCTGTATGCTCTCGACGGAATTGCAAAATCTTTCTAACGAGTTTTTTGTTCTCCTATGAAAACACATTTTATGACCTACTTAAGTTTTTTCCTTATAAACTTTATAAAAAATGTTTTAAACATTTTGCTAAAACACTACTTTTCAAGTGCAAAAACCCTCAAAATCTTCAAGAAGGTTTTTTTTTTAATTTCTACTTTTTTTCAACAATATAAGTATTTTGAATTAATATGACTCACATCCATTATAATTATTGTTCATAGGATTTCGGATATATAATAAACATGTTATTAATTAATTTTATTTATTTTCGTACAACGTTTCGTCTCTTTTGAGACTTTTTCAAGTACTCAATCGCAAAACATTAATTGTAGACAAGATATGAAATTAATATTAAACCACAAACTAAAAACTGGCGTGTATTAATTATTAAAATAAAATAACTAAAAATCATTTGTAAAAAAATTAAGATTTTTATTTAATACTTAAAATCTCATAAAAAATTACTTTAATAAGTTATTTAAATAAGAAAATTTCAAATTACAGTTTTGACGAAGGTTTTACAGTATATGTAAAAGACGTATTAATTTTTTTTTTGACTAACTGAAATATTTCATTTTTCTTAAAAGTTCAATGAAAACCCGTGAGCAAGGAAAATGCATAGATGGAAATTGGTTTTCCAATAGCTTCAAGTATGACAGAGGCTATAAATAAGGTTTATATCATAGCAAGAACAGAAATCTTATTTATTTCATTTTCTTTTTATTTATAAAGAACACGTTTTAAAAATTTATTATCCATCTAACAAATAAAAAAAAAATATTATTCTAGTTAAAATTAAGACAATTTAGAATATAACTTAATTTGAAAAATTAAAAATTTGTTCAATATTATCGACTAGTTCAAGTTTTTAAAAGCTTTTATATGTTGAACTATTAAGGGCTTGAAGTTCGATAATAATAATTTTGTTTTTTTTTTATTGCAATATTGCATGTGAAAATCAGATTTTACAACAATTTTATCCTGATGATAAGTAAACGGTAATTTTAATAATTTATGCTTGTTAACCATTGCAGTATTTATAAACACACGTACATAGGTACTACTTATAAATTATTTACGAACTGAATAGATTAAGTATAAAAATAGATTTTTTTAAAAATAAATTGAGAAACTAATCTACAGCTTAAATATTATTTTAATGAAACATAAATTAAAGCTCTAACTAGTGGAAAAATCGCTTACCGAAACTGCTTGCAGAAAATGCATCGAGCGGCAACGATTATAAGAAAGCGGAACGAAAACCGCAGCAAAAACATTCAAAAAAACGGAAATCATCGATCGCTGCAGGGAACATATATAAACCAAACCCGAATTTCTCGCATGAACTAGTAATAAATGAAACAATATCATTGAAACGTTTTCAATTGCAAGCGAATACATTTTCCTCATCACATTGCTAATACATTTTATTAAAAGTTCTTCAATCGCGCTCTCAGACAGAAAAAAACGTTTTTTATTCTCTTGAACTACGACTTTTCTCATCTTGAATCAATGAACTTTTAATTACTTCGTATTATGAGTTTTTAATTGCTTGGAAAATTCACATTTATAAACTTGAGATTTTATCATTGACACAAATGCAAGTTGTATTTTCTCGATGAGTTTTAATAAGTAATGAGCATTTGTATTCCATTTTGTTCAATTGCAGTGGTTTTCACTGAAATATATAAGTGTTTCTGTGAAAAATAATTACAACAAAAACATACACAACTTTGTCTTTAACACGACATATTTTACAGTTACTAATAAAATTGTTAAGGCTTTGAAAAATTTGCATTTTGAATTAAAAAAAAGAAAAGATTTGTTAAAATTTTTTGTTAAATATTTGAAAGGAGTCTATTTAAACGCTTTATTTATGTGATTCTTTAAATTAATTAAATTTTAATGTTCCTCTTCGAGTCTTTGGATTCAAACGAATTTGCGAAGATAATTTTGTCAATTCGAATGGATATAAATTTTAATATACCTAGTCGTTTGATTGAGTTTTCTGGTTGAGCTGAGTTTAATTTGTTTGATGGTTTACTATACCAATTTGAAAATTGATTTCTCTAACTTGAAAGTTCATGGCGTTATATTAAATGATTCTTAATCAAATAAGTGGGTTTAAAACTTTCTAAAATGTGAGGCGCAAAATACTAATCTTTTTTAAAATTTGGTTTAAGGATAAGAAGTGTGAGTAGTTACCCATAGAGTCAAAAATTTGATTAAATGGGTTTCTTTAGGAAACTTTCACAAAAAAGGTATTGTAAGGAATAGAGGCAGAGATAACGAACAGTGATGGAAAAGAATGAAACATTTAGATTGTTTTATAAAAATTCTGACAATAGACAATTAACCTTTCATTATTGATAGCCAACGAGTTTGGAAAAGTTTGGTAATCGAACTCTCTCAACTGTTTGAGGACACATGCGTTTGCCTATATTAGGATAGTCAGTCATTTTCATATTCAGAAATCATCTTTCTGTATTCGCCCTGTGGGTGGCATGGTTGAGAGAGGCAAAGCGGTGCTTGCGTACGTAGTGGACAATGTGAGTATTAAAGGGAGCTGTTTTAAAGTTCTACGATTTATATAATAAAAAAAATGAGGCACTACAGTTACTATTTATTTATTAAAGTAATTTTACTCTGACATTAACTTGACCTGATATTTACTGGCGTTTATATTATTTATTTCATTGATCATGCTTATATATTCTTGATAACTGCAGAAAGTCACTTTGTTGTACTTAACGAATATTCATTTTCACTTGTTTTTTTGTTAATTGTAAAAAAATATTTTATTCAAAATAAATAATTTTAATTGCATAATCTCTTTTGTGGGTATATTAAAACCTTTTTGACAGCCCCCTTTAATTCATACATGGTATGGTGCTACGATCGCTCACAGAGTGAATAGGATGTATAGTTTCAACAGGATGGTGCTGCACTTAGTGTTAAAGCCAACAAATTATTTAACCATTTATTTCCGTAAAATTATTTTCTAGAACTTTCTAAGGCAAAAGCTTACTTCTAGTCATACCTTTCTAATGGGTCAAGACAAAATTAAAAATCTGATTTATAGCCATTGTAAGCTTTGTAGAAAAATTAACTGATTTTCCACCGATTCTGTTATTTATATAAGTAGTAATAAAATAAAAACGTTACTTTTCAATACCCTTTAAAACAAAAAAAAAAGTCATAAAGAAATGAAGCTTTATTTATCCCAGGATCCTATTAAATTTAAATATCTATCTTAAGAATTGAAAAATAAGAATTTAATACTACTCTTCTGCAAAAATAAAACGTTAAACGATGGTTGTAAGAGAACTTAAATGTTCGGAAAATTTGAATGCTAAAATCCAAATTTAAATGTAGTCAAAAAAATTTTAAATTTCTGGTATATAGAAGATTTTAACAATTTTTTATATACAAAACACATAAATATGGAAACACTATTAAATATTAACATTAAAGTTGTCGAAAGGATTGTAGGAAAATTGATTTTCTTTGAAACGATTTTAACGCATGCTGTCAAAGAGATTTCTATTTGGTGACGAATTTTTGGTAAGTACACCTATCAAAAGTTTGACGGTGCTTGTATTAGAATTCCTTGAAAATGTCTTTTTTTTATTTTCTTGGAAGAGATTATCTTGTCTCTAAATAAGTAGATATTTGATTTTGTTTTTATCACCCTTTAAAAACGTCAAAATGTCACGATTTCTAACCATAGTTTTTCTATGTAAATAAAGTAAAAAATATTGAAATTTAACCTCGTTATCCTTTGCCTTCAATTCAAAAAATCCCGAACCCTCAACTCATCAACTCGCATAAAACGTTCGATAGATACATATTCAACGTTTAATGACAAAAAAATCCAAGATAAACCCTAGACGTTTCCCATAAATTTTTCATAGTTTCAATATACAAACACTTAAACAACTCAGTTTATAATTCCCATTCTCAAACCTCAGAAAATTTACAAACTGCTTGACAGTTTAAGGGTTTAAGAGTCTCGTTTCAAACAGCCATAAAGCTCACTCATGTCTCAGATAGTCTTTCAATTGGCACAGCCTTTACAACTAATTTTATTATTCAAATTTAATGGTTTCACGTTGTTGAAATAACTCTAGTTTTATGAACAAAGCAGTTCTTGTTTTGAGATCGTTTAGCCTTTTTGAAATGTTAGATTTTGACGGTTGATGTAGATGTTTGTCTGTGGCTTCATCAGGTGGTAGCTTTTTCTTCGTTTATGTTTGTGTCTAGGTGTTTACCAACCCTTTTTCCATTCATTTGACCTGATGGTAAAACAAACAAAAACAGATCTCTGACAAATAACGCTTTCGATCAATTTAAAATTTTACTTCGTATTCTCGAACTTTTTACCTCGATCAATCAAATCCGAGGTGAGGTAGACGATTGGGATGACATCATTTTGTTGAGATTGCTTTAAAGTAGAGAAAAACAAACTGGATAAAAACGTTAGGTGATAAGGTTACGATTTTTATGTATAAAGCTGCAGTTTTTTTTTTCCCCCAGAATGACGTTATGAGTTTGATCGTATATTTATAGCAAAATTTTCCAGTTTTTCAGTGACATTCTATCCGTTTGGCATTTTATCTTTTTCTATCTGAGAAAAACTGGTCGCAGCTGCAACGAACAGTCGTACCTGTCTCATATATAATCTGCAATAATAATAAATTAAATATCAAAATGATTGAAAAGCGCGTTTCGATTTTCTTCGTTTCTTATACGTTTTTTATTTGTTTGACAACTAGATTCGAGTTTTATATTCAAAATTACGACTATTAGAAACAGGTGGTCGTTTTATATTATTTTTTTGCCTTTTTCAAGGCAATGTAAATATTGCTGGTCCAAATTAGATAATCAAAATTCAACAAGTGAGTCCGAAAATAAATCTCGCCCTCGCCTGGTTTTCGTCGTAATGGTCGCATGCAGTCCCATTCTCTTCAATGATAAATGATTTGATTCTTGGGCAAAATTCCAGAACACGCATTGTCTGCATTTTCCGATTCCGGGATGTCTCCTAACGACACTTGTTGTCTCCATTAGTTGATGACTCAATTAACGGTTAGATTTGACTTTATAACCCAAACAATAATGTCGTCTATCTATCTATATAAATAAAATGATAGCTGTTTTCCAATGTTCGTTTTTAACTCAAAAACTACTGGATAGATTTGGATCATTTTTTTTTCGTTTAACTTCTTATATACTTGGTCCTTATCTAAAAAAGAACTATCACAATATCTTCATTAAACACAAAATAATTAAAGTTTTTAGAAATGCTATTTTTACAAGCAAAACGTGTTAAGCGGGCATTTTTCGTCGCTTTGATAAAGAGGGGCAAACGGTTTGTTGCGCATGGGCTGCAGAGACAATGTTTCGCATTCCACTGTTTACTGATTATTTCATATTTGAGCCGCTCTGTGCACACATCGGTTAACTCCGTAATGCAAAAAGTTGAGTAAATTGATAAAATAGACTTCTGAAATACATTGTCTCTTATGGAAAATCTAAAAAGCAAATTGTCATTTAGAGCTGTTATTACTTATTATTAGAAAAATTCATTTCGGGTATATAAAGTTAGGAGTCAACCAAGTGTTTTGTCATGAAAATTTTTAAAATTTGAAAAAGTGGAGTTAATCGATGTGTGCACTGACCGGCTCATTTGAGCGTAGACCTTATAGGAAATGCAGTTCAGCGAAATATTAGATTAATATAGTTTTTTTTTTAATTCTCTTTTAGCATTTTTTATATTTTACTGTCAATACAAATTCAAAACACATTTTTAAGTTACAACCGTTACAATAATCAAATTACATCGCAACACTCCCTTTTATTATTGCATATATATTTTGAACCAGAAAGAGTCAACTTGGCGAGATTAAAGTTTTTTTTTTAAATTGCTCCTTAAATTCTCTTTGTGGATCTGCAATTGCTCCAGGTGTATAGTTAATAGTTCATTTATAATAATTTTTTTTTAAAATTTCAATTTAAAGAATTAAAATCGATATAAAACCCAAAATAATTTTTAATTAAAATTTTTAAGTTGTATAGCTGCTCTTTTCGTTGCGCAAATAATTGATCAAATTTTTGCATTATTTTGATTAATTAATTATTTGCAACTATTTATACATGTATTGTTGTATTATGACATCATCAACTGCCGTTGGATCTTATAAACATTAATAGTTTCAACATTGAATTACTAAAGAACTCTACACCTGGAGCAATTGCAGATCCGGAAAAAATTAATTTGGATTATATAGCAATTATTATTTTAGAATTTATACATTTGGAGCAATAGCGGATTCTGCAGAATCAATTTTTTGGCATATAGTTAAAAATGTTCTACGCTTAGTTCTTTCCGGTTATTTTATAATATATTTTTGCTTTCAATTTTTTAGTTAATTAAACTTCAGTAAATTAAATTTGTTCAAATGTTTCAAATCGGTACTTGTTATAAAAATATTTTTCATTGTATTGAACCATTTCATTTGTATTGAACAATGTCGCGGTTTCTAACAACTTTTATTTACCTACACGAAAGGATAAACTCAATCGTTATAAATTACCTTGTTATAATCCTTGTATAAGCTGATAGTGTCGTTAGCTGAAACCAATCTTTTCTCATTACAATTTTGTTTATCTCCAAACCCTAAAAATTTGTTTCAATTATTAAACAAGGTACAATAGCCAATAATTCATTTATGCTTTATCCAGAAGCCATTTATGTGTACACAATAACAATACTTACAATAACTATAATTATAACGCAAACAACAAGAAATTGAGACATCTTTCAAACCTGATTTTAACAGAATAATATCGTAGTCAATTAAATATACCGATGGAAATTTAAAGTAAATAATAACAACAACATTTTTATATTTCTTTACCCAATCATAAAAAGCTTCTACCTCATATTATTAATTCAATTGAATAAATGAAGCTAAAACCAGCTACTTATTATGTTTTATTAAAATATCAATAATATTACTGTACACATGATCTTTAAGTGTAGGTGGTTTATAAACGTCTGTTTACATATTTCATGTCTCTTATTATTTATTATCAAGAAAGTTTCATGTTTCTAAATTTTTATCAAAATTTTCAAATATTAATATGTAAGGGGCATCAGAAAAAATGTATTCAAATTATTGTGGAAACGTGAGCTTCAAGTATAGAATAAAAAAAAATAGTAATGTATAGTAAAATATCGTTTTTGTAACTTGATTCAAGATAATGTATTACAAAGGTGTTTACATTATAAACCTATACTTACATTATTTTTACAGAAAGAGTTTGTTTTTTCTAGATATTTTATGTATGAGCATCAACAAAGAGTATCAAGGCAAAAATGAAAACATTTTTTTAATTAAAATATGAGAACAATAATTATAGGTTATTGTTATTAATGCAACTTGCGGTCTTTTGAATTATTGATGAAATAATAGAAATTTTAAATATGTTTTACCGTAAAAATGTATTAACATTATTTTGTTTTTTTAGTTAATAAAAATTATAAATATATGTGGATTAATTAAATGGACGTTATATTATGAAAATTTTATTTTGGAGTTACCACTGAATTTTTATTTTTTCGGTATTTTAATCATTTAAACATCTAAGGTTATATCATGAATTGGAAGATAAAATGTTAATTATTAATAAATTTAACGGGAATCAAACCGAGTAGGTACCACTGAGGCATGGAGTTTAATACAAACACATCTAACTGCTACGCCACAACGTGAACTACTATAAGACTGATTTGCTCAAAGAATTATTATTATTACTAAAAAATAATTAACAATCACCTTCTAATTACAATGGAAAGGGATCATGAAAGGGATTTTACAATTGACGTATGATTATAAGGTAAACTAGCTGATACCCGCTCGCTTTGCTGAGTGTATCTAAATTCAACTGATTGATTAATAGATTCTCTACCTTCATAGCGAAAAATAAAAATGCATCCATTTTGACAGAAATGGATGATGGATACTTCCAGACTTTAAAACCAAAGTAAGTTCATCAAAATCCGTAAAACTGCTATTCAAGAAAGAGAGGCTAGCTGTCTCACATCTTCTATACGATGTTAGCATAAGAAGTACCTGTATTCTTTTGGGACTTGAAAATTGTTCATACCATTTGTCATTTATAACCGTTTAGCTATTTTTGGGGGCATCCATTAATTACTCAAGGCATATTTTGCAATTTTTGGAATCTCGGCCCCTCCCCTTTGGTAAGATGTCGTGAGATTTGGCATAACACTCTCCCCCAACCCCCAATCTAGCGTGATATTTTTCGAAACGTTTTTGCGGCATTTGCAAAACCACTATAAATTTATTATGTAATATTTGGCCATATGTAGTATTACATAGAAATTATATATGTATAAGAATTAGTATTTCAGTTACCTTTAGAAAATAAGTGAAAAAAAGAAAATAATAATAATAGGTTTTCATAGAATAGAATCAAAACTAGGAATGAGACTTACCAATGGGTAAGTCTCGCACAAGCGCTTTTAGTGACCAGTTGCACTTATTGCACTCACGTGCAGATCGTGCAAAACGTAGTGTATAGTAAAAAAAAAATGAAATGTAATCAAAACCAACTAAAATTAATGTTAATTTATCTTTTTATTTATGCAATAAACCTAATTCTAGCTTTTAACTGATAATATCAAAATGTGTAAGTAGTTTTTTCTGTAGGTATATTATAACATAGTATGGAAATTTTTTGATTAATTGAGATTCAAAACTGATAAAAGAAATTTGACCCAATTTATTTTATATAATTTGTCTTATATATATAACAGCCGAAAAGTTTATAGTCATGAAATTGCTTTACAGGTTTAGAAATGATAAAACTGATAAAAGTTTGCAGACTAATAATTCTGGAGAGATTATAATTTAAAACGCGAAATATATCAGCAAAAAATAATTTTTAAATTTTATTAAGCTTCCAAAAAATTAACTATTTACCCTTACTAAGATTTATCTAAAATTTATAACTAAGCGTGGCTAATGAAATCATTAAGGCTTCAAAGATAAAATTCGGTAAATTATCCTTGATTAGCCTGAGTGCCGACAGACAGTAGACTATTCCTTTTTTCAAATGATTTATCCCTGACTCTGATTAGTACTATCTAATGCTTATTACTCAAATTCCATCCGCCATCAAATAACAACCATTCCAATTACAGTTCACTAACTGTTTTCCACTACTTTTATCAACTCAGACCAATTTTTCTTCTTACCATACAAACTAAACAGTAGCAAAAAATAAATTAAGAGAAAATATCTCAAAGAAAACTTTTCGAATAAACATTCGAATTTTTCTAACAAGCAACATTCTATCCACATAAACACGAGTCTCATACAAATGAATTTGCTTTAATGTAAATTTCAAGTTTATTTTTTGTGATTTTTCAGACTACACAAAATGTATTCTTTTTAGAATCCTTTTTGTGGGAATCTGATTTAAACAGTCTGAGTTTCAAGCATTCAATCATCGTAACTAATCTTAAGAATTTTCATCTAAAAATGAAAGCTTTTGAATGGAAAAAATGGGTGCACTGAAGAGATTATCTTGGAATTTGCATCTTTCATTTTTTTGCTCGTTGTTTCAAAATATTTGAAAAATTAAAGATTTAAATCCATCTTTTGAATAGGTGAACGCATTCAAATTTTTTGTGGTGTTGGAAGGCAAAAGGGTCACATTGAAGTTAAAATATATGGTCACTTCGATAACGATCTTAAAGATTTTGTTTTCCATAATTGAAATAATACGTGTATAAACGTAATATCAATAGTTAAATTATGACGTAATAAATACACGTCTTACAAATATATACGAGAGAAAAAAAAGCATTTAATTTAAGGATTTTAGAAGGTGAATTGAATAACTTTAATTTCGGTTTATATACGTGACGATAAATGCTGGCAATTTAATGGCGCAAACCGCTCGTTAGTTTCATTCAATGAAAAATGGTTCACAGATGCAACAATTAAACAACATTTACTTGCGCAGCTTGAATGTTCTTATTTATTATATTATAAATAACATCAAACATATTACATAAAGCATAATTGGTCGATTTAAGTGTTTTATTATTCGATTAATTCAAAATTTTATTGAAAACAAGGTTAAGAACAGTCTGAAAAGTTTTTCAACTCATCATACGCTCAAATCGATTATTGAATTTGAATGCAGTTTCAAGGAGCTTGCGATATGAGTTTTAAAACAAAAAGTGAAAAACAAAGAGAAGGTATTATTAAGTTTTCATACTGCCTGTATATATTTACGTAACGGCGATCTAAAAACAAATAAAGTATTGAGTTCAGTGTAAGAAAATTCTTGTCCTTTGAATTGGGAGTAAAAAGCTTTAGAAAATTGAAACTATGTTTATTGATGCTTGTAACGTTTGATGATTTGTTAGATTTATTTTATATACGAATGCCTCTTTATCTATCTGTTTGCATTAATAAAAGCAAGACACTCAAAATGATTTCAAAATTCGCATTTGCACAAGGAAACGTCTTCTGTCTGAGGACAGCGACGATCTTGAATTACTTGGCATTAAAAGTTCTATGTGTAGGTCATATCGTTTTCAGCTGATTTATTTTATGCTTTTATGTGTCTGTTAGGTTAATATAGGCGAATTCTGAAACAATAAGCTTCTTTCGAATACTGTGGCTAAGGGATTATTTACAGTTTAAATAAAAAAATAGCTTTTTTTAATATCATTTTTGTCATGTAGGTACATATAGGGGAAGTGAGCCCAAAACGGGTAAGCTAAGCGCGAAGGTAAAAAAAACTATAAAAATCGTATTATATGGAAGGTTGATTTACTTTATAATATAGTATAATAATTAAACTTTGAAATAAAACACGATTTGACCACATATTTTCAGTATATTTTTTTAACAAATAAAAAAGTTATTGAAAAACCCGTTTTGCCCTATACATAAGCCTAAAACGGGTAAGCTTAGGGCAAAACGGGTTAACGTCTTTTTATTTGCTGTAATGAGTCATGAATCATTTTTTTTCGTTTTATATAAAAATAACGTGTTAATATTACTCATTTACGTAGTAATTAATTAATGAGTCTCAATATTTATAGGCTATTTAGTCGATAGACTAATAAATTTAAGACTAAAATTAACACTAATTTTATACTCATTTCATCAGACTTTAAGAGTTAGTTTTTGTTATAGAAATCAAATATGTAAATATTGTAATATAGAAGAATAATTATTACAATTAAATATCAAATAGAAAATAGAAAATACAAACTGATAGTAAATTGAAGCTAAAATACTTCAAAACTTCATTCTTAGCACAAATCACAATAATATGTCTTATGTCAGAATAAAAAGTACAGGTTTCATGAGCTCATTCTCTACAATTTCCACATTTGATCCAATTTTTTTTAGGTGGATTTTCATACGGATCACCACAAACGAGGCATATGTAAATTTTCGTTTTTTTCTGTGTATTTTAAATGTTAAATTGTTTATATCTATTTACCCGTTTTGCCTGAAACACTATTTTCTTTTTAAAGTAGAAATTAACTCAAAGTGGCAGATAAAGCAGGCAAAATGTTCATGTCATTTCAAATTTACATTAAACTAAAATAAAACGATGATAAGAATAAAACGAAAATAATAACGATTTTCGACTACTCAGGACATAGTTATCTTGAATTTTTTTAGTATTATTAGCAAAAAACTTTTAATTAAAATTCCTATGTTGGTAAACAATTCCGGTGCTCGAGCTTAGCTGATCAAAGCTCGTCAGGGTTAGACAAATTCCCACACACGCGCACAAAATGCTAATGCTTCATACAGGAGCGTAAGACTGCTTACCCGTTTTAGGCTCACTTCCCCTATATGAGTACAGCCCCAACAAATTTCAAATCAATCCGGTAATTATTTTTAAAGTTACACAGGAATTTTTACAGGAAAGGACAGTTTTCATTCAATATAACTTTCTCTAAGAAACTTTAAACGGGGGTTTTTCAACACTCTCGGTGACCAAGATTTCTCAGATTTAGGCACATGCTTCTTAACTTTATTTTAAAGTTATCATTTAAAGATGATTTCTCCCCGATAAAACATAATTTCTTTTAATAAACAATTTAAAGTCAAAATGTTATTCTTATCTCTATATATATATATATATATATATATATTATATGAATCGCTATTTCCTTGGTCATCGCATCACGCGTGAACGGATGAGCCAATTCGGATAATTTTTTCCAAATATTCGTGTAAGTCTAAGGATGGTTCTTATGGAAAAAAAAAATGAAAAAATTATCCAGAAAAGTGTCAAAATCTCATTTTCTTTTTTGAATTTCAAACAATGAAAATTCAAATTATATAATTTAAATTATTATTGTGTTGTAATATAAACGACTGAAAACAAAAATAAAAGAATATTGATATTTTTGTCATAAATTCCTTTTGTATTTGAAGGAAGTTAAAAAACGTTCAAATTAAAATATATCCGTGAATATATATTATAAATCTTTTTTTCTTATAAAAAAAAAAAATTTGGCTCCGGAATCGGCCCTTCGCTTGAGCTACTTAGTGTTTTATCCTTATGCTATGAAGCAAAACAAAATTATTGAAAATTTAAAAACTTAAAATATAGGGTTTGAAAAATAATAATATTAGTTCTGGCGATTCTGTTAAGGATATTGGGATAAAAATATTAAATTAGTAGAAATACAGACTAAAAACTAAGGAATTAAACTAAGATACTACTCGAGAAAGTAAATGCGGTAGGCAGAGCAGACCGTTTATGCAATGTACGTCTCTTGAAATGTGCATCAAAATAACAGGAATTTTTTTTTTTTTTTTAATTATAATGGTGTATAAATACGTATAAAAATACGAAATAAATACGTATCAAGAATTCAAAATACATGCGCAACACAACTGAATAATCTGAAAATATCTGAATACGTATTTTAGTTATTTAAAATTATTTATATTTGTTATTAACAAAAATTTAACAGTCAAAGTGAAGGGTTAAACAATTTATTTTAAATTTAAAACAGTGAAATAGTTTTTGTTTGTTGAATGTTAAAAATTGGAATTTTATTTGTAACTTTGATACATGAACCACACAACTACATCTGAATATAACGAAAATGCAAGAACAAACGATAAAAACAATTGAAATTCGAAACAACTAATAAAAAATCCTGAGGGCCTTACTTAATAACTTAGGAGAGCCAAAACTGTGCCAGTTGGTTTTTAATCTATAAATTTTCGTTTTTAAAAATGCCAGCAATTAGACGTACAAACTTAAATCGCAGAACTCGCAATGCTGCAAGCATTTTTTACCCATTGCTCTTTAAGAATTTTTCGATGATAAACTTAAATTTAAATGTTATTTATTATCAATATTTATAGTAGTTATTGCATAAAACGTTTTCTGAACCCACTATTAGCAGACAATGCTAACAATCAGGCAAAACAACGTTTGCCGGGTCCGCTATCCTTGTATAAAAAAAGAAACAATCAAAATAAAAGTTATCACAAATAAAATATTATTTCAATGTCAAACAATGACTGCGATGCGTGTCCATAGTTGGGCAAAATCAGAGTTCTAGAGCTTTTCCAGTTGCCTCGAAATCCAGTGGACTGCCTCCTTCCTCCTGGTGTCCCCAAAATCACCGAAAAGCAACCAAGTTAGATTTGTTTTTACTCGACGACCCAAGAACACCGGTTCTCCAACTTAACCTGTAACAAATGGGAAAACTGTCCGCAGCGAATTAGCTTGCTAACGAAATAAATTCAAATTCAAAATAAATAATACCTAGTTACAATATAAATAATACAAAATTGAAAACGCGAGCATTGTTTATAAGTTATTATTTAGGTAAAGTTTCAATTCACTTATTTCAGTTTTTATATATATATATAACCTCAAAACTGGGAATACCAACCTATAAATATATAGGAATAAAAAAAGAATATCTAGATAAAGGGCACATTGAATCTAGAAAACCCAAGCAGTCCTTACAACTTAAAATAATAATAAGAGAAAGCGCTTGTTACAACCGTTTATAACAAGCTTAATTTATTTTTAAACAGTTGTAAAATCCGAGCAAGTAAAGCGACTTTATAAAAATCAAATGATAACTAAAGAAAAAAAAACAAAAAAATTCATATCATTTCATAAAGTCAAATAAAAACTATGTTTTTCTCAATTAATTAACTTCGAACTCACCTGAGATTCAAAGATAAATTTCATTAACCACAGCTCCTGGAATAAACATTGACATTTAAACAATAATTTTTTCTTGTCATATTCGTAAAATACCATATATCTAGCTATACAAATATTAGTTTGATACTTGGATGACATTTAATTAATATTAAATGTTTCATTAATACTGAATCCGACTGAATATATAAATCTATATTTACTTATTAAGACGCAATAATAATCAAACATTCGTTTTGCTACCTATATTTTGTTCTAATTGATTAATAATTTAATTGTGACTGATTTGATTTGTTCAATTTACATGACATTTTTCAAGCTTTCAGTAGTGATTTGTATTGAGTTTCAAAGTTTTTTTTTTGATAAAAGCATAAATTATATAATAAGATACTGTCCTTGATCTTTCATGGTACAATTGTATAAATTTTGTAGATAGCCAAAAAAATGATTGATTTTTTTGTCAATATTATAAAATATATAATAATAAATGGACATTTTGAAACTTTTCAATTTGAAATGATTAACGTTATGAGAATAAAAAACTGGGAAGGGAATTGTGAAAATATGTAGAGATGGTATAAGACATATTACATTTTACATTAATTCGATTTATCAACGGAGAAAATTTTTACAAATATCCACCAAGAGACGTTTTTGTCATTGTAGTAAATGATATATTTTCTACGTTTTACGATCGTTTTTCTTGAGGATATTATCTAAGCGGAATATTTCTTTTTTTTAGTGAAATGGATATTTAAATTTTGCGATAAAGTTTTGTACAGTGTCTGTCTTGATTGTTAAGATGTTTGAAAGAATTTCATTATTATGACATTATTTAGACCAAGAGGGTAATAATAATAAAATTTTATGTCTCCTGCAAAAAAAAAATTCGTATGAACAAATCTTTTTACTCCCTCAGCGAAAATTCCCATCCCTTTATCAAAGCGAAGATTGGTAATAAAGATGAGCGGAACTACGCAAAAAGGGTAAGGGCTGTAGGAAAAAAATTGCATTCTTATCGGTTTAACTTGGGAATTAATTTTTAGTACTTAACTTGTTGTAAATCTAAAATTAATGCCATTTTCTTCTTTTTCAGGTAAGTCATTTTATCCTTTCGATTTTTTGGGGATTTTATGGTAAGTCATTCGTACAGCATTTGGTTAATCGAACAAATTGGGCAATAAGTGAAAAACGTGTTGTAAAACACGTAAATTTTACATTTTACGCATCGCTTTGTACGACTGGACGAATGGCTGTATTTGGTCGTTCATCTAAGTCCAATAAAGTGACTGAAAGGCGCAAAATGAGTAAAAAAACCACGTGAAACTCCATTGTGGCGTTGCGTTCCCGTGAATGCATTCGCTCGTCTGTGAAATTATTTGAAAAACGTCCATTTTCCTGGTCACCTCATACAAACGTGCGAGTATTATTCGTCCCACAATATTAGCTATTGGACGCGAATACCAACCTTCCAACATCCTATCACATCCCAACACCCCCACAGACTCTTTCATCACAAAATCCTGAATCAGGACAATTTTTACTTCTAACAATTTGATTTGAATATCGCAAATCACAAAACTATTCTCTTTATTTTTCAACAAAAAAAAAATCAATATTCTATTCATATGATTTGTATTTATCTTTTTGTTTATATTCTTCTGAAAAAAAATTAAATAATTTATTTGCGCGATTAAATTGATTGTTAAATACGAGAAAATAGCAATAACAATAAAACGAGCGTTAAAGCGGAGGTAAAATAAAAATGTGAACAATCGTAACAAATGTTTCGACAAATAATGAGCGTCATTATTCTATTGTCAATAGTAGTTTTATATCATGAATTGGGGGTATGAAAAAGAGGAGTTCATAAGGGTTAATGTTAGATACGGTTGTCTCGTTCCATCGTAATTTTCTTTGGCTTTTGTTCGACAATGACATATATGGAATACAACAAACCAACAATTTTGCAATAAAAAAGTATTTTAAACGAACAAAAAAGACTTCAAAGCTTTTAAACCATCATCTTGTAAACAGTCGGGGTATTTATCATTTATTTTACTTGCTGTTGTTGCCTCGTGGAATTTAACAATCAGAATTTTCAACTTGCTGACGAATTTTGAAACGTTTGTTCAAGCTTTTAAATGTTGTTCGATACAAAGATTTTTTGCGAGTAGTAAGAATGGAAATTGGTGCACGGATATCAAAGGGGGTATTTTTTTTTACTTGTTCAACCTCTTGTTCTTATTTTTTTAGGTTCAAGGGAAACCCCATCAAAGAATTTTTTCTTTACTTATCCATGATAATTCCAGTCATTTTTGTTGCCATTTATCATTTTTATGGGGTGATAAAACAACCATTTGTGCAGAAGGGAAAACGTGGCAATAGCTAAAAGTAACCGAAAAAAATTAAGGTTTTGTACAGTTTGTGGCCAAAAGATTTTACTTTTTGTTCCCTTTAATAAAAGTTAGTTGGTTAGTGGAAAGATTTAGAACAATTATTCTTATAAATGATAAAAAAAATAAATTATATTTGGAGAAAAATCAGATTTGAAAATGTGTAATATTTTAACTTGTAAATAGTTCTTTTAAATGTTTGATGATAACATTTAAATAGTAATAAAAATATAAAAACATAATAATGCAAACTTTTAAAGAAAAAAAGGAAAAATAGTAACAGAATTAAAAACAATTATTTAATACAACTGAATTATCCTTGATTCTTGGCACCAAACGAGACTTTAGATTCTTCGCTTTAGCTTAATAAAAGTCCTTTTTTATACTTTTGGAAAAAAAATAAGGAATTTAATATTTCTTAAAATTTACACGAACTAGACAAACTAAGGATTTTATTCTCACCAAATTTGTCATTAAAAATAATATTTTTACAGTTTAAAATGAAAAGAAAGAAGTTAACGATTTCCAAATATTGTTTTTCGAAGTATATACAGTATGTAAACGGTAATTGACACAATAGAAACTGTTTATATCTTAGCAAAAAGCTATAATATTCCAATATTTTCAGTTTCTTTAGTACTGCATTTAGTTATTAAAAAAATTTTATGTTTATAATGTTGATATGCATGTAAAATCCTGGTGTGTTTGCTATTAGTGTTTATACATTTGTATATAGTGTCAGATGTACTATTACACAATTATAGTGAGTATATATATGTATATTTTTGTAAATTTAAAATATTTAAGCACTCTCATTTTACTTTTTTCTTTGAAGCTGTGCTGAAAAATGATAACAAATAAAAATAATTTTTAAACTAACAATATCATGGAATATTAAGAAGTTGGTTTACAAGAATAAACGTGTAACCAAAATTAATAAAAGATAAATCGGTAATAAATACTTACCGACATTTTGCCCCTCTCTAAACATTAAAAAATAAGGCTGCAGTAATTATATGAAAATCTCATATATGTTTCGAAAAAGTAACGTTTACCATTTTGTCACCTGGGTACAAAAAAAACTTATCAAGTTTCTTTAATAAATAACATTAACTCTACGCGAAATCCTATTTTAATCAAGTGTTGCTCAAAGATATAAGAAACTCACCTTTTTTCGTTAGACAAACTGGATATTTTACAGATTAAATGGGAAACTTCACAAATCAAAATGAACACTTTACTCATTAGGTGTTTATTATATATACATAGTAATTATTAATTATTGATGAAAGTTATAGTGGAATTCATAAAATGTATATATAACAATTAGTAGAAGTGATAGTTCCAGTAGACTGATTTATTACTAATACTTATAGTTCCACTATCCCTTTAGCGAAACTCTTTAATTTATTTGCTTTGTATAGTAAATATATAATTCGAAGTATCAATTTGATTTGTAATATGTTGAATTTGAAGTGTAAAACCTCTAAAAAAATTTAATGACTAAGCATCAATTATTTGATTTCAGCTGCTGCCTTATTCATATGTTTATCAAGTTCCAAAAAATGTATTAATTAGTTGCAATAGCCACAAATACCTACTGCTTTAATTTGGAAACTTGATGAGAACAGTTTGGCTTATATCGGACTCAAAGATTTATTATTTTTATTAATGTAGTAAGTTTTTTGATTTTTTAACTAAACAACAAAATTAAAAATTTAGCGATAACACATTAAAATAATGAGTTGGAACCACTGGTTTACAAAAAGCAACACAATGCAACACTCTTTTTGTTTTAAAAGGAAAAACGTAAAGAAAAATTGTTTCTAAGAACAACACGATCTTAAATAAATGAAGCAAATTTTCATTTTCTCTACTCGTAGACATCCACTCAAGAAGCTTCAATTCCCACCCCTCCAATCAACTAAAGAATCCAGCTTATATTTTTATCCTCCAATTTTGACTTTCACCTTGACATTTTTTAAAATTAAATTTTCCTTTTGACTATAAGAGAGACTTGTGCTTTTCGTTTAAAAGGCATAAAAAAAATCAAATAACTAAAAAAATTATCATGTTATATTTTTGCAATTTTATCCTCGGAAAAACATTTTATCAAACGAAAAATTTTAATTTTTTTTTTAGCTTTTTGATACTTTAGGTAATCCGAAACAAAAATTTCTTGAAATTATTGAACTATTTGTTTAGTTTTACAACAGAAGTTTTATGAATATTTCAAACGTTTTTCGTGTTAAGATTTTTCTGAGACAGTGAGGTAAATTCATCTAGCATCTATAAATAGTTATGAATTTTTCACTTGTAATCTCTTATTCAACCACTCAGCTCTCGCAATTTTCATAATATGTTTTCAAAAGCATACTTACACTAGCAAGTAACACAATATCGTGCTAACATTAGTCATAAGTGTGACGTAAATTACTTTCCGCTTCTGAGAATATTTTGAAAATATTTTTACCGACGAGCCGGAACACATACACAAAAAAAAAGAAAACGGAAAACACTCGTTGTAAAATACATTCATAAATTCCACCCCAACACAGTATGTTCTGTCGAAAACAAAACCAAACAAACCATTCTGCCTATCGGAGCAACAAAAAATTCACACAATCGTAAATGTCGATATCTCGGCTAAAAGTTTGATAACGCGTAACGCGAAGCTTTCCATTTGTCATGTGTCAATACTATGATGACTGAATTCGTAATTTATGAAAATGTGTCACGTTTTTCGCAATGGTTTAAAAATTTAATAAAGACATTAATAAATTTGTAGATTAATCTCGATGTGTGTGGATGAAGATTTAGGTCAACTTAATCTCAATGTTGGGATCTCCGACCGCATAAAGCCGTTTAATATTCAAACAACGTTTGTAATACATTCAAAACATTTTTTATATCTCAGTCAAAAAGATGACATCTGACCCAGATCTCAAAAAAATGCATATAATTGCATACTTGCATTATGTTCGGGATAAATTCAATAAAACATATCTTGATAGATAAAAATTATATGGACATGTGCAACTGGACGGATGACGCAGCCAGGTATAGGATTAATAAAACGAAACTTTATGAATTTCAGGGAAGACAAATGGAATGTTGTGTCCCAGTTTCTCAAGCCAAGTCTCCATATGTTATCCTTAATCATTGGTATAACATATGAATGAAAAACTGTTGTATAAATAGCTTTTAAGTGTCAGACAATCCTGAAGGCTCCAACTCGACCATTAATCCTTTTCTCCATAAAAACAAAACTATCTAAAAGACATTTTCCTGTTTTCTAACAGTGTTTTTCAATCAAGCATCGATTTAACAAATTACAACGGTGACAATGGTCAGAATAATAATTTTTAATTAATATGGGTTTAATGAAGCTGAAGTGGATTGTATCTTGATTTGTTTCTCGGGTGTGGATTAAGGATACAGGGTCGGGTTGTTCAAAAATATGGCTCGACGAGGTGAAATATCTATATGAGATTGGCACACGGCCAACGTTAACGTTAACGTTCTCGAGTTGTTAACCGGAACGATAACAATCTAAAAAGTGTGGGACTCTTAAATGGCAATTTTCGAGATACCAACTCAGGATAGGAGACATTTTGATTCGGACTTGGTCAAACGTTAAAATCAATTTGTAACACGTCGTTACGTCTCGGAATGTGTTTAATAGTTTCAAAAAAAATTTCCGATCTGGTTGAAATGATTTTTTTTTCTTGCAAAAATTCATTTGTCAGTGTCGCGAGAGCTTTTGTTGAAAGAAAGTTTTTTTTTTTAAAGACGCAAAAAAAGTTGTTGGGAATTTATCGTGTATGGTGTATGATTCTGTTTGTCATGTAGGAATCTTTAAGGCTCGATGTGTGAATTTTTGTGTTGTCTATAAATTAAGAAAAAATGTCGCTTTATATTTCAATGAAATGTATTTTTAAAAACTAGTTGATAAATTTTGCTAATTTCTTAAAACCTTAATAATAAAATACCTCCTGACGTAGTTTTATGGTGGAAAAAACCTATTTAAGAAATAAAAATTTAAAATAGTTAAGAATTAAAATCTCTATTATGATTAGGACAATATAGTGGTTCATAATTCACTTCTCAAAATTAATTGAATGTAATAAATTTTTCGTTTGTAAGCCCTTATTTTTTTAACACGATCCTTATTGTGTCTATAATTGTAAGCGGGTTTGAAAGATTTACTTTAATTAAATTTAAAACTTGAAGATGAAAAAAAAAATGTTAGATATTTTCTTCATTCATTGACACATCTAATCCATTACAACACTTTTCATGGAATTTTTTCATTGTCTGATGGTTTTGTGTTCAAATAAAACATTCGATAGTTTTAATTAGTTTTTATTTGTTGCGATAAATGCCAATACAATTTCTTCTTTGAACTGTCATTTATTATTTACAATTCTTAAGAAGCTTTATACATATCAAATTTAAAAGGTTGGCTATTTAAAATTATAAACAGTAGAAACACGTTTCGTACGAAAATGCCAGTAACGAAAGTCAGATAAATCGAAGTATATTGTATATATATAATATTGTAAGCACAATTATATACTTACTTTAATGATTTTATTAATTTTTTTTTTCTATTAAAACATAATAAAAATGGTTCAACGCCTATAATGAACATACTTTTAGGTTGTTTTTTTATTTGAAATAGTAGGTAACCAGTACCGGTTGCAAGTCAAATAATTACTCAGCTGAATCCTGTACAACACTTCCTGGTCATTCAATTAGAACCACATAGAAATTTTTGTGTTAAGCAGGGGATTCAAAGGTCATTATAAAATGAAAACTTTTATCTTATTGTTAGCAATAAAGAAGAAAGTAATGCTATTTTCTGAAAATAGACTTTAATGAACGTTATTTTCCACAAATACCACAAATATAAATTTAACAAAAACATTGAACTTAAAACAGTTTGACGGCTTTACAATTATAAAATATTTTTTTCAAAAAAAAAAATTCGTATATAAAAAAAGTGTTGTCCCATTGAGTTTTGTCGCAGCCAGTATCTACTGTATAACAATTATATACGAATGTGAGAATTTGCAAAGTAAATAAAAAATTACTTCATGTAAACGTATTATCTTGGGTTGGTAATAATTTCTTAACAATATAATATGAAGCAGTGAAGGACTATCCATAAACTACATACCTAACGCGTTTTCTGTACTTTTCGAACCCCTTCCCCTCTTGTGTAACTCTATTTATACTGCCTTATGTTATATTGGTCTAATATCACCGCATGATTGCCACACTCATAATGTAGATTCATCATTTATACATATTTTAGTTATTTTTATTGTTGTGCATGATAATATAAGGATGCCGATGTAAAAGTGCCCGAAAATAAGCGAAAACGGCTATTAACCATGCTGTAAATTAAAGATAAGGTGAGATTCGATAAATCGAAGCACGCCATCGAGATAAAACTTTTAGCGCAAACATTCGTTGTTCTTGTCTGACAAATGTCATTTCACGTTAACTCTCTCCCACTTTATTTCATCTTTAACAGCTAGCTGCTCTAAGCGGACACATTTGCATAGGCAGAATTAGATCATGATTTACAGAAAAAAGAGCTTTAATTTGATATATAAATAAAAAATCTGCATTATGAGTGTAGCAATCACGCGGTAGTATCTTATACCATATCCTTTAGCAGTACATAACATATCCTTCCCCTCTGACGGAGTATGTTACGTGGTTTATGAATGACCCGCGATCACTTATTTTTTCCAATTTGTATCCAGTTGCATAAAATTTAAATTTTAAAATTTGCTAAGGGACTACAATATAAGTACTTATCACAGCCGCAAATGACTATAGTACTTGATCCGACCTTAAATAAACAAAAAAAAAAAAAGGATTTATTTCATTTTTAAATTTGTCAATAGGCACTTAAATGTTTACGAGAATTTTTTTTAAACGTTTTTTGAATTAGTGTCTAAAAAGGCATTGTATTAAGATACTTACAACTGTCTTTGTTTTCAAAAGTGAAGATATCATTTAAAATTTCTTTGTTCACAAGAAAATTTTCCAATTTTTACTGTTCCTTTTGAAAACTGAAAAATCAACAAAATGAAAATGTCATTGGCGTGATCTTACTTGTATTTAGTATGAATTTAAAATTTTTAAATACATCACCACAAGTTTTGTTAATTACTCAATTTGTGGAGAAAGTTGTATTAAAAAAAAATTAATTTAAAAAGTAAATTTAAAAAAAATCATTTCGGACGCCTTTAGAAAACTATAACTCTCCGTTTCCTTTATTAAGACTTTAGGGATTGGTCTAAGAACAACTCTTTCGGTTTACAAATTTAATCTTTGGATACATTTTTAACTGAATTTAATATTTTTATTGAAAAACATTGTTTCACATTTTCTACTTAAGCATTCAATATTTTCCCACCATTTTTATTAATTTGTTGATATTAAAATGTCTTTTTTTCTAACTATAAGACAAACTCTAACTATAAGTAGATCTTAGTTAGTTTAGTTATGCACACACCCATACTCTTAAAATTAAGACAAACATAAATTATAAAAGTTGTTAAAAGTAAACATTTAATTAAAACCAGAAACTATCATTTCATTATTTATTGAAGCTTTTAAAACTATTAATCATAGAAAATACCAGAAAAAAAAACTAGAAATGAATAATCGATTTTGTTACTAATAACGAAATTGCCACGAGAATAACTTCCTGTTTAAATATTAAAGAAAAACTTTACCAACTATCAATCAATCAATATTGTCTTTTAATAATTTCAAAATAATTAATGATAAGCAGCGATAGCAATTCAGAAAAAATTTACACATAGAATTCAATTCAACGATACCGATTTGAAGCCAATTTTTAGTTGGAGTTGAACCAAATGATTATTGTTTGATCACATTAAATAAATTCAAGAGGGTGAGAGTCTGAAAATTTGTCATTTAAGAAAGTAATAACGATTTTTATAAAGTTGTTTTGAGTCATACAAATGATTTATTGAAAATATCCTTGTTAACTATACATAAATGGATGAAAGCATTTTAATAAGGATAATTTGATAGTAAGAGTAGAAATTTGTGTATATCAAATGAGTTTTCTGTTAAAGCTTTTAATGTCTTAAGCAAGGCCTTAAAATTTCTCGTAAACCAAGATAATAATTTCTTGTTGAAAGCCGTACCTAATATCATCAGTTATATCTCAGAAGCCCAACAACTATTGAGATTACGCATTTCGTCAACTATTCCTTTGTAACTTTCTTGTTCTAATCTAAAATCTTCCCTCGAACTTTTCCTTCTGCTGTGCTATTGCACAACTACTAACGCCAATCTGTTCATACGAACGCACGAAAATTAAGCCTTTGCATTATGAGAACAGTACGCGATTTTTAATGAAGCATTTGGTAGAATTCTTTTATGTTTTTAAACATACAAATTGTTCTTAAGAATTTGATTTTTCATCGGGTGGCTGTAAATCAAGGGCACATACTTGGGTGCAGTTGGTCTCTGTCTCGCTCGATGTGCGTTGGAAATTTAAATTATAATTTAGATTTGTCAAATCTACGTGCCGCGAATGGAAATATTTGATAATCTAAATATTTAATAATAAATATAGAAATCTAGAATTCTTTTGGAATATGAAAATTTCATGCAAATTTCTTGATAAGTCACGAGAAATACTGTAGTAAAAAAAATTTCAAAGAAATTAAGGTACATTAGACTTTAGACCTTTGATCGGAAAGAAAACTTTTTTAATATTAGAAATTTGATTTTCATACGTTGGATAATTGTGAAGGTGAATTCGATTATATGGCTTGTAACGTGGTTCTATTAAGTTCGTACGTGTGAAGTAAAGTAATCCATGTTTGAGACGAAGAAACACAGGAAGAAGGAAACGACAAAAATTTGGGAACTATTACGCATTGTTACGATAAATAAATTAGAAAAGTTTCTTTTGAAATAACTTCCTTAATTTGATTCGATTGAAATGAACGTATCAATTTTGGATTTTTCCGGGTTATAAAAAAAAATCTCTCTTGTGCTCTTAACTCTTATTTTTCAAGATCATCAATAGTTACATTACATATTGTGTTGGTATAGACACAAACAGGATTATTGATTCTTAAGGTTTTGTATCGTAGTCCTGTTATGAAAGTGAGGTTCACGCGGGTTCAAGAGGCTCTTCAAGTGGGTTGAAGCCAATTCAAGCAGTTTCAAGAAATTCAAGCAGAATAATAAAAACGTACACAGTGTGGGTATATGGAGAAGAAGTGGAAACCTTCAAACTTGACGACAAAATATTTTATTTAAAAAAAAAGTTGAAACTGGACGATTTTTGAGGGTTCTTTAAAATCTGCAATTACACATATTTTCAAATGTTATTGACTTACGATTTATTTGCGTTTGTTGGTATTCTTATCTTAAATGGTGACTTATTTTTATTTATATGGAAATCAATCGAGGAATAACTTTATTCGAGAAAGTACGCAAATACCATTCTCCGATTCCCTCGGGATCTTTAAAACGTTTCCCGGGATTATTATCATACATGTTGCTTGATGTATGATTCGCAACATTTTTTCATCCCTTAATCATATATTTTTATGATTTCCCTCAACTTTCCAAGACGTTGGCAATATTTACATTAAACTCTTGAAAATAAAAAAAAAAAATAATAAAAATGAATGCAGTTGTGTTTTTTTGTGATTATATATCTTGAGAACAATACTCATTCTATCTCGAATACTCACGAGATGCAAAATGAAAGATAATATTTAAGCTTTCAAATGAACCTCCATAAGGAACGTGGCTTGTGAACGAGGTCAGATAATAAATGTTTAAAAAACAACGAAAACTACGAGGAAGCCAATTTTAAAACCGGGAACATTTTCTCGTGGAAGAACGGGTTTAAATTTTGGTTAATTTTAAATTGATGGTAGCCAACTAGAAAAGTTTACTATACTTGACTTATTGATTGGAACACAAAGATTTTCATGGAAAATTTTTGGGATGTGCATTGTGCGCGCGCGAAAACTTTTTAACTGTTTTTCTTTGAAAGTGGCTTCATTTGTGCGAAAAAGAAATGAAGTGCGTGTTCGCACTGTGATGTTGGCGAATGTTGAAACATTAAAAAGCTCATAACGAGAAATGCTAAAAAGGAAAGTTGTTGGATTAAACGGGAAATTTGGACAAGAATTCGTATAAAAGAACTTTAAATTAATTTAAAAAGATATTTTTCTTCTCGACAAAGTCGTGGTTTAAATTCTTAAAATGTATTTTTGTTGAAGTTTAATAATCTAGATTCTATTTAATACGTCTTTTATTGTTTCTGGAAAAATCAAATATTATTTTAAGCCAAACTGAAATTTCTCTTTGTTTTTATAAGTTTCAATTTAATTTTTTACTAATTAAATTTTAAGGCTTAAAAACGTCGTAAAAAAGTATTTTACCAAAATTATTACCAAAATATCTTTTTGACATTAAATTCTTTTATACTAAGCCAATTGAATAAAAGTTTGTTGTTAAACGATTTTTTCGAAAATTACTTTTTTAAATGTTACAAAAAGTAATAAAACTATGATAATTACGGTTGAAATGTTATGGAGGATTGTCCTTAAAACCTGTTAAATTTTCAAATTATTCTATTTATCACTCTATTTGTTTCAAAGTAAATTATTTCGCATCAGAAGCACAATATAAATTAATGTAAATGAATGGTTGAATTGAATCAAATCCCTTTAGTTCACAGATTTATCTCTTGATTATATCAACATTTTTAAGTAGGTACTAGAGATTAAATTTGAAACGAAAGTTTCATTATTTTTTATAGGATTTTATTCTTTTTTTAATTTTCTTGTTTTCTGGAGAAATTCTAACGCAAAGAAGTAGGAGTGCTTTATGAAAATCTAGATACTGTAAAGTTTACGATGCTGCAAGCTTTTGTCAATTGAATAACTTAGTTTAAACCAGAAAACCTTTGATAAGAAAAAGACACATTCATGTTAAACTTATAATTTAGATCAACTCAGCATAAAAGTTAAAATCCTGTTAGTAAACATAACCACAAAAGAAAATGTTAAATTTCAAAACTCCTTAAAGGAACTTAAGGTAACATTTAGACTTGCTATCAGGTTTACTTACTTCATCCGTCAATTTATTGCTTGTTTGGAAATAACATCGATTAAATCTGAAAACGGGTGTTATAAATTCAAAAAATATTGCTACGAACAAAGACAGAGACAACAAACAGTTTGGGAAAGAGTGAACATTCGAGAGTTCTCGATTTCGATAATGAAATAGTTGAATTTGCTTTGTTGTCTCTAAACAATCTTGAAGCACTTGAAGTATTAAGGTGGTTCAACAATCGCAGTTTCTGGACTGTTCGAGAACACATGCTTTTGCCTATATAATGACACACATTATATCTACTCTGGATTACATTGGATCTACTCTGTGAATACAAGTGATTCTAGTGATTATTGGTACGAGCGATTCGAAAAGTGATTGAAATGTTGATGTTTGGAGTTTATCATTGTTTAGTCTTCATATTCGTTCGTTTTACGCCCAATTCTGATAAGCCGTTGCAAATCGTATGTATTCGTTACTGGGAAACGAATAGTACGTCTGATTCGAATAAGTATCGAAACGTTACTCCTGATTTTTTTTCGTAACTCGCATTCACCGTTCACCTAGGTGTTAGCTTGATTCGTTATACTAACGAATACTCTCAAACTTGTATAAAACTTCTCGTTAAAAGTTATTTTATTCAATGTAAATTTTACAAAATTTTAATAAACCAAACTTCTTTATTTATTTTAATTTATTGATAAACAATTTATCATAAACATCACTTTACTTCAATCACTTTTCGAGCTGTTCGTATCACTACTACTCGAAACACTTGAATTCATAGAATGAAAAAATCATTTGTGCGTCGTCTTTATGTAGGCAAACCATGTGTTCTCGAACAGTTCAGAAACTTTGATTGCCACACCTCCTAAAATCTTTCAAAATCGTTGGCCGTCAATAATGGGAGATTTAAATGTTCATTGTCAGAATATTCATTTCAGAAATTCCAAACTTCCAACAATATCGAATGTTCCATTCTTTTCCTTCGCTGTTCGTTGTCTTTGTCTTTGTTTGTTACAATGCATTTTTTTTCAAAAATCTACAAACTTCATATATACTTCTTTCGATGACAAATACTTTAATAATGTTTAGTAGAGATGCAACGGATAGTGATTTAGCCGAATACCGAATATTTGGCCGTTTCATTCCTGAGTAAATCGTATCAAGAGACGCATTATTTTTTATTAAAAAAAAAAATAACGGCAACCGAAATGTATTTTTAATTTACAAAAAATTCGCCTAGAACGAACACTAGATTCATATAAGTAGCGGTTTCTAAACTCCAAGCAGGTTCCTACTCGAGGAAAGTTTACTCAAATGCAGAAAAAATTGTTTTGATTCATCATAATTAATTCTCCCTAATTGATTTTCAATTTTAAATTGCAATTTAAATATATATAATTTCTAATTAAACATTTATTTTGTTATGATTTAGTATTCGGTATTCGGCCGAAAATTGTGTACTATTCGGCCGAATACCGAATATTAAAAAAAGCAGCCGAATAGACCGAATACCGAATAGTAGCCGAATATTCGTTGCATTTCTAATGTTTAGCTATGACAGAGTATGTAAGACTTCGAATTTAAGCTCATTCAAAACTGCTTGCTTTTTGGGGATATAGCTAATTATATAATTCATACAAAGTACTAAAACACAATTTACCGAATTTCTATGTGAATTTTAAATATTAAAATATGAAACATGCTAATGACGCTTATATAACCATGGTTAGGAATAATTCTTTTTCCATTTTAACGCTATGTTAATTTTTGCTTAGTAGTTAAATTCCGTTAGAATTGCATTTGCATAATATAAAGGGTGTAAAAAGATTCTAACAAAGTTTTTAGTTGATATCTTTAGTTGAAGCATCTTTAAACATCTTTATTTTACATCGAGAAATCAGAAAAAAAAACTGTATGTTAAAAGTTAGCTAATATTAAAACAAAATACATTTTTCAAAAAATTATCCTTTTGATTCTTGTTTTAACTCGAAAAATTTCATCAATATTTACCATTTAAGCACCGAAAAAAATTTATAATTATATTTTGATGCTTATTGAAGTTTAGTATAAAATTTTAAAGTTCAGATTATTAACGGTGGAAAATCACCCGAATAATAACGGATTATTGGATACAATTAATTTTTCGAGTTGGAATACAGATATATATCCAACCAAATCCACTTCAAGTAACCGAATCACGGGGAGATAATGAATTTTGTATTTTACAAAAAATCATTGTCTACGATTTTCTACTGTTAATGTCACTGATTTTTTTACAACAATGATTACTAGTTACTGATGCGACAATTTCAATTAAATGTTTTTGTTTAAAGACAATAGTTCAAATTCTCTTGCAAACTAATGTTTAATCAACGACGTCTCTTACACTCACATAAATAATAATATACGCGTAATTATTAATAATATTGCCACTGATGTTAAATTACGTAATAATATTAATTATATATTGTGTGTGATAATAATTGTTCAATTTTCCTATTAATTACAGAGTCTCTCTCCCGTGTTATATTTAGAGGTTTGTGTGAAAATATCGTGGATGAAAATGACAGGGTGGCAAACTGGCGAGATGGAGACGAGGGGATGAGGTTGACGGCGAGTCGGTTAAGTGACCTATATGTTCAATGAATATGTAAAGTACTCGTAAAACTTATGCAGAAGGAAGACAAGAGACCTTAGACAAGTCTCACATAAATGATAAAGGATAATTGCTAATGGGGTTTTGTGTGCGATCAATTATAGTCCTCTCCCGTTTATTTATTGGATTTACAATTGTTTCGGGTTGAAGATACACCCGAATTTGTCTTATTGTTGGAAAACATTTAGTCTTTGGAAAACACGTGTGGCTTGGACATTAATTAATGATTGTGAAAAGGTGGATGAGAAAATAGTTTCACTTCTATGAACATGTCGATCGTAATCATATTTATTTTCCGATCGTGAGACTAATTATCATAATTACAATTTCCATCAAGTCGTTATAAATAAGTGACACCAAACGTTTTTTTTTTTTTGTTATATACAAATCTTTACGAGACAAAGACTGTCTCGGTAAATAAATAATGATAAAATTGAAATAAGAAATGCTATTGAAAAATTTTAAAAGACAGTTTGAATAATAAAAAACAGAAAAAAATGTTTGGAAAATATCCAAGTTGATTTTTCACTTCCATATCAAACTATCACCACGTTATTAATTTTAAATATGCGATTCACGTTTTTTTCCTTCTTCTTCATATCACAGAAAAAAATTCTTATTAAAATTTTTTATTTATCATAAATATATATTTTTTATTACAAAAGGTAGATTTGATCACGTAGGTTAGGTATAGCGAGATTTCCTCCCCGAGCCCTTCGGGCACACCGGTATTGAGCCGCAAGGGAAAAATTACTTATTTCCCCAGTCGTTTATTAATGAAAACATTTTTTTATCCGGGAATTCTCAAAAAATTCCCGTTTTTTATTTGATTATTCGCGATTCCTGTGGAACGGGAATAACACGAGGTAGTATTAATTCGTACGATCCAAGAAAATAAAACTCATCAACAACACGTTCACTTCATGGTTGTCGTAGCCCAGAAGAGGGAAACGTCCTGGAATGCCAATAAGGACGTTGTTTGGAGGTTCATCCGTTTAATGCGCGTCTTGAAATATTATCAGTACAGTATTATTGTGTTATGAAAAGACACAGACCATAATCTCCGTTATATTATTTCTATGATGTGAAACAGGGGATGAGAAAAGATCTACTTGATATGAACAGGAATAAACCGAGATCATAATCGCGAAATATATATATATTATACGAGTAAAGGAACAACTAGCAGATGGAACGCAGCTGGATTAAGACAGCATTACAATGCATCTCCAAAAAAATAAGAAAAATCTTTTATAAAAAATAATTTCTTGAAAATTGCTACGCAATTGTATTTGATCTTCTATTACTATTTAAAATGATTCAGAACCAAGAACTGAGTTTAAACATACCCACCTATAAATGTAAATGAAACAAGAAAATTCGTATAACCTTGTCCAGGCTCCACCAAATGTTAGTTTCAAAACTTTTCTTTACGACTTTGCTTTTATTATATTATTATGTTTGTATTTTTAAGGACAACTTACACTTTTCTGAAATTGCTTTTTATACAGGTATGAATTTTTATTTTATATTGTATTATAGTTGACCAGAAGCCAGAAGTATTTATAGTTCCCTCAAATCCATCAATAGTATTAAGGTGTGATTTCAACTGAATAATTACTGAAGGGAATGTAAAATATAGGCGTTAAAGCGAAAGCGTTAATAATTGCAAACAAAAGGTATAGATACAATCACTATCTAGTTTGTAGCATCACCTAACATGAATTGATAAATGGTGCTACTACGCGTTCATGGTAATAGGGTGTAAATTTAGATGCAGTTCATATTTCAACCCAATACTGTATATCTGTGTGAATTTTAAACTCGTACCTGAGCTTTATCTGGTCATGGGATTTTCAGTTTTTGTTCCATAAATTTCTGTTAAATTTTGGCTAAAAACGATGCATTGATCCTCTCAGAAGATGATCGTCTTTAAAAGTTAACTGAAGATTATTCTCAATATAACTAAACCCACTGATTGTAAAGAAAATTAACAGAAAAATTAATAACACCATTAATACATAATTCTGAATTATTGATGGTTGAGAATAATTTTGAGGCGAGATATAACTAAGGGAAATCCCCCAAAAGTTGCATTTTAACATTCTTTTTTATGAAGAAATGGAAATATCTGACAGAAAAAAATTTACTAGAAAAAAGAAATTTACCTAAATTGACGATAGTGTTTAAGAAACGACAAAATCATTTAGAAATATAAAATTTTGTCAACCATATTGCGATGTAGGTTTAATAGAAAAATCTTCAAATACTATAAAGTTTACAAACAACAAGAAATAAGAGATGAGAAAACGAGTGGGGGAGAGAAGACTCAGACTCTGATCTTGTAACAATTAACATATTAAACGATACCATGTTTAAAATACGTTTGAGTGTAAATGTCAACAGTTAATAAGGGAAAAACCTTAAATAAACGTAAAAGAAAGTCTTTTTTATTCTGAAGAACTATTATCTTTTGAATATGATGGTTAAAAAGAGGAATTAATTGAAAAATGAGTTACTATATGGGTAGAGTTTGAGATTTAATAATTTTATTAATTAAAAAAATCCTTTAGAAGACTATGAAACAGATTTAAAAAATTAAATTTGTTCTAGTTGGGGTTCTAAATAGAAGGAGCTATTTAATTAATTGGAACACGTCATAACTAACTATTTAGAGTTAATAAAATTTATGTTTAAGTGAAACAAATATTTATTACACGGTTACTCTAAACCATTTGAAAAAACAGTGTTTGTTGCAAAGTGCTGAAATTAACCTGCATGTGAATGAGCTTGAAGAGAGAAGCCAAAGTTAAACAGTTCTTGTGTCTAAAAGCTCTTATATTTATTTACAGAAACCATATGTATAATTGTGTTGATACAAATTAGACAGAGACAGACAAGAGAGAGTTTGTGTGCATTGAAGAGAACTTGGAAAACACGATTTACATATAATGAATTACCGGGACTTATCAGGTTATACGATGCTGGAGCGAACAGGATAAACAAGTATAGTTTGCTCTAACAGTAATTTGCCTCTGGTTTATATTTTGGATACAAATAGGAAGTCGCTAAGAGCGACTGCATTGCTTGTACAAGATAATAATTTGCGAGTGCAACAATGTAAAAATGTACAAGACGACACAAGTTTGAATCGTAAAGATATGAAGGTTTTACGGAAACATAATATTTTTATTAACAGCGTCATAAACTTAAGTTATTTATAAGGGAAACATTCGTAGAATGGTATCCAAAAAGCGGCGTTATCTTACCGTAATGGACACAACTACCCGAGAATAAATTTTCTTAAGAACTCAAAAATCTTGTTCTTGTTCTTTGAAACTTGTAAACTTTTTCATTGAAACTGCAATGGTGAGATTTGCCGAGTAAAACTTGTTTGAACCGTAGTAAAAGCATGGCGTTCGTCAGAAAAAAAAAGTTTTCCAAACTCTCAAATATCGTTGAAGGTCTTATCGAATCGATATAACAAAAAAAAAGAGTAAAATATTGAACATGAAAAAAAAATCAAATTTATTGCTACGGATAATTTATTGGGCTATAAATAAGGGAGAATTAGCATAAAAAACTTAGATGTTATGAAGAGTTTGTCAAATTTATTAAGTCTTTTTCAATGACAGAGTTGGACTCGGAACGCAATATGCGATCGCTCGATTTATTATTGAAGAAGTATAAAAATTGGAAAATTAAATGGTTAAATATATGGTGGCGTTGTCGTTGAATAGTAGAGAATTCAATCTTTCATTCTTAACAGTACCGATTAAAAGCTTTTCTTCCGAGTAGAAATAATCAAGGTATTGTTTCCTCCAATGCTTAATCAGACTAATAGCTTCATTTCTTTATATTTTAATCAGAATTTATTCAAGCTAAGTATATAATTTTCTCGGGCATATTAATGTATTTCTTATCGAAAGAATGAAATGAAAAAAGTTAATTTATATTAAGCGAGTATTATTTTGCGTACTAGAATTGTTTTACCAGAAAAATGTACTACTTTCATACATAAATATAGGGGAAAAAATATTTTTTTAAAAAAGCAAAGAAAATAATTTGAAAAAAATTTTAATAAGCTTAAGCATACTCTTATAAGTACCTTTTTTAATTTTTTATTATTAGATTTTTTAATTAATTAACATTTTATTGTAGTTGTGAAATATTTATAACTGTGCCAATTTTGATTTTCATTCATCTGAGGCTTAAAGCGTTCAATCAGAGGGAAATTATTGGGAACTATTGTATATAATCACGGAAAATATCCAATTAACTTAATTTTTATTACTCCTCATATATTATGGCAGAAAACAGTTATAATTTAAATTCCGATACATAAAATTATTTTCACTTAATATTTCGCGAATATTTTTGTCTGTAAAAATAAATAACTAGAAAAAAACAAAGTTTTAATTTTTTTTTTACTATTTCATACGACAAAAAATGGATTGAGGATAGAAATCAAATGCTTTTTGGTCAAGTTAAAAATATGAAAGTATTTTTTTTTGTTTTTGTGGAAAAATGTTTTATGTAGTTTCCTTTATTATTTGTAATGTATAATTATATTTGCTCATTTTGTTCACTATTCAAGTCAATCCAATTTATAGCTAACAAAAATGTGTATTTAAAGTTTGAAATAGTAGCAAAGTTGGTTTCAAAACAATACACAAAGCTCAGATAATTATAAATTATTTTGAAAGCACCTTGTTGCCTAAAACTATTATATGTTATATTTTTATTTATTAAAATTATGTATTGCCTATGATTTCTAAGGTTTTATTTGTTAGTACTAGGCTGTTAAAAGCTTGTGACATTCTCTTGTAAAATTGTTTATATTGTTTTGTATTCTTACCAACAAAATATGTCTTTTAAGTACTTTATTAAGAATTCTAAAAGGTCAGTTCCAATTGAGATTATATGATATTCTGTAATTAAGTAATATTTTGCTAGAATTACGTTTAAATAGCAGAAATGTCAATAAAACCTTAGTAAATTAAAGGAGCCAAAAAAATTGCCAGAGTCATTCTGAAGGCTCAAAAAATGACTTTCAATATGATATGACTTGATTTTCAAGCTACTTGACATAAATTTAACAAAAGTCAAAAATTAAAGTCAAACTAATTTTAATACTCGCGATAATTGTCAATTCAAGCGAAGCACTGACCTTTTTATTATTTCATTTATAAGTCAAAATGAAAAGAACAGTTTATTTCAAAAATTCCAAACTACTTGACTTGATGTAATCTTATTAAAATAATCATTAAGTATATCTCTTAGTGTTTCATGTACTGATTGATTTTTATGATATTTCAGAAAGTATATTTTTCATTGAAGACACGTACGACACTTGTAGAATCAATATTTATTCTTTATGCTTAATATTAAACTCCATGCTTGTCTAAGATTAAAACCTTTTTTCATAAAAATTGTACCAGTCGTCCCAATTTTGATAGCTCAAAGATATTAAATTAAATTTGAAAATTTTGATAAATACTAAGACCGCTACTACTAAATGCTAAAGACGGTTAATTCCTAAAAACAGCAAATTTCGCCACGTAACCAAATGTTGATAATTTTCTTATTAATGAATTTGGCTACTAATATCCAGATAAGAAAATACAAAATCAATTAATTTTCCTAATCCCAATATTGTTTTTTGTTGTTGTTTTAAGTCGTTTTAACATCTAAAGCCATAACGACTGTATAAAAATAGAAAATGTTTGTTGGTCAAATTTATCTTAAGTCTAGGATCTTGAGTCTAAATTTAAATTGTGATCGAACCGAACAAGTACAAGTACTACAAGTATTAGTAGTTCAACAAGTACTACTTTACGCATGAACCGGAAAGACCAGTTGCTCTAACTACTTTGCCAATAGGTGGTTCTTTTAACTTTTGAACGGTTCAGTCAATGATTTTAAAATTTTCACAGTTGACTTAAGATAAAGAAACGCTATCATGAATTGTTATTTATTTATCATCATTTTGATTTACCTGCCAAACATCCTTAAAAGAGTTTGTTTTGCTATAAATAATGATTCTACTTCCATAGATTTTATTAATATTACTTTTTTAAAATATATGCTTATCAACAAATCTAAAAAAAGTAAAAACTAAGAAACCCTTTCGAAATTAGTTTATTGATGATATTATATTATATTATAAAATATTATTGCTTTTTTATTGAAGCAACTTAAGCTAGCTTTTTATGAGCTGTTGAATACGAATAACGACAACCAATAAGTTAATGACATGTTAGAAAATGAAAACTTCACTTATTTGTATAATACTTATTTTCTTTTTTAAAACAATAAAAACTTTTCATTTTCTTAATGGACTTATCAACATATAAAATTTGAAAGCGGTAAGAAAATACAATTTTAAAATAATAAAATGAATTTTTCTACAACTGGTTTTATAAAAGCAATCACATTTTGAACGATTGGTTTGTTAAAGATAAAAAATAAACATAGATCAATCATTTTTATAGTTGTCGTAAATCGTTATTTAAAAAAAGTTTTTAGAATAATATTGAAATAAAAATCGCTGATCCAAAATAAATAACTCATAGTTGTTCATGCAGTGATTTCCGTAGAGCTTTCAACGGAAGAATCAAAGTTGACCTTAATTTCAGTTGTAAAATAGTTACAATTTTTACTTTATTATATTGTGTTTTCGAAAAAATTCTAATTGGTATTGAAACCAATTTTGAAAATAAAATATTTCAATAAAAAAGTTGTAACGATTTGACGTTCGATTCATATAGTCTTCTTTTAATTTGCTTGTTAAGATAATTGGTAAGCTTTTCCCATTCAATAAATCGTAAACGAGAACCAATTAAAAAAAAGAAAAATTACAAATGAAATTTTATAACGATGATTTCTTAACTTGTTTAAGTTACATCCCATGTGTTGGTTTTTGTTTTTTGAAACTACTTTCTTACTTTGATTTTACAAAAGGAATATTGATTTTATTTAAAAAAAGCTCATATGTTCTTTTATCTATATCAAATTGATTTAGGTCTAAATTCTAAATCTCACCCCTGATAACGTCTTTGGGGAAATCTATTTATTCGTAGACTCGTTTTTTGAAAATATCTCATCAAGAGACAAAAATTCTTATTGTTAAGTTTATACGGGACATAATTCTATAAAATCTTTTTATTTTTTTCATTTAAATCACCATCAAGATTAAACGTTTTGAAATAGAGTCAGTTAGGCAAAAAGCTTGAAAAGCCAGACAAAAATTCAAAGTCACTGAAGCTTGATGTTTATTATATAAATTTACGAAAAAAAATTGCAGACAAAAAGCGTTAGGGATTATGCTTCATAGTGAAATTGATAGCCTTATCTTCATGTTAAGTTTTCCCTTGAGAGACCCTCTAGGTATTTTGAAAAAATTATTATATTTAGGTAAACTATAAGAACATTGACCATTATTCTAATAAAATCACAGCCATAAAAAATTTACAAACAATTATCATAATTGGTCTTTCGTTTTCTATAGATTCGCTCTACAACTTTGGAGCCACAATTTCTTAACTTTGGTTTACCAAAACTTTCTCTTCCAGGCCTTATTTATTTAAATGTTATACAAAGATTAAACACTTGAATATTTACTAAACAAATCTCTAACTTTCGCAAAGAAACTAAGCCTTGAATTTCCATTGTATTATTTCGGCCCTTAATTGAGTTTAAAAACCTAGTTATATAGAAATTTCCAAACTAAACGATAATAATTTCGTTGGAAACTTTAGATAATTATGCAAACCGTTTATTAGCTAGTAGATTTTTGAACGCAAATATTTTTCAATTAGAAAATTTTTCGAGAGCACTTATACTTTCATTTTACAAGAAACAGGATTTTATGAAGCTCGTAAAATGTATAAATTATAAAGTGGATGGGAATGGTTGACCAGTTCTGGAGGTTGTAGGGTGCGTGAAACAAAATTTATTTCGAAAGCAGGAATAATTTTTTCAAAGTAATTTTAGCTTTGACTGAATTAAATGGTACTCCTATACAAAATTTGTTAGTTTCAAAACAAAATACCAAACAATAATGAATCAATAAGAAGTGTCTCTCAAACTTCCTACACTAACTTCCAACAGGTGTCAATAAAAACCATAAGACGTATTGTGATAGGGAAGCTAAGAGGCTTCAAAGTCAATGTCCACCCCATTACAAATCAACTTTATTAATTCAACGCTCTAAGTTCATCGAACTCGATCCGATCAATTACAACTTAAAGATTTATTTTCTATACCTATTTCTATTATTTTTCTATTTAAACTAAAAAATCTATTTGAACACTATTTTTACAATTGTTGACAAATTGTTTAGTGTATTTTTGTACAGAAAAGAACATTTTCATTCGTTCATGTTATATTAAAAAAATTTAAGTCAAACGAATGGAAAGGGAACGAACAAATATTTGCATGTGTAATATACACATTGTACTTGTATACAGGGTGGTTCAATCATTGTTCTAAAAACAAACTTGTTTGAACGGAGGGATACGGACCATTTGCTCTACAAATAAGCCAAAATTCACTTTAAAATATCACATAAGGTATTTCAGAAGCTTGCAGTACTATAACAATGGCTGTTATAGTAGGGACCTATAAGAAAAGTAAATATTTTTATGCAGTATTTCAAACGATGTGTTCTAATGGTAGTTTACTTTCTTTTATGTACTACCATAATATAGTAAAGGAAGTACTGTAATCGAATTTTCGATTTTGAGGTTTAACTCGACGGAAATACTCGTTTTGAGGCCTCTTGAGTCCGAAAAAGTGGTTCTAAGAAAAACGTTTGTGTGACTGTGTATGTCAGCGATATCATATTTGAAAGTTTATCCGAATTTCACCAAACTTGGAATGTTGCCTTCATATTAATTGATTTTTAAGATTTTCCTATTTTATTTGAAAATGGCTCGAACTATTTTCTTTTCTTTTGCTTTAGGCGCATAAAAACTCATTAAAACCTAAACATTTTATTTAAATTTTTTTCTGGAGAAATTAAAATAAACAGGAGTCGGGGGTAAAAGATGGGAGTTTGTAAACACGGAGTTTATATACATACAGGGTGTATACACATAGTTCTGTTTATAGGTATAAATATTTATTGATCTATTTATATATATTAACTAAACGTTGGCTTTATTTATGTCTTTTTTAACAACGAGTTTCATATAAAAGAAAGTTTTGTAACGCGTCGCAGCAGATATTATTATGTATTATGAAAAATCATGAGCAAAATTTTTAAGATGCGTGTGCGACATTTATGAAGTCGTTTCGTGAAATTTCATAACCGTAACACTCTAAATGCTAGTATTTAAAGATTTCACCAAATATAAGATGCTGAGCTTTTGAAGAGTATATTCGTGAATAGTATAGTATCATATTTAACAATGATTTTTTACGGAAAACCTACAAGAATTCATCAGATAAATAGGAAATTGAAGACGTACAATTTATTTTAGTTAGTACTTATCTGCCAATGGTTACGCTAATTTGATTGAAAATTGAAGATTTACGAAATATTCTATTTTTAAAGCTTCAACTTAAGTGCAAAAAATTCGTGTATTTATTAAATAATATTTTAATCATATTTTTTGAAAAATTTTGTTAGAAATAAACTTGAACAACTCTAATTATTTATGATAAAAATCCATTTTGGTAAAGCATTTCAAATCCTAAAATATATGCTTGAAATTATTTTATACGACCCCTTAGCTGATTTTAAGGATCTGAAAAAATCCGAAAAATTTAAAACCTTTTTTTCCGTGTTTTTCCGGAAGTGGAACAAAAGCGAATTACGTTTACACGTCGATAGAATAAGATGGTATAAATATTGAATAAACCGAATATTTCACACTTAATCTCTAATGCTTTTCATTTCTTAAAACGTTTCACTTCTATCACTTATACGGGGCTGAACGCGCAATTTTTATATTTATTATATTATTAGAATCCTTATGGAAAATTTTTAAAATATATTATAGTTTGGTCCTGTTCTAGAATTTAAAAATTATAATGTTTAAGTTATGAATCTTAATTAGGTTATCCAAGGTTTTTTTTTTTTGAAAGCTCATCTGCTAAAAAACTAAAAAAGTAAATGGAAAACAATAGTCCCTAAAACCATGTCTCACTCCAAAAATGTTCTATAAAAATGTAAAAATCTTTATATCTGACAATTTTCTTGCTGGTCTTAAAACCTTCATCAATCCGCTATGATCCTTAATAAAGTGGTTTTAACTACTTTATCATATCACTTATCCTATTGTAGAACAACAAAATGGGATTACTTTTTATTTTTATCCAAGACCTCGTTGACAATTTCTACCACTAATTTTATAACCAAAGAATTGCAGGTTCAAGTACGTATGGAAACTATTACTTTACAGTAGGGGCGGCCAACCCAAATGAACTTACGGATCATTTTGAAAATTCACTATAAATAAACTTCACTATCCACTATAAAATTACTCTATTGCATCGATTATATTATAAGACGCATCCTAACTATTTCAAGCTAGAAATAAAAAATACCAGAATTAAGGTCAATCTGAATTAAACATGGCATGGAAGACTAGATATTTGCCGTATACGCCAGTAGTCCTGGGTTCGAATCACAATGAAAGCCAAAATCTTTTTCATGGATTTTCGGATTTGACGGTCGCTAATGACCATAGTAGTTGATGCGACCCTAAATAAACAACAAAAAAAATGATTATTCCTACTATTTTTTTCATGAAAAAATAAATATAGTTTGTGAAAGTGTTATGAATCTCGCAGGCCAAAAATTATTCAAGTCGGACCGCTAGTTAGCCACCTCTGCAGTAAAGCATAACTCTCTAAAATGAGACGTGTAGTTCTGAAGCAACCTTTACATTGAAGAAATTTCCTAGAATTTAATAAAAAAAACTCTTGTAGCTACTTATAAATTATACCGATAAATACATTTAAGTTCATCTTCTCTTATTAAAACTTCTTAATAAGTGAACGTGAACTATTCCAAGGTCTTCCTCAATGTTTAAAATGTGAGCGTTAATAACGAAAGTTTAGCCTTGGAATTTTGGATTATACCAAGCAATTTTTTGGTGCGTTTTAATTAAAAACGTTATGTTTATTTATAGTTGAATTAAGAATTCCCTGGTTTTTGTTGTAAGGGTGGTGTATGTGTAATTTGAACATAAGGGATGTATTCAGTTTCTAGCTGGGGTCTTAATTTCGTTGAAAATGTTTTGAATTGATTGTGAAATTCGGGGTGGTTGGTGTGAGGAGCTGATCCCTGATTGAAATAATTTGAATCGTAAGGAATTGTCTCTTTGCAACTCATCAGATCGTTTTCCAAAAAGGTAACAATCACACATGCCCACAAACAAGAACACGGTAATACGGGAGCACGGGACTAACGGGAGTACGAACGCACATCGCGTTAGGTTTCTTCAACTCGTAACGTACCGTAGCGCGTTGTAGAAGTTCTTAGGCGGGCGGTACACATCGTAGTTTCAGTGAGAAGTTGGACAAGGGCGGCGATACATTTTGTAAGTGGTGTCCATCTCACTCTAGTTGCCACGATTGGTGTTTGGAACTTGCGACCGCGTATATGCCTCGCGCATTTTCCACGCTTTCCCGTGTGTATGTTCCTTGGTGAAAATCAATATTCCGGGAGGGCGGCTCGGACTTTCCCCCGTAACGACGCGGCCGTAGCACGGCTGCGCTACAAAACGAGCTGCACGTTGTAGCCCTCTGGCCCTCTCAGTCGCCCGGTAACTGTCACCCTCACAGTTTGCTACAAATACTAACCGGTTAAATTTTTAACTCTCACACACACTAACAAATACATGATACACACTCTATATACATATATATTTAATAAATATAATACCACACACTCAATCGAACTAAAATTCAAACCGGACCACATTTGTCCAATTAAAAACTTTTTTATGTGTCAAATTTAACAAATTATATTTAGATAAATATTTATTAAAAATTAAAATAAAAAAAAAGTTTCAAAAAGAATTCAACTAAGTTCTTTTAAAATTTAATTTTACACTTTATTTTTGATAAAAAAAAAGTAAAAATTGTTTTCGTCACAAATCGCTGAGAAAACTAAAAACATAATATATATTTTTGAAAATTATTTTTCCGGAAAAAAAAAACGTGCGCTTCACTCAAAATATTGCAACAGGACAATCGTGCGCCCTTAGATCACTTGTAGGGTTGGTTTCGATTCTTGAGTTTTGTCACGTTGGAGGGAAGGCGTATGGATTGGAAGTTGGTTTCAGTTTAGGAGTCGATGATCCAAATTTGGTGCGAGCGGGTGACGTGAATCAGTGATCGATGATCGATGAAATTTTTTCGAAATTCAATCCAAAATTAGTAGGTTAGCTTTAAAAAAAATGGTGGTTGGATTTTATATGTAATTACTAATTTTTTTACTTCATTCAAACTTAATGTTTAAATTTTCCCAAACTTAAATATTTCATGTTTTTTTCCAGTTATTTTCGTATTAAGATTTTTGATAAAAAATATCGAATTATTGTATGTTTGTCGCTAATTCGTAAGAAGAAAATAATTATAAAAAACTACTCTAAAAAAATTGTAGTATAAACTAAAATTTTTGTCAAAAATATTATAATCTCTTAATCAAATCAGTGTCTTGTTCTTGCCGTTTGTATAATGTATTTATAAAATAAAAAAAAAATAATCCCCAAATCATAAAAGTTTGTGTCAATTTTTCGTGAGTGATATTTAAAAAAAATGTCATTGTAAGCTTAAAATAGTGAAAATACGTGTTGTGGGGAAATTTCAAGTTGATGTCGATTGATTGAAAGGCCTCTGAACTTTTGGGTTGGATTTGATCTTTAATCGCATATCGTACCACCCAAATAAAAACCCTTAAACCATTGAAAAACACAACAAATTTGTCAAATGGAGGCGATTTGGATTCGAGCAATCTTACGGTTTTCGTCACCGAAAACGAGGTCAGTCATTTTCATGTTGTGATCAATCAAAAATCAACCCCGCGTGAATGGCGTGCGTGTTTCCGACCAATTGGTACACAAAACACAAAACCACCGACAAGTCAATCTCTTCTTGGCCACCTGTATGCAAATTTTATATACCTTAACGTTCCTGACTTTAATTAAAAATATAATTAGCAGTCTTTTTCAATCTTTTCGCATCGTAATTAAATTCTTTCAATCTTGCCATTTTTGCTCATTACACCAATTTTATCGAAACACTTTCACCTCGGTTTTATATAAAAAGGCGTTAAGTCAGTTAACAACTGTAAAAACTAAGCTAAAAATCTTTGACTTTTCACATAAATTTCATCATAATTAATGCATTTTTAAAGTAGAACATTTGTTCCCTATGGAATTCCTCAATCGTACAGGTGTGTCATTTTTAGATCAATACCCAAATGCTTTTTCTTTTACTTCTAAATAAAATTGCAAATTCGTGTCGGGAGAATTGGAAGGGTTGAAAGCACGTAATATCCCATGTTGTTTTGCTACCAATTGGTTTTCGTTTCCAACTCTATATGTATTGTTGTTGGTTCGTCTCTTTCCTTTTGCTCCATGTTTATATATAAAAAATCATTGTTTATACCTACAGACCAAGGTATAATTGCATGATAAAAATCAAAATTTCCTGGTTTGCGTGAGAATTAAAAAAAAAAAACAAAATGATTGACATTAAAACCATATGTGATAAAAGTTTCCAATATTCAACCAATTTTATAAAATTTTTTTACCTAAAAAAAGCTTTAACCTACGATATCAACACTAGCAAAAAACCAAGAACTAATTGTTTCAAATTGAAAAAATATAGATTGTAAACGTAAACTTTTGCCTTTAGTATTTATTTTAATTAGTTAAATATTCATTTGACATGTAAAACTTGGAATCCGTTGGTAGTTTGAGTTTTTCAGTTAACAATTCGATTTTAAACACTTCCTTTTTAAATAGTTGGAGAGATTGTATCTAGAGACTTATTAATACTGGCATTACAAACTCTAATTAATACAATTATTATGCAAATATAGGGAAACTTGATAAAAGCTTTTCAACTAGTTGTCTTGTTACGTGTTTTTCACTTTAAATATCAAGTGTATCTGGAATTTTCTTGAGCGTAACTTTATTAATATTTAAAAGAAGATACTTTGATAATTTGATTCTTAATAAGGTTTTCAATCGAACTGATTTGATTAAGTAATAAAAGTATTTTATATTTGTAACTCGTTGCTTTGAAGCACAAGTAGATAATTGAAGACTTTCTTACTGTGCAATTGAATATTTATATTGAAAGCTTTGATTGACTCAAAATTAATTTAATGAATTATTATATTCATAAAAGTTAGACGTCAGAATAGCTTTTAACTTGTTTAACGATGTAATAGAACATGTATTATTAATTGAAAATTCCTTGAACTACTTTCTTAGGTTTGTTAAGAAATCTCAAACTTCCAACTTCCCAACAATCAAAATTCCGATAGTGTAAATTGTTTACAAAACGTTTATTAAAAAAAGTTTTTCTTTACTTATTAAGTTTTAGAAGTACTCCGCGATTACATCTACGTAAAATAGTATTGGTTTATATTGAATATACAAAGTAAAGTTTACTCGATTAGTTATATTTATGAGTAAGGTAAATAGTTAAAGAAGTTTCATATTTTCAAAACAAAAATCTTCATATCAAGCGCTTACTAATTTGGTATACGTTTCTAATAGTTCTGGCAAACTATCAGTAGTTGAAATAAGAGGTTTAAGTCACATCTTTCAAATAGAAGTTTTAACACGCGGCTTACTAGTACTAGGCTTACTAGTATAATACTACTATGATCATGATCTTATTTTGTTGCACATATTTTAGCAAGATGAAAATCTTCTTCTCTTATACATATCTTATTCATTTTCACACTAAACATACCAAAACAGGACTAAGAACGAAAATAGCAAGAAAAAAAAATCCTTTTGATATCATTTTAATACAAAAGTCATAAATAATATAAAAGTCAAGCCTCTTAATAAGAAGTTAAAAGAAAGTTTCGCGAGTTTTATAGGAGAAAATTTGAATTTGAAGAACATGTTTAGTTTTTGTTTCAGTTTATAAAAATCAAAGTTTTATAAACAAGCTTTAGTTAATTTCATATAAATAACTTAGACAAAACTACCGTTTAAAAGTAAATTCAAGGTTTGTAAAAGCTAACTTAAATAGGTGGAAACCTTTATCATCAAACAAAAAAAGGTGATTAATTCTCCAGTAAAAAATTTACCAGGATAATAATGGTTGCGCCAATCATACTTGTTCCCAGAAAAATTCCTCGAGTATTTAATAAAATACAAAGAGATGAACCAAAGGCCAACACATAACCCAAACCTTTCCTCCAATAATAGCATGAATGAAATCCCTTGTAAATACCAAGTGAGCTATTTGTAAAAATTTCAAAACTGCAAATAGTATTTAATTAAACAATTAAAAATTTCACCAAACTTTCCCTCGGGATGAATTTTCATTCCGATAATATTCGGAGGCGGATCACGAGAAATTATTTTGGTAGACATTTTCTTTTTCAGAATATAAGGATTGTTTGGCTTCAGATACTATATAAATTTATATATATGTATTTATATACATAATAAATAGACAATGAGACACTCAAAGCTCATTTCTTTCTTATTCTTTTCCATTCATTATCACTCGACTTACGTCCAAAGCTCTCTATAATTGGGACAACAAGTGTCAAATTTTTTTCAACTGCCTCTTCACAACAAAACAATTTACTCAAAAAAAGCAGCTCATTCCATTGAGTTGTTTAAACAAAAAAAATCCATTTGCACTTAATTTTGATATCACGAACGACAAAAAAAAAAACTCTTTTTATCGTTCAAAAAAAAAAAAACGAAGCGATAGTAATATAGCTTGAATTTATAAGGACATTAAACATTAACGATAAACTGAGACAAAAATATCACATCAAAAAGGAATTAGATGAAAATAAGCATTAAAGTAGGAATTTAAAAAATTTAAAACTATTTTTTAAATAGAGATTATATTTGTTTGAAGCTTATTTGTTCATGGAAAGAATTTTAATGTAATTTCCGAGTGTTAAATAATTACATACAAACTTGATGTATGGTAACGGGGTTTATGGTAGGTATGGAGAGCCGACGAGAGGTTCATAGGGAAAACTATTATAATCATTTGGTTCAAGTATAACACAACAAGCTTAAACGAGCTTAAATAGAGTTGACCCATTTGTGAGGCTTTTATTTTATATAACATGACCAAATATAAATGTTGTTGGGTGTTAATTATTGAGGTATTTTATAATTAAATGGAAAATCTCAACATTCGATTTTCAATAGTTGATAGTTCAACGAACGATATTCAAAGAAAAATGACATTATTAATTTTTAATGAATTCTCTTTTTTTCATTCAATGTTATATAGTAAAGGAAATCTTTTAAACTGGTCGAATATTCGATTTTCCACCACGTTTTGAGCATTTTAAGTGCAGAAAGTTGTTTTTAGAAAAAAATGTCTTTATGTGTCTATGTGAAGTATCAAAAGCTTTAACCGAAATTCACCGAACTACAAATGTTGCCTTATATTTCATCTTATTTTTTTTTGTACTGCTAAGCTTTTGGTTGAAATCGGTACACAGGAAGCTCCACTTTATTCTACGGTTTTTTTGAGTTGTTTAAAGTTTTTTTTTTCAAAAACGGCTCCAACGAGTGTCTTTAAACTTGATATGGTTATTAGGCCCATCAAAGACGAAAATTGAACCGTTTTCCTAGAAAAATACAAATACAAGGAGTGCTGGGGCGAGGTTGGGAGTTTATAAATACATGAAGGCTGTCTTCGTTGTTGTAGTTGTATTTGTATAGATATTGATAACCTATTAAATTTGTATTTTTTTATCCAAAAGTGGGCTTTATTTATGTTATTTTAACCAGCAGCGAGATTCATGTTAAAGAAAGTTCTGTGACGCGTCGCAGCATTAAAACTAGTGTTTTAATGTAATACAAAACCACAGTTAATAAGAAATACGTTTTAACTATGCATTTTTCAGTCAATCATTAAATTTATCGGGCCACCTATTGGCGCAGTGGCAAGAGCATTAATTCTCTCCACTTCATGCGTCAAGTGGTTCTGGGTTCGATCCACATTGAATCCTAGACTTAAGATTCTAGACCTAAGATATACTTGACCAACAGAAAGTTTCTGTGTTTAGACCGTCGTGATATGACCTTAGCTGTTAAAGCGACTTAAAACAACCAAAAAAAAAAAAAAATTAAATTAATCCATTTATTAATTATTATGGTTCTTTTAATCTAAAACAAAATCATGCATACAAATTGCCTGTCTGATTTGACACCAAGAAAAACTTTTATGAAATTTTAAATTAAGTTTAAATTATCATTTATAAATACGAGACCGACATATTAGGGTTAATTTAGGCTTTCTTAGCTGTTATAATAATTAACTAATCTATTTAAATTAACTAATTTGACTCGAAATCAAGGGAATGGAGCAATTTGAAAATTACCTGAGTGAATGCTTGTGATGAATTGTACTTTTCCGCAGTATGACTAAAATAAAAAATATCGCTAGAGATTAAATTTTCGAGGAAAATAGTTATAAATTTTCAAGATATTTAAGAGGCTTTTTCTAAGTTTTAATATGAAAAGTTTAATTGAATTTCATTTAGAGGAAAAAAATAATCCGGAAGAGCAAGAAATGCGCTTTAAACTCGCTCACTTTAAATGCTTACTTGAAGAAAACTTGTTGGGCTTCGTCGCATTATTCAAGCCCTTACTCAAGCGACAGCTGGAAAACTCAAGCGTTCAAAATTGAAAAAAAAATAATCATTGGAATAATCTGGTCTTGAGAATGTTACTTTTACAATTGTGTATTTTTTTTTTCAAAGAACCAGTTTCAAAGACTAAGAAAGGCGCCTCGCGAGCTTCCAATAAAAGTGCTGACACGCACAGTTTCACGCGATTCCATGAAACAAATTTCTATATTTTTTGTTTTGTTTTATTTGGGCATAAGCACACGCACTTCAAATAATCAAAGCTCAGATGGAACAAAATGTTATTTCGGTTGTAGGTTTTTTGAAGCATTAAAAATAAACTGGTCGGGAGATGGAAGGAGTTTTTAATCGAAATCGATTGATTGTATCGGGAAACGAATTAATTTTAAATGCCACAAAAAGAGCAGTTCATCGTCTATGTATAAATTCGTTGAAAAAATAAACTAATATTTACCCATAGAACGAAAATAAATTTTCCTCGATAAATAACCTCCCTTCATACATAATTAAAGCTGCCTTGAAAGCTTTTAATTATCAAAATTAAACATATTTTTCTCCAATTAATGCTCTCAAAAGATAATTAAACTTAAATGGCAGAGAAATCTGAATCTAAAGCTTCAATCAGTCACACCAATTGGTCGTTGGTCAATACAATTTCGATTCTGTTTGATGATAATTTAGCTTTGATCGCCACAGTTCCCTTTTCCTGATTTCAACTATAAAGTCTTTGAAAGGCCGAGAACCTGCTATTGGTTTCTTATTTTATATTTCAGTAAATGAAGACCATAAATAAATAAGTTTTAAAGTAGCTTACGGCTTTTTTCGTGGTTCTTATTTAGAGTTTCGCAGCACAGAGGATTTAACGGCGGAAGATCTCTTTTACGTGACACTTTTTCGGTTAAATTAACATCGGTCTACTCCGTCAGATAGAATATGCAATCTGCACGTTCAAGATTTCTTCTTTTGAGTATATGTCAGTCTTTTATGCAACATGAATACAACCACGTTCATTCATATATACAGATGTCAGAAAGGTCAAAACGAGAAAGATTTTTCAATACGAAATTGAAAATCTATCAACTCGACCACAATAACATGGAAACCTCAGTAAAAAGATCGAATAATAAATTCAATAAGTCTTTGGACCTAAAAATAGAAGTCAAGCTTTGATAATTTTTTTATTAAATTTTTTTTAAATATAAAATTTCGTTTAGGATGAACTAAGTAGTGACCTAACCTTAGGAAAAAGAAACAGTTGACGTATTTATTCTACACATTATCTTTTTATTGGAAAAAATGAAGAACAAATGGCTTTTGTTGAAGCCATTAGGTAATTGAACTTCTTATAACAATCACTTTTTATCTTTTTAAAGTTCATAGGTAAAGAATAAAACGGAAAATGACAGTATTAAAATTGATTCAAAAGATTATTCATTTAAATATGACAATACCAGAAAATGTCTGGTCATTACATAATTTTCAGCACTTGTGCTTTTCTATTTTCATGTTTTAATTTTTAATTAAAATTAAAATTGTTGGATAAATGTAAATAAAATTAATATTTATTGTATATATTACAGAAAAATATTACCGCAAGTGTTAATTAAAAGTGTTATATATTAATATAAATTTTCTCTATTTCAGGCGGTTATTATACAAAACGCTGATTATTCTATTAATTTTATAATTTAAAATTATTAATTATACAATGTAAATTTAAAACAATGTTAAATTAAAATGTGTTGATAATTTTTTTTGATTTAATGGCATAAAGAAATTAATATTAATAAGCTTTTACTGATGAAAAATTCAAATTTTGAATATTTGTGTTTAATATTCATCTGTAAAATTTTAAATTTTTAGAGATGGGTATCCCAAAATTAATCTTTGTTAAAACTATTAAAAAATGTTTTTTAACTTCACATTAAATATCTCTATAGTTAATGAATATTGATAAGTATAGGTGACAAAAATGTATTTTTTTATGCTTTAATGCTAAAACGGGTGACTGATCAAAATTTTCACTTTACGACACAACAAATAGCTTTCTGGTTTAATTATTTTGTTCGGTAAAAGTTTTATAAGTACCTTAATGTTTTTTTAAAAACTAACGATGCGTCACGTCTATACTTTTTGAGATTAGTACCTAAGTAACAATTTGTAAAGCTTATACCTTGTAGAGGATATAATCTTCATGTTTCAATAATAATGATAGTTAGAGAGGAATACATTTTCTTGATACTGTAATAGGTTTTGTCTTTCATTTATAGTATGAGTCTTGATTTATTCGATGTGACTATTACAGAGGTTAAAATTACTTTAGATTTCGGATTATAGTATTTTAATTTTCTAACCATAAGTATGGGTTCAATCTATGGTGCTTCCTTTATTCTTAATAAAATAAACATTAAGAAAACTAACGATAAAATCAATTTTTTTATGGGTTTTATTTGTTTGTTTCTTATACACTGGGTACTGTAGCAAGATGCACTTAAAGTATTTTCTAATATAATTTAGCCTGTTTACAAATTTTAATAAAAATTAACAGAAAAATCAATAATATTGTTTAGAGCACATTCGTGAACTTTTTAAGGTTGAAAATAATTCTGTACTAAGATATAAGTAAAAGAAATCATACAAATTTTAACAAAGGTTCTTATGGAGAAAAAGAAATATCCGACAAAAAAAATTCACTCCGAAGAAACAAATTTACAGAAAACGACAAAACTATATAGACAAAAAAATAAGTTGAAGATTTTTATTTTGGCAGAGGCTATCGCGGTGTATATTTAATAAAAAATGTTTTTCAAATGGTTACTAGAAAGTTGACATACGAGGAGAGAACAGAGTAGAAAATGAGTGGAAGAGAGAAGGCATGAACTCTGATCTAAGAACATTTTACATAATTAAGCCGAAAGTTAGATGTTTTTGAGCGGATATGTCAACAGCTGATGAGGGATCAACGTAAAGCTTATAATGACCATTTTATTTAAATTTACCAAACACTTAAAATGAGTCAATGTTGCTTTTTCCAACAAATCTTATGAGCGAAGAATAGCTACAAAAACTTTAGCAGCAAAAGTACACAAGAAAAACCAATTTTAACACAACGTTTATGAAATAAGGGCTAATACTAAATTGTGTACGTATATAAAGTTATGGCAGTTCTTATTTTAAAATTAGTAAAATATGGGATAGTAACGTCTACGTAATATTATGAAATATTGAAAGTTGTATATGTATTGTACATACTGTATCATAAAATAGAGCAGTTCAAACACAAAACTATATTCTCGTGGGTGGTTCTTTACAATCCCTTAATCATGCTTTTCATAAGTAAGAACTTTCAGCCAATACTCATATCTTTATACGAGTATAACCTTAATAAAATAGTGACAGTTTTACGATCTTAAAAAGTGTATCTTGTGGGGTGAAAAAGTATAAAAATTTAAACTAAATTTAATAGAAATTTTGTTTCGTACTCTTATACGGTAACATTGTGATGAGCTTAAATATATTAAAGCTTTATTTTCTATGATTCTATATGAACTCTATCTTTTGTATCACCGACTGCTTTAACCTCAGAATAGCTACCTTAAGCTACCTAAATTTTTTTCAAGATTTTGTGTTGATTTTAGTTGATTTCTGAATTGTATTCTGCCATTTTATTTTCTTATTAAAATTTGTTTTCTTTATTTACATCATTAAGGTCAAGTGCTTTGTTTTACTATTGCTTTTATCTGGTGTTATTTTGTTCATGTAAATTATTACCAATATAAAATAGTATATTTACTCAGGATTGGAATTCTAAAGTATAAAAATTAAAAGAAAGACTGAAAGATTTATCAGTCGCTAATGACCCAGATGTTGAAGCGACTTTATATAAAGAAATTTAAAAAAAAAAGAAAGACTGTCTTTGTAAAGTTGTCATTAGTATGAAAAATTAAATTATTTCTGTTTATTAATAATTTATAATTGTTCGTTTAGAAATATGAAATATTAAATATAAATACTTTTATACAAACTTTTCGTCAATTGTGTAACTTGGTTGTGAAAAGATTGGTTTATATTTTGAAACTCCTGAAACAAATTAAAATGAGATACATTTTTGGCTAATCATAAGACACAGACAAGACTCATGGTAAAACATTTAAATTATTTTTTCTTTAAAGGATAAAGTAGGTAACTACTGCAGTTAGAGAAGAATTTTATCTTCTCCATAACTGCACTTGGAATAAAAAACTGTAAAAAGAGCGCAAATATTTTATATGTAAACGTACCGTAATATCGATATTTTGTTATAAGAATTTTAACATCAATATTGGTATTCAAAAATATATCGATATTTCTTTTTGCATTTTCGACATCCCTATGTTGGTCAATCCCAAAAAAACAGATTTACTAATGTTTCTTGTTTGATTTAAAAAAAAAACTGTTGATTGTAGTATCTTGGTAGTATTTCTAACCGAATGGATTTATTTTATTGTTCTTTACAGTTCTTGGTTTATGGTGGCGACATTAAATTTATGTATGCATTCATTTTGAAAAATTAAATTGTTTTTATTTGTGTTACAATTTAAAAGCAAAATCCAATTCGAAAAGAGAAATTTGAAAACCCCATTTATATTTTATTCTATTTGAATCCATACTTCATGTAATCTTTTAATGAAAACTTTGATAATTTTAAATGAAAAAATTAAAATTTTAAATACAATTTTTCCGTGAATTTAAACTTTTTCAAAACTTCTATGCTCCAACTTGAATTAACTAATTGAATTTATATCTAATTAGTAAAGTATATTTTTCTAATTACCAAATTAATTTGTTATTTTTCAAACCTTGTATAAACATTTAATTGAGTTAATCAAAATGTGTACGTAGTTTCTAATAACATAATAATAGATGCCAAATAACTTTGATGTCACATTAAAATCATACCAACAAATAGTTTTTTTCTTCAATTCAAGTTTTGATTCCTCTATAAAAGGTGGCTCTCGGCACGTAAACACGCACACTCTCGTCAAATTTGTGCCAAGATGTGTCACAAGTTCATATTATAATCTGTTTAATTATTTTCTCTGCCTTCAATTAGTCCCTTTACGTTTCCCACACACTGTTCATTTTCCCAGGCAATCTAAAAGATGCTTCTCCAGCCTCCATCCCTCGAAAGCTCACCGCCTCGCCCTTAAAGTGTATATTCGTGCGAGTACTCGACTCTTATTCACGCTTCGCCTCGCAACTTTTCACTGAGTCGCACAAAACTTTCTCCATGCGAGACATTTATTTATTTTTATTTAAATAACCTGAAAACACAAATTCGACATCTGGCAGTTCTGTTTTTTCTATGTTTTAGAAAAACATTACTTATACAAACGCTTTTAAAATAAGATAATTGAGAAAAATAAATCGATTTTATATGTAGCGTATGTTAAAATTACAACAGCATCTACTTGTTATTTTTATGAATATAACTGCTATATATCCTGAAGGATATTATTAAACATGAAAAAAGAGCAAAAGAAGCAAGAAAATTGTGCTGTAATACAAATGAGAAAGTTGTTCCGACATTTTCTTATTCTATAAATTAGATGCAGTTGAAGTACACGTGTTAACTTACATACATACGTCCATTATACCATCTACTACTACTTCTTTGAATTAAATGGTGCATTCATAGAATCGTCATTTTTTAAAACACGTGAGCGAGATTCTGCAATGCGGCACCACAGCCTTACTCACAAAGATATATTCACGTCTTTGTGTCCATTTTTTCGCGTCTGTTATTGTTGCAATCTATTTTAATGCTCGAATTGCATGATATAAAATATCAATTTTTAAAAATTCTATTAAATCCGGCCATTTTGTTGAGGGCCATACAGCATTTATCTCGGCTGTCCGGTTCAATTACTGACAGAACTCAATGATAATCAATAACGTCCTTATATCAGGATGGGCATCAAACAGCGATTGTATTCTAATTCCCAGAGCTCGCCTCAAATTAATTACTAAATAGAATATATTGTTCGACACACTCATCCTGAGCTTACATGGCCAGCTTTATCAAACTATCCATTTCGTATATTTACCTTGTATCTAATCTTGGTCAGGCTTTAATCATCAATATTATTTATTCAAGCCAGCATCGATTGTAAACCAAGACACGTTCATCAATTTTTCAGCGGCGTTAAATTTCAAATTGTCTTGCAAATGGGTTTTGATATGTGGAAAAATGCATACAGGATTACGTTACTCGTGAGTAGTCAAAGGATCATCTCGCTCATTGTTTAACTAGAAGATAATAGTCTGCCGCGTTCGACCTTTATGAAACGATCGTGTTACAAAGTTAAAAAAAAGGAAACAAACAAATTAAATAGGTGATGGAAATGATGTAGAATGTGATCGGAGTTGCTCCGAAACAAAAAGAAAATACGCTTGTTATAAATATCGAATAACTGTTCAAATATTTTCGTCGGTGGGTGATAAAAGCTCCTGTTCTTTTATTCTACGATATTGTAAGCTTTGGATAGCTTTTCGCCTCGAAAAATAAAATATAAACAGTTTTTTATCAATATCATCGTTAAAAATGGGTTTGGAAGGACAAGGACACGCCACTTTAAGACTTAATGAAGCATCAAAACGTTTGTTTGTGCGAGATTCGCAAGAAAAATGGTGTATATGGGAAATCGATAAAGTATAAACACGGGAATGTTGAGAGTTTGCAATTGATTTCGACTCGCATTTACTTGCGATTTACTTTGGTTTGCGTGCAGATATTCTCATTTAGCAATGCCTTGTGGTTAATTGCCATTAAATGTACAACTATAGAAACGAAGAGATTCTATAACAATACGATCAAAGTTTTGCTTTAAGCTCCAGACTTATAAAATTATAAAAACCTTTTACAAAATGTTTTTTTTTTTTTTTTTTGAAGGGAGGCAAGAGGTAAATATGAGAGAATATAATATAAATAGTATGGAGAACTATTTGCGTTGTTGTGAGCTTAAATAATTTCAAGTTTGCTTTGTGGAGAGTTTGCCATTAAAAACTGTTTCTTTTTTCTGTGTTGATTATAAAAGGAATTTCACTAAATAAACTCTTACTTAAATTGTTTGAAAAATTGAGTTTACTTTAATATTTGATTTGGTTTAATAATTTATTTAATCAAAAAGCATTTGCAGTCTTAAAAAATAAAATTTCCTCCTTTTTAAATAATATCGCTCTTATATAATAATATAACAGAACTAAAAAAAATTTATTTGTGAATTTTAAATTTTATAGTTGTGGAAAAAATTGGCTTTTACTTTTCTTTTTGCATTCTCTGTGATTGCTTATATGTTTTAAAGTTCTAAAAGTAAAAAAAGTTCTTAAAAATTGAAACAATGTCTCTCTGTAAAAAAATTTGACCTCAAAAAGTAACACAGATTACAAATTCATGCCTTTGTCTTGCATTTAATAAAAAAATAAAAACATTAAGAGTCTATAATTGGATATAATTCTCCATATGTCCAGAATTCCTTATTTAAAGCCTATGATCAAACCAAATGTGGATTTACACAAGTGAAATTTAAGGGTTTATGAGAAATGCAGGATGAAAAGTTGAAATATATATATATATATATATATATATATATATATTTCTTAAAGGGTTTCAAACAAGTAAAGGACGTTTTGTGATACTTGAGAGGGACATCGTTTCAGAACGTGGATCTGAAAATGTCTTCGGAAAATCAAATTTAACAAGCAACCATATCATATCACTAAAATAAAAATCCTAACAAAAGAACTTGCAAAGAACCTTCTATCCAATAAAATAGACAATTCCTTAAAGGAAATAGACAAGAAGATGAAATAAGGATCAACGATTGCACCATAAGTATTTTCTTATTTGAAAATCCTTGTAGAGACTATTAGGCTACAGTGGTATTGATTTTTTATCATGATTTTTTATCATTCGTCCTACAACAAAATTAGTTTTAATTAACTTACTCGTAGTACATTTTCATACAAAAGATCAGTACTAAATATTGACTTAAAAATACTACTTTAATTAAGTGTTCCTTAAATTCAAAATATTTTGGCAATATTGTAAAAAAATGAGTAGATATTAGCTTCTATGGTGTATAATACATTTTATGTAAAATGTTTTTTATGTTTTTATGTAAAATGTTTATCATAAATGGTAGTTTAAAATGTGATTTGTTTCAAAAACTGGTAATTTACGAACGTTAATTTAAAAATTTGATATGGTTGTTAATATTTATTCAGGTAAAACTTTTTTAATTTTAATTACCTACCTAATACTTTACATGTGTTTTCTGCTTAATCTTTTTAAAAATTCTAGTTCTTCTAAATCTTGTCACATCAAAAGTCACTGGTGAATACTACTATAAAGTTTTCAGTTAAGGTTTAAGTTTAGTCTTATAAGTAAAGTTTACGTCTTAATTAAATCTCCACCAATCACATGTTCGGTTTTAGTTACACATCTTTTAAATCGTAAGTAATATCTGAGTAAGCTTAGGTACAACCAATTGTAATTACTTCAAAAATGAGAGATGATAGAATGACAATACCACATATTAAATGATGATTTTTTTCTAATTATTTTCGTCTTTTAACAAAATATGTACCTATTTATATCTCATTTGAACTTTCATTATAAAAATTTCAAACAGAAAACAAGATAAAACATTAAAATATTATAATATGTTTTTGTAAAATTGCTTCAAGTTTCATGAATATAACAAGAGAATGGAAGAGAAAAAGAGATCAATAAAAATATTATAAAATAATGAAAAAATATTTGATGCTATTGATAGCATTTCAATCATTTTTAAGTAGGCATTTACGAGTAAAATACTGTTTACATATTGGTAATTCTTTTACAAATAACAATTCAAAAAGAATTCTAAAATTTGTATTTTTTTACTTCTCTACTATTCTTTATTTACTTAGAATCCAATCAGCGTTATAAATATACATGATTACAGCATCTAAATAAAGTTAAAAATATAGAAAAATTGCATCTCAATATTATTTATTTACTAGAAAATAGCTTTTTGATTTTGGATAGTAATGTTTCATATGGGTGTCCGAACAACTTAGTTTGGTAGCAACTATCTTTGCAATTCTATTCTTCGCCCAAATGTAAGGTTACTATTAGTGAGCTTAGGTTACGTTCCACAACATGTTTACAATAATCATGTTTACATTGCCGTTGTTTTTTAGCCATTTGGCCATTTCACTAACTTTGAAGCATTTGAGCGGGGTGCATTGCTCTGACCCATCTCTTTAGAAAGATCTGAGTGGTCATAATCGAAATTAATGGCGTCATAGATGACCTTTTCGACAAATACTATGGCCGTGGTTTTTACTGAAAGAACGATTCTAACCGATGTCTTAACGCTGTTACCCCTAACCAGAACGCAGTTTTAGTTTGCTGAAATTATTTTAATAAGTCAAATAATAATTTTAAATCCTACATTTAAAAATAAGTTTCCTGTTTTTGGGGTTAAAAATCTCCCCTTGGCTTAACATCAATTTTATGAAAAAGTTAGAGAATCATCAAATCAAGTTACTGGAAATTTTATGAAAAAATTAAGTTTGATAGTTTGACAAATGAAATAACTTGCGAAGTTAACGCTAAACTGAATTTAAAATGAAAATTAATTTGAAACATTGATTTTCCTCTGACCATAGTCACGAGGGACTAATTGAACAAACATTGACATTCAATTTTAAAAAAATTGTTGTTAAAATTATTTCTTTTTAGTCTCTCGAGCGGGGGATCCCTTATTGCTTTTGATAGGCAAGCTCGTTTGGATGCATTTCCATTCTTTTCACGTATCTTTCTGTCAGCCCTTTAATGTGCCACATGACATCTTCAACACCCAGATCACGTTGAATAATGTCATTCGGACATATCTGCCAACTCCCAGAAATGATCGAAGGATTTTACTTGGCACCTTCTAACCATTTCCAAGTTGCTCAGTCTTGCCACACTCCAGAGTTGGGCCACATATGCCCACGTTGGTCTGAGCACTGCTTTGTAGATAAACATCTTCGACAAAAGCGATTCTGTGGTGAACTGCTGTAGTCTGAGCAACTTCCTTGTTTATATGGATCTTCCAGTTGAGGCGACGATCTAGGTTTAAGTCAATTTGATATCTATTCAAATATTGATTTTAAACTAAATTAAATTTAATTCAAGTAACTGAGATATCAGATCAAGTACCCAACTTAAAAATCAAGTCAAGTTTCAAGTCAAAAATTAAGTTTTTACAGCTTTAAAAATATAAAAAGATAGTATCATATATTACTGTTAGTTGTGTTTATTAACCAAATGTTAAATAGAAAAGTTTGGATATTTTATTTAAATCCACGAGTTTGATTCTTTCTAGAAAATTTGAAATGATATGCAAGTTACAATGAGATAATTTTCTTACTAAGGAAAATAAATATTTTTAATATGATAAACTGATATAAGTTCAACTACTATTTGCAGATTAGCCAATAAAAGACTAAAAATGGAAGAAATATGAAAAATCATTAAACACACAAAAAGTCATTGATCGGAAGTCTATTATGGATAATTCGATTGCATCTAATAGGACAGATAAAGAAACAATATGTTTAACATGATTAAAAATAAAAGATCATTAGAAAAAAAGTTAATAGTATTTGTATAACAACGTATTTTCAACATTAAAATAGATCAGATTAATCCCATTCATTGACTTCTTCAACCAACCGTACCATCATATAAATGTTTTTAAAATACAGTTTACTCAAAGGATTATTTTACAAAGCCAATCTTATAACTCTATAAATTTTGATAAACATCAAAAGTACATGTTGCACTTGTAAATCCAATTGGTAACTTTATTTTAAACTACAATTTCAACTTACAATTAGATCTTATCGTTTCGTAATTTATATCTTACATTGCAAGTTCCGCTTGTAACGATCAGCTTAAAATAATTGAACCACACTTTTTCCTCTTTATTCCTTTTGCTTCGAAATGAATTTATTAAAATCAATAAAACTAAATGCTCCAGAGAGAATTTTAAACAAATATCTATCTCTTCACATCCTCTTTTTTACGAGTTATTTTTTGCTTTTTCTCGTAATTTAATTCTGAGATAACGATATTACAGTATTATTACATTAAGAGCGTATAGTTTTTGACATGTTAAAAACAGTAAACATTTTTTTAAATTTGTAATTTTTGTCTTATGAAGATATATTTTATACTATGAGCATGGCATATTTGGTTAATAAAAACGATGATTTAATATTCTCATATTCCGGTTCGTGGCCCAGAGCGTTGAAAGCATTCGTTTGTACCCCATAAAATGGTAGGTTTTGTCGTGGAAAAAATAGAGAGTGGAATTGAAGTGAGTGAAAATACTGACAGAAAATAACGTGACTTATGCCTGAGGAAATCAATAACCTTTACTGAAGAAATGAGGAAAAAACGTTCCATTCCTCTATTGGCGTGTGTAGATAAAAAAAACTTGTCTTATATAAGCCTAAAAAACTTGTCGAAAAGTCATGAAAAAAGATGCATACTCGAAGAAATTATCCTTATTTTAGAATTTAATTTCCGGTTTTTTTATATGAGGGATAGTTGGAAGAAATCGGAAACACAACAGGTTGAAGGCGACGGGTTTTTCTTGGGGTTCAAAACTAGGATTGTAGTGGGGTTATTCGAGAAAATACGACTTATATATTATATATTTTGACATTCTTTTTTCATTGAACCCTCAAAGCTTACACGCTTTAGCTTTATTGTGGAAAAAAATATTTTCTGAAAAAAAAAATTTAATAGTTGAAACCAGCCCCCTGTCACTTAGATACGAGAAAGGCTAAAGAAACGTGACCGATTTCTACAAAAATCTGTGTTGTTATAAGAGTCATACGTCTCAAAAAGCCCTCTACCGCTTAAACGTCTCAAATACTTATCCAATTATTTATTATTATACATTATTTTTAAAAATTAATTATCAATAAACATCTTTAAATATTATTATTATCACTTATATATTTTTTATTATTTATTTATGATTCGTTATTGTCACCAATGACAACTTCATAATTATTCTCATATAATAACAATAAAAATAATTTATCTGACGTATAAAAATATTTATTTCTAACCTCCGACTTCCGTAAAAGTCTTCGGTCTTCGTCAGTCTTTGTGGTCTTCGTTCAACTCGTGGGCAACTAATGCACAACTAGTGAATAAAATCGAGTAAAAATGGTCACATTTTTGTAACAAGGAGTTGTAGGGGGCTGGTTGAAACATGGCAAAAAATAAGTAAGAGACAAGAAGAACTTTCCTGACATTTCGTGATAGTTCAGACAATTTTAAATTAAAATCCTTGTCTATCATCTACGTCTATTATTAATATTAAACTTATTTTCCAAGTATATTTTGTTTCGTATGAAAAAATATTCGTGGAAATTCAATCATTTCATGTGATAGATTTGATTGTATTTAGCACAGCTATGCAAGTTTCAGAAGATTGGATACGTGCCAATTTTCCGAAGCGTCTGCACCGTGCTTAATTTTCCAACTGCCACAAAACACGTTTTTCAACAAGATTACACGAAAATAATAAATAAATGTGACGGATTATTTAGAGTATGCCAGCTTTTCGCCAACTAAATCAATGTTCAACACGTATTTTATCACCGTTTAATTCCTTGTTAAAAATTAGCACTGCAAAATTGGAAATCTAACCACAAAAACGTGACAAATAAAAAATTGACACTTTTCATCCAACATCTCTAATAATTTTATTCGAAACGGAAAACTGACAAGGTTAAACTTTCAAATATATTTCCAACCAGCTCGAGGAGTACTTTGAAAGCTTCAGTCAGAGACACCAGGCCACATGACAGCTTTTCTCGACGCCTAAGAAGGTTTTTGAAACTCAATATCCTCTGAAAGATAAATGATAACATACAAATGTACTCCAGGGTTGAATTAGAACTAAAACGGGGCGATTAGCTAAGTGAATATCTTTGCTACTTGTACACAGTAAATATGACAAATAAATGAACTGAATATTTGATGAGTGGAAAGCTTAAATCATATCTACATAAATTTTATAGTAACTATGTCGACCGCCAATATACTACGCTCTGGTGCATTTTATTTTGGCATGACGAAAACTTCTCCACGATCTTATCGTCAAATGCACATTATTATATCGTCATCAACATATCGTCAACGGCATCGTTGTCTCTAAAATACGAACGTTTCGTCGACTTTATGAATAACTTTGCTTAATGCATCGTGTAAGATGCACATTTAATAGTGCAATAGTGCATTATCTATGTTCACACCAGCGACAACGAACAAAGTTCGGTTCACAATAACTCAATATTATGAATTTGTTGCAATTTTAATTTATCTCATTTTACTAACAATAATGGATTCACTTAATTCGTATTTTATAAACCTAATTAGGTTTAGATTAAATTATGTGAAATTTTAATTTCTATTTAATATCTATATTTGAATAATGACCAATTCCACTTCATATAAATGGTAATTTTGTTGGTTTTATTTCTAAGATTCTTGTTGTTTAGAAAAGTTTGCTAATATTAATTAAGACTGATATAAAAATAGTAAAAGAAATTGAAATGTAAGAGTTGTAAGAGAGATCATAAGTTACATACACTTACAAAAAAAAAACTTATATAAGTAAGTTAGCTTAAAATTAATAAAAATGAGTGTTTTCCCAAAAGAAGGCATCTTGTGATTTATGTAGAAGAAGAACAAACTTCCAGATATTTCTTATACTTACCATATACACTTACCAGATTCAAGTATTATCCAGAAAAAATAAAATAGAGACAGGTTAAAATTTAAAAATCAATATATATGTGAAAATAATTATAAAGTAAATGAAAAGAATTTTAAGTTAATTTGAAACAGTTTCATTTTAAATTCCTTATAATTTTGTTTTTGTGTTCACATTATGGAGGGTAGAGATTAGGAGCAAAATCTCAAATAGCTATTTAAGGGGGAAAGCCCATTTAGAATGCGTTTTTGATGGTAATATAATAATTGTACCAGAGTTAAGCTTTAAACATAATCTTATTTAATCTTTCTAAATTATAAATTTTTAGAGTTAAACTTTTTATGCATCGTCTCAAACTTTTTGGCCTGTTTTTAGCATGTCGCTAAATGTGTGTGACATTCTGGGCAGTGTTCGGCAGAGCTCGCTTTACCAGGGTTTTTGCGCGAGTTATTACTGAATGTAATGAGCTATTTTCCTTTCCATGATAACGTTTTAGTATATTATAAGTCATTAATTGTCAATCATATTTGTATTGGTATTTGTGTTTTGATCAGTGAATTGATATAAATGTTGTTTTTCACTTGATCGCGATAGACAAAGATACAGCTAGTGAGAATAGTGCGAAAATTATTTTAAAATATATTTAATTTTTATAATGAATTTATAGAATTATTATTTTCAAAATCGCATTTCTGGAGCGAAGTTCTGAAGTGCTCCTATTATCATACATTTCCATTTACGTTTACATTGATTCAAAACAAAAAAGGAAAGGATAAAGCTGTTTTGGGCTTTAGGTCAATATTTTTAACACTAATGTAGAGAAAAACCTTTCAAAATATCAGACAAATCGGCCTATAACTTTTTGAGTTATTTTATAAACAGTTTTAGAAATATCAGTTTCGGGTTAATCGCGTTTTAAATTTTATTTCAGTACAATGGCCAGTTTAAGTCACTTGAATATGTAATTGCCAGAAACAAAACAAATATTATAATTTTTCTTTGTCCATTTTTCAGTACTCGGAGGGTATTATATTTTCAAATTTTAAAATATAAAAAAATATTTTTGACATATCTAAACAATGGACTTCCCCCTTTAACTCGAAAAGTGACCCCAGAATAGCAAGAAATAAAAAGACGTTAGTGTAATAGAGGAAATGGTCTGAAGTCTGAACTTCTGAACTGATTTTGATGAAATGAAGTTTGATGATTAAATTGGGTATCTTGGCTTAGGCGACTTTAGGCCGTTTCTTTAAAAATAGTTCTTTGATACAGCAGCGTTATTTGTTTTTCCAACTGTTTTGAAGTCACTTTTTTTTTGTTAATGTTATATCAATAGATCAACAAAATTTAAGTTGTTATGCATAGTGTTGTTAACTGGGCGCTTTAAGAGTAACTTTTAGATATTCTTTTTGTAGGCACTGTCGGCACTGTTATGATACAAAGATTGTGATCTTTAACTCTACACTCCATAGGGTACAGAAAACTGTACGTTTCTCATTTAAACTTTATTGTCCCAAAAAAATAAATTTTATTATAAAAAAACAATAAAGTTTGACTTACACTCAGCAACTTAGATATTATCCAAGTATTATTATAACAGTGAATTATACTTAGAACAATATCCATTAAAATATGGGTCGTAAAAATGTTTTGAGAATTGAAAAAAAAATCAATTCAACACGTTTGCAACGGAACTTTTAAAACCATTTATTATAATTACTTAAAAACCAAATATTTTCAACTTTTAAGACTTATTGTTATTTGATCAACATATTTTACGACTAGAAAATTTTAAGAAAATCAATTTTAGTGGGTCTTATGTTCTTTGAGATTTACAAAATACAAAAGGTTGACTTTATCGGTCTTTTTTCCAAGTGTTCTTCCATTTATATTATTCATAAATCAATTTGAACCAATCTAAAATTTATGTACCACATCCATATCAGTTGATATGAGGAAAAATGTAAACGAAATAGTTAGAATTTTAGTTTTCATTTCTTCTCATATTTCATCTATTGCATTTGAGCGGCATATATAAAAAATGAAAATTGATAGTATTATATTATTGGCTGCAAATAAATCGCTCGAATCCGGTCCTGTTTTTCCATAACTCGTGCATAATTTATTTGTCACAGAACGTGAGTATTCACGTTATATCCGTAACAAGAGCGCGCATTATTATTTGATGCACGGTATTATTGCACTTCCTGTGCAATTATTTCCGATATTTCATATTCAAAATGCTTAAATTAGATGTGGAGCTATATTAAATGTTTAATTTGATCTATTTAATATATTTTCATAACGTGCAAAAACGTTCGATTTAACATAATGGATAGTCTCTTATCAGACCGTGTGGTTTTTGTATCCGATTAGAGGTGGTTTGGGATCGTTACGCTTTTAGGATCGCTAAATTTATTAATTAATACAATCTAACACGAAGCTTTTAGAGCTTCGAGCAGCAAAGTGCTTGGTACTTGCACACATACCCCAAATGCAACACATTAAGGCTTTGTCGAGAAAATCGCAACAGATTTAGGTCGTGCAAACACGAAATTTGCATTTGATTTACTTTTCCGTGAGTCGCGATGCAGATCAAATCGATTTTTCAGTCGTGCGTTTTTGTTTTTTGTCGAAATGTTTGGAATTAATTTCTCATGCGTTCTGTTTATTGCAATTCCCATTATTCCCGACCGTTTATTGCTCCCTAGTCAGATGAACGTGTGATAATGTTGATTTCCGGTTGAGCCACATAAAGCAACTCAAATAGGAAATATGTCGATTTAGTCGAGTGTGAATGAAATCCAGTAACATCCTAATTACACTATCGCACATGTGTTCACCAATCAGAGGAAATTGTGTCGAGTCAAAATCGCTCCCATTGATGGATTACAAGACAACGATTTTATGGTCGAATTAAATATCAATTGGCACCACATGTGCTTTTCGCCCCGGAAAACTCAACCGTTCATTGTTACAATATTTAACGTTTTGCACTTTAATGCGATTATATTTGCAAATAATTTCAATGTCTCTGCATTGCGACACTTGTCGCTCGCTTAATGTAACGTGGAACAATGCTTAACAATGCAATTCAACGTTTCAACCACGAATATTTCCACCCCCTTATTAACCATATGAAATTTAATATCCAACATGAACTACATATCACATCAACTTGACTACATAATTAGTTTATTATCCATACATAAAACTAGAATTTTTTTACATCTTTAGCGCGTTGTCTTATTAACTTTTCTAACAAATTCATCATTTTCTTGTTTAAATTGTCACCTGTACTGGTCGTTCCTAGGTTATTATTATTTTCAATAACTTTTAACCATTTCATACACTTGTTCTGAATTTTATTCAAGAAATCATTGTTGTACGTTGCAATCTCATTAAAACAAGTTTCCGGCATTAAAAATACCTTCGTTACCGTATCAGCAATTACAGTTATATTACTAATACCACGGATTGGGAAAAGTAAGCAAAGCTCTCCAAAATAATCACCTTCAGTCAAATGAAACACCTGAAAGAGAAAAATTTGAGATTTTTTAAGTCAGATTTTTTTCCACTTACTTCTCGTCCGTATTCATCAAGAACATAAACCTCTCCGGTGTGAATCACGTATAGATCCTGAATGTGCATACCGAATTGAATTATCACATCGTTCGGCAAGTAAATTTTCGATTGGAACGTGGGCATTAAAGAAATTAGTTTGGTATCGGACAGAGAAGTGAAAAGATCGGTTCGGACCATAGTTTGGAGAAAAGCGTAGGAAAGGATTTCCTGTTGAAAGTGAGCTGAAAAGTCTTTTGTCAAAAATAATCTTTCCTGGTGCTTAGTGTTATCCTTAAAAAGTAAAAGCTTGTAAAATCAGTTTTCTCAACATTTAGGGGCCAGTCATAAATTACGTAAGATGTTTCTGAGGTTTATTTAACACCCCCCTCTATTGCAAGAAACCAAAAAAAAAGTTTACAACTACTCACCCCTTCCCCTCTAAATAATTTTCGTAAAAAATGAACATACTTTAAAATAACCGTTTAATCATAGCGATACTTAATGCGAAATAGTAAACTTTTTAATTCAAAATCATACGGAAAATCAGTTTGTTTACCCTCCCCCTGCCGATATTAAAAATTTATAATATTCCATTCGAATATTAATCAATATTTTAGTTTTCTTTTAATATTTTATTCACTGTTTTCATTATCGATTACATCAGTAATTACTATAGTAGATTGTGAGACTGAAACAACATACTTATGATCGAGACAAAGATAATGAAAGAAAGAGAGAAAAAAAATGTACGGACTCGTGTACTCTTACAGTGCATCTAGATCCATACAAACTCTCGACTCTAGACGTTAATACGTAAGAGTGATGACACACGAAGATCCCAACAAAAGATACTCGGAGAATAGACCTTCACTGTCTATTATATATACGAATGTAGCTCCCTCTTTCTATCTTTACCAACGTATATCCCTCCTCTACACTTCTGTTTGCCTTGCCAGATCACAATTTTCGTAACGTTTCTGTAACACATTCACCAGTTTACTACCAAAGTCCAACACATGAAAAGAAGTTATACCTATAATACTTCAAAAACGGATATTTTAGAAATCAAATTGGCCTATTCGACTCTGTAGGTGTTTCTTATACATATTTAACAAATATTATTAAAAAATTCATAGCGGAACAAAGTTACACAAATGAATATAAATTTAATTTATAAATATTCTTTTGCGACAGTTGCTGATAATTTTATGCACATATTCATAATTTTTACCTTGTAGAGGTGACTGATTTATTACATCTACCGTTGAATCCGTTTACAAATTTTTAGCAGAAAATGTAATTTTTAATATATCTCTTCGATAGGATTTATCATTCGTTAATATGGTCATAAAACGTTTTTAAAAATTTTCTTGTTTATACCTTTTTTCCGCTATGATTGCCATCTGTAATCTTCAGTTACTATGTATGACAACCACCTGATGAGTAAACGCTACAATTTGATCTGTAAAGTATTTAATTTGATTTATAAAATGTCAATTCGGAATGGAAAATCTTCATAAAATCCAACAAAAGTAATTATAATAATATAATTTTAATTTCTCTCAATGTTGCCTGCTCTGGAACATATTTAACTGCGTACTAATTGAGTAAGGCTAGATAATTTTAGGGGAAATCCCAAACTTATAACTTGAAAAAGTTTTCTAGTGCTTGTTTTGACAAATTCTTTGAGCCCTAAGATATTCTGAAATTCTGAGGTATGTAGGTACTCATTAAACAAATCTATACAAAGCGTAATACGTAAATAATTTTCCATCTTTTAGCTAAGGTTTGACTTTATTATTGACATGTTTTTTTCAAATTTTTCACGTGGAGTGTTATACTTTAAGGGTTTTTTTTTTATTTCTCTCATTTTTCAAAGAATCTATCTGTAACCAAAAATTAAAGGAAAGAAAAAGTTACAACATCAAAAGAAAAGAAAATTTAAATAATTACGAAGCTCTTACACTACAAAATAGCTATAGTTTATGGTACATGTAAAAAAAAAACTTTGAACTTTGGTAAGAACTGGAAGATGAGACACGGCTAGTAATAACAATTAAGAAAAATTATTCTGCGACCCTCATGGGGGTTGTAATCTTGACTTTGAGAATCATTGGTATAAAATATTTAAAATAACCACTTTACCCAATGCTTTTAATATTTTTTTAAGGTTTTTACACTAAAAAGTTACTGAAGTATATTTTTAACACTAATTTTCAGTAGATTTTCAGTTCAGGAGTAGGTCTGTTACAAGATTCCCATTTTAAATGTATAATTATTATTTAAAAAAATAAGTATTACCTGGAAGAGACGACAAAATTTGTTCTTCTTTGAAGTAACGATAATCATAGTTGGACTTAAACAAACCGATAATTTTCTTCTGAAGATGAAGCGTTAATTTTTGATTTCTTACGTAATATTTCAACTCTTGCAAAACGTTTTTATAAGAGAGAGCACTTTTATATCTTATTTTAACGATCCGATAGTAAATAACTATAAAAATCTATTATCCTTACAAATGTTAAGACACATCTTGAATGTACGTACCAATTAGAATGAGAAGATAAAAATATCCAAATATTTTAATGAAACTGTTTAATAGCATCATAGTTAATTCTGTGTCAGCATCTGCAAAATTATTTCCTACCCCTTAAACATAAAGTTATCAAAAATGTTATTTTAACAGAAAGGATTTTTCTTACTATTAAAACAGTAAATTGCTGCAATTAAACATTCGCCATAGTATTCGAGTTTGTGTGAAAACATATTTTCATAAACCTCCAAGGGTAAGTCACTAGAATCTGGTTCCCTCGTGTTAAAAATCGTTATCCACAAAAGCAAGCAAGCCAAGAAGTGCCAGATGTACAAAGTGCATCCAAGACCCAACAGAACTATCATTCGCAAACCATCAAAATTTACATACTAAAAACAAACAAAAAAGAACAAAAAGAAATTTTATTTTTGGTCATTTTGAAGAACCTCGCCAATATTAAAAAGATACAATACGACAAATTTTATTTGGAACAGTTTAAAAAGGCCAAAAATTTTGAAGATTTCGCTTCCTAAGCTGTTCGTTATTCTTAAATAGTAGAAAACGCTGGACGCGCCAAGAATGTCGAAAATGAAACGTTTCTTTAAATACTGACTGAAACAGTTAGTTGCAAATTTAATTATTTATATCATTATTAGCTATTTAATTAATTACAAATAATTAACAGTTTAGTTTCATATACCAGAATATTTTTTTGGGATCAAGAATTAGTTGTTTCGTTTCATATTCGTAGTATCCGGTAACTAAAGCTAAAAGGGCATCAATAATATAAACAATATCAGTTAGAATTTTAAGATAAAAAATGCTCGTAATATAGATTTGTTGAAAGATGAAAAATCCAACAATAATTGGTTCCATAAGAATCGTTATTATTGTTACTGGCAGATAAATAAACAACCAAATCAACCTAAAATTGACTTAAAATTGATTTGAAATGTTTGGACACTCGATCAAATACAAACCGAACAATGCTAAATGGATGTATGATATACCAATATTTTGAGTTATAATGTCTTTTTCGTTCAGCTGAAATGGCGGCATTACTACGTAAATATTTTCGGGCAAAATATTTGTCTGGAATTGTAACTTGTATCTTGAAGTATTTAAAAGATTTAATTAGGTTTTAAAGAGTTAAGTACCTGACACAAGGAATAGTTGGTATATTGACGCTCGAAGGGTTTTCGAACCTATGCGGTGCGTATGGACACTATAAGTGTCTCGCAAGGAAAGATTGCAGACTTTATGACCTACGGTATTTGGAATTCGAGGCGAAGTTGTTTTCATTATTCCGATTTGAATCCGACTTTTAGTTCAAGTAATAACTTTTTAAGGTTAATGCATGTTATTTATTTCCATGGTGTGAAAAATAAAAAAAAAATGATTATCGGATGTTTAACTGACAAAATTTTTTTCTTGGTTATTCTCAATCTTCATACTTTAGAATACCAAATTATATTTTTCAAGGTATATTTTATATCATGCAATAGGTTTTCGTACTTTTAGATTTATATTTATTTGAAGCAGTTATTGCTATTATAACTTTCATAGAGATCAAAACTGTAGATAAAGCTTGAACAAAAATCACAAAAGATAATATTAATTGTTGTTGTTAGTGACTTAACGATTGAATTTCTTAGATCTCCACTCCATGCTGCAATAGTGCTCGGTTCGATTTCTGTTGAATCATAATTTTTTTTAAACAATAAATTTCAGAAAGTTTTTGATATTTCAAAAGTCGTACTTCTAGCTACCTGTGACTTCGTTCACGTAAAATTCAAGAACAAAAAAGTAAAAAAAAATCTCTTTTAAAAATAATACACAGCCTATGAAAAGAGAAACCATATGAATCACCCTAATGCAAAAAATAAAACAACTCCTTAAAATTCACTACAAATTGAAATGATAACTCATTGATAGACCTCCATATATGAGACAACCAAAAGTTATATTGTAGTAAAAACAATAAAATGACTTTAAAAAAAGCCAAAAAAACCTTAATCATCCAAAAAATACAACCCAAATCTAAAAATATCTAAAAATAAAAAAATTATCGTAATTAAAAAACGTACCAATAATGCAATGTGTGAATATAACAGTGAATTTTTTTTTAAATAAGAATTGGTGGAATTTATAAATATCTATAAAAAAAATAAAAAAAATTTATTCATACCTACCCCACCCTCCAAAATAGACAACGACTTTTATCTTTCATGGAAGCCAAAGCGCTTAAAGCCTACTCGAGAATCCATCATGTATTTGATTTCATTGATCCCGTTGGTGAATACTACTTCACAACATTTCCAACACCACTTAATAAAATTGTAGCGTCATTCCTAACTAAAAATTTGTATTGTGCGTTAATTACGTAATTATAAAAAAATTTATACTCTCCCTAAATATAACAACTTTTAAAAACAGTGTTTAAAACAGTACGATCTAATGAGTTGAATAATACAGCTTAAAGAAATAATAACAGAGTAAAAATTGTTTTCAACCTCCAAATAAACAAATCTAGTACTTACTTTTAAAATTCCGAGGTTAAATAAACGATTCTAGTATCTTATAAAATCCGAGATTCTTTACAGTTATATGTAGATTGATGATTGTAATAATAGAATTTCAGAAAACTGATATTTTAGAAGAAATACGCAAAAATTTAAAAAATTCTCAGCCCATTTTTTGGACTATGTACTCAACAGTGGAATTTCAAAAAATCTTTCTTAGTGGATATCACAGTTCACTCAAGAATAACACTTTTAAAATTATTGTTTGTATCTTCAATGGTTTAGCCTCCAGCGTGCCTGTCAGTCAATCAGTTTCTTCTTATATAAAATAAATGAGATCGTTTTATATCTCATAATATGGAGTGATTTTTAGGTTCTCTATTATTTTCATTGATCTTTGATATCTTAATTTATGTTATTCTAATTTTCACTAATAAACGACGCAAATATTCATAGATCAACTTTCTAAAACCCCTTTATTATACTAATCGTTCGATTCCTTTAATGTTGTGAAAATGTTAATTAGTATATATCTAAATCTAAATGTTTGAACTTCACTTAAGAAGGTGAGATGGGGTCAAAATAATATTGAAATTAAACCTTCCCACTTAGATGAAGTGGCTTAAAGACATAATAAAATATAAAATCCGAAGACAGAATGTACAGAACTATGAATGAACATTAAGCTGTGAAGTATGCCAATATATCGACCAGTTTTCTTTTTGATGTTAATCTAAAAAAATGAAGAATATTAAAAAAGTTGTTTGGGTAAAAAGAAAACCCACAATCACTGTTTTATTGTTCGGATTTTTATTTTATTTTATAAGTTTGAACCACATAATTAAACTCTATGACCATGCAAATGTTGTAATAACTGAAATTGGCAATGGGTGTAAATTTTACAACTGGGTTAACTTGTAGCATGAACTCTAATTATTATTGGTACTTAGACATAAGCATTGCAGCGCAACAATATAAAATTGAAGCGTACGCTCAATACCATACAAAGCCAATGTAATTAAGTTAACTAACTCTTTTTATTCCAACATCGTACTGCAACATCTGCAGTATTTCAACGTCTTATTTCACCAGCAAGCAAAGCAAGATATTGTAAATTTTCCAAGATAAAATAGATTGGAAAAAATCCGTTTTATGAAGACGAGAATATTCTAATAGACCATTCTGATTTAGAGGCCATACATTGCTTTTTTCAATATCGGGCCCAATAATCGTTAGATGGAAGCTTTCAAAAGGAATAAAATTGTGCATGCGAATCGCTATTTTTCTCAAAAATAGACTGAGAGTGAGCGTAAATCAAACATAAAAGCTAATAAAACTTTGGGACGAGTAAGATATTTTTATGGATGTAGTGTAGCGTTGCAGTTAAAACGCAGAGATTTCATTTTCGTTTTAAATGTCGGTGTATAGTGCATCCATTTATTCGCCTCCGGTAAGCTTTTGATGACTTTATGTAATGGTTTTATAAATCCTTTTTTTTTGTAGCTTTGTGGTGTATTCCATTATTTATTTTGCGTGACTTAAATTTTAATGCATAATCTGCGGTTGGAAGACAGTTTGAAGACTTAAAAGCTTAAAGAAATAATATGGAGCTACTTTAATTATAAAAGAAAGTTCTAGTTAAGTTAAATATTTTATAATATTGACTTATTTTTCTTTAATTCTACGCATATAAATACAAACTATAAAAAATTAGATATTTCAAACTTAATTTCCATAGACGCGAAAATATTCTTGAAGATCGTCTTCAAGAATGCCCGTATGATCTTGAGCCATGATTCGAGTGAAGTAATTTTCAGCTCGATTTTGGAAATATTCTACAATTTTAAATTTTGTACCCAAAAGTCGATCGAAATCAATCTTTTTTAAGCGTAATAATTCCGTGATTGTTATAGCCACGGCTGTAATATTGCAGTCATGATTCAAGTATTTAAATTCTCTCAATAAACCATATTCGCCAAAGTGATCGCCGTCCTCTAAGTGACAAATCTAGTGGAAAAAATTAGTTTACAATATTTTTTTTTTAAACTGTCAAATTCTAATACTTCTTCTCCCGTTTTTCCATAAATGGCGACCGTGCCAGAGTTAACCAAGAACATGCTATTGGATTCAACATTCGTTTGCAAAATCACATCATTGGGCAAATATAATTCTGACTGCAAACACTGCATCACTTCCTCGACGTCTGCTCGTGAAAGAAATGAAAATATTGGACATCGCTTTATTATACGACGGGACGTATAAATGTAAATATCACTTTTCATGTTTTCTACGTTAAAAAAATCATTTTTATACTAAATTTTTTTCCTTTAAATAAAATACCTGGCAAAGTTGAAAGGATGATATTTTCACGAAAATACTGATTGCGAAAACGATGGTTGAATCCAACAAGTATGCGTTGTTGTAGATAACTGGGAATATTATTGTGGATCATATAGTCATTCAATTGTTGAATAACATTATCGTATTGAATAGAAGAATTTTGTTTTGTTGAATGCACCCAAAGATAACATACTTAAAAGACAATGCCAAATAAATACAAGAAAAACATTTTTATATGATAATCTTACTAATAATATACCATATATTCATATATCCAATCAACAAAATAATGGTTTGCAAAATGGTTTCATCAGTATTGTTGGGGTCTTCTTTTCCATCATAGACGTCTACAATCAGTTCTATTCGAATTTTTTTACTTACAAAAATGCACAATAACTTACTTAAATAAGAAAACAAAGTTTCCATCAAACTAGTCACGTAAAGCTTGATTACTTCGGAGTCCTTCAAATTTTCTTGAAGAATCCAGGAAGTTTTGTAATTTTCAGAATCATTGTACGACTTAATTTTTGGGACAAAGTGTCTGAGACAAGCCAACCAATGAATCATCAACATATTTATAAAAAATAGTTTGATCACTACGATGCAAATTTCAGACACATGAAATTTTTTCTGAAACATATCAAAGTTTTCTCTAAAAATATGTTATTTGAATTAATTATTAATATATAAATTTTGCCCCAAGATTTTTATTGGTTTATTTAAGGTCACATCAAATACTAAGGTCATTAGCGACCGGTGAGTTTGAAAACACATGAAAAAATCTTGAGCTTTCATTGGAATTCGACCCTAGAACCCCTGACGTATAGGGCGATAGTCTAGTCAACCACGCCACTAAGTGACCTGTGCTGAGAATTATTTTAGATCAAATCTAATATTGATCGAAATACCCAACCAGCGATTTTACGTCTTGAAGAGTTCTTTAAGAGCTTTTTTTTTTAATTAGGACGTCTTAGTTTTTTGAAGAATAAAATCTTTAAGACGTATAGAAGATATCCAGTTGCGTCACTTTATGAGCAATTAAGAAATAATTTTACAATTTTTTCTTACAAAGCTCTTTTTGAATTCAGAAAAAGAGCTTTAGGCTTTTTAAGAGTTTGTATTAAAGATAATTTACCAACAATTCCTTATTTTATATTAATATTTTTACTAAAAAAATGTTATTTTTATACCTCCATACGCATGGGTAAAATTTAATCCAAGCAAATTTAAAAAGGGCTTAAGAAGTCAGAAAAAGTCTACTATTAAGATATTTAGATCTCAGAAAAATAAGGTCGTTAAGACGTCATATATAGACTTTTAAAAGGCGTCTTTAAAAAGACTTCTCCCAGAAGTCTTTTTGACTGTTATGCTGGCTGGGTATAAGCCCAGATATTTAATAAAACTCAATTTGTACTTCTAGTAGAACTATGGCGTTGGTCAGGGCATATTTAATTTTACAAATACGAAGAAGTTGCAACAATGAAACATATTCAACAATCAACCACATTCGAAGTGTAGTAAAAGGAGCTCTTGGGTAAATTAAAACCATCACTCCCTGTAGAGGAAGAGCAGATAGAAAGTCAATCATGAACCGTCCTCGTTTGAAGTAATTCCTGGAAAAAGAGATTTTTTGTTATAATAATTATTACTCCAACTTGTTGATTTCACCAGAAAATTTCATTAGGTTCGAGAACCAGTTGCTTCGTTTCATATACATAGTAGCCGGTTATGAGGGTAATGATAATGTCTAACATGAAAATACAGTCTATTGCAATGCGAATGCATTGCCAATAGAAAATCGAACTGGACCAGAGGCGGTCAATGAAAAAAGTGGCATTTAACGGGCACTCCACAAACGAGAAGAAATAAATCACTGTCATTAGAGAGTCCCAAAAAGATCTAAAACTCACAAATTCAATATTTCTTTAATTTCATCTATACATTTTCTATACCTAAATTTACTGAATGGATGGATGATGTACCAGTAGTTTGATTTGATGTGTCTGCGTTTTTCATTGTAAAATGCAGCTCTGCTCCGCACATAGTCCCTGGTCAATAAGTGGGACTCTGCAAAATTTAAAATGTTGGCATAGTTTCTTAACTAGTTCTAATTCAAACCTGAGATCGTTATTATATTTTGCCAGTATGTATGTATAGAGCCACATCGTTGTCTTCCATAAGGATTTCGAGGAATTAGGCCTCGATCATCAATTAAGCTGCATCGAATATGTCGAGTTCTTACAGATTTTTTTTCTGTGGTCATTTTTTTCGCATATGAAAATAACGACTTGTCAGTAAATGTCACTTTTCACGAAAAAGGTTGTTTGATCTGATTGAAAGAAAATAAAAACCCAAATCAAGGCGACTTAACTTTTTGATTTGATTTTTTTTACTTTTTTTTTAAATAATTTATCAGATTGTCTACTTATTATTAACAAAAAATGTAAACTTTATTTTAAAGATTTGAATAGTTAGTTTTTACGATTATATAGTAAATGAAGAAAGTATTGTAATTGGGTCGAATTATCGATTTCGAGCATTCACTGGAAATACACATTTTAAGGTCCTTTTAGTGTGATAAGAGGTTTGTTTCAATCATCCAGCTATGATGGTTCACATACACGAAAACAGACAAATAGCAGGACAACATTGACCAAGAGTGAGTGAAGAACTGTTTTAGACTAGGCCGAAAGGCGATAAGACAGTGCATAATCAGGCCGAAACCAATCGATGAGGGTTGATATAAGCGTTCGTCACGAAAAGTGTTGTGCTGACTGCTGAATGGAGCTCGATGTTCGCATGGAACGAACCAGCTGAAATAGTTCTTTACTCACTCTTGTCTCTTGTTGTCTTGCTCGTCTTGCTGTTTGTCTGTCTGTCAGTGGTTAGCATTACCATAGCTAGTCGTATGGAACAAACATAAAATGGTTTTTAGAAATTGGTCTTTGTGTGTATAATCAATGCCTTCATTTTATATGAAACTTTTTCCTAGAAAATTTAAAGTAAAGTGGGTTTTGAGACAGAGAGGGGTTACTATAATTATATACCTGCAGCTGCAATTCTACAGTGCGTTTTAGTAAACTTAAATTTTTTTTCGTCTTTTATTTATAAAAAAAAACTATTAAATAGTAGGTTTTATTTAACTTTAACTTAACAGTAGATTATATGCAAAAAAAAAGTTTTGTGACGCGTTACAGTGGATATTTTTAAAAATTTAGTAAAACGCATTAACTGAGTGTAAGGTCACTTTGTGGTACAGTGACTTGATTTTTGCGTTATTTACTTATATGATTACTTACATGATTCTTGGGTCAAATTCCGTTTGAAGCTCACATTTTTTTTAGGTTTTAAGACCCACTCCCATCGCTTATGACTACAATAACGAAAGTCGCCATAGAAAAACAGCAAAGCTATGTTTTGTTTTATCTCAACTAAATCAAAATGAAGGCAGGATAAATGTTTCTTTAAAATAGCTTTTAATATACCGTTAGTGAACTAATTTTTCCTCGATAAATCAATTTTAACTATAAAATCAAAAAGCTCTGGTAAAGATAAATTTCAAACTTTCCTATTTAAAAAATGTTTGAAATTTTAAATTGGTTAAAGTCATTGGAGAATTGGATTGTTTATATGCAAATGACCATCAAATTAATGTCGCCTGCAAAATCTGTTACTTATTTGACTGTAAACTGTATAGAGCGAAATCTCGTAGATATACGAGGACTCCTCTCGTCATTCGTTCTGTCTCGATGATACAACTGAAAATGCAATATTCCCGATCGCCGCTGAAGCTTTTTAGCGGCTTCAAAAATTTGAATAGCTGCCACTCCTGAACCCGAAGAATATTTTCATCGTGGTGAGCTTTTATCGAATAAAAGTTGGCAAGCGTATCGTAAAAGTAGTGAAATCGGAGATGTTGGATAATACACTTGATTACACAAGGACGAAGGGGTGGCACATGGTGGGTTTATGGGAGACGAAGCCAGGTCAAGTGTATTGACACGACAACTAATATGAAAAAAAATTTTTACTACCGTGTCGCGTTTTCTTTCAATAATAACGAGGCGCTTCCGATGTGCAATGCAACTCAGCCGGCGTAAAATCAATGACATAGTCGACACCGAAATGAAAAACTCAACGACGGAATATTCGACGTTAATTGATAAGAGACACTTTTTTTCTGGCACAGTCAGCAAATGCTCCCTAATTGGAATTTGAAGAAACACATAAAGAAAGAAAGATTCAATCAAATATAAGCATTTAATAGAAAGTTTCTGAAACACTTCATAAGACACGGAAACTCCACGATTGTAAACTATGATAAATTTATTTTTTATAAAGGGTATAAATTTCAAATAATCGAGACTTAGCATGCAAATATCAACTTTTATTTTTTATACAAAGATAAATTATTCTCTATTTTAATGATTAAAAATTCTTTTATAATTCCAATATTTTTACCATTAAGTCAGAACAAATTCCGTATTTTCATTATATTCTCATTAAAATGTTTTATAAGTTGCGATATTTCATCAAGAAGAAATCCTCTTATCGAAGCCACAAGTTTTTATTCATCTTAAATTATTGTAATTATTTTATAAAATATTTTAATTAATCAACAACAAAATCGTTTGTAGAACTCATTCGACCCATCGAAATTATCTCCTTAAATTTCTCACAACTCAAACTAATTATATTGAAATCAAATTACACTGACGTTAACCCTTCAATTCCATGCCTTTGACTCAAATTTCTTCCAATTACCGCGTCTTATTTTTCCCAATCACAGAAAACTCCTTTTATTTTTGCCTTTTTTCCAACTATCAATATCCTATAAACCTAGTTAGAAAATCTCAATGATTCACTCCATAACGTAAAGAAAAAGGCTTTATTGAGCGACAAAATGTGCTCTAGGAAAATAATGGCGTTTCACTGTAAGTGTTTCGTTTAGTCGTAAACTTGGAGTTGAAACAGCCAATTTTGTTTTAAAATACAGATTTTCGTTTAAGCTCGAGGGAAAATTGCTAATTTAATGCTTCAATATAGAAATAAGGAAGAACGAAGATTCTTTTATCGGAAAGTTGAAAAAGAGCGTCGGTAAGAGTCGATAATAGGATATCTAATAGTTGAACGCGCCAAGGGTTGGTGGAGAGGTTAATTGAGTGTAAAAGGGATAGAGCTTTTTTATTTCAGTAACATTTTTAACAATATCTTATACATACAGAAGTTGTTTTATGTCCAAATGTTTTAAAAGAAGAAATTTTGGGTGCATGTGTATGTTACTTACGCTTTCTCTTACTCCGCGGACATTTTATGTTTATTTTTGTGTGACAAAATCAATTTTTACACTTTTTACTTTCTTTTATTCTTACTTAGTAAATGAAGTACCTAGTACTGTAATTAGGTTGAATTTTTGATTTCGATTTTGAAACTTGAAACAAACAGTTTGCCTTCATATTTTATCTTATTGTACCACGAAGCTTTTGATTGAAAAACAGGAAACCTAACTTTTTTTTGGGTTTGTGGGTTTTTCAATTTTTATGCATAACGGCTACTACAATTTTTTTTAAACGTGCTATGGTTATTAGACTTATCAAAACTTGTAAGTTTTATTTAATTTTTTTCCTGGGAATTGTCAACTAAACGGAGTTCTGAAAAAGAGAGTTAGCATAACATAAAACTATAAGCCAATTAATACTTCAACCTATCGGTGAAAATTATTAATAATAGTTTAACTTTTTTTTAACCAATTGTAGATTTTCTTTACGTTCTTTTGACCAATCGCAGAAGGAAAGTTTTGTGACGCGTCGCAGTAGATTTTTTTTTTTTTGGTCTAACCTTTTTTAGCTATAACTTTTATAACGTGGTAGATAATTCGTAAATGGTGGCAAATTTTTATAATAGTTTTTGAACTCTTTCATTTAAAGAGTTGTAAGAATATTTCTTTATTTTTTTGTAACTACAGAACGAAAATTTAAATAAAATGGTTTCCATTTTGAATAAAACAACAAAAATTTTCGGTATCTTTAAATGTTCACAATGGAATAAAATAAGCATAAAATTTATCTTCGAATAATGTATAATGCTTTCTTGATTTTTAAATGTAGAGGAAAGAAATTTTCAAACCACGTATTAAAAGCATTTCATTGATTTTTTTAATTACTAAATATTATACGCTTTATATTATACAATGTTAAAGAAAGACCAGAAAATTAGATTTTTATGCAGCTTCAGTAAATATATTGTTTAACGTAACAAAGAATTCATCAGCTTTGTGACAGTCTTAAATGCTGCACTTACAATGCTTCAATGTTTTTTTTTTAATCTGAAAGAAAGACAAAATCGTCAAGAACTGTAATGACTTGTTAACTACGGGACGAAAAAGCTGTTTAATTTATTTAAATGATGATGAAAACAATCGAGATGTGATTATTAGAAAAAAAATTCTTGTCAAGTTGTAATTAATGCCTTTGAATATTAATAAGTTAATGAAATTCAGCGTAACGGTGGTGTAATTTGTAATTACAAGACACCCCTCACCTCTGGGACCGCACAGGACTCGGTTGAACCTATGTGAGGGTTGCTACTCGCCTCATCAGAGTCATAAAGTCCTCGAAACGCCGTGAAGCTGGCCGGGCTTTGTCTCTCCTTGGAGAGACAAAGTTGGTGCTTTTACTATTTAAAATTAATATTATTTAAACTAAAATTCATTTTAATTACAACGATGACCTATTTTTAAAAACTTATTTGTATCTTTTCATAAAGATATCGATAAGCTTTTAACAAGCCCATGATTTTTTTCCCAATTTAATCCGTTTATGATAACTAATGTCTTGACTATTAATATTCTAGGAATTAATTTGAAATGTGCGTGAAAATATCGTACCTGGTTTCATTTAACATTTATCAGTAAGTATAATGTAAATTATTTCATATTTAATGGGGTTTTTTGTTTAAAAATGGGAAAATTATAATATTATGATAAATTGAGAACGATTTACGCGGCAATTCGATTTAATGACTAAACGTCTTCATAAATTAAACATACGCAAACGTAAATTGACAAGAGGGAATTTTAATTCGAGAATGATTATAATTAAAGGATTCTAACCTCAGAAATAAAAGGATAAGTAGACTAAATAAATGAAAGCTAAGGCCAGAGGTCGTAAAACAAAATGCTAGTCTTACGAAAGTCGTACAAAAAGCCTACACATTTACGTGCTTCATTATTATCTTAATTACCTCAAACTTCCATCCTGAAATTCCACTCGAAAATAAACCTAGTAATGTAATTGAATTCCCTCGAAAAAATCAAATAGAAATGTTTCCACATTATGTTCACAAGAGAAGAGGGAAAGAAATGTGGGAAAAGTTCTTGTCGTGCAAATGACAGATTTTTAATCAAACATCTTTCAAAACTTGGAAATCATATTCATGCGAAAAATCACAATTTTCTGTAGTTTTTATATGGTGAAAAGAACACTGTAGGGGTGGAAATGAGTGAGGTAAGATGACTCGTTTTTAGTTTGTTTCATGAAAATCGTTCTTGCTCGGCTTGTTTTTGCGGTGAATGTCTTGATAAGAAATATAATGGCGCGAGTTTATCGTCAAAAATTTTAATTAATTAGTTTGAGCCACGAGAGTGGAAACGACAAAGAGGCCGAGGAGGATTCACATGTGGCGCGCTGGCAGACGATTTTCGCTAAAATATGGTTCAGTTAAGGAAAATAATTGGGGTTGGGTGGAGGCGAAAGCCAAATTTGGGTGAAATAGTCGTTGGAAAATGAAATTTTCAGATGAAATTTATGACAGTGGCAATTTGTTATTCCGAATTGTTGGAGGGTAGTTAAATAAAATTTTAAGTTTGGGAATTTGTTCGTTTTTATTAAACGTTGATTTTCATGTAGATAATTTCATGCATTGAATTTCAGATGGGATTGAGAAAATTAATTGAAATAGGAAATTGAAAATTTGATTATTTAACAAAAAATAAAAATAGTTAAAGTTAATTTTGAAACTTCCAACCAAAAAAAAAAATAAAACTAACCGCTTTGTTTCATACTAGTTTATATACATAGTATGATTAAACAATGTTAAATAAAACATCTCCGCTACAAAATATAATATAAGCGAAGCAAGCTCATCTGTGCCATAAAATGAAATGTAGAAACTTATTACTCATTGCTGTAATATTTATGCAAATTATATTCCTTTTGTTTCTTTAAAATAATTTGTAATACAAGCTATGAGAAATGGGATTTATAGCGCTGATCTTTTGATAAAACGCTGACTGACGCAATACAATATCTTTGATATAAATAAAGTTCATGTTAACGCTTTAAATTCCCTCGTTTTACGTGATTTTCGGTCAAGGAAATTTCAAAAATATTAACAAACTCAATAAAATATTTTAATTTGATATTTTCGTCGTGATTGCTTTGAAATGTAATTTCATATCAAGGACTTTTGGTGCGTTATTGTTTAACGAAAATTGGACTTGAAAAGGAAATTTAAATTGTCTTTGATTCAATAAAATCCATAAACGATTTCAATGAATATAATATAAATGATGGAAAATAAATAATATTAAAAACAGTTTGTGTTCTTTGACTTGTTTGTATGTTTTATTTGCACAAAAGATGAATAAATATTAATCTTGGAACAATTTGTAGAACATTTACACAATCTTAATCCCGTTATTTGTTTAGTTTGGCCTAGTTTTCTATTAGTACTACAATATCTATTTTTGGAAAACGATATTGATTTTGGATAACAAAAACTGAATGCTTTGATTAATAACAATAGCAGCAATTTTTTAATTAATAAAACAAAAAGTTTCTCATTTTCTTGACAATTTACAATACAATACAGGAATCTGAACATACGATCAAAACTTTGGATCGAAATTTTGGAACTAATTGATAACAATTTTCAAAAAATTAGAAGAGGTTTGGAATTAAGAATAAGTGTCTTAATATGTTATATATAAAGTAGGTGAAGAGTGTTAGTAAATGAAACTCTTAATCAATGATGAAATTGTTATTATTTTTAAAATATATGTATCTTCACTTTGCACATAGCAGTGCATATAGCATAAAAAGATAAGAGAATCAATGGTGCTGTTACACAGGATGAAAGGCATACTTTTTGACAGTTTTTTTAATAAATGATAATTGCCTTTAAAAATTGACTTAAAAGCTCAATGCTTGACACAGCCTGATATCTTAATGTTATCATTCAATTTAAGTTTAACTTGATTTAAACATTTAAATTAAGTAGCTTGAAAATCAAGAAAAGTAGTGAATCTCTGTCAGTTAGCAGCCTCAATTCCGAAATGATTGACCCTAATAAACTCCAAAAAGCAAGAATTTTTTTATCTGAAAACTACGTGCACTTTACAACTACAAAAAAATGAAATACAATAATGAGTAGGGACTAACTAATAAAAATATTTATTTTATAAGAAAGATACAGATGAATAAATACATAATGATTTATTTTTCTGAACTCAATTTTAGTCCCCATCTTATTTGTGATATCGGCTATAAATGAAAACCAGTTCTTGAGAATAAAAGTTAGAAAAAAATTAAAATTTAAAAGGACTCGTTAACACTAAAAATAAAGAAAACAAAATGGTGTGTGTCGATTTCGATAATCGACTAGAGTTTACTCTTTAAGAACAAGCGTCTGAGAGTATCTATATAAATTAAGTAAATAGTGCTACAAAAGAAATTCTTATAGTTTTAAAAATTCATTCATATTTTCATACGCTGTTATAATTGATGATAAATGTACTTACTTATTGACAGATTTTATTAAATAATAATTTAACCTAAAATTTGACTTAAAACTCAATGCTTGACATGAGCTGACTTTAGCCTGATATTTAAATGTTAAAAAGGATACAGTTAAATTATCTTTTGTACCTTAGCCTTAAGTGGTTATTCAATTGAAGTTGTTGTCAATTTATTGTAACCAATTAGTAAAAAATTTTATGATTTCCTCCTCTACATTATTGTATGACGTCACCTCTTGCATGACGTCACATGTTTTACATTTTAAACACGTATGTACTTATAGATAGAATTGAAAGCGCTTTTAGTATTTGGTTTGAATCTCCTTCCTTGTCACACAATATCATACTTCGTTAAGCCTCTACTCCCTTTTTAACATTTGACGTAATTTATGTATAACCACTAAGCACAAAATAGATTGTTTCTATACCATATCTTAATCATTAATGAATTGAAAAGATATGGGTTTCTATTGCTTTTACTTGAAATAATATCGAGTTAAGATTGTATCAATTGAATTTTGATATTTTCTGTGCTATGGTTGAAGCTTGAAATTTATTTTTCCCTCTAACCCACATCACATTAACTTCAATGCACTCTCACTGCCAAATGCAAGTCGATTATTATTATATCTCTTGGTGTGAAAAGGGTCTAAAGCTGCCAGTTCAACGTAAGGTTTAATAATAAAAACACTTTCATAGCAGTCTTCTTATCTCTTATGAAAAAAAAACAAGAAGTCATTAACCTATTTAAAAAAAATCAAAGACTTTATTTGAAAATTCGACCAAAACATTTATAAAGGTAATAAAAAGACGTACAGAAAACAGGCAAAAAATGTTCTGTTCTCATCTTTACGTTATTTGCAAGCATCAGCATTTCATTTCCTATTCTTATTCAATTTTAAATACAATATATCCAGTAAAAGACTTCAAAGAAGCGAGCCTTCATTTAAAACATTTCTATTTGGAATTTTTATCCTGGTCTCTTTTTTTTCGATAAACCAACCGAAACTAAGTTAACGTGTAGCAAGCGCCATGCGAGTTTAATCCTCAAAAAGCCTTCGATGGTAGCGCTGAAAAAAATTCCCCAACGAGGAATAATATTTATTTAGATTTTTCCGAGTGGTTTTTCTACGGCTTAACTTCAGAGAGGATTTTTTCCCTCTACAAATGTGACAGAAAAAACCGATGATGAAACGAATAAATTGCAAGAAACTAATATTGAAGAAACACATTTCAAGGCTTTGATTTTATGTATAGAGCTTTTTTTTTCGTTGAATAACTTCTTAACCGTATAAAGTTGTAAAACTTAAAAAGTTAAAATTTTTAAGGGATGAGGCATGTTTTGATATGTGTATAGGTACAAAGTGAAATTTATATTGATAGACATTTCTCTAAAGATAATAACATAAAGTGACCTAGTTAGAAAAAAATAAATATAAAACAAAGTTGTTTTGAAGGGTTGCATATTGTGCGGCAGTGAGTGTGAGGAGAAAACTTGTTACCCGCATTTTCCCATTGTAACATTTACATTCGCGCGTTGTATTTTATCGATTTTCCTTCGCTTTCCAACACACACCCTTAGTGTTCCATCCCCTACTTATTCATCCTCTTACACACACACACACTCACATACTCTAATATAGGAATAACACAAAATATAACTTGTTGAATATAAATGTCATTAACGTTTGAATTCATAGCTTTCCCATGCTTTATTATTACTCTAAACCCCATTTCTGACGGTCGTTTTTCGATCGTCTGAAATTCTCTCTCTCACAAAGTAAATCCATACATCAACCCGCACAGTCTTCGCTTGGAAAAACTCTGTCAGGATATAGTGTTATGGTTGATAGCGGTTTCGTTTCGTGCATGTTCAACTTTCGATAATTTTCATATAAATCATTCTCATCATTTCCTCGCAGCCACCACTTTCGTGAATCCACTTGTTAATGTCTCTCTCTATTCTTTTTATAAGTCTGAATTGAATATTTTTTATACGTAAAAATTATTTTATTGATTCAATCCCCAATAGCCTATTTACCTAATTCTAACAGAAAAATAGAAAGGTACTAAAAACTGATTTCAAGCTTGTGACGAAAAAAGCTTAATGCTTTTTTCAATATTTTTTCCCTTAAATACTTATAATACGAGTACGCCTAGGGAGCTAATGACATTAAAATTATCCATGGATTAACTTCACTGGTTCGTCATGGTAATGTTGAGTAGGAAAAAGCAGGAAGAAGAATTAACAGGAATAAATGGTTCGATCGATAACGTTGTTCAGATTAATTAATTATTCACATTATTAATTGCGTTGTAATATATACATATTTCAAATAAACCGACATTAAATTATTCATTAGAAAAAAAAATTTGTAAAAAAACGACGTCAAAAATGAAAAAAATGCGTTAAATAAATATTAATGAAATTCATTTTAATGATAAAAAAAGTTTTTTGTTTGTGTTAGGAAAATTAAATCCTTTTAAGGCCAGTGGATGATAAAAAAGCTTCTCGAAAAAAAAGATTAAAAATAGCTTTGAAACAGATGGCAGTAAAGTATATGTTATGGTAAGCTCATCGTAATATAAGGTTTTGGTACTTGCCAATAATTATAAGATAAAATATGTGGCATGTCTTATTGTTGCAAATTTTTCACACATACCTATTTCTGTTCAATGTTTAAATTTGGTAAGTTTGATTTTAAATGAATCAAAAGAAAATTGAGGAAATAGATTTAAGCACAGTGATCAATATTTAATCATTCAACGATTATCATAGAATGATTAAACGAGCAGTCTCGTAAAAACGGACCAAAAATTTAACGTCTTTGCTGTTATCTCAACCAAGCATTAGAAAATTGAGTTTATAAAGCTGGTAACCAAATACTTTTCTTATTACGTTTTTTTTTTTGTAATATTTCTTTATTTTGTTTCCTGAATCAGTTTACAATTAACTATAACCAAGATTATTATAACTCTTAAGACTACCTATAACGTTAAAATATTGTATTTGTGTTTCCCTAAAACCTTAAGGGTTAAGTACTTTAACGTTTTTTAGCTCTTTATTGCAAGCTTTCCAAGGTAATATTTTTTCTTTTATTCTGGTTACTTTCATCATTTTCTCATCCTGATATAATCCTTTTTGTGATATTCAGATTTTAATACCAATTTTACGTTAGTATTTTGTTCTTTCATTGTTTGTTTGAGTTTTGATGCGTTTTTAGTAAATTAGGTTAATTAGTTAATTAAGATTAGAAGGGCTTGAGAAGATCTCAATTATAAACTATTCGTATAAAACTAATGTTTTTTTTTTCTTTTTGGGACGAAACTTTTTAGACGTTCCAGGGAAAAATAACAGTTTAAAATTTAAAAAGCTAAGTTATGCATTGCAACTATACGGAGCATTAGAACGCATGACATCTAATGTTGTGATATTTGGCTTTGTATCTTCGGAAAAATAAAGCTGAATATATCATTCCTCCTTTCCAATTTTGGCCACGGTGAAGTCTGTTCCTAGGACTTCTTTCTAGCCCTTGGAGGTAGATTTTATCATTCAAAAACAAAATTTCAGTTTATATGACATATAAATCATCTTTATAAATATTTATAATATATAAGTACCTACATATAAAAATATTTATTAATATCCGGGTGCGATGCCCATTGAATCCTAGTCTTAAAAAAAAATTAACCAACATAAATTTTCTGTGTCTAGACAGTCGTGATATGACTTTAATTGTTAAAGCGACTTAAAATACCAATGAAAAAAAGTTTTAAAATTTTTTTCTGTTACATAAGTATTCTCATTTACAAAACGACCAATATTTGATACTCTTCGAGGAACGCAAATTTCTTTCGTAACGTTTTTTAGAGTTTAACGATGAAAAAGAACACACCTCTACTACAATATTTCGACAGAGAGAAGAATTAGTTTGAAAAATGTAAAATAGTTAATATGTTGTTTATTGTATTGGTACTTTACTAAGCTGCAACTTTTAAAAAACAAATAAAATTGATTTGAATTAAATTAAAGAATATAAAACTTGGCACAAAGTTAGTCACAAGCGTGTCAACTATAACTTAAAAAGTTTTCAAGAACTTACACATTGAAAACTATGAAAGAATTATGATTGAAGTTTGAAGAAAAACATGAGCTTTTAAGGGATTTGAAATTATTTTCTGTAGTCTATTATTATAGCATTATTAAGAATTTAAAAATAGATTGAATATATTTAAAGAATAAAAAAATGTTTAAAATAAAAAAAATATATTTTTACGCTTAAACCTGGTCTTGTTCATAATTTTTTTGAGAGTTAAAGCTTTCAATAATTCAGTATAAAAAAGATTACAAAAGAGGGCCCGTGACGCAGTTCAAATTGAATCGAGACTTTTCTGTGTACGCAATTAGCGCAAGCACGACATCCTTTTTCCAAATTTAATTTCGATTAAAAGCTCTCTCCGTTATTTTCAATCACGGATCCTTCCGCTATCCTGTCTAGTTAGTGAACTTGTCGAGTTTATCGAGGCACAATTAATAATATAATATGCGAAATGTATTATCGTAACGAATCAGGCAAAAACGGAACAGGGAAAGTGGAAACCGAGGCTATCCCGAAAATTAAACACACCAATTACCCTGCGGGATTTTAGCCGTTAAGTGTATTTTAGAGAAGAGTATCGTTTGTGTGTAACGAGATGCAGAGCGATCGATATAAATAGGAAAATAATGGCTGTGAAGAATGGATTTTCTTTCATGACGAGCTGCTATTAATGACGATGTCGTGTAATTGAATCAAATGGAACGAAATCTAAGACCGCAATCGGTCGTGGTAAAAGTAGTGTGGTATGTGTTGAAGATTTGCCCTGCATGGATCAGCACCCCATGCCTCGTGCAACTAATGACAGCTCTTTGGCAACGGCACTTCAACTTGTTGCACAAAAAGGAAAAATTTGAAATGTGAAGGATTTTTCAATTTCAAAAATATCTCTTGATCCAATCCCACTTCCGATGGTTGCTTTTCATGATATTATCATGTAGGTATATGTATTTCTCTTTATACTTTTATGTTTGCAACTATTTATTTCCGTTCTTTTCAAATCGAGTCGAGGCCATTCATAAACTACACTTTGTGTACAAAGCTTGAAAAACTCGAAAGTTTTATGGTCGTAAAACTGTAACGCGCTAAAAATATAGCCGAGTTATTTCCCAGTTTTTTTCTCCATTTTTTGAACATGGAATAATAAAAATTAATAACGATCATATCAATGGAAAACGTTGGCTACAATTTCCATTCGTTTACATTATCAAAAGTATAAAATTAAATACTTTGACGACTTCTAGTTAAACTTCATACATGTTAAAAAAACATCCTAAAATTTATTCATTTAAAATATTATGATATTTTGATCCCTTCATGAAAAACAGAAAATCTATTTGATATAGTAAAATGCATAATTTCGTTCATAAATAACTTAAAAGGAACTGTCATTGTGATTGAAATACGCAATTAGAGTTGCATATAATTTTAATTAAATTTGTCGTTTTAATTGATAGAGAAAAAAATCCTTTTGACAATCATACTCGTTTTAAATATTTCAACTATGACATTTATTTCTAACACTCTTTATATTGCCTTGAATTATATTATCAATTTACTTCAGTTTTATTACAATATAAATGCAGAAATGGAAATTGAAAAACAAATGGGAAAATATTTTCATAGTTGCATTTCATATTTTGTTCAGTTAAATTTTCAATGCGACAAATTTTATTTAAAAAAAATGTTTAAACATTTTCATTTTTAATAAAAGAATTTTTTTGTCGTTTGTTAATTAAATGGACGAAAATGAAGAAACTTTTCTTTCGAATTTTTGAAGTGAAACTTCTTTAGGTGGTTAAGTTAATAAGTAGAGTATGAAATTTTTAAATGCTTCGTTACGCATTGCGCCCATTACAACCTACAGCATTGACTCTACAAAAAATGTTAACAAAGACATATTAAGCAGTGGCTTTTCACTAATGGTTGGCGGACCCTTTCCGATTATGCGATGCTTTCGTAAAAGTTCAGGGTGGATCTTAGTATTTTTTTTGTACAATTGTGTGTTGTGCCAATTTTTTCTCTCTCTTTATTAAACACGAATCGCTTTTTTGTCGTTATTAACGAATTGACAGCAGTTGTATAATTGCGTAGCTTACAAACGTAACACTTTCTTTATAATCTACTTCAGTTATCTGATAATCTTATTCATTATCATTTTTGAGTAGGTACTAAATTATAAAATCTTCTGTATATAAACTATATACAGTATATAAAATAATTTATTACATATCACAACTGTTTAAACACATCTATAAATATACCTACCACTGATATTTGGACCAGATATCAACAGATTTAACTGTTACGCTACTAAGTGGTCTAGTATCATTGGTATCATTGAAAAATAAAATTTCAATTTTTTATAAATATCGTAGAATTTACTATTTTTAACGTTAAAAAATCTCACACTATCAACACTATCTTCAATTTTATCCCCGTTGGTGTGTTTCAAAGGTTTTTAAATCTCTACAGTAAAAAAAAAACTTCAAAAAATACAAAAATGATGTACAACCGAAACAAATTTCATTTCTAAGCACCAGTTGTTTAGTTTGCTGTCAGATCATTAAAATCAGTCAAATACAAATTCAGTTTTTATAAAGTTGTTGAAAATTTTAACTACTGTTACCTTGTAGGTTCTGTTTCAACTCAACCCAGATATTTTGTAGGTTTCTTAAAAATTAAGTGTGATACCTATTTAAAAAATACCAAATTGTTGTCTATGGTTGAGTTTTGTTGAATTTTATTGATTAATGAGACAAACATACAAAATTAAATTCCCTACAGTAGTTCCGTTGGTCCACTTAAAGGCGCAGTGGTTAGAGCAGTTGATCACCGCTCCATGCGTCAGTAGTACTAAGTTTGATCTCCGACTTATTTCAAGACAATTTTTGACATTTAAAAATGGCATTAAAATATCAAATGGTATTTTAACAACAAAACTTATTATGTTCGTGGTCCAACGCGCATTTGGTCAACTATTTATAGTTGAAATAAATATGCAGCTGTTTTAGAACGTGTTGTAAGTTTGGAAAATTATCTACAACCTTTTTAAATTTCCACTTAAAAAATCTTTTCGCGATTCAATAAATCCCCATTCCAATTTTTGATTTTTTTATTGTTAGTTAATTCTCAGAATAAAATTACACAATGAGGCATTAAAAAGTATTTAGCTTGTTGCGATGTCAAAAGCAGCGTTCATTCACTCACCAACTGACTCAAGTTTCATAACATGCCAGATAAAAATGAGATGATAAAAACATATAGAATACTTTTTAACTCGGTCTCGTTTTCAACATCGTTAAATCCCATTAAAAGCTAATAAGCTTCTCACTTCTCCCTCAAATTGATTGATAGACAAATAACAAGTGAACGTTTCGCAAACTTTTAAAATTAATTTCAACAAAAAAATTTCTCCGATAAACTCACTTGTCTAACTTCTCGTTAACACATGACGTGCAACTTCATTGTTTTAATCACTAACCAATTATCCAATTGAAAAAAATTATTTTTTATGTGATTTAATTATTATTTGATTTAATTAAGAGATGCATCAAGTTTTCAAAGTTCAAAGCAAATCTTTGAATTTTAATACAAGTATGTAAATATAATAACCAATGCTTACATATTTCAATTATCTCTTCATGCTCAATTTTCCAAGGCTTGTACTTAGTCTTATAATATAATTTCATCCTAATTTTCTGGACTGTTCTAATAAAACGATAATCTTGTATTTGATTTGTGGTTTCATATTTCATTACGTAGGTTTTCCGACTGTCTAGTCTTCATCTTATCCGATGAAAATCTTGTTGGTCTCTCATCATAATTAAAACTGGATCACAACAATTTATGTAATTGTTGGTGAAACATAGCTCATTTGTGATCAGAACGAACCCTGAGGGGCTGCCGAAACAGGGATGCTTTGTGTTTGGAACACTCCTTTTGTGCGTACTATGTATTATACATACTGGTATTGTTTATGGGAATGATAAATAAAACACAGCCTTTAAACACATCCTGTAGGAATTTCGGTGTTCGGGTTTGTGCGTTTAATTGGAATTTCAAATTTGGTTTTTGATGAATGTAGTAGGAAAAATCGATTATCGCATGGTGGTTTGGGGCTAATTGGAATTTGGCAGCTGAAAGTGTTCCTCTGATATGTCGTTGCGTAATTGGAGTGTAAATATATTTATTTTATTAAGAGCATCTGTTACCAGATCAAATATCCGGTTTAATTGATGTTTAATGAAGTATTATTCTAGTCACTGTTATTTTATTCCCAATTAATAGAACGAGTAATTCAATAATTTTTAACAAAAACAATAAAATGAAATTCATATTAATATCAAACTTGATTTTTTTGATACGAGAATTCTGAAAATTTAAGTTTTATGATCGTTTAAAGGGAAATTTTAGTGTTTCAAATCAAGGTTTGCGATTTGAAAATGGAAAGGAATTTTGTGGTTAGTGAATAAAAAAAAAAAAGGAAAACGTTTAGGAAACTAGTATTGGGTTGCGTTGGTGGCTCTTTTTACTTTCCAAAGGCGGAATTCCGACACATAATTTGCTCGATCTATTGAAGACGATTGGTCGAGGCGATATTTGTTAAAAAAATTCATGGAATGATCGAATTGAGAATACGAAAATTTATTGGTGTTGTGCATGTCGGAATATAGTAAAATATATTTTCTTCTGGTTTTGTAGGAAGTATTTCAGAATAGGAGAAGCTTAGTTGTTACATTTAAGGGAGGAAAAGTAGAACGACAGGGGTTGTGTGGTTAAATATTGTATGTTTAAACTGGCAGTGATCCAAAAAATTTGGAGTGAAACCTCAACTTTGATAATAGAAAATTATCAAAGACAGATTGAGATTTCTCTATTGATCAGAATTAAAATATAATTCGACTTACTTTTTGTTGATTTTTTTCAACTAGCAATGATGTTATTACTAGAAGTATTTATTTATAATTCCAAACCAATAAATCAGTCTAAAATTATATTTTTAAAAAGCAACAACTTAAAAGATTTTTTTTGTTGAATATTTTTTTTTAATGTAATCACAATGGAGGTATACCAAAGGACTTCTGAGTTATCTAAGTATTGTAACGGGATACTATCAAACCAGTATTTAGCTTCTCGTTAAGGGTTCTTTTATTCGATAGACATCTTACAAAAGGTTTAATAAACCAAACTGCTTTATATACATATTTCAATTTGGTGATCCACAATTTATCACAAAAACACTTTTTAAATCGGTCAATTACTGTTACTTGCTTAGCCAAACAATTATGCTCTCAAACTTTCTAGATAGTTCGATTTCCGAACTTCCTAGAGCCTTCCAAAATCGCTGAATGTCAATAATGAAAAATTTCAAATATTCATTATTAGAATTTCCATAGAACAATCTAGAATGTTCCATTCTTTTCTATCACTCTTCAATGTCTCTATTTTTGTTTGTTACAATACCTATAGTAAATCAAACTAAAAACATGGAGGGGCCAATAAAAACCTTATAAAAATGGCCTTTAAAAGCAGGGGTATTTAATTTTTGAGAAATTACTGCATAACTAGGTTTTTAAGACTTATTTTTTTTTACAATTCTGACCAAATTTATTTTAAAATGCTTTTAATTGAAACTATTTAATTTATTTCATCTGCATCTAACGTTAATAATTTTCACAACCACAAAAATTTTCTTTTCACTGCTTTCCTTACTTTACCAAGAAACAGATGAAACGGTTACAGTGCACAGAGAGTGAATCTTCATATTCATCATAAATTGCATTAAATTGAATCCACTTTATAAATCTTGCGTTTTCGCTATTTTCAAATACAAAGTATGCATACGATACTCCTATCAAATGAAAAATGCATTCGCTTAGAATGCACTTAAGAGAAATGCATCAACTAAATTAGCATCAATTTCATGAATAATCAAATAATAAAGTGTATGTTAACACGAAACTTTCTACTGGCTTAGTGGTAAATGTTGATTTATATGTAAGTTATTCTCAAAAGTTTTCATATATAAATTGTATATTAAAAATAAGGCTATCTTTTAATGAACAAACTTAATACATAGATTCAAATAAATATCCTTAGAAAAATGTTTTTTTTTTCCAACTGCTTACCTTAAGAATTAATTTTATCTTTATTTTAATCAATCAACAAGTAGCCATTTACTAAGTTTGCAATGCGTATGGAAATAAATGCAAATTATTTCTTGTGCAACTGGCAAATTAGCTTTTCCCCATATGCAACACAAAGCTTAAACCTGTTACTTCCCGTAAGGCTTTCGTATCGCTAGAATTATTTTCATTGAGAATTTTTTAAGCTTATGTCGATCTGCGGAATCGCCTTATGAAAATAAATTACGAATTTCACATCTAATTCCAAGCTTCCCTTATTTAATTCAAAGTCGCATAATCGTTATTTGGCTCAACATACAATTTGCAGTTGAACTCGAGGCTCATCTGGCATAGATCGCACCATTACAATTCCCATCAGTGTCTCCCAATTCTAAATTATTGCAAACCCATCTCTTGAAACGCTAAGTAATCCCATTCATATCAGCAGCCATAAACAGTTGACACAAAGAGTCTCCAAACAAGCCTATAAGTGTCTTAAATATACGCATTAAGCCCTCTATTATCTCGCAAATGTGCAGGAAAGAGTCGATGTTAGGGTTGAAAAAGTATGCAATTAGCTACGCGAATATTGTGAAGTGCTTAAGTGGAACAAACGTAAAGTTTTTTGCAAGGCAACTAAAGTTAAGTTTTTCAAGGAAATTAATTGAACATATTGTTTGAGAGTTGTGAAACAACTAATTCGATTAGGTAGAGCTTTTCCGAGTTTTTATTTGATGTATGTGTAGCGTTAGCGATGAGAGTACGAGGGTGGTTTTTATGCAGTTTGTCATAGAAAACGCGACCTGATAGCACCGTTATGCATCAAAACATACTTTCACACATATTCTCTCGTAAAAGAAATATTTAGTCTACGCGAGTGGAGGTCATTGAAAGTCTGGGGCACACACAACAGTTGGTGTAAGGAACGATCAATACCCCAACTTCCCTTAAAGCTTCGCTACCAAACACAGACAGACAAACTCACACGTGGAAACGAGACAGTCGAAAGGATAAAACGGGTGCTATCTCGCTTCCACTTGGATGTCGCTGGGCTATTCACAAACAGTAGAAGTTCGCCTTTTCCGTGTTTATTCCGTGCACACTGCATCCTTAATGTTCTCATTCTCCTGGTTCCATGTTCCGCACTTCATTCTTAGATTGACTTACACAATGTAACGGATATAATTATCTTGACGTCACTGGAACAAAAACGGATCATATAAACCGCAGGAATCATACAAATATGCCCCCTCGCAACCAACAAGTTTCAATAATTTCGGAATATAGAAATTACTTGAGAACTTATCCATGTTAATTCGTAAATTAGAAGAAATTACCTGTTACGTCATAAATTTTGATTGTGCCATTTATATTTAAATATCATAAGGAGTTTGTAATGTGCTTGTTAATTTGAAATATTTTATTGGGTGTATAAAGTGATATTAAAATAAATTATGAATAACGTTAGAAATTAGGTTTTGATATCGATTTTGTGTGGTGCTCGCTCATAAATAAGAAATTTAATGTAACTAGATATGTGAGTTGAAGCCACAACGATTTCATCGAGATAAAGTTATGAAATTATTGTCGAAAGTGCTATAAATAAAACGATGCTTTAGTATTTATGGCCAATTTTATATTTAGCTGCTTTGTGTCTCGGTTTATAGGTTTTAGAAGTTGAAAACTGATATCAATTTTATTAACAAAATAGAAATCAAAACGGACAGTGATGAGTAGATAGATTGGTGGAATGTCGCTTTTTTTCTTTACAAAATCCAGGCAATAAATAATTTAAAATTCAGCTACTTTAAATAAGTTAGCAACTGTTAACGATGTGGTTACTCGACCAATAACTCGACTTGCACTTGCACGTTTAATCGAGGCAATCAACTTGAATTACAGCAAATAGACACGAACTTTACGTGGTTTTGGAAACTTTACACTAAAATGCCTTCCTCGTTCACCTCGAAACCTCCTTTTCTCGATTGTTTTCTCTACTTATTTCCTCCAACTAATGTCGACTTAAATTGACTAAAACTGAATTTGACACAGTTTCAACGTTGATCGACTTGCTTCGACACGATCGATTTGTAATATAATTGGTACTGGCATCAAAGGCTCGAAACCACCAACTATTATTACACTTTCAAATCACTGTAATTATCAAATAGCTTAATAGCGTTTAAAATGTTTACATCATTCTTCTATCAATGGTTTGTTTAATTTAAAAATAAGCAGCTTTATGCCGACAACAGACACAACAAAGCCTCGCTACATCGTTTAAATGCCCTTCGGAAAACTATCCCAGTTAACGATTTAGCTTTTACAAAAGCGAAGGCATTTAAAAAAGAAAGATTAAATAACACTTAGCCGAATTCAAACTGGTAATTCCAAAAGCTTTGAATTACGAATGAAGGCTGGAAATAGTATATAATGCTATTTATAAGCGCGTCAAACAATTAAATCTTTTTAAAAAGCTACTTTTGTTGAAACTTTTATTTGAAGTTACATATAAAAAACCTACAAGATCAGTAACAAATATAAATGAAAAAAGTTTTGTTTTATATATATATATCTAAGAGCTATAAATTCTTTGTTATTGCGATTTTATTAATAAAAATATACAATTTAATAAAAGGTTTGAATTAAACATCTTGAAACTTTTGACATAATCTATCCCATGAGGTTTTATATTCAAATTATTTTATTAAACATAATATAATAAAGCTCCAAATGTTTGAATAAATGTATAGGAATAAATCAAAAACTTGGGCGATTTGTTTTATTTTATCTGATCTTTAAATAGGAAAAGGTTGTGCTTATAAATAAAGGTTAGTAATATCTTTATTGATAAATACAGGAGTTAATGTTTTAGACCTTTTATCAGAGTTTTATATGCAAGGATTTTTTTTTAAATAGCGCCTTTGAACCAAGCAAAAATGCCTTTTGTGGTTTCCAAGGGGAAACTCTAAAAATTCACTTTGTCTTCCTTATTTTGACAAGAAAATATTTTATGTTTATCTGGGGTTTTGTGTTTGGTCAGGAAAAAATAAATTACAGATTTAAAATTCTTAAAGTTTCTTTTAAATTTAAGGTGTAATGAGATTTTCAAATGAAAATTTAAACACAAAAAATTCCTTGTAGCTGTATGAAAATACTTAAAATAAAAACGTTTTTGCTTAATTCTAACTTTATAGCCACCATTCATGATGAGAGATGGTAAATATTTGCATTTCGTTTTTTTTTTTTTTTTTTTGTTATATCTAGGTATTTCTGGTAGTTCTCAACAAACGATCCATTTGATCAATGTATTTTTAATATTGTTCTTATTTTGATCCTTAACGAACTTTTCATTATTTTTTGGTTCTTTCTATGAAGTTCAAATTAAGACCCACTCGACTTGTTAACGACCGATATCTAAATTTGTATCGTATATAGAAAACAAGAAAATTGCTTTATTTTTTGCAATTCTCTAATTAATATGAAAACAATTTCCACAAAAGTATAGCTAATTACCTTCTAAAAATGTATCCTTTAAATACCCATTTCAGAAAAGTTCTATAGCTTATGGTACAATGCCAAAAATACTTCAGAAAATTTTTTTGATAAATCTTCCTTTTAAAAGGAATAAATCAATCGAAGAGAGGTCGCAATAACAATTATCTGTTTATGACAAAAATTCAGATTTTTGTTCAAAAATTTCCAGTAAAAAAAATAAAAACAAAAATTTTATGAATATAAAACTTATTGAGTCACTTAGTGGCATGATAACAAGAATATCGCTGTGTTCACCAGTGGCCCTAGGGTTGAAACCCAATTAAATTCCAAAATGTATATGGATTCTTGGATTTGCTAGTCGCTAACAACTAAAAAAAATAGGTTTATAATACGTATAATACGTTTATTGCACCCTTATTGTTTTTCCAGGTTTACAGATCTAAATGAAAGTTCAATAATATCTTTTAGAACATAATCCTGAGTTTTTGAGAGTTGAGGATAATTTTTAACCAAGGTATACATCGGTTACTAAAAAAAATAATTTCTTAGAAGTAAAATGTTAACACCAGCTCTTTCAGAAAAATGGTAATACCCGACAGAAAAGTTCACTGTGAAAAAAATATTTACAAAACTCGAAGAAAAAGTGTAGGAAAATGACAAAATCATTAAAGAATATAATAATTGTTTATTCTGGCAGAGGATATCGTGGTATATGTGTAATAAATAAAATATTCTTCAAGTACTTTAAAATTCACATAAGAGAGAATAGAGGAGAAAACGAGCGGTAGAAAAAAAGTGTGGACTCTGATCTAGTAACAGTTAACAAAAGCGATGTTGAAAGTTAAATGTGTATGAGAATAATATATGAATATAACGACCTAAAATAACAAAAAAGAAACTTATTATTAAAAGGTTTGTTCCAAATTTTAATTGGCATGTCTTGAACGTATATGTGGCGTAAAATTGACCGTGCATGTTATTACTTTGTCGACGTGTCGACCCTCAGGTCAACCGTTGGACATCCTTAAGCGATACCTGCTTAAAAGCAAGAAACGGTTAGCACGCGTTTAGATGCGTACACGTACGTTATTTTTTTAAGGACAAATTTTTAGATGGAACCTTGGTTTACCTTTGTGGTAGGTAAAATCATAAATCTCGTTAAACTTTGACTATAGAGACACATTTTTATGATTAAACTACTTTTGGTGCATTCATTGTGATTTTTATCAACATTATTTTAATATTAATATTGATTATTTTAATATATATTATTTTAATACTTCATAGTATTTTAATCCATTTTGTACAGCAGTGTACATAGTCGTAACGGCCGAAAACACTTTTTAGATAAAAAAAAGTTTATCCTAATGATTATTCAAACAAAATGCATACCGGTATCGTTCATAAAATTTCACTAACAAAAATTTTCTTTCGAAAAACGAAATCTATCCACTCAATGTTACTAATAAACGTGAACAATTGATTGATTCATCAGTTACCTATAGCTTTATGGGACTGTCAGGTTTTTCCCGTTGGTTCATTTGAATAAATTGGACCGTGTTTATGGGTGAAACAGGCCGAAATCAACCCCCTCGAGATAAACTAAAAACGAGAAACACACAATAATTTTTAATTGAAACAATGTGAATGAAATGAAACCAAAGTCAATGCGTTTGTGAATAAATTAGTAAATTAGTAATTGATTTAGAACACCGATATATGCAACATATAAACAATAATTTTAATTATGATAATATGTAGATGTATTCATAAGCAATATTTGATTACTAAAATATATAGAATATGCACTAGAATAATAAAATATGCAGTCATTCACCATTTTTTTATCATTAACTTCATTTATTTTTTACTACTACTACTTTTACTACTTATGAACTTTCAACAGTAAGAAAAAAATTATTAACAAATAAGCTTCATTTTCAAATGAAAAATCTAGAATAAAATTCTGGTTTTATAACTAAACGTGGAAAAAATTTAATTTTCTTTTTATAAAGAAAAACGTTAATAAAGTCTAAGTGAGTTTAAAACGAGAGAATTTTCTCCGGAAAAAATAAATTTAATCCGAATTATCACTCCATATAAATTGGCTTATTTGATTATATCGCAACATTTTTAATAATTACCGTCGACACACAATAAAATCCCATTGACGAAAATTGAATGAATATTGAAAATCAATACGCCATCGTCGATTCATTCGCGCGAAAATTGCATCGTCACGTATAAAAAAAGCCACCAAGCCGTGCAGGAGTCAAGCGAGTGAATTGAACGCGGCGTCACTTCACGATTATTAATATTTGCAAATGAAATCGACACAAACGAATCCTCCCCCGTTCTCCAGCACCTCGACAAATTGCCTTTGATCAATTGCAAGTGCACGGAGTTTGAGTGGAATTAGAATTTCGAAAATGCCGTGACTCGGATACGTGTCACAAGCCGGCAGACTGGCAATGAACAAAAGAGCGCAATGTCCACTTCCTGCCTATTTGCATTTTAAACGTCCGGTTTCTATTTGATCAGAGTGCAAATATTTATGGGGAAACTCTTAATTTTGTTTCTTGTTTCGATTACTCAAACCAATTGAACGTTAACCCCTTTTTTCGAATAGATTAAATAGAATTTTTTTTTGCTCGTATTAGTTCTGCATGAAATGGGCGATGAATCTAAAATACTAAGCCGATTACGAGAAGATAATAAGATTTGTGGTCTTTTAAAAACCACAATGATATACCTTAGAGAAAATATTCATTTGTGGAAAAAGTCGAAGGACGATTATCTTCATATTTTTGTATTAAATTGAAAAATACCCATTTAAGCTATAAAATGAACCAAATGGAATAAAACTGGTTCAATATATTTTTTTTAATATGACAGACATTTTGAGAAGAACCAGTTTCAACCAATTTTGCTAACGGTTTCTGTATAAAAGGAAACATGCAGTTCATTAAAAATAAACTTGAATTTGTATCACGAAAAAAAATGAGACTATAGCTGAACTCCTACCATGACATTAAATCAGATATCAATATGTTTCATAACAAACCTCGTTTCCTTCCTAATTTTAGTCGTAGTTTATAAATTCAAAAGAAAAGTAAGCTTATTAGAAGCATAAACTGTGAAACTTCTTTCGATTTGACGCCATTTTTCTTTTTTGTTGTTTTAAATGAACAAAACAATATAAACGAAACAAAAATCTGTTCCAGATGAAAATAAAACCGGACAGTGACGATACAAGTTCTGCGTTGTATACAATGATAGCAATTTATTGTCCCTATATTATGCATCAGTTGTACAGTAAATTTAATATTTCATTTTCATATGTTCTAGGCCTATAGTTTTTGTTCCAAATAATATTTTCAGATATTTTCAAACGGCACAATTCCTATGTCAAGAAACCTAATACTTACTTTATTTTTCAATAATGACAATTTCAACAAGTTATACCCATCATTTCATTCTTCCAAAGAAACAAACCTCCACTTGTTATTACCTTTTTAAATACAGTGGAATACAATTATAAAAATCTGAAACATATTCTTACATTCTTTTACTACTCTTTAATAAAGAAATTATAGTAACCGAGTCAAATTCGAGTTTTCATTGTAAATGCACGTTTTGGGACCCTCTGAGGCCAAAAAGGTGTAACAGTGATATCTTTTCGAAAGCGTTACTCAAAATTCACCAAACTTGGCGTTTAGATTTTATATTTTATCTAGTTGTACCGCGAAGCTTTTGGTTGAAATCGACGAGATGCGCCACCTTAAAGGTTTTTATGGATTTTTGGGTTTTTTCTGTTTTGTTTGAAAATTACTTCAAGGATTTTCTTTGAACTTGCTCTAGTTATAAGAATCATCAAAGTCTATTACTTGTATTTACTATTTTTGCTGGGAAACTTCAAAGGAGGCTCTAAATAGGAGGGTGGGAATAAGTAAATAGTTAATAGAGGCTTCACACTTATCGTTCTGTTTGTGTAGATAGCTATATATTTTTTTATTTGTTTTTTTTTTTAACCATTCTTAAAATTTGTTGCCTTTTTCAAGTAATTATATACTTAGTTGTTAGTATTTTCAACACACAAAAAAATCATTTTATTTTATTGTTTTTCGGAAAAAATTTTTGCGTTTTATAATTAACTTTTATCTCAATTTTAAGATTTTTAAAAAATTTGTTTGTGTTTTATTTCCAAAACCAGGAATTGTTTCAATTTCATAAAAGTATTTAGTTAATACTACAATATAATTCGTATCTATTTAATATTATTTAAAATCTTTTCGCATTAATTGTTTGGGGTATATTGGGGTAGTAAAATATTCGTATTCCTTTTGATCACTAAATATAAATTTTAATTCAACGGGTAACACGTCAATGGTTATACAGTATTTACGTAACTTCTAACGTCCAACGTTACATTTTTAAATTTTATCCTACACTAGTTTTTATCTATTTTATCATTATCGCACTTAAAGAAGTTTAACTTCAAAAAATGATGATGACATATACAAAAGAACAAAAACTTCACATCACTCAACTGGGTTATGTGATTCCCACTCAAAAAATGCACTGAAAGTTTCAACATGCAATCAATGAAATGTTTTTTTTCATCGAAATAAAATTGTATTCATTTTCAATAATTTTCAGTGAAGCGCGTTGTAATCGAACAGATCATAATACTAAGAGCCTGATGCACTTCAATATTCATTTCCATGTAAATTCAAAATACAAATTAGGTTAATTAGTTTGATATTTCATCGAAACATTTTTAATTTTTTTGTCACAGCGCTTATTTCAATTGTTTTTTTATTGTTAACTGCTTTAATGCATCGAAGCTTTTCACATATTTTCCGATCGAACAAAAACCAGTTTTAACTTCACATTTTTTTTTTAATTTAAACTTAGTCAAACTTTTGACTAATGAGCTCATTATTTCCACATCAAGTTTTATGATTTTATGCTGACGAATTTGAACGTAGCGTAAGAACTTAAGAAAAACCTTGCCGTAGGCAATAAATTTGGCAAATTCTTCTCTAATGAACTATTGATAAAATAAATAAGATTACAATAATCGAATGAAGCCATTTTAAACGAGCCAATTTTTATATGAAGACCTTGCTTTGAAACATTCTTTCATTTAAAAAGAAATCTCCGAATTTCCGTATCTTTTATTATTCAAAGTTGAAGAAGTTTCCAACTCCAATTTATGTCTCGAGTGTTTTTCACAAGAAGAAGAATAAAATATCAAGTTGATAAGAACTTTTTTTTAATAAGACGAGCAATTTATTTCGATTACACTTTAACCCCAATTTTCTTATTCGAAAATTTCGGTGGTTTTTAATTATGCCTTTCCAACGCAAAAGCTTTGAATGTGTTTGATTTAAATTGATAAAAGCTTAATGTCAATTGATAACAATGCTGGTCGTTAAGCGAGAATTAAATGAACACCACAATCAATTATAATAGCGGGATGCATATCGTTTGTAAATGGAGATGAAAAAACTCATGCTGTGCGAAAATTACAAGGAAATAAATAAGAATAACGTCTATAAAAGAGAAATGGTCGGAGCCTTGCTCCATATACTGGCCGTCTGTTTTTATTGATGTCTGTCGTATTTCGTCAATATCGAAATGATATCATTTTCTCGAATCTAATCAAATCAGAGTTTTAAGCAAATATCATCAAGGATCAAATGCTTGTAACATTTAAATGGACCAATTAAGGATTTGTACGAGAAATAATTAAAGAACGGAAGTAAATAAGCGTGATCGAAGCAAATCAAAGATACACTTTTGAAGAGATGGTTTCATGACAAGTGATTTTCAAAACAAGATGATTTTCCTTTTATTTATGGCAGCCTTGAAACGAATATTGGATTTTGGAACGTCATATCATTTCTAATAAGTACAACGTGGAAATATCATAAATTTTCCTCGATTTTTATGAGCTTGGATTATTTCGGTTGGGTTTTTCGGATGGCTTTCTAATCTGGTAGATTTAGTCAATAAAAGTGAAGAAAAATACACAAGTGGACTGTTTGTTATCTTTACACAAACAGTTTTATGTATAAGAAAAATAGTGCGTGTTAACTGCGAGGCCTGATTAAAGTTTATTCCTTCAGAACGAATCTCTTGAAAGATATACAGTAAGCAAAAACGTTTATAAATGGATCCCTATAATACTCAAAAATTAGAAACTTTAATAACAGGGAAAATTTCATGTGCAGAACAAAAAGAGATAAATTACTCATATTTTAGTATAACTAAGACAAAATTAAATGTAAAATCCAGCCAGTTTGATGCACTGGGTTAAACTAAAACCCTTAAAAAGTATATAGTGTAGCATTAATTTGGTATTCTACAAATATCTGCACTCACTCTACAACTACAAACAATTAATAATAAGAAATGACTTTTGAGTAGACAAGAGTTGAATGCAGTGCTAATCTTTAATGAAAGACTTTTGTGTTAGAGTTATGAAAATCATGCTTATTGAAGTAATATTAAAAGTCATTGTATTTAAATTAATAAAATAAATCCCTTAAAATTAAGTCATTTGTAATACTGAACGCCAATCAGAGCTCGGTTACGTCAGTTGTCATTAAACAACCATGATCAGTCTGATGGCGCGTTTACACGAGTCAACTTTAGTTGGCGACTTTCGTCGTTCAACTACAAAAGTTGAATGCGACTTGAATGAGTTTTCGTTCAGGCGTTTCAACTGAAATCGTTCGAACCGTTTCAACTATTAGAATGGTTTTTTAAGAGAGAAGTGAAGCATAATACCAACAAAGTAGAATCTGAGGGTTCACGCATGTCAATACCCGTAAAAACTTGAATAGGACTCATCACTTGAACGACAAAACTTTGACTCGTTCAAACTTTTGTTGATCCACTAAAAAGTTGATCAATTTTAATTGAAACAGATGTTCACACGAGAACACGAGGTTTTTACTCAACTTTTGTCGTTCAACTAAAGTTGACTTGTGTGAACGTGATAAGCTTTTGATCAATCTAATAATCATAGCAAGTCGTAAGAACCTCGTTGAGGCCTTTTAAAAAAGGCAGACAGACATTTTTCTAGAAACCATTTTTTCGGAGCCAGAGAACCTAACAACGTGTAATTCGACGTAATTGCAATATCTTCTTTACAATGTACCAAGTAGAAAAAAAATAAAAAATACTAAGAAGAACATATGTGGACATTGAATTCATTATAAAAGAATGAAAGAGATAACAATCAATTTCAATACCCATAATAGTTTAATTTTATAGCGTGCTCTATATATGAAAAGCAGTTTTCAAAATAGACTTTAAAAAGACAAAATTATTTTTGTAGAAAATTTCTGTTGAAACATTTTTAAGAATTATTGTTTAATTAACGTTAAGTAAAATAATATCTTGAACATTTCTCAAATGCACAAAGCAATTCATTCACTTAGTTCAAAGTAATTGTTCCTCGTGAATTTTAAGATAATTCACAGCTTCATGTTTCACGTTTCTGATTTTCTTATTAATTGCTCTTGAAGTCTAAGTACTGAAATTAACTTACATCCTTCCGTTCTCCACAATACAAGTTATATGAATTTTTAATATTCTCATACCATAATTTCTCGGTAATTGTTTTTACTTTTAACAAATTTTCGAGAAAATATATTTCAAAAAATCTGACTAAAATGTCATCTTTACGTAAAAGATGTGTTCAAAATAGTCGAGAAAATACCAAATTGTTTAAAAACCAAGAAAACAAAATACCGACTCAAAGCAAGTGATGTTTGACGTGTGCTTACTGTAAAGGTATAAGCTTACTTTTACAAACCATAACATCGAGAAAATGAAACAAACCACCTGAGAGTATTTATTTTGGCATGCGCAGATTGTAATATAATATAAACATTTTCCTTATTACCATTCATTATTCATGAGCTTTCATACCACGAATAAAGCTTTGTATTTAATTAATAGATCTTTATGATACACCTAACATCAAAATTGACATAATGATATATTCCGTCAAATCCTTTGATAAGGCTCGAAATTCAAGAGTTTACCATTTAATAATACTAAACGTATTTCCTGTGAAAGAAACTCTTCCAATTTGCTTTTAGTTAGTTTAAGATGCATATCTTATATATTCAATAGACTTGATCTTTAAGAACTGTTAACATCATAAATATTTCATTGAAACTTCTCGAAATGGATCTTTTAGTTTGAATTTTTTTGCTTGAAAATAATGTTGAATCATCAACATAAATTAAGTTGTAATTCCCACAGGAACAGTTTTGGTAGATTGTAGTCCCGTTAAAGAGTCGGTGTCGAGGAAAATATCCCTTTCAAACGAGCTCTACTTCCCGGCTTCTTGCACTTCTTGATCATTATTATTGTCATGAATTTTTCATCTATTAATCTTACGAGACGCACATTTATAATTTGGGGTGAAAATATTTTTAGCTTGGATGCATTTAACGGTGATAAATTACACAAGGATACTAAGGTTTACCCGTTTGAAGATACACAACCACCAAAAAGCCTAAATGGGACTTTGTGTTTAGAGACCAACTAAAAATGTTAGTGAATATAAAAGTTAAACACTTTTTTTTTATTTTATTTAAAAAATTCTTTCTTTCATTAGATTTAATTAAATTTATTAAATAAATTACGTTAGGAGTAAACACATTTCGCATTTAAAAGTTTTTTATTCTAGCTCTAACTTTAATTAATTCTATGTCTTCTATTTTAACTGACTTGAATAAATAATTACTTACTTGAATAAAAAAAATTAACATACAACTTAAAGAAAGACCAATAAATAAATCAAACAACTTTACCAAAAAATTCTCTAATTTTATTTATGTAAAAGTTTCAAATTAAATCGGAAATAAAAGCATAACCCAAAAATTCTTTCAAAAACTATTTTTGAAAAATTATATTTGAAGAAGCAATAATTTTGTAAACAATAAATACTTTGAATACTTTAAATCATAAAAATCATACTACAAATTAATGCGAATCAGTGAACATTTTGACATTCTCTTATGAAATATTTTAACAAAGTTTCAATATGTTTAAGAGAAAAAAACCAAACACTTCATCGATCGAACAAAGATGCTGTATTTTAACTTAACTGACTTAAGACTAATAAACTTATACACTGAAATACTAATACTAGTTCTATTGATATATTGCATTCTTATCTTAATAATGCCTTACGCATTACTTTCTTTACTACTACCTAAATATAATAAAAGAAGTATTATAATCTGGTCGAATTTTCAATTTTTAATTTTCACCGGAAATACAGTATTTGAGGTCTCCTGAGTCCAAAAAATTGCTTTTTGGAAGAATAATTGAATGTGTATCTGTGTGTGACAGCGATATCATATTGAAAGCTTTATCCGAATTTCACCAAACTTGGAATTTCGCTTTCATACTTCATCTAGTTGTGCCGCGAAGTTTTGGTTGAAATCAGTTGACAGGAAACCGCACTTTATTCTATAGGTTTTAGGGGTTTTTCAAAAAAAAATTTTTTTTGAAAACAGCTCCAACTATTTCCTTTAAACTTGCTATAGTTTATAAACTTATCAAAGCCTACAATTTTAATTTGAAACTTTTTATTTTATTTTACTTATAGTTAATTGTATATACTATTCTATTTATTATTTTTAACCAATCGTAGGCTTTAGTTTCGTTCTTTTAACCAACAACGAATTTTATTTAAAAGAAGGTTCTGTGACAAATTGCAGCAGATATTTTTTAATAATCAATGAGGTCGCTATTGTCTTAATTATTGATTTAATAACAATAACTTAAAATAAAAATAATTTTTTTGAAGTAGTTGTAAAATTTAAAAATATTTATGTAATGCTCTTTTTATCTTTCAATAACTAAGTGTACCTACATACCAAACAAGTTCAAATGCATTTCCAAAAAATGTTAACATTTTTCTTTTCTTAAAAATGCTTTGAAATAAAATAAATAGATTTATGGCATGCTAATGGAGACATCAAACAAAAGTTGAAAGCAAATATGGAATAAAACTTATATGCTTTTAAAGTCTCAAAATTATGTGCTATGGTAAGTAATATTCTTAGGAAAAAGGATCTGAATAAAAAGAAGTATTATTAGAGTACATTACGAGATACATAATAAATTCAATCAGTGCTGGTAGTTAGAAGAAGTTATGAAATCTTGCTGATCAAAATCCTTAATGACCATAGGTCGTGTGATATCCTCGAAATTAAGTTTTTTCCTGTGGTAAATAGTTTCATTAATCTTTGAAATAGAAAACCTCAACAAAGGAAAGTATGTATAAGACAAAAAAAGATATACTTAATGCGGAAATCGATTACTTTGATCTTAAAATTTGTTATTCAACTAACCCACAAATGGGTTCGAATTGAATTTTTTTGCCTATATGTACTGAAATTGAATATTTCCTTCTTTTTTCTTAGAGATGTTTTTTTTTCTCAAAGTTTATCTTTTATATAGCTTTTCAAGTGTGGTGTACCTTTATACGTAACTATGTAGCAAATGTAAATTTTTTCATAGCTTTTCTCAACTTGGTTCTTAAATTATCGCGGGCTCATTTTATGTTTATGTGGCCTCAGACATATATAATTAAGAGGGGGATCACGAGCGGCTCGTGTTCATTAGTCTTCGATAATGAAACTAATTAATCACGTTTATCAAACTCCTGAAAAACATACGAACAACGAGAAAAACTAGCCTCGTACACAACCTTTCTTGCTTTTTTTTGTTTTCAAACTTCTAAACGAGACCTTCACATTCGTCGCAACAAGATTAACTCGACAGTCTAGCCATTTATTTTCCTCGTAATGGAAACTAAATTTGATTATAAAACGAAATAAATCCATCTCTATCTAATAAAATGCACACATGTTCAACATATCAATTCCTTTTTTAAGGAATAAACACATAATATATTTCCTTAACGATACTGACAGTATGACGAAAGAAAGATACGGCTTTCTCTCGATTGGTCTCTTTGTATTGTTGGGGAAATGGGGCCAAAAGAGAAAATAGGGTAGGTACATGCATCCAGTGACAGTCTATAGAAAGTACCAATACAAAGCTGTTTCCCTTCGCCATAAACTATTTACCACATTGGGCTTGTTCCAAGTCGAAGCTCGTTGCCTTAATCGGTATACTTGAAATTCATCTCACAGTTCTTTTCTTCCGTACAATGCAATCCACGACTAAATTAATTTAAAATGTAGAAAACACATGAAAATGGGAGTTTGGGGTGTTCATATATATTTACTTTATTGAATAAATTGTGCTACGTATTCAAGAAAGCCAGCATGTGCGGTTTTTCCAACGTCTTTTTTTCTGAGAAACAAACGTGAACGTTATTCCCGAGTAGATTGTAAATTATTTATAAAAGAAATTAATTTATTAGAAATATTTAAGCTCGACTTCCATACGTGTACCCAAGCCACATTAGAAACGAGTTGAAATTCCGTGACGTTCATGTTTCCGGTAACAAAAAGCTGTATTTCCGGTGAGTCCGGTACGAGCGTGTCCAAACTTCAAGACTAGAAAACCAATTGGTTGTTTCACTCTATTTACATCCCGTTTTTCTATATGTAAGTCCATTTCATCGTCGAGGAAAAGTTATTAGAGCTTGAAAGTTCCTTCCTTTAATTACGAATAAAACAGCTAATTACCTTAATTATTCATCAAGAAACTTAGACATTTCATTCTATTTTCAATGAAGTTCAGGGCATCAATTTACATGTTAATTGCATTATTATTAAAAAAAGTCTCGCGATTTTTCCCCTCTTATAATCTCATTTATTAATTTTTTTTTCGTTGATTTTCTTGGCTTGATTCTTTCAAGAACTATTTCGTTTCATGCATTAAACAGACCTTTTGGTCTTCATCGAGTCTCATAAACTTAACATCCTTTCGATTAGTTATAAAGTTTTTCAGGCGGAAAAATGAACTTTTTACTTTTACCGTGTACTGTTCAAAGAAAATGAAGTCTATTAAAACGAATGAAATTTCTCGCTTCCTTTAACTCGTAACAATTTTCTTATTCTTAAAAATGAAGTGATTAAATTTCGTTATTAACTTAAATGTTTTTTTGATTAAATCAAAAATTAATAGGGAAATAACTAGAAGGTTTCGCGTTACTTGTATGGTATTCTTATGTTGTGGGATGGGTGGTACAAAAGTTTTGCAAATTTCAGCGTAAACTTTGCGTAAACTTTGACATTCTCAATGTAAAATGCGTATGATATGATTGATTTGAAACGGAAGTTCCGCTTCGCATCGTGCGCCTCATTTTCGACTAAACATCCCAAATTATACTTGGCAGTAACGTTCAGGCGGGTTTTGTTGTTTCTTTTACCGTGTTGTAATGACTTAACGAAAATATAAACGACTGTGTGTGCCAATGTGAAAAAGGTTGATAGTATCGTTTTATGAGGTTCATAAGCTTCATAAAAATAAATTTCTCTTAATAAAAATATAATAACAGTCGGTACAAGAAGAAAAAGCACCTTATTATCCTAGTCGAAGTTTGAGATCACCATTTATTCATTTTATTTTTGTTATGCCAAGAAGTAATAGTTAAGGAAATGAGTTGAGTTAATGGAGATTGTAGACGAACGGTTTCGAGAGAATATTTCGATTAAACAGCTACATTTACATAATAAATATGATGGAATTATACGAAAGTACTTCGACAATCATTTTTTGCTTTATTTATTCAAGTAACATTAAATCAAACAACCTTTTTTTCATTCCAATTTATTTGTAATTTACTAAAGTTTCCAAATACGAGATAAAAAATTTTTTTTATCTTTTTTCTTGACATAGCTGAATAAGAAATTTCAATTTATTTTATCTCAGAGAATCTTCATGTTTTTAATCTATGATCAAACAATAACAGTAACACGTCTAAAAATGTTTCTTATTGCTTCTTTCATAATTCCATTATTTTTTATTAACTGCTATCATCGGCAAAACACTTTCAAATCCTCATAAAAGCGTCACTGATGTTTGATAGCACACACTATAATATGTTCTGATGCGACAGTTTATCTTTCGCTAATCTTCCATAAAACAGACACCCCGACATTTTAGCTTGCATCGCTAAAAGCACGACTTTGGTATTGATCACGGATTAAATTTAATTTGTCTTTTTCGATCAGGTAAAACTAGTCTAAGCTTAAATTACATGAAAAATGTCAAAAATGCTTTACTTGAAAAGAAAAATTAATTTTCAACTAAAAAAATTTTATCACATTTCCTTTTGTCAACAACAGAATTTTATTGTCAACTGAGTGAGACAAAAAATTTTAACTGAAAATAAATTTTAACGGAATTTTTTTTATGACGTTTAAATAAAAACGGTTTTTTTAAATATTTTCTTTAAATAACACTTCTTTCTACTTTTTATTCTTGATAAATTTGAGAACAATTATAAAGTAGACGACCTTATGTATGTAGAATAATTTCATATAATACCAATGATTTTAAGAGTGTTATTGAATTCAATTATTTACTTAACCAATTTATAATTTGTTATTTTCAAAAATTTTCTTCTTTATTATTTAGTTTCTTTATTTAAACAGTTCTGTGTTACTACTAGAACGTAGTATTTGTTTGTAGGTATTAACATAACATTGTGTTACAGGCGACCTACAACTCTCGAAATGGTTTTTCAGTAATAACAAAGCAATGGATTAAAAAAATTGGTTGTCTATAAAGTCGGTTTACGGACGATAGTTTTACGTGATAACGTCATAAAGAAACATTGATGAAAAATTGCATACTTTTATGAATTGAATTGAATTATTATCACTGAATTATCATTATTTTGTATAATACAAAGGAGTCAATTGTAAAAATATCTGGTGCGAGGCGTCACACAACTTTCTTTTATTTTCATTCATGAAAATACTCGCTGTTAGTTAAAAGAAATATAAGCACTTTGTAACAATACATATAAACAGTACTATATGCATATATAACCTATAAGGCTATATATGTATACATGAATTCCCAACCTTCATCCCAGAACCGCCCTTATTCGAATTTTCTCAGGAAAAAGTTTCAAATAAAAGTTGAAATAATAAATAAGTTAAAATATGGCTGTCACACACAGACAAGTTTCTAAAAACCACTATTTTGGACTCAGAGGACCTCAAATCATGTATTTCCGTTGAAAGCTCGACTTCGAAAATTCGATCCAATTACAATACTGCCTTTACTATTAAGTAGCAAAAGAAAGTAATATGTATACACTATACAGCTTATTTGTACATAGGTATAGGTATACGAATTCCAAACCTTCACCCCAAAACCGGCCTTATTCGAATTTTCCCAGGAAAAAGTTTCAAATAAAAGTTGTAGCCACTAATGAGTCTAAGAATTATAGAAAGTTTAAAGAAAATCGTTGGAGCCGTTTTCGAACAAAATTATAAAAGCTCAAAAACGCCAAGAGTAAAGTAGAGCTTTCAGTTAACCTATTTCAACCAAAAGCTTCGCGGCACAACTAGGTATAATAGGGAGGTCAAATACCAAGTTTGGTGAAATTCGGATAAAGCTTTCGATACGATATGGCTGTCACACACAGACACACAGACACACAGACACACACACAGACACACACACAGACACACACACAGACATGTTTCTAAAAACCACTTTTTTGGACTCAGGGGACCTCAAAACATCTATTTCCGGTGAAATCTCGAATTCGAAAATTCGACCCGATTACAATACTTCCTTTACTATCTATATAGTAGTAAAAGAAAGTAAAAAGGAGAAAACTACAAATTTTTTCAAAATTAAATCAGACTAAAAAATTATGAAGTAAATCAATTAAATCTTATTAAATTGTAGAAAAAAATTGGTTGTCTGTAAACTTGGTTTACGGACGATAGTCATAAACATTTGCTTTTATGAATTGAATTATTATCACTGAATTATCATTATTTTGTATAATACAAAGAAAGAGTTAATTGAAAATTACAATTTTTCTAAAATGAAGACTGAAAATAATGAAGGAAATCAATTAAATCTTATTAAGTAAAATGTAGAAAAAACACAAAACACGTTGTCTAGAATTCAACAATTGCCTCTCTAGCACTTGTATCGCATTCTCGCTTGCATTCTACGCATAGGCTCAAACGGAACGTGACACTTTTTCATGCAGGCTACCCAGTGTTCATCAATTTATAAGACGTTATCACGTCAAAACATTTAAAGCCTTGTAAGCCCTAATTGGCCCGCACCTTAGGCTAATTTCACAATAGAATATACTCACATACACACATAATATTCCACAATTGACAAGTTTCAAATTGTGTCGATGTTTTTGATTTCATTGGACTTCGGCGGAGTTAATACAGGTACTACGAGCAATTATTTATAGTAAGCGGCGCAATCAATGTTGTGAACATTCTCTTATAGTAGAATACTTTTTCAGCTACAATGGAAATGAATTGAATTACATTACCAGTTCAAACGCAAACAAATGTCAACTAACAAAAACAAATTTGAATGGACCAATTGCAGCTGTACTTCTAAATTGTTCAAATCACAAAAATTTGGAACAATTATAAAATGAACGATTTTAAATTATTCTATTCTTCAAATAAGACTTTGTTCCAAAAACATCATTTTTAATGATTTTGGTTTTTACATATTCTACATTTTAGCTTTAATATACAACGACAAATATTAAGCACATATCCATTATACATACATATTTAATATTTGTAAAACCGGGTAGTAATTACTAATGGGTTCTTGTGGCAAAAAAAGTAGGTACGCACCATAATGCACATTCCTACACGCGTTCATAGTACACTAGGTGGCACCGAAGTATACCGAAATCTTATTTGCCACATTTATATAAATTATAATTATGAAAAATTAATAAATTTAACAATTTTGCATCTATTATCATCCAAAATAATAAATGTGTGTGCAAAATTTCAACTCGATTGGATCTAAAAAAGTAGATAAAATATTTCTCATAAGGTTCTGTCAAATTGCAGTTAGGTACTATAAATGTAATAAAAATATATTTATACTAAGTACTTTACAGCTCGCTTATGTCTGTAGTTAAATTTAAAATATCCCCTTTGAGTATCATGCAGTAAAATCTTTAGTAAAGTATTGAGTAAGAATGTAATATCCTTAGAAATGTATTTCGATTCAGAAAACGTTTCAGTTATTGATTAATTTACTTAAACTTACGCTTTTAAGCAAACGATTAAAAGAACTTTTTAACATTTTTTGAGACATTTTGTTAGTTCTCAAATATGTTACCTTCATAATTTTTTTGTCGTTAACAAAAATTTAATGAATATTCGGATTTTAATTTGGGAAAATATCCTGCATGATCTATTCGATTTTTAGTAAAATAAGATTGAAAATATTTTATTTTATTTTGTTATTTTATTGAACTGATACGACCTTGGCTTAGGTGTTCAAAATCGATACGAAAAAACAGTTGTAAAATTTAAATTTTCCGACAAAGTCCTCCTTGTTTCCATGTACCTCCATCTTTCGACCGCAATATAGTTTCAACGAAAAGCCAGCCCTGAATATCAAGGATCGAGTAAAAGTCAAAATATGTGGCATTCGTCTCGTTTGTTACTTCCATTATGGAAATTACGTGTTCACCAGCCAGCATGGCCAGAGGAAAACGAGAGAGAGTGTCACTCGATCGATTCACGAGTGAAATATTTCCCTTGAACAAATGTCGTATGTAAACGTTTGTTACGAGAGAAAAAAAAAAGAGAAAAAAACCCGGAATATGGACATAGTATACATGTTATGTTTACGAATGTCTCGTTATCTCCAATCTTTACGACAATCTTACAACTGAGAAGATTTCCAGGACGTTTTTTTTCCTTCGAGTAATTGTATTTCTCAAATTACATTCTCAGATTGATATTGTTACACAAAACAAATATTTTTGTTTCATAACAATTTCGTCGAAGACGAAAAAATCTCCCTCAGCCAAATGTGCTCTTTTGATTATTTATTTGATGTTTTACCATACGGCCAAATTGAATATAACAACCTTAACAAAAGCTCCGCGTAATCTCATCAAATTTATATGAAATACGACGAAAAACTCAATTTAACTGTCGAAATTTTCTCGCAATTGGGACATGACTGGATTTATTATTAAATAATAAAATTTTCCAAGAAAAATAAACCGTTTCGTAGATTTCTGTATCGTTTAAAAATAAATCAGAAATTTGAAACAAATTGAAAAAGCCGACCACAATTCGACAGAATGTCTTTAATTAAATGTAAAGGATGGTTCATAACGGGGAGGTATTTTCTATCGCTCTATGCTTCATTAAACTAAACATTCGTTGAGAAAACATTTTCTTAAGTTTCTAAGTACAATAAAAATTGAGCTTTATTGGAGGTTGTATATTTTATGAGCATTGCATAAATGATTTTTTTTAAATTCAAAAGTAAACTTATTATTACAATACTATTTTTATGTTTCGATTTTTATATTCTAAAGAAAAATTGGCGTTATGCATTTTATTGCAGCAGTTTTCGAATGGCACAGATCGCAAATGTATCATTTTTCATGCAAACATAGATGATGCTTTATGAGACACCGATTTGCAGTTGAAGCATAAAATAACGTTATTTGCTCGCAACCTTAAAAAACAACTATACAATATATTTCTTGAGCAAAGAGAGAAATGACGTATTGGTGAAGAGAAAAATTTTTATCTGGAAATATTTCTCAATAACACAATAGAATTTCGTGCATATTTCTTGAAACAATTTCGACTCTTTGCCTTTGGCTTGTGATGAAAATGTTCGGGATTCCATTTGAATTTTATATGAGCCGCGCATAAATTCCAAATCGATGCGAACATTAATTTTACGTTTCCTCGAAAATATGCTCCATGTCCCACTATCGAAAATCGCAATAACTTTTCGGAAAAACAGAACGTTTTTTGATGGAGTTTCCAAGACAACCCAACTGAATATTAATAACGCTTTTACTTATTGATGAGAAAACTCAAAACTTACTTTAAAAACGTTTTGTTTAACGAGATTTGTTTATCTTAGTTTCTTGGGTTATGATCTTTGACCTCAAACAAAGTTAGATTTTCAGATACACCTACCTATACATCTACGGAAAATGCGAGAAGTTTAGCAACTTTTTTGTTGAAATTGTTTCGACCTCGTTATTATTTCACTAAGTTTTTCTAAATTATTTACAAAAGCACATAAATTTTCATAATAAACAAAGTTGAATTGAAGAAATTTTTTTCTCTTGGTTGAATTATCAAATTCGTCCCAGGACACCGCGACTCAAAGTATTTTATTAGGAAAACTAGAAGCCAAACGTAAACTTCCTTTAAGTCTGGTATATAGATTTTAAAATAAAACTGGTTAATTCATTCATGATTATCATTGTTTTAAGATTTTAAACAAAACCGTAGCGGGGATGGTGTGAGTGGTACTGTGTCACCAGGCGCCGAGTGGTCAAGTTGCTGCTTGATCAAAATATCGCACGATAAAAGTGTCAATTTTTCAGTTTTGCAAAATCACTTAATTTTGTATAGTTCTGTAATTTTTCTATATACGAATCACAGGTGATTATAAACTGGAGAGGAGTATTTTATATTTTCAAACTGATATCTCTTACGTCGTATGTTCAAGTATAGAATATATTCACAAAGATACATCCCAAATTTGACTTACGCGACAAATGAAATTTTTTTTTTCTCCTAGTCATTTAGAGTATGTAAAGTAGTCATTTTGTCAAAATTGGTAAGAATCATGCTTTCTAAGAACAATATTTTTATGGTCGACCAAAGATATCATAATTCAATTTTCGCTTCGGTTGTATCGCCTATACCTACATAAGCAAATATTTAATATAAGTCCTAAGATACTATGCCTTTATATTTATAAATTATTACAGATTTTATTATTGAAAATCAATACTTGAACCATTAAAATCCATGTAAGACCTGTTTGAGACATAATTGAAAAATTCTTAGAATCAAACCGTCACGAAACCTTGTCATATCCTATCAAGAGCTTAGCTCAGGTCTGTGTCTGTATGTGACAGCTTGAAAGCGTTATCCAAATTTCGCCGAACGTGCTATATTGCCTTTATTTTACATCTAGTTGTGCCACGAAGCTTTTGTTGAAAACTCACATGTATCAATTTATATTATCTAGTTTCTGAGAAATACCTATAGAAAATAGTCAAATATTCATTCATTGGTTAATGGTAATACCAATATTTATTAATTTACACTTTTAAAGTAATATGATGTTGAATATTTTTAGTGGCGTAGTGATTAAATCTGTTAAAACTCCGCTCCATGTGTCAGTGGTGCTCGGTTTAATCCTCAGTGAACCCTAGATATTTCTAGATTTGTAATTTGGGAATTATAAAAAATTTTCTGTGCATAAAAAGTCGCTTAGATACACTTTTTTGGATATACATTGGGCTTAATACAGGAAAATTAGTTTTTATGGTACATACGTCTAAACAATAACATTTACTTAATTATATAAAATGATACTATCTATGTTATTACTAAGTCGCTAATGACCATGTTGTTAAAGCGACTATAAATAAATTAAAATACCTAAAATAAAAAAATAGTACTCAGTTCCTTTGAAATTATTGGAACTCAATAAAAACCACTCAGAAAAAATTAATTTAATTTATTTTGTTAAAAATTTTTGATTTCGATAAATACTTCAAAAACATAACTTATTGAAATTAAACTCATACTGTTTGTAGTTATGAAACATAAAGAGGCCAAAGAAACCAAAAGCACGTTGAATGAGGGAGGAAAAACTATATGAAATTCACGTTAATTATTACTTAAAGATTGTTTATTACATGTTTATTAATGAGTGTTATTTTATTTCTAATTAAACAGCTATAAATAGCAGTATATCTGAAACTAAAAGAACAGCTGTATACATGTATATGATCCTTTAATCGTCTATGATAAGCTCAAGCAGCTCACGAAACAATTTTGCGAGTACCTTTTTCAAACTGACTTAAATTTTAACAGCAAAATTAAAAAGTTCAAAGTTATTTTTTTATTTGAAATCAATGTATACAAACCAGATTTATTTTTTGGGGAAAAATTATGAATTTAAAATTTACAAATTTATGTTCACGTATTATAAAGGGCAAGGGGGAAAATTGCAATTTGAATAATTTATATTATTGCAAGCAATTCATTATGTGTCAGTTTTTCCCTTCATTATTCATAAATATCGTCAATTTAAAAGCCTGCAATGTCTTTGACACAGCTTGCACGGTTTCTTATTTTCTTACTTTGCATCTTGAATTTGAAATATTTAAATATGAAAAGGTGGAAATGAAAGTCGATACAATGAATAGAAATGTTTTCCACTGTCGGGATTTTTTACGTTAAAAATTTTCCCAACTCATTACACGTCTCGATTTCAACATGTATTAATGAATTATGGGTACTACGTAGTAAATCTTATTATTATTCTGCCGACTGGCGAATGAAATGTAAAGAAAAAACAACAAATGTTGGCATTCGGTTTGTACGAGAGAATGTTTAAAAAAATCTTAAATCCATATAATATGTTTTACTTAATGAACCTCTCTTCATATAAAAGTATATAAATAAATGAAAATTTACATCAGATAATTGGTTTTGCAAACATTGAATTAAGCAACACAATTTTGCACTTTCAAAATTTCAATACTAAACGAGTTATGCATAGTTTCTCGTTAGGTACAGTTACTTTAAAACTCACTAAATCGATTTTTTTCAAATCCATTTATTATTCATTTATGAAAGAAGCTTTAGATAAAAATCTACGTGGAAACTTTTTGAATTTCAACTGGTTTTTCTTAAGTTATTCCAAATAAAATTACAAATGTGACTTCAAAAAAAATGATATATCAAAAATATAAACCCACAAATCTTAAACGTCAGCCGGTTAAACCTTCTAAGTTTTTCTATTCGCTTTAAATAACGCCACCCTTGACAATATGAACACACAGATCGCTACAAATTGCGACTGAAATCCTGTTCGGAGCTTTGTAACCCGGATCACGTTGACGTCAATGCATCGCCAACAATTCATCCGATTTTTCCAATTCCTTTTTTGAATATCAAATCAAAGACTCAAATTTATCGACTAAAACGCTAAGCTCTCAAACATTCACAACTAAATCAATAGTTGTTATTGCTGGTGTATAAATTTTATGCCTTACACTTTGACGAAATAAAACCCGGCTAATTATAAATTCCATCGTCGTAAAGACAAGGCCTTTATGATTGTCAAGATTAATAGCTTCTGGTTTTCGATCCTTCGGATAGGAAAAATAAAAATATTAATTGAGTGGATGAACAATATAATCATTGTAAGCATAGAAAATAATTAATAAGGAATTTAATTAATTTTTTTAATTAACATTGTATTTAATTTTAAAAATAATAATAACCATGAGTAGGGAGAGAACCTATGAAATTAATTTCTTTTAAGCTGCTTTCATAAATTCAAATATGAAAAACACTAAATTTAAAGACCTAGTAATTAACAAATGGTTTTATTTATTTTAATTTATTTTAGAAGATAAATTTAAAATTTTTTAAAAAATCGAGCCTTTTAAATTATGCAAAAGTCTATTTTCCGAGTAAAAAAATGCTTCATTCATTGTATTAAGGCGAATTAAGTTTAAAATGAAATAATAAAGTTGAGATATTAAAAGAGAGTTTCCATTAATATTTTTTGAGTTTTCCTGTTATAAAGAATTCTATAGTCGAAAGACAAAATTTCATCTTACCCAAACCAAAAGTTGGATGACCATTTTTATATATAGAACGACGAAATCTTTCTCCCCTAAAGGACTAAAATATTTATTGGAAAAACTCAATAAAGCTTTAAAACCGAGTTTGTTTGTAAAAACTCGCTTCCTTTATTATCTTAGTTTTAAAATTAACGTTGAAAAATAAGATAAACTGATTTAACTAAATTTACGATTTAGGTATACCAAAGATTAAAAAAATTTAAAACTTTGTCAAATGATAACAGATATAACAATATTTTAATTTGGTAAAGTGTAAAGAATAACTTGACTGTAATAAAGGTTTAAAGCTTAAAGCCTGCAAAAAGCTAGAAAAATGTATTTATTGCATCGTTAACATTTATTTAAAAAGTAAAAAAAAAAATATTTGATTGTATAATTGCTACGTGTACAAAAAAATATTTATTAAAATTACAACTCATAATTTTTCTCCACAAATTATTTTAAAATTGTAGAGCAATGAATTACCGTTGGGATGCGTAATGAAATAGCTGAAGATTTACGGAGTTCATAACTTCGTCTTTATTTAAAACTCAAAAATATGACATCGTTTTTTAAATAAATAATTATAACTAGCTGTACTTCTAGCTGTCACTTCGTTCATGTGAACTTGACCATTGCTCAAAACAAATTTTTACCAAAATCCGTTATAAACTTAAAATTTATAGTTTTAGCGTAATTTTTTCTGGAAACAGTTTTTCTACTTTTCCGTGGATGGAAGACATTTTCTCGTAATAAAAAGTATTCTGGATAACGACTCGGATAGTTAGTTAATAGTTATCATCATATTAAATTTCATAAAAATTCGTTCAGTGGTTTTCGCACGATGCGGTAACAGACAGACAAAATTTTTAAAAATTATACAATTGTATATATAGATATATCAATTATAACGACTAAAAAAATTCAATGAACGGATACGATTAAGTTACAATTTTATTATTTTTATAGATAGTTGTCTTCACTCCTACGAAAATTACCTAAGAAAAGGCATTTAATGATTTTTTTAAACAATGTTGATGTATAACGGTTTTCTTGGTTCTAAGAAATAATGACAGTTATAGAATATATTTTTTCCAATTTCAAAAAAATAAAATTGTTAAAATTTAAGAAGAACATATTTTTTATTACCCTAAAGCTCTCTCAGAATCATCAGAGATGTAAAAAATAACTTTGGTAAGATTACAAATTTCAATATTTAGAGGTTAACGGTTTCAGAGTAAGAAGTCTTATAAAATAGTTTGGTGGTAGAGATGATTAAAATATTATAGTTTTAACGTATCAACCTAACATTTCAACCTACTCGTATGCTCAAGATTCTTGTTTCCAACCAAATGAAAAGGCAAAACATGAAAAGCTCATAGATTTTTTTTAACTGAAGAATCAGCACGGATATTTATAAAATTAATGTATCACATTCTCAATAATCCAAGTATTTTATGATCAGATTTAAAAAATTAATGTAGTTTTAATCCTTTATAATTCTAACGATAAATCATGCAAGTTGATTTCGGAAATTTGTCGCTTTGCCTCCACAAAAATGAAATACTCAAACAACACTCGATCGACCGTGTAATTTATTGCCAAATTGACAAAAAAGAATTACCATAAAATTACATACACACCCATGGGTCATCATCCTACACTGGCCAACTCTAAATTTCAAAAATTAAACACTCACTAAGCCTTCGAAACTCTGATTATGTTGATTATGTGGACACAATTTATTTTGATTGCTATCAGTTTCGCAATTACCACTCTTTGACATCAAATCAGTCAGTTAAAAAAATTCGGAAAATGGTCATTGTTAACTTGGCAAGCGAATATTGAAGTTGTGAGCCGATTGTGAAATATCATAAGTCAAACTTTTCGGTTAACTCTCGAGAAATATAAATTTCAAGTCAATTCAAACCAATTACAGTTTAATGAGAAAACTTGAATGTAACAGAGGAAATACTCGAGAATTTTATTAAACGATTCCTTTGACCGCAAACGCTGTCAGCTTGTTTTTTCCTCTGGTTTGTGGTCGAAATCTAAGCCAGCATGTCCCCGTTTTCATTTTGTTCGGGACACACTTCTCATACGAATTCCCTGTTTGTTCACATGCAATTAGCTAGTCGTATTAAAAAAAATATGTACAAATGTGATTATTTGATCATTCCTATGTATTATATTTATCCAGGGAAGAAAACTCGTGCGATTCGTACAGATTAATTTATTTTCATTTCGAATGAAATTTTCCCCTTGGGACTGCATAAAAAAGAGGCGTATATACAACTCAAGTGCATCGCTAGTCGAGTAAGAGAGAAGCCCTGATATATCGAGATTCGGAACAAAAGCACTAAAAGTCGCCACCGTCAAGTTGATATTTCTGATTAAAAGCTTCGCAAGCATTGGAGATTTAGCAGCGAGAAATGGACGAGTCAATGTTAAATAAAGCAAATGTTGAATTAGTTGAACAATGAATTTTCTAAATAGGACCCAGTACATTCAAAGACAATGCTTAAATATTTATATAGGGTGTGCCATATTTTATTTTATTTTTTCTCGCGTCCCGAGATAAAAATGAAATAGGAATTCTTTATCGTTAGTTTGACACCGGTGAAAAGTTGCAGCGTTGGGTGTGCCTTATAAGAAATGGGATTTTCGTTTCTCTCCGGGGACGGAGGCTTCCCGTTATCCTATCCATGCCACACCAATTGATAATAATAGAATAAAAATATATTTTTGGACATCGGAAATTGCCTTCGTCGTGCCATGCAAAACGAAAACGAAAGAAATCGATGACATACTGCGGGTTGTCATTCTATCAAGGCAACACTAGAAACATATTTTTCATCATTTAAATCACGATGACTATAGCTTAAAAAAGCTTTAAATAAAAATAATATTACATTTAAAAGATTAATCACTACATTTTTTTCAAATAGATATCTTTTATTCTGGTCAATTGAGTTTTCAAATTTCATTTGAGGTTAATAATGATATCAATTTGAATTCATATATCTGATTTAGATGTTGGGTTTTGAAAAACAGCGTATATAAAGCTTTATTGAAAACGTAACGTATTTAAAAGGATCTTTTATCTCCCTCTCCTCTATATTACAGATCATTACAATATATTTATCCATTACTTTTTATTGGAACTATGTTTCTTTGTAAGGCTAAGAGTAAAATATTGGAGGCTATAACGTAACGAAAAAGTGACCAGTTGACCTTCCCTCTCTTTATCTTTAATTCTAATTTCTCACTTTTACGCGTTGTCTTATATCCTTGTGCTTACTCTTTGCCAACAGTGATTGGTGAAACAAAGTGTGCCAAATGAGAGAAAGGAAATAGAAAGTTCGAGAGAGAGAGAGAGAGAGAGAGAGAGAGAGAGAGAGAGAGAGAGAGAGAGAGAGAGAGAGAATAAAATGGATTCTACTGAGCGCTATACATATAGCACGTATATCAACTTTATTAAACTATAAAAGTTGGAAAAATCTATATTCTAAAAATTTAATTTTATTATTCAAATCCAAAATTGAAATTACTTAAAAGTGTAAATATTTTTTCTAAAAGGGAACTTTTATTTTCATAAACAAAAAAATTGTAAGAAAAATTGTTGGATTTATAGTTTTATTTTGAATATTATTAAATAAAAATATTAATGTAAAGAGCTTTGATCCTGACGGGGATCCACCGACCGCATTAGTTTATTATCGACATTTTTTTTTTTGTTATATTTTTTTAAACATTTTCTTAGTAAATGGAAATATTCACTATAGCTGAATCATCTAAGAACTACCTCTACAATCTAAAATCGGAAAACGCATAGCATTACTTTTAATTAGCTATAAATAAAGGCGGGCGAAAATTAATTAAATTTATTAAATAAAAATCTAGTTTAGCTCCCTCCTCTAGAAATTTCTCATGTAGTTTAAATATGCCCTTTTTTAAATTCAATAAGACATCATCACGATATCCGATGCGCCACTAAAAGAACTCATTTCGACTTCATGCATTACAACTCAAGAAAATACAGTTCATAACGACTTCATAAAGAAAACGTTATTTTAAGTCTTATAAGAAACAATTTCTCATATAATGATATTTCCAAAAATCAAAGATTAAACGTCAAACCGAATTTTTCAATAAAATATTTTTACTTATTTTCTACCATCTACTTAGTTGGGCGTCAAATTAAGACAATAAGATTTTTTCTGTTTATTGCTTTGGTAATTTATAGGACAAATATTGATAAAGGATTGAACCGATTTTTTAGCTCCTAGTTTAACTCTTCTCACTTTCATCTAGAAAAACAAAAAAAAATTTAAAGAACATTTTCGAACTGTTAAATAAATCATTTTTGCATATTTATGACCTATTTTTACTCGGGCAAAACCCGGTAAAAACCCCTCATTGTTCATTATTTGTTCGAAAAATTTCTTCATTAAACATCTGGAAAAGTTTTGAATTGAGAGCGAGTGGAAAATTTGATTCAGGTTGTTTATTCCATTTCGCCTAATGCGAATTTAACCACATGATCCCATTCCATTTTCCTTTGCATTTAAACATTAAAACGTTTCGAACCTTTGTATGTTTTGGCCGCAAAAAATAACAAGTTTTAATATAATAATAAAAGTTTTCTGTACATTTTTTATTAAGTTAGAAAAAAGTTTAAAGGTTGACATACAAGTTTCATTCTCCGACGATCCGCCTCTGAAAAAATAAAGATTTCCAACCCCAATTTTTTGTATTAAATATTAACATGGACGTTTTATATAGTTTTGCTTTTTTCTTTTTGATATTTCAAATGTTGAGTTCTCGAGTTTGAAATAGATCTCGAGACAGAAATAAACAATTATTTATTTATTTTTTGAAGTTTTTCTTTCGTATTGTCTCTTCCTTGATAGCTCACTTGTTATTTCAATGGTAAAAGTGAATGATTCGAGTGTTTGTGTCCTGAGAGAAAGAAACTAATTTTCCTCATTTACATCAAGTGTATGTTTCTTTTTACAGATAGAACTTGGCGAGATGGAAACGTTGTGAAAGTTTTAAAAAGAAAAATAATGAAAAAAGTGAAATGTGAACTGAAATTTCTTAAACCGAATTTATTAAAAACACTAATCTGAACAACGAACTAATCATATCGTTAATAGTGAAAAAAACTCTTTTTTAAAAATCATATCATGCTATCGAAAACATTTAATAAGTTAAAAATTGGTGTGAAAATGTATGTGAAGATGCGTTTGACGTCAAAAGACCATGGTGGGTAACACAATGGATTCGTAAAAGAGAAGTGAAAGGGTGTTACAGTTGAGTCTCCTGACATGGAGCCTCTCACGAACACCGCGGCAAGCAGCTCGGTGTCTCCGGGTGCCTCGACGCAGCCCCTTCAAATCGTCAACTATGATCCGAACGTTGATTATGTTATCAATGATTACATGGAACGTTTGGGCACTCGTCTCAATATTTTAGAGACCGAGCTGAAGTATGCGTGGCGAGCACTTGATCTACTCTCTCAAGAGTACGTCAAGATGTGGGAACGGCTGGAAAAGCTGGAGAGCCTGCTTTACGAGCAGCAGAGTGTCATTAGTCAATTGCTGGAGTTTTATTCGACGGGACGTAGCGATGCTATGTTGCATATCGACGACGGGGCGCAAACGATGCTCGACAACCGGCTCGGACAGTTAGAAGTAATCAGGGAAATTCTTGGTAATGGAACAGTGGAAGACGGGCTGGAAGAAGGAGTTGATGTCACGAGATCGTCAGCCACCAACGCGCTAATCAACGAGCTTGAGCTTGAAATGGACATAGATGAAATGCGGATTCCCGATGAGGCGTTCTACCGCAGTCTCAATCAAGCGTATCGTGAAGACTTAGTCGGAGCTGGAGAAACTTCCAGACCGTCCTCACAACTAGGCATGATTTGGGAGGAAGCGGAAGAAGGTGATGATAGCAACGGTAAAAAAGAACTTGTAACCGACCTTCAGAATAACGAGCAACAAGAAATCTTCAGTGCGTTGGACTATAAAGATTATCGCGGCAACTCTCCATGCATCAGTGAAAATGATTTAGCACAATTATCCAGAATTAGTTCAATTGATCAAGTTACTATAGAAAAATTACATGAATTAGATAGACTTACAACGAAATTACAAAACGATTCGAAGGAATTAAAAGACTTACAAAATAAACTGTTGGACTCGCCTCATTTGAAGCGAAAACAATCAGTGTTACAAGAACATGAAGAAAATGAACAAGAAGCTCGTGCTCTTGCCGAAGATAGCAGTATTATCGATGAACAGCTTCGTCAAATTTATTCCGACTCGAACAACTGGTCATTTTCAAATGACGCACGTGGGTTTGAGGATTTTCTTCTTATGTCTAATTCTAATATTCCCTCTACCCTCACGACGCCGATTCCGAAGAAATCAAATTCTCGATTGTCGATTTCAGATAGCTTAGGTGGTACAGACGCTGAAGTTGCTGAAACCTTATCGACAGGATATCGAACTCCAACATCTCCACGGCGACGCCTTCATATCGATATCGCTACGTGTGATCCGCCATACACAACCGTTACAGGCCGGTTGGCTTACAGCAACGCTGTTCACAACGCCGAAACCAATGCATCTTCGTTATCGATCAATAAAATCGGAAGTCGAACCGATTTCAATTCATTTTCAAACGAATTCCTCGAAGCTCAAGATTTAAATCAAACACTATCGGGCTCTTATCGCAAAAGTCCAATGCCTATTGAAAAGTCTCACTCGCCAACGCCATCAGTTTGTAGCATAAGAACTCGTCAAGATGGCTATCTCGATCCCGAAATCACAGACATTAATTTGAACGTTTCCGAGGTGGAGTCTCCAAGTCCACCACCACCAGCTCCCGGAGACATATCAGAGACGTTCTTAATGCCTGAGAGCAGTATCGTACCAGGGCCGCAACGCGGTCCGAGCCCAGTCTTCCTCGGTGCTACCGCAGCACCAACTTCAACGTCAATTAGTAATTTAGAGCATCAACATGGTAGACTTAGTCCTAGAACTCCCCATTCTCCGAAATCGCCGCGTGCGTCTCCCAAACATAAGTCTAGTTCATCAAACATTGTCGCCGCCAAGTCTGACTCTGGCCTCTCGTCGATGAGTGGTTGGTCCAGCTTAGAGAAATCGCCAGGCTCTCCAAAAAATACACTCGCCATGAACAAAACACCAGCGACCTATTTAACTGAAATGCACAAAACTCATCAAGTGTCCTCGACGAGAATTATTTCCCCGATGCCACAACAAGCGCATCCAACGCCTATTTTTCCAACGTCAGATCAACTTACCGAGGCTGAGCGTGAGGCTTATTTAGGAGGACCATTACAAGTACCTGTTTGCAACGCCATCCTTCCCGGTGGACATCATCTTTCGGCTTTTACCACCGTAAAATCTCCATGTAGCCTTGAAACATCGGAAGGCTATGGCAATTTTGTTCCTGCACCAGCTCCGTGTTCGGACATCAATGTTAGTCCACGTAGAAAATCAAAACATCAATCTCCAGAACCCGAAGTCACCACATATGGTGACTTCATGTATCGAAGTGACCAGCCTACAATTTATTCAGTTGCTGGAAGCAACAAACAAGACCAGTATACTTCAGTTTATACGAGTAATTCAGCGACTTATTTAGCTCAAACGAGCAACTACCCGGATTTGATCGGTAACAACGAAACATACAACGCATCTCGATTCCCTCCTGAACCAAATTACCATGCTCATACGACGATTTGTACGGTCACGACAACCACTCCCTCAATACAAACTGGAAATAAAAAGCCTCTACAACGAGGCTTTTCCACAACATCAACCGAGGGAATTGCAAATCATGAAGGTTATAAAAACGCAATGTATCGCACCATGTTTCCAACAAATAATATCACTGATGCTTTAACTTACTATCCAACTTCAGCTCGATATGACCAAATCTCCTCAAACCTGCCACAAGTGAATTACAATGATCCAGCTGCTTGGTTAAATTACACCGGGACAAATGGACAGCAAATAAACAGTGAGATGACTGACAACCATCAAAATGCCTATGCTGATCCTAGAAGACATCAAAATCAACAACAATTACAAGAACAGATGCGTCAGCAAATGTTACAGCAACAACCAATTTATGAAAATCAAAGACAAATTCAAATGGCACAAGGTTATCCTGTTGATCAAAGTCAAAATCAACAGCAAAACAATTGGAATAAACAATTCATGGAATTAGATTTGAGAAATCGTAACGTTTCAGAAGATATGATGCGACAACAAGACACAGATGGCTATTATGATCCCAATACGGGCGTTATTGTGTCCCAATCGGGATATTTATCGATTGCGTCAAACTTACGTGGGCACGAAAAGGAAGAAAAACAACATAAAAAATTGCGTCGCACAAGTACTCTTAAATCTGCAATGAGCTCGGTTAGTAATTGGCTTCCGGATTTACCTCACATTCATTTACCTCGACGACATCGATCACATTCACTACCTTCAGGCGTTAGCAAAGAAGATTTAGAAGGTCACAAAGATTATCGTGGCTCAGTTAAAAATAAAACAGGAGCAGTCCCACGTAAGAAAAAACGTTATCCCCTCGTTTCAACCGTTACGGGAATTTTGCAAAAGGCAAAACGAAAAACTCATCACCATTCACAATCATTGTCCGACCCTGAACAATCTGAAACCGAATGGAGTGGAGGTCGTTCACCAAGCATCGCACAATCAGAAGATGAAGACAGCGCCTTCCTCGAAATGGCCTCTGAAAATGTATTTGCTAAGGTCGCTAGTAGCAAACCAAAATCCCGACAAGAGCAAGATAGTCAAGATCAAAAAATTGCTCAGGATCAACAAGCCCTACTCCAGCAAATGCAACAACAATTTCAGTATCAACAACAACAAATACAACAATCAAATCAACAACAATATATGCAACAGCAATTTTTACAACAACAAAACCAACAACAATTTTTGCAACAGCAAAATCAACAACAGTTTTTGCAACAACAAAACCAACAACAGTTTTTGCAGCAACAAAATCAACAACAATTTTTGCAACAACAAAATCAACAATATTTGCAACAACAAAATCAACAGCAGCAACAACCACCCCCTCCACCCCCTCCTCCACCGCCAATGCCATCTCAACAACCGGTTGAGCCATACTATACTGAGGCAAATCAAAATTTGTTCCAACAAATTCAGCAGAAACTACCTACCCCTAAACCTCCAAATCAATTAAATGTAACTGCTCGTCCTGAAGCAGAAGCTGAATTATCTGATAACGTTGGTGAAGAAGAAGCCTCGGGTAAAAGTACTGGAAGTGCATCAAGTGCAATTTTCGCAACAATCGGAGAGATGAAGAAGAGTGGTGCTCCTTCGGAAAAAAGCGACGAGTCAACTACAAGCGAGAGTCGTCCATTTCCACCAGTCACACTTGGTGGTGCATCAATGGAATTCGCAGTGTCTCGAGCTCTCGGTAAATATCGACAGCGACAATCTTCATCCGTATCTGACGATCAGACGGGCCCTGAAGAGTCAATGTCACGTGAAGACTCTGTTGTGTACGACGAAGTGGCTCCACCTGAAACTGAACCGATTCCTATACCGAAACCTCCAGTAATCAACAGTAGTATTGACAATCATAAAAATGCAATCGTCGACGAGCAACAACAAGTCTCTGAAGGAAGTCCCTCGGCGTTCAGTTTACGGAGCCATACTAATCGATTTTTCCCTCGTCATCAACAGAGTCTTGACATACCCGGAGGTCGTGGTGACGATGAAGATAACCGAAGCACGCATTCATGGCGAAGTGGCTCTCGTGTTTCGTCTCGCCGACAAAGTACCGAAGACAGCATCGACAGTGAAGATGAATGGTATTGCTATGAACTAAGAAAACTTGAAGAAATGGAACGACAATCACAGTTAGAAGCTGATATTGGTGAAACACTTCAAGAAGAACCAGAAGAAGAACCATACGAACCTACCGAAGACGTCAAAGAAAAAATGTCTTTCGTTCTTCGAGAACTTCGAATGAAAGTCAAACCTAAAGAAGGAGTTCTTGAAGAAGCCGATTACAAACGGCAAGTATTAGCGTCTGCAAAGAAGCGTGAAGAGGGAAAGAAAAAAGAAAAATCACCACAGAACGAAGAGCTGTTTCCGACATTTGCAAAAGTTACTACTTATCACAAAAAAGATTCCCCGAAGGAAAGTAAAAGTGATGTCGAGGAACATTCTTCGGGTGAAACGTCAGGACCTGACAGTCCTCATCAAAGCATGGACGAATTGGACGAAGAAGAAATTGCCGCTGCTGAAGCTGATATGGCCCGCTCTCGTAGAAGCTCCAGTGGGTCAACTCTTCGTCACAATGAACGTTTTATGCAAGGCTCGGAATCTTTGAGTCGTGAAGGTTCCGTGAGCGTACCACCGAGTGAAATTTCCGTAAGTGTCCCACCGTCAGAGGGATGGGACAGCGAAGATACCGCTACTGTAAGAAGCGATCACCCTGGATCATCTGAAACAGTCACCACTGTTTCCCTGCCTAAAATCAAAATCGACAGCAGCTGCAGTTCCAGTCCCGGCGCCAACAAAGACGACGCGTCCAAAGACTCCGGTCCACTGGGCAGCAAATGGAAACTTCTCAAAGCCCTAAAAGAGCGCAAAGCCGAGGAGAAGAGCAACCAAGAAAAAGTACAAGAAACTGTCTCAACTGAAAAAGAGAAAGTGAGTATGATAAGTATAATGCAGAAGTTCTATGAAATTCATGTAAAAACATAAAGAAAAAGAATTTTCAAAAAAAAAATTATATTTAACCATTTGTAAATGTGAATGGCACTAATAATTAATCAATGTTAGTAAAATCACTTCAATTATACTATGTATATCCCGTTAGAACCTATACAATAATTATTGTGGCTTAATATTTATAAATAATTATATACAACATTTGATAGTCGGGCATTTTTCTTTTTTTAGAATAACAATGTTATCCCTTTAAGTGTTCAAGATATTTGGTCTAAAGTGGCCGTTTTTCATACCAAAAACCCTTTGATATACCAAACTTATAATGTGAGGAATTGGAAAAAAGCTTGTTGATTTAAAATATGTTAAACATTAATTTTTAGTATTGTAAAAAAATAGTAAAATCGAAGACTTAATTGAAAATTCAAGAAGATCTAATATCTTGAATGAATTACTGATTAATTTCTTGTACCTTTTAGTTGGGAACCGCTAACCAACCAAGTAAATCCATTAAAGTATAAAGCAGCTAATACCGAAGGGAACGTAAACTTTTTCAGGCATCTTCAGATCAATGAAATTGGGTTATTGAACTAGAAACGAATCACTAAAGTAACAACCCCTTAACTTGGAAAGTTATTTAACTTTTTCAATTCTTCTCTTTCCTTTGGGTGATTTAATGTTGCTTATATTATAATAGTTTTTGAGGATATAAGTTTGAACTCTATTGAAAAGTCTTCGATTTTGCTGTTTCTTTGAATATTAGATTTATACGAACCCCTTGAGATAAATAATAATCCAATACGCTTAATAGAAATTAGGGCGAAATTCACATAGTAGCCATAAAACGTGTTTTGCAAGCGAAATTTATATGCCACGCACATTTTGAAAAAAAAAAGTTGATTTGGTTCCATCATCTTATGTCAATAAACGTCAATTTATTATTACTGTCATTACCGTCATAACTCTTCCATATCATAAATCATCATCATAAAACATAAACAAAAATATTTAGTCAATATTTTACTAACATAAAGTTTACGGTTGAAATAATTTTAAGTAAAGACTGTATTGTATAATTAATTGAATTTATTAGAGACGCAACATTTTGAGAATAAAACACGGGAAAATAATAAGAAAAGTTTATATATTCGTACCTCGCATTCGTTTCATTTTGTATCATAAAACGTACAAGACATAAAATTTTCCTTTCAAAACGTCGAAAATATTTTTAACTTTTTCGTAGTAAATCTGCAACTGGATCAAAAAAAAATCTTATTTTACGTCGTGTTCAATTTCCTCAACATCAACACAACGAGATAAATTCACGTTTTTGTTACATATACAAGTTTATTTCACCCCACGTTCGAAGAATCAAATATAAAATTTGAAGTTGAGCCACAAAAGTTCGTATCCGTCGAGGGTGAACGCGATGGGATCGAACTTGCAATCCATAAATATGGTTATATTTCACAAATAGGTACTACGTGTTAGAGAGCTCAAACTTGTTCAAAATCAAATTTAAACATTTGAAAATTACATTTTGGAAAACCTTTTTTTGAAGGGGGAAAGCGAGTTTGATGAGATGGAAACATTTGCTTCTCCACCAAGTCAATGTTTATGCCTACATAGACTGTTTAAATTAGGGTGTAACCCTAATTTCTTCTTTCGAATATTATCTGTATCCCCCATGAAAATAAAATTTACACCATGAAAATTAAATTAGATGTTATACAGAAGAAGTTTCATTCAACCTGGAAATTTCCGATTAAACACTCCACCAATAAACGATTTAATTTCCAGGAAATATTATTTTTTGCTTGCACAAAATCGACATTGTAACACGGTAACAGTTTGTTCGGGAAGACAAAAATTCGAGGATCGGTTTTGTAATTTTAATGAGGAAATAGAAGAACTCATTTATTTGTGTTCGATTTTAATTATTATTGGACATAAAAGTTGGCTAAATGCCACCGATGCTCTAATGAGTCGATTTTATTGACTCCATAAAAGAAGTGTTCTTTTAATGGTAACATCGCTTTTTCAGTTGTGTTCCAATCTATTATTCAATTCAATATTCAAATGACTTATCAATTTTTCATTTATAGTTTGAAACCAATGATTCAAGTCCAGTCAGTACTATTAATAGATTTGGGCTTATTGTCTAAAGACATATTTCACCCACTGTTGATTAAGTGAAAGATAGCTACGTAACAAATCAGTACACATAATAGGTGTAATATTTTGTTTTGAAAATTAGCATTGTCCGTTAATAATAACGACAGTTTCTTAATATCCTTATTCGTAACATCTTGGTTGAAATCCATGGTATTTTCATCGTTATTCAAATCAATTGCCGTACTACTTCTGCTATCAACATGTTCAAATTTCCCTTCATCTCTAAGTGTAGTACTTGGGTTTTTAGTTTTAAGTCAGTTGGATTAATTTTTTCACTATAAACTTGTTCAACCACTTATTCATCTTTAGAAGTACTTTGATTTTCTGTGATCGTAGTTATTAATAATATATAATTTTGGTATTTTTGCTAAACGTTCCTATTCCTGTTCCTTTTTCAATTTCTCTTTTTTACTGCACCATCTCTGCAGTACCATAGTACTAATTTTCTCACAATTTTCGCCCCCTCCCCCCGCGTCGTGGGGTCTAGCGAAATGGTATGTAGTTCCGCCACTATAACAAATTGTCTATCTGTCAAATAAATGTTCTTTATATATTTAATATTTCACCATTTATTTTTACATTAAAGTGTCTGATAGATTGGATATATTGGATTTCGCTAATAATTATACGATACGTATGTAGCAGCGTTAGAAACTTCGAACAATAATACAGTAATGAGTAAATGTATAGATAAAAACAGATTTAAAATTGACTAGTGATCATTAAAGTATACATCACTAGGCATTAGTGACTATCCTTTTCTATAAATGACCAACAGTTATAGACACTGTAATATTAGAATCGATTTCCGTTACAAAACAATGAGAGAAACGTCTTACTCAATCCAAGAATCGTTAACGATTTCAAAATCGCGAAGCAATTTTTTTTTCCGTTTTACGGGTCCAAGGATATTCCCTCCTTTTATCACTGTGACCAAGGAGGTTTATTGTGATGTGACCCTCTGTGTTTACTAGAGGAGCTCCAGGCTTTTAAAGAAAGCCAGCACCTGCCTAGGGGCAACCGTAGCTATCTCGCTAGGCACCATGTCTCTATTTAACAAAATACGACCGATACAAAATATAAGTCTTCAGGTACTAATGCCAATTGTTATTAAAGCACTTACAAACCACATACATACTTGTAACCTTAAAAAGAAATTAGGAAACAAAAATTTCCCAACCTATAAAATATCTATCCAATAGGTAGTACTTATCACTTTATCAATAGTTAGCAAATCCTGAGTTAGGAAAAAAGCCCTAAATCATTACCTTAAAAGCCATAAGAAGCTTCATTCGTAAGATTAAAATCTTTTTAGCTATGAAATTATTTAAAAATATATTTTTTACTAGGAAGTACAAAAATATAAGTAGATAAAACATGGAAAGCTTCGAAATTGAAGCTTTGTGTAAGAGGCTGTAGGAGTTTTTCTTGAGGCTTTTTCCGTTTTGTGGTTAGAACATCGGTGACCTTTTCCATTCCTGAGGTCAGCTAATTGGCTGAGGGCCATTTCATTTCCTTAATCGAACAACAGAGAAATTTGATTCAAACTAAATAAATTAGTTAAATATTGACTTCAAGGAAAATAATTGGAATTGATATAGAAATAATTCAATATTTATTTTCATAAGACATTCTCTTGTAAATAAAATTATTAACTCAAAAGGAATATTTTCTTAATATATAAAAAATTGAGATAGATTTTTGTGTGGTTTTTCTGTGTAAAATTTTAGGTAAATAAAATTTAAAAATATAATTTTGTAGCAAATTGAAGTTAGTGGATTTAATACTCGAGTTTTATTTAAACGTTAGAATTAGGTTTAACTAGAAGCTTTCAACCCTTAACCTGCGGGCGTCGTGTCGCTCGTTGGTCAATAAATGTATGCCTGGTTTACCCCACTTTGTCCTTTATGTTCAACCCCAACTTTTCAAATGAAATAAAGTAGTTGTACAAAGCTTGATTAATAACTATTACACTTCTCACTTTTCTCACTAGGATATAAAACTCAACACTTACTTCGCTACTCAAGGAAAAACTACTTAAAGTCATTAGTGTACCGTTGCTATTTTTAAAGTTCAGAATGCAGATTTAATACGGAAAAGTTAAATGTTTTTCATTAGGTCAATAATTCATCATTGCATATCATCTCAATCATCATCACAAAAGACAAACATTAACTTATGGAAAAACAAATATTATTTAAAAATTATATAAAATTAAATCAGTATTAAATTTAGTATTATTAGCATTTAACTTGTGTGTAGACAAATATTTGTTGATGAAAATTTCAAAGGAAAACGCTAAAAAGGCTTACACTTCAAATAAATATTTGTTGTAAAAAAATAAATTTTTGACTCGATTTACATATGTTGAACTTATATTCAAGTTTCTCAACTAATTTGAGGTTTTGCCTTTTGAACGAAAAAAAAAAGTGTATGAAAAATTGAACCATTCTGGAAGTATACGAGTGTAAATGAGACAATATTTACCGACCATAAGGAGTTGTGAACGATTTTCTTTCTACCGTATAAAAATACTTCCAAGACGGTTACCGAATTGTGTAGTAATAAAAAAAAAGCTTTTGTAGAGGAAAAAATATTTAAAAATGCTGTACGAATTTTCTTTGAATAATATGAAATATTGTATTTTTTTTTTCTGTTTTGATGAAAATAAAATGTTTGTTTCTTTTCGATTATATGCCACCAACCGTCCCATGTTGGGAGGGGGGGGTAATCATTGTAACATTTTATTAATTTCTTTTTATTTTTTTTATTTTCCAGAACGCTGGAGGTCCAGGCGGGGACGCCAGTGGCCGTGCAAATGGGTGAGTCGAATAATTACTCGTCTCTTAAAAACGTATTAGCTCAGATATAATTTTCTTCAAAAAGCCTGTGTTTTGTGTTAAATTTTCCTGTAATACAATTAATTATTCATAACAGAAAATATTAGAGCTCGAGCTTTGAATAACGTCGAGTCTCACACACAGAAGCGCTTTGTTTTTTGCGCAAGTGTGGTGCGGCGCGGCTCGGTTCCCTCGAGCGATCTCTGGTCCCGTTTCATCCCAATGATTTTAACGCGCCGGGAATGGAAAGCCGACGGAGCCGGGTTTGGGTTCGATGTTTTATTTAATATAAATGAATAAATGATGCGGTATTTGGAAACGGAAAAGCATTGAAAGCGCAGATTGCATCGGCATATGATTTTTAAACCAGAAAAATATCTATCCAGTTGTTGTTTTTTTTTTTAAATAAATCAATTTTGAAAATTCATAGTACCTATAGGAACCTAGTTGTCTATATTTGAGAAAATCTATACTTTTCATGTATAAAAAAGCTCATATCTTGCCTTCAAGTTTGTATCTTTACAATTAGATTTATTAAAATTTCTTTTTATGGAGGGAAACGTAAAAGCATGGAATATTTTTTTTATTTGAAATGTAAATCTTCACTTTAAATTTTTCTTTGAATGAGGCTCATTAAAATTGAACATCAAACTACATATAAAACTACACTTATATCATTAGGAATGAAGAAAATAATTTTTTTCTTCTTTAGAAAAGCTTTTTAAAACTCTGTTTACTCCTTTATGTTCTATAGTATTGAAAAACGAGAAGATGGAACTGTCATTTTAAAGTAATATTTTTATCTCAATCACACTTTTTAATGGTAAATGCGATAGTAAAAAAGTTATAGTCAAAAAATTTTCATCATCAGAGCATCATCAAGCAACAATATGAATCCAAATTGCAGCCAATAATTGAAAAATAAATTTGAAAATCGACTACTAGTCTAAGGTCCGAACCTACATCGACCCTCGCCGAGTTGATAATAGAATGAAACATATTTTATCGTGAATTTAGTATATTAGAAAATATATTAAAATGGGTTGGCTAAAAAAATCCTGGACAGACTATCGTTAATTATTTAAAAAAAAATGATTTTTAATATAATTTTGCAACATCAAGATAATAAAAAAAAAATATGTCATCATAAGCGCTGTTTTATTGCGAACACGTTCATATAGGTTTGTCTGCAAAAAGTTTGGTCCTTTTAGGGGTTTGCAAATTTTAAAGATTTAAATTAAAATGAGCTCGGAAATGTGTGACACAGAGATCCGAGGTAAGTATACTGTGTAATAATAAAGGACCCAACATCGCAGTCGCCTGTGGTGTGTAAATTTTTTTTCTATTTGTTGCAATATTTTATTAAAAATCATTTTCTAAAAAAATAATTAAAAATAGTTTGTCCAGGATTTTTTTAGCCAACCCATTTTTAATATATTTTCTAATATACTAAATTTATGATAAAATATGTTTCATTCTATTATCAACTCGGTGAAGGTCGATGTAGGATCGGATCTTTTACTATACCAAAGTCAAGGTTAATTGATGTTTTGAACGAAGTCCCTTTGGTAGGCTTTGAGCAAGCTGGCAGAAACCATCACGTAACGAAAAGACCCTCTCTTTCTCTTCTATCTTTTTATGCTCACTACTTGCCAATAGTAATTGGTGAAAGGAAGTGTGTCGAGTGAGAGACGGAAAATAGAAAAAGAGAACTAAATAAAAGTGGATAGAGCTTAATGACGTAACGAAAATACACTAAGTAATATAATCACAAAAAAATCAATATATTACATAAAGGTAAATATATTAATACGATCAAACACGTAGAATTGAAAAAATACCATCAATAAATTTGTTCCTGACATGGGTCTCCCGACCAAACTAGTTTTTTATTCGTAATCGTAAAATATTCGCAGTTGTCACAAAGAGTAGACTTATTAATATTAACAAAACTAAGAATTTGCTCATACTTGGAAAAAATAAGATTTATAAGTGTGTTTGAATAATATTTGAGACAATCATGCAGCTTTAGAGAAAATTATTATACTTATCTGATTATGTTATTAATCAACTACAAAATTCCTATTGTTAACATTTCAAAGTGGCAGATATAGAAATAGTATTTCTTGTTAGAAATAATGATTTAGTAACTTCTTTTAACCCTTTGAAATTAATCTTCTTGTTGTATTATTATCTCTAGTTGATACTTGATTTAAAAGAAAGTAAATTGTTTTACCATATCCTTCAATAGTAACTTTCAAATGTGTTTTATACTTTTTCTTGGTGTATACTCATTCAAACAGAACGATTTTTTAGAGAACTCTAAAGTAAAATTTTGTGGAACATGGCAAAAAAAAATTTAAAATTGTATATAATAGTGACTTATAATCTCTCTTACAACTCCAACATTCATAGCTTCATTCTATCGCAACAGTTCATAATGTTAAACTCTTTTGTAAATTTTTTTCTTTTAAATAATACATCTTTCTTATAATTACTTACAAAACAGAGTGAAATGAAGAATTATAGGTTTTTCTAGGAAGGTATTAAAAGTATGTATGAGACTTTTTTTGCAAATGCAAATTCAATAAGATTAATTACATTAAAGCTTTAGCCAAATATAACCTCAATCAAAAGCAATAATTCCATTGGCTTAAACAGTATCAATGACTTTGGTGTCAAAATTTACAAGTAGTGGTTTTTGGTTAAAAACTGTTTCAAAATCGAAATACTATTACTATCATTGATGCATTCTGCACTCTCAGTCTTTTTCATTGCCATAAAAAGTTAATAGCTTGAAATCATTTAGATGAAACATTTCGTGAAATATTCTCAAAAACCTGATTAGGAAACACCAGTTTCTTTAGTTTTTTTATGAACTGAATAAAATTAACGTTTGTGAACTAAGCTGAAAGTGTTGTATAATATAAACAATTTTGATAATATTATCAAAGCTTAAGTTTAAAGAAGTTGTCTCAAAGTTCTGATTTACAATTAATTTTTTTTTCTCTTTATAGTGTAGCTATGCGAAAAGATTGTCTTGGTAAAGCCTCAATTAACTCAACTCGCAACCAAAACTTAAAAAGTTTTTTAAAAGGAATATTTAATGAGGAAATTCGTGGTTTAACGTAGCTATTGTTTGTCTGACAAGCAAAAGTTGATAGAAAAAAGCCCTCCCTCGTTATTTATTGAAACCGACTATTTTCCGAAGAGCGATAAATGACGTAATTATAAAACTTTTCTTTTCGTTAATTTTCCAGACATCCCGGTGACAATCCGTTCTACAGCAATATTGACAGCATGCCCGATATTCGACCCCGGAGGAAATCAATTCCTCTTGTCTCTGAGCTGGTGAGTAACGTAATTCGATTGAAGCCATTTGTTAAGTGCTACATTCGAAAAACTTTGAATAAATCTTGAATTTTTTTTTTAATTTTTCTTTGGAATAAGACATTTCATTTTTTATTTTATTTCAAAGTAAATAGGAACTGGCGAGTTGCAAGATTTTTCTTACAGGATCGTTAAAGCAAAGTGACAAAAAATCCTCTGTTTCCTTAACAAAAAAATAATTCCTCGTGTTGAATTTGTCTTACATTTTTGTTTGATGTGATGTTTATTGGACAATATATTTTTTGGTGTTTTTCCTACCCTTGTGTGGTCTGTACGTTCCTCAAACATTTGTAAACGACCAAGAAAACGCTATTATATTCCCGTTTTTTCCAAACATGTTTATTTTCTCGATTTTTCTTAACATAAAATTTATTTAACTGTGTAGAATTTATGTAAATGTTTACCATACGGTTTATTTGATTTATTTTAATAGCCCGAACCCTCCATTCCCATCATCATTTTGATAAATGTATATACGTGAACCTTCTCATTTAATCGATTCCATCGGGAAATTTTCTAGTTGAATTATCCTTTAAAACGGCTTCGCCACCATTCAGAACGATTTTTGGAATGATCTATTGCGATTCGAGAGGCTTTAGTCTCTAAAACAGCACACGATTTTTATAAAACACATTAATAAAACCGAAAATGTTCCAACAATTGTCTTTCAGTCGTTCAAAATTCTTGATTAATGAACCTGACACGGCCTTAAAAACATTTCAACAAATTTAATTAAACAATTGTACCTTTCTTGTTAATTTTTTTCCGAAACGCAATTTAATTAAATCAAAGTCAAGAGAAAAATTTTTATTTAAACTCAATTAAATAAAACGAAATGTACGAAAAAGAAAATGTTGACTGCTATGATTTATCTCGTTTTGATACTCGAACTTTTATTTTATTGATGAGTTTTTTTAAGTCCTTAAGGATCATCTTACAGAGTTTAGGATAAACACAGAAAATGAGCCTTCTCTTGATTGTCTATGTCCAAATGTTAGAGGGTAGGTAAATTGTGTGTTTGTCTGTGCTTAAAACGTTTCATTTGGATGATCGATCGTTGGAAGAACAAGTTACGTTAAAAGCTTTTATCTTTTATCGTATAAAATGAAAATTTATACATACATATATTATCTACACTAACGCTCAAAGGTTTCCATTACAGTTTAAATATTGTAACTTGAAAAAAATAAGTGATCATCGAGGATAATCGAGATATTAACATAATAATTTGTTACAGTTTAACCGTAGTTTAAGCAATCATCAACTGTTTAAACTAATAAAAAGTAGAAAAGAAGTAAATTAATAACTGTAAAAAAAATGAAAAACGTAAGTTTTAATAAAAATATTCTTAAAAAAGGAAATAAAAACTTTTTATAAAGTGGGTTAGAAGTTTTAAAAATTTAAAATTTTTTATGAAAATATTTGTCGAGAAATATTTTAAATTTAAATTTAATTTTTAAATTTAGGATATTATATATATTTATGGATAGAATTATTTTCGGTTTTAGGTTTGCAACGTATTTAAATATTTCCATAAAGAAAATCAACAAAAACTTATTGTTAATATAAATATAATTCTAATCCAGGGGCGGGCTGAGTAGGCTGAATTCTTTCCAACAGGAATTTGAAATATCTCTCAAAGAACAATAAATGTAGTTAATTTTATACTTTAATTAGAAAATTAAAACTAGATAGGTATAGGTAATCTGAAAACGCTTACAATTTTTGTTTTTTGATGAAAGTAAAAATTAGCAATAAAAATTAGGATAGCTCAAATTTCACCACTACCAAAAATGGCACATTAATACAGTAAAAGTACTCCAAAGCATCGTCATGATATCATTTTCATCATTAAAAATTTTAAAGTAGAATGAAGAAGGCAAAAGGAAACCATCATTCAAAATCTAAAATAAGAATCTTAAGTAAAAAGAATCCTTAACAGTTTCCATTAATGATTGATAACTAATCGTGAATCTCCGATTTCAAGATCTTATAAGGATAGTCTGGGAACTCTTTTAGGTAATTTTCTATATAAAATATCTCTAAAATTATTGTAACAATTGAACATTGAACTGCAACGAATAAATAGAAAAATTTAGTTGCATACAGAAGCCATCGCTATTGAATAAATATTGATAGTAACGTTGTAGTAATAAGAAAACCTCGTAGCTTTTACAATTAGAGATTTCTCATTTCTACGTTTTTCTTTCAACGATGGCAATATCAGTTTCCTTTCAAATAAAAAACACTGTACATTGCCGTACATGAACGGCAAAGTAGCGTTCCAGATGATCTGTGATTGTTTCTGTACGGGTTAGTTTTTGTACCAGATAAACTTGTGATTTTATTTTGTTAGAATCTAAACGAGCTATATCAGTACTTGGTCTCGAGCAGGTATCGTTTAAAACGCCTTAAACTAAGCTAAAGATAGAATTGCACACAAAGTACATACAGTTCTTCTATCGTCACGGTCATGCAAAAAAAAATGTTATCTGGAACGAATCTATCATCTAAATAAGTATAAAAACAAAGTTTCATGAATACAATTGCTTTTCTTTGTTAAGTACTATAATTTCTTTTAGCTTTGTTTAATCCAAAATACCAAGTTTCAATGATTTGAATGTAATTTTGCTTAAATTAGACTGAAAACCCTTCTAATATCTTTAATCAGATCTTGCAATTTAGGGATCTGAAATCCATGTTTGACCTTTCATTAATATTAACTTTTATGGGTTCATTTTACTTATAATATCTAAGATATTTAATGGAGAGGATTTTCATTGTCTTTTCTATTTTTTATTTTGAATTAATTTAGTGCATTAGTCCTCAAAAGTAATTTTTCATACAATAACACAAACAATTTGCCCCTTTTGATAGTTTTTTGAATTCTTATGTAAAGCATAGTTTTTAAATTTTGGGAACCTTATTATTCTAGGAGCTAAGGTTTTAGATTTTTGAGATTTGGCCAAATTTAAGAACTATAAAAATTATCACTATCGTAATTTTAAAATATAACCTCCTGTTTGTTCCAATTTTTTTTTCAATTTAGCTGTAATTTTTCTAATAAGCTGTAAAATTTCACTTAAGTGCACAAAAAAGATTGTTAAAGTTGAGCTGTTATGAGCTTAAATGAGCTTTTTATATATTGCATAAACGACAAAAAAATATCACACATCTAATTTTATAAAAAGTTTTCTTACGTAATTCTACTGATATTAAAAATTTACTCACGTACACTCTTTTGAAAATTTCCAGCTTTAATTTTACATGGAATCAAATTTAATAGGAGTGCAATTTTACAATTGTAAAAAAAATACAATAATTCAAAAATTAAACGTTTGTTATTTGATCTATTTTTGAAAACCTCAACTGTATTTAAATTTTTACTTATCTACAATTAGATGAACTGAGTCATATATCAAGCGTTACATCAATACTTTCCAATTTTAGTGTTAATTGATATGCAATAAAGTCTATCATTGACAAGTAATAACTCAATTGATTCAAATGCACATTGCACATACAAACGTACATAGACATTATACATATTATATAAAATTAATTAAAAGTGACGCGACATTATTTCCATTCAAAGCAATCAATTCCTTGCGATTTGGCAACGTTTCAAATACAAAAAAAAATATTTTTTAAGTCAATCATTCCTTTTCAATAGTGATTATATCCTTAAAAACATTCACAAGTGTTATTTTCTCTTTATTTTACAATACAGACGATTTCATCTCTTAATAGCCTGGGTTATTTAAAATGAGAAATGTTGGCTCTCTTGTCGAAGCCGAAGCTCGTAAATTTTGTGAAATTCACCGTTATGCCGTTACATTTTCTATTAAACCTTGATTTAGTAAGTGAATTTATACGGCCTAGAGCATTTTCTATACATCCAGTACCTCCAAACATGAGCGAATTATTCGACATTTATTCTGTCGGCAAATTAAAAACGACGTTCGAGAATGGCTGCTTAATGGGGTTGTGACCATTCATTAAACTTGACGAATATAATCCATGTGAAATAGACGAAGGTACGAATGGGCATCGAAATGGTCGAATTATATGGATTTTATACCGTAATAATTTCTAGTGTATTACATTGGTATCTAAAATAAGTAGTGAATCTATAGCCAATGAACGATAAATAATAAAAAAAGTAATAGAAAGTTCTAGTTATGACTCTCGTAGCAAATATAATTCTCGTGTCTTTATCGACGTGGACGTGAAATGAATTTTTCATTCGGTATACCACAAAAAGTATAGAAAAAAAATTTAATTGTGAATTATTTTCATATGCTATTATTTTATGTAGATATACAAATTTCAGTCTCGAAGATATTTGTCATACAAAACATCAAATCCCTTTCAATGTAATTGTTATTTCCTATAATATACCGTAACATCCGTTCATGTTCACCATCCATATTTCCATTAAAATAATTCCATTTTGACCGATGATGTTTGCGCACAGACACACCAAAATATTTTCATATTCAAACACGGATCATCCTTTATTACCGCATCCCGGTTATTCAAATCCGTGTAAGGCGCAAACATCAAATATAACGCATATTAACATACTATTTAAAGCTTGATTTTCTATGATGAAAACGCACACAGTGACGTTAAAGTACTTAATATTCTGTATAATGTGGTCACGCAATATATTATTATATAAAATATAAAGTTGGTTCGGGCGGGACAAAAGGCTCAGGCTTAAATGGAAGGAGCATGGAACGAAAGTGTGTGCATTATGAACGCTTCCTTCGTACTTAGTTATCATTTAGCTTATGGAAAATATTATGTACAAAGTAAAAGCTATTATAAGAATTATGCGACGTTCAAAAAACGAAACGGGAAGAAAATCCAACGAAAAACTTCACTCGGGAAGCTTTGAGAGGAAACTTAATGAGAATATTATTCGACCGACAGGAACATATTAAAATATTACCACATTTCTTTCGACCCATTTAAACTAAAAAAAAAACTTGATCCCCTTTAAAGCACAAACATAACTATATCATAAACATTAATTAAATAAATGTAAAAGACTTTTCAATTTCGTATCGTGAATTTTCATTTTCAAACAAACAATATCTTAAAATATAAAATCAGGCAATTTCCCTTTATAAAATAGAAAATACAGGAATGTCGTGCCAGTTTTCTAAAGTTTATTAATGATTTTTTTTTCTTTTTATCGGTGGAATCTTAAAATATTCATAAATTACCTTAACTAATTTGCATAGTTGAACAAAGAAATGAAAATAATTCACCTCGAAAAGGTTATAGAAATTTTCAAAAATTTATGTCTGAATGGTGGAGACTTTAACTGTTGCCTTTTTTTAACTCAAAATTCCTTTTACTTTTCAGCATCCAAACTTAATGTGGAAAACTAAAGAACTTTGGCTTAGAAGTTTACATAACACAAAAAGGTTTAAGCTTACGATTTATGACACAAAACTAAAAGCTTTTGGTCTTAATATTCAAGGTTGTATTTCATAAGTTTAACAAGTTAACGTGAAGTTTTATTAAAATCCTTTTATTGTTATTAGAACCAAAATATTTTTTTAAATTTGAGAGTTTCGTATCATCAAAAGATGCTTTTAAGCTTCGAATTAAATTAGTTTTGTCAAAACATTCAACGGAATTTAAAATTATTTCAAGTTCGTATTTATAACTTTAACATTCTTCTCAAACATTTTTCAATGAATGATGAGATTTGATGAAAAAATTAGTTATACAAAATCTTGAACTTTCCAGAAATTTGATTTCACTAAGAGCTTAGAAATATCAAGAAATTTCCTTTTTCATAGTCTTTATACCATGTGAAAAGTTATTTTACTGGTCTTTGATCATTTTAAAACCGTTATCTTTTATTGTAATAATTTTCTTTTCAAAATTTTCCATGAATTTAGCTTTAAAAAGTGCCATAATTGATTCAACTACAATTTGATACTTTAACAGATTTATTCGCCTCAACAAACATGGGAGCATCCAAAATTGTTAAATGTTTTTTTTTTTTTAATGTTTTAGGTAAACTTAACTATACATTCATATTTTCTAGAAGCCATTGGTTGAAGTTAATTTTAAAAGTCAATGTTAAATTAGACTTTATCCAAAAAGTTTGGATAAAATTAAAGTTAACTTGATTGAAAATTCAACCTTACCCGTAACAAGTACCTATCTCAAGCCTTTTGGCAAAAAATATAAATACTTTAGTAAAAGCATATTGTTTTGAATCTCAACTTTGAAAATCAATTTTTTGATTAAAATTGCAGATTTGCTAGTTGACGTGATTTAAAGGCTACTTGACTTGAATTCCAATTTATTTGCTCTAAATTTGACATAAAATCAAGTCCAACTTGAGCATAAAGATTTATATTTAAATGTAAAATTAAATCAAGTATTGCCCTTTTAATTTGTATTATTAACAAGTTAAAAAATCGAGCATTATTTACAGTTGACAAAAAAATTCGAGTAGTTAACTTGATGAAAACCCAATGAAAATACTTAGCTATGATTCTTCATTTAGAATTAAATTTCCATGACTAACTTTTAATCAATGTTTCCCAAAGAAAAACAGATGGAAATTCAAGTCAATTTGTCTTGAAATTAAGTCAAATAGCTTTGTAATTTTTATCAAAAAAATAGATTTTCAAAATTGAGATTAGGTATGACTTTTAAAAATAGGCTTTTACTTAAAAATATTGCCATCTTTTAGCCAAAAGTCTTGAGATTCGTGTTATGGGTTAAGTTCAATTTTCAAATTTAAGTGATACTTAACTTAGAAATTCACATCTAAAAATTTATTTCAAAAATTTTATTAATATGAATATAAGATCCGTTTTTTGGCTAAGCAAAGCACGTTTCTAATATTAAGATTTAAATGATCACTGTACGGTTAAATTACAGATTAAAGCTTTTAGTTTTACTGAAGGAAGGAACCAAAAAAGCCAAAATTCTATGGTTTTCCAATTGATAAAATCCCTTAATTTAAATACCATATATGTACATGTATTTTCATCTTAAATGTGTATTAAGATATTTCTCAATGTTTGAAACTAATGAATCAATGTTATCTGTTTGATGGTTTGACCCGACTCTGGCCTCATCCTCATCCAGGTTCTCAAGGTACTGGTATTCTTCATCACTTAGTTCCAACAAATCAAGCACGTAGTGATTGCATGTGCATTTTTGCTGAAGTATTCTTAGTGGTCCCCATTTAGAGCATTATTGTTGATGTGGTGGTCAAATGAATTTGCATTTCTGTTAAATTGCAAAGCGAATGTCCGTGGGACTTTTTGTAATATCAAATGCAGCAAATAGTGCTGGACCATATTGGTCTGTGTGTGTGAATGTGTCTCTCGATGCCCCACTTTAATTTGCACGCTATTTTGTAAATTTCATGCCGACGATTGTTCGACTTGGTTCAATTTGGTCTGGGGCAAGTGCAAATATCGGAATGGAAGAAAATTAAAACTGAAATGGTGTAAAAGGCTTCTGTTGCTTTTTCAAACGGAACACAAAGAGGTGATGAAGTGAAAGATTTACTCAAGCATTTGCAACAATCAGCCGAGCTGCAACGAAAAAGTTGAAAGAGAACATGGTGCGCTTTCGTCAAGATTCGACCAACAAAAGATTGCATTTATCATGGCTCTCTTGGTACATTTTTCTCGTCGCTTTTTCCAGTCTTAGATCAATATTTACATAATAAATATGTTTGCTTTTTTAATTAATGCATTATTTTTTCTCTCTTATGAGACCGATAAAAATTTGTTGATTTAATGGAAAAATTTAAATTTTAAAAATATTCAAATTTATTGTAATTTAAAAATGAAAAAGTGAATTTTTAAAATTCTAAAAACTGTTTCTCGGTTTATTTTTTTTAAAACGTTTTTTATTTCATTGAAGCTGTGTATTCTATGAATAAAATATATGATACGATGTTTCATTTAAAAATAAACCAATGTAAGTCTTCAATGATCTATTTGAACATCGACAAATGTTTCCGTTTGAAAAAGGAATTTTACTTAACATCTTTTTGCGACAAATCACGTTTTGATTGTGAGCGCCTCCTCGCAAATACCAATCAATACGACAAAAGTAATGCACAAGAAGCAATAATCGCCATCCACCCCATTCCCAAGCCACGTTATTTACTCACCTTTGATCTAATGACATTCCATTCGAAACCCATTTTGCATTGAACCCCCTGATTATAAACATTACAAACACATCCCCAACACAACAATATTATCGAAACGTTTCATTTAGAGAAATAAACGGGGAGATATCGAATTGAAAAAACGTTGAATTATGCGTCATTTCATGGGGAACGAATTCTATGTACATTTCTCTACATGAAACTGGAACTGTTGCATTTATTTAATTTTTCAAATGATTTATTATAATTATAAATCAAAATTAACTGGGTCGTGTTTGCATGAATTGATTAAAAAGTAATTTTGCATGATGCATTTTTATAGAGATTTACTTTTTAAATATCCCATTTACCGTCTTCTCATTAAGGTTTATATTAAACAACCGCTGTTTTTCCTCGAAGAAGAAGCAACCAATGGGACTATTGACTATCTTGTTTTATTAGACAAGAAAATATTTATATTCATCATTTCCTCATTCCACAATTTCGAGATTAAAAGTTTAAGTAAATATGCTTTGAATAGAAAAAAAAAAATGTTTTTTGGTATTTGTAATTAAGTTAGATCAAAGCTTACAACGTATTTAGTCCAACGTAGCTTCTTTAGTTGTAATTTAATTAAGAAATAAGATTTTAAAAATAAAAACCTCTAACTAGAACACAAAAAACTGTAAAATATTTGCTTCTTTTCAAAATTAATTGCATGGAAAATTCATTTGAATCGAACGCCACGGGAATGAAGTTAAAATTTTCGCTTTTCACCGCCGTAAAAAAACGCTGGACAAAATGTCATTTGATATTTGCTCATTTCAGATAATCATTCAAAATTTAAGCCGAAAAGAAAAATTAGTTCAATTAGATAAAATCTTGAAATTCTTTAAGATCCCTTGGGAGAAGTATTTTGATATGTTCATCCCTACGGCCCTTTGACGTGTTTTTCATCACTGCTGTGAAAGTTTCAAGCGTCAAAACTTTTGATATTGGTTGCAACAGAATGCAGTGTGGAATATTGACGATATACCATGTATAATATTTGGATAAATTTTGAGGAAGTATTCTTCGTTCATACATGAAATATTCAATATCCATCACAATATTGAAGAAGTTAATATATAACCACAAACGCTTGACAAGAATAATAATTTCAAACTGAACTTTACATGAAAAACTTTCCACTTGGTGAAATAATGAAATTCCTCAAAGTACACTAAAAAAAATAATCGTGTTACAATCTAATAAAATATTTCAACTTAAAAAGATACATAAATAGTTTCAAGATTCATCGAATTCATCGTCTTTGAATAGGAAGAATGATAAATTCAACCCGACTTTTTTCCCTGACAACGTCAGATGAACAAACATTTCGAAAATATAATACAAATGGTCTTAAAGATAGACCAAACAAAGAAGACTTACAACGTCGTAGTACATGTACGAGTATATTTAGATCGAACAAATGTGACAAGCAAAATAATGAGCTTTGCACAGTATATTCGTATATAAGCACAACAAAGATGATAATTGTCAGCAAATATTTGCAAAACTAGAATATTATAATGTTGACTCGAACTTTCAACTAAAATAAGATTAAAACAAGGCTGAAATAAAAGTCAAGAAAATAACGTTTTCACATCTAGGCCATCGATTGGATCAACACAAAGAATCGAGTTTGAATTTTTCAGCGTCCGATTATTATTAATTGCTTGAATTTCATTAAATTATAAGTTTTGTTCATTTTTTTAATGGAAATAAAGTAAGTTAATTGGACTTAATGGTGTTTAAAAAGAATTGTATTTTTAAGCTTTTTGTTGTTGAATGTCACATCTAGTTATTCTTCAATGCTCAAAGCGGAGCTTTGAGCACGCTTTTGTAATATATGAAGGAGGATCATCGTATGAACATGAGAGGAATTCTTAGAATTTCAAACAAAAAGATAGATGCAGGAAGAAAGTTGTATTTTGATGTGAGATATCTATGAACTAAACAATCAGAATTGAAAGATTGAAAGGTTTTAAATAGATTGATGATAAAAAAAGATTGGTTTTAAATTTTTTATCAAAAGTCTCAACAATTCTTTACAACTGAAAGCAAGCTTATAATTAATTATCATTTAAGTAATTCAAGAAATCGATCTCATCAAGTTTTTTTCTGAAATTAAAGGATAGATATTGAAGGAAAGATATTTTCAAAGATGTAATTTATCTTTAAATCTGTATATCGCAATATTATGATGGCATGGAAAATGAAACAGGAAGATTTTGTAAAAGGTGGACAAATCCTCAAAAACCATCAAATCCACTGAAGACCTGATACTATTGATGGAAACAAACAAAGCTTTGATGCTCTGATTACAAAATGTGATGTTGGGACGCTTGGTTATTATGAGAAAAGTTTACAAAACAGAAATGAATACAAGAAAATTGAAAAGCATAAGGATGCCACAGGAGAAAGGAGGACTACGGAAAGTGTAGTTCCACGACGAAACATTCGTAAAATAATTTAAAACTAATTCCATTATATTAAATAATTTTTCTTTAAATTTAAATTAACTTAAAAGTTTTTTAATCAATTTTTGAAGTTGAATCACTTAGGTATTTGTATCATATTGCAAGAGAATTACTTATTTGAAAATAAAAAATTAAAAATCCAAACTAACTGATTAATATCATATGAAATAAAATACAAGGAAAAACTCGATTGTTCATGTTAGCGTATTGTTTATATCCTTACGTTAATTTTAAAGGTACCTACGTTGAGCTCTGTTGAATAAACTGTGTCATTTTATCCTTCGGTCTCAAAAGACTGTCATTCCCCTGTGCTATATTTTTAAGTGATTTGGCTAATTCATTTAAAATTCGGTTAAAAGCAGCTTCTTATATTAAATTTAAAAATTAACAAGTTAGGGCGTCCTCCTTTGATATGGACGGGCTCAAGTTTTGTTTAAACTATTTTACTTTTACGAGTATTTTGTCGTTTAATACTACCGTTAGGAGATTCAAAACAAGGCAGTGTAAAAACTGTAGCACTGGAAAATGTAAACCATTTCAATTAATAAGAGCAGTTCTCATTGAAAAAGAACAATCTCGGGTTGCATTAAATCCATTTCAACATAACACTTTCTGAAAAATTAGAAACTAAATCTTTAGAAATATTTGTAAATAAAGCGATCATTAATTTCTTAAAGTAATCTTTATTTTTGTTTTGACCAATGATATATTTTTTTTTCAATCATTTTAAAAAAATAAAAGATGCTTCAAAAAATTTTTTGAAAAAGAAATAGAAGTCAAATGAAATCTTTATGATCCAAGCAATTGTCACTATGACTTTTTTCTTACACCAGCTGACAAAATAGTATAGTAGAAGAATAAGTGGAATTTAGTATAAATGATTTAATTATGTACCATATCTATTTGTGTATTAATAATTCTTCTAGTCATAAAAAGAACGTTGAAAAAATCCTTATCTGATAATCAACTTTCAATTTTTAGAGTTTGTAATCTATAGCCCATATTTATTGTGATAACTTTTACTAGAACTGGATTCTTAGAAAACTTGACTCTTTAGAGACAAAAAAAAATTATCGATCAACAAAAAGTCATCAATGCAGTAGCAATAAAAAATCTACATAAATCGTTGGTACTTTGAATAAGAGTTAAATTGGTAACTTTAAAAAAAATGGAGGAGTCAAAACAAAAAAATTCAGCTAAAAAAAATTTTTTTTCTCAGAAAACTAAGTCCAAGTACCATATTAACCCCCGGACAAGCAGATTTAAAAGAAGAAAAATTAACACAGCTATGGAAATTGTATGGATGGAGATGGTACGAAAAACCAAAAGATAACAAAAAACTACATAAAGATTTTTGAATGAGAAAAGAAAGTTTGGTTCATTATTAGAACTCTATTTGGAACTAAAACTTTCCTTGCAAAGACAGTAACATTTCAAAAAAACTTAAAATAATAGTTTAAAAGAATCTTTTGGCTGCAGTAGTCAGCTTTTCAAAAAGATCCTTCTTATAAAGTAGTTTTTCATTTTAAAGTCATTTACAACATTTTCTTATTAAAGAACGACAAAAATATTTTTTTAGAAAACAAATCAATCAATTATCAAAACTGAACGTTATGCAGTAAAAAGAAGATTTCTACGAGAACTAAAAAGTTTTGATGTTCTACAAACCATCAAAGTGCTATCAGAAGAAATATTGATGAATTCTTTTTCACGCAGTTATTAAAAATTTGAAAATTGTAAAGAACAAGCCTTTAAATATAAAATTTCAAAGTAGAAATTAAATCAGAAGTAACACAACTGTATTGATACAATAACGATTGAAACATTGCAACGAATAAAAAATACAATAATAATTAATTATTTTAAAACTAATGTAAATCGTTAATTCCGCAATGGGCGCTCGTAACTCTCCACAAAAGCCGCCGATGGCGGCGTTATTAATATCTGTTGGTTATCGGCTTCAACGTGTTTTATCCTTTGAGTGATTATCATCAAAACAATTATCCTCTGTTCGACGCACGAGCAATTATCTAATGACATTTTGTCAGGTAGCTAAAATTTTCCACTATTCAATTAAAAATTATTCCGTTTTTCAAAATTTGTTTGAAATTATGACATAAACAAATTTTAACGCTTACGAGTTTTACGCTAATTAGATTATGTAGATTGAATGAGTTATTTGAATTGGACGAGTGAAGTCTTTGGCAAAATGATTAATAAGGGGTGAATTTAACGTTTTTGTTGTGATTTTCATAGACAATGGCGGCTACGAAAAGAAATGCCGGTTTAACTTCGGCCGTGCCACGGGCAACGCTCAACGACGAGGAATTGGTGAGTGAAAATTTTCATATACTAATCAAATATACATCCACATTATAAATGTACTCGGAGCACATTAAATCGATGCAATTTTCCATTTGCATATTGACACAGATTAAATTTATAATATGTGGAATCATAAAATATTGCTTCGATAAATCAAATATTTGCAACGTTTTGTATCCCTAAACAATTTTGATTTATCGCAGTAATGTAAACAATATGCTAATCTAAAAATTAAAAATAATAATGAATCATCATTTTTTTTTCATAGAAAATGCATGTTTATAAGAAGACATTACAAGCGTTAATCTATCCGATTTCGAGTACCACTCCGCACAATTTCGTCATGTGGACAGCGACATCACCAACATACTGCTATGAATGCGAAGGTCTCCTATGGGGCATCGCCCGTCAAGGCGTACGCTGTACCGAATGTGCCGTCAAGTGCCACGAAAAGTGCAAGGACCTCCTCAATGCAGATTGTCTTCAACGTAAGTTGTTCCACAATCCAATCTCGCTTAGTCAAAATTAGAAAAATTCGAATTTCAACGACGCGATTTAAATGCAAATCTCGAAACATAAAACTTGATTGGATGGCACGCTAAATTCTCAATTAAAAATTTCAAAGGTCAAAGGTCTGTAGTGCTGTTAAAGCTATGTGGATGAAAGTCAGGAAATGCGCCTGGATGTTATTTAAGCAGGGATGGATTGCGAACGAGAGCCACGGGCAAACAAGAATGCTTCATTAGTTGATTATTTATACGAGACGCAGTTGGATTCATTCAAAAAATAATTAGTAATTATTCAGAAGTATCACAGCACCGAGTGAAGCGAGGAAAAAATTAAGAGAAATACTGTATTTATCTCGGGATACCGAGTTCCCTTTAAATTCTTAACTGTATTCAGTTCTTTAGGCTCCGTTTAAAAGTATAAAATTTTAATAAAATTTACAAATTTCAAGTTTAATGTTAACTCTTTCATATCTTCTGACAACGTGTTTTATTAGCGTATCATTATATAACAGTAGTTAGTTTATTCATGTGACGTTTACGTATGACGCAGTTGCCTATGCAACTAAAATGACTACAGTTTTATAAATGAGTGAAATATTCAAATATTTAATTAGATCTTTATAAAGACTTTTATAAACTGTTAACTTAATTAAGACTTATCAAAGACATTTTTTTACTTGATCAATTTATTAAGTGTGTTCGAACATACAAGAAGGCCGTGTTTTATGTCTATAGCCGGCAATTAATTTCGTAAATGAAGGTCAGATTAGACAGAAATCAGATTTGTGTGTTTCATCAAACTCTTCTCCTATTGCGAACCGATATTTTCTCGCTTAACACAATAATAAAAGTTTAGAAAATCAATTAAAATCTCTCTTTTTATAGTTGTTACTAGCCTTAGAATTTTCTGTATTGAAATTAAATTTGGCCTCGTAAAAATCCCATGAACTCGATCAATCAAACTTAACTTTCGTGTCATTTGAACGTGGTCTAGTTTTTCACTTGTGACTTTGACGTTAAAGAAAAGCTTTTTTATTTTCCCACAACCAATAATGAAACAATTTAAACTAAATTTCAAATCATCGAATAAAGTTGCTGTGAAATATTCGAACCTTGAAATCGTTTATAACAGTTTTACAGTTTCGATTGGTTTTTTCACTTTATTTTCGTTGATCTGTAGTTTGACATTATCGTGCTACGTGCTTTTGTGGTTCGCTTGGATTTAAACCCTTTTGCATGAACAAAAGGATCGCATACGGGTGATTGAGCTCAGGGAACAAATAATTAAAGACAAGTCCATCGAAACCTCAACAAATTCGGTCATTCGAGAGGAATTTAATTTTCAAATGAATTTTGTAAGATGTTAAGTAAACTTTGAATTTTACTTTCATCTCTTATATGCGGAGAGTTTAAGTATGGAATTAGGTATGGAGGAAAAGGAAATTTAAAGGTCTTATAGTTAAAACCCGTTTATGTTGATACAGACTTTGAACCTTTGAGAATTTCAAGTTTATTCTCTTTGATTTAAAATATTTTGTTTTTCAATTTTCCCTATGAAAATATGTCAAGTTTTATCTTGTTAAAATAAAGAAACATTGTTTTCTAATTTTTAGCGAGAAAGTAAAAATTTGAATTTTAGTTCTCTCATTTACTTACGTGCTATAAGTAGTTAAACTAATAAATTGAATTTATTACAAAAACTAACCCAATTAAACTCTAGAATAAAATTTTTAATTTATTTTTGTAATAAAAGCTCTCACGTTGCACCAAACAAATGAAAAAAGCTAGTCGTTAGGATTATGACATTAATTTCAAAACTCTCTCGGGAACATGCAGTTTTGTTCGCTGTAGAACCTTTTTTTAACCTGCAAGATGCAGAATTTCAATCAAAGTATTTATAATTATGGGAAAGATACGATACGATTCAGTCTGTCTGTCTAGACCCGAGTCTGTTCTCAGTAAGGTATTAGCATACGAGCATATGCCCTTTTAGTTATTTGTACAGTTTTGTTGAGATTGGAAAATGGAATCGGGAGAGTGGGAAAACAAATATAATCAAGGCATACTTTTGTGAAATGAGAAAAGTATTCGAGCGTATTCAAACTACGATTGTATGGATGAATGATGAAATAATAAGAGGAGTAAAAGTGCTCGATGCTGTGTATCGTTCAAATAAATTCTAAAAAAAGCTCTCGTTTCACAAACGAAACATGTTAGTGTAATTTATTACTGCCACTTACGTAATATATTGGACACGATAATTTTCGATTTTTCGGTGTTGGCTTGAATAACTTGATAATATTGAAATTAATTTTCAAAAGCTCAAGTTATTTATTAAACTGATTCAATTCAATTAGTGATTAATTGAGAGCGCTATAAACTTAATATTGATACAGATTCGTTGGGTTTTTACATAACGTTTTTTTTTTTTTTTGGTTGAATGAAAAGCTCTTGGGTATTGGTTATTTATTGGTTTTAATTAAATTTTATAGGAGCGGCTGAAAAAAGCTCGAAACACGGCGCAGAGGACAAAGCAAACAGCATCATTACGGCCATGAAGGAGCGAATGAAGCAACGTGAACGAGAAAAGCCGGAAATTTTTGAATTAATCAGGTACTGTACTTGAAAAATATTCTGATATTTCGATTTAATTTTACTAAAGAAAAAAGTCGAGTTTTTCAATTGGTTCAAAAAAAATATTTTCAATTCATAAATTCCAATAAAAAATCAATAGTTTAGTTTTCCCACATTTCTCTCGTGTTTTATCAGAACGAAGTGACAGTAAGATAAGGAAGGATTTCAAATGTCGTTTACGGAAAAATTTAAGAAGATTGACTTTCATGTTTCATGAAATATTCTAGTGGCGATGTAAAAGGCATGTGAAACATTGACTTTGATTTAGAAAAACACTATCAATACATCCTTGTTTATCCAAAAAAAAAAATGAGTGATCATGATAAAATAAATAGATCGACAAACCACCGATACAACCCGTTTGTAACTTTAGTTACATAGAAAATTCAGTGTTTAGTCTCCTTACTCTCACTTACTCAAATCTCTAATTTCACAATGGAAATTACAAGATTTCCCGTTTTTCATTCTTCATCTGAACAGGAGGAAATGGGAGGGCGCCAATTTTGGATGCTTTTACGCGAAAGACATTTTATCGTCATAAAGTAAGTAGGGGAGTGAAATGGGAAAATATAAAAAAAAAGATTGACAACCGTAACAATTTTTTTTACAAGTCTTGTCAGTTAGAAAATTTTTCAGTCTTATCTCAAGTCGAGAATGCGATGTACGAGCTTTGCAAAGTTTGATAAACGTAAATAGACTGAAAAATCTTCAAAGTTTATATAAATCATTTTTTCGTTGGCAGAGCTTATCGAAAAAGTCTTGTTGGAAAATACAATTCGAAGGACATAAGCTCCTTAACGATGACATACAAAATGGTTTTGGAAAATGTTTCAACAAAAAAGTTTAGATTTCGATAGACACTATTTATCTCTATTTGGTCGTTTTGCAACTAATTTAATGCTGATCTCGTTGTTTTCGATCCTAATCATTTTTGGCCAGTGATAAAAAAATTAAAAAGTGTATCTACAAAAATTGATTGTTTCTTTCTGAGTTAAATGCATTATTATTTTTACCTCAAATGCACATTAATTTTTTATTCTATAAGAAATCTACATAGCTATTAACTCACGTAATTTTCATGAAAACCTTAGTATACTTGTTTAAATAGCTATCTATAAAGAAATTGTGGCTAATATTAACATACTCGTTTCAAACTTTATTAGGTAGGTATGCTCAAAAATATTTTCCTCATTCACATAAGGGAACAATTTTAAACCAATTTCTTTTGCACTCAGATTTTCAACTGATGTAAGTAAAAATCCACGCTGATTTCCAACCTTTTGTAATTTTTTATTTTATGACATCGTTTTTGTTCAGTAATATTTATTTTTTTTCTATTAAGTTGATTGTAAATCATAGGAAGTATTTTGGTTCTTTAATTGGCTAATATTAATTAATTTCAACTCGGAATGTTTGAAAAACCACTGAAAGAGCTTTTCATTAGTTGCTATAGACGTTTAAGGAGGTAAAGAGTCTATAACACGATCTTATTCAAATTATTTTATACGAAATGTTCATTGTTTAAGTGAAAATGTTACATTATCACAAAATAATTTCAAATACTCCATATCTAACATTTAACATAAGCATTTGAAAATGATAAAAATTTGAACTATTAGCCATCTCTACAAAACCTCTAAGTTTGTGAAGACTATGCGGTTAGTAAGGTCCAAATTAAAATTTTCTATATACAATTTTCATAGTAGTTAGCAGTGTTAAGTTTCTGATTTTTTGTTCCTTTTTACTTTGTTCAGTAAATACTTAAGTAACCAAAATGTGTTTTAATATCTGCTACGATGATTTATTTTAATACTCACTATCTCATAGTCGAAGAACAAGCATTATACAATAGCTAGTGTATTTGTATGGTAAACCTATTTTACCTACTTTGTAAAGAAAATTAAATCGCTTAGGGGGTATACAAGTAGTATTTAAGGAAAATAATAAGCATACAAGTATGTATACAAAAGTATACAAGGTTTTAAGTAAAATGAGATGAGATGATTATGAGATGAACATTCTACATAATATTACGATTAGGTATTTATTGTTCAATCATCAGATGAGATATTTTGTAAAACACTCAGAGGGACATTTTTTGCTTTAGCTTGTACGATTACGTTTTCGTTTTGCGTTTTGTATGAAAAATCTTATTTTTTTTTTCTAGTTTTTTTTTTTCTTTTAACTTCCATTTAACCTCTTTGTTTATAGTTACCCAACGCTGATATAATTCTGGTTTTGTTAGATCTTAAGCTTGAAATGAAATCACAAAGAACAAATCGTAAAAACAATAAAAAATAAACTTAATTATCTCAAATGGAATGAAAATTTTGAAACATACTAACTAACCTTTTCAATTCCATGAAGTTTGTGTTAGATTAAAAGCTTACAGAATCCTCACGACAAACATCTTACGGAACCATAAGACATAATAATACATATTACATTTCCACTTCCAATTTATCAAATTTCACAAGTTATTTATTTTATTTGAATTACTGATTTGTTTATACTTTTAACTATTTTTCACGACGAAAATTTTACTAATTAATTAAGAAATCGTCACAATGACGCCGTCTTGTTGATTCCCAAACAACAATGATTCTGCACATTACTTTGACATTTGGTTACAATAATTGAAAAAAATTAATTGTTACATTAATTTTATAGCAAGGTTTTTTAATTGACATTAAAGATTATACAAAGCCTATCTTGTTTTGGAATAGGATTTCTCCTCACTGTGTACGAAAATGCTTAATGTAAGAAAACTCTTCGGAAAAACTTTTAAGATAGGAAATATATAGTCATATCCACATGGTGGTGAAAAATGGAATTAGGACTTATACAATATACCCGTCTTAAACCCGATCAGTCTGTATTAGTACTTTCTTTTATTACTATAGAGTAAATCGGGTTGGGGAACTTTTTTTACCATTACCCCAAAATATTTTTGTGTAAGTCCATAATACCCTTTAATTTTGAAAAGGGAACAATCAATGTAAATTTAAATTATACATTATATTATATTGAATTAATTTGCACAAAAAAACAATTTGCTTACATGAAAGTAGTAACAAAATAAAATCCTCACACGCACAAAATAACTTCAAAATTGGGAATTTTTAATGTAGGCACAATTTGAATACAGTCTTTGGCCAAACTAACACGTTTATAAAATAGTTATGGCAAAAAATTCATTATTACCTCCAAAAATTTCATTTTTACCCCATTTAGGGTAATTTACCCCGGTTCCCCGACCGCTGGAGTAAATGAAATATTGAAATCGGGTTCGAATTTTCACCAGAGTATGCGTTATGAGGTCCCCTGAGACCGTAAAAGTGGTTTTTCACCAAACTTGAAATTTAGCCTCCATATTACATCTAATTGTGTCATGAAGCTTTTGGTTGTATTCGGTTGATAGAAAGACTTTATTCAATATGTTCTTTGGTTTTTGGGTTACAATTTTTCTTGAAATCGGCTCCAACTATTTTTTAAAGCTTGCTACGGTTATCAGACTATTCAAGTTTAGAACTTTTATATGAAATTTTTACCTGGGAAAATTCAAATAAAAGTGGCTCTGAGGAAGAGGGTGGGAGTTTGTATATACATAGGGACTGAAAAATAAAATCATATTTTTAATTATATACTATTTTAGTGACCTACCCAATTTTTAAAATGATTTAAAAAAGATTAAGTCAAAGCCCACACTATATTGTGAACTCACTACATCAAACCCACACATTTCCACATCTTTTCCGAAATGCCCGCTCCGATCTACCGTACCTCTACTATAACCCATATTATAACCTAGTAGCGCTGAGAAATAAGGAATCTTAAGTTAAATATATAAATATGTTTTGCAATGAATTAAATTTAGTATTTAAAATTTGAAATGAAAAAGCTGATGAAATCAACACTTAAGTTAACTTGATATTTAAAGATAAATAACTAACCTTAATTTAATTTGATTTTAATTCAAAGTTAGGTCAAATAGCTTCAAAAGTAAGTCAAGTAGAGAATCCTTACTGATAATTAATCGTACCCAACCCGGATTTTCACTTTTTCTTAAAGCTTTTAGTTATTAAGAATGATCACTTTTTCTCAAAACTCTTTCTTTTCTTCTCAAAAATCCAGGATATTTTCTAAATTAAACTTGTACCATTTCCTACATTAGAAAGAGTAATAACAATCAGTAACAACTAACCAATAGCGACGAGATTATTTATTACACAATCAATGTCTTTAGGTATTTTACTAACAATAATAAATCTAGTTTCAGTCAGATTAATTCTTACACTAAAACGTTCATCTTTGTTTCTTTAAATATGTCATTTAACATTGCTTAAATCCTTATATAACCTTTGTCGTTACAAAAAAACTAAAACTCTTGGATAGTTGCGGATAAAATAAGATCAATAAATAGCTTACTTTGAAGAATTTGGAAAATAATGACGAATAAATGACGAAATAAACTCCCTTGCTATAATTTCAACAAACCTTTATTCCACCGCGCCCTGTAGTTTGATTTTGATAAGGAAATTTATGTCTAGCAATTGTAACTATGTTTTTCTACTTTTCGTCTGGATACTTTGCATAATTTAGAGTAGCGTTGAGATCATTAGATCTATAGAGAGAGGACAAATTCAGCTAGGTACGAGTAATTTTAGATTAAAGTGTAATTTGTTGATTCTTTGAAATTCCTTCGCGAAACTCGTTGTTAAAATTTTCATTATAAGAAAATGTTCTCTATTTTGTGATACTAAACTTCTTTTTAGTGTTTGAAACGTGATTGTCAAAGACTCGTTACGTCTTCGAAAATTGGGTGGAAAACGATCGGTTTTATTTGGAATAATAACCGCGGGAGTTGTCAATTCGGAAATTTTCAATTTTTGTTTGCCTTGACCTAATAAAAATTGTTTAAATTTAATTTTGAGTTGTTATCCTTTTTATGATATAAAACCACATGAAATGTTTATATTGAAAATTAAATCAGCCTGAACTTACAAAACGTATTAAAACGAATTTCTAAGTACATATATTTACTTAATAAATGCAAGTCAACTATATATTAGTCAATAAAATATTTCTACAATAATTTCCGCTCAATAAATTCAAATCAAATTCAAAACACATTCAACTAACTAAATGCAAACTCAGTTCCACCTCGATTTGATTTTCCAACTAAGATAGTTCAATTTTCCAGAATCAACATAAACCTCCACTCATCGAACTTCAAAATGCAAGACAGTCAATATATGATTTATCGTATGATTTCATTAATTCAAAATAGCTGCAAGTGTTAATTTAGTGCACCAAAAGTTATTTAATACGAAAAATAAGCTCCAAGGTGGAAATTCGCGCTTCTACATGTAACAATAGAGATTTATATCGTGCTGGCAATAAATTATAACATGGTGAATTTTAATGTGTGTTCAGTGTAAGTGCATGTAAGCTTAACTTTCAAGTCGTCCAACTCTCGTTAATCACGTCGTGTTAGAATACTCAAGTTATGACTCAAATTATCAATCTGTTTAAATCATGCTAATAAAATTTACAGTCAAAACTACCAACTAATTGTCAAGCAAAATCTTATAAAATTTGATAAAATTCTTGATTATTATCAAGCGTACTCAATGTAACAAACTATTAAATAGTCGATAACTTAATCTTTTGTATTCATAGAAGGTAAAGCTGTTACAATGTAAATAAAACACCATTTTATTATTCATGGAAAATTAGAGCAACTATCTCTTGTTTTTATTTTGATCTTATAAACGATTTGGGGGGTTTGGAGGATTAAACTTAACTTCGTTACAAAAGAGGTACATTTATCTTCTTAAGGGGGGATTTTGGAGTCCTTTCCAATTAAGCAAAGATTAATCTTTTTGCAGGAAAGTTCAATTTTTAATCGCGTCTTATGTCGATGCAACGACTTGAATTGTAAGAAAAAGTCTGGGAAAAACGACGTTGTATCGCTTAACTCGAAGAATGTAGTCTTCGATAAACGATACAGGAAAAACTTAAAAGTTGTCTGTTCAATAGGTTTTTTTTTTCGAGAAATTTACGTATAATGCAAAAAGCGAATTTTCATTTTACAAATAATAATTTTTTCTTAAAAAAAGAAAGCGCTTTAATGTTAAATCTTAAGTTATTGTTGCATTTAAAACGTCTACGCTTTATATGCTACTTTTTTTAAACTTAAGTCTAAGCTTTTTTAAAAAAAATTATTTATTAAAAATGTTTCTTTTAAATTAAAAATAAATATATTAAAATAATAACACTAACTTAAGAAGGTTGGTCCCGTTTTTTTTTTCGGTTTATGGGAAAAGATAAAAGAGTCACTGTGAAGATGTTGACACGTCGTTGCTTTTTAGTCGGACAAACCGTACAAATTCTAAGATTTTACATAATTTTAATTCAATTACTTGAGAAATAAACTATCGATCTTCTAAATTGTGATTTTATTGTTATTTGAAAATCGTTTTATCTTTAACATAGATAGTTTTTTATGAAGATATTATTATTTTTTGTTATTATTTAATCGATAAGCAGACGTTTTTTTAAGTCGCCATAAGAACCAATGTAAAAAAATCAAAATTAAAAAATTAATTAGGCTATAGGTACTTTTATACTAATCGATCAAATAATTTTAAAAAATCTTAAAAGATTTCGCATTGTTCTTCTGGTTATAAAAATTTCGTTCCGGTTTTATTATTTTTGTAATCGGTCAACCTACTTAATGTAAACTTAGAGTTAATTTATTGGTTGCACACAATACGTAGCCATTTTTTAAGTCCAACCTACTGGTCAGTTTTCAATGTAATAACTCACTTTCGGTGAAAAAATTTGGGATTCCTTTTTACACATATAATGCTAAACTATCGTAATAATATTACGATAGTTCAGAAATAATAGAAAATTTTCTGAAAACTTATTAAACAATATCGAAACTTTATCTTAACATTGACATCTTGAATATTCAAAATTATTCATACAAAGAATGTTCTAGGGAAAACGAGAAGTTTCAGTTTTTTAAAAAAGTTTCTTTCCAATTTTGTGTTATTCTAAGAACTTTGTCTCTTATTTATATAACAATTATTTTATCTTGAATTCTGAAAGCGGAAAATCTTCAATTGAAACCAATAAGAACTCAAAAACATCTTCCACAACTTCACGCTTTTTTAACGTTTTTAAACGCATTTAAATGTTAAAAAAATAAAAAATGGATGGTTTTTTTAAACTATAGATCTTTAGTTTTCTTTAGTTATTTTGAATTCTTTTTTTTTTGGAGAAAATTGCTATAGTTTCTTTAAATTATCAATTTTTTAGAAATAATGTAAAAGTACTTATCGTTTCATGCTTTTGCTTTTAATGGTTTTTGCTTTCAAATATAGCGTTAAATTCGTTGTACATCAAACTTCACGAACAAGCTTTCATTGATTGATTAACGCCAATTTTGTCGCTACACGGTTGTAAAATTACAGACCCTTAACGATGAACGTCTATTTAACTTTGATGTTCTATTTAACTTTAGTTTTCTATTTGACTTCGACAGTTACGTAGCACCACTCTTTCCAAGTCACAAAAGAATAAGACGAATAATTTACCCGAAAAAACGTTAGTTCAAAAGTTTTAATACTACTTCGATAAAATAATGATTTCATGAAAAACATTTAGCCCCCGAGTTTGAAGTAACAACTAAATTATTATATTTAAAAAAATATGACCCTCTAGTTGGTGACTAAAGATTCACTACGTGATTTGATTTCAGAGCTTTTGACTCGATTTGCAAGCTACGTGACCTAAAGACGTACACTTATCCCTCGATTTACGTGGTACCCATTTTACGTGGTTTCACTTTTACGCGGTTTGGAAAAAATCACATTTTAAAAAATCAAACATTTTTTGATATATATGTTAGGATTAGCAAATAAAGAAATCAAAAAGTCAACATTAAATGCTTGTTGGAGAGTAGTATGGCCAGAAGTAGTTGAACCTGATCATATAATTCCAGCAAGAAATGAATCATTTAACAACATTTTAACTATCACAAAAGCGTTGGGACAAGGGTTGAAGAATTTGGAATTCAGTGACATCGATGAATTGTTTGTTAATAATGAAATAAACGAAGAAGAATTTAGAATTTAAAGATTTATATGGTGTCCACCAACGAAAAAGAAAAGTCTCGATTTCCGCGGTTTTGATTTACGCGTTTTCTCTGAGAACGTATCTACCGCGTAAATCGAGGGATGAGTGTATATGTCAACGCATGTCCAACATTTATATTTTAATATCTCATCAAGTCAAGCATTAATTTTACAAGTTCTTTCCTAATTACAAGTCCAAACATCAAGCTACTTGACTTGATGAATCCATACGGATGGTAACATTGTTTTTTCTAATAGGAAGATAAAAAAACGCTTATTATATTGATAATAAAAAAACGTGTTTAATATTTGTCTACTTTTTTTTGTTTCTGAAATTGAAAAAAAAATGTTTAAATAATGTTTAAGATTAAGAGGACTTTAGTTGGAGGCAGACCAAATTTGAACATTTCAGGTATGGTGCCTTTAATTAAATAGTCAATTACCAGTTAATTAGCCTTATAGGTATTAAACGATTAATATGTTTTGTTATATCAATTAAATAGATGGATGCCGATAAGTTTTCGTAAAAGAATTCTTGTTCAAAATTTTCTTTTCTTAAAATTGAAGTTTAAATACCCTTTTTAAATTGCGTAAGGCTAAAAATATTATTACTTAAGCTTTTTAATATATGTTAACGGGATTTCTGGAACCTATTGTGAACTTTTTGTAAAGTGTTTTTTTTTTATTTTATCAAAATTTCTCACAACGTTTAATAAACCAAATTACTTTGTATATTTTTGACTCGTTGATAAACAATTGATCACAAAAAATCACTTCTCAATAACTTTTTAACTCGCTCATATCACTATCACTTGTATTCACTGACTGACTGACTCAAAATGAATCCATGACAATGACAGTGTCTCTTTGTAAATAGTTGCTTATAGGCAAACAATTATTCTTTCAAACATTTTCGATATTTAGAGAGTTCTCTGCCAAACCTAATTGAAACTTCCAAAACCTTAAATGAAACGGTGCAAATATCCACTGTTGAAATTTCTATAGAACAATCTAGAATGTTCCATTCTTTTCCATCGTTGTTCGTTACATTATAATATAACATCGAATTAGTGTCTTCTTATCTTTTTAATATATTTTAAGATAAACCAAGTAAAAACACGAAAAACAAGCAAAAGTAGGTATACATTTTATTGAATATCTTCCAAGAGCCAAAAGTGTTGAGGATATTAAGGATAATAAATCTTAATTATTATAGACTTTTTTCATACAAAATATTCATTCCTTGTCATTTTAAATAAACTTTCGGCTTTAGGTTCTATTCTATTAGCATCAATCATCATTCAGTTAATTAAATTACATCCTTGATAAACGGGTTTATGTGAGAAAATTATACATCACGATTCCTGAGGAAAAAATAAAAGTACACATTTAACTTTATAGTTTAATATATAAAAGAGCATCATGAAACTTTTTAAAAACTTAACTCTTGCAGATAACAGAACGTCAAGATGATCCCATACTTTTAAGTGTTTAGTAGTAAGATAGTTGCAGTCGTAAACTGGAGACTGTCAACCGTTATCAGATCTTCACGTAACAAGTCTCAAATAATATCATCCCTTAAATAACTTCTTGTCACTTCAGATTCACGAGACGATATTAATCGAGTTGAAACCGCGATATTAAAAACCCCGCAAACTATAATAGTGTCTTAACAAAATAAAAAATAAAATAAAACAAAACTCACACAGAGGCAGCATTTGTAATTATTATTTCGTTCTGTAAAATGGAGAGATGGAAAAATACGGAAACTATTTCGAGAAAAACTGGGTCACAAATAATAATGTGATACAGAGATTTTACTCGACTTTTTTCTCAATGTGTGTTGAGCTTTTATTACAACGTTTTTTTTTTTTTTTATAAATAAAAAAAATTATATTTTATAGCATAAAATGAAACTTTTTAAAAGGAATTTGAAAATATTTTTCTAGTTTTTATTTTATTTTCTCTGCATAAAAATTAACTCTTTACAGGTTTATTAAAATGTTGAATTTATACTTTGAGTTTTTTTGTAAAGTACTTGTTTCAAAGTCTAGGAGGCACGATATGTTTCACACAAGTTTTGATCTTTTTAAATCTAGTTTTTGAAGCTTTGAGCCTTAAAGCCTTTGTGTACCTTGTATCGAGCGATATGACGGGAATATTTTCTGTAATGACTTTGTTATGACCACAACCGAAAGTTTCCGCATCAACATGATCTGGATCGAGTTTGTGACGTCAGGTGAACGTCACTAAAGATGAGAGACAACTGGGCCAAAGGGCTAAAGTTGGTGGCTTAATTAAACAAGTTTGCCTAGTCAAAATACTATCGTACCTTCTAGAGAATTCAACTAAGTTTTTGGAGCACTAGCGACATTGGAGATTTACATGGAAATAGCAAATAAGACGTGCTTTACGTTACGTCTTGTTGTTAAGCTCGACTGCACTCACATAAGAAAAGCCATAAAGTTATTCATTTATGCGACTTTTTATTCATTTTTCAATAAAGATGTTTTTAGTTGAATTTTTCAGTTCACAATGCAGTGCAGTTTGGTCGGTATTTTCATTTTGTTGCGAAAATCTATTCGAAATTGTGCTTAATCGAACGATTTATAGACACATCAACGAATAATGGAACAACTAGTTATTCATTGATTTTTCAATTTTTCATTTTTATTGTATAAACAGATAGTTATATCATGAAAATGACATGAAACCGTTTTTGAAATCACTCGTTGATATTTCAGATTTTATGAATGCATATTTCACTGGAGCACCAATATGTTTCAATTAAAAGCTTAGCATTTTTTGAAACAAATGCAATAAATTTTTATCTGTGTTTATAAATCATTGAATTATTAATTTTATTTTGTACAAGTAATTCATATTTTTAATTTTTATTAGTAAAAATTTAAAAAAGGACAGAAGGATTATAATTAAATTGATACAATAGTTCATTAACTACGTACATTTCACTTCGAGTTAAATCCGATAAAGGATTTTACTTTTCTCATTCCGTGTAGTTTGTATAGGTGAAGGTCTCTAAGCACAATCCAAATTTTTGATCCTCAACACCTTCAACATAGCTTTCTGTAGATACAAAATCCCACTATTTTGGCTATTTTTTAGTATTCAATTTACAATTTCATTTTGGTGTGCCGAAGCAAAAATATTTTGTTTTTGCTAAAATTATCCATGAACATATTATTTTAACTGTCCTGCCAGAACCATGCATTTTTCTGGGAAAGTTACATAAACACTGTTTAACCAATCTATATGCTTCTGTATTCGAGTCATGTTGTTTCCTTACTTTGTTTTTGTATAAAAACAGTAAATCATTTCGTCTTTATAACTATCCTGCCGGAACCATCCATTTTTCTGGGATAATTACACCGCTATACAAAAATAAAAATAAAATATAAGTATCTGACCAAGGGATGCGATATACTTATGGTTTTTAGTGTATTTTTTTAAGCTGAGCACAACCCTGTGGTCAAGTTTTCTCCAACATCCAGTTTTTAGTTTTAAAAATTCACTGGAAAATTTATTATTACAGAAAAAAGTATCTAACACAGAGTTGTGATATATGATTTCCTCTAGCATCTTCAATTTTCAGAAAATCACAAACAAATTTTCAAAAAATTTAACTTTATTGATCCACTAATTCACATCCAATTTGTAGTTTTCCGAGTGATTATCAATACTGAACACGAATTTGTGGTTAGTTTTACTCTAGCGCCTTTCAGTTTTTAGAAAATGCCTAGGATCTGAAACTTTTTTGTGTAGCAGTGATATTTTCAGCGATTTTCTAAAAATTGAACAGTGCTGAACGGAAACTAGCCACGGATTCGTGTTAAGCGTAAAAAACATACGCGAAACCTCATATTGCATCTCTGGGTCAGATGCTTTTTATTTTTTTGGATGGCAATGGTATATAATAACTGCATCCACTTATAAACTAACTGTACGAATAATCACGTCGATTTTGAACCTTTTTGAGAAACAGTACAACAAACACGAAAACACTATATAAACTTCTTTTAAATTGGTTCATCCGTAATCCGCATAATGCTTTTCTTAGATAAAATATAGCTTATGTCCATCTAAAATAATACTCGTTTTGATTCCCGATGTAATTAAAAAAATCAAATGAGTTGTTCCAGAGATTATCCTAAACATACAAACATTTTATTTTTATAATATTAGCATTAGACGAATGATAACTAATGATAAATAAGTAAAAACATTAAAATATATAAAAACATTTTTGTTTTCATTAACGTTTACAAAATGTGTACTAATTAAAAGAAATTGTAAATCTTGTATCTGATTTGAGTTGAAGAAAACTCATTTTAAATGAACTATTACCACACTACTTGTAGAAACATGAAAAATTAATTGCATTAAAAAAACTTTGTATGTGAAAATGTTCATGTAATATTTTGAAATTTAAATCGAATAACAAGCATTATAATTAAAATATAAAATATCTTCTTGTTAGTTTTAAATTGATGAAATTCAGCTGAATTCAAAGTAGATGTTTTATTTAATTCGATGAAATGAAGTGCACCGTTTTGTGGTAGGTAACGATTTGATGAGATTTAATTATGAATTTTTTCATTTCCATTCAACGTCGCTAGTGCATCGAGACTTGGTGTGAATAAAAGACTAGATAAAGTTGTTGTGCATTTTTTTCTATCGTTTCAATATTTTAGTGCGGTGTTCAACGTGGACGCTAAAAACCACGTGGGACACATGAAATCAGTGAAACAAAGCGTGCTCGATGGCACTTCCAAGTGGTCTGCCAAAATTGCAATTACAGGTTTGTTTCGATGTCGACAACATCGTCTTTCGAAAAAAACAAAATGTCTTGCGACATTCGCCGTTTTCAGAATCGCCTTTCCACTAGGATTAATTATTGTCTCTATTTTATGATCAATGTTATGTGTATTTTATTTTTTTCACATCTCAATCCTTGATATTTCCAATTCTTGTATCTACCCCTCGAACCACCATCACGTGTATGTTTAAATGAAACGGTTTTTTTTTTTATTTTATTACCGCAACAAATATTTTTAAGACTGAATTTTTATTTTTTTATTCAAATTTCGAGCTTCATAAAACCGAGTTTTCATTCGATTTTTGATTGAACCGCAGCTTTTTCATCATCCAAAACTACCGACCACCATTCGCATAAAAATGAAAGAGAAAATGTGACCGATTTATGTTATTTCTTTTTGAAACGAAAAATTCGAACACGCAATCATTAAATGTGTTAAAAATATGAAAAACTTTTCACTTTTAGTTCAATCAAATTATCATTTTAATATTTAGTGTCGCTTAAACTTATAAGAACTAAGCAGTTATTTTTTTTTTTTTTCATTTAAACATACGTAGTCGTTTAGAAAGCCATTGAAAAGAAAGGCTTTATAAGCTATTTATTTTTTCTTGCACCCAAGAAAAAATAAATATCTCAACCACTTATCTCCCAAAACCGACTCCTCTAATTTTTCATTCCATTTCTTAATGTTTGAATGCCTTTTCTCCTTGATTGTAATAAAGTGTGCATTTGTTAAATAATTCCTCCAAAAAAGGTTAATTTATAGCTCGACCAAATCGGAAAATGTAATTGTTTTTACGAGTTTTTTTTCGTAAAGCCTCAATTACAAGTACATTAAAACTTTTCTTATGTCTCGGTTGTGTAAAGTTTTTTCTCGAGCCATTTTTCAAGTTGAGCGCCTCTATTATCTGTTTCATGGTACAAATTAATGAAAAGTTTTTTCTTTTCAAAAAGAAATGGTCGGTTTATTATAGTTTTTCAAGGTTTACTAAAGGTTGTTTAAATTTCAAGTTCCGTTATTGTCTTGGATGAATTAAAAACGTTGCTACAATGAGGTATAAATTAACCTTTTTTTTTCTTCCTTTTCGTGTCCAGTTTCCTGCACAAACGCCCGCAGGGCTAATAAAACCGTCACGAGCCAGCGTGTGCCGATAAAAAAAATTGTTGCTGTTGCTGTTTTTCTTTTTCGTTCTTTTTAATGTTATGTTATTGATGTGTAATTTGGTTGTATTGGTGTGTGTCTTGTTACTGTTTCCGGTTCCCGCGTCCAGAACCACCTTTTCAGTGGACCCCGATACACATATAGACTCGATCGAACAAGCTGAGGATATCAATATTGAAGGCACTTCGAAATGGTCTTGCAAGATCGCAATTACAGGTATCGTCGACAGCTGCATTCTATTGGGACTAAAATCATCTATCAATTTAACACACATACTAACACATTTCTCATAACCACGTTGGCACCAATTTAACTCCATCACAATCACAACATTCACACGGTACTCAAGCTTTCACACGTTTTTTTAAGAATACAATAACTTAAAAATTCGCTTACTTAAACGAGCTTTTGCTATCAATCGTCAAGAAGTTAAAAAAAATTTTTCTATTCTTGACGATCAAAACAAGAAAACTTTTTTCATTTTTATGATAAAAGTTCACCATGAGAAAACTTTTTGATGGGTTATTTGTTCAAGTTTTATGTCTAGAGTCCAAAAACTGACAAAAGTTTTGTGTGTTTGGAAACACTCAACAAGTCATTACACTTAGAACAAATGTGTCGCCAAGAATGGATCTAGAACGTTTTTTGTTCTCGTTTTAGAGGAAACAAGTTCACACAAATAAGTGAAATGAGGCTTGAATCATAAAATAAAAATTGTTGGATTCAACCCAAACGTTCAAGATTCAATCTACAAGAAAAAACAAACACTTACTTCAAAAATGTTTCAAATAAAACTATTTTAATGTCTTAAAAATTTAAGATTCTAACTTTAACATTAACATCTTACCGTATTCTGGTTGTCATTTAACATAAGATTTATCGAGTCCTGATTGAATGAAGTTCAATAGGCAACTTTCGAGCTTTTAACGTTGTATGTTAGTAACGACCAGAATAAGGATCACAAAATTTTTAAATGACAAAACCAACATTTTCCCAATTAGAATGTGGCACGGTGACAAGCCTTGAATACCTGATTGTAGGATTTATATGAAGTCGAAACTTTTTTTGTAGTTTTAGATCTTTTATTTTAGATTCAAGTTGTATAACCACATTTTTGATGATGCACTTGATATGATGATGAAACTTTTTGGAAAACCATTGGAAGTTAAGCATACAAAAACATTCAAGAGACAATTTTTGAAAGAGTTCTATTTAGATGACAGGAAAATGGTTTTGGTATGTAGCTTTTACGTAATCTATGTAGGTGTTCTAGGATCAATGCTTACAAGTTTCGAATACTTTTAACAGTTTAAAAGTACTTAAAAGTAAATAGTTGTATACGATTAAACATAGATATGACATTTTTATTTATAATTAATAATATATTAATTTTATAATTATTAATATTATTTATAATTTTTCCATTTAAATTTTAACTAGTAATTTTTAAAAAGAGTTCCTTCCCTCTGCTATCTTGTATTCAGTGTGCTATTGTAATTTTTTTCAAATGCACAAAATTAAAATATGCATTGAAATTTACGACAGATTTTTAGAAGGTATCCCTGACAATGTGACGTCAGACTTATGTAATTCAATTAGCGCTCCAAAATTTGAGCGTGTAATACGTTCTACATACCTAATTGCAGTATATCCGTACTAAGTACAGAAATAGCATTGCAAAGAGATACCATAAATATTATTCGAGTTATCCGATCGATTTGAAAATGTTACAATTCCATTATTAACCTTATAAGGGTTGCTATAAGAAATTTGGAAAGGTTTAGATATTCTTCGATAAAATACCTAAATGCCAGATGAATCACAAAGTTTTTGGTAGGAGAAATTTGGAAAGATTTGGAAGATTTCAAAGCATCTAAAGTCTTCATTTATTGAGCAAAGCGTTTTTGACTTCGCTTTAGTTTTAAGGTTAAAAATTCATAGAACAAAGGTATCATAAAATATTATAAAGATCCTGTTTTATATATTATTAAGATTTTTTTATATTTCTCTTGGATGGTGTTTTAGTATGCTTATCTCCTGTGGTTTTTTCGAAACAAGAAAAAATAGTTTTTAACTCTGGAAAATTCGTCGCTATCTTTATCATCACGTGTGCAAGACCAAAAATAATCGACTAACTCTTCTCAAAATTAGATTATATTGTTGACTTTTTTCAAACTTACTCTTTTCAGTATCTAAAAGAATTGTTGTAAAACTTTTTCTTCCATCACATTTCTCTCTAATCTATTTCCTATTATACTTGTTACTTCTGTGTTATCCTTCTCAACAATATTTCTCTAACTCCTTCTCACTTGCTTTTTTCACGCTTTGCTTGGCTTTCTTCTTTCAATTTGCCTCCAAGTATCAGTTTCACATATTTGAAAATAACAGCGCGACAACGAAAAAAACTCCATTTTTGTATCTTCTCTTCCGGTCACTGCATTTGAAAACATGCATCAATTGCTTAAAAAAACTCAACTATAAAAACCACATGGCTTTCATACCTAATGTAATAATTTAGAAAATATATTTTCAAAAAGCCTCGGCTTTATAATAAAAGTTTAGAGGATGCTTTTTTCTTTGTAAGATAATATTAATTTTTACATTGTGTTTTAAAATTAGAAACGAGCTTTTTTAATAAAAGGTAAATTAAACAACCAAGAATTTTTTCCGTCTTTTTTTAAGGGGGAAAAAATTAATACAATGCGAGGCTGCTTGCTTTTCTCAAGTTTCTTCGTATCGTTAATTTCTTATCTACTTCGTCCGATCTTCTCGGAATGTCTTGATATTTTCTCATTTCCACAAAATATTTTCAACAGTATTTCACGTTTAAATATTTATTGTAGATGAACGACAAATTTTTCTCGTTTGAGTTTTCATTTTGTCGTAAATCCAACGATTATTTTCCAATGTAATTCCGTACATTTGTTGGCTTGTGCTTGAATGTTATTTGCATGATATTTTAATACGTCGTTACAAATAAGACAATAAAATATTCATTTCACAATATTTTCAAACGGGATTGGATTATCGGGACGCGCAACCCGGGGATTGATGGGAATTTATGTTAAATAAACTTTTATTATTTACACGAAAATAATTTTAATCAAACATTGGAGTATTTTAATATTTGATCGGCGTTAATATTAAATTTATTAAAGTAAAATTATGCGATCACGTTCGATCGTATAACACATAAAAATAAATACATGAAAAAATTAAACGAGATAAAATGTCTTCGTAAATTACATCCATGTAATTTATGTATTTCAAAACGTCGACGGGTGAAAATTACATGCTATATTTCGGCAAATATTTTTATAAGAAAAAGTCATCGTTTCGCGTGAAAATATTACTACACATAGTTAGTGAACTGTTCATGGCATGTAATTAACGTTTGTCTTCCATAGATTTTTTACGATTTACGAAGTAAATATTTTATGTCTTAATGTTGAGGAAAATGAGTCGAGTCATAAAACTAAAACGGTTTTTCGACTCGTATTAACTTTAAACTGCACCAACAATTTGCAATTAAACTGTAATATCGTAGCATATGCTTCCGCTTTGTGTTTACTTATAGAATATATTATATGATGTAACAATTGGGGTGAAAAATTTATATCAAAACTTAAGCGCTGTTCCGTTTTGTGAAAACGGTAGGTAATAAGTTTGCCAAGTGCAAAACGTTGCGATATAAATTATGAAAAAGATTATTTATGTGGTGAGTGGAAAAGTTTATCGATTTTAATCGTTAATTATTGCAAATTTCAGTTATTTCCGCCCAGGGATTAATCGCCAAGGATAAGAGCGGAACGTCGGATCCTTACGTGACAGTGCAAGTGGGAAAAGTGAAAAAGCGGACGCGAACGATGCCGCAAGAATTGAATCCAGTTTGGCATGAAAAATTTTATTTGTAAGTATTCCTTTATAAAAACTATTTTCTGTACTACCCTCGGGATTACATTCGATAGATTAAATTTTCATTAAAAAAATTCACACGATGAAACTTTATTTTGTTACATATTAGATCTAAACCAGAAACGTGTCGTATAGGTAAAATAAAATTCATTTACGTAAAAATAAAATAAAAAACGGTTGAAGATTATAAAAAATGTAAAACAGTATGGATTTCGAAAAAACATTTCTAAAAGTTTAAAGTATCAACTTATTTGTTTAATCAGAATTTTACGTGCAGTAGATAAGAAAATTCAAATTATGAACTCAAAATTTTTATTTAATTCATTGAATGTTTATGAAAAAGCATCTCATAAGAAAATGACAAAGCCTCTTTAAAACATAACACTGAAACAGACCTAGTAGGATACCTTCTGTAGTCTCCGATTAGAGATTGACGATTCTTATAGCTAGATTCTTTTGAATAAGCCACTTAAAAATGTATGCACTAATTATTCATGTCTTTAAAACAGATATTTTCTCACATTTTATCTTCAATTTACAATTCATAAAAATTCATATTATTAATAACGTAGATATTAGGTATGTCAATAAAATTCTGAATAGTTTTCTTTAAATATTTTGCAACCTTTAATTATGCCAATTGGTCTATCGAGAATATTTGTTACATACGTATCTAGATATTTTTACCTATAAATAGGTACCCACACATCAAAAGCTTTGGGTCAACTCTCTATCTCGAAGCATAAATGTAATTCAGATCATGTGGTTCCTAACGTACGTTCCGCGGACTTCTGGGGGTTCGTAAAGCTCGTAAGGAGTCCATGATAGATTCCAGTGTTGAAATCGAACACTAAACGTATTAATCCTATCCTCTTCTTTGATCTGAAGAAAAAATCAAGTTACCAGCATTAAACAATATCATTCTGTAGTAACAATTAACACCAACATAGTTTGACTAATGTTGAATGGTTCTTATTTGAATCTCTTAAATGCAAGAATAATTGAAGAAATTGTGTCTCTTGTTTTTTTTTTATTAACAGACCTTATAGCTCCTCTTATAAAATATGCCAATGGGAAGAACCCAAAGAAACAAGTACCTACCGGTCCCAATGATTCTGATATTGTACATGTGCATTTATATAATATACCTCTTCCGTACATAACTACATAATTTTCTTATTGTAGTATTATCTTTAGTAATAGGATCGAACGATATTTTAGAACTTTTTGAAGGTCCGTCGTGGTTGAAAGATTGGGAACCACTGATGTAGAGCATAAAACTCTAGATTGATTATGGGAAGGGCCAAAACTAGAACTTGTTCGCTTTTGATTTATTAATTGATTTATTTTTGAAATGAGTATGATAGAAAATTGGGTAGTAAAAATATAAGAACTTGAGATAATTTTAATCATGCCTGTTATCGTCTAATGCTAAAAGACAGTAGCGTACGAGTATTTACAGCTTTAACAATCCAAAGAAACCGTTGCGTTGTATTGATCTTGCAGCATCTTAGTCTAAGATAAACTGATATTGATTATAATAAACTGAGGTTCTTTGAGTCAAATATACATTTTGTGGCATTTTTATAACTGTTATATAATTTAATCTGAGTTCCTTCAATTTTAAATCACCTATTCTCAATCAACTAAAGTTATCAATTATACCACAATAAGAAATCGGAGCAGTTAATACGCATTTGAGCCTCAAATATATATATATATATATATATATATATTTTACATATATGTAAATATATATATATATATATATACAAAGAGTTTATTCTTTAAATATCAGATAAAAGTTTCGTTTATTTATTAGTTTTAAGGTCAAAGGAATCTCATTCTTAAGTTAACTAAATATTACGTTTTGAATAAAGCTCTTCTTGGTAGTTCTATCCATTTTTTACCTTTATGTTCCCCGTTAATCAAAGATAAAACTATTAAACGCTGTTTTCAAAATATTGAATTTTTAATGAGGGAATTTGAGTTTAGATTTCGAGAATTGTTGATGCCTATAGATAACAGTGAATACTGTTTGAATATGTTTGAAATCCTGGTTGGTTTTAACATAATGTTGATTAGAACATTGATTTCAAGACATACAAAGACAAACAGACAGAAAGATTACGATTTTGTTTAAAAAGATAATTTAAGCAAGAATTTGAATCCTCCTAGTAATCATTTCCAAACTTAATTTTTGTCTATCTTTTCGGCTGATTGAACTCAAAGGTAAACATTAAACACATTGTTTCTTATGATATCTACCAACGTATAATTATATAGTTGGTGTTTGTATGTTTGTCATTCTTATTAATCCAACTATCTTACTTTTGCTTCAATTCATATCATTCATTTCACCGCACCTGTGAATATTATGAATTATAATTATTCAACTTTCATTAGTAGGTAAATTATATTAATATCAGTGACATATTTTTATTCATTTGAAATATATTGCGGAGTGCTAAATAAAACTTAATTCCTACGTAGCTTCATAAAATGTATAACATTTAAATAAAGCTCAAAGTTTAAACAGACTTAGACATATCCGATTAAACCTAAGCTTATGGAAATCTTCAATTATATTCTGAATAGAAATTTGAATTTTTATATAAAAAGGAAGCTATTTTTTATAAAAGAACACTGAGCTTTTATTCCTTTAATAGAAGTTTTTTTTTAATTATTATATTATCACATTCTTTTGTGCTTTCTATACTAAAAAATATCTAAAAAATAGGGGTGAGACTTCTTATTATTGAAAGTGGAATATGTCATACAAAGGAAGTACTAAAGTAAGTATTAGTATGTTAGAACTACAGAAACTAAAAATAATTGAAACCAGAGGACAGAGTACTCGAATTATGATAAACATTTTTATCAAATCAAAACAAAAACGGAGATGAATATAAATTTTTATATCCAAATAACTGGGTACATGTTTTATGAAAATTGAGTCATTTCTGGAATAGACTAATTCACTTTTAGTACTTATAACTCCGATTAGATTTTTTTACTGCAAATTACTTGTAAGTATTACATATCATCAATTAAAGTGCACCATCGCTATGTTTATGTTCGTTCAAGCTACTCATAAACTGTTGTACGTATTTTTATAAAGTTTTTACCATTTGAAAAAGATGCAGTCTGTAAAGGTTATAGATTAAAATTTATTACCAAATACCCTATTTGTAAATAAAGTAGAAAAAATTTGTGTTCTGAGAGTTTCCGTGCCATGCACTGCGTAAATGATTAAAATTACATGTTAATACAAAAATTATGACTGGGTTTATAATTATTACTTTTTTTATTTATAATTTGGCACTGTAAAGCTCTGAACATCCAAAGACAATCTCCCTTGAAGAGATTGAAGAGACGGGTCAAAAGACATCCAAAGTATGTATATTATTGTTGTTGTTTTGAAAATAAAATAAATCCTTTGATTTAATTCAAAATATGTGAAGTAAAAAATTAAATAAGAACTAAATATATATATATAGGTAAATGAAGTCAACATTTAGGTACGCGCGGTCGGTTTTTACTTTTTTTGACTATGGCGTACCATTTTTTTAGATTTCAAAACTCATATTCTTATGGAAAAATAAATGAGGATTTCAAAAAAAATTGTTTTGTAATTGTGCCAGAATTGTATCATGGTTAAAAATTGAAATTAAATAAAAAACGTCATTTTTTTCAAACATCTTATAGACCGAAAAAGCTCTTAATTTTTTTCCCAAAAGCTATTATTAGCTTCTAAAACATATCCAAAATTTAGATCAATCAATTTGAGCGTTCTTGAGAAAAAATGTTTTTTCCGATTTTTAAAAAAATTTGCTTTTTCTCAAAAACCAATTTTGTAAGGGACCTAAAATATTCAGGATCTTATTATTTCATTAACACCTACAAACTCTCCGTTAGTATCGTTTAAATATCTTCCGGGGCAAATTCACTATGCTTATACTCCTACGGCCTTTGTTCAAATCACACATGGCAACTTTTTTAACTAAAAGCAATAAATAATTTTATTATGTTTTAATCTTTTATCAGCTTTTGATCAATCATACCAACAGTTAAGTATACGATAAGTAACTCATTTCTAGCCAATACACAAGACCTAATGTTAATATCTTCATTTCAACTTACTATTTCTCTTACACCTGTGTCATTATTTCTTTCACTATCCGAAACTCAAGAAAAAGCTAGTGCACCTACTTTGACTCGAGGATAAATTTTAATAAAAACTGTGGTCAAAAGTTTGATGATAAACTTGTAAATCTAAAAACGCTTCCTCTAGTAAAGATTCCAGAGAGAGTAGATATTATAAAGAAAGTAAATTTAAAGTTTTTTTTTTAGTTTTCTCAATAGTTTACGGGTTATCCGGGTACTGAACCACTTTATGAGGGTCAGTAGAGCTTAAAGTTTTCCTTCTTTAAATCGTTCCCATGGGACTAAACTTATATAAATATACCAAAGACTTTCCCGTTCTTATAAACAATAGGTCGTAAAAAATATAAACACCGTAAAAACTGCATTTTATATATTACTACCTATTCTATATCATAAATAACCAAAGCTTTTACTCCATTAATGATGAAATGTAAAATTATTTTTTTCAATATTTGATTTTCTTTTACCTCAATTTTTTGTCATATGTTTTTCTTTCTTCTGCATTCCAAAGAAATTCATAAGCTCATTGTGCAAAAATTGAAACGAGGAAAGCCCATTTTTTCGTATTCTTATCACTGATTGTATTATTTTCTCACTTGGCTTGATCTTAACAATTCTTAGAACTGTTGAAAAGAACTTAATTCTTTTCATACAATTTGCCTGTACGATCAATTGAATTTAACATACCAATTTTAATGGAACATGTTTTTAAATGGAAATAAGCTGTTTCTTGCAACAAAACCTAATAACATTTATGGTGAATTTGTCACATAATAATCATAGGAAATTTGTATTAAATCGCAGTTTTAATAAATAATAATAATAACCATTTTTAATAAATTGCTTCCAACAATTTTTTCGTTTTAAGATAAATAGTTTTTTAAATCTTAGTTTTTAAAGATGTTATTCTAAATATTCGTATTGATCGCTTTAGAAAAATATGATAGGGGCTTGCAATTTGTGTGAATCGAAAGCTCGCTGATGTGTGGGAAATAAACCTAAGCGTAGTTGAAAAGACTTGAATATCTGTCTACCCCTTTTACGTAAATTGGAGTGATTTAGAGAAAAACATTTCTCTAGTCTTCTCATTAAAAACACATTAAATTTGATTGAAATGATAACATTTTTCATCTTTTTTAAAGAAAATGTTTCAATTTTCCAATGTCCATAAATGGACCATTTTTAATTTTTGTGGTGGTATTTTTTTTTTAAGTGAATGCCATAATTCTTCTGATCGCATCAAAGTTCGTGTTTGGGACGAAGACAACGATCTGAAAAGTAAGCTCCGACAAAAATTAACACGCGAGTCTGATGATTTCCTTGGCCAGACAATCATTGAGGTATCTCAATAAAATCGTTAGTTTTTTAACGTAAAATTTAATTGACTAATATTTTTTTTAGGTCCGTACGTTATCTGGAGAGATGGACGTGTGGTATAACTTGGAAAAACGAACTGATAAATCAGCCGTGTCGGGTGCAATTCGGTTACATATTTCCGTCGAAATCAAAGGTGAGGAAAAAGTCGCTCCATACCACGTGCAATACACGTGTCTGCACGAAAATTTGTTCCACTCGCTGTGCGAGAGCAATTTAGGAATGGTGAAGCTTCCGCAAGCGAAGGGCGATGACGCTTGGAAGGTTTACTTCGATGAAGCAGCCCAAGAAATAGTTGACGAGTTCGCAATGAGATACGGAATCGAATCAATTTATCAAGCCATGACGTGAGACTCTTTATTTTTTTATGGAACCCTTCAATTGATTGATTGATTATTTTTCCTTCAGACATTTCCACTGCCTTTCTACAAAATATTTATGTCCAAGTGTTCCTGCCGTCATGAGCACATTACTGGCAAACATTAACGCCTATTACGCACACACGACGGCATCTTCCGCAGTCTCTGCAAGCGATCGTTTTGCTGCATCAAACTTTGGGGTATGCCCACCTCTAGTCCTCACAACCATCAATTTCACTCCCATTTTTCATTGTAGAAAGAGAAATTCGTTAAATTATTGGACCAATTGCACAACTCTCTACGTATAGACTTATCGATGTATCGCAACAATTTCCCAGCGTCCAGCACTGAGAAATTAATGGATCTCAAGTCAACCGTTGACTTACTAACAAGCATCACGTTCTTCCGCATGAAAGTCCAGGAACTCTCGAGCCCGCCGCGGGCCAGTACTGTCGTTAAAGACTGCGTTAAGGCTTGTCTCCGTTCTACATATCAGTTCTTATTCGAAAATACCTACGAGCTCTATAATCGGGAGTTCCAAAGCGATCCGAACGATCCAAAACGAGATCCGGACGACCACGGACCTGGCATCGATAGCGTTGATTTTTGGCACAAATTAATAGCTTTAATCGTATCGGTGATTGAAGAAGATAAAAACAGTTACGGACCTGTTTTAAATCAATTTCCACAAGAACTGAACATTGGACAGGTAAACAACCACATTATTGTCGACATAGATCATACTTTATTATTTTTTTTAATTATAGCTGTCGGCTGCGACGATGTGGAGTTTGTTTGCTGTAGACATGAAATACGCATTAGAAGAACACGAGCAGCACAGACTGTGCAAGTCTTCCGCTTATATGAACTTACACTTCAAAGTGAAATGGCTGTACACAAATTACGTGAAAGATGTGCCACCCTACAAGGGCGCCGTTCCCGAATATCCCGCATGGTTTGAGCCGTTTGTAATGCAATGGTTGAACGAAAACGACGATGTCTCTCTTGAATACCTCCACGGAGCCTTCAACCGAGATAAAAAAGACGGGGTATACACCAAATAACTCATCCTCTAAAAATGTTTCCACTTCACGACATATTCTCTCTCTGATTACAGTTCCAGAAGAGTAGTGAACATGCCTTATTCTCCAACTCGGTCGTCGACGTTTTCACTCAACTCACGCAATGTTTCGACGTCGTGTCAAAACTGGAATGTCCAGATCCGGAGATTTGGAAGCGATACATGAAACGTTTCGCAAAGACCATCGTCAAGGTTTTGATAGCATATGCGGATATAGTCAAGCGTGAATTTCCGGAACATCTTAAAGAAGAACGAATCGTAAGAAAAAGTCATTTAAAGTTTCATAAATTTTAACGTTTTTTTTTTCAGGCGTGTATTTTAATGAACAACATTCAACAACTTCGAGTGCAACTTGAAAAAATGTTTGAGTCGATGGGTGGAGAAAAGCTGGAAGAAGATGCTGCGAATATTTTGAAGGAGTTGCAACAAAATCTTAACAATGCCTTGGACGAGTTGGCAATGCAGTTTGCGAAAAGGTCAGTTTGAGTCAAAAGAAATTTCGGGAAAATGTAACTTAATTGTTTAAATTTAGTTTGGAGGAACGTATTACGACAAGCGTGCGAGAGCTTGGAGATTTATTACTATCGATCAAAGGTGGTGGTCAACCAGGGCAGTTGAATCAACCAGCTCAAAGAAACGCGGTTGCTGCAGAAGCTGATGAGGTTTTACGTCCGCTTATGGATCTTCTAGATGGATCATTGTCTTTATATGCCCAATCTTGTGAGAAAACTGTACTGAAGCGGCTTCTTAAAGAGTTGTGGAAGATCGTAATGCGGATCTTAGAAAAAACTGTAGTGCTTCCTCCAATGACTGATTCAAAAGTAAGTAAATAAATCAATTATCAAATTAGTTTTTTGGAGGTTTTGGGACTTTTGTTTGACTTGTTGGAGAACATATTATGTTTCTGGAAATTTCTTTCAGCTGATGTTCAAAAATATCACGGACAACGCAAAAAATTTGGCAGCCAACGCCAAAATCGAAGATATGTCTCGTCTCTTCAAGAACCATATGACAGGAAAGCAGGACGTGAAAAACGCTTTGAGTGGTGTAATGGACATTTCAAAGGAAGTCGAGAAAAATCTCTCACCCAAACAATGTGCTGTTCTGGACGTGGCTCTCGACACGATCAAGCAATATTTCCATGCCGGTGGAAACGGACTGAAGAAAACCTTCCTGGAAAAAAGCGCCGAACTTCAAAGCCTGCGCTACGCTTTATCGCTTTACACCCAAACCACCGATACGTTAATCAAAACGTTCGTCCAATCCCAGGTCAACGAATGTAAGTATCTAACTCAAACTAATTTCTTACTTGCACATTTTTACGACGTGGAAATAATTTTTTGAAAATATATAAAGTGGCGGTAAGCGACAAAACAATTGTACCACAACGGTCGTTATCGTGTGATCGGGAGGATTCAGAAACAGGTCTAGACGCTCTGGAGGAGCCTCTAAAAGCCAGAAAAAGACGAGAAAGCCGACAAGGTATCGGGCTATACGCAAACTTAGATGCGTGCACTAAACTGCTGATCTTAGAAACGAGAAAGATACTTTGTCTAATTGTTCAATAGAAAAAACATAGATCTAGAAAAATGATGCAAGCTACAGCTTTTGGCAAACTCATCTGTTTAACGTTTAAAACCAATACAGGTGGTATTCAAATTAATCAGAATTGACGTGTTAAATTTGAAAAATGAGAACACATTTTGGACAACTCATTTTTTGATTTAATACAGTAAGTACGGTTTATTAGAATACCTCCAGTATTTCACACATCAAACATGTCTTTCATATTTCAAGCTCTTTAAATAAATTGTATTATTGCTAAGCCGTTTTTTAAGACTAGGGTTTTAAATAAAACCAAAACCGAATAAGACGATTCATTTTAATACAGTTGACTTTAAAATAATTTACAGATAACGTAGTTGCTTTGGGATCATTTATATCAGAATTTAGATCAGAAAATAGAAGTTTTTGCCTACTGGAAAGTATTCATAAAACATCATTAGATGTTTACAGAATTTTAAGCATTCATTTTATAGCTATAATACTTTTTATTCAATTTTGTTTTCAAAAAATTGCATTATTGTTCCAAGCTCAATAACTCACAAAATGGGAAACGTGACGCCCAGAGGGTTATGATAAATATTTAGGGGGAGGGGGTTGTACAAAAATTTACCTTAATTTAAGTTCAAAATGTTTACTTTTCATATGTTTTTTACACATACCAATTGGTCAGGAGATCTTTTAAAGTTTTAAGGTGTGAAATGGGGTCTAAGATTCAAAAATGTGAGATCACTACCCCTGACTCCTAGTGGTGTAGCGTTAAGATTACCGCTCCAAACGTTAATGGTACTTGACTCTAAGCTGTTTGTATGTCCCATATTTGTTACGATATTTGCTAATAATAACGGTCAGATAGGGTTAAATATTAAGGGTCAAAAAAGCTATTCAGAAGAATAAAAGATGATCTTTGCTTATTTTAAACGTCATGTTATGAAATTATCGCATTTATCATGCAGCCAAATTCTTCTTTTCTCCGTTTTTGTTCCGTTTTTTATGAATGTTTCCTAATTTATTTATAATGAGGATCATTTTGACGCCATTTCTTCTCCATTTTACTTTTAAACATGTCTTGCAAAGCTTCAAACTGAACTTAAATCAAAAACCAAAAATGTTAGGATTTTATAAATAATAACTCGAAATTTTTGCGGGTTTTTCCTGTTCAATAATTAAAAAAACGGCTTGAAGCTTTGTTAAAATATTTCAAAATGCAGCAAATATTTGTTTTGTTTTAGCTTTTTAGTTAAATAAATCTAAATAAATTCTTTCTAGTGAAGATTTTTTTGAAAAAATAAAATGCAAGAATTTTTGCTGTATAATTGGCGAGTTGGAAAATTCTTGTATGAAATAATCGCATGACTTTATTATTATTGCATGTATGAAATTATAACTTGTAAATATATATTATATAGAGAAAAGATAAGGAAAGCAATTTGAAAATAATATTTTAGAGCAATTAGAATTACAAATTAGCTTTGCTATATTTTATATAATGTGCTAAGGGTGAGTTTAATGTTGTAGATACGATCAGTTCGGATGAGGGAAGTATTGGAGAGGTTTCCATTCAAGTTGACTTGTTCACGCATCCAGGAACTGGAGAGCACAAAGTTACTGTTAAAGGTAATTTCAAAGCACAAAGCTTTAGTTAAGATTTAATCATATTTTTTCTTGTATAGTTGTTGCGGCTAATGAATTGAAATGGCCGATGGTGTCAGGAATGTTCCGACCGTTTGTGGAAGTCAATCTGATCGGACCACATTTGTCAGACAAGAAACGAAAATTCGCTACTAAATCCAAGTCGAATAATTGGTCACCGAAATATAATGAAACTTTTCATTTGTATGTTATTTTTGCAGTAGAAAATAAGGATTTTTGATGGTTAATTTTTGATTTTTTTGTAGCATTATTGGAAATGAGGAGCAATTGGACTACTTTGAGTTACATATTTGTGTAAAAGATTATTGCTTTGCACGAGAAGATCGATTGGTTGGAGTCGCTGTTGTTCCCTTGAAGGATATCGTTGACCAGGTAAAATTCCTTAATTTGAAAAAATATACATTTAGTTTTTATATATATTTTTCAAACTGTTGTTGAGATAAGAATATATTTCCCTTTATTAATTTTTATATAGTAACTGGCTGAAAAACCCAGCGTTGCCTGGGTTGATATTTGATCAATATAGATAGATATATAGATAGTAACCAAAAGTTTAGGAACCAAACAAAACTTTGAACTTGATTTATTGTATAAAATTAATTTCTGGTTTAAAGATTGCACCTTAAGATATTACCTTTTATTCCGGAAAATACGTTTTTCCTGAAAAATAACTAAAAATAACACATGTTTAATGTCTATCACATAAAAGTGAAGTTATGAATAAAAGTAAATGTTTATATAAAAAATTAATTAACTAACTTATAACTATTGGTCGAAAAACGTTGTTATAAACAAAACTAAATTACGCTATCGAAAAAAATCGAATATCGAATAGTTGATGTAATTTTGTCCTCAATTAAATTTTGTGTTTATCGTTTCTTCTTTTTTCGTGGTTCTTACACAATAACACTTGTGAAAATGTCGCTTTAAGTGAGAAATTTCCAAATATATATTTTGAATGAAAATTAAGTCATCTTAACCAGGGCCGGCGACGCAGTTTCATTTACGGTGGGGAATGGATTTGATTGAACTTTTAAACAATTTAAAATTTTTTAACAATATTTTTTAATTTCTAATCTTTTGAAAAAATGCAATAAAAAAAATTAAAATTTTCAATTAAAGAAACTTTTTATTTATAAGACAGAGCAAAATTTGCACCTGGTGCAGGGCGATCTTTCACGAAATATACCTCGGAAACATTAGATTTTATGAGTCTTCTATATACGCAAAGCTTACCATAAACCGCCCAACAATAGGGTTGGACGCGCAATAAAGAGAAACTGTATATAACCACGGAATTGACGCCTAAGTCTTTAGCATTTTCTTGCATTAGAAATTTCCCACCTGCCTGAGTTTTAGGTGGGAACCACTCCATACACCTTGTAGGGAAACCGCCAGATATTATTTATCTTACAAATAAAAAAGTAGAACTATTGACGCTGAAGAGTATTCCTGAGTGAACTGTAACCCATACTAATGAAGGGTTTTTCGAAATTTTACCCTTAAGTAATTCTAAAAGAGGGTTGAAAGTTTCGCATTTTATTTTCATTTTCTTCTAAAATATGAAGTTTCTCACATTTTTATCTTGCAATTGTCAATCCTTATATAATATAAAAACTTTCTGCATTTGTAGTTTCTTAAGTCGTTCATTTAAGAGTTGAAAACAATTTTTAAAAAATTCAAGAAAATCCTGAAAAAAAATGGCGGCCCTGGTTCATTTAATAATTGTTTTTTTCTTAAGAACTGACTTTTTCTACTCATAATTACGTACTTTTTAAAATAATGTATTTCAAGTTGTTATATATTTTTGTTGTTGTCTAAAGTCGCTTTAACATCAAAGGTCATATCACGATTGTCTAAACACAGAGAATTTCTGTTGTTTAATTATATTTTAGGTCTAGAATCTTAAGTCTAGGATTCAACGGGGTTCGAACCCAGTACCACTTGACGTATGAAGCGGAGAGAGCAATTGCTCTAGCAGTCTAGCCACTGCGCCAATAGGTGTTTTTTTTTTGTTATATTTGAATAAGGAGATTCAAAATTTTTTAATTTTTACGTGATTCCCGTATAAGTTCAAATTTTACGGGTAGCCGCCAGTTCACTACAAATTTCAGAGTTATATTTTTCATGTTATTATCTATGTGTTGATATTTGCTAGGCTGCTCGAAAACTTTAAGTCAATTCAACTTACTAAGCAACTACTTTAAAAGAGATTTTGTTTCAGGGATCTTACGCGGAATGGTTGACGCTACGAAAACGTATCCAGATGGACGAAACCGGGTGGACGATTCTCCGAATTTTATCGCAGCGCTCCAACGACGAGGTGGCCAAGGAGTTTGTGAAACTGAAATCAGACATTCGTCAAGAAAATCCAGTGCCCAACCCGTAAACTCGAGCAACAATATGTCTAAATTTGCACAAATAACAACCCAATGGTTCATCGTCGACACAATGCGGATTTTCGAAACAATCTCAGGAAATATCGTTAAAATTTATCTAATATAGACTGTTGTCACATTGTAATGACCGGATATCTATTTTGTAAATATCAAAAAAATTAATTTCTAATTATTGGATATGGATTGTTCTAAAAAAATTATTGTAAAATTATATCATAAATTGCTCATCTAAATTTTTCCAATTCAAGTGCTTTCTCTCTTCTTAAATGGGCGCTGTTTTTATCTTATTCAGTCTTGTCTACAATTGATATTTAAGAACAAATAACGACCGTCCGAGGTATTTTCCGAGCAACTTCAATTTTGATTCTTTTTTTCTTGGAAAATTGTTCAAATCTCTCTCAAAACCGTATACGATCAAATCAACATGAAACTGCAAAATATTAAATTGGAAAACGTGTAAATACCAATTGGTTTAATTTTTTCGATATAATAAACTGAAACAAATCGACATCCAATATTTAAGCAAATCAATTACAATGCAACTCAATTATCTTATAGACTCACCAATCAAAGAAGGAACTTAATATAAAACACCATTCAATGCAATTAATTTAATTCAACAAATCAATCAAAAGAAAACACAATTTTCACCAAACGAGCACAAAATTTTGGAAAATCCCAAAACAACGATTAAGGCAATATATTTTCGAGACTCACAAAATTGTCAGTTGGACACATTTCATTGTAAATTGGACTGAATTTTTGTAAGGTTTTTTAATGGAACTATTAGACTAATTTATTTTTTTTTAAGTATTTTCTATGAAAATTATTGCCTTTTTCCTCACACCAAAACGGTGAAAAAAAACATGTCGAATCTTAAAATACACAATAAAAAAAATTATAGTTAAAAACGCCTTATCAAATGAAAATGTATTAACGCAAGGAAAATTCTATGCTTTTTCCAAAGAAAAAAAAAATATTTAAAAAAAATTACTTAAGAAATTTTTAAAAAAAATTGTCGCTTTTAAAACTGTGTCGTATTTTAAACTATTTAAGCATGATTACGTTCTTTCACTGTGATATTCAAATAATAGCATTAATATTAATGAATTAATTAATAATTATTTTAAAAAAATTATATTTAAAATAAATATATATATATATTATATATAATATATAAACAAATATTGATAATATATCTGTCTGTCTTTGTCGAAATGTATGTGCCGAATTCGCAAAATCAAAAATAAATAAAACCATAAATATTTCAAAAGTCGATAGTTATATATTCAAGAAGGAAATCGTTATAGTTAAAGAAAATACAATTAAATATTCTCCTTCTTACATTTTACATTAAACCTCCACTGCTAGAGAAAAATTCGTTCGTGCTTAAAAAAACTACTTAAAATAAAAAAAATCTTGACAATACATTCACTTTAAACACACAATATACAAAATTTTAAATCATAGCTATACATTTTCATATTCTCATCATTCACGACCCCAATTCAGCCTTATTAATAGTTTTTACAGTGAAATCTATTTATTTGTCAACTTATACAGGTAGACCTGTATTAAAGTGTTGTTTCCATAGTAAGCAATAATAATGGAAAATATAGAAGGTTCATTTCTATAGTTACCTACCCACAGTAAACAATTTTTTTATGTATTGATCACTATGGAAAAATCTAATGCAGAATATTAATTATTTTTATGTCAAAAAATGTTCACTCCTTAACAAGCGATAAACTTTAAGTTTGATAAACTGTTCTTACTGTAAATTATCATAGAAAGCATTTTTTTTTTAAATTTAATTTGTCATACATTAAAGAAAGCTTAATGGCGAGTACATAAAGAAGTACTGGACGCCTCTGTTATTCTTGCATTACACAACTTTCGTCCTCGAATTGAAATTTTAACAGGTCTAACTTAATTGTACCTAAGGAAATCCCAATTCGAGGACGAAACCTTTTGCAATACAACTATAGCAAAGCCGTTTTAATCAATGATCCAGTCCACTGCTTTTAAAAAACTCCATTGAGTTTAATATTTATAAAGGACGTAAACTCCAACATTCATAAAAGAGAGCTTTACTCTTTCATTTAATTTTGAGTAAAAAACTGAAATTTAATGACTTAACAGATATAAAAAAGGATTTAAAGATTGAAGTCTAATCTTTTTATAAAATAATTTCCTAAAACATCTAAAACAACTTAAAATATATCAAACCTAAAATCAGACTATTAGAGCTTATCACAAAAATGTCCAAAAGAAAGATGTTCCATATATGAAAAAGGGGACGTCTAGAAAACGCATTTCACTAACTCAACTTTGCTAAGAGAAATTAGTGAATTTGGGAAAAAATCCGTAAAAATTAGAGATAAAAAAGATTTTACAAGATTTGTTCTTCATAATAATGTAAAATTTGTGTTTTGTAAGCAGATATTACGGGGCCCGGTACGTAAGGAAAAATGTTTCATAATAATCAAAGCAATATCCACTGTTTGCCGCCTTGAACATGTGGCGCCTGGTGCCGGAGCACAACTCGTAAAACTCACACTACCGCTCTGTTTAAAAGCTTAAAAATTTAGACCTTTTTTTTCACACAGTCATTTACCATGGCCTCAATGGTTGGTCAGAGAAATTTGGGAAAATATCCAGGACATTTTTCACATTTTCAGTAGACACCATGAAAAGCCTTCAAAACAGTATTAAGATATGATAATTTAACAAATGCTAAAAATATTTGGGTGTGTGAAAATAACCGGATAAATCTTAAATTAATTGTCTTAAAAATAAGCTAACCTCTAAAAAAACAGCAATCAAATACATTTTTCAAACCTCAACTTTAGCTTAAACATATAGATATCAAATTTCATTGGATGAGACGAACCATTTCAAATTTTGTTAAAACCCTCAGTTACGCCTCGTGACAAAAACGTTTGGGAAGAGGAATTTTTACATCGCAGTTTTGATTTTCCCGGAAGAAAGTTATCATTCCTAATTTTCAAGAGTTTTCTTGCAACATATAACAAAAAGACATTTTACCACCCAACACCTGAAATTAGTTTTTTTGGTTTATTTTATTCCTTAAAAGCTCCTGCAGTTTTCATTTTTAATAATTTTTCAAAGATTAATTGTAGATTAACTCTACTCTGAAAAATGTTACCATGAACAATCAACTCTTAATATGGCTGAATTGATTATAAATTCCTATATACATTGTGCTTTATATAAAATAAATTGTTCTATACCTACGTTTTATTCTTACGAAATTTATAATTAAAAAAATTAACTTAGCACAATTTTTTGATTTGTTCTTCCATTGCATGTATGTATGGACATATATAAATCGTCCGAAAACCAAAAAAAAAAAAATAATAACGAAAAAATATTCCACACTTCCACATTGACAGAATGCAAAAATCAATACGGTGGTTGTTTGGAAATGTGTGGAAATTTTTGAGAGGAATGTACCATATCGGGAACCAGTGATCTTTCATCATTTAATCATTCAAAGATTATATTAAAAAATCTATTTAAAAAAATAATATTTATAAATTATTATTACCTATATATAAATATGAATTTATTTTTAATCATATCATCAAGCATAAAGTCCTAATATTTTTAAATGTTTTTAAATGCAATATCTTTATCGAAAGTTATATTTATCTCGTTCCTCTTGTAAAAAAATCTTGATCACATTCACATTTTCCGTATAATATTACTTAAATCTATTTTCTTTGCATTTGTCATCGTTTAGACTTTTTCAGTTTTCATTGTTGAAATTTACTTTGGAAGAAAAAAATACAAAACTAAATAAGAACAAAAAAATAGTAATATTTATTAAAATACAACAAAAAAAAAAAAATGTGAAAAATCTTTATGCAAATAATTGCAATATAAATTGACCAAGTATGTTAGAGAAAGTATAAACTTAAAAAATCGTAAAAAAATGCATGTAGTGTTAAAAATTAATAATTATATCTGTGCAGTTATTGCGCCATTAAACCATTATATTATTATTATAATATTTAAAACAAATATTTATTAATTAAATTTGTAAAGAATGTGCATTATTGTTAATTAAAATAAACGGTGATTGGTTAATAATTGTTACAACAAGAACAACTCTACAAAGATAAAAAAATATATTAAATATTGTAAATATTGTACGTTGCTTAGACTTAAATAATTTTATTCATTTTTTGTGTAAAAGTTGATGATAAATATCGTCAAATAAAGAAAAATAATGTACATTGAATGATTTTTCTTTTTAATCACTTATTTCTTCCCTGTGTTTCATACAAAATATTTCCCTTCATTTTCATCATTCAAGTGTACATGTTTTTCTTTGTCCCTTCCCTCTTTTTTATATGTGCGTGTATGTGAATTTTACTAATACTATTAGACTATTACTGAAGGAAAAACTGATAGTTTCATCAATTTGATTCTAAAAAATGAGAATATTTCTTATTCATATTTGATGCAATGAAAATTGTACATAAAGCACATTTATAACAAAATGAATGAACAATATTGATAAAATTTAAAAAAATATATTCCTATTATATTATATACAAATATATTATCTACATAATAAATTATTTAAAAGAAGAAATGTTGTATAAAATAATGACTATATGCAATGATCTTGATAACTTATATTATAGAATATTGAGAAATTAAATGATTTATCAAGCACAAGCATGATTTTTATTTATAAGGTTCAAGGCGTTCAAGGCTTAACAAACAAATGCTCGCTATTTTAAATGTCCCTAATAGGAATCCATTGCTTGACTTGATTTTTAAAATATTTGACTCGATTTTCAAGTAATTTAGCCTAAAACGTAAAAGTAATCAAGTCTAACTCAAGTCTGAAAATGGTATTGAAATATCAAGCTAAATTATACATCGCCGTAGCAAATTATTTAATTTATTTTATACTCAAAATACCAAGCTCTATTCATTTCATTACTTACATGTTCAGCTACGTAACTTGATGAATCCTTATTCTTTGTATTTAATATCTTCAAAGGGTATTTACTTGGAAAATATATCTTCATTAATTTTTATCTTTGATTTTAAAACTAAAACAGAAATTTTTGTTTCACCAGACTATATCGCTATACTTTTATTTACATCACAATGTGTCCAAAAATTCTGAATTTACTTACAAAATGATTTTTTTTTCAATAAGAATTACATTATATTTCCAAATTATGGGATATCCATAGAAATAGTAATTAAAATTTAAGAACAAAGTTAATGTTTCAAAAGTTCAAAAAGACTTACCAGTAATCAATCATATAAGACTTATCACAATCAATCATCGTTCATCTTTTCAATACCATATAGTATTGAAGAAAACTGGTATTAGGTATTAATTCATTAGCATCTTCATAGGACGCTATCATTGTTCGTCAACTATGTTGTCAATTGTCAACATGGGCATTGAAGAAACTTGATATTTTTCATCATTCAATTGTAAGTGACTACCTATAATTTAATTTAACATTTTAATATGACTTACAATAAATTATTTTATCTATATAGTTCAATATAACAGATATCCTACCAATAGTTTTTAATTCTTGTTGTTTAATTGTTTTATTTTTCGATCGACGATATACCTGAGACCTAACAATGATAGAAGCGAAGCTTACCTAAGAACTGTTTGAATCCTGGTTGGAAAGAAAGCGTTTCTTTTTTCTTTTTTAATATTTTAACTGTTAGCATTTTAATTTTTCACATTTACACCGTGTAATTTCAATGAGTACAGTGTAATCTAATCCGAGAGAGCATTCTGAATTTAGTTTTGAATTATTGTTTGGTTTCAAACCAAAATGTTCCTTGGTAGTTTTCAACTTCTGTTGTGGGACTATCAAAATTCTGCATTTTATTCCTAATGAAATCAGATCAGAAACCAAAAACATGTAATTACCCATCAGTGTTTCACTTATATAATATGAGTTCTATTTTATTACTTAGTTTCAATCGCAAGCCTCCAGTCCTTAAAGTTAATTTCAACGAAAGAAACGTAGTTTACGTTTACATTTTGATGTTAACAAGTTAAAATTTAAAATCTAAGCTTAATCGTTTAGACTTTTATTATGATTACTTGTATTTTAAAATCAAGGAAACAAAATCTATATAAATAAAATGGTAGCTGTTTCTAAGATTCAGTTTTAACTCAAAAACTACTGGGTAGATTTCAATAAATTTTTGTTTTGCTTCTTATATACTTAGTCCTTATCTTAAAAAAGAATTATCACGATATCTTCATTAAGAACTAAGTAATTAAAATTTAAAATTGCGATTTGCAGACTGTCTATGCTTTTGTTGTTCTTTAGTTGTTTTGATAGCGTGGGGCAAACGTTGTTATGCGCATGGAGAATTTTTCTCCTTCTACTACCTAATGATTATTTCATATTTAAGCGTACGCAGTACGACGACATGCAGTTAAGCGAGATAATAAATCAGATATTTTTTGAATTCTACTTATTTTTTTCGGTTATTAAAATATTTTTTTAGCTTTTTTAATAATTCTCTCAGTATTTTTTATATTTTACTGTAAATACAGATTCAAAATACATTTTTAAGTTACAACCGTTATAATAATCAAATTACATTTCAACACTCTCTTTTATTATAGCATTTATTTTTTAACCAGAAAGAGTTAAATTAGCGGGAAATATTTTTTTAATTAAACTATATGCTAAAAAATTGCTCCGTACAGAATCCGCAATTTCTCTAAGTGTGTAGCTGTTATTAATTGATTAGTAATTAAATTTTCAAAAATTTGCAAACTAAAAATTAAAATCGCTGTATAATACATGAGTCACTTTTTAAAGTTTTTTTTTTTAATTGCTTCTTAAATACTCTTTTTTTAGGATCCGCAATTGCTCCAGGTACATAGTTGATAGTTTATTAATAATTAAATTTTTTTAAATTCCAAACTCAAGAATTAAAATCGCTATAAAATCCAAAATATTTTTAATTTAAGTTGTTTTTTAAGCTCTGTATCTGTTCTTTTTTTTACGCAAATAACTGATGCAATATTTTTAATAATTAATTATTTTTGACTATTTATACATGTATTGTTGTATTATGACGTCATCAGCTTCCGTTGGATCTTATAAACATGAATAGTTTAAAAATTGAATTACTAATTAACTATACACCTGAAGCAATTGCGGATCTGGAAAGAGCATTCAGGAACAATTTTTTGAAAACAAAATTTAAAAAGTGATTAATTTGGATTAAGTTTATAGTAATTTTTAATTTTGAGTATACAAATTTTTGAAAAATGAATTATTTATTTACTTATACACTTAGAGCAATAGGGGTTTTTGAAGGAGCATTTAGGAGCAATTTTTTGGCATATAGTTAAAAACGTTAAAAATGTTCTACGCTAAGTTATTTTTTATATATTTTTGCTTTCAACTGTTTATATGTTTTTCCTCTGTAAATTAAATTTGTTCTTAACATATTAACCTACGCAGACAACGTCGCGGGTATCAGCTAGTATTAAATAATTATCTTTTTCGCTAAAATAATATTATTTTAACAAAAAAAAAAAAAAAAAAAACTTTTTAAGTTTTTAAGAACTGTCGTAACGGTCGAAACTGTAATTTCAAAGGACATAATTTGTTTTTAGTATCCAATAGATGGCGATGGTAGATATATTTATAAATTAAGAAGATCTTTGCAAGGAGACCCGAGCAAGATTAGACTCAAAAGAAGATAATCTAGAATGATTTTCATGTTGAGCTGTTACTGAAATCAAGATCTTAATTAAAACATTTGTCGTTATCAATAAGAAATAATCGTTATTTCGATTGTATAACGCATTATTAAAATTTGAATTTTCCATTATTATCAAATTCTCATATTACAATTGATTTAACAAGTGCTGCCAGCTGTAGCTGTCAAATATTTTTCAATAAATCTACATAATATTGAAAAATCGGCTAAAAATCACGTTCTTAATATCAATATCCGCAATTAAAAAATCATAATTGATTAAAACAAATGTGATTATCGGTTTTGTCGATAAAATATTTTATGATAGTGTGTGTTTTGACTAGCCGACGTCAGCTGGTCGCAAAGTGCGAGCTGCTTTACAGAAATGGCGGCGCTCTGTGCAGGTGTTAAGTATGGTTTGTCATCCAAAGGTAGTTTTAATGAAAATAAAGACTTAATTTTTGTGAAATTAACGGATTCGGCCGTGCGAGCGATCGAGGAAACTTTAAAGAATAGGGTAAGTCAAAAATAATTCATTTAACCTAAATCGAAATGTGTTTATGACGCAAAATAGTTATCCTTATGGTTTGTTCTTGCGACTTTGTTGAAAGTTAAAAACGACTAAGAGAATATCTACCAGTTGATTTAGTGACCCAATCTAATTTTTTCACTATTTTATGTGTGAATTTATCTAGTTTATTTTTATTTAAATCATTTCTTCTGAGATTTTTTTAAATTTAAATTCTAATAAAGTTTCTGTTGTCGTTACTTTTTTTTTCCTCTTTATCGAGTTTAACTGTGACAATGTCATTTACGTTGAAAAAAACGAATTTAAATATATAATTTTATACCGAAGTCGATTATAAATTTTGATTGAAATGGAAATTGTTAAATCGAATTCAAAGTTTCAATCTGGCCTGTGGTACGGCTTACCTTACATGGCTATGAAAATGAGATTCATTTCGAGATCGTCTTAAAAATAATTCTACATTGAAACCATTGAATTATTTCTTAATAAAGCAACGAAATATCCTCAGGGTAAATTTTGACGAATTTATTTGTTGATTTCGATTGATTTAATTTCATTTACTCGGGGTTTTATAAGAAATCGTATATCACAGATAAATGACATACTTAATAATTGTAACATCATGCAAGTCCTACTAAAATTAATCACGTTTCTAGCGATTGAATCGAGAAAATTTAGTGAACTTGTGCAGTTTAGTTGTGATTAGTGCGATTTTTCAATGAAATATTGTGAGTGTGAAAAAGTTGTGACGTCAAACGCTAAAGGGGCATATGGAGATAAAACTGTTGCAAATTGCTTGAGATATCTCTCCATTATCAAATGCAGTGATTTCATAATGTTTTTTTAAGAAAATTCGAGACGGTGTCAGTGAAAAATCAGATAAACAGTGGGTTAACGATTCAAATCAATACAATATTGTTGCGTTATTATCATTTTATATGGCCGATAATTTCAATTTTAAATTTTTACTTTGTATGGAACTTTGGAAAGTAGTCAGGTAAATGAGATGACGTCGGTGGAATCTTACCCAAGTCATTCATCAATCATAACTAGATTTTTAAAATGTATCCCTGATGTAAATAAAATGACAATATTGTGCTACAAGGTGGAATTAGTAGGTTTCAAGGGTTTCAAATTGGTTCACCTAGAGATAACAACCTCTTCTAAAGCCTTGATAAGATGGAGGTTTTTAAGAGTCTTAAAACAGATTTTTTTTTTTTGTAATATTTAAAAGCCTTCTAAGTGTTTAATCGAACGATAAAATAACGCATACTTTGTGGATCAATGATTTTATCAACTTTCACTGTTCATTTGTGTCGCGTTTAAGAGATTAGTGGAGGAAAAAGTGTAAATGTGTCTGGTCGATGTATGCAAAAAGTCCTTGGGTGAAATATGCGGGATTTAAACCAGATATGAAAGAATTTTCAAAAAAGTAATTTTTCAAAAAATCTCTCTTTAAAATTACCATGCTCCCACGTTAATACCCAGTTGCAATTTCATTATCAATTTTCCAAGTCCAATTATAGTTTTAATAGCCAATTTTATATATCCAACAAATTAGAAATTGAATTTTTCGTTCGCTCGTTAATTAAATGTGTCGATAAAAAATGTCGAAATATAAGCAACAAGGTTACGATTTTCGCAATCTATTGACTTTTGTTTGTCGAGTATTGTACTTTTGAATGATTTGAGGGTAAAATGGGAGAGTGGTTATTCTAATCTAACGTGTGTTAAATGAAAACAACCCTCGTCGTGTCGGTGCAACAACCCCTCAAAGGATGACAGATGCGCAAACAGCGAACCAGAGCAAGTCCATGTCAATGTACTCGCTGTCGAGAACCCTGAAAGCCTTTTCTTTTGGTTTCTTCGTCTTCCTCAACGGCCTCACATCTATCCCTTTTGTTGGGAACACCGCCGATTGTACTCCCGTTGATTCCAAGGTGCCCACTATATCGAGTCTCTTTTATGTCTAGTCCAACGAATTTCTTACCCTTATCAGCTTGCAACCCTTAACCACTGTTCAGTTCAACGGAATCTTAGTGCTCCCAGAACATTTTGATAATTTTTTTTGATTGAATATCGTATGATTTGTTGTGTATGTATAATTAAGTAGCTATATACATTTTATTATCTTCAATGATAAGAAGGGAAATGTACACGTACATATTTACGTTTTTGTTAAGCCGATATTCTTATCGCTTTTTGTCATTATAAATAGTTTTTAATTGATAAATAATATAACAAAACGTCTGCAAAACATTCATTTGACATCATGGCTTACCTTCTATTTGCCAACTCGACTTCTACACATTCTGATATTGAAAAATCAATTTGATTCTCCTTTAAATACCAACCATTACTTAAAGGAAATATCTAAAAATTCCTTCCTCTGTTTTCGAAGATTTAAATGTGTAATTAAGTTGTGTAAATGACATTGCCTTGGTAGCAATGAATGAATTAATTTTTTTTCTTATCGGTTCATTTTATAAAAGCTTAATTTGATTGATATGACTTGTCAAGTCTGTTAAAATATATAAACATAAAAATAAGTAGCCAATAATTTTTAAATATACCTATTTGGAGCTACGTGCGATTTATCAAGAAAAATCAGATTAAAAAGCAATGAAAAAATCGTCTCGGTTACAGCCTTTTTTGGCCTTGCAATTGGTTTTATAATATAAAAATTGCGTTAAAGTGGCATTAATTTATTTGACAGTCCGGTAAATATGCATTGCTTGAAGATAAAATTTTGGCCTAGGTTACACTGATTTAGATTATAGTGTCTCGAATTGTTATTTAATGAATTTGAAAAATTGATTTTTATTTGTAAATATTTCGGGTTGACATTAATGTAGATCTACTATATTAAGCATGAAATTGGTATAAGACTTGTCGTAAAATTAGGATCGTTGGACTACTTTTGATGTCCATGTAAAGTGAGGTTGATCTGTGAAAAAATTTGATATTTTTAAGCTAGAAACTATTACTATTTTTTATCCTAATTTTTTTTTTTATAATCGGTTATTTTTAATACTGATCAATTTCAGTTAGGGCTAAGGAATCACCATTTAAAGGATGTTAATGCATGGAAATCTCATTAAAAGTGAGCGAGTCAAAAAATTTAAGAAACATATTTATATAAAATTGTTATCATGAAATGATCGCCTGGTAAAACATCTTAATTTTACTATTCGTTTTGTTAAACCTTGCAATGCATGTAATAATCCACCTTTTTTTTTATAATACAGCTCCCACTTTCGGAGATGTCAAAGACTCTTTTTTGTCTTTATAATTGAGTCTAGAATCTAACAGAGGAAATTAAAATATGAAAAATATTTCATCTTTCCATTTATTTCAAGTTTACTGTCTCAATTTTAATTTCATCAGGAAGAAAATAAGAGAATTTTCGGCTGAAAAGGATAAGATCCTTTCGATTAAATTTTTGTCGTATTACCAGATTATACTGTTTTTAAGTGACTATCGGTGGTAGTTGAAATGTCATATTTCAGTTTCGAATCACTTCGTTTATAATACCGAGGTGTAACAAAAAAAAATCGTCACTATTTCATATTATATTTTGTAACGGGAACATGTATAGATGTTTCACATTAAAATAAGGTCCTTGATATAAATGAAGAATGATTTATGAGAACATTTAATATTTTGAAAGTGAAAAATGGCAATAAGATCTTATACAGTGTAATATCATAAATTAAAAATTTATCATTTTTGTTCTGGAAATTTTTTTGGGTATTTAAGTCTTTAATACCTGTTGATCAGCTTAGGCAAGGAGAAATCCACCTTTTAAAAATGATAATGACATAGAAAACCCATTGAAAATTGGGAAGTAAAAAACTTAAAAATTAATTATCAGAAATTATGAGAAACTTCATTGTTCAGAAAATTTCTTGTAAAGTTAAGATAAATCAGTCATATTGAAAGATTAATCAACTGCTTGCAATGCTATATTAAAATTTCTATTTACATATTATGTACCTTTGATAGTCAATTAGTGTAATAGTTTCTTACTAAAATCCATAGTTTACTTACACATTTTTTTTTTTCACTGAAAGTGAGGACAATACAAAGATTTGGGGTGGTCACCGGGGCAAAGTGGACAAATAGGGGACCTTTGTTAACGCATAGTAAGAGAAGTAAAACCAAAATTAATTTTTAAAAACTTGAAAATAAAATTTTAATAAAAATAAAAATGAGTGAATTGTAGATCAAACGAAATTATAAAATAAAAACCCTTTTTAATGAGAGGTTTGATTGCAATTACTAAATTTTGTTAATATTTTATTACTCTATGGAAACAAACAGCTTAAAATTTTAACTTTAAAAATCGTTTCAGTCTAGTACGTTTCTAAAGGCTATTGTACGAGGGGCTATTTGTACCGAGTAAAAAAAATGGACCACGCCACTTTTATCTAAATAACTCATTACATGCAGTTCATACTTTAAAAAACACTTAAAAAATAGAGCAAGGTGACAATCTCTCTCGACTAGATAGACAAAACCAGGCTATTTAAAGATGCGTCGTAGTAAACTTCTAATTAAAAAAAAAGTACAGACAAATCTTCACAATCTAATCTCAGATTTCTAAAAATCACCCAGCCACACTTGACTTCTTCACAGAACATCACAATTGAAGCAATAAATGTAATTATAATTTTCTCAAAATTGGTCTTTACAAACAGTAAAAACCTTCGACGACCTCCTGCATGGATTCTGGCTGGTGGTCAACCTAATCGTAACCATATGTTAATGATAAAATAAATAAACTGATAAGAGTCAGAAAAAAATGTGTTTATTTAAATTTTGGGTCATATTTAAAGTCTTAAAGTCCTGAAGATTTTTTTTGATCGTTTCTCATAACTCGACGATAAACCTAACGGATCTCGGGGGATCTTGCAACAAGCCTCCGAAGTGTAGAGAGATAAATGTGAATAAAATTAACGGGTATGAACATCTCGTGTCCTTGTTGCTCTCGAGCGATTCGTATGCGAGATGTTTGTTCTAGCCATAGGGCTTTTCTCGATTATAAATTCGAATTTTTGACCTACAGACTTGACCAATAAAGATTTTCGTGTTTTATTGAGAAAATTTGTTTGTGGAATGTTGGATTGGAGGAAGTGATTCGCTAGATTCAGGGGAGAGTTTCGACTTTCTCCTGATCGGTTTCCCCCTATGCGTTATTTAATAAGGAAATATTTAATAAAATATGAAATATTGGTTGTGTAATTTAGGGAAGACTGCGATGCTTCCTCTGGTTGTTAAATCTTTCAATTTCTTATTGTAACAATTTGGATTAGGGTTTTTGAGGGCTCCTTGAAAGATGAAACACCTGCTTACCTGTTTGTGTTTTGATTTGGTTGGTTCCAGGTAGAGATTTACACGGTTTGGCAGATGGTTTGTTGTGATTTCGATTTGAAAATTGGGAAAAGATGATAGCCTCAAAACGTGTGTGTCAGGGTTAGGTGATAAAGCATTTTGAAACGTACCCTCATTTGATATAATTTTTTGATTGGGTTTTTCTGAATGGTATAAAATATATTTTAAAAAACGTAGTAATGAAAACGAAATAAAATATGTAAATCGTTTTGTGATTGATATTCGGACGAATTTCGTCTCTGACCTTTGTGGCTCTGCGGTATAGATCCTGGATCTTTCGTGTAGGGGACAAATGAAGGGGGCTGGGCCGTTTTCGTGATCGTTGTCCCGAGTTAAATATTCACCTTTTCTCCTATTTGAATTGTTTAAAAACGAGCGTAATGCAAAAATTAAGTGTTTAAAGGGGAGTCATGTACAATCGTTCTCTCGTCCACATTGATTTCATGTTAACAGATTTCAAGCTTGTTTTTTTAAATTTTATTTAATTCTATACCTTGACTGAGCAGAACAACTTTCTCTTCAACTCCGGTTATGTTACAAATAAAATATTTTATTTACACAGGGTATCCTCCATTCAGCCCTCTCTTTTCTATTTTTTTCTTTTTCAAAAAAAAATATTTAAATTTTTTTAAAAATTTCTAGTCAAAACGAAAAAAAATCAGGGCTAACAGCATTTTTCATACTTTTAACACTCAATAAAATCTTTGTACGAAGTTACGACATTCCGTTTTATTTTACATAATATATAAAATACGTATAACGTTACTTGAGTGGGTAGAAAATATCAACTTTTAAATTGAATTCTCTCTCTTTTACAAACTATTGAATAGTTTTTTGAGATTTCAATTTGTTGCTTTAATAATAATTTAGGTTAAAAAAATGTTGATTAAATTTTTTTTTTCTAAAAAAAATCTATTGGGTTTGTAATGTTCTAATACATGGCTCCATACATTGGACGCTAGGTAGGTCCTAGCCTGAAGCACCTACGTTGTGTAAGGGCTTGCGAAACATAGATTGTAAAAATGACGTCTTGAATGAAAAAGGGGACCTTTAACACGATGGGCATAAAATTTAAAAATTTGATGGTTCTTAAAGTTGCTCTATCGACAGGGAATTAAATTGGGAACTAATAGCTCTTCTACTGTTGTCATGGCACCTAGCTTTGACGAGGATTTCTTCAAGATCTTAACTCAAGGTTTTTCCCTTATCAGCTGATATGAGGGAATAGAGAAAAGTAAGAATATACATTTTCGGAGTTTTGCTAAGTTTTCGAGTGAAAGAGAAATTTAATTGGTAGGTATCACAAAAAATAATACAAATAAACCCAATGTACCTATTATAGGCTAATTTCATGACTAAAAAACGTTTATACTTATAGATATAATATTAAGATTATAATAAGAATTTTTAATTGATTAAAATGCAAAGAACTTAGTTATTTTAACAATTGTATTTTTAAGAGATTTCATCATCTTCGCCTGAGAAATTTTTGCTTTCTAGGATCGTTGTATCCATGTATTATCTTTAAATATCTTACTTTTAGGAAATTTGATTCTTTTCTGATTGAAACCCTTAATTAATAGGCATTTTATTGTAGAACCTAGAAGAGTTTTGTTAAAGATTATATCTCTATCATGAAGCATGTCCTCACTTTTGTAAAGCATGTTCCTAATATAAAGCATATCTCTATTCCAACCCAAATCCTTAATTCGATCTTGTTCCCTTAATCAGGGCTGTGGAGATGTTTCAAAATTGACTGATTCCAATTTCAATTCCAATACCATATTTATTACTGTACTCCTACTCCAATTTCGATGTAATTTTTATTTTATTATTTGCTTCGTCTACCTTTATTTTATTTGCATTGTTTTATTGATAATAAAGGTATAGATAACGCAGCTATAACTTAAACATTCCATCTCCGTTGAACATGGGACGATTCCGCAACTCCGGCTCTGGCTTCGTCTTTAATGTCTCGACTCCGACTCTGATCCCAACTTCACAGCCCTGCCCATTATGGACCATGTCCCTAATATGGGTCATGTTCCTATTACAAACCATGTCCCTATTATGGGCCGTGTTTCTAATATGGGTCGATTTATACTAACATTACAACTAACATGCTCTGTAAAACCTAAACTAACAATAAATGGAAGTAAAGAATGCATTTTTGTTATAAATAACATGGATCGTAAAAAGGTGACTGTGTAAATGAAACAAGTAAGCCAGGTGATTGATATGAACAATCATCCAACTTTTTATAAATGTTTTCTATTTTTACTAGGTTTGTTTAAATAAATTAAAACCTGAATGAATTGACCGCTTTGTTTCTAAAAACCAAGTTGGTTGGATGGTCGTTTGTAGGAATTACTATGTACCAATGTTTAATTAATAAATCCTTTAATGGTTCATGATGGAGATACCTATCTAAAAAATTAATAATAGCAAGACTTAAGGAAAATATTTAATGTGCAAATCTTTGTGGAGTAAATAATACCATCTAAAGGTAATTAAAATTAAACATCGAGAATGTGTTTTTTGAAAAAAGCAAAAATATTGTCGTTTATTGGTTGATTATGACATGGGTAATTAAAATGTACTAATGCTCGGTCGTAAAATTTAATTAATAGACATGGTATAAGAGTCGGATTTCCGATTGAAATAAAATCAATTGTATCAGTAGGTTATTGGTTATTTTGAAATATTCTGATAATAGTTGATTTTGCAAATAGTTAATTAAAATATTTTTCCAAGTATTATTTAGGCCAATCAAGTTGGATCTTTCATTGAAATTTATTTTTATGGGAATTTGTCTTAGTAAAAAAAAAATCAGTTAACAATTGTTCTTATTATAATGAAACACTTGAGGCAACTATCTTTACTATGGATTTGTTCTAAATGAATTTTTTATACGTTAACGAGACTATAAAAGAACTGTATGGAACTATTTTGTACGCATGTCTATCCTTAGTTAGGTTTTGGTATTTTTAAACGATACTTGCTCGAAACCAAGTATTGGTTTTACTGTTTCATATTTATACAATATACACAAACTAACCCTTGCAGAGATAGTCCAAAATCATTTGGAACGTTATTTTTATATTTTTGGCTCTTCTTGTACGGGTTATTCTGTTATCTGGAACGAACCTTAAGTATATGAAGGGTGTCAAGTAACAGTGATATGAATCACATTTACTTTTTCAGAAATTGTCATAATGCAAAAGGCACCAAAGGCAATTATGAATTCAGGAATCAAGATATTGCAATAGTATTATTTTGGGATTGTAGCTTAGGTCTTACTTAGCTTAAAGAGTTGAATACAACTAAATGTTCTTAATTAACTAAAAAGACTTGTATTATGGTACTTTGTACTAAAACCAATGTCTTACATCACTGTTGATGTTAACAAAATGAACGTAAATGTGACTTAGGAAAACTGGTATAAGTTGGACTTACACCACTTATATACTCAGCAAAATTTAGCGTTCGCTTAGTTATCATTATTGATATTATCATCAAGTAGCAGTATTAAGAAAAGTACTGATCAGCCTTACTTTATATACGTAATTATTAAGGTTGTTTCCAATAAACTAAACCTATTTACAGATTGTAATGAAAATTAACTTAGTAAAGTAATTAAATCAATAATATCATTTAAAACATAATCCTAAAATTTTGAGGGTTGAAGAAATTGTTATAACTAAGATATAACTAAATAAATGCATACCCCAGAAGTTTAATTTTAACATGGGTTCTTATGGAAAAACGGAAATATCTGACAGAAAAAAAAAATCACTGTCAAAAACAAATTTACATAAATCGACGAAATTGTAAGGAAGAGACAAAAGCATTAAAGATTATAATAAGCGTGTATGTTTAATAGTTGATATATTCTTCAAATACTATAAAGTTGAATACAATGAAAAGAAGAGAGGAGAAAGAAGACGCGGACTCTGATCTAGTAACATATTTAACATAAGCGACGCCGAAAGTAAGATGTTTATGAGCGTATATGTCAACAGGTGATGAGGGAACAACTTTAACTACCAATATTTTTCATTGATAAAATTAGTCATTTATGAGCTATTAGGCTTAAAAGAGAGCAACTATAATTAATCAAAACAGCTAAACCCTAACATTGTTAATTGAAACTTTTTGGCAAGGCATTGATAATGTTGATGTTACTATCTATACTCAGTAAATTTCAATCCGTTCAATGCGGGGTATTTCAACCAGTATTTTAATCAAGTTTCATTGAAAAGTCGGAACTTTTTTTTATTGCACACAAAGATTTCTGTGTTAAAAGTATAAAGCACCAACAAATCAAAAGCCCTCGAGCCCAGTCTGAAAATCTCGACGTCTCTGAATCAATTTACATATGGATTGTACTGACCAAATTATATAACGTAGTGGACGAATTTCAAAAAAGTTTGAGGTTTGTTTTTTTCGTTTTTAAAGTCAAATAAATATTAATGATAGCAAATGAAATTTGAATTGAATAATTTTCGATATAGGTATACAAGAACTGTTTAAAAAATAATAAATTAGCATTAATTTTAAAGTAATTCAATACGTTCGAAATGAGTGTATGTAAGCAACATGTTATGACTAACGGATTTGAAAAGATATTCATAAGGTAACAATTTTTTAAAAAACACTATCGTGCTAATTGTGTTAGCTTTTATAAAGGGGAGTGATTTAAATATATGTCACTAATGAGTTTTTTAAGTTTTATTATGCTTTTTTTATAAATTTACTACCGTGTATTATGTGATCTTACTCTGAGTCGCAAATTGCTATCCAATCTTGTTAAGAACTAAAAACTAAACTTTTTATGATTTTTTAAATCTTCTTTTAAAAAAAAATATTGGTGTTATTTGACTAGAGATGCTTGTAAGTAGTTTTATTTTAAATTAACAAATAATTAGACTGTGAACGAAATGATCTAAATACAATCGACTCAATGTGAATTATTTGATCATAACGTGTCGATTCACGCAAGCTTTTAATTTTGAAATCGTGGACAATGAACTTGAAATGATAATTTAAAAAAAATATTGTTGTCCATATATCTTATCGACGTGTAATTAAAAAGATCTTATTTTATTTGTACCATTAATATTGTTAATCTATATCATGGACTGAGACCATGGTGTAAAAACACTAGCACTGTTAAATTGTAGTGTTTTAAGTTACGCAAATAAATCATATTTCAGTTAGGTTTAATAATATCGATTATTTAAAAATTTTTAATGATTTTTTTCATTCCTTAAATCATGTGATTGACAAGTTCATTCATTGGCAATTAATTTTTGATAAGAAAAATCGTTTTGATACGGCCGGTTTTTTTTCTCCCCTCCCTCTCTTACTCTTAATTAATTTCTTGGCGAATCTAAATTAATTTTCATTTTAAAATTGAAAGTTGGAACTTTCCCTTTTTCACGATTAAAGGATTTAAGTTACTTTTTTTTTTTTTGTAAGTCGTCTTTTTATCGGATGGTCAAGGCTTTTTTCGATGAATGGAGGACATTTTAGTGTATAAATTCGATTTTTTCTCCATAAATTTTAGAAAGTAAATTGGTAATAAAAGAAAAATAATTTATCATTGTCACCGCAAAAATACTGAATGGAAAAAAAATATAATGAGGTGAGAGTCGCCTCGAAAAGTTGAATCCGGGTTCGGGCAATTGATGAAATTGTCATAGGATCGGAAGAGAAAAAAAAAGTTAATACGGTGGCTGTATTAGAAAACTAGACGTCGTTAATGGATAGTGTAACTTACAAATGTGTAAATGGACGCACAATTCATTGAGAACGAGTGAAATTATTTGCACATTGACGATGAAATAGACGTAAATGTATTTGCCATTCAGGTGATGATGACCTCTTAAGTATCGTTATTAGATAAAACGATCGCCAATAAAAGAAAATCAAAGAAAGTCAACGTGTTAATTCTAATCAAGCGCACTATCGCAAATATCTTGAACTTTAAAACGCTTAATTTTCATATGGATTTTGACAATTTTGCAACAATATATTTTATATTCGCCTATCTTTTCAACGCTTGATATCTAAAGACTGTTTGCTATTATCGGTTTTAAGGATTAATCATTTGATATGAGCTTAATGTAATCTAAATGAAAAGAAAACATATTGTTTGTAACTTTTAAAAAATAAGTAAATAATCATTGATAATATGACTTTGAGATAGCGTTTTGAAAAATTAATTAGTACTTATTGAATTTAAAAGAAATATTACTTTATTAATTTCGGAGGCATACTTAAATTACGTGACATATTTAGGAAGGGGGAGACGAACAAACGCGTTTGTTATGGGAGAGGGTCTTAATACTTAACTTACAGGTATAACTTTAGTGATTAATAAAAAGAACTAGGTAATTCAGTTTGGTGCATCAAATCTTCTCTTTACACTCATATGAAACAGCCCTACAATTATCAATTCTATTACAACGGGAACAGTCTTGGCTCAAACCTGGGCTAACTATGTAGAACCCTATCCAAGGCTTGGCTAGAACCTGAAAATTATAAATTCGTATCAAACTTGGATATCAAGACTTGAAAATTCTAATTTTGTATTTACGAATACATACAAATGTAAAAAATTTATGCTTTTGTAGTTTCTTTATGCGTCCATTAAAAAAACATTTTTCTAAGCCCACAATATTTCATTGAGTTAATCTTTATACCTAAATAATATTCAGGTTTAAGTTTTCTAGAGAAATTATAGGAAATTGTCCTGTTACGTTTTAGAGATTCTCTATTATACTTGACTTGATTATCAAACTACTTGACTAAAGTAGCTTTAAATCAAGCCAAACTCAAGTAAAATGTTAATAAGTAAATATCAAGTCAAGTAATTATTGAATTTGCAAGTTATATCATTTTAAATTATATCATATTAAATGTTAAAATCTCAAGCTAAATTCATTCGACAAATATCCAACTACTTGACTTGATAAATATTTACTGCTTTCATGAAAATAATTTTTTAATTTCTGTCGTCATTGGTGGAGGTTTATTTTCTTAAGTCTGGCCAAATTAACTTATTTTGTTAAATTTTACTTAAACGAACGCACGAGTAGCCACAAGTTTGTCTGTTAGTTAGCTAGTTATAATATCCTGAAAGTAATGGTATGCTGTAGTTTTTAGTTTTAGACCACTTAGCTTGTCGTAAAAAGTTAACGATATCGTTGAAAATTTAAGTAAATATGTTATACTAATTGTAAGTATAACGTTTATTAAAACACTTCGTATAGATAATGGGATCAATATTTTTTTATGATGATATCATATGATTATGTTCTTACAATCTCTTACATGGGGGAGGGGTAAAAATTATTTATTACGTAAATTACACTCTATTTATAAATTAAATTATGACGTTTACAGGAAGTATCCTGAAAATTTTTTTTGGGCGCTTAATAGTAAAATAAGGGTGTTAAATAATCCTAAACATTTCGTGTCTGTTATCGCCTCCCAAATTTTATTTCATTAGCGATTTTAATCACAATGTATCTTGTCGGTTATACATAGAAGGCGTCTCGAAACGCCCGTTTTATTACACGCTCTAATAACCCACTACATGCAATCTCTATAATTTTCATTGCGTCTTGTTTAACAGGAACAACATGTAATACCAGGGTGAAGTTTATTTTATAGATTGAATCTTAGCATTTTCATTCAATTTCTAATAATTTTGACGAACAATAATAATTTGTCACACTTTGTCACAAATGAAAGTTTGAACTTTTCAAATATAATATATGAATCAAAAAGGTTAAACCACAAAATCTGAATCATTTTTGGATGATTTTATTTAAAAAAAAAATATCAAAAATACATGAAATTTGGTTTGACTTACCAAGAAATTTTCCGCATCATAAAAATTAGATGAATCGATAAAACCGCAAAGTTATGTTCTCATATAAATATAATATCTAACAAGTCATATCTTGTTACAATGAAAATAGAAGGGAAAGTTAAAAAAATGAAAATTCCTAGATTGATATCTTGATATTATAGATAGTGAATTAATGATTAGACCATTTTGAAATTAGAACTTTAAACATGAAGTGAATTAAAATATAAGTTAATAACTTGAAAAGGTCGCAAGGTAAAAATTATTTTCTTAATAAGAACGAACTTTCAAATGCTTTTTCACAGACCATATTCTCGACAAGAAAACCTGATTTTCTCGATTTAAATTTTTATATTAATATTTATTTTAATTTTAACATTAGAATGCATTGATGCAACTTTATTGAATCTTCACGTTAATATTATATCTACCTATTTTATAATAAAAAATATTTGATTTACAAGTTTTGCAAAGAAAGTCGTAGAAGTAAAAGGTTTTAGAAGGAATTAACGTCTAGACACCAAGATCAATCACTGGGTCAAACGACTAGGATTTTTGTCAAATAAACCAGATGGAAAACGTTGAACTTTCCTCAGATTTCTTCTGGTTACTTTCATTGGATTCAATGTTTATATTTTTTTCTTTGATCAAATGATAATTTTTGTTTTCAAATTCTGAATTTCAATCAGGAATTGAGTGACTTGTAAACAGAATGTAAATTAGAGAAAATATAACGAATAATTGAGGCAAATTTTTTTGGTTGACCATCAAATGTCTGTTTTTTAAGACTTATCTATTTGATAAACTAAATGTATGGTAATTGTAAATGTTATAATTATTTTGATGTGTAAGCTTTTTAAATTCTGAGGGGCTCAAAATAATTTAGTTTTAAAGGAATTCACTTTGAATTTTTTAATCGTATCGAACCATGTCATTGTTGATCTTATCAAACGTCATGATAATTATTTTGTTTTTATTGACAGATATTTATAGAAATGGAATTTCTTAGAAAATTATATTGCTATTAATCGAGAATTTGAGTTGGAGGATAATTTTCATTATCAAGAATTAAAGATAATATTGTATCGTAATTAATAGTTTATATTTAATAACTTAAAAAATACCTTTTATAATTCATTTAGGTAATTTACAAATTTTAGTCCCATTATATATAATTTAATGAATTGTTAAGGTTTTATGCATTAAAAAAAGTTTGAAGTGAAACTTCTTCGATGGGAAAAAAATATTATAATATCAAACTTAAAATTGTTACGCGTTAGTTATGCGTTATGAGTTACGACCATTGCATTAGAAATATATCTAGTATTTTGAGATTTCTAACATGTATAATATAATGTATATGCTTCAAGATATCTAAAGAAGAATAACTTGAATATATTAATTAAATAGTTGTAATTGAAACAAAAAATTTTAGTTTTCCTTAACATAAACGTTTCCATTCTTTACCTGCTCTTTTCATTTTAATGTAAAAAAAAAACAAATATGATATATTAACCACAAACGATTCACTTAATACGCGTAAATATTTTAACATACTCAGTATTTATTTGTATAAGTAATAAAAATATTATTGAACGTTGTGTTTATTTCATTGAAAGGATCTCATGCCCCAGCATTGATTAATTATGTTTCTTACTTGCAATACTTCACGGTTTCATCCGCGTAAAAAGTTCATAATTTATATTAATAGTTCTAATGTGTAATGTCACTATTTAAAAGAGTTTCATCAAATCAAGCAATTAGACATTTTGTGCCATGATTTGAGCTTGAAATTTGAACTTTGAAGTGAAATATTTTGCAATTTTAATGCTTGTCTTGACCTGATATTGAAATTTTTACATTTCATTGATTTTAAAATTTTTCCTCATCAGCTGTCAACACATACGCTCATACATATCTTACTTTTGATGTCGCTTATGTTGTTGTTAAATCAGAGTCCGCGCCTTCTTTCTCCCACTCGTGTTTTCTTCTCGTCGTATTGAAACTTAATAGTATGTGATGAATATTTTATTTGTAAAATATGCACTGCAGTATTTACAGAAAAAGAAATTTCCGGAATGGTTTTATCATTTTCCTATCCAGTTTTGTTCATTTCTGTAAATTTATTTTTTCACAATGAATTACTTTTCTGTTGGATGTTTCCATTATTCCAAAAGAACCCAATTAAAATTTAACTTCTATGGTTTGCTTTCTTGATATACATTGAAGTCAAGTAGTAATACGAGAGCTAGCGACGCGATGTCGAAAAAAAAAATTTAGGTCGGCCAGTTTTTATATATGTTATCTCTCGCACTATCTCGGACATCATAGGAAAGGCTGGCTCGACCTAACGTCATTTGAGTGGCCGATCGTTCAGAGATACAGCCGTTGTGCCGACATGTATACAATGAGTTTTACAAGCTTGTAGCGGGCAAACTAGCCACTTTACGGAAATTAGTCACCGGACGTTTTTTATGTAAAATGTTATTTTCTACAAATTTCATTTGAAACCTTTTCTTTTTTCTGAAAATTTCAATATTTTACCTGTACAGGTGCGATGTGCACTAATAAACGCAACCCCTCCCGACAGCCAGACAGATCGTGTGATGTCCGAGATAGTTCGAGAGATAACATATATAAAAACTGGCCGACCTAAAATTCTTTCTTGAAAACGTTCCTAGCTCTTAAACTATAGCTTGAAAATCAAACGAAGAGCTTAGAAACCAAGTCAAAAAGTGAATTCATTACATCTAGTTCAAAATGTACTTAACAGTTGCCGCTCAGTTGAAAGCTTAGAAGAATCCAAAGTCAAATTTTACAAAAACAGAAACTATTTTGAAATCAGAGGAAAACGTTATTTAAAAATAACCCAAAATTAACAGGAGTTCTCTGGGAATCAGGAAAGATAATAAAAAAGGAATATTTCTTGATTACAAATGTATTTGAGGTAGAATTATAGGTTATAATTTTTAATTGGTAGAATCCTAGCGTATTTTTGAAAAAAAAATTACGTATGTATTATATTTTTCTCACATGAGCCTAATTAAAAGCGAAGTTTTACAGTTACCTTTTTAATTAATTTGAGTTTATGACTTCGATAATAAGTGGAAATATAATACCTTATTACTTAAGTGTAATTTTTTTTAGTTCATGTTATCGATTTCTAACAGAGAAAATTCAATTATTTTCACAAATCAATTTAAAACTTATAACATTCGATCAATTTAAAATTACCTTGTCAAGGTTCTAGCGGCTAAATTTAATTCCGTAGCAAATTTTTGCGATTTCTATGTTTCAAAAAAGACGCAGATCGATTTTAAGTACGAATGATTTTACGTTTTGAAAAAATCTTATATAAAGTTACAGTGCTCTTAAAATGTAAATTAGTTGAAACCATCAAATTGACTGTATTAAAACACGAGCAATTCGTTTAAAAGTGCATTCGTCTGGTGCATGATATTAATTTTCTTGTATTTTTACACTCGACTTGTCCGTCTATCGACAAATTTATTTCACGAGTGGCTCACCTTGTGCGTTTATGACTTTCAAGTCCGTTCATTCTACAATTAATTCACAGAAATTATTATGTTACACGTTGAAATTTTGATTTTCGAACAATCGCATCTAAAAACCGATCGCTAATCGTTTCCATTCAACTAGCATGGAAACCTTCATAGGCCGAGGATTTACTTATTTGAATCGTTCAAATTATTTACGGAAATAACAATAAAATAAAAAGAGGTTGGAAGATAAATATTATGTTGCACACTGGTAAAAGTCAAGGTTTCATGATAAAAATTTTCTTGCGCCGACTGTTTGTAAGGTGGAGGGCTGTGCAGCGGAGAACGTGAGAAATAATTAGAAATTACATGAAAATCATCTCTTTACACGTGTGCACGATTCATCATTAATTTATTTAATGGAAAAATCGAGACATCCTCAAAATCGTTTAATCTCTTTATTGATTGCTCGAAAAATTTGAATATCTCCGCGAAAAGTTCCATTGTCTATGGGTTACAAACGCAAGACTTTCACGCACGTGCATGCACGTAGCGAGAGAAATTTTTTTCATGCATTTTAAATAAATGAAAAATATAGCGTTTTTTGGATTTTAATTGTAAATTATATTGTTTTAATGGTTTACTATTAACTACAACAAACATGGTTTCGAGTTCAGTAAAGAATATTCATAAATTTTTATACACCTTGGGAGCCTTGACATTTGTAGTTGCGGCCGATTACAAATGTACCAAGGCTACGAGCATATCGTCGTCGTGTAATAAGAATATGAAAAAAATTGTTATTTGAACAATCGATTTACTCAAAACACATCGTTTAAATGCAATTCCAAAAACTTTTCTACCTGTATTTTATTAAAGTAATATAAACAACATTTATACCTTTTCTTATGTAAAAATTTATATTGATACAATTTAAAGAGTATATTTTATTGACTGAATTAAGTTTATAATTTTTATAAATGGAATATGAACTACTTAAGTCTTCTTTTGAGCTACTCCATTTAAAATGTTTTTCTTCATATTGTCTTTGAGGTTTTCAGATGCGTATTAAGTATTAGTGCAACATAAAATATTTTTGGCCAAAATAATTTAAAGAGATGCAGGTAAAACTATAAATGTATACAATAGAGGAAATAAATCGCACGTCCCAACTGAAAATGTCGACTTTATATACGAGTATTACATTGTAAAATTGTCGTTGACCTTTGAAAAATGTTCCCTTGGGAACCTGTTTTTTTAGTGTGTGTAGAAAGACTTTACTTTATCCCTCTTGTGTCTTAAATTTTTAGGGTTCCATTGCCAAATAACAAACGACCAAACCCTTATAATTTTGTCGTTTCAGTCTGTTTGTCAATCTATTTGTTACAACCATTTTACACTAAAACTATTCCTACAACATTGATACAATTTGTAAGGTAAATGTCTTCTTTGTATCTCTATCATGGTTTAGTGAAATTTAAAAAAAGAAGAGATTTTCGAAAACGTACAAGAGATGTGTATGCATTAGTTTATACTTTAAATATACCTTGGAAGAAAATTTATTTTGGTTGTATACCATTTTTATATTTTTTTGATTTTAAACTATTGTTTTAGCTTATTGTTTTCCAATGTTAGATATACATTGTATTAATATTATATGTTGAAATTTTATGTTGTTAATAGAAGAACAATGCAATAAAGATGACATAAAGTAACATTTTCTAGTCTCTAAATTTTTCCCTACCGCACCTAAAGAAGTATCACTTCAAAAATCTTTTAGGTACATTTAGGCGTGTTCAATATAAAACTTTCAATCTATGGGTATGACGTATTATTAGATTAATCGTTTTGAATAATATCAATCTTTTTGTTCTTTGAATCTACATTAATTTTTTAACCTCCATATTTTGTGCTTTAGTGGATAAGTTTTGTCTTAAGAAATTTTTCACTGTGGATATTTTTTGCTTCATTCGATCCATTTAAATTTAGTATTCTTGTAAATCTTACAATTAGAGCTTTTGGAAATCTTTATATTAATTAAAAATTTATTATAAGTTGACAACTAATAGCAAAACTTAATATAAGAGGTTGCTATAACTTGTACAATATACATTCGTATATTATAACCATCCATCGTTCGACTTGTGTGGTTTTTGTCAGATTTTATCTATAGGTGTAGGTACTTATGATAAAAGTGTAACTGAGCCGTGTCTGAATATTTTTACAACGGCCAAATTCACCATTTTTAAAAATTATTGTCTGTCTGTTACCGCATCACACGAAACCCACTTGACGGATTTTTGTGAGATTTTTTAGCTTGGTCATTACCTAAGATACTTTTTGCTATGGGAAAATGTCTCATTCTCAAAAGAAAATATATAAAATATTCTTGGTCTCACATGTCGCGGGTATCGCTAGTTATGAAATAATCACCTTAGCGTTAGGTTATATTGTAGCATTTTTTTTCTTAATTATTTTTTTATAAATACTTTTCAAAGTTCAATGTTATAACTGAAATTCTTAGAAACGTGCTTACCATAACTTGCAAGCATTTCTATGATTATTATGACATCAAGTTTTTTTTTTTAAGAAATTTGAATGTATTTTTTAAAGTACCTATTCAATTTTTCAATTAATTTATTAATTTCAATTAATCAATTTTTTTGTGTTTCAGAATAAATTTAACCAAAACCCAACTATACAGTTCCTAGGAAATGAAGGGGTAAGTAATTTATAATTTTATTTTTAATTAAAAGGTAAAATAGAACTAAAAGTTTTCGGCTTACTTTATTTCTTACAAATTTTGATGAGTTTAACAATAATTTCTAAACTCCTTCTGGTTAGATAATTTTTGATCAATAGTTTTACATTTGAAGAATTTAATGATCTTACTTCCAATGAGGACTAAATATTGAACAATTCAATGATTTTTTAAACAAATTTCAATAAAATTAGTATTATTTTTAATATTAAAAACTTCTAGAAGATTTCCTTGAATCGTATCTACAATATTTCAATATTAAAAAAATTATCTCCATTTTTATTCAATTTTAAACTTTTCCTTTTCTATTAAATTTGCGACAAATTGGTGAAATCTATTCAACCATTTCGTACTCAAATGACAAATTGAACACGAATTTTGATTTGATGGAAGCAATAAAATTGATGTATTCTTTTCATTAGAAGCTTCTCGTTTTTTTTTCAATTTTATTATTAGTCTTCTGGTTGCCAAGTCTTAATAATCATTACTGGCCTTAGGCACAAAGTAAAACTTTTAAAAAATATATAGAAACGTGATATGCTGAATATAAAAAAATGTGTTACATGAAACATTATGTTTTTTTTTGTATTACATTATCTTCACAATGTTGAAATGAACTTTGAATCCAACAATAATAAGGCATTTGTTAGTATAAACTTTTTTTTTTGTTTGAGTTTATTTAAAGGCGTTTATAAATAAAAATCGATAGTTATCGTGCAAATTATTTATTGATGAAATCGAGTAAATCATCAGTGACATAAGAAAAAAAACCAAGAATACCCTCGTATTGAAAAGATTGATTACACTTTTTTAAGTCCTAGTAATAAAGTGACGTTCTGGAAATCCCCTTGTTTTGATTGAATTTTTTTTTATGCAGACATAAATTCAAAATAAACACAAATTGGACGAATATTTTTAAAACAAGTTTGAAATGATTGCATATGAATTAAACCACCGCAAAATATCGCTATATTTCCCAATGAAACTTAATTGAAATCAACGAATAAAAAAAAAACACGAAAATTTTTATGCAAAAATTCGAAAGATCTTTTTCTCTCTGTGTATTATATTCACCGATTCGCGAAATTCCACGCCGAGAAACAATCACTTTCTATTTAATTCATAGATCGAAACCTGTAATTACGCGAATCATCAGACTGCTTATTTTTTAATTAAAATATAAGATCCAAAAATTGGAGATTTTTCTAGACTTTTTTTTACTGTCTTAAATAAAATGTAGCTGTGAGCGATAGCACATATAGTTTACGTAGTTTTATGGCAGTTATTAAGTATAATCTTATCAAATCCAAGTGAGCTCAAACAACCACTACGTTATTTTTTATGGAGAGTTTACAAATAAAATAAAATATTACTTGCAAAAATGGCATAAGTACATCTACATATTTTGAAAATTTTATCAAACTTTATTGAGCTAATTAAGATTTCGATGCAGGTCATGAAACTTTATATCTGAGGATTAAAGCGAAAAAATGTGCCTTAAAAATATGAATTATGATTGCATATTGGAATGTATTATAATGAAATATACTACCAATAAAGCTTATAAATATATCACTTAAAATATTATGCTAGATACCTATGTGTTGTAGGTAATAAAAATTTTGAAATCATATGTAATGCATAGATAAAAACTTCATTGAAGGTGAAGTTGAAATAATTGTGATCAATATTTTTAAGCATTTGGGAACAGAAAATTTCCATCAAGTTGAAGACATACAATTTATTTTTTACAACAAAAAACAAAAATTTGAATTGTTAATCCTTAATTCTTTTAAATTTAAATAGATTTAAAGATTTATAGGAGATACAATCGAGAACAAAATTACTGAACACGAATAACATATGAATATATCTAATGTTTGTATAGGTTGTCACGAAGTATATACTTGAACCGTTTCAATACTAAAAGAAATGCATAACAGTCATTAATCTTAATTTATATAAGAAAAAAAAATGCATAAAACGAAAAAAGTTTTCTACTTTTGACAGTGAATATACCTGAATCTAAAGTATATATTTACAGAGGTGTGAAAATTATTAGACTCAAGAGAAAAGAAAAGCGCATTGTGTTCTTATATGGTATATATTTACAAATTACAATAATTTTACTGATCTAATATTTTGTATGGTACGTTTTATTGATTATTATTGATTTTACTTGTCCTGGCATGTTCTCTATTAATTTTCTACATCTCTTCTTTATTTTATCATTCTGTTGCCAAAGCTTAATGAGCTTGGTAAACAGGTCCAATATGTTAACTATTATGTTATGGCAACTCTCATAATAACAATTAATATAAAAACTAGTATATTAAAGCTGCATTGTTTTCTTTGACTTAATTGTTTAATTTTCAAAGTCACAAAAGCAAATTTCCCTTTATTGACGCACGTTTTATTTTTCCGTTATCATTTAAAAAAAATTTGGATCTATCTAAATTTTTTTATTGTAATTCGCTATAAAATACTGTTAAAAACAAGGCTAGAACGTAACAACGTACAAGAATTTCTGAAAATTCTTACAATGAAGCAAAAGCACCCATCATTAAAATTTTTTTATTCATTTATTGCTTTTTGATAAGAATTGTTACGTTCATGTGTATTTGGTTCCTTTTGTGGTCAAAAATTGCGATAACGATTCTTAAAGGAAATTATCTTATTCCAGTAATAGATAAGCATAAACTTGCTCTCTTAAATCGAAATAGTGACTTTCGACTACAAATAGTGACTATTCACTATTTTGTAGTGAAAAGTATACCACCAAATTCAAATAGTGGTATACTTTTCACTACAAAATAGTGAATAGTCACTATTTGTAGTCAAAAGTCACTATTTCGATTTAAGAAAGGGAGTTTCAGGATTTTGTAATAACCTGAACGTGTAAGTTTTGAAACTTTTGACATGTGTAGTAGTTATAATTTTTAGTAATACCATCTTATTTATTCATTAACCTATATTTTTATTATTTCTTCATCATTTCTTGTCTTTGGATTGTTTGATAATAATTAGAAGGACTCTATTCAGTCAATATGATGAATAAGGATTTTGGGCTACAATAATCTGTTCTTGACTTTTCGTAACCTTTGATCGAGTGTTATCAAGGAAAAGAACCACTTTTCATTTGGTGCTCACTGTTGTGGACCTTTAGCAACAGTTCACTGCACAATTTGATCAATTAATTAAAAGTTTTGTTTGGTTGTTCATAACATACAGTTCCTTATTGATTATACCTAGTGTAGAAAACTTATGAGTGAATAATTAAATTTGGTTCTGAAGTTAAAGGTTTTTTTGAACTGATCCATTACTTCTTACATTTGGAGTCATCGAGTTGATCTATAGTATTTTATTCTACCTTTTAAATAAATAAATAATTACATTGAAGATGGATGGACCTGCTGATTTCTCTAATATGAAATAACAAAAAGGGAATGTCAAAAATTCCTTTTTAATGTTCCATTCTTAATATTATGTAATTAAGTAATTTAATCATTATGTAATGATTACTTCGGTAACGGGATCTCTGAAACCTGTTTTAAGCTTTTCGTTAAGAGTTCTTTTATTTGATGGAAATTTTACAAAATGTTTAATAAACCAAACTGCGTTATCAATTTATACACTTTTCCAATCACTAGTATCATTATTACTTGGAAAACTTAAAATGGCTGACTGTCTTTAAATGTATAAGTAAAACATCTGTTCTCGAACATTCGAGAAAGTTCGATTGCCGAATCTTCTAAAAACTTCCAAAGCCGTAGGCTGTCAATAATTGAGATTCAAACGTCCGTTGTCAGAATTTCTGAAGAATAATCACGAATGTTCCATTCTTTTCCATCGCTCTTCATTGTCTCTGTATTTGTTCATTACCATACGTTCCATAATTATCCTGGTTAAAACCAATAAAGTTAGAAAAAGAATTTCTAAAAATCGAAGGAATAGTAAAATTTAGATGTTGCACATCTTTCAGGCGTCCCATGGCAACTGATACGGTTTTTTATACTTTCAAAGATAAAATGTAATTATAGGTATTTAATAGCCTACATAGTTTTGTCAATTATTAAGAATAATCGTATCAAACAAAGTGTGTCCAAGCAAAACCACTTTATGGGTATAGCGCTACGACCTACACGACTAATTTACGCTATGTTGTTCTAAAATCTAAAAACGAAAACTAAGACATTAAAAAAAGAGTAGTTAGCATTTTTTTTCCAATCAGAAGTACTTAAACTTGCCTCATTTCGTTTTTTATTGAAAGGCATTAAAACTTGATTCCCTATCATTATATCCTTATGACCAGCAAACCATGTTCTATTTCCACCATTAGTTCTTTAGTCATCAACTTTTATTTATTTTCATTTTTGTAAATGTCAATTTAAAGCGATTCACCACAAAAAATCCTAGAAAAGTCCACTCAATAATTCCTTCGAAATTTTCGAAACACATTTTTAAAAAATTCCCTTAACAATCAATCATTGCTGACATTAATTTAATAATCATTTTCTACATGTAACAAAAAGTAATTTCTATCAAATAGCTTTTTACATTAAACCTTAGTTTTGATGGAAAATTATACAATTAAATACTGAAGCTGAGCGCTAATGGAACTTAATTAATTTCTTTTTAATTATTTGTAGTGAAATACTTCCGTGTTTAAATAATTTAAAATCTAGGTTGTTATTATATGGAAGTGGGTAATATTTTGATAAAATGAGTTGTAATTGTGCGACATTTGCAATTATATAAACAAGAACAAACTTGTTAAGGATGGTTTTTATTAAAAAAATATCGTATTAAAATATAATAGGTGACATCACAAGTTATTATATTCGACTTGTGACGTGATTAATAGTGGTTTAATGACGTCAATGTCTTCGACTGGAGTATTTGTAATAATAGTACGAGGGCGGTATAGAGGGAAATGGGGCGGATGGTACATAACACCCACGCTTTTTGCTCGAATTGTGTAGGCATTTTGCAAATGGAAAACCTTATGTGAAAAGCGTGAGAGGTTGTGTGCGTTTCGGCTTTGAACTTGAAACATTTTCTCAGCGGCCAAATGGGACGAATATTTGAGTGAATTGGGGCCAATCGTTTATGCAACATTTTTTTTTTCTTCTGCCTCTATAATCGAGTTGCAGTTATTAGTTGAGGAAACGATTTCTAATGTCGAATTTGTTAATAAATAAATAAGTTTATTTGTAATCGAGTTCCGGTATTTTCACATTCCGCGCTTGAGATATTCCTCGGTTAGGAAGTTTGAGATTTTTTGTTTGGTTTAGGATTTTTATTGTAGAATTGAGTCGTGTCTTATTCGCCTACGACATTTACTAGATTCTTGTTTCTAATTTTAAACATTTTTTTTATTTTGTTATTCAATCCGCAAACTAGATTTATTAATGTCTTCGTCTTTGTTCAGGTCTTCGTTCGACGTATTCAATTCACAATACAAAAATAAAATGAACAAATATAGAAAGAGAAAGTCTTTTTGTGTGCAATGTGAGCTCTTACTTTTAGAAATAATTAAAAATTTGATTTGATTTTTCTTGGGTTTCAATTCGAATTTTGTCTTGAATTTTCCCGTATATATTAATTCGATGTGGCTCGGTTTAAGGTTTTAATGTAGTTTTTTCTTCTTCAAAATCCTTTCATTAATTTTTATGACCAACAACACAAGAATAACACACACGTACGGCGCAATTTTATTGAGAAAAACCTTCGCATTTATTTTACCTTTCACTGCACGCCGTTCGAGGAATATATATTCAAATACATCAAACGATTACCTTTTAAATTATTCCTACAACATTGCATTAAAACACATTTAAAAAAAAATAAAACTTCAGACGAGAAAAAAAAATTCAAACCGAGAAAAAGCGGTTTTCTCAAGTGTAATAATTATTTGGGGTTGTAATCAAAAGGCTTTTTTCCACATAAAAGAAATGCATTTGGCATTCATAACATCCATCACATACAAACAGAAAATCGATGAAATTATATGAAGAACAGGTTTTTCCTGTGGATGATATTTTTTTTCAAATGTGAACATGGAATTGTTTCAATTAGTATTTGAAAAATTAATATTTAAATGAAGATTATGAAATCATAATGTATAAAGTTTATCGTTTCAGTCACCTAAATTTAAAATGAAATGATAAACTTTGCTTACAATTGGATAATACTGTACATTTTTTTTGTTTTTATGCAACGGTTAGAAAAAATATCTAAAAATAATCATAGAAAATCCTTTTATAATTGTAGCGAACCAGAGAAGGTGAAATAAAATTAGACGTTTAAGGTTTATCAAATCGAGTTAAGGTGTTTATTTGAAGGTACTTGAGAATAATTCATGGATTTTTTTTCTTGAATTTCTCAGAGGTTCTGTGTTATTAACTCAGTTCACCTTCAAAAATACGCATTAAGTTGCCATTGAATAATTTATTGTTCTAACGAAAAATCTCACAATTTTACAATAGGTCAAAAATTTGTCTTGCTCTTGCTTGACCATGACTTGAACATTTTCTGCTCATCAACTGTAAGGATTCATAAAACTTTATAATAGCACCTCGATAAAGTTACGTTTTAATAGCAATTTACAATTTAACTTCAGCAGATAAAGAAAAAATTGAAATACATTTTCAACTTACAAAATACTGTATAATATATAGTTATATACTATAAATACTTGTTTAAATACAAAAAGGAATATTTACTAAACAATTCAATAAATCATAGCCTTGGTATGACCGTAAAACTGCAATTCAAAAAATTTGTCTCCCCAAAAGATTTGTTATTAGCCGCCGTTAGAAAAATTTTTTTTTTGAGATTTTTAAAACAATGTCTTTAGAGATGTCTATTTTTATTTCCCTTTATTATGGGTACACATTATTTCAAAAAAGAAAACCTCACAAAGTGTTGCTTTTCACTTTCGACGGCTTTAGAAAATAAAATATCTATGCTTTAAAAATACCCCCTGGATGGTTAGTGAAAACGTCTACGTCCTAGAGATAGCACCAATAGCCATGTTTTCGGTAGTTTGAGGGAAACGAGTTCGATTTAAAAATTCCGTGAGGTTCCTGACATCCTAAGCTATTAAATAAAGTTCACTTTCATGTTGTCGCGAATAATTTTTTAATTAACCAAATTTTCACGTTTTTAATTCAACTTATATTGAGAAAAATCGTTAATGATAGAAAAGACAAGTTAAAATTAACCCTTTGAAAAAGACATTTAATATGTATGTAAATTAAATCTTATAAACATATTTTAAGGTCAGAACCGTTAAAGTCTCACCTTATCGTTTCCTCACCTAGCTCAACAATTTTAAAAATGCAGACAGATCCAAGATATGTTTTACCTCATACTTGAAATTTAGTCGAATTTCAAAGTTAACAATGCTGTTTTCTCCGTTCAAGAAATTCGTTTTTATTTCGTTTATTCGAGCGAAAAAAGAACGCTAATTAAAAGGTTGAAGCCATCTCAGTTATGTCAATTCGTTCATTGAACTCATCGTAAAACAAACGTCCAATTAACGCATCTCGATTCAATTATCTTCAACAATATAGCCATAAAATCTATATAAAACAAGATTAGTTTATTTTTGTCATCCCTCGACATTCAGTTCCTTGGTTTTGACATCTGGAAAATGATTTCTTTGAAAATTGCCAACCTTAGTTACAATCGATTTGAAACGTCTGGAATGGAGGTAGACGGAAGCAATTACAAACTTGTATTGGATTTAAATGTTAAAGACGGTGAAAAGTTTGGTATAAAATATTGTATTTAAGACGAGTATTTAAGGCTTAAGTTACTGAACGAACTGAATAAGAGACTTTTATAAATCTATTATTTTAATGGTGCAATCGATTAATTAAAAAAATTTTCTTGAGAAAAAGTTGGTGAAGTCTTTTTATTAGCGACCGAGTGGAACCAAATCAAAAGCACCAATGGAATCAGTGATGAAAGTCTGGAAAAAATATTTTAACTAATCAATTGTTAATTGCTGACAAAAATGAAGTAATGAGGGAAGATAAAAAGTGGAATGTTTCGAAAAGGTGCACTATTAAATAATAAATAATAGGCGAATATAAAACTTAAGATTTGCGGATTAAATCACGAGAGGGAAAGAGAGGGAGCGAAAGAGAGATAGGACGTGCAAAATGTCAGATTGCACGTTCACAGACACACATAGAGAGAATAATAAATGAAAGGACAGACTGACTGACAAACCAACCGACAGACCGACAGACGAAAACTCCTCAGACTCAAGCCATTGTGAAATGATTAAAATCGACACGGCCATGTTATGTTGTTGCTTATTATTACATCAGAATGGAGAATGTATTTCAATATTGTTTGCCATTTATTTTCTTGTTTGAGCCTTTTTTTTTGGAATTAAGCCACTTATTTCAACAACTTACACAAATTGGCGAAAATTATCAAAAAAGTACCAATTGGTTAATTTCAGAATACAAAAAGAATAAAAAATTATTGCAATTTTCAAATTGCTATTATATATAAAGCATATAGAAAGTATAGAAAGTATTCAGGAAATAATTACAAGTGATAATTTTTTTAAAAATGGACCAAATATGAATTTTAAACATTTTTTTTAGCATCTACCTCGTTACTTTTTATCATCAACACCTTTATTGAGTGGTTAAAAACGGTTTGACGTAATTTACAATCGGTCGAAGGAGTTATAGGAGGTTTATTGATAAATTACTACAATTGAAAGTAGGATGATTCATCTATAATTTTACTTTAATATTTGTTTCAATTTTTAAACAGCTATAAAAAATTAAATTTCTATTGTATTCGTAATGAAATGCAACTTAAAAGTATTTTTTTTGTGTACCTATTGAAATCTGTCTTAATTATAATGAAGTAGGAGACAAAGGTATTTAGATTTTTTGGAACTTTGTTAAAGGCGAGTTAAAATAAAGGAGGTTTCGCCTTGTTGAAAAAAAAAATACAAACAAATAAATAAATATGTGTCATGATACTTGAATTATAAAAGGTCCTTGTTAGCAAAAAGGCTGTGGAAATGATGGATCAATAATTAATTAACAATTCAACTCCCAATAAATTTAATAGACTAACTTTGGTTTCGAAGAAATTAAGAAGTTGTGTCTTTTTCAAAAATTTTAAAAGTAACTTGTGGTCAAGTTTAAAATGAGTCGAAACAATTTTCTTAGAATTGCAAGACACCGAAATACGAAGTGACATTTTTGTATAGAGCAAATGTTTTAAAAATTAACGATAGACCTTGTAAAAGGCGTAGTAACTAGATTGTTACGGTACACTCCAGCGGTTCTGCGATCGAATCCCAAAGGAAGCAAGCTCAGAACTTTTAGTGACTATTAATCATACTATAAAGAAACCCTAAAATAATGAAGTGCATTCTTTCACTTATATCTAAGAGAGAATTGAATCTCCATTATAATATTTATAAATTCGCACCCAGTGGAAAATTTAGGCAAATCATTACCATCATATAATCTTTTATAACTCGGAATATTGATAATCCTACAAAAACGACAATTGCTAAAGATACATATGTAAATTTTTTATTTACTTATCTTTCCTTTAATCCCAAAACCACTCCTCCAATAACACCTATATTAATACCTCATTAAGTATGGCCTTTCCTTCATGTTTCAATCTTTTCGTAATCGTAACATAATATACTTTAAGAACCCATGAATTACGAATGCTTTTTATTTTATTTTTTATCTTTCATTACTTTTCGTCAATTAATTTTAGATTGAAACTAGCTTTCAGGAGCTATCCCGAAGGCTCCGAAATAGCATTTGTCTTAAATAAATAGAATATAAAAGTTTTTATAAAATTAGAACACCCAAATTTAGTTCATAACATACATATTCATTACCAAAACTAATTTGGTTTAAAATAGCCACTTTTTTAAACAATTTTTTTTTTTTTGGAAATTACAAAAAAAAGTAAACCTTGAGTTTATAAAAGATTCACGAGGTCATTTGTCATTGTTTCAATAGCGTGCAGGCTTAGAAATTACAAAAATAAATAAATGCATTTATTATTAATTGTTGCATTTATAATTGATTTTGAGACAAAGAAATGTAATTTATTTTCAATGGAAATTTATTGGCTTTAGAAAAATGTTAATGATTTTTTTACTAATTTTATGTTTCTTTTTGTTTCAGGTGAGTACTTAATTAGAACTTTTCTACGTGTATTTTCTTAGTCTGATTGAGATGTAAGTTTTGTATTAAAAAAAATTGTTTTGGGAAAGGCTGTCAAAATGTTGGCACTGGGGGAGAAATTGAGTGGGATTGAGTGTGAAATGTTTGAACCACTGACATAGAATATTTTCTGTCTGGGTCCCATATGGTCGGTGTAAATAAATTTTCTACTTGTGTTACCGCTGGTCTTTGGCTTCATATCGGTACAACGATGATTGCCAATAAAGACAAATAAAAAAAAAACTAGTATACGTCACAATTTTGAAGTGACTATGCTCTGTTAGTTTCAATTGGAGGTGGCTAAGTTGGTAGGGAATTGAGACGTCGGACGGCCTTCTAGGTTGAGTATATAAACGACGAATGCGACTTATTAAGCCACCACATAAAGCCGGAGACCGAGCTTGATGTGGCCAGAAAATTTCCTCAGTCTGCAAAGGCTGTGAGCAAATTTCAACTTTTCTCTAACTCAAAAAAACCTATAATATCAATGTTAAAATTTACAAGGAAATAAACAAGGAAAACACCTCGACTTAATAACACCAATTAAAAAAAACTTCGCCTGTTACTTCACCATTCCGCACATGGTGACAAAAGGAAAATCGGAAAACCCCTACTCTAACCACTGGGAAATTTCCAAGTTGCAATATAGATTCTATTTATTTAAAATCTCGTTATCACTCTAATTAATACCAATTAATTAAAAAAAAAATTCCTCAACCTTCAATATACGTGTTTTTCAAAAAATAAAAATTTTTGAGAGGACCAAAAAAGGTGTCTCGCCTTTGTCGGGCCGAGCACATAGATAATTGCTTCTGGTTATTATTACTCGCACTATTATTAATAATTACAGTTAAGAACTAAATTAATATAAAATTAAAACGAAAAAATAAATACGTAATGAATGAAACGGTTGGCCTAGTTATTGAAGGTTTTTAAATAAATTCTTTTTTAACATTAATTATAATTCACGTTATAGAATAAGTAGTAAAATAATTTTTTTTCTTACAATTAAAAATGAATCAATGTAATATGATCTGCTGAAAAAAACCACGTACCATAAGTAAAAATGTTGATAAATGTGTTTGTGTAAGATTTGTGATAAAGTGTGTGATTTCAATTCGTGATGGTTCCGATCTATGATAATTGGATATTTCGACTCGACTGCAAACAGTGGATATTAATTGTTGCGAATTAATATGGATATAACTGTTAATAAAAGGCATAAATGATTAACTAAACACCTACAAAAATGTCTGTTATAAAAAGAAACATAACAGTATTAGCCATCTCGTTATGGCTACTCGAAATGTCAATTTTTCATGCAAAACATTGAAATTCTAACCACTGTCTTAATTGTTTGGAATTTCAAAATGTTTGCAGTTCTATGTTTTTGCTTTTTTTTTACGATTTATTAGACAACTGTTATGCATGTTTAATTTTTTTCTTTTTTTAACTTTACTTGCTGCTTCAATTATGACTGATTTCACAATTTATTATAGAAACAATAGTCGATTGGGCAATGTTTAAAATTTCAAATAGGAAAATTGGTTTTCTAATCTGTTAAAAAAAACTGTTTTTAAAAGATATTCATTTTTTTTCGTTTATGTCTTTTTATTACAGAGATTTGCTTTATGTTAAAGGTGTTAGTTAGTTATTGTGAAATTGAATTGAAATTTTGCAAGTTATTTGATTGGACGATGAAAGATGTGAAATTTTTATGAAATGATACATGTAATGTATGTTATTTATTACAAATCTCACAAAAATATTCTAGGAAAAATTACTTTGTGTTTAAAACGTACAAAACGATGAAAATATCAAAATATTAATGAGTCTCAAAAATTATAAAAAGCCATCCTAAAGACCTATAGGTACAAATTAAGGAGAAAGATGGCAGAAATTTTGAAGTCATTGGATCGTGTGACAGAAATTAAAATAAGTGATGTCTTGTGTGTAAGGAACATTTTCACAAATGGATATATAAAAAGTCATTGATGGCCTATATAATCTATACCAGTGTTTCTCAAACGTTTTAAAGACCCTTAGATGTGTTGGTATATGGAGAAGCAGCATGTGGAAGCTGTAGAAGGAGTAATTTAAATACAAAATTACTATTTTTTGACCCATTAAATAAATTTGTTGACTCCTTAAGAGTCCTGACTATCTCTTTGAGAATTGCTGTTTTATACCTATACGATTCTATCTCTTGCTTACGTTTTTTTTGTTGTTCTGAAAATGATACTCAGCTGAGAGTCTCAGCCAAAATGGATAACATTAACTATCTTAGTCAATCATCTTATATCAATCCATAAAGCAATCGTCTTAAACAACTGTGTGTTACAAAATTGAGTAAGGATCATGACTATTCGAAACACTCTAATAGTCCTAACATGTATGTTAGGTAGCATTTTTTGTAAATTAAGAAAGGACAGTGTGTCTTCAATCTATACCATGTTGTTTTTTCTAATAACAACCATCAAAACTCGTTTTTCTCTAAATTTTGAACAAAATGTATCTATACCATTTTTTCCATAAACTTAATTAGAAATTTCAAAGCTGATTGAAACAGTTAACCTTACCTTACTTACTATAAATGATCTAAATTGCTACTTCTTATTTTCAAAGAAATGAAAAGCCATGTTTTAGAGCAGTTATTCTCAAAGGGTAGGTAAAACCACTAAGGGATCGTTTACAATATTAGGAGGTCTCAGAAGAATATTTGATAGTTTCAATTATCCTTTTTTTACCTTTCATAATATTTTTCTTACATTTATTTATTTGTGGAGAGTCTTTGAAATGTTGAAGTCCGAAAGGGGAGATAGCAAACCAAAAAGTTTGAGAAATATTTTTTTAGAGTTAACTACGGCTCTTTGTATAGGTGATTTTTCCAGTGTTAATTCCAAGCTAATTCCTTTATATTAACTTAATACAATAGTTACATAGCGTTCAGTTAGATCTATTCCAAAATTTCGACAGCCAAAATTATTAATCACATATAATTTTTTCGGATATTTTCCCAAACTCCATCTTTCTTAATTTTGAAGTGTTAGTTCTAAGAACAAAAGTCTACATTAAATTCATAATGTGCAGAAAGTAATTACTATCTAATACATCTCTAAAATATTCTGTGTTATTAATTAACATTTTAACTCTTAGTAAAGTTTAAATTTGCTGATTAAATTGTGATTACGTCCCACTAACTTAACTTTTTTTATGTTTTAGATCAATAGTTGAATTAACTGTTTTTGCTTTCTTTCATAAATATTCCATTAGAATGTCTCACTCTGTCAGTCAAAGACAAAATAAAACTTTAATTTAGAGTTTAAGAGACTCATCGACACTAATAAATTTTCCATTAATTGCTCTTTCTTATCTCTTTCTTCTATCCTGTTAATCAGATATTTTTAGTTTAAAATAAATGCATTCGAAGCTATATTTCCAATTCAAGTTTTCTTTTATGAGAAGTTCAACTACTCATGTCATTATTACATCAAACTTGATTTGAATAACCATATTTTATTATTTAAGTACAGGGAATATTTTTTCTTTTTTTAAGCTTTGTATATTTCCTGATATTAAAAGACTAAGAAAAGTAACACAACTTTATTTTAGGTTATTCAAATTTCGAAACTTAAGTTTAAATTAGTAGAAATGAAATAGTTGTCTTTTTTCAAGATTGTTTGAAAATACTGATCAGCAGACTAATTGTTAAAAATACAATATAAAATACCCCTTTAAAATTTTCGTGGTTTTAGGAAATACATTAATAGTTAACTCAGTTAATATTACGTTTTTTTTTTATTAGTTTAAGAATTACATTAATAAGTTACAGTGAACTCTCGATAAGTAAATTTCCCAGAGACCATAAAAACTGTTGGACAGATCTATAGTTCAGTCAATCAAAACGTTCGAATTATCAAGGGGGAAATCCGACTTTTCTAGTGTTTAACACATTGAGAGAAAAAGTTTGATTTATCAGGAAAGCATCGATTATGATTTAATTACATTCAATCGCATAAACATAAAAGCTCCATATAACACCCGTGAGAATAAATAATCAAACGAAACAGGTCGATTTATAAAGATGATTAAAGATTCACTGTATGACTTGGTTTCAAAACTACTTGAATTAAATTTGACTTGAAAACAATACAAAACTCGGGTCAAATGTCAATATTTAAATATCAAATCAAGTCAAGCATTGATTTCGTAAGTTATTTTATTTACAAGTCCAAATATCAAGCACAATTCATTGAAAAAAAATGCCTAACTTCTGGACTTGACGAATACCGGTTAAGAGTTCTAGAATCATGAAGATGGAGATTCCTACGAGGTTTCCTCCAGTATTTCGACTCATTTACTAGATAAGGGCGTCTTAAAAAATTTTCGACTCACTGAAGTGAAAATACAGAGATAGAAATAGACCAATCGGAATCGGAAAAACTGGTTGATTATCTACAAGTTTGACTTATCAAGAATTCACTACAGTAGATTTACTTTTCTAAAGTCAATTTGATTGTCAAGTTTTGGATGTTCATAGGCGGTCTGAAACCTTTGATTATCATACGCAAATATTTAGGTCTTCCGGATTTGAGGTATGAATTAATTGAGGGGCATAGACATTTGCTAATTGTTTTTGAAAAATAGCGATGCAATGTTACCGTGGAGTAAGCAAGAACGCGAAACCGGAAACTATCCAACAAACCGTACAACGGCGGGTTCTTCGAACAAATAGCAAGTATCATATAAGCACGTGCATAATCGGAAAAAAATTTTAATCAATTCATTTTTATTATGGCTATAGTGCCCTTTCCCCTACCAGCCATTTGCGGAAATGGCTTATCATGCTTATCGTAAAATTTTCATGGTATTATTGTTTAAAGCACGTAATTATTTACGTGCAGGTCTATCTATATAGAGCGATGTTTGGAAAATTACTTTTTTTTTTAGTTTTAAAATTTTTCACGACTGGTTGGTAGTGAGGGGAAACATATGGAAAAACCGGGTTTTTCCGAGTTTTGAGGTCGAATTTACAGTTGTGAAGGGAAAGTTTTTGATACCGATTCCATTGATAATATCGCAGTGACGTCATTTATTATTAAACAAAAATTAAATCAACCATAGGGCAATGATGGCTTATTTGTTTTTGTGGTTCTTTTTGAAGATAGATATGGAGGAAAGATTTTTCGAGTGAAGCAATGACGATGCCGATGTTGATGATGATTGCAGAAAAGTAACGGTGATGCCTACATTCTACTTTTAATAACGATGTAATACATTCGAGAAGGAATCGATTGCATTTCTCATCATTGGCGGCGGCTCGTTTTTTCTTCTCTCCAACAACAAAACCGACTATTAGCCAGAAAGAATAACCAAATGAAAATGCGGCCGAACCAATCATTTTTTTGTCTTCTATTTTTTATCTCGATCAGCCAGAGAGGCAACAGGTGTCGGTGTTTTTTCATCTCGCGTTCATACGAGGATTTGTCTCTTTTTTCTTTTCTTTTTCAAATATATTATTAAATAACAACAAAATTTGTGCCACTTTTTCGGAACTGACACGATATTTTTATGTAACAGTTATGTGCACGAAATGCAGAATAATATGTTTTCGATTTGGGTAACCTCGTTACGAACGAGGCTTACGGTAAATTCATATTTTTCGATCGACGCAAAACTGAATGGAGAAAAAGGAAAAATATCACTTTTACTTTACATAAATTCCTAAAAATAAAAAAAAAATGGTTAAATCTTTTAACGGCATAAATTTCAAACGAGGCAAACCCTACAAAATTTTATTCAAATTTATTTTATTTGAATAATTAAATATCGCATTTAACACGTTGGACTGTCATCGTTAGGAATTTTATTAAATTTATTTTTAATACATAAAAATTACAAAAAGTTTTTTTTTTTCAAAGAGTTCATAATTAAATATTTTAAATAAATAAATTAATTATATGAACACTTGCTGTGTCAACACACGACATATCATTAAACATGTAAAAATGAAAGCAAACACAAAAATGCATTTAATTTACCTCAAACATTTCCACAAAACGAAAAAAAAAACCTTTTAAATATTAATTTCCATTATCTCTAATGAATGTGATTTGGATTTTTTCGGATCGTAAGTGTAAGAGGTTTGGAATGCAATGGCATACCTGAATCTTGGCTAGTATCCAATAAACCATTTAGAATTTTGAAAAATGGGCGCTTTTGTATAAATTTCTGGATATCTGCGTCGATTATTATGGGACTTCTGACCTAGATTGGTCGCTCTTGTTTGGATTTCGGGATTTTAATGAGATGTACTGAAAGAAAAAAGTGTTATAACCGGATTATGTGGGGGTAGTGAAAAGCTTAAAATAAGTTGAATTACTGACTTGAAATCTGAAACTTCATTTTCCATTTATATGAATCTGTTCTTATTTATAAGTACAACATTTTTTTCTTACTGAACCAAATAAAATCTTATCAGTATCCTATTTATAAATTAATCAGCATTTCAATCAACTTGTCTTATCTCTATCAAACCTTGATTCAATTAAAACATGTAATTTTCCAAAATATATTAATTTATTTCATCACTCTCAATATTATTAAAAGCCATAAAAACGAATTGTTACCAAATCGGGCGACTTTTATTTTAATGACACTTGAAAAGCTTACAAGTTGAAGGCCTTCAGCTTAAGAATAAAAACACAAACATATTGATTAAATCCTTTGAAAAGATTAAATAATGGCTTTGATTAATGAAAATAATTAATTAGTTATAGAATTTCGTGAAAATCAATTTGTTTGAATTCGCTCTTAAAGATAAATGTAATCTATCAAGTGATAGGGGTCATATTTCAAATGTGTTATTGTAGTAATTAGGAATTATTGAAGCAATCAATAATATTGATGGAATTATATCCTTTCTTTCAAACTAAAAAACTATGGATGAATTTTTGAGCGGCTTTGTATTACTAAATAAGAAAGTACGGTATCATTAAATTTATCAATCATTTTATTTAAAAAGAAATTTTATTGGTAAAAGTTATATTCTGGTTGGGATTATGAGATTTAGGATTTTTTATAAAAAATTTGAGTTTTAATTTCCAAAAAAAAGTTGTGCGTGTATTATTGTATACGCGTAAGAAGTGAAACTTCTTTCGGTGATAAACCAAATGTTTAAAAGTTAACGGATTAGAAAATAAAATATTTTTGTTCTTAATAATTTTTTAGAGAAAGATACCACCTAGGGTGGTATTTCGTAAAATCCTTTCTTATTGGTGGCCACAATTTGCTCAGCAATGAAATTTTAAAACTCATGTTTTAATTTTCAATGCTTTAACTTATAGCGTGTCTGTCAGTCAATCATTTTACTCTTTTATATATAGAGATTACGGCAATACAATGAGCGTACCGTAACTTAACATTTCAAAATTCTATGTTGCTGTACCAAAAGAAGTCTCTCTTCAAAAACAGTTTATCTAGTTTTCTTTCGGATTATTATAGGTTCTTAGAAGTTATAAAACTGATGATACTAACCTAAAAATCAAATAGTATCTCTTATACGTGGGTATTCGATAAACTCATATAAATTTTTTCTAATTTAATTTAATGAAACAGATGTCAAGTTTAGCTAATCGAGGCTATCAAAACGCCATAAACTGGTCGAATTGTTTCAACTCATTAAATACTATTTGTTTTCATCATTAACTTTTCTTGAAGTATTGATTTTAAATTTCTCTTTAAAAAGTTAATATAAACAGATTCTTTGAAACTTCAAGCTATGTAAATGAATCGAGTCGATTTTCGGGAAAATACGTAATCAGATTGAAATTAGTTGGTTCCAAGAAGAGATCAATTTGTTCATTTTTTTCTAAATTTACCTTTTGTCTGAAAAGAATTGAATTCATATAAGGAAAGAAACTATTTTATATTTTATTATCTACATACGTTTTCCCCAATTCGACAAATTTTATTGTGTTATAAAAGTGTTACGTGTTGCTGTCAAACGTAATAATCAGAATTTTCTCTTTTTGAAAAATCAACTAAAAATGAACTCATAATATCTATTAGAATAATTCAGATAATTACGGAGGAAATGAGACCAAAAAGAAATGGAAAAATAAGGCAAGATTATTGTAATAGAGGAGTCTTAAAGTGAATATATGTAAGGTATAAGAGATAATGAACACGTTAGAAAAGCAAAAGGCCGTAACCGAGCCAAATGGCCGTGCTTCCATTCGACTTGTGTATAGGTATATGTGTAATGTAACTCCTCCGTTCGCGGCCTCTTTGGCCTTTTTATATTTTGCTTTTCTTCGTCGTCGTGGACTTGTTTGCTTGTGCTATTATGCACGTTTACATTTCTCTATCTTTGTGTGTTGGCTATGATGGACGTCCTTGGGATTACGAGAGCCACGCGTTTACAATGAAATAATAATAATTACGAAAGTGAAATTTTATAAAATTATTCAAGTGTTAGAGAGAAAGGTTTTTGCTCCACAACTGGCTTGCTACTGTCTGTGTTTCTTACTTTTCCAATTTCAATTCGAAAAGAAAGGAGTCGGACGATGAACAATACAAGATAACCACACACTCAAATACTTGGATCTATGGGTGTTCAGTTTAACTAATGACTGCTTTTGAATTTTTCAACCACTCTATTACCGAGATCATTCTATAGTCTTAGATTGAAGATTTTCAAACCAAAATTGGTTTAATTTGATCTTTTGCATGGCTTCATACAATTACAATCATTTATGTAAGTCGAAGAAAAGAGTTTTAAGAAAAATATACTTGAGCAATTTTCGAAGCCTCTTTCGTTTCAAAACATTTCAATTGAACGATTCCTTAATATGGTTCTGATTTTTAAAAATCATTGGTATTGTCAAATGACGAACCTCAAACTCCTCTGCAAAAAATGAATTTCGCTCTCCATTTTCTCTTTAATACCATTAAGTGCTTGATGACAGTTTGATATCATACCTTTAATTCATCAATAATAATGCGTTAGAAACAACTACTAAATGAGAATCAAAACAAAACCGGGAAAGCACCAAATGTCGTCGTGGGAAAAGGTGGGTCAGGTCGCGAAGACGAGGGAAAGTGGTTAGAATCATATGGGTCCTTATTACCAGGCAAAACTTTTTAGAAATAAGTCATAATAAACGAAATATCACAATAAGCGATGTCGTTATATCCGGTTACTATTATAAAGAGTTTTATATGAAAAACCAAACTTTGCACTTTAATGACGTCATGCTAAACTTTTGGTCCCTGTAAACGGCTTCTACTGTAATTACTAAACAAAAATCGGGATCAGATATATTTTTATTTGTACTAACAATTAAATTCAAATATAACTCTAAGAAAAATTAAGGTTCAACAGGAATCGCGCCGAGTATCACTAGCTTATTGAACGAAGTTTAACTACTGCGCCACTACCTTGCCATTTTGTATTATTGTTGGAATAGTTAAGAAATATTTTCTTTTTTATTAGAAGAAATTTCTTAGAAAATTATTTGCTACCGTTTCAGACAAATAATTGATCAATGGTATGTTTTTTATATGCTACAAAGAAAAAAATATTGGTGAAATTTTTTATTTTAAGTTCAATTAACAATCTGTTTTTGCGAAATTTACCAAAATCTAAATCTTTTCACTTAATTAAAGAGAAATTATTTAGAGAATTTGGTCGTTTTTCAAGATTCATTCTTTTCACTCGTAGATTTGCGTGTTGCATTAAATTGCAATTTCAGTTCTCGAATAAATTAGATTGTTTTACTTCCATTTGTCGGTCTATAGTCTGTACTCTGAAATTTTTTTTTCTTCTTTAAAGATTTTTGGTGGGTATTGAAAAAGTATATTTAAGCAATTGTCTTCATAATTTTCGCAAGGGACGTTAAATAAGGTCATTACCCCCAAAAAAGTGTTTTAATTTATGACTAATTTTTCAATAAAGCCATACAACCTGGGAAATTTTACGATAAGTTGAAACGTGTGAAAGTTTTAAGTAAAGTAGTCAAGGAACTCAAAAAAAACTTAACAAATCGATTTTGAATTTTTAGGGCCCTTGGAACATGTTGGAACATTTGTTCCATTTACATATGGTATTACAAGTGTTAAAAATATCACAACTATTTTTTTCGTTGTTAATATAGAAACATGTATAACACGTGTGTATAAAAAAGGTTAATTAGATTACCTAATTAAATGATTTAAAATAAATAATAAAACGTTCAATACATTTTACTCTCTTATTGACTCCCGTAAAAGCAAAAAGATGCTATACCGTATATGGTGTATCTTTATGTCTGTTTGTGATGTCGTAGCTCTCAAACGGACGAACCGATTTTGATTTAGTTTGTTTTGTTGTTAATATGAGTACCTACATTGAAAACGGTATTACCTATGATTCAAAAAAATTTGTTCAGTCGTTTTAAAATTATCAACTTTTTTCTTGTTGATAAAAGGATAAGAACAACTCCCATGATTGTTGTCGGGTTTTTTATGTGCCACATATTCTTTCCAATTTGTCAGAAAGAACAAACCTAGAAAATGTCATTAAAATACGACTAGGTCATGGTCTTAATGAAATAATTCGGGTACTGAAATACTTAATCCTAATGGATTTTAAAATAAGTTTTTTATTTTTTGATTGAACCAAAAAACGAAAGAAGTTTATTCAAAAGTTTTTCTTGATGTTATAAGTGGAATTTGTATAAAACTTATTTATTATTTTATTGCTACATTTTTATCTATTGTGTAGACTAATATAGGTCATTTTAGTTAGGCCACCTCTTTTTGCGCTCATATTATACTATTTGTTAGAGCTGATAAAAATTTTTTGAAACAGAATTTTATATTGCACGTTTACCACAAATTGCACGTGATAGTAGTAAATACCTACTCCATATTTTGATAAACATTAATTTCTTCAATATAGATTACAAAAATGAAAACACCTTAACCTTCTACCGAGTTGAAACATTGACGCAGTTACATTGAAGCATAAACAAATAGTCCGTACAAATTTTCAAAAACATACCACCATATATTTGCCGTTAAAACTCCGAAACGATAAGACGCACAAAATTCCAAAATGTCCAAGGGAAATTTTACAAATAGTCTCGAAAAAAAATACGACACGCCGATAATACGGCATTTGTGAGCGATTAATACGAGACTTATCTCTCATTTTTCAAATGCTTTGTCAACTCGAAAACCTCGACCGGTCGCTTTTGGTCAATGAACTTGAAAGATTGGGTCCAAGAAAAATAATTATTAAACAAGTAGATTTTTAACATGAAACCCATGCAATTAGAAAGCCTCTTTTTGAACGTAGGAAAGTAATTAAATGCGGAAAAAATGAAAAGTAAAATCTGACGGTTTACATAAAAAAAAAACTTTTTTATTTAATTAAATATTATTTAATCATGTTCTGATAAAAAGACACGTATACGAGCAATTTAATGTTACAAAGCAAAAGGTTATCTCTGTAGCAAGATTGTTGGAAACAAATCTTTCACTAAAAAAATGTTTATAATGAAGATAATAATAAAGTCTTTGTAGGCCAATCAATATTTGTTAATAATACAAAAAGGGTTGTTCAGGGAAAAAAGTGATCAATGACGTAGAACTTGGAATGTAAAAATTGAGGGCGGCTAATTTTGGCTTAACATAAATACATGTTTGGCCCCAAAAATTTATCAACGAAAAAAAATGGTACATTTTAACAATGGGTGACACGAACCGAAGAAATTGTAGATGTAATAAACGTACTTTCACTTTTAATGTCATACTTAATTCCTATCTGTCTTTTGGTCTTTGTATATACATTTGTGATTAATCAATTTTTTATATAACTGGCACGTAATATTATTTCTAAGTATTTAAAAATTATAATTTCTCAATTTTCGATTAATACATTCAAAAAAAAGATTAACAAAAATTCTATTTATATATGAATTTCTATTGGTATTTAAAAAAAAGGTTCTATGCCACAACTGCCCTATATTTGTTTTTATCACCCCATTTCCCACCTATTTATTGACCATATGGACCAGTATATCTCAAAACTTCGTTATTACATACGTTTTTTTTTTTTTTTTTTTTAAATAATGCACCCTTATTAAGTTTTATTTAACTGTCAGCAAACCAACAACCCTCGTTACTCTCGTGGAAATACCGCAAATTAAGGTCGTTATTTTTTCGTTAAACGAATGTTTTAATTAAAAGCGCAGTAACGCAAAACTATGAACATGATATCCTATTTAAAAGCTAATGTATTTTTTGATAAAAAATGAGATTTAATGCCCTCTAAATATTCTTTGTGTTTTAAAATGTTTAAGTTTCATGAATCGGATTTGATGAAATTTACTCAAACTGGAAGAGCTGTAACCGCTTTTAATGTGTATTACAAGCTCAAACTAATGAACTTAATAGACTTGGGAGAAGCTCAAATGTACAGAGAAAGTTAGTTTAATGGAATATAGGAAAAATGAGTTCTATGGGTTTTTTTATAGTTAAAATAATGGAGGAAATGTTTATTTCTTATTGATCAATTATGCAATTGTATTATGAAGTATACAAACTATAGAATATTATTATTGATTAAAAAAAATTAATTATGCTTGATATTTTGACTCAAATGAAAATACTTGTGAAAGCAATGAGCTTGATTTGTCATTTTAATCTTTGACTTGAGCTTGGCTTGATTTATCAAGTCTAGTAGTGAAGCTCTAATTGGAGTAAACAGAATATGAGTACTTATGAGAAGCTTTTGGTAGACAACAGATTAATATACTGAAATCGTATTTAAATAATATCTTCTACTTATTGTTTCGCTATTGAGCACACATTTACTGATCTTCCTATTTATTATTATTATTTTGACAAAACTCGTTTAGTATTGAAATATAATTGGGGTTCTCAATGATATGATCATTCATAAGATAGGTGCTTTTAAGGTCGAGCACATGGCTGTACAGATTTGATATTTAAATAAAAATATTAAAAGTCTACTAATCAAGATGAGAAAAATTTTAGTAAAAAATAGTAAAAAAAATGTTTTTTTTTTAACTTGAACTTATCATTTTCCATTATAAAATTCTTTTCATTGTAAAAGTAGGTGAAGGTTTATTTTGTCTTCAAAGTTGTACTTACTGCATCAATGTATTCATGTGATATTTGAACCGCGGTCAGTACACACATCGATTAACTCCACATTTTTAACTTTTAAAAATTGTCATGTTAAAACACTTTGTTGGCTCCTAACTTTAAATATCAAAAACTCATTTTTTTTTAATAATAAATAGTGACGGCGCTCTAAATGTCAATTTCTTTAGCTTCTTTACGGTCCATTTTAAACTTAGGGTAAAACAAAAAAAAATTCTTTTAAAAAGTTGTATGTAGAATCAAAACAATAGAATTGTATAAATTTGAACTCTTCACGTTATTGAAATCAAGTTCCAAATTTTTCCATTTTCATAAGAACAATATTGGAAATTTTTATGTTATCATGCATCTGATCATTTTGTTGGCTTACATATACATTGAATATTTTAAAAACAATTAAATGCTCTTCAGAAAAGGTTTTTTTCCAAACCAAATTCTATTATAAAATTTTGTGAAGTGTATTTTTTTTTTTTACTTTTATTAATTAAGGTACAGTCATTTGACCACAACATTCAGACAGCGCATGATATTATGTCTCATAAATCATAATTTGAAGTACATACATGTCACAATAGGTCCAAACAGGTCACACAAAGGTAACTGCACTTTTTATTTGGCTTATAAAACTGATGTGATAAAAATTTGGCAAGAGACTTTTTTTAGTCATAGAAAATATCATTTTTTTTTAAATTTTATCATCGAAAGCAATTTAATATTTATAATAATCATTTTCCTTCAAAGTCCATAAGAATAGTGAATTGCTTCCAGAAGAAAAATATTTCGACCATATTTTGAGGGTATGGAAATACCAATTTTCACTCATTCGGAACTTGCGGATCCCGCTGGATTGCGAGACCTCACTTTGCTAGATTGCAATCCCTATTTGGAATGCTTTATTTTTTATGTTTTAACTAACTCTACCTGTGACTTCGTTCATGTGAGCTTCAAAACTTTACTCATAAACTTATAATGTACTTCCGATATTTTAGCGTAATTTTTGTTCGACTTGTTTTTCTTCTATTTTCTCTTGGAAATAAGACATTTTCCCGCAATTAGTAATGGAATAATAAGCGCTATTGAATCGAACAATTTTTAACGGTTTAATGAACAAGTCTAATTGACATAATATTTTTTAATTGATTTGTGTCTAAAGAGTAGGTAGGGAAAATCTATTATAAACACGTGCAGTGTATCTTAATTGACCATAAAATGAAACTCCCACTTACCAGAACCACCCTTACATTTTTCCTAGAACATTTCACAAAATTCCTTGAAAAAAAAAAATATAAGAATTATCCTTGAAAAAGTTATCATATACTAATAGCTAATATGCAAAAAAAATATTTTATAGATGGAAAATATCAGCTGTTGTTGTTGCTTCAGAAAAAAATCAAACGTCAATTTTACAGACAAAACACAAATATAAAAACTATTAAAATAATCGATTTTATATTTTTCGAAGCACGTGCTTGAGGAAAAATTTACTCGACAGTGTAAAAAATTACGATAGCGAGTTTGCATATAGTAATAAAACATTATGAGTTGTTTTGCGAAAATAAAACAACTGAAAAGATAATGAAAGTTCAAATCTCGACACCTTTTTTATATTTCATAAAAATCTGGTTTTGATAATTTGCAACATTCGAGAGATCAACAACAACAAAAAATTTATATTTCTCGCATCAATACGGACTTACAATGCTATGTATTGTATATACTTCCCCATCGACCTTCTGCTAATACCTACTTAAAAAAAGCCATTAAAAACAATTTAACCAAATTTATTAACTATATATCAAACATTTTTAAATATGTTTCTTTGAAATATTATTTTTTATGATCAATCGTAAGACTAGGAAATTAGCAAAAACTTTCTTTTAATTTTTTTTTTCAAACTGGTTGAAACTTAATTTTTAATTATCTTTAAAAAATATATTAAAAATGCTATTTTTAAATAGCTGATCCTTTTCAATATTATTTTAATGTCAACAAGCAAATAAAATCTTTTTTTTCCTTTAAAATTGATTAAATTATCGCTAAACCGCACCCCTTCGTGCTTTTATCTTGGTTTTATAAAAAGTAAAAATTTGACTTTTCTAATTAATCGTGACGACGTTTTATTATAGATACTTAAAAAAATAATTAAAGACTTGACTAAAGTGTATTTTATCTTAATACTGAAAATGAATTCTTAGTATTTCCCTGAAAAGAAAAATGTTTTACTTAATCCAAAGTCCTTTGTATTATTTGCAATGGTTTCTTTATCTCAATCCTTGTAAGTAAAAGAAATAACAAATTGTATTTATTTACAAGTCTAATGTTACTCTTTGAACTTACCAAAGACGTACAAAATTGGCATTTTTTTTCTTTCAATCAAAAAATGTTATTTTAATTTGAAAAATGGCTAAGAGATTGAAACTAAAATGACATTTTAATATTTAATTTTTTCGCTTTATGCAATTTTGTATCAGTTGTTTGGCATTAAACAGTACAGTTCTGTTGTAATTAATGGTTTGACAAAAAGGTGTGGCGAGGGGCGGTTTGGTCATCCCTAGCGGCATGGTTTTGAGGTCATTTGAATTTTGATAAGAAAAATAAATTATCAAAACATTTTGGTCGTAAGAAAATTAAAGTACAATTAACCTTGAATTTGAAGGATTTTGTGAAATTTTAGACAAATAAAATGAATTGGAAATTTAAAAAAAAATGCCATTTGTTGCCTATTGATGGTCTATTATTGTCTATTAATGGTCTACATAACACGTTAACTGTAGACCCATTTGACCCATCGATTTTCTTAAGCTTACATTCTAAATATTTATAAGTAAGGTCGCCTCAAATACAAGGGCCATTAGCAACCGCCGAATTCAAAAATTAAATTAAAACTCTGGAATTTGCTTCGACTATAGAATTACTAGCTTATAGAGTGTCAATGTAGTCTCTACGCCACTTAGTAGATCTACTATAAATATGATTTCCTAAGAAAATTAAAGAAAAAATACATGGAAAAATTGGAAGCCCGAGACGAAGAAAAAGTACATTTTTTAATTCGTTTCTATGCAATATAGAGAGAACAAGGATGTCAATATTCAGTTACCTACCACCTATTGGGCGCAGTGGTTAGAGCAATTGCTCACTCCGCTTCATGTGTCAAGCGGTGCTGAGTTCGATCCCCGTTGAACCCTAGATTTAAGATCCTAGACCTATGATAAAAATTGACCAACAGAAATTCTCTGTGTTTAGACAGTCGTGTTATGACCGTAGATGTTAAAGCGACTTAAAACACTAAAAAAAATATTCAGTTCTATTGGAATACTGTAGAAGTAGAAGTTGTTTTTCTCTGAAAAATATAAGTAAATAGAAAACTTCTTTTTGAACTACTTATGGGTTGAATTTCGAAAAATTCTTTCTTATTGTTAGTGGGAGCTACAGTTCATTCAAGAATAATACTTTGAAAATTAATATTTTTATCTTCAATGGTTTAGCCTTCAGCGTGTCTATCAACCAATCAGTTTACTCTTTTATATATAGAGAGAGATTGGTCTTGTAGACAAACGCAGTTGAACAATACAAATCTTTGTTGAAATCGAACTTTTGTCAGTAGCTCGTTAGTTAAAAACTTTATACAAAGTAAAATTTTTTGATAAATTTCAGTATACTAAGAACTTCGAACGAAACTGATTTTTTTTTTGTATAATAAATATCCGTATTGTTCCATAGTCTCTGGAACTTACCCCTAAATTAGTGTTATTAGTAATGAAATGCATATTCAATAGTTTTAAAAAATTGATATCATTTCACTATAAATATAGGTTTCACTCGGTAAGCTGTAATTATAATACCTTGAAAATTGATGAATTAACTGACTTTGACAAATTGTCATTTGCGAAATTAATGTTTCAAGTGCCATTCTGGTAGCTTTCTTTTATTTGATTGATTGTCCTTAATTGAGCAATGGGCACTTAAAAAAATTTACATGCAACCTCCAAAAAAAGTATTTTTAAAACTATTTTTAAATGTTGATTTATACGTAGCCCATCTCTTCATGTTATTTGTGTTAAAAAGAAGTGAAAGTCATAGCTTATTGCTCCCTTTTCTCGAATCTAACACAATATGAACTTAAAAGAAGTACTCAAATAAGCTTTTTTTTTAATTTTAAGATCCGTGTTTATAATCCCTCTGGCTTAATTTATAGTTTGTTTTCTAAGAAAATCAACCTCCATGTTTATTTGCATCTCATTTTTAACTCGCAATTCTTGCAAAGTTCCGGCTTGTGCAAAAAATAGCCAAGACAGTGTTGATCTAATGACGTAATAAGGATTGATTAAAATTCCAGACGAGGCTCGTTTATCGGCAATTTCATTTGATTCTGACGATGGGGTTTTACTATAGATACATAATATTAAAAAAAACAAAAAAAAAAACACCTAGAACACCCACAATATGGTCGTCTCTCTCTTTTCGTTTTCGTCGTCGTCGTCTTTGATTTGAATGAATTTCTATTGACACAGTTTCAATCGGAATTTGGATTACTTTTAATTTCAATACGGTCTTGAGTATTTTAAATACACGCACGTCTAGATTTCACGATTGGACATTGCTAAAATTTTTATTTGGGTTAAAGAAAGGGGCCTTCGAGGCAAATTTGGAAGGGGTTGTCTCCATAATGGCTGTAATGATTTTTTGGCTTCGTAAATTGCAATTCGTAATTATTTTTCGTACTTGAAGCCTTTCTCTCTCTCAGTTGCTATGCAATTATTTACTACAAAACTCACAAAATCGATTGTCGTAATAACCAGGAATTCATTGCACTTGAAAAAAAAAACCTCTAGAGAAAATAACACGTCATTTACATTTGGCGAAAGAATTCGCTATTTTTAACATTCCTCGTCCCTGTTTTTTATTTATCTTTTCCAAACGTGCAAAATAATTTAATTTTGTCAATAATAATGCAATAGTGCAATGATGCAATTTTTTTCTTTGTGTTTGAGCGAAGGTTAAACTTGTGTTGCAAATATTTTTGTTTTGTTGTGTTGTTGCTTGAAAACTCATTGTGGAAATAATGAAGGAGAGATGGGACGCGAGAGCGACTTGCCGGGACTCGAACTCGTTTTCTATTAAACGAAAGGATCCCAAGGGAGCGATCCGGGGGATGGCGTAGGGAGGCTTTATGTGGACCACATACACATGTACCTTTGTGTAAATATGACAAGGAGCATTACTTCCGGAGCATGAACACGTGTTTATGGAGGCGCCACTGAGACGACGTCGACGACGACTAGCGTCGATATTGTTCCCAACACCGACATATAAAACGTGTTTATTCGCGTAATAAAACCAAAGAAAGAAAAAAAAATTAAGAAAAGAATAGCAAGAAGTATTTTTGGCAATAATTTTTACGACTAGTTCCAAATAAAGATAGCCACTCGCTAAGTTCAACACCCTCGGGATGAAGTCGTCTATAAAAATATAATCAATTCAAATGTGATTCTATCAAAGTCGAATAGCAATCGTAGAGGTTCAAGGATTGTTTTTCTTGGTTTACTAAATATTTAACTCAGTCAATATTTCAAAGTTAATACCTTGTAAATCACATGAATTAAATACGTTCATTGGTACTCTCCATAAAATAGTTGATTAAAACGTATAACGTAAAAGTATAATAGTTACTAACTTTACTATAAAGTATATACTCTCCTATTTAATATTTTTGGGGGCGGAAAATCACTCACTAACGACTTATGGAGTTAAACACAGTCAGGAGGACCAAAATAAAAGGATTTTTCAAAAAAAAAAAAAATCTGAGAAAATATGCACAAACCTTATTACTTAAGACAAAAAAGTGTTGATATATGATTTATGAATTTAATTAGTGGTTGATTTCACCTACTGAGGACACTAAAAATCGGTTCTTGATATAAATGAAACCGTACATTTACGGTACGATTGATGCGCAATATACAAAAAGTCGTCATAGTTGTATTCTGCGCAGAACTTGTATCGTAACTGTATGTTTTTATTTTCATCTGGAACAGACCTTAAGAAATTGAAATAGTTTTATGCAAATCAGCTGAAAAACATTTAATGAGGGTAAGTAGTTGTTAACTATATTACGACGAAATTTGAGATATGATGAAATAAAATGGAATAAAAGCCTTAATTAGCTCGAAGTGCATTTGAAAATGTTGAATATAGAATATGTCTGTGGAAGATGACTCCTAATCTTTCTTTTTGCATTTAATATCCAATTTAATTCTACAAGCTGTTAATGCAATTCGATAATTTTGGGACGTTGACTATACTTGAACTTATCAAAGGATTCGCCCCGTTTGTACCTCAAGCTTTCTATCGTTTTATAAACTACAACTTTTCTTAAATGTCTTACATTATTCCCTTATCAGTTGTATAAATTTTTCCTTAATATCAAGAAAATTTTCACCAAACTAAGAAATGTTACATCGTTAAACAAATCCTCAAATCCATTTAGGAAAGTTATTATGTATGAATGGAATACTTAAGATATGAGTGTTGTGATCGTATTTAAGGATTTATAAGTTTTCCATGGAACTTTTTCTCTACTAATAGTTCATTATTGTTGAGGTTTGCATATTCAAGACACAAAAAGATTGATGGTTAAAAGAATGTTGCTACATTCTCATTAAGATATGAGAAGAATTTACCGCCTACAAGGTTTATATGAGCATAGCATTTAACCTTTTCAATAGTAACTTATTTTAAATTGGGATTTTAGTCTTTAATAAAATCTATGACTTGAGAGAAGTGGACCATTATTAAAAATAGAATCAAAACAAAAATTCTAAATAAATTTTTTTTAATTTTAAAATAAATATATTCAATCGTTTATTTTGTGTATAAATATAGCGTTTTGAAAATTTGGCGTCAAGACAAGAACCGTAATTCACCTCGTTGTGGTTAAATATAAAATGTATTGCGAATGCCTTGGTTGAAAAAAAACCTTGCCGCTATAATAAATTGAATGGAAATTGGTAACATGTCTATGTATGCATGTGTATGGTTGTGGAAGGTCCTTGTGAAAATTGAAAAAGAATTAAATTTCAAGTTGCAAAACGCGAAAATGAATCAATTATCATGTCTTTGCATTGTTGCATTATTCACGGCATGCAATCTTTATTGATTTTAATTATTCATCAAATTCAATTGTTCACTCGATCCGATTTTTTCTTGATAGCACAGCGATACCTTTTCGCTGTGTGCCTGAATACAGTTGCACTAACTAGGCCAGACTTACAAAAAAAAAATTTCTTCTTCTCGCCATTTTTCACCATTCAACCATATTTTCTTTTTAAAGGTCTAACTGTAATAAATATATTAATTATAGGTTGGACATAATTGTGTTTTAGACCAACGACAAATTTACATTGACCCAAATCGAGAATTTATTATTTGTGTGACGTCATCTCGACCTAGCCTAGTCGATTATAAAAATAAATCGAGTGATATTTAAGTGTGCAAAAATTTTTTCGTCCCGCGCACTCACTGCGGCACCTAAGACGATTTTGGGTGGGCCCCGCTTTGTTTATACCATCAAGAAAATATTGTTATTAAATATTTTTCATAGTACCGTGTTCTGACCCTGAATTTTCTATAAGGAAGAATTCTGTCGATTTTATAAGCAATCGCCTTCACATTTGCGGCTTCCATTAAGCCTCAAAAACACGTCACTCAATTCTTAAATCAAACTTCAAGATTTAACAAGTTGTTTACGAAATCATTCGGCTTTGAGTGTATCACTGGAAAAGCGTATAATTTTCTTTGGCAAATCGACTGCGTTGTATCGAAAGTGATTTATTGATCAAATTTACATGCCAGCAATAAATTCCCCTTTCTCTAATTATCAATGTTGAATTAGCTCAATATTTCAAATGTGTCATAGTGTTCTCAATCTTAAGCGCTACTTACGCAAATTATATACGTAAGTGCTGGGCGATAAACTTGCTGTTGATTATTTGTAATGATAAATTTAATATTTACTTTTAAATTCAGATAACAAACATTGCGAAAATCAATAAACATTAGATTTGGTGAGATTCTTGAATTAACTCACATTTGGTTATAGATAAAATGTTTTTGGATATATGTAGTTGCGGATCAAATAAATAAATAGGTTTGTAGGAAAAAAAATTTGAAGCTTTTAATATGTCAGCATCTTTTTTTGACTGGATAACCTTAGTTAAAGCTTTTTTCTGAACCATTTTTGCAGGAAGCTTTCAAAATTACATACAATGCAATTCTATGCAAATGTTTCATAAAAAAAAGCCTTTAAAACATGCCAGGGCTTCAGGCCTACCACAAATTGAACACAATTCACCCAATTCAACCCAATTTTATTTCAGTACGTCATATTGTACCAAGCCAACAATGGCCTAAATACAAACCTACTTGCCATGAAGAAACCCACGCAAACGTAGGTTAGCCATGGAATTTATGTTGTTAATGCCAAACATAAATCCAGCCACGCATGGGCTGTGCATGGGCTAGTTTCAATTTGCAGCCGATTTTATTTGAAGACACCCTATCCTTTATAGTTGAATTTGTTTATGATGATGTGGGATATTGACTTATTGAATTGGTTGACGAGGATAGAGTACCAATGTTAATTCGTTTAACATTTTCTTTGACTAGCTCTTAATATTAAAGTATTTATCGTAGTTCAATAGATTTTTTATAGAAACGAATAATTAGCTTATTTTAAAAATGTATTATTATAAATATTGATTTTAAAACCGTTATTTAAAGACGTGTATTTCACAACTTAGAAAAATGCTGAAATTTGAAAGGCCCATATATCAGTCGCCATTTACGTAACAAAGCTTATTTTAGGCTTAAATTGTAGAAAATGTACTCTTATTTAAATTAAGCAAAAATATATTTTTCTGTAAAACGAACCATTAAGGAGATATTTAAGTAACAACGCAAAAAAACAGAAGTACTCGACCTTTTGCATACCAAAATCTGCCAATTTACTGGACTAATACATAAATTTATCAAGTCAAATAATAGTCTATGTTATGAAATGAATTGAGCTTGAAATAATGACTTTAAAATGAATAATTTTCACAGCCAAAGCTTGATATTAAAATATTAACTTTGGCTCCAATTTGATTTGATTGCAAGTGAAATTTAAGTAAAGTAGCTTGAAAATCAAATCAAGTTAAGTCAAAATGTGAAATATTAACTTTAATTGATAACCTTGGCATTGTTATAAATTATAATAGTCAACTACACCTTCAAAAATTGTATTCACGCCAAAATTGACTGAGCTGAGAAAAGCCACGTTTCAATAAAATATTTCTATAAGTTCAATAATTGGATTACTCAAGAAAACCACCAGCTTTAAGTTATTGATAAAATCGTTCGTGAAAACCTTTGAGACACGAGCAATCATATTTTATTTTTTCCTCGGAAAAATCTCTTCAAAGATTGCATTTCTTGTAGCACAGATGAATCAAAGAAAATGCAACTAATTTTTATATCCAGTTTCTAAGAATAAATGGAAAATTTTTCTCATTATTTTTCGTTTATGCTATTATTACCTACCTTTTCTAGCTGAAGCTTTTGCGATGATTTTCTTAGAAAAAAACTCTTTGTCAAAGATTGAATTTCACAGAAAATTTATTAGAGAAAATCCATGTTAATAATTATTATCAGTATGAAACGAATAAGTGGAAAATATAACATTACTTTTAACGATTTATTTAATACTATTACAGCTCTCGGGTTTCATTTATATATTAAGCGTTATGAATATCTTTTTAGTAGATATTTATTTGTTAATTTGTTAATTTTTACTGGTTTTAACCATGAAATTTTAAAGGTTTGGTTTTGAACACCTATTTAAAGTGTTTCCATTGGATTTAATCATTAATCAAAAAGTCTGATTTGAACAAAAACTGAAGTCATCTGAAATTTTTTAAATACATAAAATCATTTTCGAATAACTGTTTTACAAATTGAAACCTTGACCCTGAATGATATTGAAAAAGAACGTGAACCTAATGAAACCTAATGTATGCCTCATTTTGTCCCACTTGCCCCCTTCGATCGTCGTCACAAACTTTGACGTAATGAAAATAAAATATCGTAAAAAATACTTAAACAATAATATCAGTATGTACCAGTGTGCATGCATGTATTTGCACACACACAAATCCAAACGATTTCAATGGCTTTTCACGATATCAGCAATATTTTCATGCATACATAGTTACATTTTGTAATTAAATTATTATTGTTATTTGTTTATAGTGGGATTTATGTGTTAAATCGCACGTGTTAATGCTCTTCGCTTTGCAATGGCAAAACACGGGTTCAAAGAGGAAAAATTCTTCGTTCTAAGTATAAATGACCGAATTTCCGTTTTTATCTTATGCCAAACAAACGAAAATTTGCTCATTAAAAAAATGACGTCGTAACATTCAAAATAATGTAAAAAAAAATACAACGTAAATATCCGTTTTCTCATGAGAGAGTGTCGAACGTGCAGATTGTAATCTACATCGTTACGATTTCATTGCAATTAATTGTTCCGTCTTTGTTCGCGAGGCGAAAAAATTGCAATGTTATGACGTCAAATTGATCGCGTCAAGTTAATGTAATTTTCTCAATCAATTTTTTTTCTGAATTAAATGTATCTGAGAGGTATGATTCGAAAGAAACATTAACAATTACTTTTAGTTTCTGAACTACATAAAACTTTTAAATTCGGTGCGATTCAAATCCCGAAAGTACAAAACTTTTTCCACAAAAATTCCAAATACTCAAATAGGAAAAAATTCCATTTTCCTTTTCCGTTTTTTGATTTTTTGGTTTGATTATTCGGATTTTTTTATTCACTTTTTACAATATCTACTTTTAATTTATATATACAAACAGGGATTCATCAAGTCAAATAATTGGACTTTTCTTTAAACTAATTGTGCTTGTTATATTTTAATGTAAATGAAATATTGCAAAAACAATGCTTGACTTAATTTGGCACTTAAATATTAATATTTGATTTAATTTTTATTCAAATTCAGACCAAGTTACTTGAAAATCAAAATGTTTGAGAGGGATAAGGAAGAGTGTAAATCACCTATTTACGCAATTTTTACTCCTATTAAATAAGTTAGCGCCTCTGAAATTCATTGTATATGTATGAGTATGTAGCTGTTAGGAAAAGACATTCAGTACTATGTGTGCAAGAAAAACATATTTTTTCAAGTTTCAACTAAAGATAATAAGATAGAGAGAGGTTAAATTTCAATAATGAAAATTTATCATTAATATGAAATACCTTTTCCGCTTCTACTTCATCATAATATATTAAAAGTTAATTAGTAAATTTGATATAGAGAATGCTTTTGCTTTTGTAAAGCTTTGCAATTTTGTCTTTATAAAATTTGAAAAAAACTTACCAAAAATGTAGATTTATGAAAAGAAAATAGGAAAATTTTCAAAGTATTTTTTTCTGTTTGAGTATTTTAGATTTAGGGTAAAAATATGAATACTTTTAATTTCTTACTTATACATAAGTCTTAAAACGAATTAATACTAAAGTTCTAAATCTTTTTGTTTTTAGCGTTTATCATTTCCGTCATCACATTCTAACAATGGCAGCACATCGTTTAAATTTTCCTTATCGAGTACGGCAGACATGGAAGGGCCCGGTGGTAGTTTGGAATGCATTCAACAGTACATGGGGCCCTCGCGAAACGAACTGGAAAAGTTGGGAGCGTTGTCTCGAAAAATGCGCATTCAAGCCAATGACGATATTTATGAAGCAACGCGACAACGGATGGCTGTTGTTGAAGAAAACCAGAAAAATAAATGGTTTGTTAATCAAGTAAAGATTTCCATTGTTTTTCAAACCCAATTTTTTTTTTATAGTACTAGGGTAATTAAGCCGAATCAGACCGATATAGGTCGGAAGGTGAAAGTGAAACAAACGGGAAATCGAATTTTGCCAGCGACAACGGCACCTCGGCGGGATGTTGCTCCAGTGGCAGCTACCCCGCCGAAGCCGCTCTCCACATCATACCAATTAAACCCTTTGGCAAATCGACCCCCGACGACAAATCCACAGCGAGTTCCTCCTCCAAACGGACTCAGCAGTAACTGCGTTACGAGCAGTCGACCAACTCCAACTCCAAAGCCTTCCAACAACGTGTCTGACATCTCCAAGCGGCCAATCAAAGAACGTTTAATCCACTTATTAGCTCTTAAACCATACAAAAAACCTGAACTGTTCGATCGAATCATCAAAGGTATATACTTCTTTATAATTTTCTATCTCCTATATTAATTTCATCAATTTTTAGATGGTATAAGAGAAAAGGAACGCAATTGCATTACGACTGTGTTGAAACAGATAGCTTGTATGCGTGATAATACGTACATTTTACATCGAAATATATGGAATGATGTGCAAGATGACTGGCCATTTTATACGGAACAGGAGAGGCAAAATCTGAAGCGGCGGAAGCCGCAAAATCTCACGCCGCCGGGCAGCAGCGACGGCGGTAGTTCGGGAAGCGGGCAATCGCCGACGAGCACACACCCAGGTTCGCCACCACCGCCGATCAGCTCATCCACAGCGATGTCAGCGAAACGTCCTGGTTACTACGACGGTGCCGACGGCTTGCCCACGAAACGGCAGCGAATCTCGCACTATCGCAAACCGCCTGTGATTGAGAACAACGCGCCACGACGACCGATCACAGATTCGCGCGACTCGAGCAACATGAATCCACGAAGCAGGGAAAATTTGAGTGGCAACTATATAGCCAGCCCATATAACAATCTGTACGATAATAAGCGTCAATACAGCGATGATGAAGATGAAGATGATAATCCCAGTCGTAAATCACTTGATCTTGCTGTTGGTAATAGTGATAGTCATAGTTTAAGCTTTGGTGTTAATCGTGAAAAGACATTTAGTATTCCGAACAAAATGACCATGTCGTCGGCGCCGATAATAATCGACGATGCAAGAAATAAAGAATTCGATTTGAAGCCAACATCACGAAACGGAACTGTAAATCATATGAGTATGAGTATTGATGAGCATGATAGGGAACAGGAACGGATAGAACGTGATAGAAATGGCCGGGAGAAGGAGCAGCGGGAGCAGTCTCGATGGAACAAAGTCACATCAACCACACAAAACACCAACGTATTACCAGTTCGAGTCAGTCCCGATAGTCAAAGTGATCCGAAAGAACCGACCATATTACGCGAATCTGACGGACAACCCGAAGATAATGAATTTCCTGATTTTCTTACGTAAGTATTTACAACACTGTAACATATACAGTTCCAGGCCATTAAATTATAACCATTCACAGTATTTATAAAAACTAGTGATAGGCTTACACATTTATCGCCAGAAGGCTATTCAAATTTCGCCGCCCCTACCGACTTATACAGTTCAATACCCTATTCATAATCAATTAGTTTTCTTTTGTTATCAATGAAATTGTAATTTTATGATTTAATGGAAAATGGACTGTGGCAAATCTCAGTATTGATATTACGAGATCGTTTTGGCACTACAATTTTTGTTTTAGTATATACTAGCAATTTTTATACAAGAAAAATTAAAACAAGAAAATTTAATTTTTTTTACACTCTGCGGTCATACTTTCTTACTAATTGTATATAGTTAAAAGCTGAGAAGATCATTTTTAACAAAATTTTGTTAGTGGTTCTAATTCAGTGGTTAGGGGCTATAACTGATGAAATACATGAAATTAAAAATGTGAACATATGACATTAATATTTCAATTAAAATTACTTGTCTTATTTTTGTAGAAAATACTCTACGATACGGGATCTGGAACAAAGACGGAGATACAAGGCTGATTTTAATGCGGATTATGAAGAATACCGAGAGTTGCACGCGACTGTTGAAAAGGTCTCTCGACGTTTTGCTCAACTTGAAGAGAGGCTCAAACAAGAAAATGCATCTAGCTCAAGTCATAAGGTACCATATTTTTGGTTTTTTCCAAGAAATTTTTATTAATACAAATGTTTATGTTGTAGGAAATTAAGAAGCAAATTTACAAGGAATACAAGGAGATTAAAAGGGACGCCAAGTATCAGAGGGCGAAACGACGGTTTTATTATTTACATGAGAAATTATCGCACATAAAACGGTTAGTGGCAGAGTATGATGAAAAACAGTCCGGGGGTCGGTACTGACCCAGGCCATCGGCCGCCTGCTGGCCCCAACACCAACGACCACCACCCCTTCATTGCTATTAATTGGCAGTCGCCACATTCTTGAGAACCATTTCGAGAAATATCGCCCTCTTATCCAATCAACGCCGCGTGCTCTGTCTCTCATCCGACATCACTCACCTTGTACAGTAAAATTCATAATTTAATATAAAAAAAAATACAAGAAAGTATAAAAAATTCGATAATATAATTTAAACAAAACTGAGATAATGGTTAGTGCATTTACCAGTGAATCAAATTGGTGATTTAAAAAAAATATCAGTGTTAATCATATCTTTAATTTGCCATTGACTTAACAAGAACGTTTAAAAGTTTCGCTTTCTTCTGTGTGGAACTTTGGTGTAATACGATTTAAAACGAGTGCTTACTTGCATATCATCAGATCTCAACTGGAATATCGACGTTCCTGATTTTTAAGTAAATCGTGGGATTTTGAGGAGCTCAGTTCGATTGTGACAAAGGTGAGTCTCATCAAAAAAATTTTTTATAAAATTGGCGTTTAGTATATAGATAATAATTTTATACGCATTTACACTTAATTTAACTGTAAAAAGGGCGACCATTTGTTTCTTCTGCTGTATAATATAACATATTTGTTCTCATTACAAAGCCAGGATAACATACTCATGCTAGGAGGTTCAAGTACATTGAGCATATAGTAGGAACATCTTTATGTTAAAGAAAATGAATGAGAATGAGGTTAAATGCCGGTATTCGGAGCTGTTAAAATCTAGTTGATCTAAATCTAATATTTAGTTCTGTATGTCACAGTATGACAATATGAGTATCACAGTCAAATGTCGCAGTATAGGCAGTATAATAATATCGTTCTGCAGCACAAGAACCTGCACTCACTATACTTTCACTATAGGTTTATTAAACATGAGGAGCCTTAAGAATTACCAACAAAAAAAAAGAGCTAAAAGAGATATAATGTAATCCATTACTTTGGTACTATTGGCGTTTGAAAACGTTAAGAGCCCATTGGATTTAATAAACTCAAAGAAAGAACCATTTAGAATCGTTTGAATTATGTTGGTTCTAGTCAAGGTTATTAAATACATAAGGTATGCTCACTTGACTAGGCGGCGTTTCTTTGATCTCTGAAAATGACGTCATCGGTATTTTGTTTCAGACAGAAGCCAGTAGAGGCGTTAAAGGCCATTAGCTATCGTTAGTTTGTGGGGGATTCCACTTGGTGACTGCATTTTGTTGGCACTACTATATTTAATAAAATATGCTTTTTATATAGGTTATTACGGTTATTAAATCCCTTTAACAACAAATTTAAATTTTCAATATGTCAATAATTAATTTTTATGAACATAATAAATGTTAATTAGATTTTTCTTTGTTATTTTATTTTAATTGAATAATGAAGACATCTTTCTTCTAGAATCTATACCTTGCTTAGCTATAAATTTTTAAATCCCGCGTCAGTCAACAAACCAGTGTTTTGATACGATATATCATCATTATTCAATTCAAATAAAGTAATAAAGAAAAATCAAATTGATATTTATTATGTTCATAAAAATTAACTATTAACATTTAACATAATGAAACTTATTTTATTTTGTGAAAAGAAGCCCACCTTCTTTAACTAGATAAACCTAGGAAGAGTACAAATAAAAAGCAATATAAACAATATTGCTAAAATAAAATAAAGTATATAAAAAAAAGCTATTTAAAAAAAATTTTATTTTGAACTTTAACTGAGCAAAATGAAACGAAATGAAATTTCAAACTATAGAGCGTAATAAGAACCATGCGCAATAAGAACAATAGTAGCGATAAGAACCAATTATAGCAGACATCTAATGGCTTCTGTCAAAAACTGTATACCAATGACGTCAGAGCAAAGTGATAACGGTAATAACCTTGAAAGTTAGCACCCCTTGGGTTCTAGTTGCGGTAACAGTAGTATATTGTCTGATGTTGGTAGTTTGCTTTTCTCCTCAGAATAAATAAGAACATACGATAAATACATTGAGTGTCAACCCCTTGCTACAATATACTGTCAATCACACTAATAGGAATGATGCCAGTAATTAAAAATCACTGAAATTATGTATTTATTAATGAATCTTGAATTATGGAATACGATACAAGTATTTATTCTTTTATTTAAAACGATATTGATTATTATTTTGATAAAATAAAACTGCAAAATTTTAAAGCCCACCATGTTTTGTTAAACACCAATCAGAGCGAATGACGTCAATGTTGAATGCAGCGAATGTAGTAGCAGTTGAATGTTGATAAACAAGCCAAGCCGACGACTAGCAAACGACTAGTAACTGGTGTTTATGTTGCGTTATTCAACCAGCGTTCAAGTATGACGTCACCAGCGAAGCCATTACAGTAACAAGTTTTGGCACGAATTTAAAACCTAAAACTAAAATGCCATTTTTTCCTACTAAACCTTTATTAACTGAAAAAATATTTAATTCATTGTAAATAAAATATGTTTCTGAGCATTATTGGGTAGTTTTTAAAAATTCGTTATCATGACTATTGACTGCGCCACGGTGATTATTCTAGAACTAGTCAATTTCTTCATGGTAAGATCATTATTCTTCCATAGCAGATGTGAGTTCTTACAATCCATAGTTAGGCATATATGTTAAGATTCTTTTACTAAAGCGATTTTTTTGTTTTCGTAAAAATTCAGTTTACTGTCAGTTTCCAATATATTTTGTGAAAATAAAACGAAAAGTGAGAATACATTTTTTCAATAGATTGCTTAGTTTTTGATGTAGAAGGGATTTGAAGTGCGATCATTGACAAAGTTAGTTATTATAGAAAATTGACGGTTTTTGTTTGGGAGATATTTTATGATCTCAGTACGGCTTAGAAATTCTTTATGACACTCTAAGTGCATATAATATAACATTTAACAATTAACATTGCCAATTATCGTACTTAACATCACTTCTACTAGATAAGAACCTTTACAAATATGCCTAACATATAGGAATTCCAGCTAATATACTTTTTACTGAGAACAAGTTTAAGGAAGGCTATGTTCCACAACGCATTTAAAACGGTTACGCTCATTGTATTTTTTTGTCCATTCCATTAACTTTGAAACATTTGAGCGACGTTTATCACTCAGACTCATCTCTTAAAAAGGGTTTACGTGAACGTTAACAAAAATAATGACGTTATTGATGTTTTCCTCAACACAACGATCGGTGTTATCAAAAACGACTCCAAAGGAACGTCTATTAATGAGGAGGGTTAAACCAAAACTGGTCAACCCTTACTTTGAGAGTTTTCTCACCGCATTTTGAAAAAATTATATGTGATATTGTGAGATGCGGGGAGGGGTTGGGTCAAATCTTACCAGGGCTAGGGAGGTCAGAAAATCGCCAAAAACGCTTCAAGTTATTAATGGACCCAAACTGATTTTAACGTTGTTATCACGCTAGTAGAACGTAGCCGAAATACATAATAGAAAGAACACATGGTAGCCATTTTGACATCTTAACAAACTATTTATAAGTGTAAATAATTATCTACGCTAAAAGCCAATTTTACCATTTTCTTTTTTTGTTTTAAATTATTAGATGACATAGTTTTCGTTTGTTGTAGCTTTGGATAGCTGTGTGTTATTTGCAAGCCACCCAGATGAAGAAGTCGCAATAAGGAGATCAAGTCAATACGCTCAATTTTGAACACAATATTTCCAAATTGAATCGATTTAAAACAAGCATATCTTGAATTGGTTAAAATACATATCTAATAGAAAGCTCGTTTTTTTTTATATGAAAAAAAAAATGTTTTTGAAATATTTTTCTTTGTGCCAAAAGTTTCATATCATTACAATTGTGTTTGGAATTGAGTTATTTGAAAAGTTAGAAATTGTTCTATGCAAGAAAAAGAACATGTAAATTAAGTTCAAGAAGCCGATAGGTAAATGGCTGATCGCAATTAGATTATTGAAAAAAAAATAATAAAATGTTTAATCCACACTGATCATTTCTCCTTTTTCGCCATTCGATATATTATGTATATTTAATTTGTCAGCCAGTGGACATTTTTTCGTCACAAATTTTAAATTTGAAAAACCACATACACACTTTAATAATTAAAATAATAAATATATAAATATATATTTTTTGACTGTGATTGTTTTATATTTGAAACTGAAAAATGAGTAATATAATTTTTTTGAAAAAAGCAAATGCTCGCGCTCATTCCTTGACAGCGTTGTTTCGATCGCTGCACTTAATTTGTTTAGACAAGAAACAAGAAGAAATGTAGTAATGAATCATAATGTTATTACTTTATTAATATATTATTAAAACGAGAATGAAAATTATTATTTAAATAGACGTAATTGTTAATTATTAGTGTGTAGTCGAGAATGAATTTTGTTTTTGTCTTCTCCGTCTCGCTAAATATTATAAAATAAAGGGTAAACGGCTAGATAAGCATACAAAACGTTTGCAACGGTTGAAAAAAAATCGGGATGCTCAATTGCATACTTTTAATCTTGTTCATATGGGGCAAGTAATTTAGTAATTAAAAGTGTCCGAAAAAAAAAAACAGTTTCGTCAAGAAGTTGAGTTATTCACTAAATTTCTTGATTAAATACTTAACTCAATTTACTCTATTTGCTCCGCAAACTAGTGTAAAAATGCCATAAAGTCTATATTACATCAGCTGAGTATTAGATCGAGCACTCGGAAAGTATAATTAGGATAATCAGTACTCACCCCATTGAAAACCCTTCTATATACTAAATCGAGGCAAGTAACTCGGCTCAGCAGCTCGACTGGTGTAATCCGGCCTTATTGTACAAATATTTTTTGACGAGTTACTATCAAAGCAGTTACTAAATTATTTGCCAAGTGGTGGACAAGGCTTTAGATGTTTGGCTAAGTAAGCTTTGATTAAAAAATCACAGTCTTATTCTTTATTAAGTGTGAACTGTTAAAAGTTTTTAATCTGATTTTATAATTACATTTTACTGGTAGATCTATGAAGATTTTTAAAAATCGTTGTGGACAACTTTTGCTTGCTTCATCGCCTGTACCCTTTGCATGTCCATGATTCTGTTTTCGTGTCCGTCTTGCTAAAGCCGCCCACAAATGTTGAACAGAAGCAAACGAAATTTTTGAAGAAAAATAAAATAATTTTACCAACAGCGCGCGATCATTTTTTCGATCTTGTTATGTATGTATAAATGTCCGCCAGTCCAAGTGTAAAAAGGTTCCCCCCAAAATTAACCGCCCCAGATTCTTTTTAATAAAAATAAAATTGATAATAAAACGAAAAACTCCTTCCAAACAATTGACGACCTGGCCGCCTGTCCCAATATAAACTGAAGCCAACTTTTACTATGTACATTATATAAAAACAAAAAATATATTTTAAAAATGAGATTTAAACTAAAAAAAAATCCTTAAAAACGCAAAATATAAATTTAAAAAAAAATCAAAAAATAAATTATTACAATATTCACTAAAAATAATTTTTGTTATCATCAAATCTTATTAATTGCCTTTTATTATATTAATTATTCATTATCATTTTATAATACGATAGATGTTGCTTCTTTTTTTCTATTTCTCTCATTCGTTTCTTTAAGTCTTGCTTTTTTATTTTTTGAAAGTTTTTAAAGAGAGAAAAATCCAAAAAAAAATTATTATTTATGTATTTAAATTAACCGTTGATTCTATAATATATGAATAGTTCCAAGGGGTTGTGTAATTGTTTTTATACGTATAATAAACTTTTTTTAAATAATCCACTTAAACCCCCATAGAAAAAATATTTGTTCTTAACATTGAAATCAGATCGAAGAATATTTTGTTTGATTTTTGTAAATTTTTATCTGAAAGTTTATATGTTTATTTCAATTTTCAAGTTGATAAAAGAAAAGAGAATTTCTCAAAAGGATATTTTGGAAAAACATGTTTTCAAAATTTAAATAGATAACTTGGTATTCACGTGAGCCCATAGTATATTAATATTTGAATAAAGGTTTACTTTATTATTTTTTTTTTTTTTAGTTTTTACATAACAAACAGTGTATTGTAAAAGTCAGTTTTATCAATTTATTCAACATTTTGCCTAATGAAGTTAATCAATGTGTGCACTGAATGGCACATATATTACCTTTATCCTAATGCACTCTGTTTTTTACTAATTGATTAGTCTTGGAATATATTTTTTTTCAATAACATTGTCTCTTAAGACAACATAACAGACTGAAGTTGAAAAAAAAAACGAGAATTGATGCTGATTTTCTCGATAAACTTGGTGATAAATTATTGTTAGATATTTTTGCGCAGTTTAAACTAAGAAAATCATTCAAAGATTGTTTATAAAAAAGGAACTTATAGATTGGTAAAAAAAAGTGCAGTGCGTCCATAACAACGATTTCGACTTCATTAGTGTGTTAAATTTGAAAAATGAAAATCATACTATGCATAATCCTGATTTTTAAATGTTCTCATTTTCACTTATCAATTTTAACAAAAACCTCAAACTAACATAATGTTAGTTGTAAAAATGTTATTTCCCTTTTAAGATTAAATCTCACAACCAATTTGTACAATTTGGTTGTGTCGAACATTGTTCGATCGTTTAATTAATTCCCCAAATCGATTATAAATTGTAAGAATTTAAAAAAAAACATTTTTAGTTTTTGATGTCGAAATTATGCCAAAATTTCAACTAAAAGGTAACAGTTATAACAATTACAACTTTTAGATAACATTCAGATATCTTTAAAGCGTATCTATTGGATGAGATCTCTCTCATCAAAACATATCGCACTCCAATGTAATAAGGACATAAGTGTAAATTTGTAAAATGTTGGGATAGCATCTTTAAAGTTTGTTAATACCGGTAATTTTATAACATTATACTGAATCTTGCAGTAAACTTTTGAAAAATTTTCGAAAATTATGATTTTGTGATATCAGATACTGTGTATACCATAACATAAAAATCTCATTTGCAAAGAAAAATGGCACTTACGTCGTTAATACACGGAAGATGTGATTGGTAAAAATTACCAATACCGATATATTTTATCTAAAAAAATAATCTTTTAAAGTTCAGATGTCTTTTATGTTGTGTGAGATTACTCTCATCGAAACATACGTGAAATGTACCAATTTCCTTATCTAAAATAAAATAAATTATTTAGATATCCCAATGTTAAAATTTTTTTCAATTTAAAAGGCTCTGAATGGTATCAATTTTACCTTTTTTTAAATAATTCTCTTGACTTGAAACTTGAAAATCTTTTGATTTACACTAAAACATTTATGAATTCCGATGCGAAAAATCTTTGAATTTGTGTACTTATTTAATTTGATTTTAAGACGATCTGATTCAAAAAAAAATTGGGGGGCGTTTTTCTTATAAACTTATCGCAAATATGATTTGTGTGACGCATGGATTTGTGGAGTAAAAAATGTTTTTGATTGGTTAAAAATATTTTTTTTTAATGTTTAAAAGACCTTATTTTATTTATCGTTAATTAAGAGATATATTTGTTATGTTTGCGCTTCTACCCTCCCCCCTGTCATATGATCCCAGAACATGAAATTCCCAGTGTACACTGTGCAGCTCAGCCGCCACGTATCCGCACATGGATAATATCCAAGCTACGTGCATTGCAAAACTTTTTTTTGGTAAACTTTTCGTGATATCAGACAATCTCTTGAAAATTCCTAGGAATAAAAATGTACTTAAATCATTCATTTTTGTCCCCCTCATTTTTTTCACTTAATTGTTTCCAGTCGTTGTTTTCGTGCCAAATTACTTGAAGAACGTGCGTAGCTTTTCAACTTCTCTCTTACTTGTATCACTTAGCATTGTCTTTTCTTTTTCTTTTCAAAAAAAATCATACAAAAAAATATCAAAAAAGCCAAAATATCTTAAAGAAATTTCGCCTTTCTCGCCCTTTTTTATTTTGTATAAAATTGTTTGGATATTTTAGTCAAATTTTTTTATGTATATAATTAAATATTATAATTAATACTTGCCAATACTCCAACGAAGCTCAAGGGATAAACAAAAAACACTAAGAAAATAAAAAGGAAAGAAAGTGGAAATATAAAAGATGAAGAAAAAAATATGTTAATATTATTATATAAATTAAATATTTGTATTTGTAAATAATCTAGATAAGGCTCTGTACAAATATGTATAGCATTATTAAAGTTATCAAAATATTAATAATGGAAAAATGGACACAGACAGTCCCACAGTGTACCACTATTAAGTTATTAATAATTTTTTTAAAATATTTTCGTTTAAAATATTATTCGTTATTATTGTGTCAAAAAGTGCCACTCACAGCAAACATAATATAAAAACTAAAAAAAAATCAATAAAATCCTTATTATTCTATTTAAAAAAAATGTATTATAAGATTTTGAAAATTTGTGTAAACGCATTCCCAAGTGGCTCCGGTTAATCAAGTGAGGCTTACTTTGAGAAAATTTGGCAATTATTTATATTTATATTATATTATATATTATTATTGATTATTATTATTACTATTATTATTATTATATGTTTAAGTAAATGCCAATGTCTTTTAAATAAAAGATAAAAAAAAATAGTAATTGTAAAAACTTTCTACTAATCATGAAAGTTTCACCGACAAGGACAATTATTTTAGTGTTTGTTTATTGAAAGAAAATGAAATAAATGTTCAATTGAATTATTTCTATATTCTTATTTTTCTTATAACAAGGATTGGCAACCTTTTTATTCCCAAACAATTTAGTGCAATTTTAATATATTTTAGGGTATCAGTATCAGCGGTGGTTCTACTATGGAGACAAGGGGGCATTACCACCTAAACAGAGCAATTTTGAAGGTTTCATTACTTGACTTTATTATCAAACTACTTGAGTTCAACTTGACTTGCAATCAAGTTATTAGTCAAAAAATGAAATTCAATAATCAAGTCAAGGCAAACACAATGACTTCTCAAGTCTTTTCATTAACAAGTCAAAATTTGAAGTACAATTCACTTCAAAATTGTCCATCTACTTAACTTGATAATTGATAAATCCCTAGTAATGCTTATTGATAACCAATTTCAATATTTGTATTTCAATTGTAGAAAATTTAAATACAAAAAAATGTTGATTAAACAATTTAAAATGTATTATTATAACCCTCAAACTGCGATGGAAAAATTTGCCTCTTCAAAAGTTTTCATTACGTACTGCCACTGCTTTCTATAGCTTTGTTCTTGGAATAGTTATAGATTGGTTCAGAACTGAACATTCATATTTTGGATACCTAGTAAGATCCAATTCTGAATCAATTCGTGAGTACTAGAAGAACAAAACTCATTTTTTTTTAGATTCAGCTACTATTGTTGCCGATCCTTGAACAATAAAAAGCCATACACAGGAAATAATCAAGTTTCATAATATACAAAATTTCAACGATAAACATAGACAAAGTCGTGGCGTGCAATTAAATGCATTTCTAACGCAATAATCTGCATTTGTAAAAACCCATTGATTTCCTTTGTATCGAGGCCAGTCTGTAACAGTTTTGTCTATTTTTATCATTGACGCTAGAAAAAAATACAATTATTGTTTAATTTAGAAAAATTTGTACATAAACTTTCTTTTTGATCAATTTATGACTCGTCTCTCTAACATTCCTTTTGTATACAAGTTTTGTTAAAACGTTCATCAAATGATATTTTTCAAGTTTCCTGTATTTGTTACCGAATGAAATTCAAAGAAAAGTTTTTGTCAATTTTCTTGACGATTAAACACTTGATCGCGTCTCGTACAAAATGTTGATTTGTCACTAAGAAAAAAAAAATCATTACAGAGCCAAGTGCACTGATTTTTCTACTGGGACAATCGTAACGATTTTCTCAAATAATTTTGGCGTAATCTATTTTGATTTTTTTTTTTTGTTCAAACTAACAAAACTACGAGAGTGCCACTTGGGATTTATTTTGTGCCTGAAACATTTAATTACGCGCATTATTTGTTTAAGTGATAAGCAAATGAATGTTATTAAACATAATTAGTATTAATTTATAGAAAGGAAAATACTACACTGAATTTAAAGCTGCTGGTATGTTATAATATATATTTAAACCAGAAAAATTAAAATGAGTACAATATGGGACTCGTAAAAAATGTTATATTGAAAAAGGACAAAAATAAAATCATATACTTATATGCATGCAGCAAGTTGCCTTTTTTATTTAAATATAATATGTTTCTACAAAAATTTAATTTTTTTATTCGAATATATTTGAATAAAGCGCTTCTCATTTAGTAGACAGCACAACAATGCGGTAGTAAGTAGTATACGATCATATACGACGTTATTCCATTCTAGAGGTCGTTTTAATATCTAAAATGGCTGACGAAGTAAAGTTTGACATTTCATATTTGTAAATAATTTAAACTGTCAAGAAAAATTCTAAATAAAATACTTTCATTTTAATATTAATTATTACAAATAAAATGACAAGTACTGAGGTATTGAACTATGAAAAAATGAACAATATTGTTTTATTTATTTAAACAAATTATATTTCCACTTCCCGTTAACACATTCATCATTCATTTTTTACAGGAAAATGCTCAAGACCCTCAAGACTTTAAAGATAAAGGAAATAATTGTGTGAAAAACGGCCAATATGCTGAGGCTATTTTACATTATACGCATGCAATCAAATTGGATCCGAAAAACTATTCGTTGTTCAGCAACCGCTCGTTTGCCTTCTTAAAACTAAATCAGTTATATTTGGCACTGGAAGATGCAGATCAGACGATTGTTTTGAAAAATGACTGGGCCAAGGCTAGTACCATCATTTATTTAACAATAAAATCATTCATCTATCAAGTCCCCTCTTATAGGGCTACTTTCGAAAGGCTGAAATTTACCTAGCGGCATTCCAATATTCAGACGCTTTGATTTACTATAGAAAAGCGTTGCAGTTACAACCAAACGATGATTATATTGTGCAATCAATCAAGAAAACTCATCAATTACTAGTCAAAGAAAATCGAGGTAGTTGATTCAATAAAGTGCTGCGATTATGAAGTAATTATTTCAATTTACAGCTGAACAACAAACACCATGGTTAGGGGCTGGAATCGGTTTAATTGTTGGTGTGATGATTGTTTTAGCTGATGTTCTTCTAATCCAAAAACCCACGTTAAGTGTAAGAATTTCTCTTTGAAGTAGCAATTCGTTTTATTAAAATAAAACTTTAAATTTTAAGAATCCAATTTTGATGGTTCTATTGACGGTGGCTGTTGCAATGATTGGATTTGGCATTGCAAAAGTAGTCAGATATTTAAAAAAAAGTCAAAGGGATGGGCTACTGGAGGCGCCTTTAGATCTCTTAAAAGGTTTGTATTTATTATCACTAATTAAATTAAGGAGTTTACACAGGTTTCAAGCAATTAACAATAAATAAAAACATCTTTTACCTATTATTAATTTAGTAAATACTTTATTAATATTTTAAACATTCTACTAGAGAGCAACATTTTAAGATAATGTTTTCTTAAAATTATCTTTGAAAAGTTTTAAAAATTTTACATTGAAACCTTGTTTTTGAAATAACCTTTATGCTTTTATACATATAACAAATTTTGATCAATGAACCGTTTAGACTTTAGTTGAATGATACTCGGTTAGTGTATCAAGGGCGCAACCGTTTTATGCTGATTTAGGTTTGAATTTCTAATGAATCTATCAAGTGTTGACATTTGTTGGATACTCTTTTCTAGTGTGGATGGTAGAATTATTATTTTCTTTTGGTGTTTTAAGTCGCTTTAACAGCTATGGTCATATCACGACTATCTAAACACAGAAAATTTCTGTTGGTCAATTGTAATCTTAGTTCTAGGATTCAATGGGAATCGAACCCGGGCCACTTGACGCATGAAGTGGAGAGAACTACTCCTCTAGCCACTGCGCCAATAGGTGGCGGTACAATTATTTATTGCCTGATTTTGTCACTTGTATTTCCTCCGTTGAACTGGACAAAGGAGTGAACGCTATATCTACACCAATTATGATCTTATAAATAAGTTGCAATAGTTCCTAAACTTTTTTGATTTTCGGTGCCTTTGATTAAAAGAAATTATTTATACTTTATAGCATCCCAAATGAAAACTTTGAACTTTTTTATAGTGAACGAATTACATATCAAATGAAAGGTTATTTTATTCCCAATCTAACCGTATTTAGAACCATTATAGACCAGGGTAGATAATTTTTGAGCAAAAAAATTAATTAAAGTAGGATGAAACTCATTGGAAAAGGAAGGAAATATAACAAAAATGAAAGGAAAAATAAATTACGGTCGATCTGAGGGGAGCAAGTGGAAAAGAGGGGAGGGGTTAAGTTAGAAACGGTTTATCTCGATTTTAAGTTAAATGACAAAGTTGTAGATAATAAGTAGATCTACACTTTTTGTGCTAACACATTTGTCACATAACCTCAAAATTTATGTGATAAATTCCAATAACCAAGATTTTAGTTTTTTATTTTTATCTCTTACAAAAAAAAATTTACACGAAATTTGGTGGAAACTTACCTTTTAATGTCCCCAACACACTGTGTTTTTTCTTATTTAAAATATTAATTTTTTCACCCTATAATGACTTATTATCAAAAAAGCACCATAATTTTTCAATCAAAAATTCTCACGTCAAAACATCTGATTTTTTTAAAAAGTCGGTGAGCTTTTTGTTTGTTGAAACCTCTACTTTCCGATGGTGCAAAAATATATACATTACAATGTTAAATGTTCTCAGAAAATGCAATAATGAAATTGTAAGTTTTAATAAATTGTTCAAAATTGTGTTATGTTAAATTGTATTATATACAATTTTGAACAACTTATACACCCCCCCTCTTTTCCACGTCCCCCCTCAGATCGACTGTAATTTATTTTTCCTTTCATTTTTGTTATATTCTCTTCCTTTTCCAATGGATTTCATCCTACTTTAATTTATTTTTTTGCTCAAAAATTTTCTACCTTGGTCTATATAATGGGTCTAATTACGGTTGGATTGGGAATAAAATAACCTTTCATTTGATATGTAATTCGATTAAATAACTAATGATGGTATATTAATACTACTTATTTATCGGTTTGTACTTGGCAACTCCATAGTTGCGTAAAGGAGAAAGTAGGCAATTTTTATTTTTGCAAACACTTGGGGCACCTTCTCTCAGCTGAAGCTTGCCTATCATAAATAACTAATCGGAGAAGTTGATTTGAAAAGTTTAACTGAACATTTCAGTGTTTTACACCACCGGCACGTGATTTAGCGAGGCAACCTGTTTGAGATGTATCAAGGAATACATTATCTACCCTATTTTTCTTTTTTTTTTTGGTCTATTTAAGGTCGCATCAACTACTATGGTCATTAACGACTGTCGAATCTGAAAACCCATGAATAACATTTAGGGCTTTCATTAGGAGTTTAACCCAGGACCACTGGCGTATAAGGCAACTATGTAGTCAACCACGACACCAAGTGACCTCTTGTAGAATGCAGAACTCAAATAGCTTAAAAATCAAGTCAAGTTCCTATTCTATGAATGAGATTTTTCTTATTTTATGTTTGTTTACTTCCTTATCATTAAATGTCAGATGAGGGTATATATTTCTTATATCGGATCTTAGACTATTATGGGGATATTTAAGCGTAAATATAATCTCTACAATCATCCAAAGTGAAAAGTAGATTTTCGTGGAGGATACTTATTAAAAATATCTGCTGCGAGGCGTCACAGTACTTTTATTTATGAAACTCGCTGTTGGTTAAAAGAAATATAAGCACTTAATAACAATGCACATAAACAGAATTACTATATTCATACCAGAGGCGTGCGGTCCATACATGCTGTAGATGCGCCGCATACCTTGAGATTGAGACAATTTAAAATAAAAAATTTTTATGATTTATTCATTTTTTATTTTACGTAATTGCATGTATTGTAAAATTATTTAAAAATATCAAATACTAAATATTGTTATCATTTCATTTTTTAATTTAGGAAATTATGAAACGTATCACCCATAAAGTTGGTATAGAATACCACATCAAATGAACGGCAAAAGCCGAATTAATGCGTAGCGACCAGCCCCCTGTCACTTAGATACGAGAAAGGCTAAAAAAACGTGACCGATTTCTACGGAAATCGGTGTTGTTATAAGAGTCATACGTCTCAAACAGCCCCCTACCACTTAAACTTATCAGAGTTATTATAATTATTATATAAAAATACTTATCATAATTATTCTCATATAATAACAATAATAATGAAAACATTTAAAAAAGTTTCATTTTAATAACTTGCCTGACGTTTAAAAAAAATTATTTCTAACCTCCGACTTCCGTAAAAGTCTTCGGTCTTCGTCAGTCTTTGTGGTCTTCGTTCAACTCGTTAGCAACTAAATCGCAACTAGTGACTGAAAATTCAGTAAAAATGGTCACATTTTTGTAACACGGAGTTGTAGGGGGCTGGTAGCGACCGTCGCATGCGATTACTTGGCTAGAATTGGTCGCGCATGCGCACTAGTACGATCAAGTCCTATCTCGGCGTTTCACATTGGCGGTTGACGTATATAAATGCGTTTGACGTTTTGAATCTCACAATGAATTTCCTAATTGTTACTCATTGTTACTGATACTGTTCGTGACTTATTTTGATTTATTTACCCAGAGGCCATACAAATAACCTTGCATACAAATGTCCTTTTCTTTAGGATACGAACTATTTTCGTGGTTTTTAAATACATTATATGGTGCGGTTATTGATGATTTTTGTAAGAAGGAGTGTTGAATAAGGCTAATTTTTAAAAATAAATACATAATATAATACCATGTTTACCAAATAAAAAAAAATAATTTTGGTTTTTAATACCCCCCCCCCCCCTTCTGACCGCATGCCCTGTTTCAAAAGTTACCGCACGCCACTGATGCATACTTATATATGTATGTATAAATTCCCAAGCTTCACCCTAGAACCGTCCTTATTCGAATTTTCCCAGGAAAAAGTTTCAAATAAAAATTTTAGACATCAATGAGTCTAAGAACTATAGAAAGTTTTTAAAAAATCGTTGGAGCCGTTTTCGAAAAACCTTGAAAAATCTCAAAAACTCCAAGAATAAAGTAGAGCTTTTGGTTAACCGATTTCAACCAAAAGTTTCGCGGCACAACTAGATATAATATGCAGGCTAAATTCCAAGTTTGGTAAAATTCGGATAAACTTAAATTACTATATAATAACCTGTAACTCAAAACATGTATTTGCGGTGAAAGCTCGAATTCGAAAATTCGACCCGATTACAATACTTCCTTTACTATATAGTAGTAAAAGAAAGAAAAAATATATGCAATGGAAGAAAAGCTTAAGAAGAGAATTTTTTGGTAAAAAAATAATTATTTTCATGATTTATTATGCATGTTTAAAATAAAAATTCAATGTTAGTAACTGCATATACAGGTTTCTCTCCTATAACACGGTAGATAGATTCCTGAAAAATGCCGCGTTGTAGGAAATCGTGCCATATGAGACTAGAAGCTAGTACAAAATATCTGCTGCGAGGCGTCACAGTATTTTCTTTTACTTTTATTTTTGAAACTAGCTGTTGGCTAAAAGAAATGTAAGCACTTAATAACTATTTACATATAAACAGAACTATATACACACAGCCTGTATATGTATAATAGGAATATACGAATTCCCAACCTTCACCTCAGAGCCGTCCTTATTCGAATTTTCTCAGGAAAAAGTTTCAAATAAAAGTTGTAGCCACTAATGAGTCTAAGAACTATAGTAAGTTTAAAGAAAATTGTTGGAGCCGTTCTCAAAAAAATTTGAAAAAGCTCGAAAACTCCTAGAATAAAGTGGAGCTTTTGGTTAACCGATTTCTACCAAAAGCTTCGCGGCCCAACTAGGTATAATATGAAAGCAAAATTCCAAGTTTGGTGTAATTCGGATAAAGCTTTCGATACAATATGGCTGTCTCACACACACACACACAGACATGTTTTTAAAAACCATATTTTTGGACTCATGGAACCTCAAAACATGTTTTTGCGGCGAAAGCTCGAATTCGAAAATTCGACCCGATTACAATACTTCCTTTAAGTACGATATAGTAGTAAATGAAAGTAAAGGGGGGGGGTATAGTTCAAACCTAAATTAAAAATGTCATACTGTTCATAGTGATGAGGGCTAATATTTCAATTTTCCAAAAATTAGTTTTCACAATTCTTAATAAATAACTACCGTGTAATTTTTATTTCGTGTTAGAATGAAACCGTGTTGTAAGGTATCGTGTTATAGGAGGGAAACCTGTATTTGAAAAATAGGGTTTCATATAGGCACTACCTATTTTTTTTGAGTCATAGGGACGATCTTGGAAAAATTCATAACTTTTTAAAGCTATTTGAATCAGACAGATTCCCGTACTTTAAAAATCTTTCCCAAAGTTATTTTCTCTAGAGCAGTAGTTTACAAACTTATTTTGCTAACCGCCTCTTAAAGCAGTAGTTGGCCGCCCGGGGAGAGTACGGTTTATTGTTTGATTTGATTTTTTTATTAATTGACGCCAGTTTTTGATAAAACAAGCAAAAAAAAAACGAAAATTTGTGCCGGCCGCCTTTTAAATTTCTTGGACTTTCAAATTTGACTTAAATGTTGAGGCTACCCCTCGAATTGTTTCAGTGCTTCCAGGGGGGCGGTAATGTCTACTTTAGGAATCGCTGTTTTAGACTTTGACTCCAATTGACTTGAACCCAGTAGAAAAGCGTATGGGAGTCAAAGGGGGCCCTGTTCTGAACGGAAATATAGGGGCAATAAAAAGTGTTTAAGTTAGCTCACTCTGTCTGCAATATCAGTCAATGAGCGATAAAAACGAGAAAAAAAAAGTTTTATCTAAGGTTTTATTTTGAAGTCTCTCTTTGAAATAACGACAAAGTATTCTACGTTATTTACTCAATTTTATGCTAACAAAAATAGGGGACGACAAATTATTGGTTTGCACTGGATAGTGCAATACCCTGTTACGCCACTGCAACTACTTGAAACCTTAGGAAAATATTCTTCAAGTTGAGTGAAATATGGATTTTATACATTTTTTGACTTCTTAAAAAAAGTTTATATGAAAATATATTTAGTTAACTTAAAATAATTTAGAATTTCAAATTATGATGTAGTTATAGTTTTGTTGGAAAATCACAAATAATTTAGTATAAACCCTCTGAATCGAGACAATCTCGAGTCGATTTTTTTTTAATTTTGATGTGATTATTTTCTACAATTATAATTTAATTAATCTTATAAAAGCTATTAAACATTAATTGCTTTAGGGTGATATCGATTTGCATACTAAATCAATTAAACCTTGCATTAGCTTCAAGAAATAAAGGAAAGAACCAAACAATTTTTTTTCCAAATACTAAATTTTGTTTAATTCATTTGATGCTTTTTTACAGATCAAATGAATGACGGTGGCGTGGATAAAGAATCTGAGACCAAATCCGAAAGAAACGTTCGATGTACAAAATCTCAAGCTCGACAAAGATTCAAAAAAGGTCGACTCTAAAGAAAATTCTAATCTATAAGTCATTATTTGTTAAAAGAAAGAAAAAAAAAACATTTTCTATACTGCATTAAATGTAGCAACTTTTATTATCTATTGAATTGTTTTGAAATAAAAAAAATGTGATTGAAATTTGTCAGTATGAATAAAAGTGATGTAATTTTTAACACGTATTAAATTGGATGTGACGGAGTTAAGTTATTTAATTACTGGTTTATTGTTTTATTGAGATAAAAATTGTGGGGAATAAGGAAAGGTGTTTGAAGTAGCCGTGGTGGGTAAGGCAATGGACGTTAGATGGGAGAGGCTAACGGTTTGTGTAAATTTTTTTTTTTTTTATTTCGAGATTATTTAGTTTAGTTTGATTTGAGAGAAAATTTGATGTACATCCTTCTCGTGTGACTGACAGGAGACGACTGCGTGTGACGAAAAGTTAAAATCAACGGGAAGGGGTCGACGATTGCATTTGCTTTATGTTGGTGAAGAGAGCCGAGCGGAGCCGAAGCGGGTCGCCTCCCGCTCGGATCCATCATGTATATGTATGCGCGCTCGCTTTCCTCAGCAAACATTTTCCTAGAGGACAGGAACAATGTAAGGAACGGTCCCGTATTTGTTTTTTGTACAAAGTGTGCAGCGGGTAGATCATAGTTAGAGTATGGAGCAGGCAAAATTTCCACCATCCAGATTGTTTCAGACGTCCGTTGTTGAAAATAAAGACGATTTAGATGAGGTAAAACGATAAAATTGACATTATTTGATGTGATGAGCCCCATTGGCAGCCATTGTGAATGCAATGGTTTTACTGCTCGCCACCAGGTGTGGCACTTCCCTCATGTGTTGCAAAGCGCGTGATTTAAAAATTCCCAGCAATTTTCTTGATATCCACTTTTGTTTTTCAGAGATTTGAACGATGTTATAACACGTTGCAAAATTTGACGAAAGATTTGAGTGAGAAAGAGGCGCACGATGTTCTCAACAATGCCGTATGCAAGGAGAAGAGCCACGAGGAAATATCGTTGGGTTTACTTGTTGTGATATTAACGGAACCAAAGAATGCAGCTAAGAGCTATCGGGATTTAACATTGATCACTAGAGATGGACTTGGTTTGGTCGTTACGAATTTATCGCAACTTATTCTTGAGCGGTATTTACGCTTTCATGATACAGTGCGGGCGCAGGTTTTGTGGCTCGTGCGTGAAATGATACGAAATGCAGTCGCTAACGTCGATAATTTATGCTGGAACTTGATGCGACATGCGGCTGGTGGCGATATATCACCCCGGAACATTTATCTGATCGACAAGTTGCTTGACATCTATCAAGAACATCGAGCCTGGCTCGACAAATTTCCCGTACTTATCGCTTCTGTTGTTTACACATACTTAAGGTTAATCGAGGACCATAGTGCAGCTACTTTAAGCAATTTACGACAAAAAGAGACCAATTTTCTGGTTACGCTTATTCGAGAACGTTTCTCCGACTGTCTAGTCTTGGGACGGGACTTTGTGCGCTTATTACAAAACGTGGCACGCTTGCCCGAATTCGAACTTTTATGGCGAGACATTTTAACATCCCCCAAATCGTTGTGTCCAAGTTTTAGTGGTGTTTTAAAATTGCTGCAAACAAGGACGTCCCGACGATTTTTACAGTCGCGTCTCACGCCCGATATGGAACGAAAATTAGTGTTTTTAACGTCACAAGTGCGTTTTGGACATCATAAACGTTATCAGGACTGGTTTCAACGGCAGTATTTGTCAACGCCCGAGTCTCAAACGCTTCGGTGCGACATGATTCGGTTCATCGTTGGCGTCATCCATCCAACCAACGAACTTCTTTGTTCCGACATCATTCCACGCTGGGCCGTCATCGGATGGCTATTGACCACGTGTACGTCCACCGTCGCCTCCTCGAACACCAAACTCGCCTTGTTCTACGACTGGCTCTTCTTCGAAGCCGACAAAGACAATATTATGAACATCGAGCCCGCCATTCTCGTGATGCACCACTCAATGCGATCTCATCCAGCCGTCACGGCCACCCTCCTCGACTTTCTCTGTCGAATCATCCCGAATTTCTGTCCCGCATTCAGCGATAAAGTACGTGCTGGAATCTATTCATCCCTCCGACAAATCTTAGAAAAACGAGTCTTACCCCAATTATCACCACTTTTTGACAACCCCAAACTCGATCGAGATCTTCGAGCATTAGTTCGTGAAACATTTCGGGAATTCTGTGTTTCGAATATGGCTGATTCCTCATCGATGCGAATCGAGGATAGCATGCACCAGAACGCAAAGATGGTTGAAGATATGCAAGAAAACGAATTACAAAATCATATTAATAATCACAAAGCTGGACTGGAGACAGATCCTGCGTTTAGTGATGAAGAGGAAGAGCCACCGTTGGTTATTAACACCACCGAGGATGATACTGACGATGATGATATACCATTAGCTCGAGTCCGGTTAAAGGAAAAGGCGACACCGTCTGAATGTGAAATCTCAAATTTAATCGAAGAAGAAATTCGGAAGGCTATGGCAAAGTTGCAACATGAAACCGACAATGAAGTGCGATGCCAGGCGATTGAAACCATCGTGCAACAAGTGATCGATCAGGATTTCGAGTCCGAAGTGCTCACGGCTTTATCGAATGGTTTGTGTTGCTTGTTACGGGAGGAACTTAATACGAACATTTTCCCAGCGGAAGTGAACGACGAGGCGTTAATGGATAGTATAGGAACGCCGCTTTTTGTCATGTTTCGAAATTTGTATCAAATGTGTCGGGAAGAAGACCAGCGGCGACAGCCCCTCGTCACCGTTCTCGCCGAAATGTATTTATTGCAAAGTAAACTTGGGTATTTGTTATTATATTTTTTAAAGGTATGGACGGACGAGGAGGTGAAGCGCCAGGGCGAGCAGCCCAAGTTGAACGCGATCAAAGCCGGTGTGTACAAAGACTTTTGTCAGGGTGCCGAGATTAAGCTGGACGCCTGTTTGCTCAATGACTTAGAACTGTGTTCAAATGACAATTGTAATTTATTGTTGTATATTGTGCCTGACGTCTATCGCGATTTCAAACAACAAACTATGAATAATATCAGTATATTGAACGTGGTCGTTTCGGTGGTCGACGCCAGCCAATTACAAGACCTGATCTGTCACATTTTACAGGGGAAACTGGTCATGTTTAAGAATGAGTCGATCTTAACCGTGCTGGAAGCAACGCTCGAATGGGAGACCTTCGAGCAGTACTGCGTCTGGCAACTAATCTCGGCCCATGACATACCCATCGATCAGCTACTACCGCTAATGCCTAAACTAGAGTTTAAAAAACACGCCGAGGCCGTCACCTCGTTAATGTTAATGTTAAAAAACGAAAAACCAAACGCGGATTTGATAAAAACTTTGTTCTCGCGCGATGTCAAAGACAACTGTGATGTGTTAGTGCTGTCCACGCTCAAGTTTTGGAGTCAGGAGCACACCGATACGCTAGGCGAACTAATTTCGAGCTTATTGAGCACCCGGTATCCGGCCACTTCGCCGAACAAGAGAAAACGAGCCGTTTCTAAGAAGGAAACGGTTAACACGAACAATCAAATCAACGCCGGCCTGCCCTCGGCCGAACAGGTTCTCAATCATCTCGACCAGCTTCGGAGGTGTTGCAGTGGTCTCGTGCTGTACAGTCTGGAGAATATGCAGCGGGCTCTGTTGCAGGCACAGAGCTACTGCACCGACTCGCAAAAGAAACAGTTCGGGGATTTATTCGCGTTGGCGGAAGAAGAGGAGGTGCTTCCGTCGAGTAAACCTCGATCGTCTCGCGGGAGGAAAGCGGCACCACGACCTGTCGTCGTGAAAAGACCACCAGCTAGGGACGTCTCGGATTCCTCAGAAAATTCAAGCGAGGTAATTATCTAATTTAAAATATTTTTTTGAGTCCAAAATAGGTTATCTTGGCGTTTAAAGTTGGTTCTTATTTACACTTAGGGACCATCCATAAATTACGTCACACAAATTTCATGATTTTTGACCCCCTCCCCTGTCCTTGTCACAGCTGGTCACACTTGTGAGACCCACCCCTCCTTAATGTGACGTTACATATTTTACTATTTTAGATCTACAAAAAATTATTGAATTAAAACAGCAGTTCCAAAATTTATATCAACTTAAATGGTTTTTTAATAAAATTAACATCGAATCAAACATTTCAATAGAAAAACAAAAAAAAAAATAACGAATAATTTTATTAATTAATGATCAAACTTTTTAATCATCTTAAAAGTCAATGATCAAGCGAAATAAAAACAATTTCACCGCTAGGCATGGTGCAGCATTTAGCGGCATTTATCAAAGATCACTATCACTACACCGAGAAAAAAATTATCTTCGGACAATTAAATCTAAAAATCTAAATATCAAATATTTGATTGGCAATGGGGCTATCAAATCAATTTGTTGGCGTAAATGAAATTCAGTTGTCAGAAGAGAATTTTTTTCTCAGTGTAGTACAGCGAGTGGCCAACAAAACAATTTGAACCTTATGTTTTCTACAGATAGTGTTGCAAATATTTTTAAGTTTTTCGTTAATAGTTCCAAGTTTACGTAAAACTTAAATTAAAATATATTTTGAAATATGACGTCACGTTATTAAAGACCCCTCCCACCCCCTTGTCACACAATGTCACACTTCGTCGACCCCTCCCTCCCCCTTAACGTGTGACGTAACTTATGGATGGCCCCCTATTTCAAATAACTAAAAACCCAATAAGTCCAACGTGTAATTGTATCTATAGTTCATCAAAAAGTCGTTAACGGGTATGTTCTCGATGAAAATGAAACCGTACATTGTACAGCCTGTCATGCGCTATAGAACAGTCCGTTAACTTCTTTTTATATTGCGACTTGTGCAATGTACAATAAATCGGCTGAAATTATATTTGATATATTCCCGATGACAATAAAATCGTGCATCGTACAAGTCATAAACAATATGAAATTAGTTATTTTAATTTTATTTTGCGCATGTTTGTGGCGTACAATGTACAGTTTTTAGTTTTTCCCATAATTTATTTTTAGATTAGGGGAGGGGTACGTGGTTTTACTACGAAGCCATTTGATATAATGGTTAATTGTTAATATATAATGTACATTTTCAGTCATGAGGATCCAAAGAAAATTTCATATAACTAAAGACTCGACAGTCCCAGTTTGTAAATACATAACGTACAGTTCTACCGTAATAGTTTAGTAGTGTTATTTTTGAACTTTAATATCTTTGAAATGATTGATTTGAGGAACTTTGTTCTAAGAACCTTTTTGTAAACCGTACAATTTCCTTTAAATCTCGCCTTTCAGATTGTTGTTTGGGTAAACTATTCCAAAGTTAAGAAAATTCAAAATTTAAAAATAATTTTATGTTATTTCAATGGAAAATAAAATAAAAAAATCGATTGAGCCAAAATTTAATAGTGATATTAAGAGCTCATTTTGGCATCAACATTATTCTTTCAGTACATATTATCTAATATATATAGTATTTTGACATTTTCTATGATCTAGTTAAATACATCTTATACCAATTTTAATCGGAACATAAGATTCAAAAGAATGTAATCGCAGTTATTTTTTTATCAAATTATTAAATTAATTTTTTTTTTTTTTTAGGAGGAAGAGGAAGTTAAACCAAAACAGGCGAAAAAACGAAAAAAAATCGTCTACGATAGCGATTGACGGACTTTGTTTAACAATTTAGCATTAACGTTATTGTTTAATAAAGAAATAACCAACATCATCCACACTCAGTCTTTCAATAGAGCAAAAATCTGTTTAGAATCTTTCTAAGTCGAGATTGATTCATGTAAAAACAAAATTAAATTGTGAAAGTGTTGTTAAATGAAACAAATGTGTTATATAAATTATATTTTATAGTTGTCGATAATTTTTCTGGATTAATAATAACGAGAAAGATGAAAAATTATTTGTATATTGAGAGAAAAAAAAATATTTAAAACCGATTGAAACTCGATTAGTGAAACTCCAGTTATTTGTAGAGATACGAACGGATTTTTTTTTGAAAATGCTTGTAAATTCGCTTTTATATAAAAAAATAAAAAATAAAAAAATGACATAAAAGGTATAATAGAAATAGAAGCCTCAAAGACTTTTCTGATAATAAATACAATAGAACAATTTTTTAAGTAAACTTCAAAACGTAATAAATTGAAAAAAAAATTGTACGCACAATTTTTATTTTGGTAAAACTATCAAATCCAAATACTAATAGACCAAAGTTGTGCACTTATTAATTAAAATTTGATTTACCCAAATATTTCCAAGTATTTAAATTAAATAAAAATGGTGCGTTCAATTTGAAATGTTTGAGTTACAAAATACACAAAGTACGGAACATTTTGGCACGTGTAAAATACGTATTAATTTTTTTTTTTTCGTTAATTTTTTTTATTTCGCCTAAGGTTGTGGTGTTTAATTGGAAAATCTCACTACCAGCATTTCTTTTCCTGTTCGTTCTAATTTTATTTAAAACTATAAAACCTTGCATATCAATTGTTAAATTTCATATTTTCCTTGTTTTAAAATATTCTGTAGTATAAACGTTTTCATGTTGCACTGAGATTTAAAACGACTTAACTGTGAAGTTTTATTGAAAATTACTTATTATAAGGATAAGTATTGTAAATGTTAGAGAGTTGTTTAAAAAATAATCGATGTAGGTGGACAGTGATGGAATGGAGTTAAGAGATGTATTTTGTAGTTCATTCCAATTTTAAAAGGAAAAACTCTGTTTATTCTGTATAAAAAATGTATATTTTTAAATACTTTTCTTTTAATTGAATGCAGTTGAATTTATGTACATAAAATTAAAAATTAATAAAATCGTTTTATAGCAAAAATGACAGTGAAATAAATTATAAAAAAAAATGTTTTTTTTTTAATTTTTGTTTTTTTTTTTTTAAATTATTAGTCGAGTCAATGCATCAAAATCCTTAAAATTTCATAGTTCTTAGGGACAGCTCCGATTTTGATGATTCTTTTTAAATTTTTTTTGTATATTATTTTAAATCAGAAACATATGAATATTAGATTTTTATATAACTGATACAATAGTAGTATTTAAATAGTAAGGCTATTTTTTATTATTAAAAGCTTCAAATCATATGAAAATTTAACAAAAGTATAGGCAACAATAATATTCCAGTCAATCCGCTAAAAAAGGCTTGCAGTAAAATAGGTCGGTTAGCTTTGATTTTTCTGGTATGTATATTGTTACTACTTATGCCTTAAATGAATCCTAGTTTTAGACCAGTGTATGTAACCGTTCGCTGCGTAGTAACACATCATAAAAAATATCTCCTAAAAACAACGTAAAGATCAATATTATAATAATCAATTTTACAGATGAGCTAATTGTCTATAAAAAAGTGTCATATGGTGTTACCACAACAAATAGGTATACCACCTATTGGCGCAATATTTAGAGCCGTTGCTCTCTCCACTACTTGTGTGAAGTGGTGCTGGGTTCAAATCCCTTGATATAAGATTTAAGAACTAAGATTTAGACGGCCTACAGAAATTTTCTGTGTGAAGACAGTTGCAATATGAACTTAGATGTTCGATGTTAAAGCAAATCAATTAACTCTAAAAAATAAAATAAATAGATACTTTAATACTAAGAACCAGTCAAAAGATACGTTAACTATATTGACTATATTTTATTGCAATATGTCATATTGAACTCAACTCAGATACAACGATTATGTATTAGCTAAAAACGTCCAATACAAACCTTATTCCCACGAATAACGTGGGTTAACCGTGAAACAAGCATAATTTACGCTGTTAATGCTAAACAGAATTTATTTCTTAGAGAATTAGCCATGTAGGGGCTGTGTATGGGCTAGTTTCGATTTGCAACTGATGTTATTCTTAGTCAAAGACATTGCAGTTAAAATCACCCTATCATTTACAGTGAAAACTTTTTATGGTGGAGTGGGAAATTCACATATTAAATAAATTGACGAGGAAAAAGGACCACTGTTAAATCGCCTTACACTTCTTTTGACTAGCTCTAAACTTTAAAGCACATATTTATCGTAGTAACTAGAGATGCAACGAATATTCGGCTACTATTCGGCCGAATATTGTATACTATTCGGACAAATACCGAGTACTAAATCATAACAAAATAAATGTTTAATTCGAAATTATATATATTGAAATTACAAATTAAAATTGAAAATCTGTTAGGGAGAATTAATTATGATGAATCAACACAATTTTTTCTACATTTAAGTAAAGTTTCCTCGAGTAGGAGCCTGCTTTGAGTTTAGAAACCACTAATTATATTATATGGATCTAGTGTCCGATCTAGGCGAATACTTAGTAAATAAAAATCAACTTCGATTGCCGTTAAATTTTTCTTTTTTTTTTTTAATAAAAAAATAATGCGTCTCGTGATACGATTTACTAATAAATGAAACGGTCGAATATTCGGCCGAGAGTGTGTCCGAATATTCGGTATTCGGCTAAATCACTATTCTCTGCATCTCTAGTAGTAAGATCATCTGAATTTTTTTTTAAATAATTAGCTCATCTTTATTATAATTTATTAATCCATATCTCACGATCAGTTACTACTCGTATTTTAGCCATTTTAACTACAGTCTCCATAGCTACAGTGCTCATGTTAGCATAAAAAAAATCAAATGTTTATAAAATAATTAAATCAAAGCTTGTATAGTTGCAAAAAAAACTTAATTTTGAACCTTTTACTGTTTTAAAACTAATAAATACGGTTAAAGTATTGTTTTGAAACGTATTGAACGACTTGTTACATGTTTATATTATGTTTCTGATTTCTAATAATATACAAAAACAAACTTTTTAAAAAATCATCCAATTTGAAACTGTTTCTGAGGATTAAGAAATAATTTTCATTGACTCGACTATATCCTAGAGATCCTAGATATCCTATTTGAATTTTCCCTGATTTTGTCATGTCGATAAAGTTGATCAAACTTGCTAAGATATAAACCTGGTTTCGTTAAATAAATAAGTTTTTATGATTGACGTTAGATGGCACGGACTTAAGACGGGAAGTGAAGCGTTTTGCGAGTCCATGTGGACTTGATATGATTGTGTCAAGTTGAACGAAGAGGTGGAGCCTAAACGAAAATTGAGAAGTTGATTGGTTGGAAACGTCTAACGCTTCAGCTCAATTCAGAATGTTCTCAGTTTGAAAATAAGGTGGACTCTCATCTATGTCTTCTTACTTCTCTGTGAGTTAACGATTAACATTTTGTCACATATCGTTAGTTGTGTTACTATTACAATTTTTTTCTTAAATTAATTTAAATTTATCAACGATTAGTAATAAATTTGGGAAATCAGTTGATTGTGGGAACATTCGAAAATCTTAACGTGTTATGATTGAATTTTAATAAATCATATTTAAACATTTTTTTTTCTATTTTTTTTTTTTTTGAAAATATGCAATTTGGAAAAATTTGATATATTTACGGTTGAATGTTTGTTGTTTCACTTGGTGTTATGTAGCGTGGAATTGTGTTGTCTTTCGTGTGCGTCTCAATCGGAGCGGCTCGACAGCGGTCGGGCGCCGTACGAAGTGAGCACGTGGACCCCGGCAACCCTCTTGCCGCATTTCGAACCCAAGCCGTGCCAGATGAGACCGAAGCGTTGTTCGATTTGGATTGTCTCGTGTCGAAATTACTCACGGCATTTGTTGTTTTCGAGAGATTTTCCTCGTGAAAGTTTTCCCATAACCAACCAAAATTTTCCCTGGCTTAAACTCTACGGTGGTTAAGTGCGTCTGTACATGGATATATTGTGGGAAAAGTCGGCCCAAATCGGGGCCGCCATTGAGGATTTATGACAGTTTTTCAAAAGTGAAGTTTGTTCAAGTCTCATAAAAACAAGTGAACATCGTGACAACTTAAAATTAGTGAAGTCTTCAAAGTTTTACTTTTAGTATTTAGTACAATTGACTAAGTTAGTAATTTTATAAGAATTAGTGCTCGTGCGTGTTTTTAAGTGTGTGCAGTGCTCATCTTCTTCATATGCATATAATGTGGTGATTGGTGTTTTGTAGCGGTGGCGCGCGATAAAGACACAGCTGCATTCATCTCAGAAATGTATCCAACTCCGGCAAGACATCCTTCGGCCACGGTAAGGATAACCATATTATCCCATAAACAAACAAAAACGAGACAACATCTCAAAGATTCACTCTACCCGTCTCTCATCTCGATGAGACATCCAACATCTTCAACCAAAATGGTTTGGGTTAGGGGTAGTTTTTTCCCAACCTCATATCTTCTAAACAACATTTAACCTCTTTCTCCAACCATTAGATACAGTTAAAGCAAAACAAAGAATTTGCAATCCAACATTTTTTCCTCGGTCAGAAATTCGAAGAAAAAAATCTCCTCCAATCAACAAAGATACTGATACTGCTGACTACTGCTGTAGGTATTTACGAGATGTAAAATTAATGGTGTAAATTCCATGTTTTACTTGTTCCATGTATAAATGTGTGTGTACACAGTTTGGTCGAAAAAAACATGGTACAGAAGATGTTCGATTCTTTCGTGTTTTTTTTTACCGTCTTAAAACACAGCCACATTCAAATTCCCGCGCTCTCCCACGCGTCATGGCCGGTCTTTTCATCTGCCTTCATCTTTCTCGACCCGAGTCCAATCACGCATAGCGGCGTCTTCATCATATTTTCTTAATTTATTATTTGACACCTAAGAGCTCTCATCTTTTTGAACGATGAAAAATTTCCAACCTCTCTCTCCGACCCCCCATTATCCGGCACTGGTTTTGTTCCTCTCGTTTTGGGTTCTAACAGCTGCTGTTGCCGTTGTCGCCTCTTTGCAGCCTCAACATAGCCGATCCGAAACGATTTTAGAAAACAAATTGTTTGAAAAACCTGTAGCTCCACATTCGTGTTATGAGTTTAATTATTCAAATTAGTCTCAAGCGAAAAAAAGTGCAAATGAAAACATGCATTGTTAGCTTACTATCCCCGCACGTTTCCTCACCTCTATAAAAACTGATAAATCAATCAATATTTGTTTTAACATTTATGTGTAAAAATGTTTTTCAAATTACCAACAAATTTACAAACAATAGATTTTCTCGAACAAATTTAAATTTTCTTCGCGCGCAACAGTTTCGCGTAAGGATCGCATCAACAGATGTCCTGAGTGGGAGTTGCAAAACTATTCGCCTCACTCGAAGCCGTCTTAAGCTTGGAGCGCTCAGAAAAAGTGAACGCTTACGGGGAAAATCGGGTTTAAATGTATTAAATCACGCCAACAATAGCGATGAAGTTTTCGCTTTTATTGCTCATTTATACCAAGTTTATTTCCTTAGAATAGTTTGACAACGTATTTAATATATTATCATGTTTATTTTAAGTGATAAAAGTTTTGAAAATATTTGATTTATGAGGGATGTGGCAAGTGGATGATAATGCAAATGGTGTATTAATCAAATGAATTATGTAACCAGCTGTATAGGGTGTTCCAGATAAGCACAGAATCTACAAAGAAACCTCACATTGAACTTCTAACTAAAAACTTCTTACAAAAGTATACTCTTTATCTTAGTGCTTCACAACCACTGTTTCGCGGTACTTTTGAATGTCGTGAAATCCTTGAAGTGTGCCGCTAAATTTTAGAATTGCAAACAATGAAAATTATTTTTATACGTATACTTATAAACTGCATTCTTCTTGCACTACTTGACTTTGTAGTAAAAATATGTACCATTTTATTTTATAGTGAAAATTATAGGTTCATCAAGTCAAGTATCTGGACATTTTGTGCAGTGAATTGAACTTAATAATAAAACGTTGAAATCAGATAAATTGCCTTTCAATGCCTTACATCAACGTGATACTTAAAATAATTTGAAAGATGTTTAAGAGAAAATATTAAACGATATTACTTACATCAAAATAAAGAAGTGATTTACAATTTTTTTTTTTGGGTTATTGTACTGTTTAAAAAACTTAAAATTTAGCGGCACACTGATAAAAGTTTACTTATCTATAATCTCATATCTACTTATACCTATATAATACACTGTGCAAAATAGTTTATGATAATTATTTTCACTAAGGATTCACTACTTGACTTGAAAGTAGCTTAAAACCAAAATTAACTGAGACAAATGTTAAAATTTAAAATTAATTTTAGATATTTGAACATTTGACTTGAGTTTTTTTTTTTTTGATTTTAAGCGACTTTTTAGTCAAACAGCTTGAAAATCAGGTAAAGTTGTGCATACTATAGTGAAAATAATTATCATAGATTATTTTAAACTTGTCTCTTTGTCCGTTTGCCGCCAAATTTTGAAATTTTTATAGTTTATCGCAAGTTTTTTGGCTGAAAAATTGAAGAAAGCAATAAGCTTTACAGTCATATACAATGTTACTAAAGACGATTAAGCTTTTAAGGACAAATGAATTAAAAATAGTTTCATTATTAGCTATCGTATATCTAACCATAACGCTATCAGATTAGCCAAAAAGAAAATAAAATATGAAAAAAAAATTTTAAACTATAAAAATTTTCATAATATCATTAGCATACCGATATTCAATTTATCTGAAAGATGTAATGAATAAGTTAATGAGAATTTGTCGATTCTAGGTTGCAAGAAACTTGAAATTTTAAGACAAACATTCCGTAATTTTTGTTTTTCGTATTCTGTATATTTATTTTAATATATAGACGAGCTTATTACATTTTAAAGCCGTATACGATAGAGATAGTGCCGCCGAGAAGAATTGCCGGGCCTGTGACACATTTGTTTTGCGACTCTCTTCTCTTTTCTTTGTTGTTAGGAAACTTTTTAAAATATTGTAAATCCAAATTCGTAATTTGGAGGAAGTATGTTGCAGTTTCAAGATCAGACTCTTTCTAGACTTGGGCCTATAGTAAAAGTCACCAGCGTGACTTACGCTCGATACCACTGCATACATATACAGTGGTACCTCGACGTACCAAGTGCCCCAACATACGAGTTTTTCGAGATACGAGCCGGCGAGCGAGTGATTTTTTGCTTTGAGTTACGAGCGAAATTCGAGATACGAGTTCGGTTTAGCAGGTCGAAGGTCTCAAAAAGTTGCAACAAGTCGTGCATCTGATCTTTTTAATAGAGATAAAAAAATAAAAGATAAAATTCGAGATACGAGCAAGGTTGCGGAACGAATTAAACTCGTATGTCGAGGTACCACTGTACTTGAATTTTATAAAAACCATAATTAATCTTTTCCTTCACTCATCTTCTTATCTATGTACATATAGAAAAGTAGGCTGAAATTTTCAAAATTTGTTAGATGCGTTTTGCAGTATTGATTATTAAGATAAGTTTCCGCTAGTTTAACATATTCTTTGATCAGGAAATTTCTTATTTTCGGATTTTTAAAGTTGCAAAGTTATAGCATTTTTAGTTTTCATTGTTAGATAAAATTATCTTAATCGTTAAGATGAAAACATTAATAAAAGCATTATTATAAACGAAATTCTAGCGTGATAGGTTGTGTATTTCTGGAAACTTTTTAGCCAGAAATTCGAGATAGAGTTCCTGTCTGTGTTTATTTACCAGAACACCTTATATATCAGTTTTTTTCACTTTAATCTGACGAAGATTCCAGTAGAAAAAATTCCTAAACCTCGCTCATTTTTCAGTAAATGCCTTTTTTCGGTTCAAATTTGTTTAAGAGACCAAGACGACTTCCCGTTTTCGGCTCAAAAAAGTGGTTATTTGACTCAGGAATGTCTCCTATATATAATTATTTCGTCTTTCGTTTTAATTTCGCCGCCACTTGCAGACAGTCTGCGTCTTTCGACACTCGTTTGCTGCGGCACCCTAGTCCCAATCAGTCCTTGTTCTCGTCGCATGATTGTCGCGGTGGCCGTTTTGTCCAACGTGTTCGACATTTGAGCGACTCCGGGGTTCGATTTCGTTCCGAGAACGGTAATTATTTCAAAACTAACATTCATTTCACACTCAATTAACGCTGAACACAAACTTCTCTCGATTTTGCCCGTTTGGCATAAAATATCTGGCAAATAATAACAATAGCGTTATTAAGAAAACGCGCTCCGTTCGTTCACTTCATGCAAGTTTCTCTCAAATCGTTTCTAATCAATTTACTCAAGTTTTTCTCTTTCTTTTCAATCTTACTAATGTAAACTTCATTATCATATGAGTAAATAGTGAAAGAATTTAAAAAAAAAATTAAGAGCCACTCAAACTCTTGAGTGGCGAATGAATAGGATTTTTGCTCGTTTTCTCATTTTTCAAATGTTAGTATTGACTTATTTGATTCTCACTGTATATAGCCGATGCACTCTCACTTCAATCGAGACGATTTGACGACGTGTCAAATAAGGATAGATGAAATGCTTACTTGAATAATAGGCGATAATATTTTGACGAGCCAAGTATTAACTACAGTTCTCCTTTTCTCTCCAACTTTCCTGTCTTATCCCCCCATCCTTATCCCACTCGCCTAGAAAATATTCTTTTACAATAGAGTAAATAGCAAATAATAATTATTTGTTTATGTAATTATAATAAGAATGTAATGAGCACACAACAGCCGGAAGTTTTCAATCTACATAAATAATATTACAGTTAAACTTCATCAACGAGTTATTAAAACATTACCTATATATTATCTAGTAATATCTATGTGAGCGGGAAATTAAAAAAAAAAATTAAATAGTGTTATGAGAACTAACGTCATTAAATTGAATTTTATTATGAATTTTAATATTTTTTTTATTAATTACTTAATGTTTTATTATATTAATGAGGCAAAAAAGTGGTTAAATTTTGCAATGATTATTACTAAATGGCTGTCGTAAGTATTTATTGGGATATTAGTCAAGATTTTTCTTTATAACTATTTTATTTTATTTTTTTCCACTTGGCAAAGCTATCAAAGTAATTTGTAACATTTTACTGAGAAAAATAAAATAATTAAATTTGAATTAAGAGCATCCATAAGGTAAATTGTATTTGGATACCTTATGAAAGAAAGTATATGACCATCCGTTAAATTTGATGATGTGTGGAAATTTTTGAGATTATTAAATAGAATCAAATAGACAAAAATTGTTTTTTTTTAATTTTTATTTACTTCGAATGTCGCTTTAAGGTTCGGTTTTAAAGACACTAACGTAAACGTTTTTATTTCAAAAAATACGTAGGAAATACTTGGTTTGATTTAAGTTGTATGAGTTTGATACTAAAATTAAATAAAAATGTTGTGTGTGAAAATAATGTTGCTATTGATAATTGCGTGGTATGTCAACTTGTGTGTGATGTTGCACCATCTTGTTGGAACCGAACTTAACTTAATAAATGTAATTATTGCTTTCTTTTACTACTACAATACATATTAAAGGATGTATAGTAATCGGGTCGAATTTTCAATGTTGTATTTTCACCGGAAATGTACCTACCTTTTGAGGTCCCCGGAATCCAAAGTTTTTAGAAAAATGTTTGTGTGGGACAACGATAGCGTATCGGAAGCTTTATCCAAATTTCATCAAATGTGGAATTTTGCTTCTATATTACATCTAGTTATATCGCGAAGCTTTTGGTTGGAATTGGTTGACGGAAGCCCCGTTTTATTCTATAGGTTTTTGAGTTTTTTTTCAATTTTTTTTTTTCGAAAACCGCTCCAACGGTTTTATTTAAACTTGATATAGTTCTTAGACTCATGAACCCTGCCTACAACTTGTATTTGAAACTTTTTCCTGGGAAGATTTAAACAAGGACGGTTGTGAGGTTAAGGGTAGGAGTTCGTATGTATTATATAATATATAGTATAGAACTATTATAGAGCTAATTATAGAACTACAACCTTTGCAAACAGACCTTCAATTACATTAAAACTATTTTTTTTTATAATTTCCATCAAATTTCGACCATTTGACGATCGCTAGTCGTTTTAAAACACATTTATTTTTAAATTTAACAGGAAAACTTGAAACAATTTATTCTCTCTTTAACGGACCCATTACGTTGTTTTATAACACCCGAAATGAACATCATATCTACGTTACAACTCTCACTTTAACCTGAGACAAAATTTGAACTGAATAAATTATCCAAGATAACTTGTAGAAATCACTCACTGGAGCCACTTTGAACCGATTAACCTTTAGTAATGAGGATACTGTTAATTAAGTGGCAGGGTTCAGTTAACCCTCTTCGTCAACGTTAAGTTCAAAAAAATAAAATTCTCTCTACTTCTCCAAATATCAATTAAGTTTAACATAGCTGTACCGTGTAATTAAATATTTGCTCACCCAGTTTAATTTGAAATTTAACAAGTATCAGATCGACAAAAAATTGTTTCAGTTTTAAATGGGAAATCAGGAAAGAACAATGCCACCTATTGGCTTGTAATAACGATTATAATAATAACAATAATATAAATTGTAGAGTACAATTATTAAGATTAATCGATGCTGATAGTAATTTATAATAGCTCGTGCGTTTGACTGTGTGTGTGAATGTGGATGTGACTATGTTGAGGTCTATTTGTAGCTATCTATAAAATCCCTCAAGGGAAAATCAATGACGTAATAAACTGTAATTTCCAACGAGAAAATACGACCATCATATCCCTAATTCATTCAAATCTCGAATTGGATTTGAAGAAGTCTTTTCGATACGCTTTAGCCTCATTTTTATTAATAAAATATTTTGATTGTATATGAAACGAATCAATAACAATATGCGGATTATTTATAGATAAAAACCGAAAAAAATTGTAGTACCTATATGAAATATTTAGAAAATGAATTGAAAATCAGCTTCGTTTATAAAGTTGATTAGTATATAAAAATACGCAATTTTCTATTTATAGTTTTAATAAAAAATTTAGATGAAATAAATACTTCAACATGTAGAAGGTTTAATTTTTACTGACAAAAACGGGGGTGGCGAGTTAATTTTTTTTTTTTTGGGCAAAAGTTTCATTAACAATTTATGTAACGTTAAAAATTTAATTTAAAAAAATTCAGAAGTCAGAGGTTTATTTGATTGAAGACAAATAATTATTTTATATATTTTTAGCAGGTTCAAGGATATGTTTTTTTATTTAATAAGGCCGAGTAGTTACAGTAATATAATAAGGCCAAAAATAGTTTAAATAGACCGCAATATTTCACCCTTAGTTTTTATAGACCAATTCCAACCAATTAAATATAAAAAATACAGGCTGAGCTTTGATTACTATGTTTCTAAACTGGATGAAAATAATGTTTAAGTTTGTTCCCTCCTCAACTGTTGACATACATATACGCTCACACATCTTGCGAGCGAAATCGCTTATGTTAATTGTTACTATATCAGAACCCGGGACTTCTCTCACCCGCTAGTTTTCTCCTTTCTTCTTTCTTGTAGTGTATGAACTTTATAGTATTTGCAGAATATTTAATTTACTTACCATACATATTATATTAAAAAAATATTGTCTTTATATCATTTATTTCGACTAGATCTATACGTTTTTAGCATCAAAATAAAACACTTAATACATACGGTAACATTAATAATTATTACTGTAATTAATAGTTTAATACCTATATGTATTACTTTTCTTAATATAATATTTTTATGACTAATACTAGCGGCTACCCGTGACTTCGTCTTCGTAAAATCCAAAAAATATGTAAACACAGTTGGCTTAAGATAATAAACTTCTGGGTATACAGGGAAAAACACGAAAATCATCTTACTACCAGCAAAAGTACACACTTCAAGAATTTTATTATAAAAATTGAAAAAAGATTATATACCAAGTATAACGACAACTAAATGTTAATAATAAATGAGTGAGTCAGGCAATTTTTTTAGGGATTTTTTTTAAAACTAAAAAATTGTTTTTACCTTTTAATAGGTGAATTAAGGTACTACTATAAAAGCTCTTAACATATACATGCAAATTGAAAATTGTAAGAAAATAATTGAAGAAAATTGTTATTTCGAGAAAAAAATATAAAAAAATTAAAACTTTAAACCTTCTTTTATTTAATCTACTGAAGCTAGGAATTTCGAACAAGCCTTTCTTAGTGGGAACCATAGTCTACTCAGATACAACACTTTCAAAATGCATGTTATTATTTTCAATGGTTTACCCTCCAGCATGTCAGTCAGTCAATCAATTTACTCATTTATATATAGAGATTATACTCGAATTTTATTTTTTACACGCTTCCGCCATATAAAGTTTTCTTATGCCAAATTTCACATTTCTGCGTGTTTGTGATTTGCTTTAAAAGGGTACAAAGTTTTTCTTTTATTTATTAATATGTAGATACCTCATTCTGTTTTATTATTAGGTCGGATAAGGGACAAAATAATGCATAGATTGAGGGAGATTTTTTTATTTTTATTGTGAGCGTTGAGTTATGTTGATGAGATTTGAAGTTGATAGTTATGAGTTTAATTGAAATATTGAGGGCAAAGACGTTGATTTATGCTGCGGTAAAAAAATGTAGAAAGAAAAAGTTTAAAGAAGCGGACACGGTGAGTGTTAACGATGACGGAAAATATGAAATTAAAACTTCTATTTTAATAAATTGATTCAATTATACGCTCTTAAATTATCTTCCCCGTTGCCATCATCCCCGTTTAGCGCCACATAGACACATAGTCCGCGTCGCTCCACTTAGGTCGTTTTGTTGTGGATTTAGCGGCGGAGACGGCGACGGCGACGAGCGTTTTGAACCGCACACAAGACGACGACTTGTCGAGTTCGAGGCGAAAAACGACGCGAACGACGACGACAACGTGGAATAAAACGAGAGGACTTATCACAACCCCCTAGGGGTAAATGGGGCGTGGGCGAGGGGTGAAACGGTCGCGGTGTCGTCGATTCTTCTCCTCGACTCGTTCGGCTCACGACAAGTCGCGTTGTTGTCGTGTCCTCATCGTCGAGCGAATCATTCTCGGGGCCAGTGGAACGAGTCGCACTGGCGGCACCATTTGTAAGTTTGTCGATACTTTGGTTGAGGTTGGAAATAAAGGACCTTTCTCATCCCCCAGCGTAAACATTCCACCCCCGCCGGTCGCTCTCTCTGTTTTGTGTTCAACCATGCCGCAAAACGCAACAAACTCTTTTCAGTGTAGTTTCAACGAAATTTAATTAATTTTTTTTCATCTCAAAGAATATTATTTCTCCCCTTGACTCACTCAAAATAAAATTATCTAAACAAAGATTTTTATGACTTAATAAAACAGGATCATTCTGCAAAATACCAACTAGGTCACATTCTTAAAACATATCCCATCACCATTCCAGAAAGTTTTCCTGCTTTTTTCGCTGGAATCTAATTGGAACACGCAAACTTTCCTCTTGATAACATCATATTTTCTTCGATATTAAGCCACATAAAATCTTTTATTTAACACCACCCAAACAAAATTTTTTCGCAAACCCAGATTGATAATAAACATTGATTTGGAAAAAATTATCAGTGGATATTTAATTCAAATGGATATATGAATAATTTAATTTTTCCTCGGACCACTGGCTCGCGTTTCATTGGTACAATTTATCAATTAGAGAAGGTTCAAATTTTAATTTCTATGCAAACAAGTAGAAATTAACTCGATAATCTGGCAATTATTGAACGTCGACGTTTCATGAATCGGTGGACTTAAAAAACTTATTGAACTGCATACACATTGGTCTATCAAAATTTTGATTTTTTAATCTCTGTCAAGATTTTCACTGATGCAAGTTTTAAATTTTAGCCAGTCCCAAAAAAGCTTATAAGTTTTCTCTTATTGAATTTTCCATATTCAAGTGGCTTCTTTCTCTAATTTCTCTAGCACTCTTCAAACTAATAGCCTTATCAAATTCCCCGAAAACCGAAAACGGAGTAAAATTATTCATGTTTTAAATTACTTGAAACTTTGTCAAACCGAAAACTCGACGAGACACAAATGCGAACGAAAGTTCGCTAATATCAAACTTGTCTCGACCATATCATTGTCACATACCATAAATCGACGTTACAAATAGGTGAAAAGAGTAATAAATTGTTTCCTTGGCCAAAACACATCTTTCAGTAAATAACCGACCAAGTGCATGCTGTACCACGCGTATGAAATGTTCCGTTGTTGGGATGAACTTTTCGATCAACCTCGTTTGATGAGGCAATAACATTTTCTAAAATAGTTTTATGTGAAATAATTTGTACCGGTGAACTAGTGTCATTTATTAACACCCGATAGCATAGTTGTAGTTGAAAAAAACTACAAAAACTACAAAAGCTGAGGTTTTTTGTATTTACATGTAAATAAATATTTTCAAGAATAGATTTGAGAAAATTTATATTTTAAGATAAATTCTTAAAATCAGAGACTTTTAAACACCTTTTTAAATTATTTAGGGGTGGAATTTCAAAAAAAATCCTTATTTAATGACAACAATAGTCCACTCAGGAATAACACTTTTAAAAATGATGTTTTTATATTTAATGGTTTAGCCTTTAGTCTCTTCATCAGTAAATTTTCCAACTCCTTTATTTATACAGATAAGTATAAGTAATAATACCTATATAAAATATCTGCTGCGAGGGGTCAAAGTACTTTCTTTTATGTAACTCGCTGCTGGTTAAAAGAACTTAAATAAAACCCACAATTGATTAAAAAAATCATAAATTAAATAATATTTAAATATCTATAAGGAGAACTTTATGTTTACCTCCTATGGCTTTATGTTTATACGAACTCGCACCCGTAACCCCAGAACTCTTTTTATTTAAATTTTCCCAGGAAAAAGTTGCCAATAAAAGTTGCAGTAGGTATCTAATGCATCTAAGAACCATAATAACTTGAAAGAAAATCGTTGTAAATGTTGAAAATTTCAACCAAAAGCTTAGTGCGAGAACTAGATGAAATATGAAGACTAAATTCCAAGTTTGGTGAAATTTGGATGAAGCTTTCGATACGATATCGCTGTCACAAACACACGTTTCCAAAAACCACTTTTTTGGACTCAGGGGACCTCAAAATATGTCTTCCTGGTGAAAGCTCGAATTTGACAATTCGACCCGATTACAATCTTTTTCCAATATAGTAGTAAAAGAAACTAAAAATTACCCGACGTATTTTATTCTAAACAATTTTTACTAATTATTCAAAGTATGTTTCAAAATCGCAATTTTTCGGAATTTTCATGTGCATAGTTAATATTTATAGCGAGGCCCAATCTTTCGGTCTTATGAAACGATTATCTTAGGAACTGATTTAGGTTGATCAAAAAAATTATTTTAATACTCCCAAATGATGTTTGAAGATCTATTCAATGACACCCTACAAACGTATGTGCGCAATTTATTTAATCGGAAAAAAATTAAATACCGTGTGTTTGATTAAACTGAAGAGAAGGGAACAAGTCTATCTATTTAATTAAGTGAAATCTGGTTGAAAAACTTGATCTTCCCTAAAAAAATATATTTTTTTAATTTCACTTCTTTGAGGAACGGTTCAGAACGCATCTACCTTCCAAATTTCATTTTTATAGAGCCAAAATAGTTTTTTCTTCAAATAGAGGATAAACACAAGAAAGGGTGGATTTATGAGAGTTTTTTATTTATAGGAGCTCTAAAAAACCAATTTTTAGTACTTAACTAAAACTAAAAATTGCCGATTCTTGATTTGATCTTATGCAAGATGATATAATTTATAATATAAATTTGTAAAAAAAGTTAATCTTAAGTTTTTTTTTCGTATGCTATATAGAAGCATTGTAAAATAATGGTTCTTACGTGATTCAAGTGTTACATAAATCTTACGTAAAAGGTCACCTGCGGGTGATAAGTTCTTTTAATGTCAGATTCAAGTCAAAGTATTCTCTAGATTCTAGAATACGGTAGACACTCGATTTCTACGATTGTTAAACTATTCCATTGACGCCTCATTCTCTTTCAGACGGAACGATGAAAGTTTCACACATGAATTAATTGTTTCAATGAAAAATTCCGTATCTAAGAGCCGATAAATACTCGGAAATATCCGGAATTGCGGAAATGCCGTTTAAGATTGAGTTGCAATTACATTTTCCCATCTTATTCATAAACTTTTTTCTGATTTTTTTTTTAATTTTGAATAATTAATTGAGTTTCTTTGCGGAATTCTTCGCTGAAGAAATGTTTGATTAGCACAGAACGATTTGATGTTTTCAAGATGTGTAAAACTCACTTTTATTTAATAATGAACTTATGAACCCACACAATGAACATTTGATTTTTTACTTGGACTTTTTGCTTTTGCATAATTTTACTATGTAATCATCATCATCGTCGTCGCAAACTTCATCGACAACATCATCATCATCATCGGCATAAAATTATTTATAATGATATATTAGGTTTTATCGGGGCCGGACACACACCTTTAGTACTTGTTTAACATTTACTTGATTACCATAATGTTTTACACACACATTTATCGTGAGGGGCGAGGTGCCGAGCCCCCCCAGGGATTGCGCCCGGCCGCCTCTCACTATATATGTACATTAACCATTTACACGTCACACGTTTTCTGATCATCGAACCCAATAAATACGTCATTATCATCATCATCAACCATCACCACACCATCGAGCTTTCTCTCTATATGTTTTAACCATCGTTTTCTTAATAGCTAAATTATTATTTAAGCTTCACACTAGAACCTTATACAACTAGATCAATATTAGCACTATCGAATATCGCTCGTAAACCATCACCAGGAAATTTCGAGTTTGGCTCAAATTATATCGTGGCCATCGTAAGCCCACATGCCTATCAAACACATTATTTATCCGATATTCAACCTATGATTAACTTGTGCGATTTATAGTTTGAAATCATACAATTAGAGAATAATGTTATAGTAAAATGTTTCATTTTGTAAAGCCGAATTCGTAAGACAAAATTAATTTTTTCTGGTTGGAAAATTACATGTCTTATTCAAGTTAAATCCGGTTGTAAAATTCATTGTTTTTAAACTTAAAATTGTAGCTTTGTAGCTTTAAAAGACCCATGTAAAAATTTAAACTAAAATATTTTTGAATTAAGTTTAAAAAAATTATCCTTGTATTTTTCCACCGCTCTTCAATCAACAGGAATAGTTCAAGGACGAAACATAATATTTTCAAAATGAAAATTCCAGCTAAGTGAATAATTTACGCTAGAAAACTCCATAAGGTAAAGTGTGAGTGGAAAGTATCTGTACATGTAGCGAGTTTTCCATTATTTATGAATAGGTACTACTTCTTGTCCATAGAACAAACTTTGGGGTTAGGTACCTACCAAGCCTTCAAAGTTGAACTTCAATGTTTGGCAACATTTTTAAACACTACCTTATTCTACTAGTAGATAATTACTAATTATCTCATATTTAAAAAAATCAATATAAGTCCTCAACTTTGAAACTGAGATAATTAATCGAAAATTTATTTTATATAATTTGATAAAAATGTCACTTGCTAATTACCTTTTATTGATAGCTATTTTTACTAATCAGGAATTAATTTTTGGAAAATCGTAAAGCATTTTCGGTTCAATGCAAAACAAGATAAGGTAAAAAAAATGTTTGCGTTATGTTCGTATCAATTCCTTATTGATTTTTAAGTGTCATTGTCTCGATTTTGAACTAATATAGATAACGATATATCGTATAATCAAATCGACCAAATCTTGTCAATAAAACACTACAAGTTGAACAACGTTGTCATATCACTTAATTTTTGGTTTTGCACTCGACGTTATTGATGGGTTAAGTGATCGTATCGATTTTCAGAATTGATATAGTAAAATTTATTATCTTCATAATATGTTAAAGTCTTCAATTAAACGTTAAATGATAAGATATTTTTAATTAGAACTATACACGTCCAAATTGATTTGATTAGAAAAAAATTTTCACTCGGATTTTAAGTAATTAAGTAGATACGTTTTTAGGGGGTTTTATAATGTACTCTGTCCCCTAATAATTTCTTTTAGTTTGATTTAAAGCACTAAACTTTACTACCAATTTTTTACTTGATTCGTATATAGAGATATACATATGTATATGAATATTTTTTTTTAAGTTTGAAAAAAAAATTCTAAAAACTCCATTGCTTTTGAGATAAAGACGAATAAAGGGGTATGTTATATAGATATGAAGTTGTAATAACCATTTTAAAATTGATTCTGACAACTTTGTAATCACATTTAAATGTTATTAAGATATATAACTTAATTTTTTTTTTCAATGAAGATGTACCTATAGTTAAGATCAATTTTTATTGAACTTTTTTTCTTGTTTGTTACAAATGGGTCAAAAGCAGCTGTAAGTGTAAGAGCATAAAGGACAATATTGGCAGGGGATGCAAATATTATTTTTACGATTCCATTATCTCTATGATCTTTATACTTGGAAGACAATTTTTTTTGTGTATCAAAATGAATAGCTTTTGATATATAATCAAATAAAACAAATACATTTATCGCTTTGTTCTTTGTTTATTTTTGGAATTCGAAAAGCTGTTAAAGAAAATTGTAATTTCTATCATTTGAAAAAGAAGAATTTTTTCAGAAAAATTTATATTTTAAGGCAAAACTTCTTCCTTCTTGATAAAGATGCATTCTTTAGTAAGTTTTAAAAAGAAATGTGAAGTTTTAGTAATGTCAAGTTTGGTTACTGTGGGTCATTTTATATATTTATGTTTGTGTTCAACCTCAACTGTAAGTTTGGGGTCTTATTGTTAAACAAAGTAAACACTAAAACTTAAACCAATAAGAAAAATTTTATTCTTCCTTTTTATTTCCTTTTATCATTTTTTGGTAAAACAGTGATAATGATCAATTAATTTTTTTATAGCTAAATTAAGAAATTTAACAATGAAGGTATGCAACTTTAGTGGAGAATGTAAATATTTTTTTGTAAAATGGATATAGGTAGTCTAAGACAGTGTTTCCCAAACTTTTGACATATGTGTACCCCTTTAGTTTACGTATACGTTGTGTACCCCTTGACAAAAAATGGATACCTATACCTTAATGGCAATCACTTTCATCAACAAGCACAGTGCACACATCGATTAACTCCACCTTTTCAACTTTTACAAATTTTCATGTCAAAACACTTGATTGACACCTAACTTTATATATCCGAAATAAATTTTTTTAATTATATGTAATAACAAATCTAAATGACAATTTGCTTTTTAGCTTTTCCATAAGAGACAATGTATTTCAGAAGTCTATTTTATCAATTTACTCAACTTTTTGCATTACGGAGTTAATCGATGTGTGCACTGAACGGCTCAAATATCCTCACCAAACGTTATAACGCGCACTCTTACCAAATTCTTCTCGTCCCACTTTGGGAAACACTGATCTAAGATTTAGACTTACTATATGTTTACTTTACTCATCCTTTTTTCGGATCAAATACAGTGACGTAGTTACGATTTTTGGGCCTGTAGGCAAGCATCAGAATAGGCCCCCGGTCCCGCGAAATTACCCCTGCCATATTCAGCAAAATTTGCTAAATGACATCGGTCTAATTATAGAATCACGTTGGAATTATTAGCACTGCACAGTACTACTAAGTGACTTTCTCACAAATTCTGACGCGCCGTGTCGTGCCGTGCAGTGTAGTTCCGCCTAGTGCGGTCTCACTTTAATTGAAAATTTTCAAAGTCCGAGCTGGGCCAGTTGCTTGAGGGCTCCCGTAAGCTTTGCTTACACTGGCTTTGCGGTAGCTACACCACTGATCAAATATATGCACGTTTTATCCGATATATTGTATAACTGAAAGAAACTTCTTAGTTGTACCACCTCATATCTTACCAATATTTTGGTTTTTAATAAGGCCCTAAGTTTATTTTCTTATAAATTATCATGATTGTATTTTAGTGAAAAATGCTGATTGATACTAGTCGTAAAAACAACGCCAAAGTAGGGTTGTCTATCCTTTTCCTGGTAGGATACTAGGTTACCAGTTGTAAAAGGGTAAATTATTTTTAGCAATTTAATGAACTCAGGAGGACTCAGGACTCTTTGCAGTGTCCTTATTAAATAAATCGACTAAACTTAAGTGGATTTGAACTTTAAGGGTACATTTACATATTAATAATAAAAATGAAGCATTTACTAATGGTATACATTACCTCAATCTTTTTTGCTTTTTTTAACTTACTCTCTACTTTTTGAGTTTTGCAATACAAAAAGGATCATTTTATTTTTGAACTGTTTGTCCTGTTTTATTGGCGAAATAATAACGAGGGTCTTCGTTACTCGGCTGATACACGAAAACTTTACATAAAACCTCTTGAAACATCTTCCATTCGTCGTTATTGTTCAAACTATTCCGATTTTTTGGAACGAAAATCCTATCCCCTGCGTTCAAGTGGCTTGTAAATTTGATATTAAAATAAGGGTTGTAACCGATCGTTCACATTCAAACCCTAATTACGGAAACGCTTTAAGAGCCATTAAACGGCGAGAGCCGCGCAAATCATCCGGTTTTTCGAGTTTTTTTTTTTCGTCCAACACAACCCTACGTTGTCGAGTACTTACCATGTACGAGTATAATCAATCGGAACTAACGGCCGCTTAATACGAAAATTATATGAAAAACGAGCGTTAAAATAATGTCTGTCGAACAATGAGTGCAAATAAAATTCATGCTATAATAATTCAAGTAAATGCAATTTATAAGTGATTACGAATTAAAAATCTGATTTGTTTATTTTTCGCATTCTTATCGGCGAAACAGTATGAGCTCTGCCCACGCTAATGAAATAAATCATTGCCGCAGTGGAAATTATCTCAATTCCCACGTTCTTATAAACATTTCGACTATTTAGAAATATTTTACGATTCAAATTTAACTAAAAATTAAGAACTTATACAGATCGAGCGCAAAATTGATTTATTTCATAAACATCTCGTTTCAGTTAAACATTTTTACTTAACAACTAACTCAATCGAGACTAACAATTAAATCTTACATAACTCTTATCAAAAACGGCTGATTTTAACAAATTAAAATAATTATCTTTTGTTCGTTACCAGCATTGTTCAATATAGATTTTCTCGATTTTTTATGTCTCATTCAATTCAAGTCACCGTGGCATGTTTTATTACAATAAACTCCCGTAAAACGCGATTAATGTGTTACGCTTTGTATGAAATTGCGTTAGGTTTTTTTTTTTTTTTTGAAAAACTCGTCGGTCTTATTACATGAAGAAATGAACAAAAACTATCAAATGGTCGCATGTGGAAAAAAGACGCTTAATTACCAGTAGATAACTATTTATTAAGCAAAACCTATTACGGCTTAATTATATTAATTTTTTTTCTCTCGCACTTTTCACTGTGAACACGCAATAAAACTCGCATGCTTAGTAGGATGTGTACCTATAGATATCGTATGTTTGTGTCTACTGAATTAATTCGTGTTATGTGAGTGTGTGAGACATTCGGATGTGGCGTGTTATGTGAGGATCGCGTTATAAAAAAATTAGTTTTCTCAAGATGATTAGTTCAAAAAACGTGTGTGTCACAGGGGGAGTAATTGAAAACTAATAGAAAAGAGGTTTTTTAATCACTTGTTAAAAAAAAGTTTAAACCGTTTCTGTTCTTACCAAGGATGTTAGGAGTTCCGTAACCGTAACCGAAATAAAAGTTTACCGGTTTTACGGTAACCGTAATCGTTATATAAGTTTCGGATTGGGGGGAATTTATGATATTTTTGTTACTTTTCAATTTTAAAGTAAATAAACAATTAAAATTGAGTAGGTACGGTTATTACTTATGTCAGTGTTAAACTGGTGAGCTGCGGCCCCCTGGGGGCCCGTAGACCACCTACAAGGAAGCCGCGAAGAGTCACAAAAGTAACAAATAATTAGCAAATGCATGCAATTTGCTAATAAGTATATGCATACACATACAATGCAACATGCAAAATAAAAAAAAATAGGGATACCGTGACTTCAAAAACCTTAAGACGCGCTGACTTATATGACTGATTATAGTATCTACCAAATGATAATTTAGAAGTAAAGATAAATCATCACCTATTTGTGTTGTACACTTTTACAGTTTCTTAAAACTCTAATACCAATAACCGAAACTATTGAAAACTAACGGATAATTCGAAATGATTTCATATCCGTAAATGTATCCGAAACCGGTTAAGTAAATATTATTTCTATATCCCTATCCAGACCCGAAATCTATAATATCTCTGCAGTTCACTTAGTTTATTAGTTTACTGGTTTACTAGGTCAGTGCTTCTTAAAGTGGGGGGTCGTGGGCTACCTACAGAGAAGCCGCGAAAAGTCGCAAATTTAACAAATACATAATTAGTAAAGCGTGCAGCTCACTAGTATATGCATACCTATACAAAATTAAAAAAAAAATGAGGGGTGCGTGAATTATCGACTTGGTTACCAAGGGGGCCGTGACTTCAAAAAGTTTAAGAAGCACTGTACTATATAGTTCCCCAACGCCAGTAGTCCTGGGTTCGAATCTCAATGAAAGCCTGAAATTTTTTTTATGGGTTTTTGAATTCGATGGTCGCTAATGACTATAGTTGTTGATGCGACCTTAAATAAACCAAAATATAAAAATATCCCTGGTTCTTACTCATGCGTAAATAAAAGCTAATATGGGGTAAAGCAACTCGAGTAAAAGCTGAAACTCCCTTGAGTAAATACGTGTTAGATATTTGCAATATTTGTATTGAATATTTAATAATTTTGCAATAAAGGGCAGACCTAAAATATTTTTAATTTGGATCCAGCGGATTAGGATGATTATGATGGATTACATAAAAATAATTATACAGTAACTAATCCTCTGGAAGGTTTAAGAAATGAAAAATTCAAAATTAGTCTAAATAAATCCTTAAGTTGAGTAAGGCCAGCGTTCACATAAGAGTTTATCCTTAACTCATTCTATGAAATGTAATTGCATTTTCAAGGAAATGCTTGAGTATAGAGTCTCAACTTATTGTAAGTGAGGATATATATATTTGAAATTGAGTAGTACCTAACTATGAATACCATCCTATAAATCAGCTTTTTTGAGAGTAGGTAACGTTTGTAAATAAATTTTACCAAACAAATAACTTTATATAGATTCTAGAGGGGTTTGGATAAAGTTAATTTTATTCGATTCAAGTCTCAATTCTTACATTTTAATATTTTCTTGGACTTGATCCAAAAATGATTAATTTAAAATTATTCAATAAATGAATACTTATTAATCGTAACAAGATGATTTTACCAGTAGGAGTAATGAAGTTTGTATAAGGAATGAGAGTTCATGACTGATTTCTCTTTAGTTTTACTTAATAGGGTTCTTGGGATTTTTCGACTAGTTCTTACTTATTTCTGCAAAATATTTCTAGACCCCTACCTACACGAAAATAAATAAATCAAATTTTCCATTTTCATTATTGAAATGATTTCATTTTTATTAAAATAAACTTTTGTTTTGTAAAAAAATTTTGCTCAATATCCTTATAATATTAAACGTGAAAATTAATTAGCTAAAACTAATAAATCGTGTTCGGATTTATATAGCTTGTTAATATTTTTAATCCAATATCATTTTAATTGTTTGGAAAATTGGAGAAATTAAAAAGCTTTAAGTAGATATAGGATTTTAGGTTAATTATTTGAGGTGTCATGAAGAGACAGACAAAAATTTTTAAAACGATCATTGAAAGTGGGAAATCAATTTTTTTTTTCTTAAAACTTGAAAGTGTAATGCAACTACAAGGGTGTTAAAGTTGAAGGTCTTAGAATAGAAATTAACAAGTTAACCGGGATTAAATAAGGGAATACAAAGGACAATGGGGAAGTCTAAAGTCGTCTATTCCCTCGGGTGTCTGTTTTTCTTCTCATTACCACGTAACGCTTTTTTTGTAACGCCCAATACTTATAAAACTTGAACTAAAACAAACATAATGTCATGCTAATAAAATTTTAAATTTTTTTAAAACTATATTTTACACAAATTTTAAAAATATTTATTGTAAATCTTTGTGAGGAAAATGTTTTGAAGTAGAAGGTAATTTGTGAGTCCCAGCTTAATTTTTAAGTCAATATTTTACAAGTATCCGTTAGCTTAAAGAGTTATTTAGAGTAGCCTTTTTAGATAATTGGACAATTAGACAATTAGCTTTTTAAACCTCTTACCAATCATTCACCACACACAATTAATTGGCACCACTTCCATTAAAAGCTCATTAATTTCAATTTTTACAACTGAAATGCAAGGCTTCGAAAATTGTCATTTTTATATCCACACCCTGACGAGCGTCTCGCTCTTGTCAACGAGCTTACAATTCAGCTAATAACAATCAACTAATGCCCTTATAATATATTCACGCCGCTAAAGTGCTCTTTAATTGAATGTTTATTTTTTAATACCCTATTGACAGTCGCAATCATATTCCTCAATCATAAATAAATAGTTCGTCGTTAAATCGATCGAGCCTGAAGCAAATGTAGCCTTGTTTTACCAATGAATAAATTAGATTAGCACGCGAGAAAAATTTACGATGGATTTTTCTTGGCTCAATTTTCCGTCTTATAATTTGCATGAGTTATGAAAATTGTTTGTTTGGTCGGTAAGGAAGTATGTGATGATAGAGATATAGTGGGTGTTGATTAGGTGAAAACGATTGGAGTGAGAGAGAAAGAGTGAGGATTCCTACGGGAATTATGCCGTTGTAGATGTTGATGATCAAACAAACTCCAAGTCCAGTTTACACGATTCCAAACATTTACACAAATTTATCACAAATAATTATTGTCTATGTCAACAAAAATGTTGGTTCGGTCGATGACTACGGACCGACCGACAGACCGACCGACGGACCTGAGATAAATAAATATAATGTCTCACCATACTGACAGACAAGCCCAGTTTTTTTTTGGAATTTAAGATATATCACGCTCACGCTCCCGTTCGTTTTATTTATACTTTTTCACAGTTGAAAAATCCCGATTTTTCATCCCTCAAGTAATGCGAGATTGATTTTCATTGTGCTCTCGTATGTATGAGTGTATGAAAGCGGGAATATTGGAAAAAATAAATACGAATTCATATCTTCATCGGTTTTCCGGATCCTCGCAGATTTCCCATTTTTCCCCATATTTTTCACGCCCTCCCCCACGAGCTTCCACCGTATTATTTATGAAGTGTTTCAAATCGTCAATGGGGAAAAAAAAAACATTTGTTAAAACGAAACATCAAAAGATAAAAAGGCGCTGGGTGGACATAGACAGACGGCCGGCGTGATGATGCCACCCATGGAATCGGCGACGTGGAGATTTTGTTTTTGTTGAAGGCCTTCGATGGGGAACAAGCAGCAATCGTCAGAGCTCTGAGAGCAGGAAAAGTCAGTGGACTGGAAATAAAGCCTGCTGATGACACTTGTGAAAATTGAAAATGCTTTTTGCCTCGTTTTTTCGACGAAACACCCATCGTTATTTTATAGTTATTTTTTTAGGACGACTGAACTCACTCGTGGATGAACATACCATACATCCACCCATTTCCACAAAATCAATCAGAAAAGGCCAGCCATTTATGTTCTCGCTGAACTTTTCGCGTCATCTTGTGCGATAATCCACCACCGATTTTTCTCCGTTCAAATAATAAAAGCAACCCCTATTTAGTCCTGAATTTTATTATTGGTAATGTCGTTAAATTTTCGAGTAGACATCAAACGGAAAGAGGGAGTTCCTTCCTCATTTTTTCGGCTTTATGCCGAATAAGAAGGACCCCTCTAGCTGCCTCTATATGTATATTACATCGCAACCCCTCTCGTTGTGCGGATAGATGAATCTTTTTCACGCGCCCTTAACGAAAAGCTAGGGGGTGACATCGTGACATCATTAGTTGAGTTGAGCAGCTGCACCCGTACATATTCTCTGTGCTTCGTACTTCTTGAACCGACCATCACTGAATAACATAATAATAATATGATATAGGGGTTGATTTTTCATCCCCTTATTGATAATCGCGTAACTTTTTCACAGACCATATAAATATTATTTGATAGAAGTGATTTTGATTTGATAGTCAAAACTTTTAACGTTTTTTTTTTCAGTTTAACAATACAGGGTGTTCCATTTAACATTTTATTTTATCTACTAAAACATATTTTCTTATTTTGAATACGATAGATATAGTTTAATAAGTGATACTTAAGGGTTAGAATACACACTATTAAAGGGGAAAGAAGAGTAGTTATCGTCAAACGTTTTTACTTAGATTCGTTTTTAGATTTTTAGATAGACAACCATGGTTAACACTTTTATTTATATAGATACCAAGATTAGATTTTATGGCTCTGTTAAAAATTTTCATAACCCAACAATCAGGGTAGGTATTAAAACTAAAGGACGTAAGGCTTTCGTCTATGACACGTGCAAACGCTTTTAATTTGATGATAAAAATGACAAAATAATAAGTATTAATAAATGGTACCATTAAACTCTGAACGATGAAACTCCCCAATCTATATTATATTTTAAGGGGTCAATATAATAGTTGGAGGGTAAATGAAAAAACTGTACAGTAGCAAAAATGTTATTAAACACATTCGTTTGTAGTTGATGGTAAATTTATCACTTTTTAGGGTTGTAAATCATGTTTCTATGCGTTAATAGTGTTAGTGTAAGCTCGTTAAAAGCCTTTGGTTGATAAACTCTTTATTTTAAGGATATTCCAATGAAAGTAGTAAATATTGAGTTTTACAGCTTGAATATAGATCTATGACTTGTTAATAATATGATTTTAGAACTTCTCCCAGTTTATAACCTACGAACCCTCAAGTGTACAAAACCATCCCTATTTTTCTGCGAATTTTACACAATAATGTAATGTATCAATCATACCCTTGTCTGTGGAGTCGATCCTTGTATTTTTCAGCCATCCTCCCCGTGGCAGCCGGTTTGCTTTTTTGGTTCATTCGCTTCATTGGCTGCCAATGATTTGATTATCTTGGATGCGATCTTAATGCACATTTCGTCCCTTCGAACCCTTTCGCTCTCACACCCTCTCATATTAATAGCCCTCTTCAGAGCCTCGAGCGATTAATTTGTCAGTGCTTTTTTGTTTGCGATTCAAAAAGTAATTTGGAACTGAAAATCGAATGAAACTCCCCTTGTATGATGAATTAGGGAATAAATGAAATCGTATTTAATTTCATTTTCACCAAACAAAAAACTGTTTGTATGTGGAAATAAATCAGCTTTGGAAATTTTCTAAGTTAATTTTAAAAAGTGACTGTTAATTATAAAATAGAAAGCTTAGGGAGTAATTTTTTGTCTAATACGCAGGGTTAAATGTTTCTTATTTAGCATGTTTTTCTTCAATTAATAATTACTTTACAGGATCCTTGTTATTTACTTAGTACTGACTTTATATCCTACTTGATCACTCAAATGGGCTTGTTTTTAAATCGTTTGTCAATATCTTGATCTACTAAAAGCCTTTATGATTTAGGTAAGTGTTGATTTATGCGAGTTTTAAACTATTAAAATACTTCAATATCCAGTCAAATAGTTTCGTTTAGAACATTTTTTATATCTTTAAGGTAGCAAATCTAAACAATGAATAGAAATTACCTTCTTAAAGTTTTTCCTTCATCAACTGTTGACATATTCGCTTATACATAATTTACTTTGACGTCGCTTATGCTAATTGTTACTAGATAAGAGTTCGCGTTTTCTCTCTCCCACTCTTTTCTTCTCTCTCGTGGTATGTAAACTTTACAGTACTTGAAGAATATTTTATTTTTCAATCATGCACCGAGATATGTTCAGATAAAAACTATTATTATTATATTTTTCAAAGCTTTTATCATTTTCGTATACAGTTTTGTTATTATTTATATTTTTCACAATGAATTATTTTCTGTCGAATATTCAAATTTTTCCATAATAACCCATTTTGCATCGTGACTTAGAATTATCCTGAATCTTCAAAAGTTTAGAATTCTATTTTAAGTAATATTTTTGATTTTTCTGTTAATTTTTATTGAAACCTATAAGTAGATTTAGTTGTATTGGAAGCACGCTTAGTACCTAAGTGTCTACAACAGTTGGTAAAAGTTCTTAGATATCACCTTTCAGATCAGTTTCTTTCGAAGTAATCAGTTTGTCAAACAATTTTATGAAACAAACCGAAAATTTTTTAAACGTCAAACTTGTTTTAAACTTGTTGCATCCATAACAAATAATTTATTTTTTAAAATTGAAGACTTATTAGAGTAATTGTATGTAATTAAAATATGAGTTTGATAAAAATGCAGCCTTGTAGTCAAACCTTTCTCAACCTTGGATGTAATGTGATAATGCATGATAATTTTTTTTTCATTTGAATGTTGTTTGAAATGTACTTTTACGTTCAAAAAGTATTTCAATAAAAATTGTTGCTAGGGAAGAACTACCCTTAGAATCATATAGGTGTTTTTATCGAGGTATATATAAAATGGAAGGATACATTTAATTTTTCGAAACTTCAAAAAAGCAAATTAAATTTGTGGTTTGGTAATATTAAAATTATTTAATTATTAAAAGGACCAATCTTTGGGTTTTTAAAAATTTCAGCTTATTTCAAACTTTTATAAAATAGTAAATTGCAACAAAAATGAAAGGAAAAGAGTTCGTTAATGAATCATGTATCACAGGCCCGGGAATTTCTCTCGGCGGTACTGTACAGAGCAATGCTTTTATGAAAGTTACCCGAAGACACGAAAAACTCATATAAGATGTTTTATTAGAAATTTTTTTCCTTTATGTAGTGTTATGAACTTATATAATTCTTAAGTGTTAATTTCATATTAATATGTGGACTGTTTTTGACTTGAAATTTATTACATGAAGACATTTTTTAAATTGGTGAGACTCTTTATGATTTATGAATGTAAAGAAAAATCTTCAATAGATAACAAGGGGCAGTGTTATGACCGCGCTGCACGGCACTCCACTATTCGAAACCCCGATTCAATCGTTTCTTTGACTTGGTAATGTCTACATGAATCCGCTTTGACTTTCTGATTATATTGCACTTGAAAACGCATACGTTGCATTAAAAATAGAAAAATTCTTGTTGGCGTACAATTTCAATTATTATAAATACCGTTGGATGAAAGGGAAGAAGAATGGCGAGAGGACAAGTGAATTTGATGCTAATGGCAAACATTTGCAAAAGTATCACAATTGATGTCGGGGATGGATGAAAACTTTGACTTGAAGCAGTTGGAAAAATCATCGACAAACCACATCTATTAAATATAAAAAAGAGAGACACTAAACTTGATGGCATTTTCTTTTTGTCTCGTGAAAAAAAAAAAAAAATAACGTTGGTTGGCGGTTTCGGGGGTGGCAATTGGGTAAATGGTGCGATGCTTTCATGTGTTGTGGGGGTTGAAAAAATATATATATCGAGGGTTGGATCATTGTGATATTTTCCTGCTTTTTCCCTCTGATGGTCGACGTTGTGGTTCCATTCATGCAACACACGTTCCGCCAATAAAATATCGTACTTTGGACTTTCATTGAATAAAACGAGAACTCAAGTATTTAATTGCTCGGGTCAGAGACGGGCTTTATCCCCTTAAGAGTCATTCTCTTTACTTTTTATAGATCGCAATCAATAAAACAAATGCAAACGAGCCAAATCCGGTCCTGATTTCCAATTCCAACGCGGACCACCCACACGATTTTCGTACAAACATAAGTTTTGATTTTAAATCAGCGATTATTTATCTCAACCTCCATTTTATAATATTGAAGCTTTGAGTAAAACTATGCATACAGTGCGAGTAATTGCTCTTGCTAATATGTAATTTGATATATCTCTCGGCTTTGTTCCCCTCGATTCATTATCGGCTCCAATACAAAAAAAAAATATCGAAAATCTTTGCTGGTTCAATTTAATTACTTTTCCCAATCAAGAACTCGGTCAATAACAAATACCATATTATTAATAATTGTTAATCTCTTTTATTAGATCAAAATTCGATTCGATTAAATATTTAATTCCAACACTATTATATTCATTGCAGTAGGTAAAAAAAAATAAATAAAAAAGTCTTAAATAATTTTTCATTTGTAAAAACTAATTACCCAGATCAAATTCCAAGTTTAAATTGTGTCAAATATTTTATTTGAAAAAAATGGTGAAATCATGTAGCATTAACTTGTTATGTCACAGTTGCATCAGAGTGCATTGAGGTCTTAGAAATTTCGAATATAAAAAAAAATATCAAACAACATATTATATTAATATTTGGTGTTCATTGATAATAATTAATCAATAATATTATATTTGCAGACATTTAACAAATAACAATTATTATCTTAGAAAATATTTATATTTGAATTTCAAACGAATCATCTGAAATATTTCTATATTTACATTCTTTTTAATTTATTAATTAAATATTTGATTGTACACAATTAATGATGAGCGATAAAAGTACAATTGCGACGTGGAATATACATAATTAATTTTTTTATTTCAACATTTTTACGTTTTGATGTGTTTTTATTTATTGGAGTATTTGAAGTTTATAATTTACTATATTAAAGATGCGCCCAGCTTTGGGTCTAGCCGAATAAGCCTATCTAATCGGACCCATTGGGTTTTTTTAACCTAACGTTGATTTTGTTCTCCAAATATACCTCTGTTAGTGGGTGTAGTACGTATAGTCGATATTAGACCGCTACCCCCACTTTTTTTTGAGTTAGAGAGGTTACAACCCTTAACTTACAAATTAATTTTCTCCGAAACCAATAAAGACAACGGAACAATTTTTTCAAATATGACATTTAAATTAATAATTTTTAAAAAGTTTAGTTCCATATAAAGTTGATTATTTACTTAATGAAATCAACGGCTTTTTTCTAACTATAGGCATCTTTTCAGTGACATTTTGATATCTGAAACTTCATTGAACTCTTCTTTGTTTCAAGACCATGAAAATTTTAATTTGTACATTTTTTTAGAATTTAATCTCACTCGTTAAGTGATCGATTTATCAATTTAGTGGTAAATGCATCATTAAAAAAGTTTAAACTAGTGCCGTGGACATTATTTATCCTGTATTTAGCCTTTCCAGGTTCTAAAGTTGTTCATTTGAAAGTGAAAAAAACTTTTTTTTAGACTCAGTCTTATGACAGAACTTATGACTAATTTGAATCCATGTCCTTATGTTTAACATTTATATTTCCATGATAAATACGACTATATCTCAAAAATGACACAGTTTCATAAGAAATGGTAATTCCCAAAATTAAAGATATTTCCTTCAAAAATGTTCATACAAAATTTCGACCAAAAAGATATGAAATATATAGCACCCAACTACTGTTTGGTATATTCGATCTAACTGAAAGAATAGGGAGATCTATTTATACCGCAATGGAAGTCTCCCTATCATATCCGGATAAACAAGGGGTCGAAAAATCACCTTAAACGACCAATTTTTTAATAAAACCAAATGTTTAAAAAACATAAAATAGCACAAATTTTTAAGGGAAGTTAAACATTTTTTTCTCCCGATCAATTGTAAAGGTTTACCATTCTAACAAAATAAAGCAAAAAGATCCCCTTAATATGGGTATATCCATGAAAAACAAACTAAGTTCTGCTAGGTAGTAAAAGATTTGTGCAAGCTATAATTTACGAGTGAAACGTTGTGGTTTAAACAAGTCATGTTTTGAGGGGTACTTAAAAGGTTTTTTTAACCTGAATGTATCTTCTTAATAATTAATTTCAATAAAACCCGTAAAAATAAAAGGATCTACTTTACCTAACCGTTCATATTTTTCGTTTTATATAAGCAGTTATAGTTGGAAATATTATTGCGAATATATCTAAAGGTTTCATTTTATTTCTCTGTGAAATTGTATTTGCCTCAAAGGGTCTTAAAGACTTAAACAGGGGTTTCAAAGTTCAAAATTGAAATTTTAATGATAAGCTATTGAAATCAGGTTTACATTTAGTTTCCTTTTATTTAAATGGGGGGTATGTTGTATATATTATAATGTGTATTATAAAAACGTTATGACGTCAAGTATAAGAAGGAAGATGGAAAAGTCATTAACATACATAATTAGCATTTAGTTCGTTATTAATTAGCGAGTGTTTGTTTCTTAATAAAGAATCTCACGCGAACAATGGCGCTCTCGAGTGGAATTGTTTCATATTAGGTGCGAACATTATACGGAAACTCGAAGAAATTGAGAACCGGTTTTCGATCATATAATGAGGATGGAAGGAATTCAATCAATCGCGTTATCTTTTTTTTATATTCGAATTTCTCGAAGGGAACACACCACGTTTAATACAACTGAGACAAATTGATTTATTGTTCGAGAGCAAAAAATGTTTTCGTTTTTTTTTCTTTTTGGATTCTCATTTTTTGGGTTTAAAATGAGCTGCATTTTCTCATCAGATGCATCTACGTCGATTGTCGATTTCCCACACGCACAACCACGAAAAAAATTTACTGAACCCTTTAATCACACGTTTCTAATTAAAAAATAATTATGGGCTAGGTGAAAGAAAAAAATGGGATTAAAAAAGAAAACAACTCAAGCAAATCTTTTTTTTTTGATGTCCACAGAAAAGGAAAAAGCGTTTTGAAAAGAAAAAAAATACAAGTGGTATGTAGCACGTAACTGCATTAGTTGCACTTTTCGACTAATTGTGCAAAACTCACACAAAAGATTTGGCTGTATATGAAATCGATTAATAAGCCATAGTCTTGCTCAATTTTTCAATTTACTGCTCGAATTTTAGCAGTTATTCATCGAGGTGTACGACGCTCTATTTATGCCTAAAAACCAATACAACGCTGAATTACCACGCGAGTTTGTTTAATTCAACAGAACAATCATTCCCGAGTTTTCCGCTTACCATAAATTACTACGTCAATTTTAATATTTTGATATAGTTTTTTTATGTCAAAAACTAGCATAAAATTAAATTGTTTGAAACAATTTAGCGTGAAATATTGTGAATTTTATGGATTTTTGTTTTGTGTTTGGTGTTACGTTTCATTTGCATAGATTCAGCTAATTTGGTAAATACAGTAAATCTTATGTGTGGAGTCGTTGCGAAAGTAAATTCGAACTGGCTGAGGAAAAATTATGCGAAACGAGAAACTCAAAAGTTATTTAATCATTTGGATTATTAGTTACAACTGATCGATTACAATATAGGTGGTTTGGAATCGAGCAAAGGCAATAAACAACCTAACGCGATAAAACTGCAATGATTTGACAAGGATATATATTTTGATAGATCGAAACGGTTTTTTATTACAACGAAACTAAAAAAAACTTCGTTATATTGTCCTCTTAACTCTTAAGATGGATCACAACCTCAAACTATTTTCTTTAAATTTTTATGGAATTTTAAACAAAATTAGTGCTGACCACAAGAATACTACATTTGGAAAGGTTCCTACAGAGTTATTCGTAGTTTAAATTTTTTTATGTCACCGTAAATGGAGAAATTTTTTCTTCCGATTTCTCGCTGGATTTTCTTAAGATATGTCTCAAACTTTGTATAGTAGGTATACATATCGGTATTACATATTAAATACTATCATATATAGCAGGAGTCGGCAACCTACGACTCGCGGGTCACCAAGTGCACCGTTTAATAATTATAAGTGACCCACTTTAGTTCCGAATTGAAATTTTAATATATAAATTAAAAAAAGAATATTAAAAAAATGCTTTTAAAAGCATATTGTAATTATTTTCTTGGTGTAAATTATAATGTATTTTTTATTCATAGAAGGACCTTTATAAAATGAAAATACCACTGACCCAAATGGCTGTTTAATACTCACATATTAGTTGATTTTGACCCGCAGTCAAAAAAGGTGGCCGACTCTTGATATATAGTATATTTTTAAAAAAAACTTTTGACTACAATGAGAGTGAAATTTAGATTTAGACTATTTTAGATTTTCTCTACTGAAAAACTGATTGTCAAATGATTGTGCATCAATAAGCTTTGAAATAAAAAACGATTTTGATTTTTACGATCAGAGTGTGAGTGGTGCGAACGTTCCCCAAGCGCCAAGTGCCGAATAATAAAGATGCTACACGATAAAAGCGGGGGTTTAATATAGTTCTATAATTTTCAAATATACATACCTATTTCAAAGATGATTATAAGACCACAGGAAGCATTTTATTCTGTTACAATTTTTTGAATATACAAAAATTATTAGGTCATTAATAGGTGCTAATGATCTATCATGTTGAAATGATCATAAACTAAAAACGTTGATATTTTCAACAAAGTGGTTGAGATAAAAAGGAACTCAATATACTAGTATTAAGCACGTCAAAGTAAATTGTCAATGATTGAGTTTAATTTTGCAAGTTGGGTATAATATAAATCACCATTAACAGGTGGTCAAGATAACTGATCGATTATTTTTTAAACATTAGATTACATTTTTACAGATTTACATTACATTTTTTACTGTATTTTAAGTTATAAACATAATGATACAGCAGTTGTAAACCCTTGGTAAGATGATCGTTTTTTAATTTTGGAAACTTGAAGTCCATAATAAGTAGGTAACATAATCTTTGAGTAGTCTGTGATTTTATACTTGTGATTTCGCATGTGACAATCATCCCTTTTATTCTACGGGTATTTAATTGAATACAGACAAACGAGTCTCAAAGTTATAGGTCTTATAACTTTATATAATATAATCCTATAATATAGGAGTTAGCAATGCAAATGTATAAAGCGATGTATAGGTTGTTGAATCGAAGAGAAAAATAATATTTATGGAAAAAATTATTCCTTAATTTACGTACTTTTGATTTGCAAGATAATTTTGAAAAACAAATAAATCGGTCTTATATTATTTTCCACTGTTCGCGAAAAATAAGAAACATGTTCAAACACGATATTTCCCAATACGTAGAACATATAGCTCATACGCGATCTCAATATGTTTTTTGATTCGCGTGAAGTGCGTCGTGAATAAATGTCATGAAATTTAACCGAAGACAAGGAAATTAACCTAATTTTAACCCTAACTTAAATCGGGATAGTGTTAAAGTGTTTTTTTTCCTGAATCGTTAAAGAAGTTGTTTCAATTTGAGAAATGAGATAAATTGGCCATTCTCCAATAAAATAAAGGTGAGGTTTACGGAACATTAACAAGTTATAACCTTTACAAGTCATGCGATGCAAACAATTATAATAAGGTATGGTTTTGATTTTCAGTAACGAATGCGTTTAATTAAATTACCTATAATCAAGGAAACCATTGTATTAATTTGATTTTCTAGTCAATTTAAATACGGGAAAGTGTTGAAGTGGGTTTCAAGAATTCTTTGAAGAGCCAGAAACGGGAATGGTTCATTATGTTCTTCAGTTTATATAAGGTTAGATTTCTTAAACACTAACAAGCTGATGATTTCTTTTCATTTTGCAATAAAATTCTTTAATGATTAGACAGATTTTTGATATATTAAACTAGGATATAATTCAGTGACTCTTCTGTAAAATCACTTCAGTCTTTTCTGTTCAAAAAAGGAGATTGTGAATTTTAAATCATTATTCAACCCTCAACTGCCGCAAGAAAATTTCGGAATACAGATTTATTTGTCCAAAATCAGAATATGAAAAAAATAACCTAAGTTTATTTTCCCGATAAAATTACCGAAGTTCCATAAAAAAGTCTGTAGAATTTAACATCGCGATATCTAAGGACGTCAAAACCAACTTAGGGGATTTTAGGGGAGAGTTGCCAAATGCGTACTGGTCACTTAAATCGTACCGGATATTTTATTTAAAAATTAATGTATTTTGATGCCTCTTGGTGGTAAAGATTTGAACTTTAATTTTTCCGATAAAGTAGAGCTAAAAAGGCATTCCCATGAAGTGTTTTGTGAATGACAGAAGCTCAAAGAAATCAGACAAGTCTGATGTCATTTTTAACGATTTTAATCGGCTGAATTTAATATACATCTACAGTTTTCGAGGTAGCTTTACATATTTTTGAAAACTAGCTATGTTATATTATTTATTTCTATTTAGTTTTTAAAAAATGCTGATAATGTTTTATAGTTATAGCTTCAATAATTTGGCGGGACGCCTTTTTCTTAATTCGTACCACACCATGATCCAATGCTTAAAGTGCCAAAAGTAGGGGTACATGAAGCTAGTGTAGAATTTTCCAAAAGGATATAATATTTCAGTCAAGTAGTGTAATTTCCTTTTTATGTTGTATTGTATAACTTAAATTAACTCAGAATACAGTTTCTCTTATGATTTTTTTGGATATTTTTATTTCAAAACATGAGGTACGATTTTGGAAACCGGGTGATACCATTTAGGATACCTGTTGTCTAAATCGTACTGTTTGCATGATCTTACAAAAGTTTCCATATCACAATGATCTATAAGTAAATAGTTAAAAAAGCATATTAAATTGCAACTTCGATAGTTAATGCATAGATGTAAAACATAATAGGTTTGTTCCAATCGTACTTCTGGTGTTGTCGAAACACTGACAAACAGACAAAAAGCAAGACAACATGGACCAAGATACAATAGTGAGTGAAGAACATAAATTGACAAGTTCGCTATAGTTACAAACGGACTAACCAGTGCTTAAGCACCTCCAAATCAGTGTCGTTATAAGCGATTGTCACGAAAATGTACGTACGGTACGTACATAACTCGACTTTCGGCCGAATGCTGCCGAGCGGTTGTAAGCTGAAACATTTCTTCACTCATTCTTGTCTCTTGGTCAATGTGTCTTGCTCTTTGCCTTTCTGACAGTGTTTGAGCATCACCAGAAGAACGATTGGAACAAACCTAATATTTACTAAAATTCCTACTTAAGAATATTGTATTAGAAATTAAGGGGGAAGCATTTGGCAACTCTCCCCTACTAACGTACCACAGAATTGATTTTTGGTGAAAATAGAGTTTTTTGATTTTTTTTTTTTTTGTTGTAGTTATGAATGTTCATGCTATTTATTTACTCGTATTAATAAAATATTTATCTATTCTTGAAACACGAAAACTTGAAATAAATTTTTACTGAAACAACCAAGAAAAAACAGATTGTAATTCTTGATTTAATCAATGTTTAACTTCCCATTTATTATAATTAATTAAGATTTTAATCTGTAGTTGTTGAACGCCGACATGTTTATCTTCCTAATAAGTCGCGGGCCGGAAAGTAAATAAATATCACTTGTAAATTCTTTCCGATCAAACTTAAAGCACAATTATTTTATCCATAAAAAGATAATTATCAACACGACAGAGAGATTTTTTTTTAAATTTATTAAATCAGTTTATGAATCACGTAAATCATACCATAATAATTAAATTAATTTTTTTAATTTTAAAAGTAAATATTTATGACGCATAAAAATTGGAATATATACAAATTGATTATGAATGGTAAAATATGGCAATAAATTCGTTTTATGTGTCCAATATGAGCAAATTTATCGAGTGAAGTGGTAAAAATTAAAATAAATTGTTGGAATTGTTTCGTGGTTTTTAAATGTGAATTTCTTTCATTTCCTATATCTAAAAGTATATCTTTGTTTGTTGGTTGGTCGGAATAGTGAGGGTTCTTTGTTTAATTTGTGCGAAGAAAAGGTTAATAAAAATCGTGATTATAATGATAAGAATGGATCTGAGTATATTTTAATGGTCAATTGAGTCGACGAAGAAATGTTTTCGGAATCTATTATGTGATTGTGGCGGTTACGAGGAAAAGGTTGTTTTCTGATGGGTATCGTGGCCTGTGGTAGTTCGACCGCAGAACTGTGGTCATTTACGATTGGGCAGTGTCTTGCGATGGTGGCACCAGATACCGGAGGCGGCAGAAATTACCTGACCAAAGTAAAGTGTGGCAACCGCCGTCGTAGACTGTTGTATCTCTGCTTGTTTCGCATGTTGCTCTCTTCAGGTTTCCTCTCCATCCTGTCGACGGTTTCAGCTCGCTCCGGCTGCACCCCGGCGGGTGCATCGAGCCACGAACATACCTACATAGGTACACTCACCGCAGCTTCTGTATTACTCCTCACTTCTCTCGGGTCACTATCCATTTTAAATGCAACTTAAGCTGCAATTTACATTTGCAGCGGTCTCAAATATGTCTTACCAGTGAAAATTTATCGTAACACACACACACACACACACACACACTCCCATATATCTACTATCCCTTGAAAAAGTAATTAATTTTCGTTTTCTTTTTTGTTTCAGGTAAGTGCTGATTTTATTGCGGTCTTCGCAAATTTTCGAAGCCTACTCGCCAGCACCACTCGTCATCATTCAAAAACGTAATAAAATTAATTAAGGCTTTTAAAGATATGCCTAATAAATCAAAATTAACTAAAAGGGGTTTATTACTTGAAAACACAGGCGCGCATTTAGCCTTAAAAATTATCTTCAATGTTATTTTAACGCCCATTGGGATTTTTTTAAGAAGCGGCCTACCTGTAATTTTAATATTTTAAAATGACTAGCTGAATTTTTGTTTGATTTATTTAATATTTTAAAGGCTTGAATATTATGTATAAAATAGGAAATGTTATGGATGGGGTTGGGATTTTATTTCTTGTTACAAAAACTAAGCGGTTAATTTATCTGTTTCAAAACTCATAATTTTGTGAGTAAACTAAAAGTGAAATTAACAACTTAATCTATGTTTTAAGCTGTTTTTTGATTAAATTATTAGTTTTATTTTTGAGTTTAAACAGTTTAAAAATGGTCTCAATCAAATTTGTGTTTCTGGTAAAAGTGTTATTTTGAGATGATAAACATTTGAAGTCAATGTTTAGGTACTAATTATACCTGTTGTAAAAATCATAAAAGTTCCATGTTGACTATTTTGTAAGCCACTGGTTGGGAACATCAATTATTCAGTCTTGTGGTAATATTTTTATGAAATTCGTTATTTCATGAAATATCTAGGCACTTCATGAAATATCGACGGTTAGTAAAAGTTATTTAAATCACTTTATCGTCTAGATGTTTGATCAAATGACCTCTTGGTGTCATTGTGTCATGTTATACACTTGATACACAATCATTCGTATAGTATATTTCGATTTTTCATGGTAACCCTGCATAATGTTGCAATACATGTAAAATACTTAGAATATAGTAAATATGAAATTGACAAATTTTAACTTCAATAACCCTAAAAAGATAATTTATCTAGATATTTAGTTAGATTAAAATATGTTTATTGTTATATCATAACTAAACTGACTTTACTAAATGTATTCTTGTGACGTTGGCGATGTTCGTTGGTCATAGCAGTCGGTACACTAGAAATTACGAGTGTGTCTTATATTAGGTTCGTTTCAGATAACAGACAAATCGTACCTACATATCTACGAAAAATTGAAAATAGTGTTGCAAATAAACTGTGACTGTTTCTGGGGTGAATTAGTTTATCAAGATAGACTTACAATTTTATATTTTTTTGAATCTTTTTTAATACTTTGAAAATATCGTTTAAAAATGCCTAAAACTAAACTAAGTTTAGTCTTCTGGAAAACTTCATGTCAATTAAATTTACTTAGAAAATACCTTAAAAAGCATTTTAGATATCCCCCTACCATAAATGTATCCCGTTTACGATACCACTTCACTGCTGTGAAGTAGCAGTTAGTCAAAAGTGGTCATCATTTTTTTTTTCAATAAATACCTCTTATTGATATCGATTAGAAGTTGAAAATGTATCCACCTATAAATTATTGTTATGGGAATAATATATTGGATATCACAATTCAAAGGACTATTCATTATTTTCAAATATAGGTATTTTACAATACTAAGGCAATAGCGATCAAATGTATAGGTTTTAAAGAGATTGCACCTTTTTCTGTTTTAATCTGATAGTAAAATACCGATAATATTTTTATTTTTTAGAGTTTATGTCTTGAAAGGCTTTAAAACGTTTCCGTCTTGGCGACTTAGTGGCAATCCTTTTACTTATTATTGCGGTAATTTTGTTATAAAAGGATAATTGAGTTTTATTGTACAATACGGCGTCTATATAATTAGATTGTTCGCTCATATTTTGCAATCCTGGGTGCCTCTTAAAAGTCAAGCCAAATCGGGAAAAACGTGAAAAATCCAACAGAGAATTAATGTTAAAATTCTCACTAAGTTTTACAAAAAAAAAAAAACTGGGGTGTGGAATAAATGGGACGACAGGGATGAAATTACTTACGTTTTTAAAAGTGTTCTCATTTACTTTGCACACATTTTCTTATATTTCTTCGTGTGGCTAAAATTCCTCGTTCACACGACCAACGTGAAATATTTCTTTCCTTTTCTCTTTGAAGTATCCCCCGGGATGAACCCAACAATGAATAAAAATATAAAAAAAAAAACAGGATCGAAAGGAAGATAAAGAAACAGAGAGGCATTGTGTGGTATCTTTGTTGTTTCTGTTACCGTCCCAATTCGCCGGGGATGTTGTAAAACATGACAATGGTCAGGGACGCAGGTGAAACAGAAAATTCCTCGTGTCTACCTTTTCTGTACTGGAGAGAATGTGAGTTGGCGGCGAGGAGAGAACGAGATTCATTCAATATGAGATTTGCTTGAATAGAAGCGAAAAAAAAAAATGTGGAAAAAGGGAGACATTGCGGATTTATGTTCACTTTGATTTTGTATGTGTGAGATTTGTAATTTGAAATCTTCTTTTTTTCTTACTCGAGCAACTCTTTTATTTGGTTCATGGTTCTTTTAATTCGAATTCATTATCAGCGCAAAATTGAGACGTTTTTTCCACGTCTTCATTCTACAAAAATCCATTACAATTATTTTTTCTTCCTCCGTACAGCTCAATCTAATTACAAGAGCAATCAAATAAAGCATTCTATCAAAAAATATTTCCTCATCATTTAGATTTTAGATGATTCATGTTTTCATCAAGTTCCTTGTAACAAACATTTGAAGATAAAAATTTACCTTAAATATACCCAAACCAGAACAACCCCTTGATTGATTTATTAATTTTCATGGCCATTTACTGGTAAAAACAATCTATTTTTACACGAATAATTATCGTTGAGTTTCTCAAATATTTTCACGCTTTTTTCATGCTCATTTTAACGACATGAAAATGCTCGTTATCATTAACCTCAACGTGCCGAATGAACTAAGTACATAGCAATTCGCCGTTCGCCACACGGCGTCAACTACAACGGAGTTTTGGCGTCCGGGGTGCACGTAATTAATTAGAAAGTTTTCAAAGTCATTTAGGTCACACAAAATGTTTATTTCCCCGAATCAAACAGGTCGACAATAATCGACCGATCAGCAACACCAACTCGCGAATTTAGGCGATCTATTTTTCCACCCCTAAAAGATAACATTTAATATTCATAAGAAAGGACGAAAAAAATCGCGTTTTTAAACTTTCCTTTACGAAACCATTTACTCGTAGGGATGGGAACCTAGGAGGGTTCAGTTTGAATTTCTCAATTAAGCTTTTTTTTTGTTCTTTGTTCGATTTTCTTGTCTAAATAAAGAACGACTTATCAATCGTTTCTTGTTCCACCAACCTTGTTTTAAATATGAGAGAACTTGCGTCAGAGTCGCATTTTTATTAATTCCCGGAGGATTGTGATCAAAGGGGTGGCTTTTGAGTTAAGAGGTTGGAAAAGCAGGTGATGTTTATATAATTTGCAATGGTATATATTTCATTTACATAGTTGATGACATTTTGAATCTGACAATGTCGTAATTTTCCATTTAATATTGATTGGATTCTTAACTGGAAATTTTTTTGCTTTAATTTGCGCATAGGTGGTTGTTGCTGTGGCGGTGTTGAGCTTGGGTCGGTCTTATTACTTTCTGCGTTTCAAGAGATTACTGCCATTTTATCGGGAACATTAATGTAATTGTATTTTGATTGATTCGCTCCTTGAAACCGTAACGGATGGATTCCAATTGATTTTATGCCGTCGATTCGTTCTACCGTTCGTTACGTCGATTATTTAATCTTGACTCTAGGAATTTTTCCTTTAACGTAGTTTTTTTTTTCAATGTGTCCTTTCAGCCGGTCGAACTTGTCAATTGAAACAAATTTATTTCCACGAATTTATTTCCGTTTTTAATTTACTTGAGGGATAGAACACGAAGAAAAATCCTCTCACACGGGTTCAAGCCACGATCCACGATCCTTTTGATACAAATAATTTATTAGTCCCCTTATACAGACTCCTGTCATTGAGGTCACAAAACCAAACATTAAATATTTAAGAAGGTTTAGCTTTGAGCGTTTAACACTGTAATAAAAAAGAATCCAGAGCTCAAAAGGGAATTTCGAAGACATTTTCCTCAAACTTCCCACGTGGAGAAAATGGCGCCGATGAAATTCGTTTGATGAGACTTGGTGTGTCTTTCAAGAGACAAAACTTTGTCTTTTTCATCAAACTTTATTCCGTCCTCTATTATTACTATTATTATGTACGGTTAGTTTGTAATTTTTTTTTTTTTGAATACAATAGAGAGAGAAGTGAAGAACGATACGAGCATTACAAATTGCTTTAAATAAAAAAAAACGTGTATATTATTAACCTTATGTTTCCGGCAAAATATTCTCTTGCTCTCAGTCTAAAAAAAACATGCTGAATTGTTCAGAGTTGAAGTTTGAATGGATCGATTAACGTAACGAAGAAAAGGTAGATGAGAAGCGATTTTTTTCGTTGACGACAAAAGTTAACTCCCTAATTCCTGATAAACTTTAAAATGTAACAATAGAGTGAGGGGTTGGGAATTGTTTAGTTATATTTGTGCGGTTAGTGCTACAATTATGGGGTAGATTAAAGTTAGAAGAGGTTGAGACGAGGGAGTATAGGGTAACGAGTGAAAACGGGATAGTTGAATATTCTGAATTGGTCAACTAACCAAGGGTCGGGTGAGGCGAGACCACCACTAAGGTGATGGTGCAGTAGCCGAGCACTGGCACGCATAGTTTGTGCTTAACCACAAGGCGAATATGCCACCCCTAGCCCTTCCAGCATCAACCCGAAACACTAAAGTCCATTTCTTACCGCAGCTCCACAAAATCCCTCGAAGCCCTCGGTCCATTTCTCTCGCTTTCATCCCCGAGATCCCGTGTCCGACTGGTTTCATGGGATTAATACTATTTGATCTTGACTCACTCTCTAACATTTACAATTGCTGACCACAAATTATTCGATCAAACAACAAACAGCCGCCATCGATACAGAATCGATACACAACGGTCCCAATAAATTTAATTTAAAATTTAAAACCAGACAACTATCTACAGACAAGACAGCTATAACACAACCAAGTCAAAGAATAAAATTTTAAAAAATCACGTAAAAAATGTCTTTTATCACATCAAACTATAGACTTAAAGTTGTTTCCAATATAACTAAAACTATATACAAATTATAATGAAAACTAACACCAACAAAATCAATAATATCGTTAAAAAATAATCCTGAGTTTTTGATAGTTGAGGATAATTCTGAACCGAGATATAACTAAAATAAATTACTCCCCAGAAGTTCAATTTTAACATTGGTTTTAATAATTTAAACAGAACACAGATTTTTGAAAAAAAAAATTATTTAGAATTGTAACAGACTTATAAAATCAACAAAACTGTGTTGAAAAATGACAAAACTGTTCAAAAATATTATACAAATTTTTTTCTACCTAAGCATATCACGTTGTATATTTAATAAATAAAATATTCTTCTAACGCATCAATTTCACATACGCGTGGGAGTGAGAAGGCGCAGACTCTGATCTAATAACAATTAACATAAGCAACGTCGAAAGTAAGATGTGTATCAGCGTTTATGTCAACAGCTGATGAGGGAACAACTTTAGTAGAAAAATCTAAAACAAGAATATATTTTTTAAGAATAATGCCCTTAAGAAAACTTTAAATTAAAATTTATAAAAATCACTTGCTCAAAGCAGTTTGATGATCAAAAACAGGGCCAATTACTCACCTTTTTTACTGAAAAAATTCTTTAGAAAAATGTATTGACAATAAAATATTTCTATGAGCCTCAAGGTAGTTTGTATTCTGATGTTTAAAGATTTTAAATTCCATTTCAGAGGAAAACGTACGATGAAATCAAGGCAATTTTAGTACGTACATATTGCTTTTTTTTCTTTTGGTGCCTTAGAGCGATTAATTTATCGACCTTTCTAAGTACTTACTTCATTTTTCTCGACACATGCCATGCTTTTAACTTCACCGTCTCTTATTGAATTGGAAACATTTAAATGCACCATGAAGATCGCCAATCAGCTTAACGGTGATGCCTCTTAAAAACTAATCAACCAAAAAATTGATTCTGCAATCGCTTGCATTAGCTATTTTATAGTCAATTAACGAAGCCTTCCGATCGATAAATCAATGACCAAGTCAATACTCATGACATTTTCTCGGACTTCTAATAAATCGTGTTTGAATATTTTTACTCTAAAAGTAGTTCTGGAGAGAAGATCGAGGTTTTCACTAGAAATTAAACTTAAGTTTTATAGTTGAAACTAAATACGAAACCGTTTCTCTAAGGAATATAATGTGGAAATGGTTGGGAAAATCTAACGATTCCTTAGGGAGTACAAGCTGGTAAGATGAGATATAGTCTTGGAAACGATCGAAACTCAGGTTGATATGGTCGCAATTCGCAAATGACCTTCAAGTCAAGAATGCTTTTAAGGGAAAAAGTCTTGAGGAGAGTAACTAACAAACGAAATGATGATGAGCAATAAAAAAAATCATGAAATTGACATCTCAAATATATCTAAAAATATCCCTTAATTTTTCTTTACTTATCTAAATCTTATCCTTTTAAAATTTTTTTTACATGTGGCATATTTATTAAATCGTACATCCCTTGAAATGATTATCTACCAGATATTGATTATATCATCCCTCCGACCATCCCCATTTCTTTCCAATTCGGCAATCAAAATCGTTTTTCTCAAGCCCTCGAGTTATAATAGGCTTAGCTTTATATATTATGTCCATCTTGACTGACAGAATCACAAGACAAATTTCCTCTCACAATTAGATCACTTCTTCCCCAAAATCAAATAAATTGGGGAGAAGTTAAATACAATCTATTGACAGCCGAATTTCCTCCCTTTTATCGAATCGTATGATGAGATTATAATAATAAGAAAAAAAAATTAATAATTGAGGTTTATTTTTAAAGTGTAGGTACAGGTATCGATTTTGATTTCTTAGGGAGATTTTTTGTGAAATTGAAACGACAATAGACCTCGTTGGAATTCTTTAGGGAAATCATCAGGAACGATTGCTTTTAAATATGGGGACTTTCGCTTTAGAAATGTTTACCTGATAATGGATTTAGTTTTAACGATTTTTTTCTTCTTTATGGAAAAACGTTTATTCAATCAATTTGATTAAAAGTAATGAGCGAATGGGATGGAAAATAATTTAATAAATAAAAAAACTGGGATAGATAGAGACGAAAATGAAGGTGTGTAAGGCGGTATGATGAAGAAGGTAACTTGAGAAACGATGAGAGATATACATCAACTTCTATCCCGTTTATCCCTTGGGCTATAAACGTAGAGACAGTTTGTTTCTGTGTCGCTGTAACGCCTCGGATGCCAGAATAGGTTGATATGTGTTATTTGATGGTTTGGGATCGGGTGATCTCTATAACAAGGTGGGTTGCCAGCCTTTGGATCACTAATGTTACGCGCCTCATCAGAAACCGCACGCTACCCTTTTTATCACGACATAAATGCGTCTCACTCAACTCCCGTTCGGAAAATAAAATATCATCGCGTCGCCCTCCCACAATTTTCCCTGTTCGGTTTTTGAAAAATAAAACTTCAACCCCGTTTTTCGGCTTCGATCCCTTTCGTAATCGGCGTTCATTTCGTCTGTGTGTGCGAATTGTATACAGTTTCCTCCAGCTAAGTGTAATCGGTTTGGGGATGATGAGAATGGGGATGGTTCAAATTATAACGGAGTCGAGAGAGAAAAAATGAGAAATCGAGAAACGGGAAAAATTTCAAGCGAGACGACATGATTGTTATGGTGCACAAACAAAACGAGACGGAATAAAATGGAATGATAAAAGGATCAACGGGATAAAAGAATGGTGACATGGGAGAGTTTTTATTATTTTTTTCGGTGGAAGCCGGTTAGAATCAAGTATTCGTTATAATATATTTTTTTGTTTTGCTATGGGAGAGTGTTCTTATTTTGGCTGAATTTACATGATTTTTCTTTTATATAAAATGTGTTTTTTATGAAATGGAAATATGAAAATATATGGGGGTTGTGTTGCGGAAAGTGATAGAAGTGTGATGGGGATGATGACATACATCCCTCACGTTCTACTGAATGCGCAACCCTCGCCAAAGCAATCCCATTAATCACTCGGAAATAGAAACCTGGAAGAATATGCTTTTGGAAGGAAGAGTCTTTACGGAAGGATTTTCAGATCAATTCATTTCAGTTTTGAATCGAAACTGAATATTCCAACTTTTTAAATTTTAAATATTTTTTTTTACCTTCTGAAGTCAACGTATCACGTCGCATTTCCCATTCAACTACATTCTACCACACTCCCACTGTTCCATCATTCCGTTATCCCGTATTATATAACACATATTTATTATTTTTCCCGTTTTTTATTTATGTTTTTTTTTGTTGTTGCCTCTTCCAATTCCTCATTTCTCTCACATAAAATTTTTCTCACTTCTCCTCGTGGCTCTCCTGTCATTGTCATGTTTTTTTTTTCATTTTCTATTTTGTATTATCAATTCTTTTCGCCTCTTTTCCACGCTTGGTTCTCTCTCGTTCTGATCTATTGTTGTCGCACTTTTTGTTTTCCCTTTTTTTAATATTTTCTTTTGTATATTTTACCTCAGAGCGCACCCCTCGACACGTACCGGCTTCATGGTGTATGCTTTTTTTCTGGTTCACTCCCGGTTCACCACCCACTGAACCACACAATATGGCAAATACAATTTTTCTTTTCTAAATGGAAAAATACTCATGGAAAAATGACGTAGATGATGATTTCTCTCCCATATCTGTCTATCTCTCACTCACGTTTTAAAGATATATTTTATTCTATGATAAATATTCCGTTTCCTCCCATTTAACAAATCCTGGACACATTAATAGTTATTTGATTTTTTTCCAAACACCCAAACAAAATCTGTCGAGAAGAGACGGAATCTTAAAAAAATCATCCCTTGCATGTTTTAAACAAATCATTATTCTTTCATTTATTATAACGTTTATTTCCTGTGCAATTTTTCTTTGTAATATCGCGTTGAATGAAACATTGATCGGAGAATCTGAACTCTTTTATGATTCAAATAAAATAACAATGAGTTCATATAATACTTGATACAACCTCATACTGCCCGAACGCAACAAAACGTTTTTGTCTCGGTTTATTGTTTGTTCTTTTTATCTTCAATAACTTTTTTAAGATTTGCGGTAAATTGAAAGTATTTTACGCTTTAGAGCTTATAATAGCGATAAAAGCTTTTTTTATCTAACAGGTTAGTTGTAGGTAGTTGAGGTATACAATTGAGTTACTTACATTTTTTTTAAATTTAATGAGGAAAAATCGAGGTTTACCTTTTTAACCCCTCACATTGTTTTTTTTTTTTAAGTTTTTATTTATTTACTTAGCCCTTTGACAATCCATTTTAATCTTCATTTTGGTTTGTATGATATTAATGAATATCCCAAAGCAATAATCCTAGTAACTTATTATATCATACTTTCTGTGTTATACACAAAACTTAATTTTTATATTTTAACTTAAATATGACTAAAATATGAAGTGGAAAAGCTTACAGCACATTATGTTCATATTAATACAGCATTTTATTCATTTTCCTATTTTAAGTTCATAATGACTTATGCTTTAAAAGAGAAACAAATATTTATTAATTATGAATCTTATTTCTTACTTACGTAACCCGTCATCAACTTCAATAAATATAAAATTAATGAAAGAATATACATTTAAAATCTATAAACTATATAGTAATGATATTTCAAATAAAAAATCTAAAAATAACCACAATACACTATACGCCGGGATATACGGTAAATATACTAGCTCCCGTTTCACTGAGGTTGACAAATGAAACTTGCGTTTCCTTTGAAATTATCCAATCAACAATTTTTAATTCTTATTATCGAACCTTAGCAAGCATGTACTATCGGCGATAGTAACATATCCATTCTTCGACGGTTTAGCTTGTGTTTCTTTGTGGAAAACAATAAACAAGTTAGTTATCCCGTAGGAAAGAGTTATTTTCCTACAATAATTTCATATATGCAACTTACGAGCCAGAAATTAATTTTATACAAAAACAATTTGGTTAATTTATGGCTAATGTTGAAAAACAAATGACAATAATTTCTTTATCAAATTATCCTGCAGGAATCATACAGTTTTCCGCAGTAAAATCAACAGATACAATCTTCGGCCTATCCTAATTTCTTCTTTTACAGATCAAAATTGGCCTTTTGTGTTTTCTATAAATAAACTACTTGCACACTAATTATCACTGAAATCCATTGATGTTTAAAACTGGACATCTTGATCCTACACGATAAAAATAGCCTGCGTAGGTACTATTGCAGACTATAATCTATCTCTGTGCCAAATTTCATCCAAATCCGTTCAGCCGTTTTGGCGTTATTGAGTAACAAACATCCATCCAAATTTTCGTATTTATAATAATAGTAGTATTCTATATAATTAAAGAGTAACTCAAATCACCAAACTTCACCCTCACCAAAGATGTTCATCCAATTTTTATTGGAACTTTAAAGTGAATTTATTTTCTTAACAGAAATTCATATTTTTGATTTGTACGTTATAATTGACTATTGATCATATTATGAATTCAATGTGGGCCTATCCATAAATTATGTCACGCGTTAAGAGCAGGGGAGGGGTTAATGGATTATGGCATCGTATGACAAGGGGTATAAGCTTCGTATGTCTCATGTCTAAAATATTAAATCATAAAATTTGTATGTAAACAAAAAGTTAAAAATATTACCAACTCAATTTTATGTGACCTGCAAATATGTGACGTCACATCTGCTGAGAGGGAGTTTTACAATTGTAACCATCCGTGACAAGGACGAAGGGAATGATCAAAAAATCAAAAAGGGGAATGGCCCCTAAGACGCAGTCAAGACATTTAGTTCTAAATGAAATTATTTTGAAATTATATTTTTTTACCTATAGAAATGGTATCTTAATGAAGTCATTTTTCTGAATTCCAAAAAAAGAACAATTCATTATGAACGTAGGTATATATTTTCCTAAAGTCTTAAATATAGCTTTAGAATCTAGAAACTCATCAAGACTTTTGTAAGAGTTCTGAAAAAGGACTTCGCTAAGAATTCATTCTGAGTTAGATGCTGTCTGGGGTAATGTTTACGAGAGCTATATTTCTTTTTCATATTTATAGAAACTATGTTCCTAGAAGAGGAAGTACTGTTTCTGAAATAGAATAGAAATTATTTTTCTCATAACAAAGTGAAGATGATTCCTGTTGTTATAAAGGTGTCGCCATAAAAATTCTGTAATCGTTTCACTATTTCCTCTAAGGTCAAATTGGTGTCGGAAAATATTAAAATAAAAATCTCTTGCAATTTTCTTTACTTGAAAGTTTTCCTTATTTAAAATTAGTACGAATTTCTTACTCTCTACTTAAACATAAAAGTTTTTATGTTAAACACATAGAATGAATGAAATAACGAAGATATTCTTGTAGCACAGCAGTTTATTGTTGTTTTTATATCGAATTACTTACGAAAAACCAATTTAACATCCAAATAAAATAGTTAACGTTCAACTTCTATACAAACGTTTCTTTAATTGATTTGAAAATAGATTTTTTCGAACGTTTCCCCCCAAATTTTATCATGAAATAATTCTTGAGACAAAAAAGGGGTGTCGTGAAATTTCTCTCTTTATTTTATTTTATTTTTTTAAGAATGAATGACGGAGGCAAAAAGTAAATTTCCAACATTTGACTCTCGTTATCGATTTATTTTTTTATCGTTTGGTTTTTCTTCGTTCTTTTTGCTTCCAAAAATAATAAATTGAGGACTTATACGTTTGTTGTTCTAGCTGTCTGTCGTTGAGACTGTGTTTGTGTGACAGACTGTTTGTTGCTCAATTGCAAGTTGCCCGAATTTTTTTATCTTTTTTTTCTGGTTAGTCTATGTATATGGTCGAGATATGTGTGTGGTTTAACGATGGTGGCAAATGGTTCGATTCGATTGCTTTCACGTCGGAGTGTTAAAACAACAACGAGATCGCTGGCAAAAATCGAATTGCGAATGATTTATGTAGACATGAGGCGAGTGATGTAATTTGTTTTTAATTTTCGGTCTCTTATTCAATTCGAAATGTTTTCTTTGCCGTGTATTGAAATATTATTCGAGACGTACATACGTTCGAATTGAGGCAAAGCGCGGGGTTGTCGTGGCTGTGAGTTACATTTGAAAAGAACGGCGCCGATTTGGGGATCGAGGAATGGGAGCTAAACGGGAACGGCGATAAATTGAATTGATTCCCCAAGTGAGAACACGTACTAGTAATCGTGGAAGACGGGAAGGGTGGAAATGGGATTTGGGTGATGTTCGTCTACGAGTCACATCTATCTCATCCCATACAAACACTTACATGATATGCTCCAGGTCTCTCCCCATTTGGTTAAAAGTCTCAACCGTAAATGGCGCAAAAGAAAAATTTTCACGTCCAAATATTTTACCGAGGAAAAAATCTGCATATAAATTGAAAATTAAAAATTCCAAAAAATCAACTCAGTAATGACTAATAACTTTTATCAAACCCGACAAATCTCCTCAAATCTCCGACTCATTTTCAGATAAAAATCTCCGATTGCCATCGTTATTTTCAATACTAATGAAATTAATGATAAAATTAACATTTTATAAATAGCTCATCTGGTCAACCTGTTCAATAAAGAGGCGGTGGTTTTTACATAAAAATTCATAACTCAACCTCCACAGCAGAAAAAAATCCTATATTTAAAAAAAACATTTAATCAATAACCACAATTTTTTTATTAAAATTTAAACAATAAATGCATTACAATAATTTTATTAATCAACCTCGAAATTACATGCCATTAAAAATGGTTGAGGGGATGAAAACATAAAGTACAAGACCAAATCTATTATTTGAACAATAAACGAATTAAATATTAATCAAATATTGAACAAACTAATTTTGCTCGTTAACCAATTTTTCCTCAGATATTTTATTTAATATTAACATCAACTTATTCTCATTACAACGGGGTGATTTTTCAATGGGGGATGAAATATTCAAATATTTAATAGTTTCCTACCCACACGTTATTTTCTCCTCGATCAAATATTCGTATTTTTTAACGTTTTTTTTTCTTCCTCTTGCTTGTTAATTTTGCTTTGTTGGAAAATCGCTTTGTTTTTCCTCGATTTGTTTTATAAATGAGATTTTTCATTAATTATTTCCTCAAATACTTAGGGATTCAGAACGTGATGGAAACGCGCGGTTTGAATTTTCTTTGACGTATTTTAACTCAGAGACGGATTTAGCTAAATTAGCCTGAGAGCGGTTTTACGAATCATCCTTTAAAACTTAGTGTTTGTATTTTATATGAACTAAGCTCTTCGTTTAAATACTGTGGGCTTTTTAGCTATTGTTTTATATGCATATAATATTTATTTTACTTTGAAGATTTTTTTTTAAATAGATAGAATATTTCATTATGAACAACGATTTGGCGTCGTAATGAATTCATTTTTTACGATTGACATTAAATTTAAGAAAATTTTGTTTCAAAATGTTGGTTATTTCAAAAGATTACAGGCAAAATTATCCATTAAAAATCACATTGTCTCTGCTAATATAAGCTTTGAGCTTCTTTATACTGACCAATATTAATACAATAAATCGCCTTGATAAGTTTTCATTCTTTGCTTTTTGTCGTCAATTTATTGAGAAGAATTTTGTCAAGTGTAAGACCTTGTTTATATTTATCATCATGTGATTTTGATTTTCCCAAAATTTTCCGTTGCATTAGTAAAATGAAAGCCACAACTTTAGCGTTTCGAAACAATAAAATTAAATTGACTTCGTAGATTCGCCACGTCTATTATACAACGTATAATTTCTTTTGCTTCTTAAAATAATTCAAATTGCACATATTTATTTACTTTTTCCACCAAATATATTTATTGTGGCCATTTAATCACCAAATAATTTAAACCGGAAATAAATCGTTTTACACTGTTGGCTCCCACTTGCATCCACTTCTTCGCCTCCCGCACACCATTCATTTGCAAGGAATTGAATTTTTGGCACGTGAGACGGCTTTTTGTGAGGTTTGCCAAACTCATTTGATTTACACAAACACAACTGTGAGGGCCTCATTTGTGCCCCCTTGTCCCATTAAAAAAATTTCCTACCGACCACATTTAACGGAAAACGTAGTAATTGAAACGTAAACTTAATAACAAACGCCGTTACGAAGAAAATATTATTGTTATTGCTCTGTCGTTATAATGCGTTTTACGTTCGCAATTTTTCTCAGCTTTGAGTTTAATTATCGATTTTACGAGACATGACGGAGGATCGTTTGAATTTATGATTTCTAAGAGGGGAAAAAAACCAGAGACATGATGTATGCACGGTGATAAAATTCGATTTTTATTTTGAGTGTGATGATTATTTTCTGATTGATCTGAACAGATAAAAATACCTTCGGTTGAGGAGACATAAAAGATTCGATAACAAGGATCATTATAGACGCAAATTCAGTTTCGAAGTTAATAAACCGCGAACACTAAATCGACTAAAAAGACATAGCCGACAGCGCTACGGCTCCGGACTTAATTAGTGTAATTAACGATTTATTTTATTACGTTTCCGATTATTGAATTTTATTACTTAAGTCGTCCTGATTTGTTAATTTGAGCTTCATTAATTCGAAAAATTAGTAGTAAATCGGTTTCTAAATTTAATTCCTTGGATTTTTTGAGGTCGTACATTGGTTAAAACGTACATACCTTTTATCTTCTTCTTTTGTCACTGTCTAATATTGTATCATATTTTTCCAATTATCTACTTACTAGTAAGTAGATAATGTATATATCTATGCGTGAATTTATTCACGTAAATTTGACCAAGAAATAAGTATTTATAGATCTACCTTAACAAAATAAACCTCTACTTATGAAGAGAGAGAGACTACAAAAGCACTTTACTCAAAATAGGAAGAGAACTTCTCAGAAAATCATAACTAAAAATTGACCATATAAAATATTAATACAAATTAAATTTATACCAATAATATAAAACATTTATATGTGGATTTTCTTGGTTTCTTAATATTACTTGTCAACCTTTAAAGGAACAAAAAAATGAAAATAATAAAAGTCGTCTTGAATATTTTCAAATAGATTTATTTTTATTTTAAAAAAAGCTTTTATTAAGTTTTCAAACTTGATTTTGAATAGTTTTTCTAACAACGAGTGAGTCATTCATTAACGGTTATGTTTTCAAAACTTATAAAATAGCTATGCAATAGATATGAAGAAAAGTATTTCGACTGAAATATGACGTATACAGTGTGGAAACGTTAATTGAGAGCATTCAATATCTTTGCGTAGAACTATACAATTCAAGTTCTACTTTTTAATTGAATCATACAAACTAGTTATTCAAATTTTTATGAATGCATTAGTCTTGCATATCCGAGATAAAGTATTTTCTTAAATTGAAATTTCCTATTTTAGTCACAAATCATTTTTTGTCTATTTTTTGTGTAAATTTTGTTATTTTAATAATCATTATTTGACCAAAAATAACCAAAATGTATCAATTTAAATCTATTTTAAGAAAGATTTAAGAAAATCTTATTGTTAGAATAAAATTAAGTGTAGTGTTGAACAAAATCGATGAACAAAAAGTTCAAACGTACAAGACGAAGACCTACAAACTACGGCCGAATTATATTACAATAATTTAAATTTGTTTATTAGTTAGTTATTAACTGTAAGTTATTTATAATTATTAATTTATATATCTTTGATCTATCTTTATAATTTATTAGAAAATTTAGAGGAATTTAAAAATAAGTAAGAACTGGATTAAATGAGCAAGACGGACAAGACTTAACACTTAAGTCCAAGACCAAGACTGATACTATATCAGTAAGACTAAGATCAATATCAAGACAGTCTTGGTCTTGCTTTGCTCATTACTAATTAGATGATGGTAGACTTCACTTGTAAAGATAGGTGTTTCATGTTAGCTTTAGCTTGATAAATTTTGGTCAAAAAAAGCTTATTGTATCAAAATTCATAAACAAATTTAGCAAAAAATAAATAGTTGTTAAATAATGGGTCTTTTATTTAATAAAAAGAGTTATTCTTCGCACGCACAAACCTGATTAAGTAAATGCACAAATTCTAAATTTATAACTTTTGTAATATTACCTAATAAAAAGGTCACTTATATATAGTGGTGTGGTGACTAGACTGCTGTAGTCCTTAGGTTGAACTCCAATTTTTTTATTTTTTATTTTTATTTTTTTTAATTTACTGGTCGCTTATTGTTAACGCGACCTTAAATACCTAACCCAAAAAGCTAAACAAAATCTATAAAAACAGAATTAAAAATGCATGGCTCTATACTAAATTAGTGAGTGTTCTCAATTTGCGTTTACACACTGTATATAATATTTACATCATATCATAGTAAAAAATAATTTTCCTTTCCAACTTCTTAATATTTTTGGTACAGTGTATTTTCATGGCATTTGAAAACATCCTGTATATGTAATCAAATATTGAAGCTATTAGGATTAGTTTGTCGGATAGTGAAACCCTGTCGTCCCACTTTTGGTCACGAGTTATATCGCCAAACGGAAAGTGATACAGAAAATAATATATGTGAAGTTAATTTCAATGTAATGGATTAATGAAAACTTTTAACTCGGTTGACCAATAATAAAATGTATGAGCCGGAAAAGTTTTGCGAATTCAATTTCATTAGAGACCATTTTCGACGAACTCGCCCCATTCCCCATTGCCACAGAAACGATAGTAATCTGATGAGCTTTTGAAACTTGGCCAAGTGTGACTATATGGCAACGAGATAATCATATTATAAAATTGAAAAATTATATTTAATTTATATATTTATTTACTTAACATATTTATTTTAAAATGGAAAAATAATTTTTGTCATGAGTTTCCAAATTTATCGAGAGGATGTGTCGACACTTGCGTGTCGCTCGTTATGTTATGTCGTACGTACGAAACCATTTGACGTACGATGCCGATTTCGCAGTGGGTGTGGGACGCTTGAGACGAAACGTTTTTCATTTCAAGTGCTAACTGTCAACGATTCTCATCTCGAAAAATTCAAGCCTTCAAGATGTCAATATTATTTTTAGAAAAGCGATGAAAACTTGAGAAAACGATGCGAAAGTTGATGCGAAAGAGAGCGAAACCGACGAGAAAAAATCGCACTCAATACACCGTCTGTTTTTCCCTCAATCAACTTAATAAAACATTGCTTTGATTTATATCTTCGCCAACTTTTAATTACCTTAATTTCATATTATTAATAATTCATTACAAGCCAAAAACATGAAATTTACAATTTAAAAAAATCGCTTCATTCCATTTTAGATTCTGACATTTCAAAGAGTGGTTAAAAGCTTTTTTTGAGACGCTTCAAAGTGATTTTGGAAATTTTAGTCTTGAAAGTACAAATTTTAGTGAAAGGTTTGCAAATGTATCTATACGAATACAAATCAAGATGTAAATTGAATCAAATGAAAGGTATCAGCAATCGGGAAGTTGATGAGGACCTAAACATTTCCTTCGAACCCTTTTTAAGAAAACTCACAGCTTTGACAAGCTTCCATACAGTTTGAAGGGCAAATAATTTTTTTTTGATCTATTTACCAATTGACAAAGACGAAAATGAATTTACAGCATTTTTTGTTTTATTTTTTTATTCTGGCGCCAACTTGTTAATGCAAAGAAGATTTTAAAAATGTTGGAACCACTAATTGTCTAGAGAAGTATTGGCGACAGAAAAAATTACCATCATTGAATACTGAAAAGAGCCTTGAATATTTTTCTTGCAATACGTTATACGTTGCAATACGTGAAAAACGTATTTGAACTAAAAAAATGACACGTCGCAAGTAAGATGTGTATAAACGTATATGCCAACAGCTGATGAGGGAACAACCTTAAATCGAAGATAAAGTGAAAATGTTGTGTTTTTTATTTTTATTTTTCTTTTGCATTTCGTTTGTCTTGCTTTTATAAATATCTACCGTTCATTTGTAAAAATAGAAGCCCGGAGGTTGCTTAGTTTTTAAGAAACTTGAAATTAGATTCTTCATAAAAGAAAATTTGATGGTCATATTATTGTAAACGATTGAATAGTTAAAAGTGGAACTAAGTAAATCAAATGAAATCCTTTGTTGCTTTTTTAATACACACACAAAAATTTAAGTTCGTCTCTAATAAAATAAAGAATAATCACGTAAAATAGTTTTAAAATTAAATGCAGTACTTTTGCGACTGCTTCAGTAAATCCAATTATTATTGCAGTAAATGCAAAGAAGCTGAAAACATTAATTATTAATCGTTGATTATTTGTTTTGTGTAATTGTGGAATTGGAAGGTTATTTCATTAAAATTTTTATATTTACACATATAGGTATCGTCTCTTACAATTTTAATTGTTACCCAATTTTCACTGAAATTATGTTTTTGAACAAAATTTAAAAGTGATTTGGTTTCATGATATAGACCGAGTTTCTCATAACAGTTAAATTTAATGACTCGAACTTTACTGGATTACCAAAGTTTATCAATCCGGTAAAAACGTTTGAGGTTCTTTTGCGGTCATCATAATCTTCTGGTAGGTTCTTTTCTGTTTGACTTTTTGCTGCGTCTTTTCAGAGAAAAATTATTTCAGAGAATTAAAAAAAAAATCTTTCAGTAAAACGAGCAAGACTTTCAGCTTTAACCGTCATGTCATTGGAAATATTTTTCCGAGTTGATTGATTTTATAGATTTATCCTCGTATTTCCTCCAACTGCATGAAATCCTTTCTGATAATTTCCATTGTTAATCAAACATAATACAAATTTCATTCCCGTCTGCGCTTTCGCGCTCGGATTTTTGTGCATTTTAATTTTTCCTTTTTTCAACCAAAGGAAAAATTTCTATAAAAATTTCAGTATTAATGGAATTTTCTTGCATCAAACGAATCCGTGCACTGCAACATACGTCGCTCATTCTGATTGGTTCACCGAATTCATTTTATACGTTCGTCCAAAGCGCAAAAAAAAAACTACGGAACACACTAAAAAAAAGTATGACGACACGGGTGAGCTTCAACTGTGATGGAGATTAGGGGATGGCATGGTAGAGTGAGGCATTAAGCACCCCGAACGAGATGAATATATATTTATATGTATATATAAAGGACGAACACGACGGACAAAAAAAATTACCGAGTAATAGGTCATAATTTTTATAACGACAGAGAAGAAGCATTTATCCCTTTCACTATATGGGATGCAGGGTGAGCGCATCGAGGGTTCGAGGATAAGAGGCTCCTGAGTTTGATTCCAGAGAATGAGTGTTAAAGCTCTCTACAACTTTTAAACAGATATAATGTTGATGTTGTGATCTCGCTCTGGACTATTGTATGCATTGTAAGTGAATAATCCTTATCCTGCTCTTTTGCTCTGGCGTGTCTCACTTTGAGAGCGGCAACCGCGACCCCCGGCGCATATCGTCAACCCCCATCGTCTGATAGCTCACAGCCTCAAACCAACGCGTCCTTTTCGATCAAATCCCGTTCACCCTCACTCGCATGATATATCCTCAATGCGACCAATCCTTCAATTTTGCATCAGGTATGAGTCGAAAAAAATAAGCGATTAATAATTCCGATATTCTACCCTTGCCGTTTTTCAAGCACGACAAAACACCTTACCTTTTTCTAATTACAAATAATTACACTGCAACAGTTAATGGGCATCTCGAGTGTCTTTTAAGTTTTTTTAATTTGGCAGTTTGTTGGTTTTTTCTTCGTAGTTCTCGCCGCTTCTTACATCCACTATCTGTGACTAATGACTTTATAATCATACGTTGTGTTTTGCGAAATAGTAAACGTGTGTTGGATGAGAAAAAAAAGTGTCGCTTTTTATTGATTCGCCTGTTTTATGAGAGTGTGTGTGTATATTGCGCCGACTGTATATACTACGACTTGGTCTGTCTTCCTGTCTATCCGTCTGTCGAGCTTATCCGTGTGTAGGTCTGTTTTTCTGTGGCATCATATATAGAGAGACCGATGTCTTTGTGAATGTTTATCCAGACTATCTATCCACAATAATTGGTCGTGAGTCCTCACACATAGTCATAAATCCCGATAGGCAAACTTACACAGGTAAAAACGGACTGTGGTACAATAACTCAATCTCGGCTTGTATTTAACCCTTTTCACATCATGATTTTCCCGGTATGAATCAGACCATCTTTTTAACGTAAGCTTACATCTATCCATTATAACCTTACGGGAATTTATCACTGAAAAATTTGGTTACACTAAACTTGTAAAACGTTCTTCTTACTGACCAACTGTCCACAAATTAATGTCAGTGGTTTTTGATTATTTTTTCCGTATTAATGATAGATTTTGAAGTTTATTAACATTATAAATTGAAATAAATCCAATTGTCGTTTCAAATATTTTGCTTGTTAGTAATATAATTTTTATCGTTGATTGTACATCCACTGGGTTATTAATTATATTTATAATAAAACCAACCAAGAAATGTGTTGTTAACCGTCTGTTAATTTAATTAACTTAAAATATTTTTATTCGATGGTTTTAAAAACTTGAAATCTCATTTCATTATGATAAGAGCTTTTAATTTAGACTTTTGATTTCCTTAAAAATAATATTAGTTAGATCTACAAAATAACTAATTTTGTTTGGCACTTTATCTAAAAACTTTACTTTTACTTGAAATGTTACCTTAGAATTACGCTTATACTGTAGGTACAGTAGGCGTAGGAAAGACTTATAACAAAAATAACAAATCACATTTTCCTTCAGATTGATTGTAATTCACAGTTCTATTTAAATAATCTTTCAATTTGAAAGAATGTAGATTAGATTTAAACGGCCGATACGAAGTAAGTCTACGCCTCTCGACCTCGGGCTATTTCACCTTTTTTGTTATTAAAATGACTTAATTTTTAAAGGCACTGCTTCCTTCGCACCTATAACTAAGACAGCACTATCATAAAAAGACAACGATACAGTGTTACCAACTTTGCAATGATGTGTTATAAAAACCCTTAATTTTACAAAGTTTTAATCCAAACGAACTTAGGCTGTTTATAAACGACCACTGCAAAATAAGTCCACCCCTCTCAACCTCGAGCCGTTTCGTAGAGCCAACTTTCCGTCGATTTTTTTAAATCGCATTTTTATTATCAATTTATCAATTATTTATTAATTAGAGAAAGTTTCGTTTAATTGTAAATAATTGGTCGTATGGAATTCAAACGGTTCAATTGTATTATTGCGGTTAACCTTTAGATTAATCAATCCCGCGCACCTCCATCACTCCACCATTCCATGCCAGCTCCTAGTCAGGCGTTAGCGATGTGCTCATCTGATTGCCGTCTCATCTCTCTGTATCATTCAGCATCCATCATCGCATCGAGCAATGTTTATATATGTTAATGTCGATGTTGATATTATAATTAAATATGTATATAGCGATTGCACAGGATGAAAATCGAAAATTCATGCTGTCCTTTTCCACTGTGATCACACTCTTCTAAATCCACAAGAAAAAACATGGTTTTTCTAAACGAACGCTTTGTGCGTATCAATTTTATTAAATTAACGTCATTTATAGTCCGAATCATATTTATTAGTAAAAAAATTTTTTTTGTTCAAATTCTATTATGTATGCATGACGTAGTTTCACCAGGAAAAAAAATATATTTGTAACTGTTAACTTTTAAATAATCGAATTTCAATGGCTTTTTTCATGTTTTCATGAGCTTAGTCCGGATATAACTATTACATTGAAACATTTGTTTATTGATAGAGTTAATTAAAAAATCAATTTTCTATTATTGTTTGATTGTTCTTTAACAAGTTGTGAATATTAAAAAAAAAAACACAAAAAATCTCAAGACGTATATTACGTACGTGTGTAATTGATGAAATATATCTTTTATGTAGATAATGTTACTAAAAAACTTTCCTCTGCTGACTAAGAATTTAATTTCCACAACAGCAACAAATTTTTTTTTTCTTTAGTTTATAATATCTTGTCAATTGCGCTTTTTTTTGTAAAAATTTTACCTTTTGAAGTTAAAAATAGAAATATTCTTAACTAATTTTAAAAATGTTTACATTCATTTATTACTTATCTTAATAGTTAAATTTTTAACAGAACTAAGAATATCAGTATAACTATAACTTAATAGGACTTTTAATAACCTTTTTTGACATTTTCTTTTACTTGACTTTAATCCGTCCGGTTAAGATTGGGAATCACTGATTTATAGTTATAGCTTAATCTTGGAAACTACTCATTAAAGAAAAGGAAATTAATATACCTTAGGTTTTTACACAACGTATCCTATGAAATGTTAAGAGTTACAAATATAAATAGGTAGGTACCAATTATTAACAAAAATAAAATTGTTTGGCTTAGTACATTTAGAAGATAGAAAGTTTAAAAAGTTTCAGTTTAAGAGGAATAGCCACATATAGTGACAATGAGGCAGTCAAGCATAAAAGACTTAAACACATCTTAATGTAAATAAGTAGTAATAAGGATAATTAGTTGATAATTAGTATTTAGTCAAGCCAATTAATAATTAAGCTTAAAAATAACTAAAATAACAAAAGACACTGGGTTTTTACGGTCCTTTTCCCAGACGAGTTAAATGAGAAAAAAGAATTTTATTTATTTATTTTAAGAATAGTTTTAAGAGATAAAGGAGTTCAATTCTGGTACTCCTAGTTTTTAGTTCATCTAAAAACTTATAAAAAACAATGTAATCATGGACCATAAATACAACTTTTATTTATTTATTTATTTATTAAAAAGTTTCAGTTAAAATGTAAATTTAAATCTAATAAAACGTAGTTACTATATTACACGTACGGGGGTATATCAAATAGTTCTCGGAAAATATTTTAAAGCTTATTTATTTTAAATTTTGAAATAATTTATCTACATAAACACCATGTAGTTCAAAACGGTTTTCCATACGATGGCGTCATCTTTCTAATCCATTCTTATAAAGATCTGGAGGCTGTGATTGAAAGCATAGACTAGTTGTACGTTTTGCTTCAGAAATGGACTCCCAGCGATTACCCTTTAAGTGTTTTTTTAGTTTTGGGAACAAAAAGAGGTCCGACGGAGCCAAATCTGGGCTATAGGAAACATGCGGTAGCAATTCCCAACGATATTCCCTCAAAACAGCCCGTGAAATAGCTGATGAATGTGTTGATGCATTGTAGTGGTGAAACAGAATACGACTGTGCAATTCGAGGCGTTTTTTAACAAGTGCATCATGGAGTTTCTTTAAAATATCTGCATAATAAGACTTTTCAGTAACAGCTTTACGGCCTTCTAAGAAGTCACATAAAATTACACCCTTACTGTTTCAAAACACCAAATTTTTTTCACAGATCTCGCTCCGCACGAATTTTATGGGTCCACTTGAATCTTTTGGTAGCCACTGTTTCGACTGGTTTTTACTTTCCAGGTCATATTGATAAATCCAGTTTCATCCCCGGTTACTAATTGGGAAATAAAAACTTGAGGTTATGCATCAAACTTGTTCAAAATTCGTATCTATACCTACTCAGTGGCGTAGTAAAAAAAATCTTTCCGGGAACTATTTGATTCATCCTCGTATTATATATTTTTTAGCAGTGTGTGGACAATCTGTTATATTATTTCAAGATAAAAAAGTACTCGGCTGACTAATCGAAAATGTGTAAATATCTAATCATGAGATGAAACTTTTCTTTGAAGAACCAATATTTTGGAAATTTTATGACCAAAAATTGATCTAAAAAAACTATGATATATATATAAATCATAGTTATTTATCTATATAATCTATATTTATAGATATTCTAAATAGTCAAAAGAAATAATTTGTTACAGTAAAATTTAATACTCAAAATAAGAAAATTTTTGAGAGAAAATTTGTAAATGAAATGAACGGCTAATTATATATTTCTTCGGCCAAATATCGTCGTTATGAAATAAATGGATTAAAATGTGCAATTTCAAAACCTTTTTTTTTATTAGGTAAAATTAAATGAATTTCATACAAATATTTAAAAGTGTTTATGCAATAGTGAAGGTTCTTTAAAGACCATGGAAATTTCATGAAATGATTCAGGTTATTTAAATTGAAAACAGCGCTAGCAAAATTTTGTCAATCAAAATTTAATCAATTCAAGATGCATAACTGCGCAAAAAAATACAATAAGTGAAATGTCCAATTAAAAAATATAACCCTCACTAGACTCGTACACAACCCACTCATGTGGAGAGGTTCGACTTATAATCGCGCTCTTTCGATTGACCATTTAGCGTCCTTTTGTGACCCAGAGGTAACAAATACGTGACTAGAAATTCAGGCCCTTCATTACACATCAAATTAAAACAAAACCAAGAAATAAAAGAAATTTTTCCCCTTGTTTTTTCACTATCGATCTCTCTCCATTTTCGACAAAGAGAGGAAAAAAAACGTTTTGATCGTTCATTGAAAAAAACGAGTGAATTCAGAACATGTATTTAATTGCTAAGTGAATTCACCGAGAATTTCAAACAGGTGGAGCGACTCGACCGCCCATTGTGCCAATATTAATGCAAATAATTGCAAAAATATTTTCAAAAAATTGCTTTATATATAAATATATATGTGTCGATCGTTCAGTAAACGCACTCCGTTTTAACAAGCTGCTTGTGTATATAAACACGCTGAGAAGCCCAGAAGGGAATTTAATGAAAATTTATTGAAGTGCTGGTAATTGATTGGTCGGAAAGGACGTAAACGCGACGTAAAAACGACATGTTGCCCGAGTTGGTCATGGATAGGTAGATTGTTCCACCCTGACTTTCCCCCATTATCTCGACCGCTTATCTCCTTCTTCGTTATCGCAAACAATTGTTGAAAAACACACGTAAACTAAGGCGAACGTCTTTGGCACTTCATTGAAAATATGGACGTTGTTATCTCTGATAAATGCCACCATCGTTCAAACATCGCACTTCAATCCCAATCTGATACAATCTGATGAAAAAAAAATACTTCATATATCTGAACTTTCCAATTGAATGATTAAATTAATAACCAATAATTTAATATAATAATTAGTGTGAATGAAATTATTGATTTGACGAACTCATTAATGTAAGCGTAATTAAAACTAAATGCAGGCTTTGAGAAAAATTACATGGGACGGAAAAAGATAGAGATTGTGATTGTCTCGTATTTCAACCAACATGTAATTTGGTATTTAGTTTCATTATCGAAGGAATTTTATTGTCAATTATAACTATCAGTGAATAGGACAACAGTAATTATGGTTATTATAAAACAAGTTATCAATTAATTTATAGGAACCAACTGATTGGTTTGTTCCATTTTTCCATGTTTGTTTTCATACGATAAATGTTTGACATATTTTAAATGACAATTTTTCTCAATTATATAGTAATTATTCCCACTTTTTCAGCTATAAAAATAGCTGAATTTAACACTCAAAACCCTAAAATTCTAAAAACGATGAAAGCTTTTATAAAATTAATTGGTATATAGGTCTATAACGTATATATAGGTATAACTTATAAGATTATTTGGTAATAATTGTATAATCTTTTATTTTATTATTCTTTCTAAATTAGAATGACGTAGTAATGTCTCAACAACATTTCGATCAATGTATTATTATCATTGATAAATGACATGATAAAATTTCATAAGAAAAAACTTTGTTAAGTCCTTCCAAAATCTTATCTTTTGCTAAGTATTATAAGATTGCTTGGTTTCATTTTTTTACTGTATATATGAGACAATTGTTTGAAGCATTGCCGAGAATTCTTAGAACTCGAGAAAATTAAAAAAGACTCAAAGTTACTTACTCTCATCCCTTAATTTCTATAAATGACTGTTGTTTATTGTATGAGAAACAATTGTCTTCATAAAAATTTTAGTGCATTTGAGGTTGTTCCCAATAAAACTAAACCTATTTACAGATTTGAAACTAAATAACTAAATAATTTTTTTACAAATACTATAAAGTTCACATACGACAAGAGAGAAAAGAGTAGAAAACGAGTGGTAGAAAGAAAGCGCAGACTTTAATTTAATAATAATTGACATAGGTGACGTCGAAAATAAAATGTTTATTAGTATACCTATAATATGTAAACATTTGATGAGGGAAACCCCTTAAGAGCGTATTAGACAAGTTATTCTTTGTAAAATTTCCTTACAGGAAAAATGGTTTATTACGTTATGTGCAACAAAAGTTTTATCACAACTTGCAATTCTTTAAAATGTAAAAGAAAACTTAAACGTTTATAAGATTCCAGTTGTTCCCGAGTATCCAGATTAAATTTTTTTCAAAAATTCCTGGGAATCTGGGCCTAGCCACTCTAATTTTAAACAGGCTCAAATTTTCTTCAAATTTTTTTTTCGAAGTTTCATAGTTTTAATTAGGGGTTCATCAAGTTAAATATTTGAATATTTTGTAACCTAGCTTCAGCTTGATATTTAAACTTCAAAATGAAATGACATGCCAATTCAATGCTTGACTTGACTTGAAATTTAAATATTAACATTTAACTTGAATATAATTTGATTTTTAGCCAAACTTATATCCAAACAGCTTGTAAAGCAAATAGAGTCGTTGATCTCTAGTTTCCATAGTTTTACAAATATCTATATTTAACAAGTGATAGATACCATAAACGTTTTGCTTGACGGCATTAAAGCCATGGTCTTCAAATTCCGGACTGCAGAGCAAATGATACTGGGCCACCAAGACTCTGTTTAAAACACAAAATGAACATAGGTACTGTTAAGGTAGAATTGAAACAATTTAAAATATATTGTTGACCCTTCCCCACAGGGTTGTGGTTAAATTATCAATTATTGACCAGTCCGCGAAGATAATTTAAACTTTTAAAATAATTTAAACTAAACATTTTTAGAGACCACAGCGTTATAGCCTTAAATGGACTTCTAAGATAAATTATTAAGAGGAAGGATAACAACAATCTAAAAAGCTTAATGCATAGAAACTAACATAGTTATTGAAATTTTTGAATTAAATTTTTTGAATAGCGAGATATAACAAGGTGGTTCAAAACTACAGAATGAATACATGATGAAGTTCTTGTTAAAATTTCGTCAAAGATTGACGGGGTTATACTTTTGTTAGTTTTTAATTGTTTCGTTGCACGCTTTTCAAATTTTAAATGAAACCTCTATTATCATACACCTCTTCATCCGGATAAAAAAAACCCACTGCTTACCACAGGTTCCATACGTAGAAAGAACACCCAAAAAGTGATCTTGTTCCGACAAAAAAGAGGTAGAAAATAAGGTTCAATACTTCTTGTAGAACATAACGACAAGTTTCTACGACATGGAATTTTAAAACAACTGCAGTGTCTAAGGATAAAACGATATTGAATCGGAGTTGAATAAAAATACATCAACCGAAAATACAAATGTGTACCCATAAAAAGAGAACTTAACTTAGGAATCGCTTTCATATTAATATTAAAGGAACAGTTTTCATAAGTTATTTTCCTCCTTTTTATTTCTCTTTAATCAAGGCTAAAAAACGTTTTTAGACCTTCTCGGAAAACATTTTTGCCCAGCTCAATTCATCAATTAAAATCATTAGTTAATATCCTAATAGGTATTTTCCAAGCTACGAATTTCCCCAATCGTCGGCAAATTTTTTGCTTTAAAATGAAAGGGGCAAAAAGCCGTAATCCAACATAAATTAACTCTTTTAACTTCCATATTATTTGCTCATGTTACCTCTAAATAAGATGAGGAAAAAAACACAAATTTCCCCTGAGAGCCAAGTGTTTCAATATAACAAAGACACACCACCCTCAACACACACACAACCCATAAAATGCCATCCCCTTGTATCGAGCTACATAATAACACCAGGGAATGTAAATATATCTGTCCTTATTTGTATTGGCCAGATCGGCGAGTAAATTGAGGAGCGGGAAAAAATCCAAGGGAAGATTAGGGGATCAGATAGCGCGCGCGTGTGTCCTTCTTATCCTTGCGCTCCCTCAGCTCGTCGCCGAGCAATCCAAGCGTAAAGTAAACGGACGAGGTGGTTATTAACTATGAAAAAGCAGGCCGATGTGAATTCGAACATCCGTGATTATTATTAGGGTTTTGTCCGGGAGTTGAAGGGACGACCAGCGATACACCAGGGGGTGAGACGTTCTCGTAAATGGTGGAAAAAATCATTTCACAAACCCTCTTGATTTTGACGCCGATATTCAAGCACTAACCCAATAATAATAAAAGAAAAATCATCCCGATTTGTACACAAGCGACGCTTTGATATCTCGATAATTTTTCGAACATTATTTTCTTTTCAAATTACTCAACCCTTCCTTTTTTTAAGGTAAAATGATAAATTATTAATGCCTTTTTGAGCCATTTATTTGCCTTTTTTCATGAGAGATAAAATCCGTTTGGTCGCTCTCTCAACAACAATAAAGCTGTAATGTAATAATAAAAAGAAAAAGGTGGTAAATTCAATTTGTGACAGCGTATGACAGAAGCGCTAGTCTTTGCGTCCGTCTGTCGGTCTGTCTGTCGGGGGCTGTTAGTCCGGCCGTGTCGGATGCGCAAATGTTCAAATGGTCGAATGAGCAAAAGCTTATAGTCCATTTTTTTGTTGTTGTGTCGTGTATTTTAAAAAGATAGCGAGGGAATTGGCCGAATGTGTGATAAATTCCAGGGGTTTGGTGGACGTGTGAGGGTGGTGTTTGTGAAATCGTTGCCTCACTCTGATTTCGGACAACGAAACGTAATATAAAACGTAATAGGCACGAACACGGCTGAAATATGCATTGAAGTGGTCGTAATAAAAATTGAGGGAAAATGTTTTTTTCCTCCGTCCATCGGCAAATTCACCCATTCCATCACCGAGCGAAAAGGATAATGTCGTCGATGTGACACAACGTTTCATATAAATAAAATGGGAAACAACACCCACTCGGTATATACGGTTTTATTTTTATTTTATCTCCCACCCCCGAAAAGGACCTTCCAATTTTATTTCGCAACAAACATAATAAAACCGATGCCATATTCCCGTATTTCTATAATTGTTTAATTCGAGACGGGCACAATAATTCTCAGGTTCATCCCTATTTATACGTGAGGGACAGTCGAAATGGATGGGGAACGCGTTTTACGGGATGATGGTCGGCCGAAATGCGGTCGAGGGCGCCGCTAACTCGATGAGGGTTGAGCGATGTTAATTAGTCGGGTGTAATGGCGATCACCGTTTTACTATCAGTTAAACATCCGTCACATATTTCGAGCATTACACTCTCTTTAAACCCTATTTCAACCCTCGAAAAAAATCAAATTTTTTTTTACCTAACCATCGAACTTTGATTTATACTCAATACTATCATGAAGAGCTGAAAGACGTTTGTTTTGAACTTATTAAGCTCTGATACCAATATATGTATATGTATTTAAAAAAGCTATTTTGTATCATCCTGGTCATGCTTTAGAATGGTTTAAATTGCAATGTTTTCCTTAGATTTTGATAGAACAGCATTTTTGCATCGTTACTCTAATGAACATTTCCTTTTGCTTTATTGTGAATAATAAAGAAATTTTATATTTTACTGTTTTAGTTAAATAAAAGCCATTTGTAAGAAGGATATATTGGTGCTTTTTTGATTGGTTTTTGAATTTTATACAAAAGGTTTTAATGTCAGCTAAATCATCGCTTGTTTGTGTGTTACGAAATCAGTCTGTGGACACTAAATATAGCATTGAATAGATCTCTATTTTGGAAAACATCAATAATATCTTTTACTTTACTTACTTACTGTATAATTAAAACTAGTATAACATTATTTATTACTTTTTAGCCCAAATGTTAGTTTTAGTTTAGTCATCCAACTGATTATATCTACTATCTAGTTTTTTATTATTTTTTTTTAATGTGGAATAAAAGCTCACTCCTTAACACTCCGGTACAGTTTACATTGAGGGGGTACATCACAAGAGATATAACGCAAGCGATGATATTTGAAATCTAAATGAAAGCGATAAAAAAGGTTCACACTGACGCGATATATCGCCGGTTACATATCGCTTGACGTGCTTGGTTAGTCGCATAGGCGATATATCGTATACGGTATTCCCATGGTATGTTGAAAACAACTATAGTATAGAATATTACGTATGTGGATGAAGCAAAAACGATATATATATATTAATATATATTATAATAATTATATTATATAATATATATATATATATATATATATATATATATATCACATATATGTGACGCAACTCAAGTTAAGAAGAGAGAATATAAAACTTTTTTTTGTTTCTTTAACATCTAATGTAAGATCATTTGACGCCTGTTAAAACTTGTTGTATCCAGTTAAAATTTAAAAAGAAATCTTCTTTTTGTTCTTTAATTAATCTATAATACACAAAATATATTGCGTCGATATAGCGTCTATACTTTCATGAATCTTCCATCGAAATGTCGGAGCAAACGAACTATCACTTGAGATATATCGCCTCAATGTGAACGAAGCCTTAACCATACCCAGTAATAACTAAACATTTATATCTAGTAACGTGTTTGTACTATGTAAGTGAAACAAGTACTTTTAGGGGTACTATTACATATATTTCGTAGTTTTACTTTTTTAATGTACAAACTATGCGTGCATAAACCATACACGTCATAGAAATGAAACTTCTTAAAAAATAAAGAATGGGACAGATTTATTATCAGAGGCAGAAAGAAAGAGCAAGAGAGCTACAGCAATATGAAATATGCATTAAATATTCTGTTTATTTACACTTTACACTCTCTTCTTATTCTTACTCTCTTTAAATACAGTACTTTTTTTTACTCCACCTTTGAACTTTGGAATAAGCTCTCTTTCGTCGTATCTTTCATCTCACTCGTCTAACGAAATGATGAAATAAAAGTCTTCAAAATTAAACTTTCAATTCTCGTCCATTTATCGATTACTAAACCAGCGCTTAAGAAGTTTCACTTCAAAAATGTTACCTCCTTTTATAGAGGTACACTCGTATTTAATGTCTCATAAAACAAGGGAAATGTTCCAGTTGTACCTGGATTGTAGCTTTTTGTTGTTTCATTCTTAAGATATTTCAGATTAGATCTATTTTCACTGCCTATTTTTTATAACTGGAAGCTCTAAGCTTACACTTGTTAAATTTCAAACTGTCTTTTTTGTGTATGAAGTTAAATTTTATAAATCTCCAAATTTATTTAGTTCTAATGAAAAAAAATTATCTCAACTTCTTTATTTTATATATCGTGCAAGTTTTTCAGTATAGAGGATAAAGGAAAATTTTGTAATTACAATTAAATAATTGGATAGATATCCGACTGTGTCGTTGAGTTTTTATTCTATGTTCACTCGAAGGAAATCTTTTACAAAAAAATTCATGCATAATCACAAACGTGAACGTATAGAGAGAAACCAGTTGTGCATATACAGCACATAGTATATAGGACCTGTGACGTAGAAGGATGACAAAACAACCGAAAGAGGGAAAAAAATAGGAAAATGTATAGAGTGGCGAAGAGGTGAATGCGCGAGGGATGAACATCAACTAGAGACACAAAAGTCATCATTTTGCAACAAACCTCTTTCACTGTCCGAGTCGTTGAGCATAAAAAGCGCCGGCAACGGTAGCGTTAATTAAAAGTGTCTCCACCCCCTGACTCACTCATTTCGACGTCATCCCGTTTGTCCTACGCCTCGCTTCTCGTTCCAGGACTCATCAGCACCCATTTCTATTTGTTACACAGATTCTGCAAAACTAACCTCAACAAGTTTTTCACCATATCATCGTGCCATGGTGTGGTGATCTCGTAGAAATTTGAATAAAATGAACATATGTGACTTTTTTCCGTTTTCACATTTTCTACGGGAAATATATTGAAAAATTCCATTTGATTTTTTTTTGCTCGAGTAAAAATAGTCTGAGTGTTTCCGACTGGCTTGGCTCTGTTCGAGAGCCAAGAATCAAACGGGATTTAATTTTGTTATAATTTCTATAAGTTAATTTGAAGGCTCATTAAACTTAATTAAATGAACTGACCACAGTTCGACGATCCGACAAATCAAAATAAAATGTAGGAATTCCAAACGAAAAACGATGCAGAGATAAAAATAAAATTTAAAATCGAAAAAAAATAAACGTGTATTAAATCAGAAGAGTATCAGAAACAGATTGGATTTTTTTTTCTGGAAATAAAACTAAAACATTTGTCTTAATTCGAAATTTAATTTTATATGACGTCAATTACAACTTCTTTTTTGTTGGCCACAGTACATTTTATACAAAAGGCTCCGCCAACAAATAATAAAATGAATCGAAATTCTTATGAAAATTTAACAATGCGTAAAAAATTTGATGTTAAGTGGAATAAATTTAATAAAAAAATGCTACAATATTAGTTTCAGTGTTAATCCAAAAAATATATTGTTTAAGAATTAGTTATAGTATGTTTAAGGTTGTACAAAATATGACTAAATCTGTTTACAAATTTTAAGGAAAATCAACAGAATAATCAATAATATCATTAAAAATATAATCAATAACCAAAATATAACCAAGATAGCAAAGCCTAAAAGAAAGAAAAGCTCTGAAGTCAACTTTAACATGGATCTTAATGGAAAAATTGAAATATGCAAACAAATGCAACAATGCAACAAAAATTTTACGGTGAAAAAAAATGTAACGCTGATTCCACAATTATTCGCCAGTCGTTGTCGTTAGATGGTTGTGGGTTGGCGTTTGTCGTTAGTCGGCCGGATGACAGCAGTGTATTCTACAATTCCGTAACGACTTGTGTAAGCCGAAATGCGAACGGTCCAAAGTCCATATTGTAAAGATGATGCACACTTGCTTGAGTCGCTTAACTTAAGTCGGAAGAAGTTGAGTGTTGGTCAACTCTCATTACACCAACGACTTACGACTAAGACTCGCCTTTTTGACAGTTGTTAATATAAAAGAACATGCGCCCTACATCCGACAATAATTAGCGACTAATTGTAGAATCAGCCTAAAGAAATCGACGAAACTGTGTAGGAAAACGACGAAATAATCTATATATAATATATAAAAGAGTAGACTGACTGACACGCTAGAGGTTAAGCGTGAAAAAAGATAAAAATAATACTCTTTAAAGTGTTATTCCTCAGTAGGCTGTGGTTCCCATTTAAAAAGATTTTTTGAAATTTCACCTTTACGTAGTTCAAAAAAATAGTTGACAACTTTGCATTTTTAAGTTTTTCCCCCAAAATATCAATTTCTTCAAATTCTATTCTCCCAAAAATCAGTCTACACATTTGATTATATAGAATCTATGTTTTTGTAATTTTCTAATTGATTCACATGAAGGTTGAAAACAATTTTTACAAGTCTTTCAAAATCTCCCAAAGAAATGGACTGACTCATTTATTGTTTTTTTTTATGAACGAATTTTTCTACTCATTATGACGTACTTCTTAAAACACTGTATTGAAAGTATTTTTGAAGGAGGGAGAAGAAAAAATAACAATTTGAGATTTTTAATTACCACCCAATTCAATTTTTAATGGTATTAGTTTGTAAGACGGAATTATGTCAAATTTTTTGGTTAAATTTTTCGTGAACGACGTCACGAATAGCTTCTAGTTGAAGGATATAACAATAATTTTTTCTATTCATGCTTATTGCGATATATGTTTAATAAATAAAATATTCCTCAAATTCCTCAACGTTAGGTACAACGAGAGAGAAAATGAGCGGGAGAGAGAAAGCGCGGATTCTGATCTAGTATCAATTATCATAAGCGACGTCCATTGTAAGATGTGTATGAAATGAGGTGTCAACCTTAAGTAACGAAAAATTCTATCAATACATATTTTTTCGTGTTCAAACTTGAAAAGCCAAAAAAACTCCAAGAGCCTTAATCGAACTAATATGATTATTTGTAGGGATAACGAGCGAGTTTGCACAGTTCAAATAATTAAATAATTTAGTTAACCGTTCACCCTTACGAAGGTTTTATTTAATTATTGTACCAACGACCAAGCAACTACTGAAGTCGCAGTTTTGCTCTTAAGCTTACAAAGATTAAGTCTTTTGAAGTGGCTATGAAAAACTTAACGTTACAATGGAAAATTATGTAAAAGAATTGCTCATTTCTAATTTTAAAAAAGGAAACCAAATGTTGATTTCTTTAATAAATTTTCCCGCTTAAAGAAAATACCAAATCAAACAACCCCGAACGAGAACTAATAAAAAGATTAATCGTAAAAAATGAAAACCAAATAATATAACCCTTCCCATCCCTCAGTTTGGTTCTCTCGTGTTTCTCAAATACAAATACTTGGCTGATTTGAATATAACGCTAATATTAGCGTTAACCCCCTAATTGTTGAAAGGGTTGAATTGAGTCGAGGGTTGGTTGAGTTGATTGGGGATGAACATGAACATACACATACGCACATACACATCGAGCTGCTTGCACGACACACATTCATTGTGTATATACGTTTACGGGAGACAACGACGAAGAATAATAGGAGCAAGAATTTCCACCCTTATTTTTTTTCGTTAAAGCTCATTAATTTTGCTAAAGGCAGCTTTTTGTTTGTTCGGGGAAGCTTTTTATTTAAAAATTATGAATAATTTATAAATCGCTCGTGCGGTTGTTCGGATTGTTTTATTATTGATACAAAGATGGTGGTATTGAGAACGATTTTTTTCCTTTCATTTTGAGGCCGTAGAAAAAAAATGTTTGTTGCTTTTTTCAGGAAAAACGTGTTTCATTTTGCACGTTTATTCTCGCGATGGTGGAGAAGGAAAATTTAATAAAAATAACGGGAAATATAATACAGTATATTTTTTAACATGAGCATTCAATTCGGTGTAGAGGGTTTCTTTTTCATTCAATATATTGTTCGACATGGCATTAAATTTGTATAAAAAAAACAATTTTGATGGCTTATTGAACTTATGTGAACATAAAACATCAAATTTGAAAACCAAAAAAAATATCATGTGGCTTTAAATGTTTTTTTCAAATATACTGATTTGTATGACTCCAATTTTTTTTTGTAGCTTAGTTAAAATAGAAAAATAAGTCTAAAGTAAACAAAAAAGAATAAAGTCAATAGAGTTCTCCTAGGTTCCTATATCCTGCGTTTATATTGAATGTATTCGTCCGTTTGACTGTTATGAAATTAGGTTAAAGCTTCCCAAAAAACGTATTCCGATGCCATTTGAATGCATATTATATATTCTTTATGGCGATGCCGAGAAAAATTCCCGGGCGTGAGGTAAAAAAAATAACAACGGTTATATTTCTTATTATTATATAAAGCTCTCAATATATGGTGACAATCACGACGATGAATCCCCTCCTCCCTCATCCCTCGACGTAATATGCGTCAAAAACTAAATTCGTCTCGGTTTTGCAAATAGTTTTCTTGTACTTCGACCCTTTAGTTATGTATTCTCAGTATAACAATATACAAAGTAAAGAAAGTATCCCATTTTATACCTTTATAAGAGAAGTTATTGACGATTTGAAATTTCGCAGCATTTAGATCTTGGTCAGAGAACTAGAATTCCTAGAATTGTCAAAAAATTTTGAATAATAAAAAAAACTACGTTAGTCATAAACAAAACAAATTGCAAAAAAGCAAGACTTAGACCTGTCTTTATAATTATAAAGACCAAAACCACGAAATACGCAAGACTAAACGACAAATTATTACTGCCAGTGGATTAATAAAACTACTTGAGCATACATTGTAATGGAAATTTTCAAACCTGTATTGAGCTTTTCGTTAAGGGTTCTTTTATTCGATGGCAATCTTACAAAACGTTTGATAAACCAAAATAATTTATTTATGCTAGTTCATTGATAAATAATTTGTCACAAAAATCACTTTATTTTAATAATTTTTTAAATCGCTCGTATAATTATCACTTGAATCACGTACATTCATTGACTGAATCACTTAAAATAAATGACTGTCCTTTTATAGGTAAAAACATTTGTTCCAGAAACTTCGATTGCCGAACCTTCTGAAAACTTCCAATACCGTTGGCTATCAATATGAAAAGATTCAAATGCCCATTATTAGAATTTCCATGAAGAATCTAAAATAGAACATCGCTGTTCGTTGTCTCTGTCTTTTTTTTGTCGTTGTTTCTTGGAACACAACATTTTTTGTGTACATATGCAATTTTCTGTTCTCAATTTTATGAAGTGATAAGCAAAATCGGTATTGGTCTTGCTTATTCGGTTTTGGTCTAAGACTGTGGCAGTCTTGGCCTTGGTCTTGCTTTGCTCATCACTAGGTATAGATAAAACTAAGAAACTATTTAAGTTAATTTTTTTTTTACTTTTTATCACTTCAGCTGTAAAGTTAAAGTTTTATCCTTTGGTTTATTTAAGAAGGCAACTGTTGTATTGCACTTTTGAAAAATGTCTATTTTCAATCATTTAGAAAATTGCTTACTTTACTGATGATATGTTCAATGAAAAAAAAAACTTACTACCAAGTAAACATTCAATTGACAATTGGAAAGTTAATGTTTTCATTTCCTTCTACTTATTCCTGGAGTGTTGAACGAAAAGGGCGTCCAATTACCACAGCTGCTTAATTAAAAATACCATCAAACCTTACGTGTGCGGTACGGTTAAGATCAAAAGATCGTGGGACTGCAGATCTCTCTATTCCCGAACAGATTCGTAAAATCTAGAATTTCGAAAATATTAATTTATCAATTATAAAATAATTACCATCGCCAAGTTCCCAATTAACTTTCAACGCCGGTGTGAGATAATAAGAAAACGGAGAGAAAAAAAAAGCGTAATAAAGACAGAAACACATTAACGTAATAATCATGTTGAAGACATGAGAGAAAACCTGCACGCAAATCAAATTAGATCATTATTATCGTAGAAGACGAAAAAACTGTTTCGAGAAAATTAAAATTATTTTTTCCTTTTCTGTTATTTTTTTTTTCATTAATTTTCTCGTCTCTTTGACTTGTGAATAAATTTTATTAAATTCATTTTTCATCAAGTGAAAAAAGAAGAATATACTTGGTATATATAAAAAGGAAATTGTATAAGTAACGGAGAAAGGATGTGAAGTGAAGGAATCGCGGATGCTGCGAATGGATCATTCAACTTCTCTATATCTGTATCTCTGTGCTCCTTCTCTCCATTATTCGCTTATTTAAGATGAAAAATATGGTTTGTGTGTCTGCTGGTTTTGTACACTTATATATACATTTAATCATGTCTCCCTCTCACGCTTTTATCACGTTCATTGCTTCATCTCCATTTCACATCCCCTATTACCGGTGGGGTTGTTTAGCCGCGCGACGCTAACGAAAACCGCGTTAACGTTGCGCGCGACTCGCAAATCGACACGGAAATAATGTCGTAGTCGTAATCGTGAACAAAAACCACCACCGCCACCCGCCCCCTCTGTCTTTCGTTCATCTAAGACTAACAAACTAATTAACTTTGACGACGGATTTCAAACGTGAAACGAATATCGAAAACCAAATCGCAATTCCTACTAATTTGATTTATTTTACGCTATTATTTTCCTTTTTAAACCAACCCCTCGGTCGTTCGCTTTCTTTTTTCTTTCACCAAACACGCACCCCTCGAATAATACTATTAATAATAATAACAAATGTTAAGCATTCTTATTCCATTATGTAACTTAATCTATATTCATCCCTTGTGAGACTTAAGTACATAAAGCCATAAACAAAACTACCCCAAGTGGCCCCAGAAATCAGAAAGGATATTCAAGCGACGAGGCATTCGATCGGGACAACAAAATATTAATATTATGAAGAGGGAGACATAAATTGCCGGTTAAGGGTTGAATGAATGGTCAAATGATAGATGGTGCTTTCAAGGGGGTAGAGGATGTTGAAACACATTCAAACGAACAGCAAACACGTGTCAATGTGAACCAATCGGCCAAAACCAAGAATTACCCACCCTTTCATCTCCCCTATTTATATAAATTTGTTTAAACGTTTTACAGTAAAACTGGTTGGAATTTTCACCCAAAGAAAATTTGCCTAAAAAAAATTGTAAGTAGATAAATATCAATATGTAAATATTTTCCAACACCCCATTATTATTATTGCGACTAGGGGATGAAATGGGTTTTTAAGCCTTCGTTAGAGAGGGAGTTTCTAATTGTCGTATCCGTTCGTCTTTTAATTTCACTTGGCTTATTTTCTCGGGATTCAACATTCTTTGTAACCCTCATTCATTTGAAATAAAAAAATAATAATAATAATAAGGGTGCGAATTAGGCCGTGATAAAAGGGTGATTTTTTCCATGTTATTACAAATAAAAATTAATGATTCTCACTTTTTATAAATTCTCGTTTTTAAAATTTTCCCTACTGTCATCGCTCTTGAGGAAATAATGAGAAATATTGTCATAAGTCGGATTTAATTAAACTTCAAATAGTGGAAACATTAACGAGTGAAAATCATGATGAGAGGATGTTCCGGGGGGTGGACGGGAGTTCGGTTCCGAATTACTACCACGTTGAAATGGAAAAGGATTTGTAGCACAGATGAGAACATTCGTCAATGGTGAGATGACTAAGTAGTTAGTCGAGTTCACCTCATTTCTCATTTTCTCTCACCCCCCGAGTAAACAACCCCGAGCCTCCCACACGCTCTTGATATGGTTCAAATGGAATATATAGGACGTAACTAACAATATAACATAACATTGTGGTGAAATCGTGACTTGAAGCACCCTCTAGGACAATTGTGACGGATACTTAAACCATCCCTTAACCCTCTGGCTAGAGTTGGCGTGTAATACTTTGGGGAGTCGCTCATCTCCCGCTATCCCGGCACGCTGTTTCGGGGGTCGATTTTGCAAACAGACGACTTAGGCAGTTTATTGGGGTGTGAATTCATTCGAGGGATGGTTGTATATACACTTATTCAGCCTTCATCTCTCGTTACCCCATCCATCGACACAAGCCACCCCTTATATTTGTTAGATATATCCTGACCGAATACATCCGTTTCTCGTGTTAGGTTATTCATGTTTCAACCATCTGCCATCACCCCTAAATTACAGTTAAACCTCATATTTATAATTGAATCGATTATTTATGACGAATCCCGTGTTTCCCATTCCACCCGGTTTTCTTCCCCGTCAACGAGTTAACCCCTTTTTCAATGTTCCCATTGCGTGTGTGTTTGTTGATCGTCCGAGTTTTTTCCGTTCTTTTTCCCATTCGGCATGTCTATTTTTTAATAAATAAAACCCGTTAATTGATTTACCAACGCCCATTTTTCGATTTTATTATTATTTTTTTATTTGTATTTGTGATGAGGGTGCGTCGATAAAATATAGGTACAGAGAAAACATTAGAAATGGATTAGGGCTATAAATAAATTATCAAATTTACGTTACCCGAACCCGTTAAATATTAACAACGGAGACTTTTTCGAATTTTAACCAAATTTTTATTTAAGGGTGAAAAGACTGATTTTTTTATTTGAACGAAATAATTGCACTTTAAATAAAAAAAATGGGCTGTGGGAATTGGAAATAAAAAAAATAAATAAAACCCTCACTTTTTGTTGTTAAATATTCAAGATTGGTAGAATTTTTAACTGGTGGTTGAAACGTTTGGGGTTATGTAAGCAGAGGGAATGTTTTCTATTTACTTATTTCTCCCCAAATTTTTGAATTGATCCATGTCGAGCTGTTTGGTTTTCAGCCCAATCCTTCAATTTCCCGTTGCCGTGCAGTAACGCCTAAGTACTAATTATTGTTATAGAATTGACTGTCAGGGGTTGTTACGAGCCACGTGTATCGGCTTGTGTGTTTCTATAAGGGGTTACATATAGACTTTGATCGTTTAGTTACAAACGCCTTTCACCCCCGTTCGCACCCGTCAACCAAATCTCATTCCAGCCTCATAATAATACGATGACACACAACCATCCCCTATGCGTCACCGCATAACATAACTGTTTCATTGAACATAATAGTTTTATGATTGAAACAACCCCTTCGATCGGCCACCCTAACATTGTCATGATCTTTTCAAAGACTTCCACATGTAGTATGAAGTTTTTGAAATATTTTCATGTTTGCTTTTATTTGTGATTCAAACTCATTTCAATTATTATTAAATCCAATTATTACATTTGACTTTCGTCCCCTAATTAACTATCATATTGGAAACATTTCACATTATTTGACTAATAAAGATCGGTTATTTTAATAACTAATTTCGTGTATTGTTGATGTCAATATAATTTCTAAGGGATGAGATTTAGTATGAAAGCTAAGCTTACAATTTAACACAAGGAAAATTGTCATTTTTCTTTGTTCCGCATTTTTAGTAATTTTATGCATCGAATTTCGAAAGAGTTTACCCCATAAGTTGACATTAATATCATGTATGTTATCATTTTAATATATTTATTAAAAAAAAAAAAATCGACCTAATGGGAACTTTAGCTCGCAGAAAAAAATTCTTAAAACTGGACATTGAATTAAGGTGGCCACTTAATTATATTGCTATCGGCGTGTAATTTCACGCTAACCTTAAATATCACTAAGCAACTAAGAAATTACTACTAATATTTTGCAAACTTTCTTTACTTTACTTAAATCTATTTATTTTTCCTTTTCTGCCGCATACATTTTTAATGTGAACAAAATTGCTACCAAGTTTAGGAATAGCATGAAAACGTATTTCTAAATTTTTGTGTGATTTATTACCACAACTAGGTTGTGTAACAAAAATTTTTTTTATTTTTTGTACAACATTTTAATTGAAGAACTTCCATATTAATGAAAAGCATTTTTATTTAGTTTTAATTTAGGTTTAATACAATACATGATATATTTGTGTACCTACATAATGAGGGGCGCACTAAAAGTAGTACTTTTTTAGTCACCAGACATCATGATCAAAGAGTTTAGTTCCCAATAGTCATAATTCATCCATTACAAATGCTTATTTAAGTCCAAAGATAAATCATCTTACAAAAGGTTGGTTCCAATCGACTCGTCTTATGGTTGTATTTACACAAGAGCGTGTAAAATAACCGTCGAGAACTGTCTGCAATTATTTTGTGCACAAATCTACCATCAGGTTGACTGTTGGGTCGACCTAACGATTCCGCGCCAAAAACTAGAACCGAATACCACGTGTTTAAATCCGACCATGTCATAAAGTGACAAGTTCGCTTGAGTTACAACCTCATCCGCTCAAGGCACTTGCATAAGCACCACCACGTAGAGTGGAACGCTATTTAAACGTTCGTACACGAAAATGGCCGGCTTGTGTGTCACTTGGAACGAACCTAAAAAAGGCATCATAATGCTAAAGAAGCACTGGAATGATTATATCACTTTTAGATGAGCCTATTTGAAGAATAAAGCAGAATTTGATGAAAGATTTATAATTTACTCTCAGAATTTACTGAAAGACGAAATAGCTACATAATAATTATACATATTAGTTATTATTGCGAGTAGAATTTTTCCAATTTTAGCCTTTGGATTATATATTAAGATGCCATACAAACAATTCACACTGATTAAAATACTATATTCGTAGCTGATGACAATGCAATTCAGTTCTGAAAGAATCCTCGTGTTATTGAGGCTTTGAAAAATCTGTATCATATTGTCACACCAACACCATTGTAATTCAATAGCAGATAATACATATTTACTTTTCATATAGTATTTATTTATATTTCTTTTTAAAAGAGTGAATTATTGTTGCTTTTGTTAAGATATTGAATTATCGAGTTGAAATCAGTGTTACAAGAAATAGTGTGGGTGGATAAATATTTGATTACCATGGTACAGACATTGAAGAATCAAATAGTCGGGGTTATGCCGCGAGTAACTTGTCGGGATCCCTGCTTACATCATCTTTGTAACGCAAGAAAATAATTTATAATAACAAATATGTGATGAAGGAAGACAGCCTTTCATGGACGAATAGTTATGGTTTGATACTGAAGTGTGAGGGATGGTGGAGTACAATCAGCTAATGGCCCTGAAGCCACAGACAGTTAAGCCGCGTATTTTCAAGTGTGTAATAATCGAAGTAATGATAATTATAATAATTGTTGGTATAATAAGAGAAATTGTTTTCGATAACTATGAATGATTTAATAAATTACAATATGATAGCGGCTGGATGGGATCGGATTAAAGTGGGGGAGGTATGAATGAGGCGAGGTCTGGATGGTATGCGGTCATTGTTGTTATTAATAATATTAATATTAAATATTAATTCTATTGTTTCTGGTTTTGTTTGTAGGGCCCGCCGCCCCAGGGAGGGCAAATCAAATTCACCATCGCCGACACGCTGGAACGGATTAAGGAAGAATTCAATTTTCTACAAGCACAGTATCACTCGTAAGTAATGCATAAAATTTAATTAAACATTTTTCTTTTTCTCATTACGAATCTCCATCCTCTGCATATGCGTGTAGCAATAATGAAGTTGAACTTGATCAAAATATCGTTTCGGATCGTTATAATGTTATTAAATGTTGAAGCGGAGAAAATTAATAACGCGTTGACAATCAGTTTTGTGCGGTAAATATTTAGTATAACACGGACAAATGTCCAAAGCTAATGAACAACCCCACCGACATTTACCGTTTATTTGGTACCCGTTTTGAACGCCATACCACACACGCTTAGTGTAATTTCATTGATTATGATAATCCACCCTGAATTCCCTATCTAATCAATATCGATCGTGCCCCATCCCCTCTTCCTCCTGTATTTTCATTGTGTTGGCATCCGACGTACTCCCTGTGTCTCCCGCTAGTCCTGTTTTCGCGATTCACGTGTGTCACATTTGCTGTGTAAAACGTATGTACAAATCGCGTACATTTATGGATGGTCAGAGATGCGATCCCACCCTCACATAGATCATTGTTTGTTGGGTTAATCACACGCTAATTGATTGTGTTTATTGCATTTGTGTTACATCAGAAATAATAACATACACTCGTGTACAAAAGTGTTTGCCTTTGTTCAAAAATCACTGTTGCAAAACAGGTGTGTTACATATTCAAATATTATTGGTTTTATAATAATTTTTTTTACTTCATTCAAATAACATTAACACTTCCATTATACTCTATCAAACTTTTAACATTAAATCCTATCTAATGGTCTTAGGCCAGTAATGCTCTTAGCCTTTGAAAATGGTAAAAAGGGAACAAAATTATAGTAGAATGAAACCTCATTGAAAAAGGAAGAGAATATAACAAAAATTAAAGGAAAAATAAATTAAGGTCGATCTGAGGTGGGGAAGTGGAAAGGGGGGGGGTAAGGGTAGAAACGGTTTATCACGATTTCCGACAAAACTATAAGTCCTATGGAAAAAAGTTAAATGACAACGTTATAGATAATAAGTAGATATACACTTTTTGTGCTAACACCTTTTTCACATAACTTCAAAATTTATGTGAAAAATTCCAATAACCAAATTTTTGGTGTTTTATTTTATCTTTTACAAAAAAAAATTTTCTTTTATTAAATTTGGTAAAAACTTACCTCTTAATATCCCAAACATACTATAATTTTTTTGATTTAAAATATTAATTTTTTCACTTTATAATGACTTAATATCGAAAAAGCACCCTTATTTTCAATTATATTGGTTTTATAATAAAAAATTTTACTTCATTCAAATAACATTTACACTTCCATTATACTCTATCAAACTTTTAACATTAAATCCATAAAATTTTTAAGGAAATTTTTTAAAGACATATACAGTCAAAAGGTCTACAAAAAACGATTTTTCTAGAATTTTTCCTGAAAAGACTTTTGCATTTATTAACATAAAATTTTTTTCACACATTTTCGTAAATTTAAATAGTATATCTTAACATTTTTGTATTTGTAAAAATAATAATTTTAAAAGCTGCTTTAGCCAATCTTCAGAAGCTCCTCTAAAAAGGCATCTTGCGGTAACCATGATATCTCAGGACTGAATCATTTGAAATGAAAAAACCAAATGGATGTCGATAAAGTAATGTACATATAATCTAGTTATTATCCGAAGGAATAAGCTGAATAAAATTTTCAACAAAATATGGTGACTACTCAAAATAAAATTTTTTTTGACCTTATTTATATTGTTTATTAAAAGAAAAGTTTTTACCACTTAAAAAAAAACTTTGATTAATTAATAACATTTATACTGAAGAAGTTTGTGTTAAAATTTGAGACTGATCTATGATACCGTCTTTAAAAGCACAGTTTTGAGAAAAACGTCTTTCAAAAGCACTTTAGATAGACTGAAAACTATCCTTACAAGTTTGCGTGTAACTTTAAAAATAATCATTGGAATGACTTAAAATTTTCTGCGTGTGTACAATAATATTTAAAAAAATTGATTTTTGAAAGTTCTAATTGTATGTAATAAACTCTTAAGTCCTAACAAATCATTTTAAGACAAGTTAAAAATATTCAAATCGAAATGGGTTTAGATGCATTGTTTCTCGAAACAATTTGTATCTGAACTTTACGGGTAACTATTATTGCAGCACTAATGACGTTTCAAACATCTCAAACCGAGCTTTAACAAGCTTTCGGGATTGTCGTGTCTGTTTGAATAACTACGTTACGCGATTGCGAAAATTAGCACGATGGCGATGAGACGGATAGGAGAACAATACGAATTTATTCGTCAACTTAACGCGCCCCCGAGCTCATTTTCATTTTAATAACTCTGTCAATAAAGAAAATAGCGCGTCTCAACCCAAAGAAAATCCACGGATAATTCATCAAGTGGGAAACGAAACGAAATCTAGTATGAAATGAAGGCTTCTTTACGGGTCGCTACGCACGTGGATATATTGGAGCTTTCCTTAAATCAAGAAATTAAGGGACATTATAAAGTTTTTATAACGGGAGCTTGGATGCTTAAATAGAATCAAACCCTTGAAAGCTTTATCATTTAATTTATCAGCATCTATATTAATTATCTATACTAATTATATAAAGAAAAAAACATTTTTAAATGTAATATAATACATAAACTCTGGAAGTAATGAACAGATTGAAAAATGTATTTTGCTATCATTGAGTTATGCCGAATACATATTATTATCCTGAAATTCTGTTTGGGTATATTTGTTAATAAAAATTACTTTCTTTTTCTCAAACAGGAACGAAGTAACAAATCAACGTATTTTTTTAAATATTAACAAAATAATAAGATTATTGACCTTTATACATAAAAGAAATATTTAAATAAGACATTTTTGCCTGCAATTAGTGTTTCCAAAAAATGAATTGTTCTTGCACGATAGCTATAAATAGAAAAATGTATTCAATAGTTCCAAGTTCTAACATAGGTTTAGGAAATAGAGTTAATTAATATTTCTTCAGATCCTTGTTATTTTTCATTGATCGATATAGATAGTGGGGCAATGAATCGGGATTTACAAAGAATGCAACAAGGGTATCAGGTCGCGACGTTTCGCCATATATTATAGCTTCATCAGGCTCCATGATGCATGCTCAGCATTCTTTTCTTTCTGTAGCTTTGCATTTACCAATTATATATAATTTTTTCTATTTAAAAAAAACGAATTTGACACTCATGATTGATTATTATGAAAATTGCTGTCTGAAATGAAGTTAGGAATCGTCAATAATACTTTTTATTAGATTATTAAATAGTTAATTAGTTAGTTAGGTTCAAGGAAGCAATGGTAATGATTGATCCTGAAAAATGTTAGTTTCTGTAGGGTAGTTATAAAAATAGAATTATTTCTGTGCGTTCTTAAACGAAAATAAAATAATAAATTGATGTATTATAGTTTTTGCTGGGTACCCTGGAAAGATGCATGGTTATTGTGGATAGATTCTAGGATGTAGAATTCTAGTGGAATAGCTTTAAATGTAAAATATATTTGGTCTCACCAGTGGTCTAGCGTGGGGTTATGCCACCCGGGGTGAATGATGAATTTGCCGCCCCTTATTTTCGCAATCAAACGAAATTTATAAATAACTTGTAGTAATCTACTGCTGAACTCCGTTCTCAAAAGGAAATTTAATTTTTCGTATTTTTGCAACGTGAAATGTAACATTTTTACATTTGTATAGATTCTGGACATTCTGAGATTCTGGAATTTACTACTTGTTCCATTGCTAAAACAGCTATAGAGCTATTAAAACCTTTCTCAAATTTTTTGCATTTACTACTTTGATCAAGTAAAAACGTTATTTACGCTTGCAGCACCGTCCATTTGATGGAATTGAAACTTCTTAAAAAAATAAAAAATATGAAAGATGTAGAGAGAGAGAATATCCAAAATTTGGATATAAAATATTCTTTTTATTTAATATTTGCATTGTCAGCGTATTCTATAGCTTATTCTTCATATACTCGAAGTTCTCTTTCTCCATACGCCGCGCTGTATCTTTCTTCTCTCTCGTGTAACAAAGTAACGATATTAAACGTTCCTGAAATTTCATTCTCAATTCTCGTTTGTATTATATAACAATTATTAAACTACTGCCTAAGAAATTTCATTTTTAAAAATAAATTGGTTTCGTGTAATTTGTCGGTTTCTGTACTCCCGTTCTCAAAAATGATTGTCCCCCTAATTTGTATTGAGGGTTTCAAAGATATGCTAAGTTTATTATATAATCTTTGAGCGTACACCTTGTATACGGATTTTTATTTATTTTCAACTAATTTTATCATCGCTTGATTTTGCAGATAGGTAATTTGAACTGCTTTTTACTCCCCCCTCCACCACATTTGTGCTATCCGTGTCTTTGACTCCCTCTCCATCCAACGTGGTCATATGTATCAAAGTTTTATTTTTTGGATAGATATTTCTATTAATTTTTATATCGAAATAATGTTTTGTCCTTTGGACAATGAAAGCTATTATAAAGATGTATTTGGTCTGAAAATGTTTCAGGAAATGGTTCATATCCTTTAAAATGCCAAGTTCTTGTGGGGTCTCTTACGTATTTGTATTAAAACGGTTGAACAGATCTTTATATCTTTGAATGGAAATACATCATCGGTTTTGAAACAATTTTTAAGGTATTTTGTACACTACTTCAGTAGGTAAGCAGTGTAAGATCACTTTGTAGATCATTAATTTCAAAGGCTTAAAAATTCTTAAGAAAATATTTGCATTTGGTAGATTTTAATGTAAACTTTTAACTTGAAGCGCTTCATTTGTATAATAATTTCTTGCTTTGTATAATGACGGATATCGTAACTACTATTTTTTTTTTTTCAAATTCCGAATAAATGATTTAGTATACACCCTCGTCTTTTAGAAGAAATAAATGAATGTTAAATGAATATCAAACAAGGGTGTGGAGATTGATAAGTGGCGCTTGCGAAGAGCCGAGGAGTCTTTGACACTCGCTTTGTACGCGATCTTCCAGAGGAGTAAGTAATCAATCTCGGGAATCTGAATAGGACGGGCATTGAGCCGTCTCTGCTCCACTCCAACACGACGGGAAGAAACTGGCGAGAGAACAAGAAGTTGAATTATTGGATTTCTAGTTGAACGAATCGGTTCGATTCAGCGAAAATTATAAATAAATAAGCGAAAAAAGTTTTGGTAAAGAGTTTCACTTAGCTTAAATTTTAATTGACTTGAAATAACATTGATTCAACTTGAACGACATTTATCCCTGTCAGACATCTTTAGCGTGTCTCCCATTCCATGGGAGCCGCTTAAGTAGGATGATAACATTCATATCATACATATATAATATCCTTGTTCACAATGTAGCTGCTTCCGTTACCAATTTCGCAAACATTTCTCCAACATCTTATAGCCGAGTGTGTTGCTGTGTGTGAATTTACTCATTATGTTTACTTTGAACTCCTGTCTCATGAGCGTGGAATCTTTGGGGTTGAAACGCTATCGGGTTTATTAAATGTGATAACCGACTAAGTAGACATAACAAAATTTCAATAACGCGAAGCGTCAAAATCAACTACCTGCAAAAAGGATCTGAATTTTAATAGTCTACTTTCGATCAGTTCCTAGATGGAGAAATTAATCTATGCCATTATTTAATTAAAATTATTCGCCTGCCCACCACAACTCCTCGATAAACTCAAATCCTATTTATGTATTGATAATCCATAACAATTAGAAATTTAATACCCCATGAATAATTCATTAATATCTCTAAGCCTGCTGTGATCATTTTCCCGAGGGGTTGAAGGTGAGAGCACACCAATCAATATTGATTCGAAACGGAAAAGCCGTTGAATGTCTAACATTCAAAAAAACCTTGAAATTTCCACCCCAAACATTTAACCATACCAGCAAAACTAACACTTCGTTATCAATTTAAACAATCATCCCTTTCATTAATTTCTTTATCAGCACAAAAAGTAAAGTCTCGGTGAAAAGAAAAATGCATCTGATCATAAATTTATCACTTCTTTAATATTTAAATGTTAAAATTGTAAAGATCCAACAAAGCAAGAAATGAATTTCCTTCCCCTATTTTATTTGCATCTAAACGCCTTGCTCATAAAGATACTTCTATTTAATGCATTAACATAGATATTTGTAATGCATACAAAGCTCGTAAAAGTGCAAGGCCGCACATATAAAAGTTGAAAATAGCCTTTAGAAAGCAGCGACTTAGGAAATTATGGTCGTAACGAATTACATAAAAATTGCATCCTTAAATCATTCTGTTAATATTTCTAATTTTGAATCGGATTTACTCTCATAGAATGGTTAGAAAGTTTGTTAACTTCGATCAAAAATTCATTTTCGTTTTTACTTGTCAATTTTAAGAATGAAAATTTTGTAAAATTGGTTTAGTGATGTCAGATTTTAGTTTGTAAAAGATATTTTGTCATCCTTGTCATCCTGTTAGTGAGATGACTATGTGAAACTTTGGGAACATTATAAAAAAAGCGATCAATCTCTAGCAGTTTTCAATCTTTAGCACGAATGAGTTTCAAAAATTTGCTGGACACGTTTTTTTTTGTTGGTTTTTTAGTCATACCTTGATCATTTCACTATATCTTCATCCGACTTGAATTCATCCATTCTCGTTTCACTATTTCTTGTAGTGAGAATTGCCTTTCAAGTTTCTAATTCCAAAAAATTAGGGTCATCATTCCTAAAAAAAATTAAAGAAATTTGATTCGACGTAGATAGAGATTTAGTAAGTTGACGCTTTCTTAAATATGTATGGAACTTCTCGTTAAAGATTCTTTTGTTTGATGAAATTTTACAAAACTTCTAATAAAAGAAACTGATTTATTTATTTTAGTTCGTTGATAAAAAATTTGTTACAAAAATCACTTTATTTTAATCATTTTTAAATCTCTCGCATCACTTGAATCACTTGTATTCACTGACTGACTCACTTAGAATCCATTTATAGATTGACCGTGCGTCCTTTTATAGTTGCCTTATAATTGTATAGGCAAAAGCATGTATCTCAGAAACTTTGATTGTTGAACTTTCTAAAAACTTCCAAAACCGTTGGCTGTCAATAATTGAGATTCATGTCTTTTGTCAGAATTTCCATAGAACAATCTCAAATGTTCCATTCTTTTACATCCTTGTGTGGCGTAGAAAATGCAATTTTCAGCCACAATTCGGGCAGTTCGATTTTGCAGGATTTTTGTTTTTAAGTTAAAGTAGTTTTTTGAAAAACAAGGCAGTCATGGGCCCAGCACACGACGGGAACGGTCGAATCCGTTCTTTGGTGTTTTATATTTTTTCTATTTTGTTATATTAAATTAATTATTTATTTCGTTGGCGTTATTTAAAGTTAAATAGTTTATAGATATTTATATATATTGAATTAATTGTTATTTGTTATTAGTATAATTGTTATAGCAGTGATTTAGTTTTATGTTGTTGTTAAAAAAACAAAGGCATGAACGAATAACCGTGATTTAAAAATATATTATACAAACGAACCTGATTGTAATATTAAATATGTTATATTAATACGGGACTGACTAAACCAATAAACATTATAATTTTTTAATGTTAAAAGTTAATATAAATATGAGGAAATAATAATAAAAGAAAAACTGGGCTACACTTGTTCATTGTCTCTGACTTTGTTCGTTACATTATTAAAACTTCTTCGTTAGACCTTTATGTAGCCAAGCATTGGAATATGGAACTAATTTCCCAATTAAGGATTCTTCAAGCTAAATATTTAGGCACTTGGAGCTTAACATTTGAACTATAAAAAGAAATGACTTGTATATAGACTTAACTTGATATTGAAATATGACTTTTGACTTGTGTTGGAATCGATTTTAAAGTCAAATTTAAATCAAGTAGTTTGAAAATCAAGTCAACTAACTTGAAAATCAACCCTATTAGCTTCAAATAAAGTCAAGTAGCGAATCTCTATAATAATCATCTTACAGTACGGCTTACAACAACCGAGTTACAGTTATAATGAGACAAATACTGACTGTCTTAATCATACTTGTCGAGTAGTCGACCAAATGCACTGATTCGGTCTAACACTCGAGTGGTGTAACACGACCTTTACAATTTGCCACTTAACAAATTTATAAGTACTTTGAATATCACTATTGAATCGTAAATTTATTGAAAGTTGACCTGCTCTGATTTGGCTTAAACATTTAAGTGGTTTAATTGTGGTCCATTTATTTGCAGGCCGTAAGGCTTTCAGGGGAGATTTTTTTTTGTAATGAAAAAAGTTTAAAGTCACGCCCCACTTTTGCAATGGTATATTCATATAAATGTCTGTTGTACGTAGAAAGATCTCATGTTGAGCCCCTTAAGAAAATTTTTTCTCACCTCGTTTTCGCAGTAATAAATTACTTTTGTCTAGCGAAAAATATGTTTCAATCTCTCGCTCGCTTGCTTCCCCCCCTCACTGTCTCTCTCACTCTGTCGTTTAAAAAAGAAAACAAGACGAGAAATAGACTAAGAGCGCGAATAATAAAACAAAGACAAAAATGCAGAACCAGACTCGTAATAGTTGTTCTTCCATTCGGTTGTCATAATATCTGTAAAGCCATTTGTTCTCGAAAGGGACATTATTTCCATTCGGAAAATGCATGTCTCGTACAAGCGAGAGAAACAAAAAGAGAAAAATCAAGGGAAAGCTCACAGGGGGTGGACGCGTGGTGGTTATGGTGTGCCCGAACGGGTTTCGGAGGTTGGAAAACGATGTAATCTTGAAAATATTTTTCATTTCAAAATTTTTTACATTTTTTTCCTCTCGTTTTTTACAGATTGAAATTGGAATGTGAAAAATTGGCAGGCGAAAAGACTGAAATGCAACGACATTATGTTATGGTAAGTTAACAACTTATTTTTTTTTAATTTTCATAATTTTAAGATTTAATTAAAAACATCTCTCGTATTTTTGTGTGTCACAAAATTTGTACGGTTAAGTGAAAATACACATAAAATACGCTTGTGCTGTGAATACGAAATCAAAGTGAATGTCTTTCAGCATCCCTCCTTTAACAAACAACCCCAATCGCCCTCAATTACACAAAAAAGACGCCAAACCATTGAAAGTCTACGAAAATATAATCAAATCACTCGACTCGAAAACCTCTCGTCGAAATATAAATCTTGAAGGTTTGAAGCTTCGTCCCCTTTTGTCCGGTCAAAAGCGTTTAAAAAGTCGCTCCTTTGTTTAGTTTAGTTTGGCTTATAAATATGAGAATGACAAAAAAAATGTAAGTATTGAGGCGTAGTTAACCTCAAAAATAAGGGATGAGATAATATCGTCATTGTTGTCGTCGTCATTTCGTCCATTTGGTAACGCAATTTACCGTGTCGACGACGAAGCATTGTCGGTGTCAGCGGATGGCATTTAGGTAGGAAGGAGTTGATTCTCGTTTGAATGGGGATGAAGTGGGCTTTGGCGCCCCCAAGGAGTTACCACCGGCGACCCCTATAAACAGCTATTTCACTTGTATTAGACGTGACAACCTCCTCGTTTACTTCGTTTTCCGTTTGAGAAGGTTGTGTGAACGGTGAGGGTGGCGTTAGCTGGCGGCGGTCTCAGTAATCGATATCACCATCAAAACCACCCCCAGTCCACCTCTACAAGTAGCCCAGTGACTAAACCACCCCTGGATGGATGTGTTTGCGGCGGCAGTGCCACCACCGTTGCCTTATCCGACCCCTCGTACATATGTACAATGGCATAAACGGATCTTGTCATATAGGAACATAACATTTTAGCGGAGCCCAAGCCAAATGGAACGAAGAAATATTTACTTACGATGCGTATACAAACGAAACAGCAAACTAATAAACCGATCAAAACAACGATTGAATGAAAAAAAAAAATCACGGGCGAATTTTCTTTGAAAGTTTTTTCATCGCCATTGTCATTTGGGGGATTTAATTAAAGTACAAAATCAAAAGGAAGTGGAAATGACTGGAAAGAGGAAAGTTGGTTATTACATGAAATAGGTCTGTGTTAATGAACATTTATTTAATAGCTAACGACGCGATAATTGGTAGCAATTATTCAATACAGATCAACTAAACTCAAGGGTTGATTATATCACACTTCTTCATCGAAAACCTCAGATATATAGGTAATATATAAGTTCGTTCTATTTAATAGACAATGCTTGCATTTCCATATATTTCCGCACATGAACGGCAAAATGACGTCCCCCATAATCTGTGGCGTTTTCTAGACGAGCACACACAAGATGACCTATTGAATTTATGATCTACGAATTAGAATTCTTTACCAATACTTGGTTTCAAGTAGCTGTCGTGGGGTATGTTTTAAAAACGCTCAAAACGAATCTAAGGATGAACATACATCACAAAGTAAGAAGGTATAGTTCTTTTATCGCTACGTTAATGTTAAATAGAACGAATCCATATTGTTCCTGTTTATTTTGAAAGTAGGGTAAGATCACTTATACTCGAATCAAAATACTGAAAGGTTTGTGTCGAATTTTATTAAACAATATGGACAATAGATAACAGTTATTTGTTAGTTTGTCAGGATGTAGGCCATAGGGTTATGTAAGGGTATCAAAAGCACCCTTTTTAGCAGTCTTAGCATAATTTAAAAACATTTTTTGGTGGTTTTCCTTAAATTTTCAAAATGTATTCATAAACTTTTACGTTATAAAATCATGAAAATGTAGTCTTCTTTAAATTGTTTTTGCGGAAAAGATATAAAATAGCTATGGTGTTCAGATAGTAAAGAACCCCATAAATACGTTCATAGTCCTCACTCAAATTTGAGGAAACACTCAAGTATGATGATCAGTGTCGGCCATTCAAATATTCTTTTCATGTAACTTTTTCATAATAAAATAAAGCATAAACTAACGTAAACGCTAACCTCAAATATTTTGACAGTTTTAGTGAACAAATTTATCATATGAGTTGAGTATATCCCTCAAGTAAATGTTTATTGGATGTGTCATACACATACTCTATGTTTCATACACAGTGTTATTAAATAAAACCTACCTGAAAACATGGCCAACTACCGTAGGGCATATAGCATAAAGCTCGGTTATAAATTACGGATGTATTGTTGAATTTTCTTATTTTCAACGATAACACGAAAATCCTCACACCTGGCTAAAGGGATATGAAATATCAATTTTAAGAAGAACCAAACAAGGCAAATAAAATTAGGTGGTGTCATTTTCATAATTTAGCACGTGTTACTTTACGATGCACTTTGAGATACTTAGTTGAGTTACTTAGTAACAAAAATTGATTGTTTTTGATAATCTCGAGTGCAACACCATCTTCGAGCTCTAAAACGAGCCTATGTCGAGCTTCCAACCCAATTTAATGTGAGTGTTGTGAACCTTTTACAAGACGTCCGCTTGCTGCGAAATTTCCAAAAAAAGTCTTTTTTCTCGAAACCCTTAAGGATTAGATGAGGTCGTGTTATTATGAAAGATGTTCAGAATTATTGATTCAATCGAGATATGTAAAAACAAATAGGACGTGCCATTTCAAATAACGATTTTAGTGTCGACTTCCTGTATAACCGGAAGTGTTTGAAAACTAAAAATATTTTTGGAAGATAACTCTAATCTAGTTAGGTTATAATCTCAATTCAGATTTCGATTATTTCATATTCTCCGGAAGCTTTTAATAACCTGTCACGTTGGGACACCCTGTATAAACTAGTTTATTATTATATTGTATACAAAATCTGATTGATTTTAAATAATTTAGTAACCTTATATTTCTGAAGCATTATATTATCATGTTGTGATCATTAAGGGCTAGTTACTCAATTTTCTCCTGAGAAAACAAACTTACGTCACTTTCAAAATAATGGATACAAAAAATCTTTAAAGGTTAATGGTCACAAATTTTCATTCAAAAACTTAAATACGTACATCAATTATTAAAACTTATATTTAATTTAAACGTTACAGTATAAATATTTTAATGGAAAAAAACGTAACATGAAGTCCTATTTACTATATTACAAACGAAAAAGCAAACTAATAAAGCGATCAAAACAACGATCGAACGAACGTATAACGAGACGAAAAATCAAAGTCGAATTTTCTTTGAAAGTTTTTTTATTGTCATTGTCATTTGATGAGTTTAATTAAAGCCCTGAAATCAAAAGGAAATTGTTTTTAGAATAAACAGAGAGAAACGGTGCGGCCGAAAAGCGAACGCTTTTTTTTAAAACGAGATCGTCAATCAATCAAAATTTGTATTGACGAACGCCAAAGCGAAAAAATAATAATAATAATAATTTCCACTCTTGTGCGTTATTATTAAAAACGAAATTGACGACAGAAACGCGCAAAGAAAAATATTATTGTAGGTAATTTATCGATTTGCACCAAATTATTGGCGTGATGTAAATAAATTTTTCAAAACATCTATCAAACGGAGAAAAAGCAAATCTGTAATTTACGTTTCGCTCGTTTCTGTTCGTTCGGGAGTCGGAGGCGTCCCCGTTCCCGACAATTCCCGTTGCCGCGCCGACCTTTCATTCTTTCGGCCTCGCTCGTGTCGTGTTTCCCGTTTTATGAATTTTCCTCGTTCCCCATTATCCCATTTTCCGCTCAAATCTCGTGAATTTCTTTCCCCGTCTCGTTGCCACGATGAGATGAGATATATAAAGGGGCGGCGAATGGCGATGTTTTCGTTGCCATTTTTATTATTTACCAAAATTTCCTTTCGCACTAAATGACTTCAACCTTTTTACGGCTATCACTTGCCGCTGCCTTTGCGCTGATAAAGTGTAAATTCTCATTGGTGTTATTTATCGACCTACAACTTTAACCAAAACGCTAACAGGGTTATAATTTTTCTCCTTTCCCCGACTCTAATTTATTTAAGTAGCACCAAGACGACGTCCACGTGTTTCACGACCATTTTTATTTTTATATATATTCCTGACTTTCTAAACATTTAACTTTGACCAGCAATTCAAGCTCTTCTTCTATTTATTAGCTTGACAAACATTTTATTGTTGTTTAACACTTCTACTTAATCATAAAACGAAAAGAAGATCTCACTTTCTATAGCGTCGAACACTTGACGAGACGCTTTAAATACCAGAATTCCACTTATGAAATACTCATGGTTAGAACTATGAAAATCACATTTTCGAAAATAAAAACCTTGATTATAAACGTCTATTAATTTCGTCGTTAAATTTATAACACTGACAAATAGTTTAACAGTGAGTTAAAATAATTTAATGCTAATTAAACAAGTATTACCGTTTCGAATCAAAAATCAAAATTCTAATGGCTTCGTCGTCGTTTAAGTTTTTATTTCTTTGCCTTGTTTTCCTCTTTTTATGGTCAATAAATGTTGATAACGTTTTGATTTAGTCAAAGTTTTCTGAGTTTAAAACGATCGTTCATATTTTCAAAAAAAAAAAAAAATAACATTGCATATTATTTATTATAAAAAATAAGATTTCTGTAGTTTAGCTATTAATCCATTCTACTAAAATAGCTGAACGCTTTTAAATGACATTTGTTATGATAAGTTCTTAAGGTTTAAAAAAATATAAGTAGGTACTTTTTATTTTTAAAAACGTATAAAACGTGTCAGATATCTCTTCTTGGAAAATTAGTTAAATGGATTTTGATGAACTTACAAAGGATTTAAGCTCTAAGATCTAGAAGTATTTATATATCTTTTTCTGCCAAAATAGTTGAATTTTTATGTTTTGGTATAAACATTTCTATAATAATATGTATATAATATATGTATATAAAATATAAAAAACATTGGTATGACCATTTCTATAATATATGTATATTCTATAATAATCAATCGATGCAATTAGATACGCTCTGCGAAGCGGGCGGGTATCATCTAGTAATACATAGCTTACACACATGCATAGGTAATTGCGATATATTTAAAGTACTTAGTTTTATAACTAAAGTAGCTATTATAGTTAATTTTTACACAACTTTATAAATTTGAAAAACCGCCAAGACTCACCAATCAGTTTTTGCCAATTGAAAAATCATTTTATAATTAAATATCAATAAATCGGTACATATGGTGATGTTTTTAATAAAAAAATTATTTTAATGATTTTTGCGTCTCTAGTCCATAGACATTCAAAAAGCGTTGCCTTAGGGAATAGAACACTTAAAACAATTTAGACCAGTTTAATCTATTCAAATAAATGATGCAAAGGTTGCACGGCGAAAATGCTTGACTATAGTACATAGGAAAGTGTATCAAATTTCCTTGAGAAATTCAAAGTTTTCCCGTCTACTTCGGCAATGTTTGTAGCTTCTGTTTTACTTACATAGTATTCTCAGTGACAAACGACACCATCGCGACTTTAAAACGATTTTCGTAACTATCGAAAATCTCAATGAAGCCATGCATAATATTGTATAACTTTTAATCATAAATATACCTTTCTGAAAAATTGCTCTTAATCAGGAAAATGTATGTTTACCCTTTAGTATTTGAAAATGGAATATATGATATATGTGTATAATGTATATACACAGATTTCACCTCTTAATAGTACATTTCGTTAATTTTCTGATGCATGTCGTTCTTTATATTAAGAATAAAAAAAAATTATATTTTATAATTGGTCAAAAGTCGATGTTATGAAAGTCGTGTAAAAGAATTGTTTGGAATTACTTTGTGCGCAAATCTACTGGTATCTATCAGGTACTGGTAGACCATCATAAGGAGACAAGTTCGCTTGGGTTAAAAATTCACCCGCTCAAGGCACGTGCATAAGCACGACGAGGTTCAATGGAATGGCATTTAGTCGTTCGTACACGGAGATGGTCGCCCTGTGTGTCGCTTGAAACGACCTTAAAGTTGATTCTAATTGAAATTTAACGATAGAAGCTACCTTAAAATAAGGCTTATTGAATAATCACTATACCTATTTCTTTCAATTAGTATAAGAAAAACGGTTTTCTAAATTTATATGGGTAAAATAATGCAGTTTTATAAAAATAAAAAAATTGGAAAGTTTATTAAAAATGTTTTATAAAATGCTACATTACAACCAAAAAATACGAATTAATAAATATCTTGAGTTTAGAGCTTTTAACGCAAACATTATAAGTACATAATCAAAGTTATAATCAAAAGCTACAAGTTCAAACTACAAAAAAAAAACTTGTAAATAAAACATTTTCATTTTCTGTTCTAGTAAAAATCACTTTAAGTGTTAGTTTTTAATTGAACACATCTTAAAATCTTTAATTTGTTGTTGTTTTATTACTAAATTGATTTTAGAGCTTTCAGCGTTAAAACTGCAAACCTTCAACGTTATCAACATTTATTGACCATAAATGTTCACCCTTATTTAAGAAAAAATTCACTATATATTTGATTTTCAGACTACAGTGTCTAAATATTAGTTCTTTTGCCCTTTTTTACTTTCTTTAATTTATATTTAGTAGCGCAGTGTTGTAATTGGGTAGAGCTTTCGGTTTCGAGTTATACACATTCAGATATCTGAGTCCGCAGGAGGACCTAGTTTTAAAAAAAAATGTTTATTATGTGTGTGTTTTACAGAAATTTCGTATCGAAAGCTTTATCCGAAATTCACCAAACTTGGAATTTTTCCTTCATATTTAATCTACTTTGCCGCTAAGCTTTTAATTGAAATTGGCTGCAAAATACCCCATTTGATTTTTTACTTTATAGGTTTTTGGATTCTTTCAATTTTTTTTCGAAAACAGCTCCAACGATTTTCTTTAAATTTGTTATGATTATTAGACTCATGGATGCCTACAACTTTTATTTGAAACTTTTTCTTGGAAAAAATGAAATACAGGGGGCTCTGAAGAAGAGAGCGAGAGTTTGTAAATATTATCTACATATTGTCACAAATCCAAGACACCCATTTGTGTCTGGCGCCCGAAGGGCGAGATTAACCAATAACCAGCGATAAGAATTGGACAAAAGGATGGACCCCCTGAAGTAGTTTTATGACCACGGATTAACATTACAAAGGAAGAGACAAAGACGCATTGTTCTAGTATTTTCTCCATTGATTTACCAATGGATAAGAGAAAGACAGGCGCTAAGATTACAAATAGAAAATTCTAGTAATGGATGATTTATGGTTTGGAAAGTTCTCGACCGATGATCGGTTACTATAAATAACCCGAAAGATGAACCAACAAGTCAGTATTCAATAAACCACCGAAGAGTATTCAATAAACCACCGAGTGTGTATTCAAATAAATTCATCGAAGTGCTCAGTGTTAAAGTGAACAGTGTTATATAAACTGTGAACATTGTTAAATAAAGTGTACATTGTGTATATAGTGAAATTTAAACAGTACTGTGACTATTGTTGACAGTGAACATTGTTGTAGTGTATAAGTGTTAGATAAATAAATAAACAATTGTTTAAAAATAAATTCGTAGTCATTATACACAAACTAACGAACCCGTAAAAACGTTACAATATAATTCTGTTGATGATATTTGTATTATATTTTATTCTATTTTGATTTTTTTAACTAACGTTGTACTTCATTTATGTTCTTTTAACCAACAGTTAAAAGAAAATTAAAAAAAAAGTTTTATTTATGTAAACAAAGTTTTGTGACGCATCGCAGCAGGTATTTTACTCTATATAATATCTTAATTCTAGACCATTTAACATAAAAATCACGGATTATAAATTATTTAGATGATCAAACCGTCTACTTTTATTAAAACAGTCTGCTTATAAGTATCACTCTAATTTTTGATAAACATAGCTTTAATTAAGTTATTATTAATGTTATTATTAATATGGTATTCAGATTTAAAATAATGATTATATAAATGTGATAATTAGAGATTCATCAAGTCAAATAACTGAACATTTTATGAAATAAATAGAGCTTAACATTTTGACTTGAAAAAAAAACTCTCAAAGTCAATGCTTAATTTAACTTGAGGTCTTAATACTTATTTTACTTAAGTTTGACTTGGTTTCTATTAAATTGTTGCCTATGAATTTTAAAAATCGAGTGAAACTGGGAGTTTTTAGTCATAATGTTTAAAAAATTTTATTATGAGAAAATGGAAACGAAACTGAAAGATTATAAAATAATAGAACGACTCATCATGCATAATCTGCTAGTCTTCAATTAAATTAAATGTTATGCAAGTGGCGTAATCAAAATTTTTAAGATTAATAACTCATGCTTCTCGATATATAAATGGATACATAATCAGAATTGACATTTTATGTCCATGTATGGATGCCTCCACAAATCACAATGCAAGAAGTATATAAATATTTGACCCGATTCTTACCAATAGACAGCCAAACAAAACATGACCTGAGAACTTTTCAACTGACCATAATTATGATATTCATAAATTCAAAATGATCAAGGTAATCACCAATTTAAAAATGGCACCTTATTTATTAATAATTATTGATTTTCGCTGCGATTATGATCATTTAAATATAGTAATTAGTTTATCTATAGATTAAATCAAGAAAATTAACGTAGGTACATTAAAATTTCATTTGTCCATGAATTTTAACGTGTTTTTTTCTGAAAGTACAAGTGTGAATTTGATTGAAATATACGAGCATATTCAAATTTGATATATGAAGTTCAGCCATCCGAAAATGTATTATAAATTAGCAGACACTTAAAAGAGGGTTCTGTGAATTAGACCGAAAAAAGACTGCTCGTTATAATTTTTAAAAAATGAAATATTATGTAATCATTCGATTTGAAGTTTACATTTACATTTTAGTGGTGCCTTTTATTTAAAAAATTAAAAAAGTTGTAACGCTATAAAGCTATGCGATACGCTGATGCACCCTTTTAGGTATATATTTGAGGCGTTAAGAGCATTGCGTTTATTAACCAGGGTGTCAACCTTATTGTAGTAGGGTACCTTTTAGACTAGTATTGTCCTGATATTGGATTGGAAAAAGCTATCTTAAGTTTATTTTAGGTTTTTTCCAGGTGACATTTGTTTGCTAACGTAACAAACGAAACACTGTACTTATTATATTCTCTTACTCGAAGGAAATTTTACAAAACGTTTAATAAACCAAACGGTTTTGTTTATTTTAATTTTTGATCCACACGTTTTCTATATCTCTTTTACTTGAGTTCATAGAATAAATTTCTTAGAACGCCTCAATATTCAGTTGCTTTATATAGGCAAGCTATGTGTTCTCGAACAGTCTAGACACTTCGGTTGTCGAACCTTTGAAAAATTTCTAGAGATTAAACGGATAGCAGAAGATTAAACGAATATTTGGCCGCCGAATATAACGTTAGAAGCTGAATCAGAAACTCGTTTTAACCTCCATAAGTCAAGACTCAAACTACTTGATTGCAACTTACCTAGGTTCGGGACTCAAAACAAACTAATTGGAAGTTCTTGGTGCTGAAAGAGCGTGCCAGGAGATTCTATTTTTTAAATATTTAAAAATGTATTGTGAAGAGTCCTCCAGTAGCAGTTCATCTTCAACACGAGCTAAAACAAGTCAATCGTAAAAAATACTTGTTACAGCATCTTAAGCCTTTTAAGCTTCACATCTGTGCATTATCAATAATTTTTTTTACTTTTTTTATTACTAATTTTATTAGATCTATTGAAGTCTATTGAAATCTATTGAAGTCTATGAAATTTGTGGCGACGACATACATACATTGCACATTACACATAGCGATCAGTAAGTGTAGAAAAGGCTTAAGAAAAAATAGGAGAAGAGACCGAGTCAGCTGTATCTTGCGAAGCTCATGGCACGTTTTGGGATTGCTTTGATGAGGTAGCAAATGAAAACAATGCTTCAACATGAAGAAAGAAACGCGATAGCATGTGAGTTTGATTTTTATCTTAAGTCAGTGCGAATTAATCGCAATTGTGACCCTCTTTCTTGGTGGGCAGCTAATGCTAAACAATACTCAAATATAACAAAGTTTGCCAAAATCTATCTTTCAGCACTTTGCAGCAGTGTGTATTGCAAAAGACTTTTTTCTGAAGCTGGCCTTATTTACGAAAACAAGCGAAACCGTTTACTACCTCTTAATGCAGAGAAATTAGTATTTATTCACCACAATTTGCCCTTAAGAGTACTAATTCATTTTCTAAGTGGTAGAATTATCTTGTGATTACTGATTGTATTTCTTAAGCCACACTAACTAAATAAAGCAATTAATTGCCTAAAAATATCTTTTAAATCCAGTATTCACCAGGAAAGGTGCTAGTTATCCGGTATTCAACCGGATAATTTTTACGCCGCCGGATACCGGATGGTTACCAGATATCTGTTTCATCTTTAAAAATTTCCAACACCATTGGCTGTCAATAATGAAAGATTCAAATGTCCATTGTCAGAATTTCCATAGAACAATATCGAATGATTCTTTTCCACCGCTGTTCGTTGTCTATGTCTTTGTTCTGGGTGAATTCTTACACAATCTCTAGACTTTAAGATGTAGTCTTTTCAACCCCTCTTGATATCAATGATTGAACTGTTGTATAATTTAAATAACAACTTGTGAATTCGCACACTTACTTTAAAAGTGAACCTCGGCATACAAGTTTGTTATACTTTATTAGAATAAATTTCTTCTAAACTCATTGATTTTCCTTTTAAAATTCAAAGCTGTTTTTTTTTTCATCTCGTGAAAATCGAGACTTTCAGCCACTTTTACATCACAAAAATGTTGTTATATATTTACGACAGATTAATCGTTTCGAACATGACAACGATCGTTCTTTGTAAATGTTTGCCAAGTTTTTTGCCTCTTTGACGAATTGATCTCGGACGCTGACAGAAAAATCTTTATTTGCCGAAAAAATTAACTGACATCATTTCGAGTAGATCGTCTTTCTCGAATCGCTCACTATACCACGTCCATCGATCAGAAAATGTCATCACAAAGAAAAATCCCCACATCAAGGAAACATTAAGAACAACAAACAAATAAAAACGGAGCAAAATGGCAATTTTTTCCTATGTTCCTTCACCCACACAAAAATATACGTAGATATTTCTTGTTAAATCTTTTTCTTCTCTCTCTAATCTTTTATGTAGTTTAATATTTTCCTGTTTCCCTTCATTTTAAGAAAAATCATTTTTTTGTTGTTTCATTTTCAATTATTTAACGGAGGAAAAATGAAGAGAAATGGTTGGTGGAAGTAAGTAAAAAATTATATCTCGACGGGTAATTGATATTGCCGGAAAAAAGAAATCTGAATCTTGTTAGTGGTGTGAGGGCGACGTTCGCGTAGGGGTTGCATTATACTACTAAATAGCGGGAAAGCTTTTATAGATGTCTCAGCGTCGTTTTCAACTGTAACGAGAAATTAAGGGATGAGTCTGACCCTTATCTTCACCCTCGTCGTTATGTTTCCTGACGGAGGTTTTATGTCGTTTCAAGTGCGTTAGGCCCTCTTCTGATTAAAGGGGACGCTTAAAACCAATCTTAATTATCTAGTCTTGTTTAAGAGTCGTTTGTAAGGATTTCACTTCTATTGAATTTCGTAGATATTTTTTATCCTGAAAGTGGGAATACTTAAGATAACTTTAAAAAAGTATAATTAATTTTTTTTAAATTAAAATAACGTTTTAGTTGTGTTCGTGTGTGAAAAAAAGCTTTTTCACGGGAAAAAATCTAATGGCTATATAATAAAGACGGGAACAAAACGAACGACGAAATGAAACGAGCAAATCCCGAAGTTCCGGAGATTTTCAGTAGGGTGCTAACTATAAGTACATTACATTGATTGTGGCGGGATAGAGCGGGATAACTCCTGTATTGTACTGAATAAAGGGAAGTCAGAATGGGGCGGCGGGATGGCGTCGACGGGGATGGCGCGACCACGGCGAGTGTAAACATCCCCATTGTGTTGTAAATGGACACTCAACTTAACCCTCATCCCCTATCACGCGCTTTACCATTCGCCTCACACTTAGTTCGTGTGTCAGATTTTTTTTTCATTCCTTCGTTTTTCTCTCGGTTTATTTTATTTTTTCCCATAAAGTTTTCACAACTTTTCACGCCGCCTACCCTATACATATATTTCCTTTTTTTTCCTATTTTATATAAACGACCCCCTGAACTGAAAACTGATTTTATCTTTGATACCAAAAAGACTACAAATTACAAGAGATTTTTTTAACTGATGTTTTCTTTTTCTTTTGCAGTATTACGAAATGTCGTATGGACTCAACGTTGAAATGCACAAACAGGTAACATTTTTTTTCGCTCACTAGTTTATAATAACTCTTAATAATTTCAATGAAAAAAATAATTTCAACTCGTTATCTTATTTTCTTCAAGTGAGACAATGAATAATTCAAGTACTAAACTCGTTATATTGAATTGAGCCAAGAATTTATTGCTTGTTTTACAATAAACACTTTGTATTATGAATTCACCGCTTTTTCAAATTATGCGTCAAATAAACTAATTGATCTTTGCAAATTGTGTCAATGAATCAAAGGTGACGAGAATATTTCTAACGCAATCATAGCATTCCAAGACGAAAAAAATTTTTCAAAAGATTTCTCACTTTTAATTTCATTGTAAAGTGTTAAAAGAAATCTTTGAATTATTTATCATTCGAAAATAAGATACAAATATCTGCGACAAAATATTCAAAAAGAACATTCGGTTACGTTTATTTCTGTATCAACGGCAAAATTTAATTGATTACCCTAGCAATAAAACCACCCAATGTTTATACAATTTGTTTTTTTGATATTTTATCCAAGAATTTTTTATCTCTGCCATATTTTGTCTAGTTCATTAAAAATTTTTTTCCTGTCTCAATTTGATTTTTGAAGTTGAACATTTCAAAAACAGTTAGTTCCATAATTTGTTAACAACGTTAGCCTCAAGTGATTTTACAGCTCATCGTGATTTGCTACAATGTCTAAATATGATTATCTATCTTGAAATATGATTTATCCTTATTTGATTAGTAATTTCCATGTATTTTACCTATATACCTATTTCATTGATTAATCACGTTTAATCACTTTTCAAATGAATACTAATTTAAAAAATAATTTCCACTTTAATAAAAAACTGAATTTTAATTTCCTGGGGAAGTATTTTCTTATCGCAAATGAATGGGCTACATAAATCTTGTCCATTAAAATCAAGCATTGAGCGGACTGTTTATTTTGAAAGTGAGTAACTTAAGTCAGTTTAAAAACTTGGAGCTATGTTTTTCCAGTTCACGAATTGTGTGTTATTTACTAAAATATTACTTACCTACTCTAACTTTAGATATTATAATGTTAAATGAAAAAATGTTAATGTTTAATGAAAAAGTCTAAAGATTGGTTAACATAATCTTTTTCAAACTAGGTTACTTCAATAATTCCTCAAAATTTCCTCAATATAACATACTAGTGGCTACCCGTAACTTGAGAAAAATTGAGTTTGTAAACGCACTCTCCCCTCCCCCAACAACTTAACGTTGTACACAGTGTTTTAAAGAATACTAATTTACGCAAAAAAGGTCATTTTTTAAAAAGATATATAAATTAGTCGGTAAGGGACAATTCTTTGGAGATATTTTTAAATTAAAAAAAAATTGATTTAGCCCCTAAACCAACTAATAAAGAAAATAGAAAAACAGAGGGACTATACTTTTACATGAAGATTAGCAATAACAAATTAGCAATAACAAAAATTCCTACATTTTTATGGGAATGATGATAAAGACCTAAAATACAAGAATTTGCAAGACTATTCAAGACTTTCAACCCTTTTTCTACTTAGCAGTAACATTCCGGAAAATACATTTTTAGTAGGGATCATAATCTACTCAAGAATTTCACTTTAAATGTTCATGCTTTTATTTTCAATGGATTATGTTAGCTGGCAGTCAATCGGTTTAGTCTTTTATATATAGGGATATAATATATAGATACTATTATATATATACACATATATACATACATATACATACATATACAATATATACTTTATATAGATAAATGATAGAAGTTATCCTAAGGTTTAGTAGCGTTTAATAAAGTTTTAAGCATTTTTTTTCGAATGCCAAGAGAAAATTTTTGTTTTAAATAATTTAAAACTTCCTTAAAAATATCAGGTATGATATAAAGTGGTTTTTGTAAGGTTATAAATTTTAATGCCGATTATATTTGTACGTTCAGAATAGAAATCTTTTAGCTTCATAAATCTTTTTTTCCAGCTTCATCAAAATTGTTTAGGTCCACTTAATGGCGCAGTGGTTAGCGTAGTTTATTCTCTCCGCTACATGCGTCAGTGGTACTGGGTTCAATCCCCGTCGAATCCTTAGATATATAAGACTTAAGATCTAAAATTTGTATGATCTACAGAAAACTTCTATTTGTAGACAGTCGTGATATAACCTTAGATGTTAAAGCGACTAATTACTCCAAAAAAAAATGTTTACTTCTTAAAATTAATTATGGCATTTCTAAAATAATATAGGAAATATTAGTTCTTTTTAGTTATTTTATATATTGGGTCAAGCCGCATTAGTTAAATATTCGCCTAAACTTTACTAAAACGATTACTTTTATTACTAAATGAAATTTAAAAAGTTTCATAAAATTTTCTTCAATTCCTTGAGAAATTCAATGAAGGAGAAATTATTCTACTCAATAGCCCAGTGCTCCAATGACACCTTCCAGATTAGAAATGGATTTCTTCTTGTTTTGATTTATATGTTATTAACGAAAATTGAAAAATTTAGATACCAATTAATTTTTTTAGACGCCAACTTAAAAAAATTTCTAAGATCTGAGTTTTTAAAATTATTTTCTAGGCCATAATACCCATAAATAAGTCGTCCTTACTTTCGTTTGCTTTCTTACTTCAAAGTGGAAAATAATCTTAAAGTACGAAAATCGAGGACCTTTTTTTGGCTTTGTGCTTCCATTAGAAACAAAATTAGAGATAAACAGATCAAAATATTATATTATATTTATATAAATATAAAGTGATAATTGCGAAATATCGAAGAACCAAAATTTTGCTTCCCTTAAATCTTCTACTGAAATTAATATTAATGGGTAATATAAATCAATCGAACGACACCAAAAGATGATTAATGAATTATCGAAAAGCCTCAAAATCCACAATTATATGGTATCAACCTCAAAATAAAACCAATTAATCAATTAAATTCAAATTGAGAAAAATTGTTCACTCAAAAATTGGCGAATCATCAATGTCATATTCAATAGCTTTAAACGAGCTAGATTTGCAATGGCAAACACTAGTCTTGAGAGAAACGTGAGAATTCCACTGATATTGAATAGAAATATTTTCCGAATTTTTAATGTTCTAGATTGTTTTCAACGCGTCCCTATTATTCCGGAAGGATCCCCTTCGTATTATTTTCGCATACACAGATCTTGTCGGTTAATCACCAATTAATTTTCGCGTTCCTGTTTAAACAAAAGCACGAATATTTCCCGTTCCCGATTATTCTCTTATTGGCACGGGGTTGGGACTGGGGTCGCGCTAGAGAGGTGACGGTTAGAACGGTGCTTTGGCATCGATTCACCCAAACCAGGGAGCGTTTGACGCGACGATGGCTTAACACGGTGGGTGCAATATTATTATATACGCGAGTGGGGAAAATCTCTCTCAATGTTCCCATTCCCACTTCACCGTCGTCATCGTCATATACATACACATATATAGGTATATAACACTATAACAGCACCATCATCATCATCTGGAGAGCCTCCCCCGGGTCCTGATGCACTCCCGCCCGCATCCACGACGACTATTTCAGCCGGTTGCAGTTCACAGCGTAAATTAATGATGCGAAATTGCGAGGTGTCAGTTTAGCGCAATCAACTTAAAAGGAGCTCTATGTTTGCCATCCCATTATGCCAGAGTTTCTCAAACATTCGTCGCAACAAAGCCCATTGTGAACTTGTCGTAATCGAAACATTCCACATGCCAAAGGATGCCAGCGATATGGCAATATATTTTTAAAACAACGATATTATACCGATTGTTATTTCGATATTGAAACCCATAAAATTCTTTCATTACAAAATGAAGCATAGTTACATTCAAGTAAACACTTACCTCAAAAATTTGGACATTTTTCATAGACCAAATTCATTACATGTGTTGGGTATATACTCAACTTGTTACGTTTGTAACAATGAGAACTTAAATAAAGGAGCTCCCTTAAGTAAATGCTTTAATTGGATACATACTTGAAATTTTATATCCAATAAGCATTTATTTCAGGAAGCTCCAAACTTTACTTAAGTTTTCATGATCACAAGTTGAAAGTTCTCTCAAATTTGAGTGGCAACTATAAATACTACCCTAAATGTCTTCTAGTTGTTAGTTGGTGTTTTAAAATACCAATCAACAATGGTAACTAACTAATGGAAATTGTATTTCTTATATTCTGTTATGCCAAATAAGCGTATTATAAGAGCCTTGAGTAAAAGCCTCTTGTCTACACGTATCGAACAAATCTCACGCGATTTTCATCGCAAACATTTTTCTTTTTATCATTGGTCGTGTGGCTCGTTATTGAAATCGTTTCCACCGTTTTATTTTGGCCACCTTTTGAGAAATTCCGGGTTAGACGTACAGCCACACGGACGGGAACAACGAAAATCTCGAACTCGTGCCTTTGCCACCCAAAGCCCCAAACCACCAGACATGTTTCTAGTGCACTCTATTCAACCAATCCGTGTCTGTGGGATGCTTTCGCTACAGCTGCTTATATTGCACGGGAAACAAAAGGAATGAAGAAATTTATAATGTGTGTTAATGCACGTATCGTTCACAACATGAAAAATGAATATTTGATTAGGCAACAGTGACATGGTGTGAGACGTGTGGTGTTACCCATCATATAGTGTACGATATTCAAACGAACCAAATGAGATTTTTGCGGAGGCTGAGGCTGCTTTTCATTTCTGTTATTGTTGCATTCGCTTCAAGATAAATAAATAGAATGAAATATATCCCGAAAACAATTCGCTTTGTTGATCCAATACAGTTTGAAGCGTTTTTATGTTACCATTTTTATATCGAAACACAACAGTTCAAAAAAAGTTCACTATGTCTACACGTACTAGAGATTGTCTTTACAAAAATATAAAAAAAAATGATCAATCAGAAATAAAACGTGGATGATGATTGAAATTTTTCTAAAAATAAATTTTCATGTTTGTATATTTTGCCAACAAAGTATCAACAGTAGGCTACTGTTGTATTGGTTTCATTGTTGATAAATTTTTGGATTTTTAAAATTTCTTAAATAGTTTAAAAATCTTTCTATCATAATTTTTCTAGTTATGACTTGAATAAAAATTAAATTCTTTTTTTTCCAATGAGTTTTATTTTCCAGGTCAGATAAAAGCTATATCATAGTAGTGGGAAGACGTAGTTAAATTCTTCTTATGAACAAATGAGTCGTTAATTTGCAAAAGTAGTTAAATCCAAGCAATCAAAAATTGGATCTTTGGTATCTTTATGTAGATCTCTGGTTACCAAATAAACATATTATTGATAAGCAAAAAATGACACCCTCTTTAAAATCGGAGTTTAAAATTGACAGAAGTAATACATTGAAATCCATTGAAACTTTTCGTAATTTGCTAAGAACACTTTGAAGTGGAGTTTTCTCAAACGAACAACTTGAATCATCTGATTTTTACTTCTGGCGGAATACCCAATGATATAAGCGACAAATATCAGACCTCTGACTTCTTTATAGTACAACAATAAATTATAAACTGTCAATGATAACGCTCTCTTTTACACCGCTGACATTCCTGTTTTCGTTTCTATTTTCAATACTTAAACATTAAATTCCTTAAATAATAACATGAGAATTTTTATTTAGTAGTTTTTTTATCATAAACAATTACAGTTTTAAAATCTAAATATAGTTACTCACATTTAGACTATTTTATGGTGATATTTTTTCTTTTTGATGTTTTATCAAGAAAAAGTGAATATTTTCTCGTGCGTCTGTGGAAAAATTACGAGTGATTTAAATCACAGTGAATAAAAGAGCTAATAATGTTTCTAGAAAATAAACGGCGACTCGAACTTTTTTTATATTATTGTTCTGGTTTCGTTTTATGGCCGTTATTAACTTCATCCCTTTCTCGATATTATGTCGGCCACCCCACACACATACACACACACATATTTATAGACCCCTCGGCCGAAACTTTTAAGAACTTGCCGCGCCATTATGGGAAAATGATTGGGAGGTTTTTCCCGGAAACAATTAATCATAATCGTGAACATAACGGGCCAACACGCATAATTTCAGAAATTTGTAACAGTTAAAAAGTCGAATTGATGAAATTACTAAAAAAAAAAAGAATCATTTAGAATTTTATATAAGTTTTATATAATCACATCTACGCGTGCGACTTGTCAAGGGTAGAAAATATAAAATTTTCATGGAATGATTTATTTTAATTTGAGTTAATTGAGTGTATTTCATTTGTGTGGGAGGCTTCTTTAAAATAGTTTATATATCATAGTAATTGATTTTTTTTCCATTTGCCATTAGGGGCTTATTTAATCTTGTTCTAGAGACTATTAAAAGTTGAAGTTATTTAAAATAAATCGATCTCAAAAGAGTATTGTATTAAAAAAATAAGCTTACTATATAAACTTTAATTACATTTGCCACATTACTTACATTTTCACATTTTTTATTATTTCGAAATTTTAGTTTAAACGTCAATTATTATTATTGGTGTTTTTTGATAAGTTGGACGGACTATTCGCTAGGAAAGTAGTCTTGATCGGGCAACCCTCAAAGCAGAGGTTCCCAAACTTATTTAGTCTAGCGCTTCCCACTATTATTAGTCAGTTTCTCCGAAAGCACTCTATATAGATCATCAAATTTGAATTTCAAATATTGCGGACCGTTAATGTAATTTTCCGAAGATTCATTCCGAGTCAATAGTCAATACGAATATTCAATATTATGATTTATGACATATATATTACATACATACGCCCTCTACCCAATATGTCGGTAGCTACTATCACCCCCTTAATCGTTTCAGCATCTCAAGGGGGCAATGTTGCCCACTTTGGGAATCACTGTCTTAAACTATCTCGGTTTTTTTTTGTGGTCTCAAATAGTTTGAAGTGGTTTAAGTTTATGGCCCTAGAACTTAGAACTAGAAATTCGCGAAGAAAAAAGATGAATTTTTAAACTATTTTTTAAATTATTTATTTTACTTGATTTTCAATTTAACCAAGTCCAGCCATTCAACCAAGTCAAATTCAAGTCAAGTTTTAATCAAGTGAAACAATACATTTTCAAGTTATTTACTCCAATGGTTAAACATTAAGCTCAATTCATTACGCAAAGTGGCCAAATACATTACTTAATAAAAATCTCGTTATAATCTCACTACAAAAAAAGTTTTAAAAATGTATTTGGTATTTTTAACCTAGACTACCTACCTTAAAAAATCTTAAAATGTTTATAACTTAACCTTAACAATACAGTTAGAATTTCAAATAGTGGTTTATTTTCGATTATACAAAGAACTTGATTGTACCAAAATAATGGTTTTAATCAGAGAAGTGTATTAAAAACTACATATAACTAAATATTTCTACCTATTGGCGCAGTGGTTAAAGCAGTTGCTCTCTCTGCTTCATGCGTCAAGTGTTACTAGTTTTAATCCCCGTTGAATCCTGGACTTAAGATCCTAGACCTTATAATAAAATTGACCAAAAGAAATTTTCTGTGTTTAGATAGTCGTGATATGATCTTAAGTAGATATTAAAGCGACTTAAAACACCAAAAAAAAAGACTAAACATTTAAAAACAAGCATTTTTTACCATAAAAGAATGAGTGAAAATTTTTAAAATCATTAAATATAAAGGTGGAAATATAAACAATATTTAAGAAAAATTTAAACGTTGTATTTGCTGAAACATGGTCAGTACAACATTTCATGTAAAACCTTGCTTTTAATTGAATTTGAGGTGGCAGCTTAATCACTGCCATGACAATTAAGCTTTGCAGCGAAAGGGTTAAAACGTTAAGACTTACTTTTCATTAAGAGCATGTTTAAAAGCTTGTTGTTGTTACATTGTCAAGAAATCAATGAAAATAAAATTATTCTCTTATAATCTTACAGAGATACAAACGATAGACTATTCGACTAAATTGTTTGAAGTTTGGCCACTACGCAATGGATACCGTATTATGAACAATGAAATCGATTTTTCTTTACATAAACCATTTAGTCGCTAATATTATAAAAATCGTTTTTTTTTTTAATACATTTTAGGTTAATTTATCGTTGTTTTTTATGAAGCTTTTGCTATTCTTATTAGTAACTTGTATAGTATAAGACGCTTTAAAAATCATTGTCACCACTTGCATTTTACCTCAATTATAAGATTCTAATATTCTAATACTTATTTTGAAAATTAAAGAATTTATTATTGTGACTTTTGTATATTTTTCTCCCTGAAAGATTTTTTTTTTTTTTGTTTTTTACCTGAAAGTAAATGGATTGAGATTTGTTGTACCATTCATTTTTTAACCCGAATGATATCTTAAAGGCACTTGAATTTTCTTTTATTGTGAGAAAGAAATCCCTGAAGAAATTGTAGGTACGTGAAAAATTGTTCACTTTTTTCCTTCTTTGTACGTTTTGTAAAAATGAATTAGATCCGTCGGATTTATAGTGGGAGGCGCACAGCTCATTGCAAACGATGAGAGAGTATAGAATAAAAATTGCATGATATGGAGATAGATTTTTTTTGTTCCTTAAATGAGAGGATGAGTTGTTGTGAGAGGACGATGAGGCGTAAAACAAATATAAAATAAATTTTTTTTCTCTCTTCATATAAGTATATATGTGTGTTGCGAGAGGAGTATAGCCACCCGATACCCAATACCATTTCCTCGTCACAACCCTTAAATCCATCAATCTTTTATATCGGTCAAATGACTGCAATAACAAAAATGTATTGTTCGCGCAGAAAACAAACTGGAACCGTCATGCCTTCCCTCATCCTGTTTCCTATTCCGCTCATCTCACATTCCCAAGCCATCCTCTGACTCGTTCCAGACTGCCATTCCTGTTGGTTCTTTCAATACAACAATATTTTATAAAATGGATCACATATATCTCTCGGCGTGCACAGATAGACAGACAAACGGACTGATAGACCCAACGCCTCGCACATATAGCCTAACAACCTGTCCGTCCCCAGTCGCCTCAATCCCCCCATCCCTGAGTCCAGGGTGGTTGATAAACATGGCCGTGGGGCAACGAGACAAATCATTCTGTCACTGTTCGTCGTTCGATCACACCGATATAGTTTCCGTATTTGCCATCCCGCTCACTCTCACTCACCCATCCCAATTGATCGTAGCAGAGTAGTAGCAGGGAATGTAGTATGAGTTTACTCGGATTAGCAGCACGAAACTCAAAAATCGATGTCACCACCGCTGAACGACCCCAACTACGGTTCAGCGCCGATCCTTTTCTATACGTCACTCGTCCCATACAACCCCCAATGCTAAACCTCTACGAGTGGGAAGAGAGGAAAAAAAAGCGAACAACGAAAAAGAATGGCATCGCGGTCGGTTATGGAGCGAGTCGCTCGCATTCCTGTTTGGAGTGAGGGATGAATGGGAAATATGTTAGGGTTTAGAATGGATGGATGGATAAACGATTCTGGAATGGGTTGGTTAGTGATGGACGTGTAGGAAACATTCAATATCTCCGCCGTTTTATTATTTCTCTGATAAATGGGTGAGATCGTGTTTGGGAAAAAAGACACCAATGAAATGTATCGTTTCGTTCTAATTCTATATGAAATGGGGAAAATATAGCCGGACCGCCAATAGTTGGTGTCACTTCATTAATTTTCCAATGGCAAAAATATAATTTTAATCAACCGGCCCCAATCAACCCCAACTACTTACCAATGTCCCCATTAGTTGGTTGGTCCTCAAATATTATTAATTATTATGTGTATAATTGTGGACTCATTAAAATAGAAATACAAATTAAATGTTGCAAATATTATCGGAAATGATAATAATTTTATATTTAATTGTTATTTGTGTTTATTTAATCCAAACATGTTTTAAATGGAAGCACACAGAGCACAACTGACAAAATATTAACCCATCGAGTTATTTCACTATATTTTCAAATTCAACAGATCAAACTTGAAATTAACTTGTTCAAAGGTAGAATTGTCGAGATATAACTCTTTGCTTTATTATATTCAAAATTATATCTACGACCTCAATGATGCGATATTAAAACTTGAACATAAACACTTTATTACTTTTCTCCGTTAAAAATTCTTCAACGTGATCATTATTATATTTTATCCATCAAACTTCAATGGTCTTTTAGTTGCATTTTAAAATTATTAAAATATAGTTTTCGATAACGCTATAATTCTTCATGTAGCATAATAAAGTTGGCTTCAATATTCGCTATCGTTAAAATTTATTGAAGCGCCAATAAATTATCTTTCACCTTTTTCTAATAACGTTTTACTGCGTTTTCATAAAAATATGGACCATTTATTTTTCAAGTGCCGTGTAAATCCACTCTAGAGAGAAAAAAAATTTCGCCTTTATTACCAAGTGGTATAAGGTGTATTTGTGTTATCTAAATTTTTCTTCGGATTGTAAAAAAAATGAGGTAAAGCTACGTATTATTTTAATTTACTCGCTACTTTCCTAACTTTTCTTTAATAAAATAATGATCTTAAAAGTATCCATTAATTATTAGGAGTATATTTTATGAGTATAGGTTGATCATTACATATTGTAAAGGGATTTCTCTCAATTAAGCTTCTTGTTAAAGAAGCTCAATTCTCTTTTATTCGATGGAAATTTGAAAGAACGTTTAATAAGCTGAACTACTTTATTTATTTTAATCTGTTGATAAATAATTTATCAAAAATTCACTTTACTTCATTTTCTTTTTAAATCGCTTGTATCACTATTACTTAAATCACTTTTATTACCAGAATTAATTCCTTAGAATGTATCCTTATAGGCAAATCATGTGTTCTCGAACAGCCCGGAACCTTCATACATTCTATACATTTTGTAACTCTTCTAAAAAATCACTTACTTAAATAAGGATTTGATCAAAATCACTTTTTTATCAGTTATTTTTCATGTATATTTAGCCTTTTATGATTCTTGAATGCTCATTGGAGTGTGATCAAAGAAATGTTGGCTCGGGGTTAAACTTGAATTTTATCCTTTGAGTTAATCGTTCAAGACTTAAATATCTGCATTTTCAAAGGCAAATTTTCATAATTTTTTCGGGTTCATTTCAAACTATGTATTTTTATAAAAACGTTTAATCATTTCTAAATTAAATGCATAACATTATCAGAAATAAGAATTTTTAATGAAGATATTTGGTATAAATGTTCATCTTATCTCCTGATAATTGTACAATTACCAGTAACAAAGTTTTGTGCCTTAAGTACTGCTGAATGCTTCCGATTTTTAGGATATAGTGGAATATAATTTAATATGGGTAATATTAGTTATATATGCAATGATAAAAATCGAAGGAGGTATTAAGAAGTTATAATCCAAATCTTTACACTACCATTAAAATAACGATAAGTTTCTAGCAAATTGAATGAAATCATTGTAGCTCCAAAGCTTTTTCTTAACAAAAGCGTTACGAAAAGTGTGATCTGACGAGGCGATCGAAGTTGAGAAGGGAGATATACGTTGGTAAAGACAGAAAGATAGAGAGTTACGTTCGTATATCTAATACACAGTGCATACCTATTCTCCGATTCCCTTTTGTGCGAATCACCGTGTGTCCCCACTCTTACATTGAGTTTAACGTCTAGAGTCGAGAGTTTACATAGATCTAGATGCACTGTAGGCGCAAGCGAGCCCGTACATTTTCTTTCTCTCTTTCTCTCATTGCCCGTTGTTCTTATCATAAGCCTATTTCAGTCTTACAATCTACTGTAGTAGTTACAGTATTAAAAATAAATCTAAAATATTGATTAATATGTGAAAACCCATGCTACATATTATACACGTAAAGTACATAGGTAGCGAAAGAAGTTATACATATGTACTTCTAGTGTGTGGTCCACCAGCACACTCAATCTTTTTTAGATTATGATTTTTTTTTTTAATTAAATTCATTTATTGCCTTTTTATACATTTAAAAAATTAGTTCATTATGCAATGTGATCAAGAAATTAAAGAATAAAAATAAAATCTGTTACTTCGGTGGAGATTTACCCTCCACGAAATTAAGAGAGAAAAGCTTATGACAGAATTTTCTCAACTTAAAGTTTAAAATTCTCGTTCTTAAGGATCTTATAATATTAATAGGTATCAGTCTATTATTTTTATATGGATAATTTTAAAATTAAGTTTATTTGCGCTGAGAACAAAAAGAAAAATGTTTATATTAACGTTTTTCTCAAATATATATATTTTCTTGAGTGGCTAATTATGTGGAACAAGTATCCGTAATGGGACCAATTCAATTATGCAAATTGTTAATTCCATTTGAAGCTCCTTCCTCGAGAGCGTCGTAGTATATTTAAACTATACTTTTTTAATTAGCTTGTGTTTATAAATACTTGATTTGGATTAAGTACTTAATTTAATTTTATCTGTTTGATTTTTATTTTACAGACTGAAATCGCGAAACGGCTTAATGGAATCATCGCCCAGGTGTTGCCATTTTTGGCACAGGAACACCAACAACAAGTCGCGACCGCAGTCGAACGGGCAAAGCAAGTCACAATGACGGAACTAAACGCTATTATCGGGGTAAGTTTCTTTCACAACTCCGTCCCTTTCGAAACCAGTAAAACAACCCTCGCACACGAACAAATCTCTTATTACCCTGATTTGTATTATACATAATACACTTGGTTTTAATTTGCATTAACCGGGTCTTTTTTCTTATTTAATCTCAATTTGTTTTCACTTTTTTTGATTTGTAGATTTTTTGAACCAAACCTTAAAGTAGAAATTATTTTTTGTTATGTAGATTTTCCTTTTTATTTTTGTGCTTGCAAATGCAACGAATGATAGCCGGATTTTTATGAGAGAAGCTGTAAAAGGGACTTTTGAGAATTTGGTATTCGCCGTTTACTTGACTATATCATATATCATAAGTAATTCAAAGACGGCAATGATCGGGACTCAAATTATGGCATGCGGTGCTTGGTTAAACGGGTCGAAAATATAAGTGGTTTTCGAGAGGCGAAGCAGTCAAGGGGCTGATTTACAAGCTCATGCATGTCGAGGGTGTTTTTTTGGGGGCGAGTGTTACATTGACAGAATAAAAATTTGCTTGAAGTGATCGAGTTGAGGGGCGAAAGCAGACCCGGTTCAGATATATTTTTAACCAGATATCTGGCACTCAATGTATAACATATATCTCATTCTTTTACCAATAAGACCACAACGTCACACTAACGTAACGGCAATGTAACAATTATATAACGAAATCATGTTATGTTACAAAACTGTTACGTACTGTGACATTTTGTGTTCACTGGGTTATTTGTCTTGAGGAGAACATCATACTACCAATATGCTGCATAATAGTTACCAAGTAGTACCAACAAAATTTAAATGATGCTGGTTGGTTCTTTTTTAAAAGCTTTAAATCTAGTAGAAAATCGATGTTTTCAAACGTCAATGATACCAACATAACGGAAGAAATTGTTTTTCTTTTTGTTTACAGCCTCAAGGCTTTTCATGTCAAATAAACCTATGGAAAGAACTTTGAATATCAACTCATTGTTTTTAACCTCTGAAATAATAAAAGGATTTATTATTATCGTAGATAGTAATCTCATTAGGTAACACAGTCGAGCCGTAGCGTGATATATCAATGCCTGATGCGAAAGAATTAAATGATGTTTATCCTTACTCCCTCGTCTTTTAATTAAGATAGATTGGAAATTTGTAGTATTATACAAAATTAAATGAATTACTGCATTATGCTTACAAAAAAAGTCCATGATTAAAACTACATCGCTATTGTTTGTCGCTTTTATCGTGCTGCGCCTTTACCATTCGGCGCCTGGTGCTTGGGCTCTGCTCGCACTACCCACGATACGGTTCTGAGGTAATCAAAGCTCCGTTAAATCTTCTTAGATGTTGTCTTTTTACTTTGATTGTCGCTTTGAATCATCCCGAATTATCAAAAAAAAAAAATACCAAAAATATTTGTTCATCAAGTTTTGTTAACTTCTTATTATAAATGATTAAATTTTTAGAAACCGGCCCTGGTTGCGACTCGATTTCGAAAACTTGTGATTTTCTCCGTTTCACTCGCGCAAATGAATCATAATGCCGCTGCTCAACGATTTTACATTTTTCTTTCTTCTCCTCGTCAGAAAACTCATCGACAATAAATTTTTCTATATATAAATAAATAAATAATGTGAAAAGGAAAAAAAGCAGCAGCAAATACGAATCTATGCGGAGCTGTTCGTTTTTGTACGTTTTTTTTTCGCCTCGTCCAATCCAAATGAGAAAACAATATAAATATTTGAGCTCGATGAGTTTTTTATTGTAATTTCTTCGATTTCTCGGATAAGGAAATATTGACATATTGAAAGGAGGCAAGTCGGGAACGGCAACTATATCGAACCGGGGAACGGGACGGGAATTGAGTTGTTGATCTGATCATATTTTTCCCCTTTGCAAGCTTCTCTATTTTCGAATTTATTTTTTTGTGTGCGAGTGAGAAATATTTATTTGTATAGATATATTTTATATTATTTTCTTGTGTTTTTTTTTCAACTCCAAGTAAAGGGATGGTTTTGTGAAAATATTGGGTGGATTTTTCAAATTTACATATATTATACTTTGTTATTATATATGGAAAATGAAAAGTTTGGGGTAGTTGTGACGATTGGTTTTTGGATCTTCTTTTTCATGTTGATGATTTCTTGTTGTTGTTACAGCAACAACAGCAGCAAGGTCTTCAACAGTTGCTTGTAAGTAGTTAGAACTTTTGTATCTCTATTTTATTACTCTATAAACAGCTTTTCGACAAACAGACCGGATTTTCACTAAAGTTTTTCGCGGATACACCGGATTCAGTTCAGCTAGATTTTGTTTTATGCGATCTTCTAGCCTTTCGATAAAAATGTTTATATTGAAATTCCGTTCTCTTTGTCGAAGACTCAAATGAATGAATCGACAATGAAACTAGATAACGACGTCGAAACTTTTAACGTTACAAATATTAATTTCAAATGAAAAAAATAGTTGATGAATGATTAAATAAAGGATCGTAAAGATGTTCGCAAGCTTCATATAAGTTTAAAAATTTTTTTTAACTAAAATATTCTTTTCAAAGCGTTATTCTTTGTCTTTTGGTTGGCTGTATAAAAATTAGATTAGGTATTTCCGCCAAGTTCATATCTTTTGTAATTCTTCTGAAAGTAGACAATTTGTAGTACTTACTTAGTTTTACCGTTGAAAACTTTTAACTTAGGAAGCCATAAACGTAATAATAAATGTTATCTCAAATTACCCCCTTTTTAAAGATAAATTAATTATTAGTACACCCTTAGTTGAAAGCTACTGACCTAGGTTTTCATCCGTTTAACGTGTCTATTGAGGTCGGAGGGAATCAAATTTTCAACTTTGATTTATTTTGTAATTTCAAACTATTTGGAAATCTTAGTAAGTTTTTTATGTTAATATTTTTTCAAAAACTAGTTGTAAAAATTCAAAAAGTTCAAAGCTTAAGTTTGTCTGTAATTAGATAATTTTAATTAGTGTAAAAGTATGTGAATAAAATTAAATTAATTTTGAACTACGAAAACCTGTTAATATTAATGCTTGAAGACTTACAAGTGCACGCACTTACTTGTTAATTTTTACGCGTCAGAGAAACCACAAAGTACTTAATAGATTTATTTTTTAATATAGTCACTGAATTTAAGAGTAGTATCTCTTGAGAACTGTGTTGAAAAAATCTTATATAATAACGTATTTAATATCTTATTATACTCACTTTAGATTGAATCAGTTAAAGATGACAGATTTGCATTCAAAATTTTTGATCAAATTTTTTTATTTAGTTTTTTTTTAAGTCGCTTTAACGTCGTGATCATTAGCGACTAGTCATCATACATTACTTAACAGTTATACATTTTATAGAGCGTCGGTAAAATTATAGGTACCTACTTAAATCTAATTGAGATAAAGAGAAAATATTAGATCAATTTATTTTGTTAATATTTTTCATATTTGATCTGCAAACAAAAAACTCGTTTGCAAATATAATACGTAGTCATACTTATTGATTTCTAAAAAAAGAGGTCATCAAACTCTTACCATTTTTGGACAATTCAAAAGAAGAACATCTTCCAATGCAGTAGTTATGGTACCAATATTTGTTAATATTCCGGGATGTTATTAGTATAAAATTTCGCATCTGGATACGGATATAGAAATACCTAATATATTACCGATTTCGGACACAGTTAGTGAAATGAAATTATTTCAAATGTCTGATAGCTTTGGATAGTTGTAGTTACATATACTAAATTTTTAAGAAATCGTAAAAGTACAACACAAATAGATAATAATTTGACTCTATTTCTAATCTATCATTTGGTGGTACAATTAGTCGTCTACGTTATTACAGCTACTCAATTTTATGAATTATCTACTTAAAAATGCAATAGTGACAAAATTTTATCAGACTACTCCCTATCTGAAACTAACCAAAACTTATATCGGTTACTAGTACATTTATTTGGTTTTAGAATAAGAGGTTACCTAGAAAGTTTCCCGGGAGTTTTGAAAATTGGTAATTTTATAGATTTCGATGTGCTTTTCTCACCTCGTATCTTTGTCGCTCGCACCGCCATATTGGAAAATGCCGCCTTTAACACAGTTTCTTGACAATATCTTCTTTCCGACTCATTTTACGGCAATGATATTTCTGTACAAAATGAAAATAAAGAAAATTTACTACAATTTATATAATAACTTTTTTTTTGTAAAATCAACAGTTTTGGCGTACGAGCGCCGCAAACTTTTATACATCTACGCTACCTGTGACATTCAACTTTAACTGTGTATTGTTATGTCACGGGTTGCGTAGATGTATAAAAGTTTGCAGAAAATTTTCTATACCTTCATTTTGTATGGAAATGTTTTTACCGTAAAATGAGTCGGAAAGGAGATGTTGTCAAGAATCAGTGTTATTGGTGGAATTTTTCAATATACTAGCAGCGCGAGCGGCAGGGTTGAACTTCGGAAAGAGCACATCGAAATCTATCAATGACCAATTTTCAAAACTTCCGGATAACTTTCTAAGTACAACTACCCAATGTCTGGACTATACGGTTATGGATAGTCCAGATAATTTTGTTTACGGTTACGGAGCTCCTTAAAAATCAATTGAATCTTATACTTGACTTTAAATTTTAAAAAAATAACATTTGAAAATGCTTAAAAATCCATTGGGAACTTTAAAAATGTACTTTGTAAAAGTTTTCATGCCCTTTGGATACATGTTTGATATAGAAACCCTTATTTTAAGTGTTCGATCTAGTTTGTTCTTCTAGTTTCATTCAGAACTAAGCTTGCGTTGTTAAATTAAAATGTAGCATATCAGTATCCAATGTAGGTCCAAATTTAGGCGTCGTTAAAAATAATTTCAGGATATGTTTGAAACTTCTCATTATATCACACTTTAAATGCTGAAGTATAGTAAGAAAGTAAAGTAGGATATAAGTAATTTCAACAGTTATAAACTTAACAACAAATATAGTATAATTACATTTTGTTCCAAAAGCTTCTCCAACATCAAGTGTGTATTATCTTAGACTGCATTATTACGAGTATCTTGCATCGAAGTATCCAACATTTAAACAAACAACAAATAAGTATATGAAAGTTAATTTCGGCCAATTTCTAGTCGAACTATGATCTAAAGGAGTGTTTTAACGAATATTCAATCATGTATTACGAATTTTAAAACCAAAATGTAACTTGGTAATTTAGTTATAATGATAATGTAGAAGCTTAAAAAAACGATTTTTAATATACATAACTAAAAGTTTAATTAATTTTATTGCTTTGAACTAAGCAGAAGTAAAGTTTGTAGATAGAAAAATGATTCAAAATTAATGCTTTCATATAACAATCTATGAATGTTAAGTGTACGTTTACAATATTTTGTATTAATTTACAAATTGATTATCAGAATCTATTTCTTTCAAATCAGTTTGAAAGAAGGCTTGAACTTGACAAAGATTCTTGTGGAAAAATCTCTTTAAATCGCAACCTAGCTTCTTGGCACTTTTTAATTTTACTCCAAAAAACAAGACATTGCTTATAGAGGTTTGCTTGTTAATACAAGATCAATGTACTTATTAGCAATAATGATGTAATTGACAATAATTAAATCACCTTATTAAGACTAGTATTGTCAAAGTTAATTTTATCAATATAGTTATTGTATATATAAAGATGAGATGGATTTATCAGAAAGTTGTACAAAAAATATCTGAAACTGTTGTGAGAAACAGGATTTATGTAGATTACATTGAAAGAAAAACGTACAATTGTGAATTATATTGTTCATGTAGCCATTGTATGGTAACATTAAAGTTATTCCTGAAATGTAAAAAGAAACTCTAGAACTGAAATAATAAGGAAATAACATTTTGTTATAATTTTTTATAATATAATAAATATATTCTTTGATAAGTAAAATTTACACAAATTTTCAAGCAATTGAATATTGACCTAGTGCAAATATTAAGTCCTAAGTTCTCCTTATGAAAAACTTTGATATCAAGTCTTGTTATCCACCAATGATAAAAAAAATATGAAGATATTTGGACTTTTTCGATTAATTATATTATTTGTTACAATTTACGTAATAAGTAAGCCATTGTCTTAAGTGCTTATTATCATGCCTGTTAATTAAAATGTAAAATAAGAAGGTTTCTTCACACAGTTCAATCTTTTCATGAAAAATTTAATTTAATATTTATTTAATTCAATTTAATAGTTTTATTTCTTCGATCTTAAGCTTGATGACTAGCGTTTTTTTTACAAATAATAATATCCTTTATAAGATAGCACTAGATTATCAAGAAAATTGGATTAATCAATAATTAAATTTTAAATATATACTTACATAAAAACAGCTTTTCAAATACAATATTTTATCAAAATGTTATTTCTTTATCCAAAAAGTTAAACGAAAATTTGTTAAAAAGTAATAATGAAAGTGTACGCTATACATAAACACAAAAGCATTGTATAGGTAGTACAGGGTTAAATATACACAGGGATAATAAACAGGTTAATAGATTATTATGCGTATTTTCGACTTACACGGTTTTACATATAAAAATTTACGACTTCGATTTACATGATTTTCAAAGGAATCTTGTTTCAGTTTTTTAACTTCAAATGTAACCTTTTTCATTCAAAAGCATTCTCTTCATTTCAAATAACACTTTCTTTAAATTTTCAGTGGATATTTGTTGAAATGTTTTATTTTGTCTTCAAACCATGTATTTGTGGTTTTAAATATAATTTAAAACCCAAATAAAAATTTCACCGAATACTTAATGGAAATTTATAAAAAAAATTTATTTAAAATGAAAAAATATCTGCTGCGACGCGTCACAGTACTTTCTTTTACATAAAACTCGTTGTTAATGAAAAGAATATAAATAAAACTAATGATTTCTTTAAAAAAAAACATAATTTGAGTTATTTAAATATCATTATTAACAGAACTATATGTAAATAGCCACTGTGCATATAGACTCCTACCCTTTAGCCCAGAACCCCCTTACTTTGAATTTTCTCAAAAAAGAATTTCAAATAAAAGTTGTAGACATTAATGAGTCTAAGAACTATAGCAAGTTTAAAGAAAATCGTTGTGGTCGTTTTCGAAAAAAATTGAAAAAACTCAAAAACCCATAGAATAAAGTAAAGTTTCCTGTAAACCGATTTTAACCAAAAGCATCGCAGTACAACTATAGATTTAATATGAAGACAAAAAACAAAAAAAGTCGAAAAAGTTTGGTGCAATTTGGATAAAGCTTTCGATACGATATCGCTGTCACACAGACTTTTTTCTAAAAGCCACTTTTTTTGGAGTCAGCGGACCTCCAAACGTGTATTTCTGGTGAAAACTCGAAACCAAAAATTCACCCCGATTACAATAATTTTTTTACTATAAAATAGTAAAAGAAAGTAAAAAGTTACTTTTGAGATGAAAATAGTTGCTTTTGAAATGAAAAAAGTTTCTTTTGAACTGGAAAAGGTTGCATTTAGAATTTAAAAGCAAACTGAATCTGCAAGATTAATAACATTTATGGGAATTTCGTACCTTTGAAACATACGCTATTTTAGTGCCAATAAAAGCACTGGTTTTTGAATATACGAGCATTTAGTTAACGATTTCATTGATAGGTATAAATAGATATGCAAGATCAAATCTAGACGTAAACTTTTATTTTTATTTCTCGAATTTAAAGTAGGTTTCACGATACCATGATTTACCTTATTACTTTCACCGCTTCTTCCTAACGAGAAATTATTATCATTTTTTTATTTTTTTGTTAATATTTCCTATACATTTTATCGTTAAAATGAAAATTAAAATAAATTCGATATTAATATTTAGAAAAATGATGCAACCTGTTATCGATTCATTCATTTGGTTATCTTCTAAGATCCTTAAGATTTATTTTTAAAAAATAATTTCCTTGTATTATACAATTGAAAGCGTTATCTGAGTATTTAATCCCTTCTCTCTGGAAACAGTTTTTACTTTTTATTTTAATTACCTAATTAATTTTTACTTTCCCGAGCCGGTTTTGACTTGATCTTTTTTCTGTGATTTAGCAACAAATTCATGCACAACAATTGCCACATGGGGCTCATGGACCGGGATTACCTATAGGACCACATCCGGGACTGCCGATGGGACCAGCGGCCGCTGCTGGCTTACTCGGCTTTGGCGCGGGGCTTGGCGGTGCGGGTGTTCCGGGCGCTCCGGGAGCTCCTCATGCCGCTGTGGCGGCAGCAGCCGCGGCCGCTGCGGCTCAGGCCCACCCTCTTCTCAAACCAGAACTTCATGCTCGCGATCCAAGCGAATTGAAAGGCTCAAGTTCGATCAGTGCAGAAGATCGTTTGGTAAATGTTTTTTAACCTGAATAAAAATTCGTTTTAACTGATAATTTCTTCTGTTTCTTGCAGAGAAATTCTGTGTCGCCCGGTGAACGTGACAAATACCGATCACGATCACCCCCTGATGTCGAGTCGGACGTGAAACGACGGAAAGAGGACAAACTGGGACACGTAAGTTATCGCTTCGTTCTTTTAACTTTGACGATCCAAATTTTTCCGAACCACTTCCGACTGGTTGATCTCACGATTCAAATTCTCGTGATCTTCCAGATAAATTGAAAAAAAAAAAATAATCATCGAACATATAAGAGGCGAATGGAGCAATAAAATAATATTACAGTCAGACAAATTGCCGGTTTTGTACCGGTATAAATTATGGGTTGGAACAAAATTTATTAGCGGTTGATGAAACGAAAAAAAAATTCGCGAACGACGAGGAAATATTTGCACGTTCTTAAGCGTCCAATCGAGAAAAACGTTCGTCGTGATTTGCAAATCAGACCGTCTTAAGCGGAGCAATCGATTCAATTTCATAACGAATCACCATTTTTTTTTCTCCTTTCTTAGCGATTTCTCGTTTTAAGCGAAAATATCTCAGAGAGAAATTTCTTCAGAGTTATTAATCCTCATTGAATGAATACACAAGACGTGGGGGAGACGAAATCATAGTACGAGTTTTCTCATTCCCAAACAACATCCCTCTGACAAAACCCTGAACGAGAAATAATCTTGTTTAATGCCTCAACTTGTGCCACCTCTTACAGTATTAATAATAATAATAATAATATGATGTATTTCATCCATGTATCCAACGAAAGAGAAACGAGGAAAATTGCATTTATATAAATTTGTAGCCGGGGCTTTGAAAAGTGGAAATGAAAATGGTTAATAGTCTCAAAACGAAAACCTTTTTTCCCAACTTCCCCCACCCGACTTTTTCCATCGTTTTAAATCTCTCCGACACACAAAGGGTTGATTTTCCCAATCTCTCTCGTCTCGCATCCAAAACATTAAAATTAACAACTCGATTTTTTTTTTCATTTTGAAAATTTAATTCAGTACGACTCTGACTCGCTAAAGATTGAAATATAATTTTTCTCTATGATGAAATGAGTTTCCGAATTTCGTGTCTCTCGTTCGTTAGTTCGCTCTTTGTTTGTCATTTGGAAAAAATCATGTGTCGAAAAAGGAAGAGGCCGTGGGTGAAAATGGAAAAAGAGTAAAGCGATGAAAAAAGTGGTTATAACACCGGATGATGGTTGCCGGATGGTATAGTGGGCTGCTCGAGGGGCGGCTGGAACGTGAGACGCGGAAGAGATGTTATATTGGTGCGAACGGGATGACTCGGGATTAATCAATGGAACGGGTAAATGGCGAAAGTCGATTCAAAAGTTTTGAACTATTCAAGTGGATTTCAAGAAAAATTAACGAGGTGGAAATTAAATGGATTTAAATCGGTCGTGGAAAATTCACGATGGTGGTTAATTCTTTCGTTTTTATTAATCAATGTTGCTCCAATTATTCACTGATAGACTGATAGGAAGTTCAGTATTTAAAATTTTTGAGGTTTTATTTATTTTTGATTTTTTCCTCCGATCTTTTGTTTATCCTTTGTAGCCACACAACCTATGATATTCTAGTCTTGAATTTATCCTTTGAATTTTTTTCTCTTCTCATACACTCTTTATTTTATGTTAACATATCTTAAATTTTACCTAAATTGCCTTCCAAAATCTAATCATGGCTGCAATGCTTAATACACTTATCTTACAACGATAATTGATTCGTTGAAATATCTTAGGTTTATCCGTTTTTAAATGACTTTTTATTAGTTTTTGTTTTTTGAAATTTAAAATAAATTTCGACTTTAAACGAGCATTACTTATGAATATAATTTGCAGGTAATTTAATAAGCTTTAAATTAAGTGCAGAGTGGGGTCTGTAAGCTTCGTAGTTCTCTCAAAATCTGTTAAGAAAACCATAAAAGATCAAACTGCATTTTCCCAAAAATGTACCAAAACACTTTTTTGCTATATGAAGTGATTTTTAAACATGTATGACCTCGGCTGGACTCCTCCAAATTGCCAGTCGGCAAGCTCCTGCCCCCGCAGAGCTCCTAAGACTCCTCTTTTGCAAATGCAAGAAGGGGTGCTAAGAGGTGATTGCACTCAGGCCTTAGATGTTCTGCGATGTGTGATACCTGCTCTGGGGAAATGTGCCAAACTGCAATGAAGAGGACGACGATGGCGAGCTTTAAGAAAACCAGGGCGATCCACCAATACTACAGGACCCACCAAAAAGCGATTTTACCTTATATGGGTTCTCTAAGATTGTGAGAGAACTGCGAAACTTACAGGCTTCGTTTTGCTCTTAATTTATAGTTAACTAAATCGTCTTCAAATTATACTCAATAAGTTTTGCTCGTAGAATCAATGGTTTCGACGCAACTTCGATCCAAAAAAGGTCAAAAACTAAAATTTTCGATTTTTCAAAAAACTGGCAGGTCACTTAATGGCGTGGTGGACTAGATAGTGGTCTTATACGCCAGTGGTCCTGGGTTCCAATCCCAATGAAAGCCTAAGATTTTTTTTCTGGGTTTTCGGATTTGACGGTCGCTAATGACCAAAGTAAACCAAAAAAAAAAAAAAAAAACTGCCCTATTTTCAAAGTGCCGTAACTCCAAAACTCGGTAACCCATTGACCTGCAGAGCTCCGGTTGGGCTTAATTTGTAACAAATTTAATGCTCTTAAAAAACGTACAGAATAGCTTTCGAAGAAAAATGCATGGATTAGGAAATACCGAGCAGAATCTGAAACAAGTTCAAAAATTTCACGGTTTTTCCTCTGTAAAAATTTTTCTGCAACTTTTTGAGAGGTGCAAACTTGTGGATACATAGCCCTAATGGGTCCAAACAACATACTAAAAAATCAGAGATATTTCATGTTTTGCGAATTTATTGTTGATTTTGACTGGGCTACAGAAGTTCATAATAATTCATATAACAATTCTCACCATTGTATTAATTATTTTTTGACTCTAGATAACGCAAGTATACAACTGATATTACCAAAATGTATAGCAATTATTGTAAAATACTACTAGTCAGTCGGTCCTGTTAGACATCTCGTATTTTTAAGAGCAAGGGTCTTCAACCTTTCACACGTTTAGAAATACTTCAAAATCATGGTTTTCTTGAAGGAATCTCATGTTTAAGTAGCAAAATAGTTTTCAACGTTTTTCATATCAAAGAAAATAGTGAACACTTATGGACTCCTTTCAACTTTCCAAACTTCCAACATTTATATAACAATACTTAGAAGGGCACATAGTTCAAAGATTATTCCAAGAGTAAAAATTATATATATTCTTATGTAATATTTCCATAACTTTCCATTGTCCACTTCTAAAAATCTACAAGTTTAATAACCTATGGCAACCTTAAAAAATGTATCTTCATTTTTTTAATGTTTAAAAAGCGAAATATTTAAATGTTTATCTATTTAAAGTAGGATTTAAGTTAGCATATTTTAGATAAAACAATTTCAATGATTAATGTACCTATTTATGGCTTATCTTTGGAAATTCAAACATTGTAAAATAATTATCTCCTAGTTAAGTGGACAAATTTGCAGAAAATTAAATAATGTTTGGTTGCGAAACTTATAAATCAGTCAATAGATAGACTTTCTGTTGACTAAAAGCGACGGAAATGGGACGCGAATGACTAACGGGAATGAGGGAAATTCGAGTGGTGTGATGTGACTTAGCACGAGTCGAACACCAAATCAGAGTCAGAAAATCATTTATTTATGACAAGCAGCTCCTCCTAAGAAGTAATAATAAAAAAGGTCTTCATCCCTATAATGTCTTCACCGACATCTAGATAATATAATAACGAAAATCTTCCACGTAAAAACAAGTCTTATACTCGTAATATAGCATCATTCCAATCGTACATCCTTGTAATATTTACACGTTCATTCTTCGTTGTAGTCAAAGATTTTCGTCAAGCGTTTTTCTTTGATTTGTTTTATTAAAGATAAAAAAAATAGAAAGAAATTTTTGTGATCAATATCGCAAACGTTACGAAAATAAATATTGTAGTAAACGATTCGTTAAAAATCCTCGTTCTCGTTTATTATCAACAAGGAAATGGATTATGACAATGATAAAACTCGGAAGAAGAACGAGAATGTTATTGTAGTGAATTTATATAGATATATAGGATATACGGGTGGAGGATGAGAAGGATCGGATTGCATTGGGGTTCCATTTTACTTGACAAGTCAGTCGTCTGGTGTTGCACTTGTGACGTCATCGTCACCCCCTGTACACGACAATGCCTCCCTAAATGTTTTCGGATTAGCGCGACTCGTTTCCAACTCGAACACTTGAACGATTCCTGTCTGTTTTGTCGACAAAGTCTGTCTATACCAACACAATTCAGGAATTCTCGTCATAATATTGAATTTTTTTTCTACCTTTTTTTTTCGTATTCGTTTCACCCGATCGTGAGGGTGGCACGGTTTTCCCGAGGTTTTAATTTTACTGTTTCAAACGTCGACTTTTGCCATCACCTCTACCACATATTATTGTGTCATTGAATTTTTTCTCTGCATCTGGAAATTTTTATAACATACAGTGAAATCTGAATAATTGAAGTTGTAGAGACAATAAATCTTCTAACTTAAAAAAAAATCTTTAAAAAATGTATTCAATTTTTGACCAACTCAGGAAAGTTCTCTTTTACTTGTTATAATAACAATTCTATAATAGTCTTATTTATCCATATAACACCGAGATTAGCTACTTGATTTGATTTCAAAGCTATTTGCTTCAAGCTACTTGACCTAAATTTGACTTGATATTAAGTCAATCTAGAATCAAATACTAATATTTTAATATCAAATCAAGCCAAGCATTGACTTCGTAAGTTATTTCATTTACAAAATGTAAAGCACAATTCATTACAAAAAAATTTCTGGCTGAGGAAACTGGGTGATTTTGACTCTTGAAGACATCCTAAATAAAAAAAATTAAATTGAATATTTATCTATAAATGTGCGATTCTCGTCGGAAATAGAATTGTTAAATTTTATCGAAAAATAATAAGATGGTGGAAAAAAATCACATTTTTTAAACATGAAATGGGTTGTAAAATGGAAAGTTAGGGGTGAAAAAAATTGATTCTAGATCCGACGAGAACTACAGGTGTGTAGAATAACCAATTATTAGGTATTAGGATGTTTCAAAAAAAATATGGTGTCCAAAAATGATAGCGCTATATTTAAAAAAAAAATGTTGGCGCTAAAAGCGAGATCTTATCATCAATATTAAGGTTTATCTCAATCCATTTATTGCTACTTTCTTTTACTACTATATAGTAAACTGTAAAGGAAGTATTGTAATCGGGTCGAATTTTCGAATCTGAATTTTCACCGAAAATACATGTTTTGTGGCCCCCTGCGTCCGAAATAAGGTTTTTAAAAAAATGTCTGTTTGTGTGTGACAGCCATATCGTATCGAAAGCTTTATCCGAATTTCACCAAACTTGGAATTTGGTCTTCATATTATATCTAGTTGTACCTACCGCGAAGTTTTTGGTTACATAGGTACATATTATTGAGACTTTCTCAAAAAGTTATTACAACTCCGCTCGTATTTCAAATTTTTATCTCAAATTTTTAATTTATTATCAACTTAATATTGTACTTTCAATTTCCGTTTACAAAAATAATTTTTGCAACCCAAAACACCAGACCTTAAATTTGTTCTGCTGTCTTAAAAATGGACATAATTATGTTATTTCTTCCAGGAAAATATATTTTCCAACATAAAATATTACCCAAGTTTGAAGTTATTTAGTGGTAGCTTTTATTTAGGGAAAAAACTTTTAAATTCATCTAGTAGTTCCAAAGATTACTTTTTACTCTTAGTACAAACAAACAGGAATCTTTAATTTAATATCGAGTGCGGGCTCATTTGAGACTTAAGAAAAAAATTGGCGGGCATACGTCAAATAAAAAAAACCAAAACAAAACAAAAAAAAAAAGAAAACAAAAAAGAAAAAGAAAAAGACTCCCGTAGGTAGTTTAGCTTTATTGTTGAGAATAAAATAGTGTCCATTTCATAAATAGATACACTTAAGTATGTACCTATGTAATATATAAATATGCATCCAATCTTAAAGGTAAAAATGACGATGTGAGTTTAAAAGTTTAAATATTTGAGCTTTAAGTACAAAGCTGGAAAATTTTAAAAATCATCCTGCTAAAGTTTGATTAGTTTCACAAATGAATTATTATAGGATATAAAAAACCCTATATAATCAAAATTCTTGAGGTCTCCCCTAGAAAGGTTTCACTGTATAAAATGTAAAGCGTGAACTCGACTCAACGACTCGTCAAAAAGTACGGATGTCTACCATCACAATTCACCCTCTTAAACAAAACCCCATTGATTTTGTCACGTTTTAAAAAACGAACATTGCGCCGCAACAAAAACCGAGTAACAGATTTCTAATTTTAAAATAACGAAAAACTATCCTTCAATCATTTCCTCGTCGAGGCAAACTGCTTTTGTCGCTCGCCCAAAATCCATTCAACTCGAACTCGAGTCGTTTCCGGAATATCTCGCAACATAACATTATTTTTATTTCCGATACATTGATTTCCTTAATTCCATTTCGATAAATTATTTATTTCTCTCATGCAAATTTCTTTTCGTTTATTTCCAGGATAGCGACGGTGAAAAGAGCGATCAAGATTTAGTAGTTGATGTAGCAAATGAGGTATGGATTCTTTTTTCATATATATTCTTCACCAAATCCCTATCTGAGGGGAGTTCTAAGTTTCTTTTGTAATCGACTCGGAAAATTTATCGCGTTTCTTTTCTCCATAGAATGTGTCTTCACAAGAGCCAACTTCGCCGCATGTAAACGGAGATCACGCCGGTCTTAACAGCGGCTCGGCGAGTGACGTCCGTGAAAACGGAAGCGTTTCGGAGAAAGGGATTAAAATCGAACGACCCCCCAGCCGCAGCGGGTCGTCATCATCCCGAAGTACACCATCGCTGAAAAGTAAAGATGTAAGAATTCCGCATAACTCCTACAGTTTTTTTTACTCGTTTTCCATATTTTTGCATGTGTTAAAGTTTCCGCTTTTCGCTGCTGTCGATATAATCCTAGTTTTTTTGGTTTTGAAATTTGCTGTTTTTAGGCGGACAAACCATCAACACCCAGTTCAAAGGCTCGTTCAACCACCCCGAACATGGGAGGTTCGGCTGGAGCAAGTGGCCCTAAAGTTGGTCCTGCGGCTCTCGGGCCTTATCCTCCATATGCGATGCCCCCAGGTCGAGGCCCACCAGATCACCTAAGTCCCTATAACAACGTAGCTCCTGGAGCATATGGACGTCCTCCAGTTCTTGGATATGACGGACATCCCCATGTACGAACTCCTGGCCTACCTACCAATGGTTTGGGAGGAATTTCCGGTGGAAAACCGTAAATATTTTTTAACTAATTTCAAAATATTTTTTTTCATACTGGTTTTGGTTTTAGTGCGTATTCGTTTCATATGAATGGTGAGGGTCAGTTGCAGCCGGTTCCTTTCCCCACCGATGCCCTAATGGGACCTGGCATTCCACGACATGCGCGGCAAATCAACACACTGAACCATGGCGAGGTTGTTTGTGCCGTGACTATTTCGAATCCTACTAAATACGTTTATACGGGCGGCAAAGGGTGTGTGAAAGTTTGGGACATTAGTCAGCCAGGATCAAAAAGCCATGTCTCGCAGTTAGATTGTTTACAACGCGATAACTATATTCGCTCGGTGAAACTCTTACCAGATGGACGTACCTTAATTGTGGGCGGCGAAGCCAGTAACTTATCGATATGGGACTTGGCGAGTCCGACGCCTCGTATCAAAGCCGAGTTAACATCCAGCGCGCCCGCCTGTTACGCGCTCGCAATTAGTCCCGATTCGAAAGTTTGTTTTAGTTGTTGTTCGGACGGGAACATCGCCGTCTGGGATTTGCACAATCAAACATTAGTTCGCCAGTTTCAAGGACACACGGATGGAGCTTCTTGTATTGATATTTCGTCGGACGGAACGAAACTGTGGACGGGCGGCCTGGACAACACAGTGCGCAGTTGGGACCTGCGCGAGGGGCGGCAGTTACAGCAACACGATTTCAGCTCGCAGATATTTTCGTTAGGATACTGTCCCATGGGAGAGTGGCTTGCTGTGGGCATGGAAAATTCAAATGTGGAAGTTCTTCACGCTGCCAAACCTGACAAATATCAACTTCATTTGCATGAAAGTTGCGTTTTGAGTCTCAGATTTGCGACTTGCGGCAAATGGTTTGTTTCAACTGGAAAAGACAACTTGTTAAATGCATGGCGAACACCATATGGAGCCAGTATCTTCCAGGTACACTACTAAATTTACATATTAAGGAAATAAACATGGGCTTTGAAAATTTTAAAAATTCAAAAATATCATCATTCATTTAAAAATATTATCCAAAAAATTATAAATCACTTAGTAGTAAGGTGACTAGATTATCACCAGATTTTCAGAAACTCTTTGAAAAAAATCCTTTATACAGGATATCACAAGACAGTCGGTCTAAATAATTCAATTTTTCCTATTTGTTTTTAATAGGATAATTAATAAACTATAAAATAGCTTATTAAGTTGTTTAGTGACTAGATTGTCGCTTTATACTCCAGCGCGGTGGTTTTAGGTTTAAATCCCATTAGACTGGCAAGATATTTTCTTAGTTTTGCAATTCGCCGGTCGTTAATGACCATATCAATGGAAGCGACTGATTTCATTCATAGTTTTAAACGTATAAAGAAGACATTTAACAATATCCATTTGTTGTAATGTAATGTAAATTGTTCTAAAATCTCCATTAGAAAATTTAAAAAAGCCTACATTTTAAATCTAGTTTCTGGGAAACCCTTTAAAAAATGACTACCTACACATCATGATAGGGGAAAGAGGGTAAGATAAATCTTGATTGGTTTTTCATCAATTCAAAAGTTTTCTCTTAGTAATAAATTAGTATTAAATGTAGAACTTCAGAAATAATGAAATTAATACAGGGTGTACCTAAACGAACCACCTATCGAAACCACAACAAATTGAAGATAAAATTGTTGTTGATAGTTATTTATTTGTATCAATGAAGCACATAAACGAATTTTAGCTCTTAAAACTAACAATTTAAATGACGGTCATTTTATTGGTAGCAGTCAAATCTTTCGCAAATATTATTAAAAATTATTTTTAGAAGATAATAACGAATTAGTCTGATATTTCCATTATATAAGGTTTTAAATCAATCAGGTTTTGGATATTGTTTTGATAAACTGCATCTTTAAGATAACCCTACAATGGAGTTAAATCTAGACATGTTATTACTTTAAACATACTAAATTTAAATCATTTTAAATCTGAGCCCATCAACAATATTTAAATTATGTTGACCCTAGTTTAGGGTTTTCAAATAGTCGGTCATTTTGGGGCATCCTGTATGTGTAAGTAGAGTTATAATAACCGAAAAAGTACAACTTTCGGCCAAATCTTGAATATAATTTATTAGTAACCAAACTGGCACTAAATATTGAAGGCGGTCTATTTTTTCCTAATTCTTATGAACTAAATACTTTTAAAACCTTCAACTTTTATTAAAGTCAATTTTTAGAGGGTAGGCGATAATCTGAGGATTATTATATGACTTCAAAGTCTCTTAAAATATAGCCTTGATCAGCATTAAGTCAGTTTAAGTTTTACTTTAAGTGACCTGACACCTTCGAAAAATAATCTTGCTGTTTTTTCTTCAATACATATTTAATAATAATAATAATGCAATTTTAAATGAAAATATCTGCTACGAGGCGTCACAATATTTTCTTTTATGAGACTCGCTGTTAATTAAAAGAACTATAAACACTTTATAACTATGTAAACAGAGCTATATGCATACAGCCACTATGAATATACCAAATCCCATCCTTAACCCCAGAACTGTCCTTTTTTGAATTTTCGCAGGAAAAGTTTCAATTAAAAGTTGTAGACATTGATGAGTCGAAGAGCTGTAGCAATTTTAAAAAAAATTGAAAAAGCTTAAACCTTCCTAGAATAAAGTTGGGCTTCTGGTCCACCGATTTCAAACAAAAACTTCGCAGCAAAATTAGATGTAATATACAGACCAAATTCCAAGTTTGGTGAAATTCGGTTAAAGCTTTCGATACGATATAGTTGGCACACACAGACATGTTTCTAAAAACAATTTTTACCAGTATTTTATAGTAAAAAATAAATAATTATTTTTTTTATTTCTAAGCTCATGCAACGCGTTATTAAAAAGAAAAAACTAAATCTGATTTTATTTTTTCCAGTCAAAGGAATCATCATCAGTATTAAGTTGTGACATCTCAACGGACGACAAATATATAGTAACGGGTTCTGGTGACAAAAAGGCCACAGTCTACGAAGTCATCTACTGAAGAAACTAAATAAATGTTAAAAAATAAAATATTGACGTACAAGTGATCATTTCGTTCAATTATAAATTTATTAATCTAACTCTTATTATAATTTGTTTCATTTTAAATAATTAAAATGCTGATAACAGTTTTTTTAATAAAATGTAATAAAAGACGAGAAAGAAACTTTCCGTATGGTTTATGTGCGCGTCAGCGTTCAGTGATTTGAAATATTAGCATTATTGGATTACATTTCGAGAAAAAAAAAATTAACAGTCTTCAGACAAAAACTTTATAACTGTGTATGTTCTGTAAAGCTGTTTGTTAATTAATATTTTAATTAAATACTACAATTAAATAATAATAAAAAACAAAAAAAAAAATGGAATTAAAAAAAATTTATTGTGATAGATACGTAAACATATTTGTAAAAGCATTGAGTAATTCATAGAAATGACAGTATTTGTACAGGGTTCGATTGATTTTTAATGTATACTGAAAAAAAAAATTAAATAAACGGGAAATTAAGTTTTATTTATCTGTCAGTTACTCAACGCTTTAAATTGACAGTAATTTCCTTTTTCTATCAGTGAAAAATTGTATATGAAAAACATTTTTTTTTCCAGCACAAATGAATGAATGTGTATTTTATTTTAAAAAAATTCGCAAATTTGATCATACATTGAAAAAATCACAAATGTGTAGATGGTAGTTAAATTTTTCTTTTGTCTTCTCAATAATCTCATCACATGTTGCAAATTTGGTCCATATTTTTCTTAAAAATAAACATTTCAATAATTACATGTGGCTTTTATTTGAATGCATTTCAAGTATGGCGGCGTTAAACACCCACTCTCATTGGTCAGTCGTTTTAGTGACTTTTATAAGTAACTAGGTTACTAGTTTTGACGTGAAGCTAGTAGCGGTTAGTTGTTGAACTTACGTGGCCGTATGTGTCGTGTCAAAATATAAAAGAAAATTATTAAGAAAATATGAAAGAAACGATATTATTTATTACGTGCGTTGTTTTTAGTTTAATTTTAAACACGCATTCGTATTTTATAACAGTCGATGCACACGCACAAGAATGTTTTTTCGATCGGGTCGAGAGTGGAACAAAAATGGGTAACCCTAAAACAACACGTCTTCCACTTTCACTGTTGCTCTAACAATTTTTGGTTTTAGGATTAACATTTGAAATCGCCGAAGGAGGATTTCTTGATATTGATGTACGTATTGTTGGTCCTGATGGCACAACTATCTATCAGGGAGAACGAGAAACGTCTGGAAAATATACTTTCTCGGCTCATGCTACAGGAGTTTACACGTACTGCTTCTCAAATCAAATGTCCACAATGACACCAAAGGTACTGATATTAATCAAATGAAGAAACACTGATTAATGTTGGTTAAATCTATTTTAGATTGTTATGTTTAACATGGAAATTGGTGATGCCCCCAAAGACGACAAGCCGGCTGAAGAAGGCGCTGAAAATCATACAAAATTGGAAGATATGATCAAGGAATTGTCGACTTCTTTGACTGGAGTCAAACATGAACAAGAGTATATGCAAGTGCGAGATCGAATTCATCGAGCGATCAATGAAAATACCAATTCTAGAGTTGTTTTGTGGTCGTTTTTCGAGGCTCTAGTCTTATTGTGTATGACGGTGGGACAAGTTTATTATTTGAAGAGGTTTTTCGAAGTCCGAAGAGTTGTTTAGATTCTCATTACCTAGCTATGTAAATAAAATTTATAATTTAATACAATACAAAATGATTGATTTAATAAAAGTCGTTACGAAATTTAATTTTCCTTTTTGAAAAGTAACACGTTAAATTCGTATTTTTTTAAATATATTTCTTCAATTATATTTTTTTTTTCCAAAGAAAATTTTTAAAATAAATTATTTTTATTTAAAATAATTTCGTTTATTCTATGATAAAATTAATTCCAATGTTGGTTAGTTTCATATTGGCTCATGGCTGCTTTTAAAAACTCAAAAAACAATACCATTAAAATTTAAACAAGATTGAATAAAAAAATTGTCGCCAGTAATAAAAATCCATAGACTTTGAACACATCCTTTAAATTATTTATAACTGGTATAGCAGCCAATTCGTTCTAGTTTGGGTTATTAATATAAACTAGAGGTCGCCCAGTGGTCGAAATTCGACCATAATTCGTTACAATTTTTACATACCTAAGGGTACACTTCACTTGTAACTGCCTCAAACACTTTAGTTACTAAGCTAACTACAGCAGATAATGAATTGCATTTGCGAATGTTTGGAAAATAATTTCTTGACTAATTTTTCTTCAAGGTTCATTTAAAGAAAGTGCATCATATAATGATTGAAAATATTTATTTTAAGTTAAGGAAGGTAATAGGTGTAGAGGTTTCAAAATATTTATTTTTTTTCTTCCATAAATCTTTTACAAAATTATTTCAGAATATTCTCTAAAAATTTCAAAACTAAATATCAATTCGTTCTAATCATACATGTTTTGAGGGCCCCTGAGTCCAAAAAAGTAGTTATTAGAAACATGTCTGTGTGTGACAGCCATATCTTATCGAACGCTTTTCCGAATTTCACCAAACTTAGAAATTTTCCTTCATATTATATCTTGTTTTGTCGTGAAGCTTTTAGTTGAAATCGGTTAACCGAAAGCTCCACTTTATTCTCGGAGTTTTTGAGCTTTTTCAAATTTTTTCGAAAACGGCTGCAAAGATTTTATTTAAGCTTATGATAGTTCTTAGACTTATTAATGGCTAAAACTTTTATTTGAAACTTTTTGGTACCTCCGTTGGTATAATATTCGGTAAAAGGGATTTACAATTTTTGCTTCACGTATTAATATATAGATTCCAACAATTTTTCTATGGCACATCTAGCAGCAATTCTTTGAGGACGAATCTTTTCGATGGGCAAAACTGTAACACTACATCGAGAAAAAAAATCCTCTTCGGACAATTACATCTAAATATTAAAAATTTGATTAGCAGTGGGCTATCAAATAATTTTGTTGGAGTAAATGAAATTCAGTTGTCAGAAAAGAATTTTTTCTCAGTGTAGTAGAGCGAGTGGCCGACAAAACAGTCAATAGTCTTATATATCTAGTATCTACAGATAGTGTTGCAAATGTTTTTGAGTTTTTTGTTAATTGTTCAAAGTTCGTGTTTTACTTAACACTTACAATTAGATTAAAATAGATTTTGAAATGTGACGTCACAAAATTGAGGACCCCTCCCACCCCCTTGTCGAACAAGACACACTGTCGACCCCTCCCTCCCCCTTAACGTGTGACGTAATTTATGGATGGCCCCTTACTCTCATTGTTGGTTTTTGTCTACTTGACTAACATTGAACTGTTTGAGCGAAACGAAATTATTGACGTCATTGATCACGTTTTACTTGGGCATAAAGACAGTGGTTGTCATAAATAAACGTATGGAAGAACAATTCTATATTGGTTTTTCAATGTTGTTACCACTTACTGGAAAACGTACAATAGTCGATGGTGTGATGAAAAAAAGTTTTTAAAATACATAAGAAAAATATTTCGTTGTTAACAAGTTTTTTTTTTATAAATCTCTCTCTCTCTTTTTACGGTAAGTAACGAAAAATATATAAAAATAGTAATAAAAACCTCCAAAAAAGTCAAAATTAATTTAAAGCTTTTTTCCTAAGATTATGCAAAAAAGCATAATTCCTATATTCATCCAATGTTTCAAAATCCCTTTCACTTCTAACAAATATTCTTCAAAATGAAGAACTTGTAAAGCACCAAAAGTCAAAGGATGTAGACGCGCTTACATTGATTGAAATGTTTGCTGATCAAAGAAGCTGTTAGTTGTTCCTTCTGTTAGAGCCTCTGCTTAAACTAAAATCTCCATTAATCCACTAGTTGAAAGAAAATTATTGGAGCCGTTTTCGAAAAAAAAAAATGAAAAGGCTCAAAAATCTATTGCACAAAAGTGAACTTTTAGTCAACCAATTTCAACCAAAAGCTTTGAGGCACAACTAGATATATTAGGCAGGCTTAGAGTTCCAAGTTTGGTGAAATTCGGATAAAGCTTTCGGTACGATATCGCAGACACACATACACACAGATTTGTTTCTAAAAACCATCTCTTTGAAATCAGGGGACCTCAAAACTTATATTTTCGGTAAAAACTCGTTTTCGAAATTCGACCCGATTGCAATACTTCCTTTACTATATAGTAGTAAAAGAAAGTATTATGTATACAGCTTATATGTAGATAATATATAAATTTCCACCCTTAACCCCAGAACCGTCCTTATTCAAATTTTTCTAAGAAAAAGTCTCAAATAAAAGTTGTAGCCACTAATGAGTCTATGAACCATTGTAAGTTTAAAGAAAATCGTTGGAGCCGTTTTCGAAAAAAAAAAATTGAAAAAGCTCAAATACTCCTAGAATAAAGTGGAGCTTTCGGTCAACCGATTTCAACCAAAAGCTTCGCAGCACAACTAGGTATCATTTTTGGACTCAGAGGACCTCAAAACATTTATTTCCGGTGAAAGCTCGAATTCAAAAATTTGACCCGATTACAATACTTCCTTTACTATATAGTAATAAAAGAAAGTACAAATTCATCCCAACTTAATTTTCAAGGGAAAATAACAAGTTAGTTGTGACCATCGCGAACATTTTATTCAAATTAACGTTTCTGATGCAACTTTTAAAACTTGATATACCGAAACTAAGCGAAAACTCGAAAAATTGTATTTTTCCATTTCGATTTATTTAAGGCGAGATCTAAAGAATCCGTCGACAAATTTTGGCGTCCGATAAACAGCAGAGTTCCGGAAACTTTTTATTAGCCAACATCTGTAGTACATACAGCTATACCTGTGATTTTTCACGGGCCACTAGTTTTATACTTAATATTCATTATTTTATCTGATTTAATTATCGCGCTTAAATTTAAATCTTTAAAAAAATCACTAGTAGAAGTTTATGGTTGTTTCTGTTATAACCCTCCATTTTTAAAACTGAATATCCCTAAATAGCCCCTCTGCTATAGAAGTTAAATCCAGGAACTTCAAACGTCAAATAAAAATTTTATAAAATGGGTCTTTCAAATCAACTTTACAATATTTTCCTGAAGAAAACCTCATCTTTCGCCCTAACAATAATCGTTTCGGCATTTATCTTTGAACGAACCTTCGATGGACTCACACAAGAAGCGTTTGATTCCATCAATAGAGGAGTAAGTTAAATTACGTAATTTATCAGTTTTTAAATTCACATTAAAAATACCTATAATCCAAAAATTTGACAGTATAATGAGTTTGTAATTGATATTTTCACAAAATTATTAATCTTCTAACTTTTTATTTATTATTTTTTCAGAAACAATGGAAGGACATAAAACATCTTTATGAATAAAACCTTATTATAATTAGAAAGATCAATAGTTTTTAATGTATATTATGAACATACAATACAAATAAATACGAAAAATTATTCAAAAGTTTCTATTAATGTTCCCATGGCTTTGGTGGTCGATCTATGTTCCATGGTCTATACGGCTTAAATTGTTCTGGCTCGGTTAAATTAATTCCTTCACTGGCAAGTGTCTTAAGAAAAGCGTCAACTTTTCCACCTTCCTTTGCTTCGATATCCGAACGTAATTGTGTTATTCCAAATATGTGACATCGTTGTGCTAATACCCGAGCTAAATTTATATAGGCGGTTGTATCTTTGGTTCGATATAAATTCTTTTTGATGGCCCATTCATTTGTATTTGCTTCAATTACCGCCCCATTGGTGTGATGAATGATTTTGGCATAGACGTGGCGACTAGTTGACTCTAAGATTAATCTAAAAAATGTCAACAGCAATTTTTATATTGTAAATTATTATTTGAATAAAATAATTACTTGTTCCAAAAACAGCGTCCTGGTTTTTCAAGATGATATCCTTGGGGTTTGTACCCAATAGTCATACGTTCTAAATTTCTTGGATTTCGATTGACGAATGTGGCAGTTATGTTATCGTTAGCACTGAGACTTGAACATTTGCGAATTTGAGATTGATTTCGAGAGAAAAATCGCATGGGAAACATTTTCAGGTTATAAAGATTGGAAGTGGTATTAAAAAAAATTTGGTTTTGGTGCAAAAGCAAGTAGTTAGAGTCAACTGAAATTTTTACCGACAAAAATAATGTAAATTAAAGTTCTTTATTATTTTTAAATAAACTTTAACAGTGTTCTTTAAACACTTTGGACATAACCTTTCAAACAGATATCTAATAGAAGGTTCACTTTGTGCCAGCACTTTGTTTTGGAATTTGGATGCTTTTTGCAGATTGGCCATTGAGTATCTTCAGTATCTTGGTCCTTGAATGCATTCACGGTGGGCATCTATTCTTGTCTATTAATCGACAACAGAATATAAAGAATATTATCTAACTTCTCTAGAACTGTTACGTTGTGAACGTTTTATGCTCGCTGGGAAAGAACTTAAAGATTTTTAGGTCATTATTTCTGTGCAGAAAGTTAAATATAACTTATAAACAGACTTATTTAAAAATACGTAACTATAAATATAAATTGCAATCAGTTCACTACGTAACAGTTCTCGAATAGTTACATTTTCTTTTGTTACGTAACTGTTACAAAAGGATTAGGGGAAGTGAGCTTAAAACGGGTAAGCAGCACTAAGCAGTCTTACGCTTCTGTATGAAGCATTAGCATTTTGTGCGCGTGCACGGAGATTTGTCTAACTCTGAACCCTCTGAACCGCTTTGATCAGCTAAGCTCGAGCGCCGGAATTGTTTACAAACATAGGAATATTGAATACAAGTTTTTTGCTAATTATACTAAAAAAATTCAAGATAAGTGTTTCATAATTAGCCAAAAATCGTTATAATATTCGTGTTGTTCGTAACATTGTTTTATTTTAGTTTAATAAAAGTTTGAAGTTACATGAGCATTTTGCCTGCTTTTATCTGCCATTTTGAGTTTTTTTATTTTTGGGTGTTTATAGTCGCTTTAACATCTATGGTCATATCACGACTGTCTTACACACAGAAATATTCTGTAGGTCTTGAATCTTAATTGTTAACCTTATATCTAGGGGTTCGATGGGGATCAAACCCAGAACCACTGGCGCATGTAGCACCACTGCGCCATCAAGTGGGTTGATTTTGAGTTTATTTGTACTTTAAATAGAAAATAGTGTCTCGGGCAAAACGAGTAGATAGATAAAAACAATTTAACATGAAAAATACGTAGAAAAATCGAAAATTTATATATGCGTCGTTTGTGGTGATCCGTATGAAGATCTACCTAAAGAAGACTGGGTCGAATGTGGAGATTGTACAGAATGGGCTCATGGATCTGTACTATTCTGGCATAGAACATATTTTTGTGATTTGTGCCAAGAATGAAGTTATGAAGCATTTTAGTTTCAATTTACTATCAGTTTGCATTTTTTATTTGATATCTAATTGTAATAATTATTGTTCTATATTACAATATTAACATATTTGATTTCTATAATAATAGGTAGCTCTAAAAGTCTGCTTAAATGAGTATAAAATTAGTGTTAATCTCTATTGACTAAATAGCCAATATAAATATTGAGACTCATTTAAATTAAATAACTATTAATAAGTATTACGTAAATGAGTAATATTAATACATTATATAAAACGAAAAAAAAATATTCATGAGTTTTATAGTCATCATTACAGTAAATAATAAGTCGTTAACCCGTTTAGCCCTAAGCTTACCCGTTTTTCCCGTTTTAGGCTTATGTTTAGGGCAAAACGGCTTTCTTTTTTTGATAACTTTGTTATTTTTTAAAATAAACAAATACTGAACATATAATGTGGTGAAATCGTGTTTTATTTCAAAGTTTAATTAATATACCTAGTATATTATAAAGTAAATCAACCTATCATATAATACGAATGTTACAGTTTTTTTTACTTTCGCGCTTAGCTTACCCGTTTTGGGCTCAATTCCCCTACGTAGTTACGTTTTGTTCTAACTGTAAAGCGTTTTACACGCTAATTGCCTTTTAAGTTTGATTTGATTTCAAGTAAAATTTAAGTCAAGCAGCTTGAAAATCAAGACAAGTAGTTTCCAAATCAATTTAAGTAGTTAATCCGCCTCGTAAATGTGCGGGCACCGAAAACCCCGAGTGAAACCTCTGTATTTATCTTTATTCTGTGGCAGCCGGCAGGTGTCGTCTTCACTAGTCACCCGTCAATGCGTCAATTTGTGCAAAAGTTTTAAAATATTAAATAAAAATCGCTATAATATGCAGAATACATGCATTAATTTATTGAATTAAGCGATATTTGTGAATTAATCGGTTTTTTTAATTTTCATTTGGAAACATTGAATTTTTCATCAGTTTCCAAATTATTTTGATAATTAGTTGTCCGCGCCTAACCTCACCTGAACTAAAAACAAATCCTTGAAGAAAAAAAATAAAAGGGGTTGAATTAATAAAAATGCGTCTAGCACTTGCTTTACTACGAAGAAAAGGAATGCCCGGAGGTCATATATATCGCGGAAAATATCGAATTGTCAAGGAACCCACACAAGCCGACATTGCGAAATTGAGAGCACAATTTGCCATCGAAGAAGAGAACATGCTTTATTTGAGACATCCCTACTTAACTTCAGTTAGTTTCACATTTCGCATAAAATGGCCGAAATTAATGTTTTTTCAATTTTTAGGAGCAATCTCATGGACACGCGAAAGCACTCCAAAAGCCTGAACAACGAATGGAACGATTGAAGAGCCTCAAGTTGGAATTTAAACCACATGTCCGATTAGAGGATCGATTGGCTCATCTTCGAGTTAAGGAGGGATGGGACTGAAGCATTATCTGCCTTATACATTATGTAGACTATTGTTTAAATCCACTTTATTAATGTTATAAATAATTTAATAGATATAATAAATTTAAAAAACTTGAAACTTTTTTTTTGTGTTCAAAGTCGCTTTAACATCCAAGGTCCTACCATATTGGCTATCTTAGCATACAAAATGCAGGCATTTTGTAGTTTACTGATTCTAAGAAAATCTAGGATTCAACGGGAGCACCACTGATGCATATAGTAGAAACCTTATAGCCAGACATAGCTAACCGTTGCCACTAAAGGGGCTCTGAATTTTTTCTCTACTATAATTTTGATATTATTTAATAAAATATATAAATCTAGGCTACCTCAGTTTAATATAGATGCCTCACTTACCAAATCGATCAACAATTAATATTTCAAATACAAGCAACTGATTGAGTCAAAATACAATATTTTCAATACATAAGCACCCTTAGTGAATTTGTTTTGGAAAAAATAGCATATTTAAAAATTATCTACCTTTTCCGAAAATACATGAGCTATAGTTCGGTCATATTTACGAAAATCTTGGAAATTTTCAAGCGCTACTTGGTAGTATCTACATGTGGACTGTCGGCTTACCTCTTGGCTACATTTAGAAAAAAAGCTAGCAGAAGCTTCAAGCCAATCTCGTTGTCTTGTACCCCATTATAAACAGAAGGCCATTTTTATGTGTTGAAAGTTCCCTTATGATCTATAAGCCATTTTGCGTCCTTTAAATAACATTTGCAGCACCAATATGGTTCTCTGCTTCTACGACGGCTATCAAAAGAATCCAGTCCAGTAATTTTTTTTTGTTTGTAATTCAAAAACCCCGCCCTACTGGAAAAATCTCAAAGGATCTCATAAAATCTCATAGAAAAACAAAGTTTTTTTATGAAATTGAATGAGGTTTTATGGTATCCTATGAGAAATAAAAAATTAACAATCAAATATTTTTTGATATTTTTATGAGTTGTCGTCAACTCATAGAACTCTCATAGAATTATTGGTTGTTATCTTTTATGAGATTTTTATGAGAATCTAGTAACTTCGTAATTTATGTGAGAGTTTTATTAGGTTGACCCAAAAGTAGAATTCCTATGAGATTTTATAATAAAAATTATTCTATGAGATTTTTATGAGAATCTCGTATTTTTGTAATTTAAATGAGAATTTTATTATGTTGAGGCAAAAGTAGAAATCCTATAAGATTTTAAGAGATTTTTATGAGTATCTCGTATGTTAGTAATTTTTATGTGACTTTTATTAGGTTGAGCCAAAAGTAGAATTCCTATGAGATTTTATACATATGTATTTATTCGCGAAAGTACTCATAAAATCTCCAAAAAATGAAGTCGAAAATATTTTATGTGTATAAAATAGAATCTCATAAAAAACCCGTCGAAGATATTTTATGAGATTTTATTGGTGTTTTTGTCCGAGAAAATACTCATAAGATCTCATAGAATTTTACCAAAAAATATTATATATAATATATATATATATGTATAAAAAATATTTTCCCGGACAAAAACATCAATAAAATCTCATAAAATATTTTCGACGATTCTATGAGATTTTTCCAGTAGGGCGTTCTTCAGTTTTTTACCGCGAAAATACTCATAAAATCTCCCAAAAATAAAGTCCAAAGTATTTTATGACATTTTTTATACATATGTGTATTTATTCTCGTAAGTACTCATAAAATCTGCAAAAAATAAAGTAGAAAATATTTTATGAGATCCTGTTGGTATTTTTGTCCTGGGAAACACTCATAGGATCTCATAGAATTTCACCAAAAACCGGTGTTTTTGTCCGAGAAAATACTCATAAGATCTCATAAAAAACTGTCGAAGATATTTTATGTGTATTTTATGAGATCCTATTGGTGTTTTTGTCCGGGAAAATACTCATAGGATCTCATAAAAAATATTTTTTGGTGAAATTCATAAAATTCATAAAATCTCTAAAATTCTCTCATAAAATACACATAAAAAATCTTCCATGGTTTTTTATGAGATCCTATGAGATTTTTCCAGTAGGGGAGCCACTACAGCATAAAAGGCAAAAAGACTTCTTGAAGAAGGTTTTTTAAAAGTTTCTTTAAGAAGTCCAAATATGTCTTAACAACCTAATTTTTCAGAAATCATAAGTAAGAAGTCTTCAAGTATAGTAATTTTTAAACTTTTTTAAAATGTCTAAAATATGAATTTTTTTTGAAGTCTTTTTGAAGTTTGCTTGAATTAAATTTGACGCATGCCTATTTTGGTATAATATGCAAATTTTTTGAGTTAAAAAAATATTTAAAAAATAGTAATTAATTTAAATTGTCTTTAATAAAACTCTTGAAAGCTTTTTTTTTCTGAATACATAAAGAGCTCTTAATTCTAACTTCTGCAAGAGCTTTCTTTTCTGAACTCAGAAGAGCCGGTCTTGAATTCTTTAAAAAGTTATAAATTGATCATTAAGTGGCACATTTGACATCCTTAAGACGTCTTAAAGACTTCATTTTTCAAAAAATGAATACGTCCAAATATTAAATAAGAGCTCTGTGAACTCTTGAAGACTTCAAATTGTTGGCACAGAAAAGAACAAAATGATTTGTATTGTTTTGGTATTACTGGCGTTTTGATACGCAATTTTTCTCAGTGGCATTTATTATCAGTCATTTCAAAGTCTTTTAAGCTAATCGATATCAGTATTTTTTCATCTACTCCGTATTATTTTTGACGTGAAAACGTCTTATAAATTGATGAACACTGGGGAGCCTGCATGAAAAAGTGTTACATTTCGTTTGAGCCTGTGCGTATAAACGAGATAGAGGCACAATACAGTTCTCCTATTGGAACGCCACCACGCGAGCTTCTTCGAGAACTTCTACAATAAGCTACGCCTCGTATTCAGTTATTGTTGAATCCTAGACAACGCGTTTTGTGTTTTTCTACAATTTACTTAATAAGATTTAATTGATTTCCTTCATAATTTTCAGTCCGATTTCATTTTGAAAAAATTGTAATTTAACTTCTTATTTGTACTATACAAAATAATGATAATTCAGTGATAATAATTCAATTCAATTCATAAAAGTATGCAATTTTTCATCAATGTTTCTCTATGACGCTATCACGTAATACTATCGTCCGTAAACCAACTTTACAGACAACCAATTTTTTAATTATAATATAAGCCTGAAAGATATGCCTTATTGTTAGGTGAAAAGGGTACATAAGTAATACCATCCCAAATTAATCCATTTAAAATAAGCGCCCCTTTAAATTATGTTGGTACTGGTTTATACTATGGTAAATTTACCAAAATATTGTGTTGACTGCCTGATTCTCCTTAAAATGTATAAGAGAATAGAGGAAATACATTGAGTTTTCAGACTCTGATAGTGTCGTCATGGGGTCATAACCCGTTATAAACTTTGTCAACTTACGTTGTATCAGTGTAACATAAAACTATAAAATTTTAAGATTTATGATTTTAATTTATTCATTCTTTTAGTTTAAAGCCAATTTAGTATTATTCTAATTAAATTTACATAATATATAAATATTTTTATTTTTCACACAAAAAGCATTCTTTTGATCCCTTTCTTAAAAGATTCACTAACAAATACGTGTAGATATAATAATATATAAACAAGTTTAAAGGACATTTTTTTTTTTGAGGGAAGTAAAACGATTACAAAAATACTTTCTTTAAAATTAATACAATTATGATCACACAAAAACGGTTTTTGTTTTACAATTAATATAATTTATATATAGATTAAAAATTTTATGCCGGGGCCGATATTTGCTTGGTCCATCCAATGGGATTCGACTGAATATCAGCACGAGTTAAGTGCTTCCCTTGGGCTAACAACTCTGCAAATTGAGATACAACCGGATCTCGTCCACAACTGGCCATGGCTACAACTTTGTCGTCCTTCAAGAAGAATGCCAAGAATTTCATTTCGTTTAAGTCTCCATCGATGATAATATCATTAAAATCGCCATAGCCACAATATCGGAAACCTTTTCCCAGAAGTGACGTCCAGAAATATGGAACTGACTTGGATTCGACCCGTTTTTTTAAGATGTTCAACGCGGCGACTCTACCGTGGTAATGAGCCAGGCCATAATGACCTATTACGGCTGGTTCATTTTGGTTGGGATACACAGCAGCCGAGGCTATGTCTCCACCGGCAAAAATTCCAGATATGTTCGTCTCCATGTGTAGATTAACCGGTAAAGATCCATCAGGATTCATTTCAATTCCTGAATTGGCCAAGAATTGAGTATTCATGGTTGAGCCAATTCCAAAAATGAGAACATCAGCTTTAAGCGTTTGTCCCGATTTAAGTTCTACGGACGTAACGTAACCGTCTTCTCCATTGATTTTTTCAATTCCATTGTTAGGATAAAACTCGACACCTTTTTCTTCGAACATGCTCTTGATTCTATTTCCAATATGCTCCCCAAAAACTCGTTTTAAAGGAATATCCTGGTTACCAACGATGCTTACTTTCGAAACTTTTCCACTGCAATATGCAGCTGTTTCTAGTCCAATGAAACCGAAACCTAAGACAACGACATGCTTATTATCCATTAATTGTACATGGGTCTGGATAGCATCTTCGAAGTTTCTCATCGTGAAAATATTCCCTAGGTCATTTCCAGGAATATTGGGAACGCTTGGAGTGAGACCAGTTGCAATATAACAACTGTCGAATGGTAAGGTAACGCCATTACTTAAGTTAAGGGTCTTATCTTTTGAGTTTAGAGAAGTAACCTCGGTGTTTAGTAACACTTCAATGTGGTGTTTCTTGTAAAATTCCATCGTTCGAAATTGGGCTTTTTCAATGTCGAAATCTAAGGCTTTGGAGACTTTGACTCGATCGTAAGGTAAATGCGCTTCTTTGCATACGAAAACCAATCGTCCGCTGTACCCTTCTTGGCGAAGTGTTTCGACACAAGTCGCACCAGAAGGGCCACCACCAACAACCACAATCGTTCCCTTTTCATTGGAACACTGAGTTGTTAGAGGTTTTGTCCGTTTACTGGTTTGTAATTCGGATTTTTTCGCTCGAACTTTAACCGAACCATTTTCAACAGTGACTCGGAAACATGGCAACGAGTCGAGACCGGGGAAGTCTTCGATGTCGCCGTTTTTGATGTTGAAACACGCACCGTGCCACTGGCACCGAACACGGCCTTGGCCTAAGACTCCATGGGCCAGGGGAGCGCCGTAATGTGTACATTTGGCTCCCAGAGCGCTGAGGACTCCGTTTTGTTTGATCAGTAGGACTTTTCCGCCGTCGTCTCCACCCAGGTCGAATGATTTCATTTCATTTTCGCCGATGTCATTTTCTTGGCATACGACACCTTCGACGTATTCCTCGATTGGGCCTTGAGTCGTGTCCTTAATTTTTGCTAAAAAAATAAATTAGTTGATCAGTCCTTCATAAATACTAACATATCTTTATAAATAATATTATCTTTCTAAGCAAATATTTACTGCTAATAGAGTTATGAAGGCATTATCTAATTGAGTATATCTAATTACCAGTGGCGTTCAGTTCACGGGTGTGATATATTCTTATAGATCTTTAGTTTGCAAGGTTTTGTGGTGATTTTATATTGAAAGGCTACGTAGGTAAGGATAATTAGTCTTTAGTTTTGAACGTTTATCATTTTTTGTTCAATGAACGTTTTTATTGGCTTTAATTTTTTTAATGTAGCTACAAATCTTAATAAAAAATTCAGGAAAAAATTATGAAAGTTTAAACTTAAAGAACAATTATATCGAAAGTTACGTTTTGAATATCCTCCTTCGTTCATTTAAGCCTTCAATTTCTTCAATTGAGGTATTGACACGAGAAAAGTAGTAGGTCAAAAATAAATATAATTTTGTTAAGGAATCCAAAAACGGTCGTACATTGCAACTATCCTTGTTACAAAAGTCATTTTCCAGTGTTAATAGCAACTAAGCTATTTTTAACACGGATTTAATGATTCTTGCATGCCATTGGTACAACTTCTAGTTATCTTTTTTATTAAAAATCTTAAAATCGATCAACTTTCTCAAATTCTAATTTTGTAGTGACGAATCTACGTACATGCAAATGTTAAGAACTTTTAATTGAGTGAAAATTGAAAATATTTTTTTCAATTTTTCTGATAAAATTCTCGAAAATTGTTCTTTAATTTTGAAATTGTATGTGAACGAAGTCACGGGTAGTCACTAGAAAGGGGAGAGTATGGTTTGGGTAGTCACAAGAAAAGATAAATTAAGATAACAACGATAACACATCACAACACAAAACGATTCATAGAACCGATGTAAGAATTTTATATCTATTTCCAATACACTTTAAAATAGCCAAATTAAATGTTCACGAATTTCAAGTAATTTTGGCATTGTTTAAGAAGAAAATTCCGCTTTTAGAACATAAAAAGAGTATTAACAGAAATCTCATGCACACCACTGGTAAATATGTTTTTAGAACGCTAATTTAATAGATAAAGCCTAGGTAGTATTTGTTTAATGTATATATTAATTAATTGTTGAACTAAATTTATATTCGTTTCGCTTTGTTTTTTTTTTGAGGAAAACTCGAACAATGGAAAACCAGTTTTATTAGACACGGATTATATCGCTATTAGATTTTGAAGGCTACAACTCAAATTAAACGAAATGTCCCATTAAAAAAATGTTAATAAAATGAAAATACCAGAAATAGAACTCATGTCGCTTTCAAGTAAAAACTCGCAATTGTCGTAATATTTAGTCGGTTTTCACAGAAGCACCGAATATGTGGGTCAATATTGATTTTCAAAACATCGCTTACATGAACATTCACACATTTAATTTTCTGGGAAACACCACAAATTTCAAAAGACACAAGCGAAAACCTATGACCGCAACTTCCCTTTCCGTTATTTCAACAATCGAATATTGATAATATTTTCACTTTATTAAGTTGGGAAATCTCGAGACTTAACTTCAAAATAAAGATTGACATGAATTTCAATGAAAAACTTAGGAAACCAATTAATAAAAACTAGTTATGTTAATTTTATAATAAAATAAAGGACTCAGGGGAAAAATAGTAAAACTCCATTTTTCAAGGGTTTTTATTAGAACAAAAAAATCTTTCTTCAAATAATCGTCAATTTTTTCCCTTTTTTACAATGTGCCTAATTACAATGGACAGGAAAGTAAACGCTGTATGTTTATGTTCAAATCAAGAAAAATTCGAAGGTTTCCCCCAAATTTTCTTCATATGCAATTTTTCTTTTTTTTGTATAAATCCCTGTTATTTAGAAATTAAAAATAGGTGTTGAGTTGGTTTTTCTACGAAAACGGTTACGTTATTTGATAGCCACTGTGATGGATCTAAGAATTTTATTTTAGATGAAAATTCCGAAAATTGGCTGTCATTTTAATGAAAGCAGATAACTTTAAAGAAAACTTGAAACGGGTTTTTCAAAACGACTTTTGTCAAACTGATCGCACAAATAATTTGAGTAAGGATTCATCACGTCTAATAGTTGGACATTTTTTTAAAATAAGTTTTGCTTGTTATTCTGACCTGTAAATGAAATAATGCAATTTCAATGCTTGATTTGATTTGACATTAAAATATAAACATTTCACTTGGACTTGATTTCAAGTCAAGTAGCTTTGAAATCAATTTCACAAGTGAATCTCTAAGCTCGAGCAATAATATATACAGATTTTCAGCGATTTTTAGTTTTATTCGTTTTGACAATAACTCTATAGTTAAAACCAGTTGATTAAGAAAATTTTTATTTTTACTATTGACTCCTTGGATGCAAAAAAAATTAACAAAATAGTAAAAAAAATTCAATCATTCTCGTGGATTCATTCTTCAATTTCATTCTTCATTCTTGTGGAAAATTGATTTTAAAAAATCGGCTTCGTACTGTTGTAATTACAATCATAAAAATTCTAATGCAATTTAATTTTTTTCCAATGTAACCCATTTTCGAAAAAGTTTTGCGACAAGGCTCATAACTTTAGAACTATTCAATATTTTAAAATTTACATAAATTATTTTGAATAAATACTTAGTAAATTAACAAAAAATAGATTCCCTTATTCCTTAATCATCCTGGTGAAAAAAAATCACGAAATCGCTTATTTTTTTCGGTCGTCACAGTGGCCATCCCCTTTAAGCAGTGGTGATATTTAAAATATTTAAGAAAGAGTTCGTTAACAGTAAATTTTCCCCCAACAATGTTATTTTTTTTTTTTTTTTTCACTCAGACGTTATCAGCGTTAGCGCAATAGCTGACCTTAAGGACGTTTGAGAGGTAAATCAAAATGATAACAAACAAATGAAAATATAATAAAATGCCTATTAATTTATCCTGAATCTACTGTTAAAGTTTTAAAATGATTGACTTCAAATAACAAGTTTAATAACAATAACAACGTTCAAAAGTTTAAACAATTTAAAAATATCATGCTTGAACATACCCATTCTTATGAAAACTTCTTCACTCAATAGATTAAAATTATTTAAACGAATGAAAAAAGATCGCAAATATATCAAGTTATATTATTTGAACTTTGAACAATTTTGAAAAACGTGATTAACATTTACTAAAAGGTTGTTGAGGAAAAAAAAATTAAAAACAAATCAAAAGCCTGATTTAACTGGTTAATACATTGTGCAAATTGAGGTATATATTCAGTCAAATTTCAAACAGGTTTATGTATCTTTCTTGGTATTGAAACCATTTTTAACTTTGAGACAAGCTATAAACAGGATGAACTACGTGAATTATTAGTGTTCAATTCTTTCGTTCCCAATAGTATGCCCCCATAGTACATTCCATAAGATACCGATCTAAATAAAAAGGACGCATTTGCAAAATTAAGCAAATTTAAATATAGATAACATTGTTTATGTTATATTATTATTTTTTCATAAGTAATAAAAAAAGAGATTTCAAAATGGTTTATTTTGTACATATTTTTCATTTTAAATACCAAATAAAAAAGGTAGGTATAAGATTTTAAATTAGTAGTGCTACAGAGTTAAATAAATTTTTAAGAGAAATTTGCCGTATATTTAGAGAAAGAAGGGGTCTATTAAATTCAGGGTCAAAAATGCATTTTTAAAATGTAATAACTTAAGATCCCGCTGCATGATTGCTACATTCATAATGCATCTTAATCATTTATATATCAAGTTAAAGCTCTTTTTTTCTGTGCATGATAATATAAGGATGCCAATTTAAAAGTACCCGTAAATAAGCAAAAATAGCTGTTAAAGATGCTGTAAATTAAAGATTAAGTGAGCGAGCGCTATTTTTCAGACAAGGAAGGCGAATACTAGTAATACTAGTTTTTAAACCGTTTGCTTCAATAGATCGAGACACGCCATAGAGATAAAGCTTGGAGCGCAAACATTCGCTGTTTTCGTCTGGCAAATGCCGCAGCGCGTTAATTCTCACTTTATCTTATCTTTAACAACTATTTTCGCTTATTTCCGGGCATTTTTGAATTGACACCTTTATATCATCATGCACAGAAAAAAACCGCTCCATTTTTATGTATTAATGATTAAGCTACATTATGAGTGTGGCAATCATGCAGCGGGATCTTAGGTTGTAAATTTTTTTTTGATTATTTAATGGACGAACAAACAATGGAAGCGTGTTAAACAAATTTTTTTAAGTCAACTTTTCAAGAAATTTCAAGCATTTTAAAAGAAATTTATGTAGTGACCAAAAAATATGAGGAAACAAAACGCTAAAATCTTTACTTTACACTGAAAAGGCCAAAATAACATTTGCTGAAGTTTAAACGGTGGTTACAAGATCTAAGCTTCGATAGCTACCTCGATCGATACAACAAACTTACGGAAATTCATTTGAGGTTCAAACTTTTTCAAAAATCATATTTTAATAAATTTTGTTTTTTAACCAAGTACATTTAAATTTTTTCAAAAAGAAAGATTCAATACCAAGAAAAATACATTTGGAGGCCAAAAAAATGTTTCACTTTTTCAAAAATTCAAAACGACGCGACGCATAAAATACTGAAATAAAATATCGAAAAACGCAAAGAAAAATAAATTTTAGAAAATAAATGTATATGGGGTTGCCTACAAAATGTAAATAGAAATTTAACCTTTTTTGAGCTTATTATTTTCGAAGTTAAACCTATCAAAAATCTTTTATAATTAAAATAAATCCTTTCAAATCATTTTTAAAGAATTATCAATAAAAACATTTTAAATTAAATGAAAAGAAAAATGTCAACAAATATTCGAAGAAATCATAATTTGAAAGTAAAATGGTTAAATAGGAAGTTTCTAATAGATCACGTCTCATTAACAAAATTCGGAAAACTTTGAAAATGTTAACAATAGATTCGGCCCAACTTGCGCGAACCCTCTGAATATCACCACTATCTTTAAAACCACTATATATTGGCACTAAAATCGCAAAATTTATAAAAAATGGAGTTTTACGATTTTCCCTTGAGCCCTGGTTCAAATGATTCGTACCACTCGCGCTAACTTTTGAAGGTGAAAACGATTTACAGTTCGACGATCCCATTCTGGTCGCTTGAAATCCACAAAAACTAATAAAAATTCCTCGCAATTTTAAACACTTGGTCAACCAGTTGTCGGCAGTCGAAAAGTTGTGGTTTTCACGAAAAATCCAAACACTTGGACGTTGTGAAATCACTGTGCGTTGTTTGAGTAGCTGTTGTGCGAGTACCCGACTGGGTCGAAATATCACCATTGGTTTTTCACATTCACCAAACAGCCGCTTGAACGCTTTACGATTATTGGCCGAGGCAAATTACATTGATAAGTGAAAGGATTTTCCTTGTATTACGATTGCATCTTAGCACGTTGTTGAGTCAGCCATGGCTCGGTAACGCAATTCCATCATTTCCCTCACTCACTCATTCACTACACACTTTCCTCCTTCTATTTTTCAGAATTGTTTGGTCAAGAAGTACACCACTCAAAAATATACCGGTAACCATGGACTAGGTCATCTCAAGGTTACTCGACTTCGACGCTCAAATCTGCAATAGTTTTAATGAAACATATAATTTTTGAAATATTCAAGTAATTTCTTAAAGTTTATTACTTAAACAGGTGTGTCCCGAAGGACAGTGTATTAAAGTAAACATACAACAAATAAACGTTTCCAACTAACAGACTTTTTATTGATTAAAACGTTAATGTTTCAGAGTTAGGTATTTCAATAAACTGTCTTATAATCTTTAATGACACAGTTTCATTCCACGCCTTCCATAATTAATAACGCTATTGTTTCGAATCAGACATAGCTAGGGGGAAAAGGGAAATTACTATTCTATATATCTTTTAGAAATGATTCAAAGAAAATTATTCTTCCATGAAAATAATGTAATAAAATTTTATAAACTGATATTATGTACGCGATTTTAAAGTGTTTAGAGTCATGGTCAAAGTTAAGAGACCCCCCTCTTTTCTGAAATATATAATTTTGGGGCATTTTTAAGGAAAAAGAATTTCACATTCATACATCCATGGAAATTTTATCTTTTAATCATAGCAGTAATTAAACATTCTGCAAATAAGAGAATGTACAAAAAGTATGGAAAATTATTAAATTTGGTGTGTGATGTATCTTTCATAAACCATCCAATCAGCGGTCGTAAATCCTGATCTAGGATCAAACAGGTTTTGGCTAGCACAATACATTTAAGTTTGTGCTGGGGAAAAATTATCTGCATTGCTTAAAAGACCCCCGAAAATTGTTACCTATTATGTTTAGTTTATTAAAACAATTTGTTTTGTCCTGTTATGTTTGTATTTTCTAAATTTATTGATAAGGTCATCCAGAGTGTAGTTACTGATGCCTCTAATCAGTTGGTTTGGACTATTTTTAAAATTTTCAAAGAATTTTTGTGTCAAGGCTAGGATATGTAAAATTAGTGGTAACACCTTTAGTTCTTCATGTAGATCATGAATCTTATATTTTGCTGGGGAGTTTTCTAGCATTCTTTGTAATTTGTTTAATTTGGATTGTTAGTTTAACAACATACAGGAGGATGTTGATGCGTGCCATTAGTTTGTTTTTAGCTACCTTTATATATGTTCAGTAAAGTTAAGGGGGTATTCTGGTCTAGAAATTTGAAAAAATCGACTTTTCTTTTTTTTGTATTCTCAAAGTTTAAACCTCTACGAGTATGCCCTTAAACATTTTCAAAATTTTAATTATTTTTGGACCAGGAATCGCTGATTAAAAAATGTACCTAAATATTAGCTACCAATTTATGGCCACTAGATGTAACTTTGCCCGAAACTTTAAACGGGTTTTTCTCGAAACTACTTTTTTCGATGCGATAGCCACAATATCTCAAGTTCTAATCAGCCGATTTACTTGAAATTTGGCATGAATATTATTTAAATATCTCTCTATCGCATGAACCAACAAAAAATTGAAATTTGTAATATTTAAAAAATTCGACAAAGTTAAAAATATAGTGAAAAAATCGACTTTTATTTTTAAGCAGCCGCCATTTTATGAAAAAAAAATTGTTTCAGTTTTGCAGGTTTATGAGATAGCGGCATTCGTACTAATCAAGAATCCATCATTGCTTTATTTTTCAGATGACCACAAGGGTAGAAATCATGGCGACGAGGACACGGCCTTTTTTTCCACCTCTACTTCAAGGACGCATAACTCAATGAAAAAAAACATTTTTTTATATTAATTTTGTGTACTCTGAATATAAATAAACATATGATAAAAAATGAATACTACAATATCAAATGCTTTTATATCAATTACCAAAGAACGCTCGAAATTCGGGCCTCTAGACTAGAATAACCCCTTAAGTCTGAAATCCAGTTGCACCCGTAAGCATTTTACATTTTTTATCCATTCTATCTTTTTCCCATTAACTATTACCTTTGTATGTTTATTGAGTCTTCTTCTTGTGAATAGGATAGCTTTAGTTTTGGTATCAAGTATCTTTGATATTCCATTTTTTTTAAATTAGCCTTATTAATAAGATTTTCAAATTTTATGTTTTTATCTATAACAATTTAACCTCGATGGTTTCTGCCAGTCAAACATAGTATCTACTGTTTTATGAATAGGTATAAAATTAAGTGCAAAAATGAATCGAGATCCATAAAGTTTGAGAAACCTGGCTCTAAACTCTCCAACCCTCCAAATCTTAAACCCGCGGGTCGCTTGTGGCCCACTGCGTATAACTCAGTGGCCCGCCAAACGATTTAGATTCAAAAGTTCATATTTGATGGTATTTAGATAGCCACAACAGTGTTATGTTGATGTACCAATGATAAAAAGAACAAAAAGTTCAGAAGATTGCATCATTTTGCTGATTTTTAAATGCTATCATAGGCCTTCGTAGGCAGTAATAAGGAATTTTGTAAGCGGCGAAGCAAGTGTGAATATGGGAGATTATCCCTATATTAAATTAATAATTACAGCTATGTAATTCGATTTTTTGAGCTATGAAAACTCTTAAAAATAAAAACATGATACTTATATAATAAAATGAGATTTAATATAGAGATACAATAACCTAGATAGTTCATATCTTTGATACTTAATAGGAAAATAGAATAAATTTTACATAGTCACGATTGAAATGTTATGCGTTACAAACTGCGGTTGTTCTCCAAGAACAATTCAATTTGTTCTTTTTATGAACTTAAGAGATTACGATATTTGCATTCTTTAATGTTGAGTATAACGCATTTATCAATGGTTTTGTTAACTATCTTATTAAGAACAATAAGGAAATAATAATTACTTTTTTCTTTTCTTTAAATATGTAGGGGAGAGTTGCCAAATGCGTACCATTTAATTTCGAAGGTAGTTTACACATTCTTAAGTAGGAATTTTGGTAAATATTACATTTTGCATATACGCATTAACTATCGAAGTTTCAATTTAATATGATTTTTTGTATATTTATTGATAGATCATTATGATATGAACACTTTTGTAAGATCATGAAACAGTACGATTTAGGCAACCGGTATCCTAAATTGTACCAGCCGGTTTCCAAAATCGTACCAGATATTGTAAATTGAAAAGATACAAAGAATCATAAGATAAACTGTCTTTGAGTTTAATTTAAGTTTACAATGGAACATAAAAAGAAAATGTAATATTACATTACTTAACTGAAATACAATTAGGACAATAATAAATAATGTCTTCTTTTGAAAATCCTACACTAGCTTTATGTACTTCTACTTTTGGTACTTTGAGAATTGGATCATGGTGTGGTACGATTTAGGAAAAAGACATCCCGCCAAATAATTGAAGCTAGTTTTAAAACATTATCAGCCTGTTTTAAAAACTAAATAGAAATAAGTAATATTAAATAGCTAGTTTTCAAAAATATGTAAGACTACCTCAAAAATTGTAGATTTATATAAAATTCAGCCGATTAAAATCGTTTATAAATAACATCAGACTATAAAATCTAACCGAACTATAAAACTTTGTGAGTGAAATGTGACTCGTGAGTGTATAAATGTGATCAAGGGTGAATGCAACTGTGCTTCAACATGAATGAGTGAGTGAAAAGTGAGAATTATAGAACTAGATAAGTCGCTGATGACCTTGGACATTCCAAGCGACTATAAATAACCAAAAAAAACATCAGACTTGTTTGATTTTTTGTGCTTCTGTTATTCACAAAACAACACTTCATGCGTATGACTTTTTAGTCCTACTTAATCGACATAAATTAAAGGTTCATATCTTCACCACTAAAGGTTTGTTCCAATCATCCTGCTATGGTGATGCACAAACATTGACTGACAATGACAAGAGAAGACAAAAAGCAGACAAGAGTGAGTGAAGAACTGTTTCAGCTTAGGCTGAGAGTCGACCTAAACGATGCTGCATCAAAAGCTAGCACCACCAAAATAGCCAGGAACGGGTTTTAAGCGTTCGTACACGAAAATGTTCGGAAATGGACATGCTGGATGGTCGCTTGGAATGAACCTCAAGAAGCATCGAAATGCATTAATTTTTAAATAAAAGAACTGGTACGATTTAGGTGACCAGTAGGCATTTGGAAACTCTCCTCTATAGTGTATACACTTCTATAAGTTCCATAAGTTTCCAGATGAAATAATTGAGATATGCTTAATACATTTCAAATGAAATACAAATCAATTTGACTGGAAAATTATTTTACGTGTAAATTTTGATAAAAATATGCTATTAAAAATTAAAATTACATGATATGAAGAAATATTTCGTTTAGAAATCTATATTCGGAATGCATACAATAAATAACAACAGCTGTATAATTTCATCTTTTCAGTTTCAAATAATCTACAAGAATTATATTCATAACTACTAAAAGTTTATTTTTTTGGCAATCTTATTATAAACTAAACAAGAAATATCTAAGTATTCTTATATACATACCTATATTTAAAAAAATCAAAAATTTGGTGTTTCATTTGGTGACCCATTAGTTTTTCAGTGCTGATAATGGAAACTTACTCTTGACAATGAAGGCCAAAACGATAACTAATTTACAGCCGAACCAATAATTTCCTAACTAATTAAAAGTAATCATCATAAATTTCTTAGAATTTTCATTGCTTCACTTTTATTCAAATCTTTAAGGCTGGCTGAATTGATTTTCAAATTTACGAAATACGAGTTCCTACATAATATACATTGCTGATAATGAAATTCTATTTCAAACACATGGATAATATGCAATTACTTAAACAATCCATATCACTAATAAAGATCATTAAGTTGTAAATTAAAATATTCATGAAACTAAAAACCGGCAATTAAAAGACATCTGATATAAATTTGAAGATTTAAGTATAGAAATAATTTGAACCATGGATTCGGCGTCTTTATTGTATCTAATCGTTTAAAAACAGAATCAAATAATATCAATTAAATGGCCATATGACTCAATATTATCAAAAATAAAAAGCCAGAACTATTTATGAAGTGATTTAATTTATATTAGATAACATTTTCTCGAGCCTATTTTAATATTTTAATACACTGAGTGTTTGGACATGTTTTAAGTGTTAAACAAGTAATAGATAAAAACCTGACACGTACTATGATAAAAAGTTGTCGATGAAAAATTGGCAAAATTGATTAAAATTTCAATTAGGATAAGTAAATATGCGGTGAAGTCCCGAGTACAGCAAGATGTACTTATATCGCATGTCCGAGTCAATTTGAATATTTTTTAAGCTAAATGCAACCTTTTACAAATCAAATTAAGCCTTTTTCAAGGCGCAAAGAACTTTTTGTAAGACTTGAAACTTTATATAATGCAAGTGTAACTGGTTATAAGGCAATTTAACCCATTGTATATCAATTTTAACAACTTTAATTTCATTTTTTTATAATATGTACTTTCAAAAGGTTGACTAAATTGAAGGAAGTCCAAGGGGGTCGCGAAAAGTATTTGGGGGGTCGCGAAAAAATTGATGACATCAACTTTTTTTTCAAATATTTTATAAATTTACTATGGATTCATTTGTTCAGTCATTGGACCATTTGTCATCTATGGAAGAACAGTTTAAAAAATATTTTTTATCTGAATTAAATACTGAACAGTTTATCTGGGTGCAACAACCATTCCTTGTAGAAATGGAACAGGTGAAACATCTCTCATTAAATGCCCAAGAAGAATTTGCCGAATTGAGTTGTAATACAAATCTGAAAGTCGAGTTTTGTAAGCAAAAATTGAATTTTTTTTGGCTTAGTGTGCAAACAGAGTATCCAATACTCACTGAATTAGCAATGGCGATTCTCTTACCGTTTGCAACTACTTATTTATGCGAAATGGCATTTTCAGTAACGACTAACATAAAAACAAAGCAGCGCTCTCGTCTTAGCAATATTGAAATCGCTATGAGACCTGCACTGACCGATATTAAACCCAGGTTTAATTTAATGTGCCAACATATGCAGGCTCACCCATCACATTAAATTTTATTTAAAGAATAAAATACGTATGTTTAGTAAACTCAATTAGTTAAGTTAATGTCGAAAGATATACATAGAATATTTTGTTCAAACAATATTTTGTACCAAAGATAATTTATTCATTTTTATTGAAACTAAAAATAAATCTGTTATTTATCAAAATTAAGAGTGTTTTTATGCAATTAAACAAAAGAAATTAAGTCCTTCTGAATTTAAATTAACTACACCCCCTCCCCGCTCCAAGATTTTTTCTACACATACTTATTCTTCGGGGGGTCCTTTGATATTTTTAAGTGTAAAAGGGGGTCGCGGACCAAAAAGTTTGAGACACACTGGGCTAGAGCACGGGTCGGCAACCAGCGGCCCGCGGGCCGCATGCGGCCCTCGCGGCATCTTGGTGCGGCCCGCAAGTTATTCGCCAATTCGAATTTGCGAGTACATTTTTCTATGAAGGCCGGTGTCACTTCGTGTGGAGTTCTTTGAATTGCGGGATTCCGCAGTTAAAATGGCGGGGATTGTACAATGAGATTTATTTTTGGTGTAGAATGAACAGTGAATTTGGTGGTAATTTTCATAGCTTGTACGTTTATTTTTTAATGTTCACGATGACCCACAATGGGATTCCAGGGGGCGCGACAGGGGTGTTCCTAATCAGCATTTGCTGAAATACTTATCAGTAGATCCTCCACTGCCTAAGTGCGGCCCGCACTAAGCCCTACGTAAAATACTTGTCCCTTTTACAACAAAGGTTGCCGACCCCTGGGCTAAAGCATGGGGCGGCAGATTTTACGGGCGAAAATTTTTTAAATGCAATCGTAAACTTAGAATTTCATACAAAAAGACAATATCGATTTGGAAGAAGACTTTTTTTTTAAACGTCGCTTTAACTGCTATTCTCTGCGAATCCGAAATCTCATGAAACAATCTTGGCCTTTAATTGTAATTCGACCCTAGTACTACTGGCGTATAGGGCGATATTCTAGTCACCACGCCACTAAGTGAACCCAAAGGATTTTGGTCTACAAAAACACACTTGCCTGGAAATGGATTCTGTATCTTTAATTATTAGCTTCTAAATCGGTGTTTCTTAAACTTTTGATCTGCAACCCCTTTATTAATCTGTTTGTAACGATCGGTTCTAAGCTGGTGTTGAATCGTCGTCAACTCCTGGAGGATCTGGCAAAGCACAACCGAGTCAAACTTGGTTGGGTGCCGAGACATAAGGAAATAGAGGGCAATTAAGAAGCTGATGCTTTCGCTAGGGCTGGTTCGATGAGCCCAGAGTCTGGAATGGGGATCAACAAATCTGCTGTTAAAAAGGCGATGAAAAGTTGGCTGAGATAGCAGCAAACTAAATACTGACTAAAGACTTCCGGTCGGAAACTCAGCTAGAAAATGATAGGGAGAATTTGCCCCTCGGTCACTGTGGAGGTGTTACGGATAGGAAAGAACCAACTCAGAACAGTGACGGTACTGATAGCAGGACATTGTGGACCAAAAAAGCATCAGTCAGGACTCCAAGCGCAGAATGTGTGGGATGGGGAAGTAAACGTGACCCATGTCATTTTTGACTGCAAAATCCTCACAAAGTGGCGACACCTGTATGGGATAAATGACACCCAAACAGGTACAAATTATGCAAGAATCTTAGTACAGGGACTGCTTCTGCTAGGCAGAATGCTGAACCTGGAATAAGTAAGAATACTTGTCTAACAAGAATACATAAGCAGAACTCATTTTGAGTGTAGCAATCATGCAGCCGGATCTTAGGCTATGACACCTGTGACTTTTGTCAAAGACTCGGTTTTCGAGCTTTAATATATAGGCTTTCTGCAAATTATTAATATGAAAATAATAAGATTTCTACAAAAAAGGGAAAAACGATGATCAAAAATGTGTTACGGGCCCAGAAATTCTTCTATATGGAACTCTAAATACAAAATTTTTAAGCAGTATGTGTAATGTTCTAAATTTAGTATAATATAGTGATAAAAAAAATATTAAAAATTCTAGTGAAAGATGGTTTCATTGTTAAAAACATATTAACACGAAACAGTTAATTAAGGTAAATCGTAAATTTAATCTTGCAAAAAATATAGTTAGTCGATTGATATAATCTTTTTGTGTAATAAAATTTTTTTAAGAGATAGTATCATGCAATAAATGTATTATCATATTTGTATTAATTTGAAGAAGTGAGAGGAACAGAATATGCAATGTACCCTGTTGTTTAGGTTTGATATCAATTTTGTTACTTTCACTTTGACTCTAACACAAATAGCATACTTATAAAAAAGCACAACAAGTATATCGATCTAGTGACTAATACTTAGTTATTGTTAAAAAATCGTACTCTTTTAGTAAATGCAACATTTTTCTCCTCAATTAGGAAATTCATTGAACGTTAAGAAACCTTGAAATTCTTCTATATACAATTTCATGTAACACTTATAGGTAAATCACGATACCAAATTGGTTACAAATTAATAAATTCCTGTTTTGCTCAACTAATAGTCGCACCACATACATAAAAGTACGAATAAAATATCGAAATTACAAGTTTACACTAATTGAATAAAATTGAGAAATCACAACTATATGAAATCACATTTTAATTAACAGTTTTATTTGAAATGGAATAATATCTATGCCCATGTTACAATAAATTGATTATTGTGTTTAGTAAAAATAAATAAATATTCATTGAAGTCGTTATAAGGTAATACCGAGGGACTATATTTTTGAGATATTAGCTATTGAAATACGATCCTTGAGTTTATTAAAATTAATTTAATTCACAGAAAATTTGTTTATATAGAAATCGAGACTAAAATTGATTCTAATAATTTGTGACCCTCACTCGTATTTGTTATACTTAAATATAAAAATGTATTTTATGATAACATTCAGTATTAACATAAAATTAAAGTTTGTTTTTTCAAAAAAAAAAAAATTAATTTTTGACTTACGACTTTAATACTGTCTAGTGAGTAGGTACTTATAATAAATACGTTAAAAACATAGATGAAAATTCCTTATATATAATATAGAGAATTATCTTCAAATATTTATGTTTAATTATTATGTAGGTGATTTTAACTCCAATTTATTGAAGACTTTTATTTTTTATTTTTGTATTTTGAGTCGCTTCAACATCTAAGCAACTATCTCGACTGTCTAAGCACAGAAAATTTCTATTGGTCAATTTTTATCATAAGTCTAAGGATCTTTAGTCTAGGATTCAACGGAGATCGAACCCAGTACCACTTGACGCATGAAACGGAGAGAGCAATTGCTCTAACGACTGCGCCAATAGATGGTACAGAAGATAGATTGATCCTAAATTATAGATTGCACTTTATACACCAATTTCTCGCTTTTCGGCTTAGATAGATACGTTCCGAGAAAGTTGGCCGTAAAGCCGTAAAACGAATCAAGAAAAATAACGAAGAACAATTTAATACAAAAAGTTGTTTTCATAAATTTTTTTCAATTTTTTGGTCATACAACGAAACATGTTGGGTCGTACATTGAAAAAGTGTTGGAATTAAAAAAGGCCGTTATAGCGAAGTATGGGTATATTCAGCCCCCTACAACTCCATGTTACAAAAATGTGACCATTTTTACTGGATTTTCAGTCACTAGTTGCGATTTAGTTGCTAACGAGTTGAACAAAGAAGACCACAAAGACTGACGAAGACCGAAGAATTTATGGAAGTCGGAGGTTAGAAATAATTTTTTTAAACGTCAGGCAAGTTATTAAAATGAAACTTTTTTAAATGTTTTCATTATTATTGTTATTATATGAGAATAATTATGGTAAGTATTTCTATATAATAATTATAATAACTCTGATAAGTTTAAGTGGTAGGGGGCTGTTTGAGACGTATGACTCTTATAACAACACCGATTTCCGTAGAAATCGGTCACGTTTTTTTAGCCTTTCTCGTATCTAAGTGATAGGGGGCTGGGTATATTATCAGTTGGTCCAAGTACATTCTATACAAGCGTAATCAACTGGGTGCGACTTGCCGTAAGCTGTGGTGGCTATTCAAGAGCGACTCTGATCTGTCTCTGGACAATAAGCTAAGGATCTATAAGATGATCATAAAGCCCATATGGATGATACGGCATTCGATTGTGGGGAGCAGCTAGTAGATCCAATATCGAAAGGATACAACGGTTCCAGTTGAAAGCCTTACGAACAATAACAGGTACCCTTTGCGTAATCAATGCCCGAAGTATGTCACCTACACTATTATCCTATTAACCTACACAATACACAGGGACCTAAACGTGGCGACGGTCAGAAACGATATAGTCAATTGCATGCATTTGCTAATTATTTGTTACATTTGCGATTCTTTGCAGCTCCCCTGAAGGTAGTCCTAGCACCCTTACCCCCGTAGGGGGTCGCGATCTACTACTTTAAGAAGCACTGTTCTAGACAGCACAGAGGAGAGTCAACGGCTAAGCCGTTTGTTTTTTCTGAAACTACCTTACAGGGATCCATGGACAGCATGATAATTACTCCCATTAAGGGGGGCGATCCCCCCCCCCTGTACATGGAACACATTCGCTTATTGTTCAGGAACAGTTTGCAAATACAAGAAATGAGAGAAAAAAATATATTAAACGACCAAAGACAGAGACAACGAACAGCTCGGAAAAACTGGAACCATGCTAAAACGTTAGAGAGATTTCGATATTGTTAATAATGAGAAATCAAATCTCTAACCGTCCCATTGTTGAGAAGAATTTAATAGAGTCTAACAGAGAACGGTAAAAGAAGCAGTTAATTGATGAAAACATAAATTGAACAAAAACAATGCCCGTAAGTCTTAATCAAAGATCTTGACCCATTAACACTGGTGCTTGGAGAATCATCATATTTAAATAGTAGATGAAACAGTTTACAATAGCTTATAGCAAAACAAATAGTTATCACTTACAGAACTCCCGTCAACGTTCTAGGAGACCCTAGAGTTCCGTACAATTCAGGTTAAAAGTCATAGCCTTAGACTCTTGTAGGAACACATTGATGATAAAAGGGTTGCCGATCATAGTTCTAATTCGTTTATATGAACATATCTTTTTTCAATCCCAAAATGCTTTGGTTATTCAAATTTAAACCAATTGTATTTTATGATGTAACACATACAAATTAACTGGTCATATTTTCAGTAAAGGCGTAATCAAAGCAAGCGTTCTAATTTTTATTACAATATTATTAAAAAGATCAGATGTTGAATTTAGTAACTTCATTTCTTCTTTTTCGACGAAAATAAACTTTTTTGTAATATTGAGATATAAGAATAGCGTTACGTTGTTTGTAGGAAAATGTTCTGCTTTTACAAGCTGAAGGATAAAATTATGTTCTTATTTTAGATATTTCTTCTTAATACGAAACATTTTTAATCAATCAATTTTGTTTTTGGGGAAAAGCTATATAAGTATAAAAGAATACTTATTTTCCTTTTAATCCCACTGTTTCCCAAACTCCCATTATTTCTGTGTCCTACTGAAAACTAGGCAAACGGACACCTACTATATAACCTAATTAAATTCGGAAATTTTAAAACTAAACACTTAAGTAAGAATAAAGAAATGTAATGTAAAATTCAAAAAAATAAAAAAGAAACGTTTCCGAGAACAACGCATACAAAACAACATATTTGTAAAACTGGTCACCTATAAACATTCATTATTGGTTAAAATTCAGTCGCTTTTCTCAAGCTATTTATTGTTATAAAATTTATTCGAAACCAAGTTTGGAAAATTTAAAAATGAGTTCCGATTCTTCCGAAGATGAAAATATAGCTCAACTAAGGGAAGCACTAGATCCATCATTAATCAGTGATATCATGTACAAAGAAATCGACCAAAAAAATAAATCTGGTAATTGGAAACAATTCTAGGTTAAGTTTACTAACTTTAAAAATTGAAAATAACTTATAAATACAATGAAACATACCTTTTCACACTCCACAACGGAAATACACTTTAATTAACTTCACAATAATTAACTTTTTTGTTTAAAACTGTTTCAAATTAAAGCAATTAAACAATTTATTTCACATGCGACATGACATTGGTATACTCGATGTTGGACCACTGAAAAACATTACAAGCAGTTTGCAACATGTTAATGCATATTGGATTTTTCTCTTATTTTTTAGATTCACGAAAGTTAAAAATAGAAGAAAATGCCATCAAAATTCCGTCAATAAGAGAGACTTTATCGTCTAATCCCAAAGAAGAATTTAATCAACTTGGAGTTACGCCAGAATTTCAAAAATATGTAGGAAACCAATTGGAGAAAATAATCGATCAATCCATTGATTTCAACCGTAAAGAAAAAGCTATGAAAAGATCAAAAAATAAACAGCATTCTGATGAACCCGAAGGAATTCAATTATTTAAATCATCTCAAGTTATACTAACAAAAAACGACCCAGAATTCGAGGACTATGTGCAAGAAAAACCAAAAGCTTCATCGAAAGTTAAAAGACCCAAAACTATTCACTCCGAATATTCAACTGTGGAAGAATCAGAGAAAATAATACAATCTGCTGTTTCTCCTGATTATATTCTATCAAAGGAAGAAATTAAAAATTGGTCGAAACGAACTAAAAGAAAACCATTTATTTATAAAACAAATAAAAATGGAACCTTAGAACTAGTCGAGCCTAAATATGAAAAATTATAAATTTTATAGATAATTTATTTTATATATTACAATGTCTTAAGAACTAACTTAACGTGTTGTGTTTAAAATATGTTTCCTTTTAACACCGCTTTACTCATGATTAGGTTAAAGGTTTTTTTCACTTCGTAACAAATCACTTGATTTTTATCTGTGTCCGTATTCGTATTGAGAGACGCTTGGGATTTACTAACTCTACCCAGTAGCATTAAGAGATTGATTATGTCCTCGACGAGAGGAGGAAATGCTTCGCAAATTCGGATTAACGATGGTAAAATTGGTAGAAACAATTCAATTCTAGTATCGATCGGAAGAACTGCAAAAATAAGACAATGTTAAAATAAATTGCATTTTAGATTCGTTCGAGCAACAAATTTAAATTCCGAGATTTTTTAAATACTATTATTTTATAATTATATTTATAAGCATAGGTACAGTAAAAGTACTGCTATCAGAAATAGTTAAAAATAGTTTAAATATGTCAATTTACGTATAGTAGAAGATCCAAACCTACATCGACCTTCACCGAGTTGATAATAGAATGAAACATATTTTATCTTTATAATTTAGTAAATTAGAAAATATATTAAAAATGTATATAAAATATATAAAAATTTTTTTTTAAAAATGATTTTGAATAAGATATTGCAACAAATAAAAAAAAATTATATCATCACAGGTGACTGCGATATTGGGTCCTTTATTGTTACACAGTATATTTACCTCAGATCTCTGTCACACATTTCCACGCGCAATAAAATTTAAACCTTTAAAATTCGCTAACCCCTAATAGGACCGAACTTTTTGCAGACAAACCTTTATCAACGTGTTCGCAATAAAACAGCGCTTATGATGATATAAATTTTTTTCTATTATCTTGATGTTGCAATATTTTATTTAAAATAATTTTTTTTAAAAAATAATTAAAAATAGTCAGCCCAGGATTTTTTTAGGCAACCCATTTTTAATATATTTAATAATATACTACATTCATGATAAAATATGTTTCATTCTAATATCAACTTGGTGAAGGTCGATGTAGGTTCGGATCTTAGACTAGTAGGTTTCATGAAACCTCTTTAACTGGCTTATAATCAAATTCAAATTTTTTTATAAAGATCATGACTGACTAAACATAAAATATTTCTGTGGGTCAATTTTGAATCTTAGGTCTAGGATTCAACGAGGATCGAACCCGTACCACTTGACGCATGAAGCGGAAAAAACTACTGCTTTAATCACTGCACCAATAGGTTGGTTTTCAATTATTTTAAATTCTTAATTTTACATAAATACATTTTAAGTGCTAATACTTTTTATTAGCTTGATTACTTTAATGAGAATGTTATTATAAAATAGAATAGTTGAATATTTCACTAAGTTTCAATTTAACGAGTAAAATTATGATAATTTTCATTGTTTTGTTTGAATCTTTGTTTATTTCGGATAATCGAAATTTCTACATAAAATAAAAAATTTTGTGAAGAGATATGACGATTTTCGCATTATTTCAATATTCTATTGAGAGTCTCGTTTATTTCAAAATTTTCTTTTATATCCGGATTTTTTTAAGCCACAAAATATCTTTTATCATAATATATCAAGTATACTTTCGGCGCGCTCTGAGTAAAAGAAGTCTTTTGTAAAATATAAAAAAAAATCCTTAAAAATGAAAATTCGGATTAACTGATTGTTCCGGTTAACTGAATTTCGGATAATCGAGTTATTAATGAAAATGAAATTTTACGCAGATTTCTACACAACATGAGTTCGGAGATATACTAAAGTATGTCTAATTTTAGAAATAATTTAACAAGTTTAAATTCCTGTAATACTACACAAAAATTTTTATTTTTCGTTATCCGAACTTGATTAAATTTAGTCAAATTTCGAAATTAAGTCAAATTAAGAACTTCAATTAAAATCCCCTTCATGTCAAATCCTTGAATTTGAACTGATGCTCGAACAGATCTAATATAAACCAAATACTTTACCTCCTAATAAAGTTGATAAAGTGTTCACAGCTAATCTTGAAACTGACAATGCTTTCGGTAATGCATATTGTACAGCCAAATGCGAAATTAAATCAACCGCAAAAATTTGTTTCTCCAGCGAAGGTTGACTCAGCAACTCAGGAATAAAATCCAAACAAATATGCATCGAAGGAATTCCCGTTACTGTAACATAGAGCAAATCTCTCGGATAGCCTTGGAAATGCACCAATTTCGCCAGGGAAATATCCGAGATGAAAACTTGATGCAAATACGAACAAACTAAACTCCGAATTTCTTTCAAAGCGTAAATCTGTCCCGGTCGTATTTGGTCCTCGTCAATTTCAAGACAGGCCTCCAACAGGATTTGCACGGCTGCACTTTCCTGGGTCGCAATCAACGCATTTTTAAGTTCTTCACGTTCAGGTTCACCAACCATCGACTGACCACTTTTCTCGACCACAATTTCATCGAGTAAATGCCGCGAAAGCTGACTACGAGAAGCCGCCAAACTCGCTTGAAGCACTCGAAGAACAATCGTTAAAATCGGAGCACATCGAAAAACGCGAATATCACAACGTAACACCTGAAGTGGATCGACCAAAACATTTTTTTGAGTAATCAAAATATTTTGCCTGTAGGAATCTTCCCGTAAAGCATTGATAGTCATAATCCATAAACATCTCGGTAAAACAGTATTTAACCGCAACCAAACTTGTTTGTACAACTCCTGAATGTATCGAGGAATATCTGAAAGGATTTGCTTGAAGTAATTCGTTATTATCTCAGCAAACGGCCAAATATCAATGGGTTTCTTCTTTAACAATTTCTTTAAAATATTCCCAATTTTCGATGGACAAGTTTCAATCTGATCAAAGGCATCAATTAAGTTCTGTTTCGATATGTAAATTTTATTTCCGGAATCGGAATAAGTTTCGTCCACTTTGATCCAATCATCGACCAAAGACAAATGCGGAAAATGAGTCGAAAGCAATCGCAACAATGGACTGAAAATCCCGGCGAAACTTCCTTGATCCTTCTGAGCTTGTTGCAATAAATATTTAATCGGAAGTTCACTCAAAAATTCCGACGAATAACATTTGATTTTCTTATCGTTTACATTTGAAATGTTCATCAATCGAACATCTTCATACAACAATAAATAGTAAAGCAACAATAGTTGGGCTGTTAAATTTGGTTTTAAGATCGTAACGTCGTACGAATTTCGCATATCAGTGTCCAAATCAGTGATGCTAAACGTTTTCTTTTTTGAATCGAAATATTCGCCGAAGACCGAGTTTTGGAATACAAATCGAATTTCAGTTTCGCTAATTGGTTCGTTCGTGTGCTCAGATGCGACTTTTGAATTTGGTACCAATATAGAATTAACGTATACTTCGATTAAAAGTGGTAGTACTGGATGTAAGGGACACGTAGAATTGCAAATTTGGCGGTAGATCCAATTTTTTATAGGTACTTTGTGCTTGGAAAATGCTCGTGATTTTAGTAATTGATAGATACAGTGGACGGGTAAAAATCCGGGAATATTGGCGTTGAAATTGGGAGTAACAGGAACCTTAACGGCGTGAGACGCAACAACCTAAATAAATGAAGTAAATATCAGTAATTTCTTAGAGCTTGTAGTAAGTAAGTTTAAAGGTCAGATTCCGTTGAATAGGAATCCCACCTTAAGACAGATTGAAGTTTTTACCTGTTCCGTGAAAATTTCTTGGGTGAAAATTTGTTTCATTCTCGTCATATTGTTGGGTCTAATCGGCACTTTCATGCCTAAAGTTGAACAAACCAAATCACAAATGGCGCTTAGTTGGTTACTATGAAAATGAATTGCCATGAGAAGAAGCATTTCCCCAAAGGATGCGGTAACACCACTTGCGCTAAAAATAGAAATTTAATTTTTCTTAGTGATAATCTTTGTTTCTGACTAATCATTAACTTAGTTCTTACAGCAGTTCTGGATTGATTCAGAACCAATTGCTGAATTTTTAGTTCTAAGTAATTAAAAACTGCTAAATCAAGCTATTGAAACACCATTGTGTCTATTTCATCCCTTGTTTTTAACCCTTAATGATTAGTTTTTTTTTTTTAATTAAAATTATAATAATAATTTTTAAAAATTATCTAGGATTACAAAATCATCAAAATCGGGTAGTTCAATAAAATGTTAATATTTCATCCCCTGTTTTTCAAACCTTTAGAGATGGATTTTTTATTCAAATAAAAATAGGATAAACTTAGACATATTTCCTATGTACCTAGATAAAAAAAAATTAAAATCGAATCATTAAGTCAAAAGTTATGCGTGATCTGACATTAAAACGAAATATATCATACATGTGGAATTGAGAACATTGTTTCATTTTTGCCTTGGTCAAAATAAAACTAAATTTTACTTAAATTGTATAAATTACAAATTCATTATAATATACTTTTGAGTTAATAGAGAATTATTTGAAACAAATAATGAAAAAAATACGTTATGCACACACACATGTATACTTTGTATTCATGTGGCACAACGGCTGTCTCTCTCTAAACACGGTCGTCTCTCTTCCACCATTTTTATGACGTCACGTCGTTCCGCAAACTTTTGAGCGCCGAAAAGCTTTACAGGCTTGTAGAGGACAAACTATCCACTTTACGGAAATTAGTTACTGAACATTTTTTATGTAAAATGCTTTCCTCTACAACTTTTGATTGAAACTTTTTCACGATTTGTGAGCCGTTTTCTAGTTATATAGAATATTAGAAAAAAACCCTATTTTTCCCAAAGTTCCCGGAAAATCGGAGGGCTGATTTTTTAGCAGTTTCTTAGAAATGGCCATCTTTATGTTGTATCAAAAAATCAGCCCCCCCCAGACGAATGTCGATTCAAAGAGTTATTTGACTGGATTATGAATTACGAAAATGCTTACACAAAAAAAAACTACTTTATGTATGAACTTAAAAACAATTAATGGTGCTTTATTTTATTAATCGATGTCTTGACTTTTGATCTTTTCAAAGATAAGAAGCACTTGAAACGAATCGCGTTGGCAGTTAAGGATTTCAAATTGGTTGTTTAAATTATGACGTCAAAATGCTGTATTTTCATATCAGTAGAATACAAACCAAGTGCTAATTAAGTTTTAAGCAACTAAATATCTGCTGCGGGGCGTCACAGTACTTTCGTTTACTTTTATTTATGAAACTCGCTCTTGGTTAAAAGAAATATAAGCACTATAACTATACACATAAAACAGAACTATATGCATACAACCTATATGTATATAACTCCAGATTAACAGGAAATTCCCAGGAAAAGTTTAAAATAAAAGTTGTAGGCATCAATGAGTCTAAGAACTATAGAAAGTTTAAAGAAAATCGTTGGAGCCGTTTTCGAAAAAAAATGAAAAAGCTCAAAAACTCCTATAATAAAGTGGAGCTTCCGGTTTACCGAAAAACTTCGCGGCACAACTAGATATAATATGAAGGCAAAATTCCAAGTTTGGTGAAATTCAAATAAAGCTTTCGATACGATATGACTGTCACGCACAGACATGTTTCTAAAAACCACTTTTTTGGACTCAGTGGACCTCAAAACATGTATTTCCGGTGAAAGTACGAATTCGAAAATTCGACCCGATTACAATACTTTTTTTACTATATATTGATAGTAATAAAGGAAAGTAAAAATTGGTTTGTGTATCGCAGAAAATAATAAAGTGGCTTAATAAAAGCAGCTGAAAATTGCATTACCTGCTTATTGGATTGGGATATTCATCAAACAGTGAATATTTATATTGCATTAAAAATCCGAAACATGCAAAATTTACAAAACTTTTTATAGTGTAAGTATATACACAGTATATACAGTAAATATACAACTGTTACATATGTTTACAACAATTTGACGTCATAAGTGCTAACGAGTATTCAAAAATAAAAGAGACAGCTTTGAAAACATTAAAAATATATATATATATAAAAGTCAAATTTTTCTTACACTTGCCAAGACCTTACTACCACAAACATTTTTTTTAAATAAATTGAAATTTATAAAAATGGCACCAACATATAATTTTAATAAATATATACTAATATCCATTAAATATATAATATTTTCGTACCATTCAAAATATGCTTCTTCTTTCACCAGCCACTGCACCCATTCGACCCCTTTTCTTTCATGTTCTTGTTGTGCTGCTAACGCTGGACAAGCCAATAGCATGCACAGTCCAATCGACACAAAACGAACACCTGCAGGTGTTGCTGGAGGTCGCGATGTAAGGAGTTGAATGATTAAATTGACTTCGTCATCTTGAAACCTACAAAAAAAATAATGAATTAAAATTAAAAAATTGAACCAATTTTTAAAGTAATTCGAATGGCTACAATCGTAAAGTTAACATAATCTGAGAATTTGTCTCCACTACATTAACGATAATAGGGGGATACAGCAGTTTCCCTGGCCCCAAAATTTGTCAACGGATCCTTATAGATCCCGCCAAATTAAAACGAAAATGAAAAGTACTATTTTCCGATGTTTCGCTTAGTTTTCGAGAAAAATTGGATTTTAGTAGCACGTCGCCAATGTTATTTTACTTATTTCTTATGGGAGATAAAATTTATGAGTGCGGTAATTTTTGGAACTACAAAGTTTTGATAGCTGCGCGCATCTATTTTGGAAGTAAAGGTCGGGGGTGCAGCCCCCGGCGAGAGTTTAGCGGCTAAACGCCCAAAATAAAAAAAAATCCATCCCAACTTCTTTTTAAAAGAAAATATCAAGCTTGGTGTGACCATCGCGTTTTTTTAACCAAATTTGGCGATGTCGATGTAACTTTTAAAATTCGATATCTCAAAAAAGTGTATTCCTCATTTTCGATTTATTTAGCGAGATTTATAAGAATCCGTTATCAAACCTTGGCGCCCGGGAAACTTGCCGTTAATAGCATGAAAAATAGAGAGTGGGAGTCCGAATTGTGAGACGGAATTTAGACACACTTAGATTAATAATAAATTGGTACGTGACATTTTGGTGCAGTACGTTACCCCACGGGGGGGTTCGCTCCATTGTACGGGGGTTTTTTGTATGAACTTCCGGTTTCCCATTTAAAACTTTAGTGGTTCAGTGGTACCAAAACGTCCTGCTTCGTATTATTTATAACCAATAATTTCATTTTTTATTAAGGTTCGAAGTAAATCAGAAATAAAATTGGAAAATTTATATTTTTTTTTAATGAATAAAAACTTGTTGAGTTTCTTACTTAATTCCAGCGATTCCTCGTAAAGCACAATACAGCCGCAGCAATGCAGATGATTGAATCACAAAGCTCTCAGGTAATTGTCCATCATTTGAGGCTTTCATAATATTTTGCAATCGGTGCAACAATTCATCACGAAGCTGTTGTAACGCTGTATGGCACTCTCCTTTTCGTTTTTGTCCTGTACGTACAAATAATGTGAACCAATTTCGAACCACTTGATCGTTGCTCAATAAAAGTCCCGAGATAAAAGGAACCAAATCTCCATCTTGATCTGCTTGGGTTTGTAAACTTAAGGTAACAGCAAGTGCTGGAAGGCGACTTAACTCAGTACATTTTTGTCGTACAGCTAACGAATACTGAGGATTCATTTGACATAATGCCAACAATGCCTGCATACGCATTTTACTGCATATTTCATCATTGTCAGATTTTTGAATTAAACTGATACAAACTGAAAAAAATTATAAATCGTTAAATACCGCAGTAGATACGTACAATTAGCCTCTGCTAGCAGAGCCTAGACACTGCTAGCAAAGCCGGTCCAAATGTAAAAATTTAGGACGATTAGCGATTTTTCAAACGTAACAATTATTAGACAACAATGAAATTCAAATCATTAAAACTGTTATTAAATATTGTCGAAGAAAAGAAACAGATTTCTTATTGGTCAAGAAAATGTAGCTATTTTCTTCAAAGACTAAACTCATAATTTTGGGTTCACTAAATTCAAACAATAATTATCTACAAATAATATTAATGCCTTTCAAGTATAAAAGAGAAAAATAATTATTTTTTTGTGTTTCAGATCACTTTAACCGGCCACTAAACTGATGTATATAACGATTGTGCTTAATGTGCTCGGCACTTTTAAGTGTTGCAAAATTTTTAAAATGAGTCACCAAATCTAAGAAAGGCAAACAATAATTATTTTGTATCTACTTTTATATAGCAAATCTGCGTTCTATTCTTTGTAGTATATAAATGATTTTATTTTATACTGAAAATTAATATCATAAGCTATTGTACACTGTGTATTTTAGGATGCGTTTCACTAGGCTCTCACAACGTTCGAAATGCTCTTTCAGCAATGAAAAAGCAACGGCTAAAATAACATTTCGAGCGTTGTGAGAGCCTAGTGAAACGCATCCTAAAATACGCAGTGTACAATAGTTTATGATAACAATTTTCAATGTAAAACAAAATAATATATAAATACTTCAAAGAAAATAGAATGCACCAATACACCCATAAATAAGATAAATTATTTTAAGCTTATCTTATTGTTAGTGTCCCGCTAAATTTATAAATTTTAAAGAGTATACCGCAATAAAACAAGGTTAAAAAACACTAATCTAAACACAGAAAATTTCATGAATCAAGAAATATATAGGATTCGACTGGAATCGAACCGAGCACCCCAGACGCATGAAGCAGAGCTAACCAAAAACGATTTTACATATCGTAACAATGTTTCATGGAATATTCAATGTTCGAGATAACAATCCAGAATAAACTTATGATAAACTAGCTGATACCCGCGACGTCGTCTGCGTAGGTTATTATGTTAAGAACATATTTAATTTACAGATGAAAAACATTTAAACAATTGAAAGCAAAAATACATAAAAAATAACCTAGCGTAGAACATTTTTAACTATATGCCAAAAAATTGCTCCTGCAGAATCCGGTATTGCTCCAAGTGTATTGTTATTAGTTAATTAAAAATTAATTTTTCAAAATTTTATAAATTAAAATATAAGAATTGGTATATAATCTAAAATAATCACTGTTTTTAATTTTTTTTTTCAAAAAATTGTTTATTAAATGATCTTTCCGGATCCGCAATTGCTCCAGGTGTTAAGTTAATTAGTAATTCAATTTTTAAACTATTCATTATTATAAGATACAACGGCAGTTGATGACATCATAATATAATTAAAACATATTTAAAAACTATTTTAGGTTTTATAGCGATTTTAATTCTTGAAATTGAAAATTTATTTATTAACTATACACCTGGAGTAATTGCGGATCCGGAAAGAGCATTTAAGGAGCAATTTTAAAAAAAAATAATCTCGCTAACTTAACTCTTTCTGGTTAAAAAATATATGCAATAATAAAAGGGAATGTTGAAATGTAATTTGATTATTGTAACGGTTGTAACTTAAAAATGTATTTTGAATTTGTATTGGCAGTAAAATATAAAAAATCCCAAAAGAGAATTTAAAAAAAAGCTATATTAATCGAATATCTCACTGAACTGCATTAACTATTAAGTCTACGCTCAAATGAGGCGGTCAGTGCATACATCGATTAACTCCACTTTTTCAACTTTTACAAATTTTCATGTTAAAACACTTGGTTGAATCCTAACTTTATCCGAAATAAATTTTTCCAATAATAAGTAATAACAGCTCTAAATGACAATTTGCTTTTCTTGCTTCTCTTATGGAAAAAGAGACAATGTATTTCAGAAGTCTTTTTTATCAATTTATTCAACTTTTTGCATTACGGAGTTAATCGATATGTGCACTGAGCGGCTCAAATATGAAATAATCAGTAGACAGTGGAAGGAGAAACACTGTCTCTGCAGCCCACGCGCAATAAACCGTTTTCCCCACTCTATCAAAATGCTCGCTTAACGCGTTTTGCTTGTAAAAATAGCAATTTTTAAAACTTTAATTACTTTGTTTTTAAGAAATATATCGTGATAATTCTTTTTTTAGATAAAGACCAAGTATATAAGAAGTAAAACAAACAAAAAATGATCGAAATCTATCCAGTAGTTTTTGAGTTAAAAGCGAACATTAGAAAACAGCTATCATTTTATTTATATAGATAGATAAATAGATAGATGAAAGAATTGTTCATTTTACTGGGTTTTGACCGGCTCTGGTAGCAATGCTTAGAATCCATTAGCATAAGCTAGTAATACGTTTAGGCTGTAACATAAAAAATTAAATTTTTGAAAAAATATATAATTACCTTCTCGAAAACAATAGGGAAAGTTAGCGACAACCCAACAAATGAGCACTGGTCCATTTTTCACATGTAACAAAATTTCAACAATGTCTTGAATATGTAAAATAGACGGAAGCTCTGCCAAAGCGATACAAATCACGTCAGAAATTTCCCCCAAATAAACCGCATTATCGAACAAATCGCTTTGTTTCATTAAAAACTCATTGGACCGATTTTCTTGTATTTGAGACTGAATAAAAAGTAGTTCACTCAAAACAAGTCGTAATCGTCGTGTTGAATCGCTTCTTTCGAATTCCAAAGCCAAACCACTTGGTAAGTTATGAATTAAAATCGAGTCTTGTTGGGTGCTTCCCAATTTTTGACGCAATTGTTGCTCTTTGCGAACATCGACTTCCAAAATATGAAAATCGATCGAGAGTAAGGCAACAATTGAATTGACCAATTCGATGCCGGAAAGAAGCGTTAGGATCTCTTTTCGTCTATCGATACATTCACGTGTGGAGTCCTGCGGTGAAATTAAACTCATTCGAACTAAACACGGTAAAATTGGCCGAATTTCACGTTGGGAACATTTAAATAATTCAACTAAGTCGATGTTTTGTAAGGCTTTGAAAACGCGAGATGTTACTTGCTGGTTTAAAGCCATTTGTTAGGTTAAGATAAACAAATGTATAAAAGGGAATAATTTTAAAAAGATTTAGTTTTATGATTGGATAATAATCTATGAAACGATTAAAATTTGTAAGCTATACAAATTTTATAGTCATTTTAATCGATTCAATCCCCCATAATCGAACCTGGCTGAACCAGGTTGACAGTTGCTTTAAAGACGGCTTCTTATAGGAATATCTCACGTCCACGTTCAATCATGCACTTTTTTACATAAATATTCAAAATTACAGATATTAATTTACGTATTTTCTATCAACTTGAACTATTATTAACATTTTTAAATTGCAAATTTGTGTTATTTTAAGTTTAATCCTTTCACTTTGCTAAAAAAGCTCAATAAAAGCAGTGAATCAGGAAATTATGTGTGAAAGCTCAGAAATAGCACAGGAAAGATCAAAGAAACCGATTAAAGTCGTCGTTGTTGATAGCGAGAGCATATCATTAACATTGTTATTAACCTCAAACGCATTGTTCTATAATTTAAAACCAAAATTTTCCACAAAACAAGATCAAACCGAGCTTTTAAACAATTGTGCTGGTGATAGTCCGATTGTGAAATATAAAAAACGAAAATATTCCGTTGTTCAAGTGAAAATTAATACGGTTTTGGCCTATTTTTTGATTCAAGAGTTGGCTGTTTCTAAAACCTTTCGGAAAAGTCTTATAAATCGCATTTATAGTTATTTTTTGAATAAAAATGGATCGTATTTCGATAATATCAAATTCAAAATCATACTTGTGCCACCAGAAAGAGAACTCATCGATTATAAATGGTAAAATTTAATGTTTTTCACTCTCTGTAATAGCATCAATGCTTGTTTAACTCCTGTAACTTTAAAGGATCATAAAAATTCTTAGGATAGTCTCAATGGCTCAAAAAATTCGGGAATGAATTTCAAACCTTTCTTAATATTATGCAGTGGCAAACATAACATCTGTATTTTTAAGAAGCTAAAAAAATTAGAAACAAAATTGGAACATTAACGAACAACGTGTTCGTTCCAAATGAAAATAAAACCGTACATTGTACGGTGCAAGTCATGCGCAATATTTAAAAAAAAAAATACTAAATTTTATTTTGCGAATGACTTGGAACTTACAATGTGTGGTTTTATTTTGATCTTGAACAAACTTACTAGTACTAAGCCCGACTTCCTTGACCTAATGAACAAAATATAATATTGTAACAGACAAAGACAGAGGCCATAGGATCTGCGTGTTGAAAAAGGATGGAACATTCTCGAATGTTCTACAATCAATGATTAAAGTTTCTGGAATGTTCTACAAATATTTTTAGGCTACATAAATTCTTTAAACCAGTGATTCCTAAAATAGCGCGATACCGCTCCTCTGGAGGAGCTGTACTATTTAGCGAGCAACAGTAGCCTTGAATGCATTTGGAGCCGACATTTGAAATTCAAATTTGATGGTCCATGAGATTTTAAGATTGTGAATACTGTCTTAGAAAATGTTGAGAATTTTTTTTTTTTTTTGAAAAAAGGCTCTAGGCTAATAAGTTAGAGACTATCTGCATTAGATCGATAATAATCAATCGATATAACTTCGTGATTTGATAATGATTATTATGTGCTCTGTAAATTTGAATAATTAGTTTTTTAAATGATTGTAACATTTACATTAAGAAAAAACACAAAATACGAAACCAATATAGTTGAGGAGTGCCGTTTCAAAAGGACTTATTTTCAATTTTCAAAAAATGTTTTTTTTAATATTATTTTATTATAGTCATATATCTCCTATTATTTCTATAAAAATTTTTGTCAAAAGTGCTCAAATTTTGTGGAAAATCGGTACCAAAACATGCCTTCCAGATAAAATCTTATTAAATAAAAATTAATAACATACAAAACGCCTAGACAACAAGGCTTATTTCAATATTCTTTTAATGGTCCCATAAAATTTACCACATAGAGGTTCATTTCCTTAAAAAATCTTTATAAATCCCATTGTCATATAAATATAAACAGAACTATATGCGTACAACCTATAAGTTTATACGAATTCCTAACCTTCACCCCAGAATCGTCGTTATTCGAATTTTTCGAAGAATAAGTTTCAAATAAAAGTTGTAGGCATCAATAAGTATAAACACTATAGAAAGTCTAAAGAAAATCGTTGGAGCCGTTTTCGAAAAAAATTGAAAAAGCTCAAAAACTTCTAGAATAAAGTGGAGTTTCCAGTTAACCGATTTTAACCAAAAGTTTCGCGGCACAACTAGATATATGAAGGCAAAATTCCAGGTTTGGTGTGATTCGGATAAAGCTTTCGATACGATATGGCTGTCACACACAGACATGTTTCTAAAAACCACTTTTTTGGACTCAGGGGACCTCAAAACATGTATTTTCAGTGAAAGCTTGAATTCGAAAATTCGACCGATTACAATACTTCCTTTACTATATAGTAGTAAAAGAAAGGAAAACAGTAGGTGTTTATAAAGTCCAGATCAAAACAGCTTATTTCTCAAAGGTCCGTTTCAAAAAGACTTATTTCAAATTGTCCGCAGCAAAACTGCTTATTTCCCTAATTCAATTGAAAATAAATCCAATTGTGGGGGGGGGGGTTAGAAAAATGATAGCAGTGTCATCAAGTTTATGACAACTTGTATTAAAATACCACTAGAAAAATAAGAAACCAAAATTTGTTTTAAAAATGCTTTAGTGGAAATAAGTCCTTTTGAAACGGCACTCTTCAGTTTTAAAAGAATCCTCTCTATTGTTTTTACATGGTTTTTGAAAAGTATACCCTTAGAACTGTTGGGTACCTCTTTCACTTACGACGACTGTACAATGTACGGTTTTTACTTTCTTTTACTACTATATAGATAGTAAAGGAAGTACCTATTGCAATCGGGTCGAATTTTCGAATTCGAGCTTTCACCGGAAACACATGTTTTGAGGTCCCCTGAGTCCAAAAAAGTGGTTTTTAGAAACATGTCTGTGTGTGTGTGACAGCCATATCGTATATATCGTAGTTTTATCCGAATTTTACCAAACTAGGAATTTGACCTCCATATTATACCTAGCTGTGCCGCGAAGCTTTTGGTTGAAATCGGTTAACCGAAAGCTCTACTTTACTCTTGACGTTTTTGAACTTTTTCAATTTTTTTCAAAAACGGCTCCAACGATTTTCTTTAAACTTTCCATAGTTCTTAGACTCATTGATGCCTACAAGTTTTATTTGAAACTTTTTCCTGGGAAAATTCGAATAAGGGCGGTTCTGGGGTGAAGGTCGGGAATTCGTATATATATACATAGCCCTATAGGTTGTATGCATATAGTTCTGTTTATATGTATAGTTACAAAAAGCGTATATTTCTTCTATCTTTCTTCTTCTAACAGCGAGTTTCATAAATGAAAGTAAAAGAAAGTACTGTGACGCCTCGCAGCAGCTATTTTCATTTGGAACATATCTCATACTTACATTTTAAATAATACCTTAACCATACGTGTTTAAGGTTCAAAATCTCTATTTCTCAGCGACAATACCAGTAGTTGTTGCTTTCGATAGTTTAAGGGGGTATTTTAGTTAAGGAATTTGAAAAAATCAATAATTTTTTCTTCATAATCCGATAGATTATATATTCAAAAATATCTCCCTAAAATGATTTTTTTAAATTTAAATTATTTCCGAAGTTATAGCCGTTTTAGTGTCGTGGCAACTACACTAGTTGAGACTTAACGTAAAACTTTAAACGCGTTTTTCTCGAAACTACTTTTTTCGATGCGGTAGCCACAATATCTCAAGTTTTAATCAGCCAATTTACTTGAAATTTGGCATGAATATTCTTTAAATATCTCTCTATCGCATGAACCAACAAAAAATGAAAATTTTAAAATTGTAATATTTTTAAAAAATTCGACAAAGTTAAAAAATTAGTGAAAAAATCGACCTTTATTTTTGAGTAGCCGCTATTTTATGAAAATTTTTTTTTTCAGTTTTGGAGGTTCTTGCGATAGCGACATTCGTAATTATCAAGAAACCATCATTGTTTTATTTTTCAAATGACCACAAGGGTAGAAATCATGGCGACGAGAACACGGCCTCCCCCCCCCCCTACTCCAAAGACGCATAATTCAATTAAAAAAAATTTGTTTTGAAATTAATTTTGTGCACTCTCTGAATATAAACAGAGAGAAGACTGAGAGAGCCAGATCGCATGAATACACTTGCTGCCATCTACTCCGAGTAAAGGTGTTTGGAACTATTCCTTAGTCAGTTTGTGTTCCTTTCTCCACCGTTCTACACTCGGAACGCTTTTCTTTTCTCTCATGAGCATAGATAAGTCGTAAGCTATCGCAAAATAAATAGAGCTATAATTCTCAACTGAAATAGCGATAGCTTACGACTTATCTATGCTCATGAGAGAGAAGAAAAGCGTTCCGAGTGTAGAACGGTGGAGAAAGGAACGCAAACTGACTAAGGAATAGTTCCAAACACCTTTACTCGAAGTAGACGGCAGCAAGTGTATTTATGCGATCTGGCTCTCTCAGTCTTCTCTCTGGTATTCCTTTCTCCACCGGTCTACACTCGGAACGTCTGCCATAGAGAAGGTTCTCTCTGTCAAAACATACTCGGAACGCTTTTTTTTCTCTATCATGAGCATAGATAAGTAAGCTATCGCAAAATAAGTAGAGCTTTAATTCTCAACTGAAATAGCGATAGCTTACGACTTATCTATGCTCATGAGAGAGAAAAAAAAGCGTTCCGAGTATGTTTTGACAGAGAGAACCTTCTCTATGGCAGACGTTCCGAGTGTAGACCGGTGGAGAAAGGAATACAAACTGACTAAGGAAAAGTTCCAAACAACCTCTACTCGGAGTAGATGGCAGCACGTGTATTCATGCGATCTGGCTCTCTCAGTCTTCTCTGATATAAATAAGCAAATGATAAAAAATAGATAGTAAAAATATAAAATGCTTTTTTTTATCAATTGCCAAAAACGCTCGAAATTCGGGCCTCTAGACTAGAATACCCCCTTAACAGATATCGATTAAAAAAATATCATAGTATCACTATCACCTTATGGTATTAAGTAGGATGCTAATTAACATTTCGCTAACTATTTTTTTCTTATTTTTAGGAGTAAACGTTTGATGCTTCTAGTTCAGGAAAAGCACGAGCTTGATCACACCATGTCTTGGTTATCAACCTTGGGTGGTGCCTTTTCTGCTCTTGGAGACCATTTCACCAACTGTGCCGATATTGCCGGGAAAATTTCATACAATCAATTTTTGTTAGCGCTTCGTATCGGAGACCCCTTAACCGTGGCACGTTGTAAACTTTATCTTAGTCTAAGTCTGATACAAAAGGGTGCATTTAAAATGGCCAAACGTTTGATATTAGCTCAATACGAAATTGGTAAAAAAGAAAAAGTCATCGACCATCGACTTTTGAAAATGTGTCAGGGAATTTGGACTAAGTTAAAGTATGAGATGAGTTTGAAAAAACAAGGAAAGTTATTACCAAAAATGTTAAATACACAGATAAAAATTGTTAAATAAAAGGATAATAAAATTGTGATATCAAATTCCCAGTTTATATGTATATTTTTTTTTTGTTTAAAAGAAAAAAAATAAGCGGTGATCTCCTTATTTTTTTTTATATGAATAAAATGCGAAACTGCTAAAATATAATCAGTACCAATTTTTTGTCGTTTATAATATGTTTTATATAATTAATTAATATTGTACTTCATTCGGCAAGCGTTCCCATCGGGTCCCAAGCAGGCAATACAATTGGTTCTTTCGAAAAGACGTTCATCACATCTTTGGTAACGTACTTTTTATCGACGACCAATTCAAATAGAAACTCTTTGAACCAATCGGCCGTCATGATGAAGTAGCCTTTTTCACCTCGCTCGTCGCCCCAGGAGTTCTCGACACGGAACTTTGTGATTTCATTATCTTTGTTGAATGAAACACCCGTAAACACCATGGCGTGGGTCATCATTGATTCGCCGTATAAAAGTCGATCGGCTTTGTTCAAGCCTATTTGGATGTCCGTGCCAAAGACAAGTTTAAAGTCATGTCTAAAAAATTTAAACAATACCATTTAATTAATGTCTAAGAATTACATATAACGGGTAGCAGCTATTTACATTTCCAAGTCTTCAACTCCCTGTTTATTGGCTAAACGTTTAACAACTTCACAGCCAAACCAAACTGGTTCACCACCTTTAATACTATCAGCAGCGACCTTCATCAATAATTCCACAGGTTGATTGTTATAAACACATGGCCGACCCCCAACTACATTTCCGAGTAGATCTACTGTATATGAATTTCCATATTTATTACTTTCTCGTGGATCTGTCACAAGACAAACCTGAAACCAAAATTTAAATGAATTTTAGGTCATTTTAAAGGAATTGCGAATCAGTTCAAGACAAATTGAGGATTATTTTCAAGCCCACTTATGAACCGATTCAGGATTTTTTCTGCGAACTTATAAATATCTTTACATAAGACTCTTAAGTGTCCCTTTATTTAATTTTTTTCCAGGAAAAGTTTCTAATAAAAGTTGTAGCTTTGAAGAGTCTAATAATTAAAGCAAGTATAAAGAAAATCGTTAAAGCGATTTTCGAAAAAAAAAATGAAAAAACCCAAATCCGATACAATAAAGTGGTACAATAAAATGAAATACGAAAGCAAAGTGCCAAGTTTGGCGAATTTCGAAAAAATTCGAATTTTTGATACGATATTCCTGTCACGTACAGACCAATTCCTAAAAACCACTTTTTCGAACTCAGGAGACCTCAAAACGTGTAGTTCAGTTGAAAAATTGAAAATTCCAACCGATACAATACTTCCTTCACGATATAGTAGTAAAAGTAAGTATTAAAGTTAATGGCAGAAGTAGACTTAACCACGATCTATCAAACTGTGAATGACTAAGATAATCGAATTTTTCGTTCTACCAAAAATTTGAGGGTCGCTAGAACTAATTCTGAATTGATAACGAACGAATTGGATTACAATAAAAAGTAACAAGATGCTATGATCCCCTCTTCTGCAATTTGTTATGTTATTTGAGCCGCTCAGTGCACACATCGATTAACTCCACTTTTTCAACTTTTCATATCAAAACACATGGTTGACTCCTAACCAGCCTCTTACAACTCCATGTTACAAAAAAAACGAGTTGAACGAAGACCACAAAGACTGACGAAGACCGAAGACTTTTATGGAGATCGGGTTTAGAAATAATTTTTTTTAAATAAACGTTAGGCAAATTATTTTATTATTGTTATTATATGAGAATAATTATAAGTATTTTTATATAATAAGTATAATAACTCTGATAAGTTTAAGTGACACGGGGGTTGTTTGAGACGTATGACTCGTATTACAACACAAATAGTTAACACCTGTTTTTCAACTAGATACCAGCGCCACCCAAAGGTACTAAGATTTGCGTAAAAATCGGTCACGTTTTTTAGCCTTTCTCGTATTTAAGTGACAGGGAGTTGCTCCTAACTTTATATATCCGAATTTTTTTTTAATAATAAGTAATAACAGCTCTAAATGACAATTAGCCTGTTTCCTCGGAAGATTTAAAAAAGATCCGCTAGGGGCAGCACCGGTGGTGCGGTACATATATTTTGAATTCTCTATTGACAATTTCGTCAAACGTATAGAATTTTAATGGAATTAACGGAAAACAATGTACCTGGAGCAAAATTGAAATTCGCAAAAGTGCAAGAACATCTTGTCCGGGATTTAAAACGACGACTTGCATGTCGTAGCTTAACCGTGTCAGGTAATAAAAATGTCCTAGTTGAAAGGTTAGTTGGTTCATAAATTTTCTCGTATATGTCATTGTGTTGTTGAAAATTTAATTATTTTAAATAAACTTAATTGTTTTTTTTTTTTGAGAATTGAAGAATGCATTGCAAACGGTAATGGTAAAAAATTTTTCGTTGAAATTGATTGTGGTAAATGTCGAGCGGATAAACAGCAACTCATGAAATTACTCAACCCAACTACCCAGTTTTCCTACTACAAACTGGGCAAATTTTCCATCCCAAGCTATTTCTCGTTCTTTTTGCTATACTATAATGTATAATTATATTACTATCGGTCCTATTGATACTTTAGATTTGAATGCTACTTTATCTGACGATGACGAACAGTTTCAATATTGTGGTAACTCGAAAGCACTTCAAAGGGGAAGACAATATTGTTTGAGTGACTTTGTGTTAAATATGAAGATAATAATAATAAAATAATTTTTTTCGTCAACTTGTGGTTTTATAAAAGGTGAAAATTTGACACCATCCTGCTTGTATCGACTATCAGACGTACAATAAGCAAATGCACAATGTTTTGTAGGCAAGACAATTTTTAAAAAATTTTTTTGATCACAATATTTATTTATTCTAATAATAAACAGCCGTACGTTTGACGTTATTGTCAATAGAGAATTTAAAATATATGTACCGCCCCACCGGTGCTGCCCCTAGCGGATCTTTTTTAAATCTTCCGAGGAAAAAGGCTAATTTGCTTTTTACCTTTTCCATAAGAGACAATTTATTTCAGAAGTCTATTTTATCAACTTTTTGCATTACGGAGTTAATCGATGTGTGCACTGAACGGTTCATTTATTAATGTACATAGAGTACAATTATAAACTGTATGCCTTAAATATACACAGGTCATACTAATATCGTACAATATAGTTTTATTTTCACCGGGAACAAACGTATTACGATTTATTATCAATAATATTGATTTGTTAAAATAGGTGCCTACCTTATCATCAACATTGAACAAAGGTTTTACGTGAGTTTTGTAAAAATTCAACGGAGTGATTGGTCCAATAGAGTTATACGCTTTATTTTTATCATAATATTCCCAAGTGAACGTTTCGCTTGGTATCCCCAAACAAATTCCAATTACTCGATATATAACATTCATCTGTTCCTCGATTTTTGATTGAATCTGCGAATCAGTTGCATCTTTGGATATTTCTTCTCGAAGTTCCTTAGCATATTCTCGTAACTAAAAAAAAAGGTTATAAACAATTTTTTTTTCTTGTTAAAATAGATTTCTGATACTCACTTTACTTTTGAGGATTGCATTTAAACGTAAACTAGATTCACAACTGTACGTTTCAGGATAACATTTCTTCGGCATCAAGCCGTACTTGTTTATTAAATTAACCATCATGTCCCATTGTCCACCATCGGAAATTGGATCCTTCAAGATAAGTTTAATTGTTTAATACAAATAACAGATATATAGCCTACCAAAGTGTTTCTTCTGTAAACGTACGTTTAAAAGAAAGGCAACTAATCTTCCATCGACGGGTTCTCCTCTTCGCGCTGTTTCAACAATATTATTAAGGAAGAAGTTACAACGTTCGATTTTGTCCCAGTAGAAGAGATATGCTTGTGAAAACTCGAACTCATCCAAATTGAAATGTTTTATAAATGGCAAACGTATACAGTTTAATGCGGCGAACGACCAGCAGCGGCCTGAATTTTTCTGGTTGGTAACCGGCTTGCCTTCGTTGTCTATCTATTCAAATAAGAAAAGAAAATTAAGTAAAAATAAAATGGTTATTAATATATTCAAAAACTAGTCTGAATAACGAGCAAGTGACTAAGTAAATTTAAAAGAAAACGATGGTTGTAATTAAAAAAGACGAAGGGTTTCTCGATTTTGATGGCAACATGTAGTGATTAAAAAGTTGATTCGAATCACTTAAATCACTTTTAAAACAAAACTTCAACGGACCATTAGAAAGAATAGGTGCAAAGAAAAAGGAAAGAAACATTTCATGCGAAGAAAATGTAAGAAAAATCCATTGAATTCCACTTGATTTTAACCTAAACAAACCTCCTTTGCTTAGCTGTCTATTAAACATAGACATAGATAGATTTTTTAGAGATGCAATGAATAGTGATTTAGCCGAATTCCGAATATTCGGCCGTTTCATTTACGGATAACGTAACAGGAGACGCATTATTTTTCATCAAAGCAGTTTCCTACTCTAGTAAACTTTACTCTAATTTATTTATTGTTTCCTGGCAGTAGCGTGTATACTGAGAGGTTTTCAGAAGCCGGTATAATATACGAGGAAAAACGTAATTGTTTGCTACACAAATGCAGAAATAATATTTTTGATTCATCATAATTTATTCCCCTAATAGATTTTTAATTTTAATTGGTAATTTAAAATTTTTTTTTTATGATTTAGTATAAGAAGTTTCAATCTTACTTCTTACTTATATTATAAACGTGAAAGTTTGTAAGAATGGATGTTTGTTGCTCTTTCACTTAAAAAGTACTGAATGGATTTGGATAAAATTTGGCATAGATATAGATTATAATCCGGTTTAACATATAGTATACTTTATATCCGGAAAAAATGTACGGTTCCCGTGGGATAGATATTTTTTTGTTTTTTACGGAGCAAAAGATTAACTTCCTTTTTTGTAATGTGGTAGTTTAGGGGCCAGAAAATGATATAGAATACTTCTCATACCGGAATAATAAACGGTTCCCATGGGATAGCAAAACAAGTATGTATTCTATAAGAGCCGTGTATTTAAAAGCAGTTTCATTAAAATCCACGAAATAGAGTCTTAACTCATTTTCCTTAAAAAGATTTGATCTACTTTTTACTCAGGAGAGATGTATTATTCCCGTGGGATAGATATGTTTTTTTTTTGTTTATCACAGAGTTAAAGATTGATATAATTTTTGGAATATGGTAGTTTGGGGGAGAATAATATAGCTTACTTTTAAGGCTAGAATATTGTATGGTTCCCATTGGATAGCAAAACAATTACATCCTACAGGAACCGTACATTAAAAATGTTTCGGTAAAGTTCGTGAAATAAAATATTCACGCATTTTTAAGAAATCTCTACAAAATTGGAATTAAAAAATTGACAATTTTTACTGGAAAATAAATATGAATTTTAATTTAACACCCGATGAAATTAATAATAAAATTTTTTTAAATATTTGAATTTTTTCATTGTTCATTGTCGAAGATATTAATTAGAAATATACGTATTAAAATAATAAACTAAAAGTTTTCAAAATTTAACAATTACTTAACGGAACGAATTTTAATGAAGTTTTGCTAAAGATCCTGTACGATAGCTACTAATCTATTCTTTTAAGGGAACATCCATTAATTACGTGAGGCGTTCAGGGGCCGATGAGGTCGAGCCGAATCTCATCTAATCTTACTGAAAGAGAAGGTCTCGGAAATATCACGCATTTTTTTTTAAAGAAAACACACGTTTTGAAAAATATCACATTAGATTGCGAGTTGGGGGAAGATATATGCCAAATCTCATGACATCTTACCAAAAGGGAGGGGATGGGATTTCAAAAAATGCAAAGACGCCTCGCGTAATTTATGGATGCCCCCTAAAATAGCTGTACGGTTTTAAATGACATTTGGTATGAAAGATTTTCAAGTCCTAAAGGAAGGAATACAGTTACTTTTTTACTAAAAATCGTATAGAAGCTGACGTGGGACAGCTAACATCTCTTTCTTGAAAAGTAGTTTTACGAATTTTGATAAACTTTCTTTGGGTCTAAAGTCTGAAAGTATTTATCATTTTTTTTCTGTCAAAATAGATTAATTTTTATATTTCGCTATGAACGTAGGGAATCTTTTAATCAATCAGTTAAATTTAGGTACACTCAGCAAAGCGAGCGGGTATCAGCTAGTATAGTATATATTGAAAAATGCAGCCGCCGAATAGGCCGAATACCGAGTAGTAGCCGAATATTCGTTGCATCTCTAATTTTTTTCCTTCCCGGGAATTCATTGAAAAATTTTGTTAAACTTTTACCCCGAACCCTTCGGAATATGAATCCTATGTATAAAACTTTGTAGGTAACATTCAAATAAGTCGTACAATAACGCTTTCTATGTTAAAATTAAGCTTAAATAGAGTTTTCAATGTCAAAATAAGCGATTCAGGAATTGCTTCATGATTAGTGTACTATGACATTGAGGTGCCATAAGGGCTGGAGGGGGGCTGGAGCCGGCTCAGACCGACTCATGCAAACCGGTTGTTAAAATTTTTGAAACTCGGCGGGCCGTTTATTAAATTACCCTAAAACCAAAAAATAAGCTATCTTAATAGTAAGTTTCTACAAAATATGCACATCGGGCTGATGTACCATACACTTGCAAACATATCATGTGCGCAACACACTACACACAGCATGAGGACAATGTACTCATTTACCGTTATTTTTTTCCAAAAATTAGCGAGCCTGTTGTTAAAAATTTGGCAGCTCACCCCTGCATAAGGGGGTTTAAATGGCAAGAATGTAGCTTTGAAAAAGTTTTATGAGCAAGAGTAAAAAACTATCTGAACCCATTTATCATTGATTAAGTACCTTTATATTAAAAATGGTTTCAGTTAATGTCATGAGAAGCTTATTTGATGTTACAATATTAAATGCATTAATACTATAAACCATTTTTAATTAAAAAAGTTCATAAGTAATTCAAAAACTTATTTAGCCCCAAAACTTAAAATTTATTTGATTTAAGATTAAATTAACAAAAAATGCAATATAGTTGTGTCATACAGTGTATGAACTATCCTTAAAATGAACTGAAACCACTTAAGATTTAATCGCTTTGTACACATATTCGATTTTCATAATCTTTTTTATTTTTTATATATTCAGGTAGCCTTTACTCAAGTTTTGTAACAATTCATTTACCGACTTTAACATAAAAAGCAGAATACCTAGTACGATTTACGTGACTACCAAAGCATTAAAATATTTTTTTTAAAAATTCATTTTCTTGTTTCAAAATCTTGAATAGTTGTATTGCGAAAATTCGAAAAAACCATTTTAATTAGATTTTACTTCAGTAAAATAAATCTTTTCGCAACGATTTCTCACCTCATCGACCCGGAAAATGTTAGTAAAATTAAACATTTGCAATGAATTACCAAAATAAAACTGGAATATACATAAAAATGAATAAGTAAATAATAAAAGCAACGGTTAAGCAAAATTTAGATTTAATGAGATTTTTTTAGTTTGAAAGGTTGAAAAATTGGAAGAAAAAGTAATACGAGTTATAGACGTACCTTGGATTGAAAAACGTGAACGGTCTGTTCAAGTTTTTTCCGGGATAAACAGACGTCGAAGGGGTCCATTCGGGAGCACACATTTTGGGCTAGAACGTTTTTATCGTCGGCGTAAAAAGCATTCCGAAATTTGGTAAGTAATTCGCTCTTAAGGGGAGCTGTAACAGTAGACGATGCTTTACTCATATTTTTTTTCTTGATTTTTAACGGTACTGATTATATAAACGAATAAATTTAGTTCATATTTTTTTTTTAGATTAATGAGGATGAAGAAAATTTTGATGTTAAAAAAATGATTATGCAAGGTAAAATTTGACAAATTGTAATGAAAATATGGCGTCTTGATCTAATTGAGCAAGAGCTCATAAATGCGAGGCCTACGTGACTTACGTCATAGTATAAAAGTTAAAAGGTTCTATGCATAATGCCCCCTAACAATGATTTGCTATTATGTAGTTTCGATCTTTAGAAAATTTCTAGGCTTATTTTAGAAGATTTGGTTGAAAATGATGAAGTTGATTTAATAAATAATGAACGTATAGAGATAACTCCCTTTTTAGATTGTTAGTCAAAAATTTTTAAATACCATAAATCACAGCGCTAGTATAAATGTTGAAAGTTTCTCTATGCTATATTTCTGACAGAGTGAGAAATTTTTGGGTACTATAAAGCTTAAGTTATCATGAATTAGGAGAGTGCTTTTTAAGGTGGTGGGCCGCGGCCCTCTGGGAGGCCGTGGACTACCTACAGGGAAACCGCGAAGAGTCGCAAACTTAACATATAAATAGCAAATGGACGCAATTAACTAGTAAGTATATGCATATAAAAAATTATTTTAAAAAAAGTAAGGGTGAGGGGGTGAGATACTGACTTAGATTCCAAGGGGGGCCGTGACTTCAAAAAGTTTAAGAAGCACTGGGTTAGGAAACTATAACATTATTCTTAAGCCTTTTCTACACTTACTGATCGCTATGTGTAATGTGCAATGTATGTATGTCGTCGCTACGAATTTCATAGACTTCAACAGATTCAATAGATTTCAATAGATCTAATAAAATTAATAATAAAAAAAGTAAAAAAAATTATTGATGACGCACAGATGTGAAGCTTAAACGGCTTAAGATGCTGTAAAAAGTATTTTTTACGATTGACTTGTTTTCATTATTAGATACTTAGGCGTCGTTTACATTGAGGCAATCTGTCGCAAATAATATATCGCAAGCAGAGAGAAGACTGAGAGAGCCAGATCGCATGAATACACGTGCTGCCATCTACTCCGAGTAGAGGTTGTTTGGAACTATTCCTTAGTCAGTTTGTGTTCTTTTCTCCACCGGTTTACACTCGGAACGTCTGCCATAGAGAAGGTTCTCTCTGTCAAAACATACTCGGAACGCTTTTTTTTCTCTCTCATGAGCATAGATAAGTCGTAAGCTATCGCAAAATAAGTAGAGCCATAATTCTCAACTGAAATAGCGATAGCTTACGACTTATCTATGCTCATGAGAGAGAAAAAAAAAGCGTTCCGAATATGTTTTGACAGAGAGAACCTTCTCTATGGCAGACGTTCCGAGTGTAAAACGGTGGAGAAAGGAACACAAACTGACTAAGGAATAGTTCCAAACAACCTCTACTCGGAGTAGATGGCAGCACGTGTATTCATGCGATTTGGCTCTCTCAGTCTTCTCTCTGTCGCAAGCGATATACGATACGCGACACGCATAGACAAATACTTGAAATCTATATGGAGGCGATAAAAAGGTTCACAAACGCACAGTGTACCGCTCGAAAAGCCACTTGTTGGTCACTGGTTAGTGTTTCCCAAACTTTTGATATAATATGTGTATCTCTTCTAAAATTTTGGTTAACAATGAGTACCCCCTCCCAAAATGGGTATACTTTAATGACAATTGTTTTCATCACAAGCACTGTGCAACAAGTATCCTAACAATCCTGATTAAACTTCGGCGTAATACGTACCCCTACCCAACTCTTCCCGTACCCTGAGGGTACGAGTACCCCACTTTGGGAAACACTGCCTTTGAAAGTTGATTTTTTTTTTGAAAATGTGAATTGTGCTTGACATTTTGACATATAAGTAAAATAACTAACAAAATCAAAAATACTTGACTTGATATAACTAGATTTCAAGTCAATTTAAGTCAAGTAGCTTAAATATCAAGTCACGTAATAATTTTGTTAGTTATTTCATTTACAAATTGGAGGGTTACCAACACCCTTAGCATCTTGTTATAGACGAAAAAATTTCTGGTATTAAAGTAAATATTTTTTTTAAATAGTCCTTTTCATTTTTTGATCAGAATTCATACTTAACGAGATACAGATGATGAAAATCTCGACAAGATACAATTCCAATATATAATACTCATTTTCAGGTCTTAATAGTTTAATATTTTAAGCAATTATCAGGTGAAAAGACCAGTTTTTTATTTTGACAATTTATTTTCTTTTTACACTACGTTTCGTCGGTGTTATTCCGACTTCATCAGGTATCTTACAAAACAGCCAATTTATAAAAATTAAATTAAAAAGTTTTCCAATAATAATACATAAACACTATAAAAAATTGAATACCTTGAAAATTGTTATACCAAATATAATAAAAATATAATTTGAATATAAATTTACCAATGCAAAAATTTAAATTGATGAAGTCGGAATAACACCGACGAAACGTAGTGTAAAAAGAAAATAAATTGTCAAAATAAAAAACTGGTCTTTTCACCTGTTAATTGCTTAAAATATTGCAACATACATATTCAACAGTTATAATTCAAACCACATAGTAGACGATTGCTATTCTTTTGCATAAAGGAGTGTTTCCCAAAGTGTGGTACGCATATCCCCAGGGGTACCAGGAAAAGTTTTATGGGGGTATGCTTTGCACAAGAATTTGATGAGGATATTTGTTGCACTACGCTTGTTGATGAGAGTGATGGGCGTAATGAGATATTCATTTTTCGACAAAGGGTAGTCAGCGCTTACAAAAATCAAAGAAGGGGTACACATATGTCCAAAGTTTAGGAAACACTGGCATAGAGTATTGTTTTACAACATGTGGATCTCAACACTAAGAGGCTATGAAATCTCTATAAAGGAGCCGCTATTTAGCTGATGCCTAAGTATGAAACTTAGTTAAGATGTACGGATTTGATATACATTATAAACTACAAGTTAGAAACAGCAGAGGGTAGAGGTTCCAAACAATGTTTACATAATAAGGGGTCGCCATGAAACAGGTTGAAAACCATTAACGTAAAGAAACTTTTAGCTCTTATGCTAGGTCGAGCATTCACGGGATCTTTACCTACAAGAAAATGTTGATATATATGATATGGGAGTTATCTCTAATTCATTCGTTATTAAATCTGAGCATCAAATTTTCTCAAGAAAAAATGCAAACATATTTGCAAAAATATCAACAAAACTTGGTACAATAGTTGATAACTATAAATTTATCTGTTCGAACTTACTGATTATAAGTTGTACAATATGTAAGGATATTTAAAACTAGAACTAAAATAAATTGCATAGGGCTTTTGCTTGGCTAAATAACACAAGAGAAAAAAAAAGTTATTTTAAATCTAACACACTTTCATATTTTTTCAAGGTTATTAAATACTTGATAAATTTATTTTTTGTCTGGATTATGAAAATTGAAATCAAAAAGATGTAAAAACATTTTTTCCGGCGTTTTTTGAAGAAAATTAAAGTTTCTTTGACAAGTCTATAAGAATTGGCCATAAGATGGCATATTCCAGACAATAGGGTGTATATAAATAGCGAGAATATAAACAAAAAAATGCATACTTCAAATGATTCGAGTATATTATCTCGAAAATAAGACTTAAATTATAGCTATTAAAATGTTTAATGGTATTAAAATAAAAAATATAATAGTTATTTAGCTGGACACTTACTCGGCTCCATTTTACTCGGTTCAGGTGTTTTCACAGCCCATTAACAGTCTTTCGATCCAAGCAACGACATACGTTCCACTTGCGTTTAATCTGCAAATGATAAAAGCCAATAAAAGCAGATAAAAATTTCTGCAATAATTGCATTAATTCTTTTTATTTACTTAATTTATGTATACAAGATTTATTTGTATTTCTATTATTAAAATACAATGAAAGCAAATATTAAAATATGCTCAACATACTTTTAAAGCGTGCCTTATTTTTCCTTGAAAACTTATTTTCACTACTGTTCAACTAAAAGTTGGAAAGAAATATGAGAAAGATAATATTAGATAATATTTTCATTGGAAACAATTATAGTTATTGACGATTTAAATGCTTAAGTGTACTTAGGGTACTTAGATAAGAAAATATTAAATATTTCTTTATATTTTTATATGAGGCCACGAAAGCTTATCATTAAGATAATTTTTATTATTTATTCAATATATTTAAAGAAATATTATTGATACGTATTGAAAACCATTAGATTTTTAATGCTTTCTTTACCACTTTTTTTTTACAATTTTTATTGGAAAACTTTACCAAAAGTAACATCGTTTATATGTATAGGCAATAGGTGGCGTTATTGTCATCATTAACAAATTCAAAATATGTGCATTTTCCAGGATTAGTGTTAAAATTGGAGGAACAATGAAAAATTTATCAAAAATATAATTGAATTATAATTTTACCACGTCGACGACAACAATTGCGTGCATTAAACGTGCCAATAGAATTCGTTCTGGATAAGGAATGAACTTCCGGCACGTTTAGGAACTCAAACGACTGAGTTTCCAAATCAGGCTTCCCCAAGGCTCAACGAGTTAAATTATCACTGCCGACACATTTGCTCACGTTTGATTATTTTAATCAATCCGTGTCGAGGGGGATGCGATTTTTTGTTCAAGTCACACGCCATCAGTGGCGTAGCATAGATTTATGTGATCTAGTGCAAACCACGTTTTTGCCGTCCCCTATTTTTAGAATAAAAAAAAAAAACGCTGATTAGTCTATTTGGCCCATTTGGTAACATTTACGAAACTGGAACAATTTGATGATTCGGTAATGAGAGATTCGGTTATGAGATATAAAGAACGAAACAGGATATAGTCAGTGGCATAGTGAAGGGGGTACAAAGGAAGATTTAAGTCCTCGACACCACCATTTTAAAAATATTTAAGGAATAGCAAAAGTGGGTACCATTCAACTCTTCCCCACCCAACACTTGCACCCGACGACTTTTATTATTTTAGGGACCATCCATAAACCACGTAACGCGTTTTCTGTATTTTTCGAACCCCTCCCCCTTTCTATGTAATGCGATGTATATTGCTTAAAATTATATCCTTTAACCGTACATAATATAAGAGCATACCTCTATCCCCTGGTAAAATGTGTTACGTGGTTCAAAGATGGTCCGTAACTCTTTACCATTTTTCGAAAAATCTTACTACACCATTTTCTTTGCTCATCTTTACCTATTCCTTAAATAACATGAAAATTTTGTTTTTTAGTGAAAAATACTTGCATACTCAATATCATTGAAATCCCTTTAGGCTTTTGAAAAAGGACATATTTATCCTCCAGAAAAATAAGTTTCCCAGGATTAAATATAGCCTTTGTGATATTGCGGTCAATAAACTATCTCTATGCCAAATTTTATCAAGATCCTTTGAACCATTCTGGCGTGATTGAATAACAAACATCCGTTCAAATATTTGCATATATTATAATAGTAGTAAGACAGTTTTTTTTAAATTTAATATACTTACTGGTGGGGGGAGGCGTTATAAGATTATGTGTCCCGAATGCCAGTTATGCTCCCTACTCCACTGGAAATAATCCCGGAAAACAGGGACGTATGGCTACCCCAACTAGAATTCTCTTATTGTTTCCAACAGAAACCCATAATAAAAAAAATATCTGAAACCAATATTTTTTTGTTTGGTTTTTTTAAAACAATATACAGAGTTGACCAGTTCAACACCGCCCTCACCCTCAACCTCTTAAACTTATGCCACCCATGGATACCTTCTTTGTCCCCTATACACTACGCCACTGCACGCCATACATACATAAATCATAAAGAACAAATATTTATTGATCACTTTTTGTTCGTTAATGATTTCTTGGATGAAATAATCGTTTGATTTACAGAGGAAGACATGAAATAAAAACGATTAGGATAATATTTATGACCATTGTCCAGTCCCGTTGAATTCCTAATATCCTTAAATTAAATTCATGCAAGCATCGGCTGTTTAAAAAAATTAAAGGGTATATTGAATATTTAGTAACTAATTAAAAATATAAATTAAAAATTAGAGGATAATGGAACAATAATTAAATCTTTTGACAATATCAAATCGCAACGTTTCGTTTTTATTTTAAAAGCTTCTTTAGGCACTTTGATGAATAGCTAACATTTATTATTAATAGTGGCACATAATTAAAGCACATACATTCTAAAAATTATTTTAGAGAAACTTTTTGTTAAATACTGATTCTGTACATAGAGTTGACCAGATAAATTTTTTAAAATAATTTTTAGACTCTATATACTTTAATTATATGCCACTATTGATAAAAAATGTTAGCTATTCATCAAAAGCCTAAAAAAGCACTTAGAATAAAAGCCAAAATTTGCAATTTGATATTGTCAGAAGATTTAATTATTGATCCATTATCCTCTAATTTTTAATTTATGTTAATAAAAAGGATCCGATAACAATTAATACTAATTAAAATTATTAATCTATAAGCTAAATAAAAGAAAGGACCATTGAAAAAAAATGCTGAGTTATATTTTACAAATATGAATATACAGAATATTATTACAATATTTTAAGTACGAAAATTACAAACTATTAAGGTTTATAGAGGTAATATAAACGTGAATAAAATAGCTTAGGTTATTTGTTGATACGGTAATTATGATGCAATCGCAAAAATATAATTTTTTAAAAATATTTTAAATACATTTTCATAAAGCCTTTTGTAAAGACACAATTACCTTATCGCTAGATATACGAGTAACGTAACAATTTTTAAGGCACTATTAAAGTAATCGATATAATTGATTTTTAAAAAAATGGAAACAAATGTTGATAATTACATTAAGATAAATTCATTATATATATTGCTTTTGTAAATTATTTGGCTTCAAATCGCGGTTCTATTTTAGCACATTTTATTTGTAAAATAAATATGTTCATATACTAAGCAAGCTTGCTTCAATTTGTATGAAATAAATTTTAACTGCTTTATTCGAGTACGTACTAAAATTTCAATTATGTGTGCTAAAATTAGACGCATTTTTGAATGAAAAATAATTGGTGGACTTTGAAGAATATCTAAATTAAGAATATAAAATTATATCATAGAATATAGAAAAAGGCAGAAGTTTCACTCAGTGTTGGCACTTGTAAACTCTAACGGTCTTTTGCCGCAATTGCGGCGCGGCGCAAAACTATTCAATCAACTACTTGCCAAATAAATTTTGTCTATTATCCGATTAAGTAGAAAACATTTCCGCTAATATACTGCAATGAGCTGAAATGTATTACTTCTACAATCACAACTTTTTTTTTTAAAATGACCACTAAAAGCCTGAGGTTTCTAAGTTCTGTCTTCTATCTATATTCTATGATATAATATTCAATGTTTTTTTAATGATATTGCATCGAGTTTAATTAAATGTAAGATTAAGAAAATTGTGAAATCGAATCTTTGAAAATAATGAGGTGACTAGAAATAAATACGAGTAACGGCAAACATTTTCATATTTTAATGAAAATATGGCTCTGATGTGATGTTTTGTTTTTCATTCTAACCATTTTTTTCTTACAAATAAAATCGTAAGCTCTATTTCATAAGCTTTATTTCTTCGGACTTTAGCACCATCTACGGATAGCCAAATAATTTTGCGTTTTCAATGAAACACCTAACTTGAAGGTCCTTATACTTTGAATCAGCGTTGAAAAGTACAAACGCCTTCATATGTTATCATCTTGTTTCCTGATTTTCCCAGCCTCTTAAGTCCACGACCCTCTTAATTTCACATACTTTTTCTAACTACCATATGCTTTATCCGAAATAACCAAGTGAAACTGGATTTTGAATTGGACACAATTTATAAAACTGCTACAACAAATCCGAGAATCGCTAGAATCAATTCTGAACCACGAACATTGGGCTGTTACTAAAATTCAGGATTCACTAACCCGCGAACGCTGTTTTTTAAAAACGCGCATGCGAATATTCCTGAATTGGTTCAGAATCGCACCCGCGAACGAAGCTAATAAAATTTTCTTAAGAAATTTCTTTAAAAAGTCTTAATAAAAATTTCATAATTTGCAGTCTCAAAACAGGAAAAGTAATGAGCTTGAAGAAATTAATTTTTTATCTATCAAACAAAAACTAAAAAAAAAACTCAAATTTAAACAAATTTTTGACGTTATTGCATTCTACTCTATAAAAAAAATAAAATAAAAATAACTCACTAATAAAAAATACAAAAAACGACATAGATAAAATAAGCGTCATTCTTAAAAAGGAAAGCCAATTCCAACAAAACGCGACCATAATTATATTTTAAAAAATGAAAGCTTCTTTGTATTCGTCATACAACAAGTAAAATATGCTTAGGTATATTAACTTCCAGGACTTTTTTTCCTTGTCTCATAGAAAACGTTGAGAAGTCAAACCTCGATAAAGTAAATTTCAGTGAAGATGAAAACATGGTTTCTTTCTTACTCCGGGGCCGAGATAAGCTAAGAAATTCATATAGTAGGTACTTCAAAAAGAGAACTAATGACATATTGTCACTCGGCTAGAGGGACGTGAGGCTCCTAACAAGCCTCTATACGGGCCAGTGTACCCTAAATTACCATTTTCACAAGATTGGTAAGGCCAAAACCAACATATGTCGTCTCTGCTGGAAAGTGGCAGAAACGGCGGAGCATATATTGTGCTCATGTGCAGTGAAGTCAGATCGTGGGATTTCTTTAGCCCTACTTAGCAGCACAAACGCCGTAAATTGAGGAGGATAATGTCCCTTCCATATGACACGGATAAGTAAAACTACACCCATACAACGCTTTGTAAGTGTGTGTTATCTATCCGTGCATATCCGTGTAAAATGGAAGGGGCATTAATCTCCTCAATTTGTCGGCGTTTGTGCTGCTAAGTAGGGGTTAAGAAATCCCACGATCTGGCTTCACTGCTCATGTGAGGCAGCTTTCAAACGACGACTGCAGCATCTCGGAAAGAAGGACATGACGTCTGGCGTTATAGCAATGACAGCCCTAGACAGGTGCTGGCTTTCTTTAAAAGCCTGATGCTCCCCTAGTTATTACAGAGAGTCACATCACAGTAGAGTATAGATCCATTGGTCGCGGTGATAAAGGGAAGGAAAATCCTAAGACCCGTACAAAAAAAAATGGGTTCATTCTACGAAATCCATGGTAAAGCTACATTTTCATTAAATGTTTTCTTTTAATTTCAGTGTTTTGTCTTCTTAAGAAATTGAAAAATCGCTCGAAATAACTTTATATTATCCAATCGTCTCATTTACAGAATTATTTCGATCACCGCTGATTTTTGTGATAGTATTAAAAATCTTATGATTATGAACTGTAGCTTAAAGTACAAACTGAAGAGCAACTTTGCGATCTTTGCATAAAAATGGCTAATTTCAAGGAAATTAATACAATTAATGTCTCTAATTGTAAGAGAAAAATGAAGCATAGCTAGGAAAAACGAGAATTATTTTTACAAGAAACTTATTTACAGATTACACCGAAATAATAAAACAAAAAAAAAGTATACTGTTTAGTATTCAATTTTAAGAGCATTCGTTTGGGCTTAACTTCTCATTGCTGATACTACTATAGTACCATAACAATTAACCAGGGGTATAGTTACCGTTAAATCAACCATAGCAATGATATGGGGCCCTTAAACTAAAGGAACCCCAACATGTGTAAGCAAAAATTTTAAACTAAAGGAACCCCAACGTGTGTAAGCAAAAATTTGAAAAAATTTAATAATTTTACGCAAACTGCGTAAATAAATGATAGATGGTATCGACACAATAAATCAATTCCAAACTCTTTACTTTATCGAGGTTTCACTGCAATATATTACACGTTTTTAACTTCAATCAAAAGCTAAAATTTGGCAAGTTTTTCAATTAATTTACTTTATTTCTATAATAATGATAACACTTGATATATCAATGCCTGTTTATTATTTGTAAATGATATTTCTTGTAGCGACTAAGTCATATAAAAATATTCTTTAAGTTATATATTGTTTTAGAAAAAAATCAATATAGACTAGATTTAAAGAGAGAATCTATATATAAAATAATAATATATTATATATGATTTACCACTTATATTTCTTATTGCTTTTAAAAAAGGAATTTTTAATAAATGTTGGTATAATGCAATGTTGAATAATGTATGTATGTGTGAAGTTTTACGATTTTAATCGCCGTGATATGAAGGTATATATATATAAATGGTTTCTCTTAACATCTATTAGAGTATCGTAAATAAAAAAAGCGTTTGAATAAAAATTTTCATAGACGAATCAGCCCAAATATCAAAAAGTAAACATCCCTTTTCTAGTTAATGAAAAAAATAAATATCGATTAGATATTATATAAAATTGTCCGAGTACAACTTCTAGTTCTTTTCATTTTTAATACTGAGATCAAGTTGTTCATTTCTCGATGAGTTGGAAGTGGAAGCATTGGTGTTAGTGGATGAGGTAGTTGATTTAGGAATTAATGAAGGAGGACCTAACAAAGGGATGGTGATTAATTGAGGTGGCGCTCCCGGCGTGCTACTTTGTAGACTGAGGATGAAGCCAGCTCCTGTGGGAACTCCGCCAGCACCGGCTGTGCTTGATGGAGCTGCATACATTGTTCCCTCGGCCGTCTGATAGACAGCCAATCCTGGAGGAAATGCTCCTGTAATAGACTCATCTCCCACCGTAGTTATTGTCTTGTTGCCACTGTTATGATTTTGTGAGTTTGAGGTCGTACCATTTGTTTTAATTCCATCTGCGAAAAAACAAAGGAAAAAATTAAATTTCTCCAGAAGTGTGTTAAACAACACAAGTATAGAAAGACGAGAGCTGAAAATAGAGTATGTTATCTTTTATTTGTTGTATATAATAGTGCTCCCCAACCCTCAGGTCACAGATCGACCGGTAACGAACCACCCAAGGAAAAAAAATTTACTTCTACTTTATTTAATATGAGTTTAAAACTCATCATCGATGCCCCGATAAGATATCACGAATTTTGCCAGCCACAATAAATTTTTCTGGGTTTTATCCACGTTGAATCCTAGACTTAAGATCATAGTGTTTAGACAGTCGTGATATGACCTTAGATGTTAAAGTAATTTAAAACACCCAAAAAAATAAAAAAGAATAAAAAAAAAATTTTAAAAAACTTTAGAGATAACGACCGTTAGGTTAGAGGCAACCAAATTCAGTGCTGAATATTTTGGGAGATAAAATGCCCACTCCGGCCTCCGGTCTGTTAATATTCTGAACAACAGCAGGGAAAATGATAGACCGAAGTGTCTGCCAATTTTGGAGCTGCCCTACAAACAGCCATGTAGCGATCACCCCAACAGGGGTCCAGGGTGTCCTGCTCCGTCCATACGTTCCACAGATTCGCATATAATCTTAGGACAGATTGAGGCTTAGGGCAGTAAGAGTAACCAAAACAAAATATTGATATAACCGCAATATTTTGCTTGTTCCCATTTAGGGATGCAAACGATATAATATCGATATCTACTTCCACAATATGGATTTGTTTATTTCATGTCATAGCAAAAAATCAATCAATATTTTTTCTTAAAATATCGATGTTTAACGTCGATTTTCTTAACATTGACATTTGAGTTTTGAAAAATATCGATATAACAATAACAACAACGATATTAATTATCCCTACTTCTATTACTTCTGGGAGTCTCATACTCTGGACTTCCACCATAGGCTTAATTAACATAAGGAGCTTTAAGAGCTGTCAACAAAAAAAAAAAAAAAAAAAAACTAGACAAAATTTTATTTTTTTCAACATTTTCATACCAATGGTATTTGGAAACATTAACTATCTATGTACTAAATTTAAGACATCCTTACTAATATTATAAAAATTAAAGTGAGTTTGTTGGTCCAGAAACAAAAGTACGGTTTCCGTGAGATAGAAATTTTTTGTTTTTCACAGACAATAGATTTACTTCTTATTTTGCAATGTGGTAGTGTAGGGGTTAGAAAAAATAAATGAAAAAAGAAAAAGAATAAAGGCTACTTCTTATGCCAAAATAATGAACGGTTCCCATGGAATAGCACAATAATGGTATTCTATAGGAACCATGTATTTCAAAGGAGTTTCGTTAAAGTTCACGAAATAGAGTCTTGGCCCATTTTCCTCAAGAAAGCTTGATCTACTTTTTATCCAGAAAAAATGTACTATTCCTGTAGGATAGATATATTTTTGTTTTTCACAGAGCAAAACACTGATACTTATGATTTTGTAATGTGGTAGTTTGTGGGTACGAGAATATAAGTTACTTTTAAGGCTGGAATAACGCACGGTTCCCATGGAATAGCGATTGTATCCTACAGGAACCGTGTATATAAAACAAGTTTCATTAAAGTTTGTGGCAAAGAGTTTAGTGTAATTTCCTCAGGATGGCTTGATCTAATTTTTATTCAGAAAAGATTGATATGATTTTTGCAATGTGGTAGTTTGAGGGTGAGAGAATGGTACAGATTGCTTCTTATGTCGGTATAATCCGCGGTTCCCGTAGGACAGCATTAGAATTGTATCCTACAGGTCATGTACCTACTTAAAAGAAGTTTTGTTAGAGTTCGTGAAATAGCATTTAAACGCATATTCCTCAAAAAGGCCTGGCCAGTTTTCAACAGTAACAAAAGAAACTCTCTACAAAGTTTAAATTAAAAAATTGAGAAATTTTACAGGAAAATGAATATGAAATTAATTTTCATCAAGCGGGTAATAGCTAGTTTATAATAAAAATCAATCAACACTATTTAAATCAGAGGTTGAGTAAACTCTTGCTTATGTTTTGCTAAATTAAAATGTGTTTTTAGTAATTGGTGAACTTGTCGCTAGTTTATAATAATTCTTAAATAGTGTCATATGGTTGCATTTGAAATACTATGGTGAAAAACGATTTTCTCTTATAAAGATTTCTGTTTTTCACGTGTAGATGTTGAAAATAACGGAATGTATCAAATACACTGACTTATAAAGTTTTCTAGCTCACCCAGAGTCCTCACTGACTCCAATTTGGTTGTATATATTTTAAAAGTATTGATAACTAGCAGACTCGGCCTAGTTTTGTTTGGAGCTTACTTAAATGTATCATCAATATTTAAAACGACTATGTATTGCGCACTTTTCGCTCTCTGCCTCAAAAAATAACTCAAAATATCTTAAAAAATAAACATAGGTATAGGGTTTTAATACATTGAAAGTAAGAAAGAGTAAGATACCAAGTAGAAATATATACAGAATATAGATTGAGCTGTATCTGCATTCAAATTTTGGTATTCTAACAATCAAATATCAACGATAAAATATCGTTAATAAAATCAATATTTTTTAAGGTATCAGTATCGATATTTACAATTGATATTTTGGAAATATCGATATATAGTTTGCATCCCTACTTCCAACGCTCACACTCCCAATAGAACTAAAGAAAGACGAGAATTGAAATAGAGTGGTGTTGGTGGTTTGTGTGTTGTATAATTCCAAGTCTATATTTATGTATTATAATTTATGCTCTGATTAAAATCGTCTAGAAAACAATAAAAGAAAATAATGATAAACAATCGTTTGGCTACGTTACCCTGAATGTCGAGGGCTGTTGTTGCGGCCTCGTGCTCGGTATTGGATGCTGGTGGTGGTGGTGCTGAAGGCAGTGGCGGCGACTCGGCCCCGCTGCCACTGTCGCTGGACTCGCCGAAAGGAGACATGTCATCGTCCTGTAACAAACATGTAACCATAATAGGTGACTCACAACGCCAACTCGTACCAGAAAAATATCTCTTCTCCCTTCGCAACAACAATTCGAATTATTATTTTTGTTTTACTTCATCATGTTTAAATCGTTTTTTTTTTATTTTTCATTTCATTACAATACAATACAGGTAAATAATTTAGGGAAAATTTGCAAGTTTAACATGATGAAGTAAGCGCAATTTTAAAACAATAATTCCACTTGGTCAGATGAATAAAAATTGTTAATTACTACTATATATTTTATTCTTAAGTCTACAGGATTTATATGCTGGAGATAAAAACTTGATTTTGCTCGAAAAAAATTACTTTTAATTATACGTATTATCTGAGGTATTATTGTAATGAATCAAACAATGAGTCATCAGGACACACGAGGTTTTATTTTAGTTGTATTAATAGAACTTGTTTGTATCTTTCATTTTACTAAGTTATATTTATAATAGTTAATCATTAGTAACCAAAATTTATTGTAAATGATGAAGATTTTTAAAGTACTAATGTACATTTATTCAAAAGACTCAATAATTAATTATGAAAAAAAATTCCAAAAAAAATTATCTTATAGCTACGAAATATTAAAGATGGAAAAATTAGTTTGAACACTTTCAAGCAAATACAAAGGGTTAATTAGAAAAATTCACGCGTACAAATATTTTCTGTTACTACTAAATTTGCTAGGCTTGGGGTTGCAAACTGCAATGGAATGTAAATTGCTAAAACTATCATAAGTCAAACCCCAAGTGTTTTTTTTTTACTTTAAACCACTTTTTTAATATAAAAGCTTCCTTCTGCTTGCAGTAGATTTGATTTTTATGAGGTACTCATGCCATACTTAAAAAAATATTTTTTTTAACCCTAAACGTAAGTCTAAAGCTAAATAAAAGCATAAACCTCATGTGATAAATAATCGTATATTAGTGGTTCTGAGTAATACCGGAAAGGTTGAAAAGGATTAGTGCCTACGCCAACAAAAAATCTAGTTAGGTACTTATTCTATTGTTTAAAACATGTATCTATAAATGAAAATATCAGCTGCGAGGCGTCACAGTAATTTCTTTTACTTTCTTTTATGAAACTCGCTGTTGGTCAAAATAAGATAATAAAAGATCACGATTGGATAAAAAAACCTATAAATTACATAGTATTTAAATATCAATATAAACAGAACCATATGCATATACAGCCTTTATGTAGACATGAACTCCCACCCTTAACCCTAGAACTGTCCTTATTAGAATTTTCTCAAAAAAAAAGTTTCAAATAAAAGTTGTAGGCATTGATGAGTCTATATACTATAAAAAGTTAAAAAAAAAATCGTTGGAGCCGTTTTCGAAAAAAATTGAAAAACTCAAAAACCTATAGAATAAAGTGGAGCTTCCGGTCAACCGATTTCAACTAAAAGCTTCATGGTACAACTAGATTATTTGTATAATAACAAAACTCCAAATTTGGTAAAATTTGGATAAAGCTTTCAATACGATATCAATGGCGCACTTAGATATTTTTCTAAAAAACACTTTTTTGGAATCAGGGGACCTCAAAACGTGTATTTCCGGTGAAAACTCGAAATCTAAAATTTGACCCGATTACAATACTTCCTTTACTATATAGTAAGTAGTAAGAGAAAGTAAAAACCTAGAGAAAAAAATTCAAACACCAATTAAGTACCTACTATTTTAGATAGTTGATTATTTCATTTCTGTTGTATTGACTTTTTTTAAATAACAACAATTTTAGATCATTGGTCTGAGGTTTTAAGAAATCCTAAATAAAATTTGCATGTGCTATAATATTTTTGCATACTATTTCTAACTCTTTCAAGCAATGATTTCACTTCACCCACGATTTTACTAACGATTTTATAAGATATATAATGTTAAGGTGACCAAACGTCTCGCTAATAGCAGGACAGCCTCGATTTTTAAAAATGTATTTCGCGTAGCTAATAAATTAATAAATTTCGTATAAGTAACAGTATATTTCGTGTAATAAATTAAGCTTGACATTTGAAATGAAATAACTTGCGGGTTCAATGCTTAATTTGACTTGATACTTAAATTTTAACATTTTACTTGAATTTGACTTGTTTTCAAAGCAAATTAAGTCAAGTAGCTTGAAAATAAAGCCAAGTAGCTCAAAAATCAAGTAATACTAGTCTCTACTTTTTCCAATTTTTTTCTTATATTTTACTAGCGTAATATATATATAGGTATATAAAATAACCGCGTGCTTCGCTGAGTAATAGCTTCCTTACCTTCATAGCGAAATTTAAAAATTCTATCTTGATCGAAAAAGATGATAGATATTTCCAGACTTTAGATCCAAAGTAAGTTCATTAAAAACCGTAAAACTATAACTTTTCTAGGGAGAAATTTTAACTCAATAATAATCTCACAGGTTCTATACGATTTTAAGTATAAATCGTACTAGTGTTCCTTGACTTGAAAATCTTTCAATGTAATCAATATATTCAAATATCATTCAAAATCATTCAGATATTTTAGTAAAATACATTAGTAGCTATCCTACAAGAACCATACCTTTTTTAGGATAAATTATATTTAATATATAAAGAACTAAGGTATCTTTAACAAAAATTTGAATTTTATGGTACCTATACCTTAAAAATTATAGTTTAAAAAACTAAAACAACACGCTTTAATATGAAGCTGTACTAAAAAGTAGAAAATAATTTTTATGTGTGAGTTTGTGTATCAGCAATGGAATTTGCAACAATCAAGTATGACTATTTAATTTGGAAAAAGATTTAAATAACAATTTAGTTATTAATTAAATAATTTATTCATAGTAAAAAAATCGTGGAGTGCAATTATCTTATTTATATATATTTTATATCTTATTTTTATAATTTATAAATAAGATTGGAGTCGGTAGGATGCCAATACGGTGCAAGTGCTCACATAGCTAGTCGTGTCCCGTAGTAGTTCGGAAAATTAGGACTGACACCTGGCGGGGGAGAAGTCGTGGGATAGGAGATTCCAGTAAGGATTCCCATTTTTTCCTTGCGCTTAATTTTTTTTTTCATTTTGTTCCTATTTATATAATTAAAGTCATTAGAAAAATATATTTATTTGCACCCCACTCTTTTTTTACTATAAATAAATTATTTAATTAACAACTAAATTGTTATTTAAATCTTTTTCCAAATTAAATAGTCGTACTTGATTGTTGCAAATTCCATTGCTGATACACAAACTCACACATAAAAATTATTTTCTACTTTTTAGTACAGCTTCATATTAAAGCGTGTTGTTTTAGTTTTTAAAACTATAATTTATTTTCTTAGTTTTTAGTCTTAAAACGATATCAAAAGCTTCGATTTTTAGTAGGTACTTAAATCTTTTGTTTGACAAAAAATCTATTTTTTTTTAGTTTAATAATAAATTAATAATTATTCTGAGCTACACATTGTCAATAGCTGCAAATTAAGTGTAGCCTAATTACACAAATACGACACAAACAAAATTTTAAATAATCAAACAACGGAAGTGGTCATTGTTTGAATATTTAAAATTTTGATTGTTAGATATTTTCTATTTAATAGGTCTTGAAGTTGATGAAATAAATAAATTCAATCCAATTTTTTTTTCAAGTAACACAAAATATGAAAACTTAGTGGTCATATTTTGAACGAAAAAAAGAATGACTTTTACCGTAATTCTGTGGTTTGTACGTACATTTAATCTTCAAACGAATATAGATATTTTTTTTATTTATCCTGATGATCCTAGTCAGGACACAGGAACAAAATTATTAAATTATTGCATTGTCATCAGCCCTTGACCCTTGTGCAAATTTTCAAGTAAATCAGACTTCAAGAAGTAGATGAAAATTACGCTGAAAGATTCCTTTACATTCATACATACTGGTCAAGTTAATATAAAAAAAAAAAATAAAAGCGTGTTAAAATAAATGTAAGCCACAGATTTCTAAGCTTAAAAAACGCGTATAGAAAATAGTTTCTTTTTAGTTTAGTTGTAAGTGTAAGCATAAATTAAATAAGAATAGTTTGATAACTATTTAGCATTTAGGGCCCGGATTTAATATGTAGTTAAGTATAGACTAAGACTAACCAGAAGGTTTTGAAGAAAATTTAAGTTAAATTAAAGACACACAAAGTTTCAAGTAGGTAAATTTTTCTGTTTTGTTATGTTTAATGAATTTTAACATTGTTTCTTTCGCCTTCACAAAAGTGTCTCGGCTTAGATTTTATTCGCTAAAGTCTCAATTGTTCCAACGACACGTTTTAGTCTCGAGCACAACATTTAGATTGCTGTATTTTTATCAATTTCCCTCTCGTCCTAGGCTGTTGCATACATAAATAATTTACATCGATGCGTTGTTCTTTCTAACAACAAAAGCAACACGAAACACAACTAATATAACGAGCAACAAGAAAACCCGACACAACAAACCCCCAATGCTGCCACATATATGTAGATATTTTCTCAAACTTGACAACTTACTCGTTTTCAAGCCGTTGTTCGAAGTCAAGAAAATGTCCTCCGTGAACACAACAAATTATTTTATGAAGAGTAATGAGGCAGCTTGTAAATGACAACCGAACGAAAAAACTTTATACCTATTATCATTGTTGCAAGCGCTGTTATTATTGTGAAGAGTTACTGTTTTATATATTTAACAAGAATAACATTATGCGGCCGATTTCGAGAAATCTTGTCTCGTGTCTCGACAATAATATTGCTAATACAGAACAATCACATTACAAAGACAGATTTCTTTTCCTCGATGAAAAAATAGCTACGCTTTTTAATGTTGAAGGTACATTGTCAAGTGCATTTTGATATATTGTGCTTGACTTTGAACGTATCTTGTCTACTGTCAATAAGCGAATCGAGAGACTAACGAATAAATTTTTATGTTTTCAAAACGAGGTTTTCCTGGATCATATTTATTGTGTTTCTACGAACTGTGGAAGTAAATGAGATTGTTGTGTGTCATGTCATGAGGAAGAGAAATTTGATATGGAACAAGTTATACATAGGTTTTGTGAAAATGATGATGATTTTTTTTTTCTCTTGGTTGAAGAGGAGAAAAAAAAGGTTGTTCGATAAGAATGTATTAAATTATTGAGCTGGTCCGAGTTGGGTTTGAGTTCAAGCGCATTATGGATCCATAATTCGCCACGACGTGTTTTATCATACGCACAATAATTATGTACACTGGTTCGATGGGAATATATCCAGAAGGTAATGTAGTATTGGGATGTGACATGTTTTTAAATAGGATACTTTCGTACAAAAGTTATACGGAATGCGTACAATAGCTGGTGCAACATGTCTATAATAGGAAATGTCGCGCTAAAAACCAGATATAAGCCAAAGCAATACACACGCATTGAATGCATGTGCAATGGATGTGTATGTGTGTGTGGATGCATTTAGTTATGCCACAGATATCAGTACTTATATAGAATCTGAGTGACAACCTGATTGCGAGCTTTTCAGAAGCTCGACACCAGGCTGTCTGCCCTCTCCGTGGCAATCCATCTATAAATTTTTCCACATCGTTTACTACAACTACTTCCACTATAGAGCATTTGTAATTATTACACTCGCTTCAACTAGTTTTCTTTATAACAATGTTAACATTGCATTGTAAATGTGGACAGTACGGGGAAGTATTTAATAGAATCTGTTTCCACTTGACTCGAACGATGTGATATCTGAGGAATTCTGTTAGGGAATTCTCGAAATATATTTCTTGGCGTTTTTTTGTTGCGTTTTGTTGCAATCAACAGACTTATTGTAAATTATGTAACACTTGAACACAATAAAATTAGCATAGCAAACAAAGAAACGCTGTTTTTCAACGGGAAGAAGAGTCAGAAAAATGTATTTACCTTGCAAATCACAAGTAGTACTCAACTATTATTCTATAGAGGATCGGCCCACGCGAAAGATTTGATAAGCATTTTTTTTTAAAGAGGACAATACAAAACGACAGATGCAACTATTGAAATGTTCGAATTATATTGTAGTTTGCGGTAATAATTGTAACATTTGTGTCAATAGTTTTTATGGTGTAACGATATAAATAGGAATTTATGGAAATATCCCTATTGTGAATATACCAAATGAAATAAGCCTTGTTTTATTGGTAGATTTATCAGTGATTGAGAAGAAAGGTAGAATTTTGAGATGACCAGAAAAAAATTGTGAAGAAGTTCTTTGTGTTGTTTAAGATTGGGGCTTTAAAAACAGAAGAAATGTCTCCATTTTATTATAAAGAAATACTATTACTTCTAACCCCACTGTAGATGAGAATTTTACTTAACTCGCAATTTTCCGGATGCAATGAAACATAGGAATCAAAATGTTTAATATTTGTAAACCTTAAACCAACCAATATTCGTTATAGACCAAAGCTAAAGCTTGTGAAAATGGTAAAAAGTAAAACAAAATTATAGTAGGATGAAACAAACCCATTAGAAAAGAAAGAGAATATAACAAAAATGAAAGGAAAAATAAACTACGGTCGATCTGAGATGTGGAACTGGAAAAGGGGGAAGGGTTGAAGGGTAGAAATGGTTATCTCGATTTCCAACAAAACTTCAAGTCCTATAGAAAAAAGTTAAACAGCAAAGTTGTAGATGATAGGTAGATCTACACTTTTTTCACATAACCACAAAATTTATGTGAAAAATTCCAAAAACCAAGTTTTTGGTTTTTTATTTTTATACTTTCCAAAAAAAAATAAATGTTTTTCATGAACTTTAGTAAATACTAACTTTTTAATGTCCCAAACACACTGTAATTTTTTTGATTTAAAATATTTATTTTTTCACTTTATTTTGATTTAATAATGAAAAAACACCCTAATTTTCAATCAAAAATCGTCACGTCAAAATATTCCCTTTTTTAAAAAAGTCGCTGGGCTCTTTGTTTGTTGAAATATTTACCTTCTGATGGTGAAAAAAAAAAATACATTGCAATGTTAAATGCTCCCAGAAAATGCAATAATTAAAGTGTAAATTTTAATAAACTGCTCAAAATTGTAAATAATACAATTTTCTGAGAACATTTAACATTTTAATGTATATTTTTTTCACCATCAGAAAGTAAAAATTTCAACAAACAAAAAGCCCACCGACTTTTTTAAAAAAAGGGGATATTTTGACGTACCAATTTTCCAAAAATTCGTGAAAATCAAAAAAATTACGTTGTATTTGGGACATTAAAAAGTAAAAACTTTTTTTCTTTTGTAAAATAAAAATAAAAAACCAAAAACTTGGTTATTGGAATTTTTCACATAAATTTTGAGTTTATGTAAAAAAAGTGTTAGCACAAAAGTTTTAGATCTTCTTATTATCTACAACTTTGCTATTTAACCTTTTTCCATAGAACTTGAAGTTTTGTCGGAAATCGAGATAAACCGTTTCGACCCTTAAATCCTTCCCTTTTTTCCACTTCCCCACCTCAGATCGACCGTAATTTATTTTTCTTTCATTTTGTTATATTGTCTTCCTTTTCTAATGGGTTTCATCTTACTATAATTTTTTTTGGTTTCGAACCTGGTTTATTCGAGATCACACAGTTACAAAATGACCTCAGTAAAAACTAAATTTTGACAAAAAGTTTGGAGGAAATTTTTTCATAGCCTTGCTCAATGGATATGTATACAAAGTTTTATTGAAGCCAAATAAATGAGAAATGGATACAATAATAATTAAAAAAGACAGAAATATAGCCTCAGTAGTTGAGCGCTTTTATCTAAAAAAAAAAAAAAATAAGATAGAAATACTTTGAAAAACTACGCATTAATAATATACCTAAAAATTTCAGATGTTCTCTGAAACACCTATAAACTTTAAAAGCTTGAAATTTTCGATAACATTTTCAAAGTACCTACGACAGTAAAAATTATAGAAGAGATCTTTATAAAAAAATATAACATATTTTTAAAACCGATTAAGATACAACTACCTACGTGTCTTTTTTGAAATTATAACAAATTTCTTTTATCCAACTTCCAAATATGAGAATTTCTTTTAAATACCTATCGAATTTATCATTAATTTTTTAAAGCAAATAAAAATTGAAACAATTTATTAAAAATATCATTCTATTTTCAGGTAGTTAATCATAGCTTATCTTAATATATTTTCATATTAAATCAAGTCTGCTTACATTAGACTTTTTAAAACAAGTATAATCTTATATATTAAACCTAAAAAACCTATAATTAATATTTTCTTAAGGTATTTCAACCAACCAAACGCCCATGCATCAACCAAATAAGATCATAACACTAACATCTAATAGGACATCATTGCAAACACCTAAATTAGTTGATTTGGAAACCAATCAATTATGCTTCTTTGTACTTAAGGATAAATTTATTTTTGTCTGAAATTTAAGAAAATACTTATAGTGTTCATTATTTAAAATAAATTTTCGCAAATTTTGAACTAAAGAAACAAAGAGTAAAATTATTGCTAGGTTAAAGGCTTTAATATTTTATACCTACTTAAAAATCATAAAGTATACTACTTATATAAGGATATTATTATATAAAAACTACCTTATACGCGTAAAAAAAATCTTGGTAAAACTTTTTATTGATTTAAATTTTACAAATTAGCACCTATAAATTTAAAATATAATTTTTTTTTTTAATTTCATGAAATCAATTTTTACGTATTTAATACGGTCGAAATAGGGATCATAAAGAAACAATGAATATACAAAATAGTATACAAAATGTAAGTGGTTTTTAGGGTTTTTAGCTTTTTAGGGTTCAAATAAGGAGGTTAAAGAGTTAAAAATGTTGCAATAAGTTTTAATAAAAGATTTTTAATATTTCTTCAGATCCTCTAGTTATTTTTTATTGATAAATAATAAGTTGTGTTAATGAAATTAAAATTCAATCGATCTCTGCATAAACGGATAGTTGATTATGGATTAACAAAAATAAGGTTTTCATGTAGCTAGATTTGATTTTTAAGCTATTTGATTTAATTTTCAAGTTACTTGTTTTAAATTTGGCCTATAATCAAGTCAAACTGAAATCAAATGTAATATTTCAACAAGTCTAGTAAAGCATTGCATTTGCAAGTAATATTAAGCTCAATCCATTGCATAAAATGTCCAGATATTTGACTTGATGATTTCTAATACGGAGCAATTTTTATGTTGGAATATTGAAAGTGTATTTCCATGATCCACAAGGTTTCACTTTTCATTAACAATAAGATATTATAAAGCAACTTTCTCGACTTTTGTTGAAGGCTGAAGCTTCTTATTCAACGAAATGACGTTGGGAAGTTTCTTCTAGGATGATTTAGACCAATTTTCAACTTGCTTTTCTTGCAATTCTTAAAATATTTACATAACTGTTCTTAACTATTTCGTTCCATTACTTTTTTAATAAAGAATTGTTCTTAGTTTTTATCGATAAGCAAGTTTTGAGTTTGCAAATAAATACATTTTCAGTTGTTAATAAGAATTCAGCAAGTCAAGTAGTTGCACGTTTTTAAAATGGAGTGTGCTTGAAATATGGGCTTGTAAATGAAATAAATGACGATGTCAATATTTAACTTGATTTGACATTTAATGATTAACATTTCACTAAAGTCGGGCTTTATTTTAAGTAAAATTTAAATAAAGTAGCTTTGAAACGAAGTAAGGTAGTGAATTTTCAGACGTGAATGCAACAAGTGGTTGAACTTTTTGAATACACGAATAATAACAAGATGGGAAAGAACCTAAAAGCTTTTCTGTATGCAACTGATGTGTTTCTTATAAATATCAAGTCAATTATGTTGACATTATTCCTAAAAAAAAAATGTAATCATATTGAATATGTTTTGCAAATGATTTTTCCTCAACTGTTAGCCAAAACCATATTTTTGGGGTTGAAATAATGTACGATTATTTTTTTAAGGGTTTACGTACAATTCAAAGTGTGCGAAAAAAAGGTTTCAAACATTTTTATGATCTATTTTTCGTATCTTCAATTCAACACACAAAAAATATTTTTACACTTGGATAAAATTGAAAAAAATTATTTTTCGGACTAATCAATCGAAAGAAGCTATACATCATAGTGGCCGTTTAAACTTAAATTCTGCTGAATCTGAACTGGAGTTCAAATTTTAAGTTTAAATCAATCAATTTCACAGTATAATTTAAACTTTTCAACAGTTCAATTGAACGTCGTTTAAATGATAATTTAATAAATAAATGTGATAGCACTGCATGTAGTTTTATAGTAATTTCTAATTAATTTTGTCAATTGGTTACGTATAAAAATGTAGTTGTCAAACGTTGAACTGTAGTTTAAACGGAAAAATTCTGTCGTTTAATTTAAACGACGGATTGATCTCAGCTCAAGGTTTAAATGAAATTGTGAAACCGAATTGTTTGTTGAACTGAAGTTTGAGCTAAAAGTGGAGTTTAAACGTCTACTGTGAAACTGGGCATGTCTTTAATATAAAACGAAGTGATTTCATTTTTAATATAAGGACATTTTTAGCTATTTTTTACTTTGACAGCTCACTAAAGGTGCAATGTGCATAATTGATATTTATTACATACCTATATTTGTAAACCTTATTTGTAAAGTGTTCCATATCTTTAAAAAAAGCTTGCTTTAGCTTTTTGATAATAACTAAGCTTTTTCAGTAGAACTCAAGATTAAAGTTGATATCATGTTAAAATTCTAACAGTGAAATCACTTGTGAATCACTTGGTTATTTACAAAATATCATGAATAAAAATTATTTTTTACTATTGCTGTTAAATCTCTTCTTTAACGTTTACAATTATTCATTCTTAGTTATGAGGGAAGTTATAAAGATTTTTCTTTAAAAATTATTTTTATTTTAAGTTGAAAAATAAACGAGTCAGACTTGTAAGACTCAATAAATACACACGTAAGTGTGAAACAATTAGATAACATTCTCGTTTATGTTTTAAAAATGCTAATTCGAGCAAATTGTTTAGATTGACATGAAATTTTACGAGATACGTCTTCAAGTATTTCCAAATTTTTTCCCTTTGATTTATAGGCAAATAAAAAAGCCAACAAATAACACGAATCAAACATTTAATAGCAATTTTCGATCTTGTACAGCCAAAACAAGTCAAAAAATCAATTACTCAAATATTTTTACGATTGTTTAAAACGAATTTGATAACGTTAATTCCTTTATATCTCCATTTAAAATATTCAACGCATTTCAAAGACGCCATTCCATTGTCAAATATTCTGACATTTACTGGACAATAAATAAATTATTTGCTTGATGGCCAGTCTTGCAAAAAAACGATACGACAAGAAGAATTCAATTTGAAACAAAATAAAAGAATTGAAAGCAAAAAAGCGACCAAAAGAAACTTTCCAATAAAACTAGCTGGATGGTAAATTAAAAGCATCGTGTGCTCGATCGATGTATTGATTTCTTTATACAAATAACGACAATGAGGATATTAATATAAAACGTGTGAAAATAATAACATAATAATTTTAATATTTTCTCGAGAGACGTTTAAATGGCTATAGAAACATTTATTAGGCTGTAATGAGAGGAAAGAGGTTTTATTTAGCATATTATCTTCGTATGGGTGTAGAGGTATTCGTGGATCGGATCGGATCGGATGGATTGGTTGGAGAATAAAATTGGATCCGATCGAATGCGATGGAGAAAGATGGGGCGAAGCAATACGTGTGGTGATGGAGGGAGATGGGGTGATGAAATGGGCAAAACGATGGAAAAGCCACCACTGGACATGGTGGTGGACATCCAGTAGCCGCAAAACGCCAAATGCCAGTGACCACAAAGCACGCGCGGCTCTTTTGCCAACTAGCCATAAAAGGCGATATACGACTCGAGAAGGTCCGTATAAGGCAAACCGTGAAGTCCACCACATTATGACCAACGTCCACCACGCTGTCTATAATACCATCAGTCACAAAAAAATACTCCAACTACAATACTACGACGACAGAACGAGAATTACTACTACGACCTCCTCAGTGGCTCCCACTACCACTAGCCAGAAGCACGTTTCAATATGATGCACATACAAGTGAAGAATTCGCGCAAAAAATTGGATGAGAAAACATGCGTTTTTACTCTAGTCCGAGGATCGACAAAGAGGAATTATTTTTGATTCGAGTTTCGCATTCCAGGAGTATGATTTGCACAGAATACGTTATAGGAAATACTCGAAGTCGGAGGGTAATTAACTGGACAATTAACAAATATTTATGTAAAAAAATACAAGAGATAAATAAATAAACAAACAGGAGCTTTGACCAACGAGAAACATCTCGAAACGCTAGTTTGTCATACGATAAGAGTTGTACAAATGATTTGGTCGGCCATCTGTCGTTCAATTTTAATTTTTAATGACTTTATCAAGAAAATTACACCTGGATTTTGTTAGTCAAGTTAAGGAAAATCATGAAAATTGTGTTCTGAAAAAATTTGGTTTGAATTTTTCTTGGTTCATTACGAAAAAATCTTTAAATATTTAAACTTAGAATAACTTCTTCAAACAATTTTAAAGAAATGCTTTAAATAAAAAATTATTTTAAAAATAATAAAGCTTGACGAGGTTTTTCACTATAAATAATGACTCTAATATCAACATAACGAAAGATTATATAATTTCTCTACGTGAAAATTAAGCACTTTCTCATCACCTCAAAATTTTAATCAATACTAAGTTTAACCAGAAAACTGATACCCATCTAAAATATAAGAATTAATGTGATAAACGTAAGAAATTTACAGATGGAATCGCAAATAAAATCATTTCGTGCATTCAGTAAACAGATTTATCTTGCTTAATATAACAACGTTAAAACTTGAAAAATTACAATTATTCTGGAGATGCATTTGAAACTTTTAAAATTGAATAAGCTTTTCATTATTAATAATGATGTAGGTACTGTTATTTTAATGAAGTGACAAACTTTTTCGACCCTTTTTAGTCAAAACTTACCAACGGACCCCCAAGTAAAAATGTTACATAAATACATAGTAGGTATAAAAATAAAAAAAATATTAATAAAAAATTTAAAAAATCAATATCTTGAAGGAATCTTTGGCTCAGGGCTGAATGAAGAGCCCTTAAGTATTGTCAGTGAGCAAGCTAATCTTCATCTCTTTTTTACAACTTCTAAAGATTTCGAAACTCAGAACATTCTCTCTTTTCTAAGTTTTGTTTGTACCGAAAAAATTTTGCAACAAGAGCAGATATTACGCTTTTAATTTTCATTAAGCTTAATTGGGCACTAATAAATGGGTCATAATTTTATTAATTTATATTAAACTATGCACGGGCCTCTTGGCGTTGTTCAGAGACCCCCAAATAAATTTTAGTTTTCCTAAATGATACTCGAGACCCCTGGGGGTCCGTAGAGACCCCTTTGGGAGCCACTGTTCTAGTGAAATTCTTACGGTATCTATTCAAAATTCACGATTTTCCAGCTATTGCGTTATTGAATGCAACAAGCGATATGCTTAATGAGATTTTTACAACAAAAAAAACAACTTGTGATTTCTTTCAAATGTATTTCTTTTTTGTTATTTAAAGATGATTTGATCATTTATTGTAGACAAGATGATTCTATAACTAATTTAAGAGAAGATTCTTTAAAAAAATATTTCACGTATATTTAGAAAAGATTCAACTTTTTATAAAAAAAACTTTTTCAAAAATTGTTAGCCGTTTTCTAGTTAAAAGAAAATGCGTGAACTCGGCATTTTCCCTCGCTTTAAAATCACATCAGTCTTAAGTAGTTTTGAATATATTTTTAAATTGCATTGTCTATTTTGCTGATTTTGGAAATTTGTTGTCGGTTCCGCACGTTTTCATCCCCCGACAGAATATTCCCTCGACATAATATTCCCCGACAAAATATCCTAAGTACAAAACTTGACGACCGATTCTTATAGACCTCGTTAAAGTAAATCGGAAATGGAGAATATACATTTTTAAGTTTTCGCTTAGTTTAGAAAATATCGAGTTCTAAAAATTGCATCAAAAACGTGAAATTTGATTTCATTTCCACGAAAAATAGAAAAATTGGTTCGAGCAAAAATCACGCTAAAATTTTCTTAACCACACCAACCAAATTATCAGTGAATGGATAATTTTAAATAAGATTTGAATTTCCACTAGGTTAGGTACCTATACATAACTAATTATATAGGTAAGTCTATCAAAATTTTACAATTATATTTACAAAGAAAAATGCCTATTTAAATTAAAAATATAAACCTATAAGTAAAAAGTAAATATGAAACCAAAGAGAAAAAAATCCAAACCATTACCTTTGTATCTCCAAGAAACACAAATAATCTGGAATTACTTCTTCTTATTCTGGAACTAATTCCAGATTATTTGTTTTTCTTGGATATACCTGCAAAGGTAATGGTTTGGATTTTTTTTTTTTTGGTTTGGTTTTACATTTATTTTTTGCTTAGGTTTAGATTTTAATAAGTATTTTTCCTTTTAAATATAACTAAAATTTTTATAAATAATTTAAGCCCTGTCAGCGAAATTTAAATGTTTTCAAAATTATGTAAGATTAAAATAGTTTAATGAGTACTTAATGTTCTAAATCTTATGCGTGAACGAAGTCACGGGTACAGCTAGTTGGAGTATAAATTGGTATAAGAAAGTAACATTAACATGATTCATTTAGCAGTAAGATTTTTGTGTTTGATCTTAATGGTCACGATTAAGGAAAGGATAATCTTTAGACCCGTTAAAGCAAAAACAATGAGCAACTGTTTTAATAAAATTTACAATGTCTAGTAAATTTATATTTTACTCATCTTAACGTAGTGATATAGAGAAGAAATGTTATGACCAGTTTCGAAAAAAAAAACTAGAAAGTATCGATGTTAGGCAATTATTTATAAGAAGAAAAATTTTCTGTCAATTTCAATTGATATTTAAGGGAAAATGGTATAATGGTAAAATAACTTGTGCAGGCAATTGGAAATGCCACTAAACGTTTTATAAAGTTCTTACAAACTACTCGATCTATTGATGGTTTAGTGTTAAAAATGTAACATACCTATAGGTATATCTATAGAATCTATGTTTAAATATTTATTGTTTCTTTCATCTAGCAACTGGAAAGTATTACTAGCTCATATATCCTGGTTCAAGATATCCCACTTTTCCTTATCAAGTAAAATTAATGTTTCAATCGAGGTATTCTTTGCTAGAAATTGTATTGATTTTGAAAATTAAAATAACCTTATAATTCGTACTTCTTACGTGTATTTATGTACCAATATATATATATTGGACTGGTGGACTTTTCGATCATTTACCAAGTATAGCTAATGATATATAGTTATCAAATATAATGTTCAATGAATGATTTATAATGATTATGATTATTATGGATGTGGGCTGGGTTTGGTCAGTTCCATGGGTGGTGGTATGGAACCCATCAATAGGCGCGAGTGAGAGGTGACGAGTTTTTCTCGTAGGAGGGAGCTGGTCAGAAAGTAAATGGTATAGCAAGATGCAGTCGCGCGCGATACGCGATCGTGCACGGGTCGATGTCTATGTCGCATTATTTTCTTCGGCGACGAGAAAAATTACGACACGTGTCGTAGCAATGACGTGTTCCACACAACCACCTGTGACATTCAACCCCCGTTTCTTCCGGGTCGCGGCGACAACCATCACCGGTTTTTTATCGAAGCGACTTGGGTAAGTGGAAATTAGTATTTGGCATGAAAAAAATTATTATTAAATCAATTTTTGTGCGATTTGTTCCTCCGGGGTTTTGAACACCCTCAGAACGTGTTTGAATGCAATTACGCAATTGAAAACATAAACTGAAAGATTCAATTTAAAACAAAACATAAATAAAATTTATCAGAGCTTTTCGAAAATTCATTTCGATTAATCTACAAGAAATTCTTTTAATGTCAACTAAAATATGATCTATAAAACCATGAACCACTTTAAGGGTTGGTTACGAAAAAAATTGATTAAATAGTTTTTTTAAATAAAATAATTTTTTAAGACAACTAAATCGTATTTTATAAGATTTATAAGTGCATATTTAAATTTAAAGATTAATTATTTTATGATAATCTTATCGAATATTTAATTACTTAATTTGTTAAAAAATGTTATTGTTGTAAACATAAATTTTTCGAATTTAAGACAATAAAAAAAATCTTTTCGATTTGGATGCGAGGATTGCAAAGAATGTTAAACGTCGCTCATTGAAATCACCCAAGTTATACGATCTTAGACTATATATAGAAACAAGTTCTTATTGTATCTATCATAATTTAATAGAACAGAGTTGATTTAAGAAAAAAATCGATTAAATGCATCGATTTTTCATCTAATTTTTAGTTTTGCTAGAAATTTATTTAATTGGTTGATTGGTTTATCTCATTTTTTAAGGTTTTTCTTACGCTCTAATTATAAATCAAAGTATTTCAAAATGACTGTTACACATTTAACAAATCACATAATTTCATTATAAAATAACATCTTATTTAGCATTGACAAAAAGGCTTTTCAATATGAAACACACAATAAACGTCTTCGTTCCTCGGGCATTGTCTTCGAAAAATTTTTATTCTTAGCACAGTTAATATCATTGAAAAATCCTGGGGCGGTCTTTGTCTATTTTAAACGAGCTCTCATCATTATTACTTTTGTATTATATGCTATATAGCAAATAAAATAAATCGACTTTTCGAAACACGCGCACTCAATTACTTTATTTTATTTTGCCTTTATAACATAATGAACAAAATGTAATCTAAGTTTTTTTTTTTTTAATTGTAACATCGACTAAAATGTTAATTAAATGAAGTTTCACTGCAATTCACTGCGATATAATTACAATTAAATGACGAAATTGATGTTTGATTTGTTGCTTCGTTTTAGTTAAGAATAATGAATCGTGATTAGTTTTTTAAAGTTTAATATCAAATCAAATATTCGATTTCTTTTTCAATAATGTCAATGAATACCTAAACTTAAAGTGTCTCAAAAAAAACTTTCCGCTTTTCTTAAGAATGCAAAAATTCTATGAAAGTATAAAATGTTTGTCAACTTTAATTTCAACGATCTAATAAAAATCAAATATCCCAAAAAAAATACTTAAATAGATTTTTTTTATTGAGAATATTGGTTTCTATATAAAAATGATTTATTTAGCAATGTGATAATACGTTATATTAAAAACTTCACTCTGGAGCTGAACTTAAAGTGCAATCTATAGGTGCAGTGGCAAGAGAAAAAAATCGTGAAGAGAATCTAGCCAATGCTAAGAGGCTAGTGCTAATATAGATAAAATTTAAAAAGAGATAACACAATGAAAATATACGTCAATATTTAGATATTTCTCTATTGACTAAAGTGCCCTCTTCCACTTTGAAAAAATTGAGTAGATATTCCTCAATACAACGATTTATTCTAACAAAAAGTTTGTCATAACATCAAAGTACTTGAGCCATCAAACGGAAATTAATAACAAGGAAATTTATATATACTTAATTATTATTTTTTAATTAATTTATATATTTTTTTAAATTTATATCACAAAAAAAGAAAATTACCTCATTCTTCCAAATAACATTGAATATTACTTTAGTTTACATATTAACTTATAAAGAACTAAAAATGCGTTAAAAAGACCGGAAAAACATTTATTTTAATAAAACTATATGCAAAAAAATTGCTTCTAAAATGCTCCTTTAGAATTCTTAATTGATCCAATTGTATAGTTATTAGTAAATTAATGTTTAAAAAATTGGCAAATTCAAAAATTAAAATTGCTCTAAAATTCAAAATAACCATTTTCTAATAAAGTTTTTTTTTTGTGTGATTGTTCCTTAAATGCTCTTTCAGAATCTCCAATTACTCCACGCTTAGGCATAGTTGTTAATTAATTATTAACTATGAAAACATGTGCATAGATATAGATACTCAAAAATAGAAGCAGCTATTAAATTAAAACCAACCTCTTTTTATTGAAGTTTTTTCTTATTGTTCTCAATTTACTCTATTGCTTACACAAATAATCTATCGGAATTTTAAAGTGAAACTTTTTCTACATCGTCTCAAATTTTTTGGCCTGTCTTTAGCATATCGCTAAATGTAACACATTCTCGGCAGGGAATCGGCAAGTGTTTGGCAGAGCTCATATACACATTGTTAGTTATATACCATGTCGTTTTCCCAGGCCTGTTGTGCGAGTTTTTACTGAATGTAATGAGCTATTTTCCTCTCCATGACACCGTTTTATTATATTATAAGTTGTCATTAATTGTCAATCATATTTGTATTGATATTTGTATTTTGATCAGTGTATTGATATAAATGTTGTTGTTTACTTGATCATGATAGACAAAGATACAGCTAGTGAGAATAGTGCAAAAATATCCGACGGTGTTGTTAAAATAGATAACAACAGGCAGATGATCGATTTAACAATAATCAACAAGTTCAATAATGAAAATAACATTCGAGTATTAACATCAATAATGGAAATTCAAAAATAGTTGCAACGGTGCGCGTCACGTCAGACAGTGAATTCGTGCCACATCCCTTTCTTTCTATTCTATTTTCATACCCTAAATCGAATAATTTTCCGAAAATTTTCAGTTACTTAAGTGCCTAAAATCCGAAAAAAAGTTTCACTTGCATCGTGGTTTTGTAAAACCACATAATAATTTTTTTTTGTGTGTTTTAAGTCTTTTTAACATCTAAGGTCTTATCACTACTTTCTTACACACAGAAAATTTCTGTAGGTCTTAAATCTTAAATCATAAGCCTTAAATCTAGGAATTCGACGGGGATGGAACCTAGTACACTGACGCATATGGCGGAGAGAGCAAACTGCTCTAACCACTGCGCCTCTAACAATAAGTGGGTCCATCGGATTTTTGTAATATTTATAATAATTAATTTTTATAAGTGCATATAGTCTCAGTAGCTGAGCGCTTTTATCTAAATAAAAAAATAATATAAACTATTTGCCAAGTATTATTGCACGGTGACGTAATCAACTGTCGTTGGATATTAAGAAAACTAAGTTTTCGTTTTTATGAGTTGCCATTGCGACAATTTTAAGTTCACCGTAATGTTTATATTATAACAGTTTGGCATATCGTTTAATAAAATATTAATAAAAATATTCCGATCCAACGACAAGTGCTGAGGTCATAGTGCAACAATACATGTACCTACAAATAGTTAAAAAAATTAATTAATATAAATATTGTAAAAATCCAATAAATTATTTGTATCAACAATAGGGCAAATTGAAAGCAATTTATAAAAAATAACAAAATGTGGTTAGTTTTATTTTATAACAATTTCAATTTTTGAGTACCTACATGCAAATTTTTTAATAACTCATATAATTAATTAACTAATAACTATACGCAATGAGCAATTAGAGATTTTAACAATTAAAAAAAAGAAATTTCAATAAAAATGGTTATTTTGAATTCTATAGAAATTTTATTTTTGAGTTTGAAATATTTTCAAAAATTAATTATTAATTAACTACTAACTAGGTATACATTTGGAGCAATTACGGATTCTGAAGGAACATTTGACGAGCAATTTTTTGGCATAAAGTTTAACAAATAAATTTTATACGCTTACTTCTTTCCGGTGTTAAAGGTTAAACTTTTATAAGAAAGCCGTTCAAATAATTAATCATGTACTTCTAATCGCAACCAAACTCAACTCTATTAGAGCATCGAGTTTGAGCTTGATCCAATTATTTTCTATAATAAAACTCATTTCAATTATGAAAATAAATAAAATCTAGCCGAAAAATTCACGTGTAAACATAATCAAATTTAAAGAGGGACTTCAGTTGAACGACTCATTCGAAATTGAATCAATCATTGCGGTATCTGTAATGAAGAACTTGTTTCAAATTGACCGCTTCGGCTCGTTTAACCGACTTTTTTTAATGTTTCTTTCTTCTAATTTCATTTCAATTCTTCCATATCTTTTGTTTATTAATATCGATCGACTAACTAACAGATATTAAGATTTAAGTGTCTAGTTAATAGTTTTATTATCACATCACTAGATATTGGAGGAAAAAGAGGCTCGACTCGTTTAAAATTGCACAGAAAAAAAAGCTACATCATTGCCATTTGGCTTTTCATTCAATTCCACTAACAAAAGGACTTCGTTAAAAAATCAAAGATTTTATCAATATTACTTTTATATGTTCAAATATTTTTTATTGTTTTTTTTTTTTCAAATCTCAATTGATTTTGAGATGCGTTGAAGGGAAATTTCTCTCTTAAATGATAGACACACGCCTCGTGTTTCACATGTCGCATGCTCATAAATAACGTTATATTTATACATCTATATATACTCTTACATATATTTTAATCAGCCTGTAAAATAATTGATTGCAAAATAATTTCTATTTGATTTCATTTGAATGATGACGAGAGATGGACAATCGCGTATTTAAGAAGCAAGGAAAGCGAGTTCGTTAGTTGCTTTTCTCGTAGATAAATAATCCGGGCCGCTAAAGAATTTTAATGAACTAAAAGTCTGATTCAAAGAGCTTTATTACATGTGTGTACATTAACTAATGACCGTCGAAGAAGTAATAATAATAATAATATTATTAATAAAGACGAGATTGATTAATTATCGTAACATTGCTAGATATATAATATAAACAGTAAATTTGAACGTTCAACTAATTGTAATTTGTGTCATGAGATTATTTCTGAGAATGTTTCGTTACAATTTTCTTTTTTTTTTCCGGTTGATTTTAATTTTGCCACATTTTCTTTTTGTTGTATCAAGGAAACAATTAATATTTAATTTTATAAGATATGTTACATTAAGTAAGTGGTGATGAACCGATCAAAAATGGAAATTTTTTATTTTTTATTCAACTTCAAACAGTTCTCCAAATTAAAATACGATGAAAATGAAATTTATAATTAATCTCAAAATGATATGGCCTAATACTTAATTAAATATAAAACTGAAAATTTAATTGATTTCTTCGAAAAATATGATCAACTTGATGCAATTTACAGTTTTATAGTTTTTGTCAAAAGCTTTATTTGTAAAATTTTTAGCCACAAAAAATCAATACAATCAATACAAAAAAAAAACATTAGGTATGTTGAGGTTCCTACTTGAGATTGAATTGATTGTAAAGTTACTTGACTAAATTTTTTAGCTACTTGATCTATTTGGTTTGCAATCAAGTTAAGCTCATATTTAAATTTACAATCAAGTTCACTGTTGACTTCACAAGTTATTTTTCATTTACAAGTCAAAATAATTAATTTCACAAAATTTCAAACTACTTGACTTAATGAATTCCTATAGATGTATGTATAAGTATTATGGCGTTCAAATAGTCCTTAGAAAAAGATCCTCCAAGAAAAAAGTTCTTAGAAAGAATTATTAAAACGAAAATGTTGGCACCAAAACGAGCTCTTAATATCAATATTATGATTTGCTTCAATCAATTTTTGAATTTTGATTTAGAAAAGTTCATTATAACAACAATCTGAAAAAAAGGTTTTAAAGAAAATTTCACGCTTTACAAAGTAGGTCCTGAGAACAAAATTCTTCCGATTAGCCGTTTCAAAGATTTCAGTGTGCAAAAATAAAACTAGTTAAAATTTTTTAATAGTTTCCAACTTTGTGCTTAGACTTTTTTTGTGGAGCGTAAAATTTCCTTTAACTCCTATCTTACAGCTATTATTACAATGAACTTTTCCAAAATTATGAAAATTGAAAAATTAAAGAATTTTTCCCGCTGTTATTTAAATGGAAAATGAAACAAATGTATTATTAGGCAAACCTTAATATTTTTACCAACATTTTTGTTTTACCATATAATATTATACTCTCTTAAATCGAAATAGTGACTTTGAAAAAGTATACCACCAAATTTGGTGGTATACTTTTCACTACAAAATAGTGAATAGTCACTATTTGTAGTCGAAAGTCACTACTTTGATTTAAGAGAGTATACTATCACGGTATCACCTTTGGACACCAAAAATATTTTTTTAATCACCCTTAAAAACAAATCAATTAAGTAAAATTTTAATATCAAATTTAAAAGTTTCAAATGGTTTTTCTTTTTTTATGTCTAGGAAAATTATTTAATGCAATGAAGAATGGGGTACACAAGGGTTACACCTTCTGTTTGCTAAATTAGACGTTAGCAAATCAGTAAAAAATTATTTTATCATTACAACTACATACATTGAACTGAATGAAAAAATAGCGTTAAACATTAAAATATTGAATGCCATAAATTATATAATTAATCTATTTTTTATAGATAAAACTAAAGATAAAAGCCATTAAGTTTTTATTTTTTAGACGTACTAAACAAAATTTTTGTATAATTTTTATTTCATCCATTTAATATCCAACCATTTAACGATAAATACCTCAAAATAGCAAAAAGCGAACAATAACGTGAAAATTGCCAAGGAAATTAAACTTTAGATCAAAATATTTAAGCATATCATTAACTTTAATTCTCACTTAAATCAAATTCAATTAAAATCGCAGCACTCGACAAAAAAAACCCCAATCAATTTTTCTATATAAAACGATAATTGTAAGTTCACATAATCCGCATGATCATATCAATACCGACAAAATCTATTAATCTTGTCAATCATTGCGAATCTGACCTCTGCTCCGCCAAACACTAAATCAAATCATCTTTTTTACATCTTTGCTCTACAATTAGCACCGAATCCCTCTCTGGCAACGATCGGTCTGTCAAAATGAATCATATGAAACATTAAATAATTAACACGTTTCACGTAGCATCACTTCAAAGATTACATAATTTGATATAAACGTCCCGAAAATAGACGTCGGCCGTAACGGTTATTAACACTAAACGTTTTTCCATCAAGAGACTTTGATCGACATGGTTTCAATATTATATACATGTATGCGGAAGATATACAATCTGTGTAAAATTGATTGCGATTTAGATGAAATATTAAGACATTATCGATATACATTGACACGGCTTCTTCATAAAATTCGATTCGATAGGCTTTAATCAGCGTTTAAATTTAAATTTCTCGCATAAACGGTTAATAAAATAATAAAAAGAGATTTTATATGGAACTATATTTCTTGAGCTTGTTGGGTTTACGTGACCATAAAATTACTTTTTATACCGAATTCTATGTAATTCGTTTTAGTGTTGGTCTCTTAAAAAATAAACATTTTATAATTTAAAAAATTATTAAAAAATTAATTTTGAACATTAAGTGTACCTATATCATTAAATTTCCGATTATTTCATCATTTTATGCTATTTAAATGCTAGTAAACCAAGGTTTAGTTATTATTGAAAAACAGCCCCAATTTTACATATGGGTATTGAGTACATTATTTTGTAATTCTTATAATTTTAATACATAAAAAAGAGAAAGATTGACTCTCGGTCAATCAGCTGGAGACTAAACCATTGAAGATAAAAACAGAAATTTTAAAAATGTTATTCGTGAGTGGGCTGTAGTACTCACTAAGTAAAGTTTTATTGAAATTCCACCCCTAAGTAATACAAAAAGGGGACCGAAGAAGATGTTTAAGTGTTTTTAAAAAAAAATCAATTTTCAAAAATTCTATTCTTGCAACCCGTAGCATTTCTGGGTAATCCTCGTACCTGAAAAATCTTATTTTTGAAAATTAATAAAAACTGTTAGGTACTTATTATTTTCTAATTTATGCGAATAATATAATTAAATATCATTAACAGTTCTTGTGACATTTAAAGTAGATGCGAGATTTTTGAAGCACAAAATGTAGATACGAGGAAAAAAAACCTCGAAGTCAAATTCTAATATTATTTTGAACATTTAAAGTTGTTAAATTGGAGTACTCGACAATGTTTTCTGCTTAAAATCTCTATTTTGGAAAAAATTTAATTACGAGGCTTACCCAAAAAGAGGACGAATTGTCAATGTTCAATGATCTGTAGAATTTATAATATACAGAATCTCTATTGTTGTAGAGTTATTAGGAGTTAAAAACAGTTTTTAAAAATTTCAAGAAAATCTCCTAGGAAATGGTTTCACTTACTAATTAATTAATCTTTTTAAAAACCTGACTTCTTCTACTCATTGCTATACACACTCTAAAACATTGCATTAAGATTTTTAGTGGGGGGTGGGAATTTTAAATTTTCGTTTTTTACGTACCTACTTGTTTTGTCAAATATTATGTGAACGAAGTCACGGGTAGCCGCTATTTTACTGTAGTACCAACAACGTATAATAAGGAGTAGGAAAAATATCAAAATATAATAACTTAGCTATAAGCTAATTAAGATATCATTACTTGACTTTATTTTCAAGCAACTTGACTAAATTTATCTTAAAGTCCCAGCAAATTCAAAATGTGTAAATTCCAGGGTAAGTCAAACATTAAATTTGCAAGTTATTTCGTTTCAAAGCTAAAATTTTAAACTCAATTTATTGCACAATATGTCAAGTCCCTTGACTAGGTGAATCCTTACAGCTAATGCAACTTACTTTGAGTTTTTTACTTACACAAACAGTCTTTTGAAGAAAAAAAAACTGCAAAATTTTCATACCTTCATCAACAAATATAATTAGTAAAATTTAAGTAGTAACCATTAAATATCTCCAAGTATAAAATAAAATTGATCTGCACCGCTTTCAAGTTTCAGTAGCACTGTAAGTACCTACAGTTCGAGGGTCATACGATCAATCAGAAATTTTTTGAGGGGAGGGTACTCTACGGTTAGCTACCAAAATTGGAAAAATTCCGATGAATATAGACCAAGAAGGTTTTTACACTTTTTAAAACGTAAAGATACAAATTTTCAGAGAGGGTTAAATTTTTCTCCCAACCAATTCCAAAGGTTCATTATTATGAAAATAATTAATCCAAAAAATTAAAGTTGTTTATTTTTATAACGACATATTTTTACCCGGTTTATTTCTAAGTATCTCTCAGATAACAATAAAACATTCCTATTATTTATGCGAATGTGATGAGTAATTTTCAATTCAATTTTCCAATTAATTTTATTAAGTAGATACCTTGAGGAGCGTCGAGATGAGAAGTGTGACGCTAGAAGTGGAAAAACGAGACACAAAAAATTTATTAGATCGAAACAAGATGAACAACGAAAAAAAAAAGTTTCAAGAGATGAACCACGCCTATTTTTCATTTATTTTTCAATTATATTTTTCGGCTAATTAAAATTAGGTTCGATATTATTAATATACATAACTACATGAGCAGTTGTTAAATTAAAATAAATTGAATATTGAACGAGAAATTGAAATAATCGATTAAAAATCTCTTAACAACGTGTGCAACTTCAATATTACATAAATTAATTGATTGGATATTCGTATTCACTAGACAATAAGCGAGCAAGGTGCTCTAGTTTGAAGCCTGGTTCACCGTATAACTATGGTATTAATTTTTTAATCATGACAAAAAATAAAAAAAAATGAAAATACCTCATTTTTCGGAACTATCATAAAGATTCATATTTTGTACCAAATCAGAAAACTCAGAAAAACATCATTGTTTAAAAGATAATTTTTTTGGTTTTTCTTTAATCATAAATATAAAATGCTTACGCTGTACAGGCTGTAGAAAGCTCAATAGCCTTCAGGGATAGTATATAGCTTAAAAATTTTCATCAAAAACCCAAAAATAACCGAAAAATTGCCTTTCAAAGAAATCGTCGTTAAAGAAGAAAAACTTTAAAAATCCGCTTCTGCAAAAATCGTCGATGACATAATTTGTCCATGAAATCATTTACATTGTAGTTTGTAAGTTTCATTTTTATAATGGTTCAAATCTATAATATTATTAAAGTCCACTTAGTGGCGCGGTGGTTAGAGCAGTTGCTGTCTCCGCTACATGTGTCAGTGGTACTGGGTTCGATTCCCGTCAAATCCCTAGATATAAGATTTACGATCTAAGATTTATATGACCTGCAGAAATTTTCTGTGTGTAGACAGTCGTGATATAATCTTAGATGTTAAAACAACCAAACAAAAAAATAATAATAATATTATTAAAACATATTTGCCAAAACTTGTAAAATCTTTTAAAAACGTTTTTTTGAAAAGCCAAGAACAAACAAACATTTCTTATGGTTATCTGCTTCAATTTTGAGGTCAGTAGAGATCAACTAAAACTTTTTTTCTAATCACTCTTTTTTACTTTTTTTCTTGACTAGACTTTGTCAACTTGCTTTTTGTACAAAATATGCAATAGTGTATTATTGTAATCGACTTGTTAAATCAGCTAGCATACTTATTTATGATTAAAGATAAGTAAATAAAAAGTTTTTTCTCAAATATAAGTAACATATAATGTTTCTAGGTTATTCCACTTTTCTCAATGCTAAATTTTTAAGTATGAGTATATAAAAGTTTTAGGGTCACTTAGTGGTGTGGTTGACTAGAGATAGTTGCCCTATAAATCCGTGGTTCTGGGTTCGCATTCCAATGAAAGCCCAGGTTTTTTCATGGGTTTTCGGATTCAACGGTCAAACAGTTCAACGGACGTGAAACACATTAATCGTCAAATTTCAATAACGAAAAAGGTTTAATTAATTTAGTATTATAAAACCTCTTGGGGTATTAATGGCGCAGTATTAGAGCATATGTTCTTCACTCCATAGATCAGTGGTACTGGGTTCAATCCCCGTCGAATCCCTAGATTTATGACTTTATGATCTAAGATTTAAGCCCTACAGAAATTATCTGTGTGTGTGTGTGTGTAGACAGCCGTAATATGACCGTAGATGTTAAAGCGACTAAAACCACAAAAAAAGCTTTAAAAAAGTTTAAACAATTATTATTTGAAACGAATAAGACATGTGATGAAGATGTACACACAGTAATTGAAGAAACCAGTGCTACTTTGCCAAAAGTGTTTAAGTCTGAATGATACGGAAATTAAATGAAATTTTTGGAAAAATATAAGTAGTAAAAACTAAAATTTTCGTAAACATTTTTTAAGTACCTACTTAAAAAAACAAACAGCCCTTATCATTTAAATTTGTCTCGTTAAGCGTAATTAATTGTATCAGCGAAAAAAATAATAAAATAGTTCCTGCTTGTATCGAAAAAAAACCCAAAGAAATTTTAGTGTATCATGACTATCTTTGGATTTCCGAACAATAAAATAAAAATCCTTTCTTTTGCATATATAAAAAATACAATCCTAGACCTAAGATAAAATTGACCAACAGGAATTTTCTGTGGTAAGACAGTCATGATATGACCTAATTAGATGTTAAAGCGACTTAAAACATAAAAAAATAATACAGGGTTTCAGTGGCGGAACTACCATATCGCTAGACCCCGTGACGTAGAGGGTGGGGTGAGGTGCACAGCTTTGGGGGGCCCGAAAATGTTGAGAAAAATTAGTACTAATGGTTCTGCAGAGAGGGTGCAGTAAAAAAGAGAAATTGAAAAAGGAACAGAAACGTTTAGCAAACATTCCAAAAGTATCCCGTTTTCTTAAATCGTTTGCTACAATCACAGAAAATCAAAGTTCTTTTAAATATGAACAGTTGTTTGAACATGTCTATAGCAAAAAAATTAATCCAACTGACTTAAAACTAAAAAATCAAAGTACTACAGCTAAAAATGATGGGCAATTTGAACATATTGATAACAGAAGCAGTACGGCAATTGATTTGAATAACGATGAAAATACCATGGATTTCGACCAAGATGTTATGAATATGTTACGATATTAAAAAACTGTCGTTATTCTTAACGAACAATGCTAATTTTTAAAACAAAATATTACACCTGATATGAAAAAAAATGATAATATCTGCTAACTCCTCTAGACCTTAAGGGCCTTTTAAGAAGGACCTTTCGCAAGAAAATCGGTGCTAAATTAAAATATGAGACGCTAGATACGAAAAGCAAAAATTCATATAAGTTTGGGGGCCGATCTAATTTTTTTGCGGAGGGGGGGGGGGGGGGGGCGGCTAAAATTTGTAGTTCCGCCACTGCAGGGTTTTCAGTTCAGAATCCAATAGATTAACAACAAGGTGTAGATGTATAACCTGCAAGTCTAATGCAATGTCTTAATGCAACACTAAAAAGTATCATTAAAATAGTTTATTTCTTTAGCTTTACTATAAAAAAACTATGAAATAAGTTATGAAATGGTTTAAAAGATATATGATGGAAGGTTACATGAATAATAATTCATTATTAACGCCCTTTTTTGACAAAAGTTATACTACATTTTTATTGAAATTATTATAAAATACCAAATTTTTCAATTGAATTACTTATTTTCAAAGCCAATGTTTTTAAGTATTCAATCATAATAACCCCAGCGAAAACCAATACGAAATTACAAAAGATGCCTTTTTTTGCATTAGACAATTTCCATTTAACAATAGCTAGAAACGCTTTCATTTAAACAATTACTTAAATACATTAAGAATCCTAAAAACTTTATTTTTATTTGCATCTAAATCTATGTGAATATTAAACAACAATTTTATACCATTTGAAATCAATTTTATCACTTATGACTCATTTTTTTTTCGTAATTTTTTCTGCAAAAGCTCGTGAGAACCTAAATGAAAGTAAATAATGGCGTTAATATATCAAATCAAATGTTAAATGTGTAAAACATGCAAAAAACCTCTATTGACTTTACACATCATTTAAAAAATCATGTTCAGATTCAATTCTTAAATTATTTATTAAAACAGAATTATTATGTGTACTCGAAGCAAACAGTAAATTTTCCGCCTCTATATTTCCTTCATCAGTCTATTTAAAAGTTAAATATTTGAACAAAGATAGAAATTTGTTTAAAGTTATATACCTGTTTTTACGTTATTATTTCTTGACATGTATTAAAAAAATAAATATTTTCTTTTCAATACGGTAAAAGGCAAAGATATGATCTTCTTCGGTTCGAGTATTAGTGAGATAATTTTTTTTTTTAATTAAACTTTACTTTTGCCGGTTATATGTAGGTATTAATTTTCGCGAGGTCTAATGAACTTTTTCATGGGTAATTGAGAGGAATGATGAATTAATAAAAGTTCTTTTTGATCGACAGGTCAAAAAAATGATAGCCCGACATCCGGGCTAAGTAACCACAGAGATCATCTTCACGTATGGATATTCACATACACGTAGTGTAACGTGCGTTGATTTTCCTGCGAACCGAAATGAAACGGACGATTCGTAAGCGTCGAATAGAGACGGAGCGATAATCGAGAATAATGATCAAAAACGTGAGGAATGAGCGCTGTCTTTCGGTTGACCGAGATTTGAACACCTGTGAGCGAAGACGCCCGTTGCGCCGCGTGGGTGGATGGGGGTGGTACGGGGGTCGCGATTCTTGCCCTAGTGCGTCTTAGGGAAATGGGGGACAAGCGCCACGCGTCGCACTCCTGACAGGAACGCGAATCCTGACACCGGATGTAAACAGGTGGTTAAACACGGCGGGTTCACACCTCGAGGCCTTTCAAGACACGGACCTCTCTTCAGAACCACAGTTCGATACCGTTACCGACTTCAAGGGTGAGTAGACAAACCGGACATTTCGTCCGATATTTGTTTTCGTTTCACGTTTATTTCCTAATTGTGTACATTCTTGACTTTTACTTCTTTACTATCGAAGAAAAAGTAAGTGAAATCTCTTAATTTTAATTAGTACTTGCGACTACAGAAAGTCTTTAAATTTTTTATTTAATTAAACCACCAACTTTGATTTTCTCCAATCCAACCAATTTTTAAGCGATCACTATCAATTCTCAACGAAAGATCTTAAAGATAAATTAAATCTTACTACAGTCCCTCAATAAAATAAAAATTAAGCTTTTAAATCATGTCAAACCATCAATTAGGATTAAAGTTATTCGATCGATAAAAAAACTTTATTAATTTAATATTAATTAATCATATATATCTACTATTAATTTTAGTAAAAATTATAAATAAAATATGGATATGAAAAGCAGAATCTTAGTACTTCGAAAGTACAGAACCCCTTTTATTTTTTCGTTTAAGTTAACCTTCAACTAGGATTTCTCTTCGCAAATAATAATAAAAATTTTAAGACATTAACTCAATGGATCTTTATTAAAACCACTCAAGTCTATTTTTTCTGAAAAAAAAAAGATTGTGGTGGATTTTGAATCTGCATTCAATCCTTGGTCAGTTGTCACAAGGAGAATTCCTGATTCAGGCTTATTTGTCAGAAATCAGGATATGAAAATACTACTTAAGTCCATTTTTAAATGTGTCTGTAAAACTTAAAATCGTGATATCTCAAAAAGCGTCGAAATGGATTTAGGTGATTTTTCTAAGGAACCACAGAATTAATGAACAAAAAATATTTAAGATTATTTAGTGGCCAGAGCTCCAAGGGTCAAATCCCAATGGAACTCAATAATTTTGGTTAAGTTTTCGGCAGTTGCTAATAACCATAATTATATAAGGATTTTAAATAAATAAAACAAATGACCCCGCAGTCAAAGCGACAATAATTTTAAATTAAAAAAAAAAATAAGCCCCATCTAATCTTACTTCAGCTCCTTATGCAATGAAAATGAAGCATTTAAATCGTATTAAATCTTCAAGTAAAATAAAAGTTATTATATAGATCGTTAAAACCATATTTAGGCTTCAAATTTTAATAAAAATGATACAGAAAGCCCTTATTATAAAAAGCACAACTTAAATACTTGTAACGTACAGGGTATTTATATATTTTTCAAATAAACAATCAACTTTAATTTCCTCTCATCCAACCAATTTTTTAGCGATAAATTAATCAATTTTTAATTCTTAATCTTAAAACAACCGTTGTAATAAAAATAAAGCTTTTAAACCACATTACATTGTTATATCGATAAAGATGCTTCAAATTTTCGAAAAAAATATATAAGGAAAAGCTTCTTAATAAAAAGCAGATCTTGAGTACTTGTGACGTACAGAAAATCTTTTAATTTTTTATATTATGAAATCATCAAGTTTGATTTTCTCCAATCTAATCAAATAATAACAAATATAAAGCTTTGAAATGATCAATCTGTCAATTCAAGATGAAAGATCTTTAATAAATCCCTAACTTTACTATAACCCACTAAAGCAATAAAATTAAACTTTAATCCTTCTAAAATAAAAACGTTGGTTATCGATACCTAGACTTCAAGTTTTAGAGAAAATTATAGACAAAATCCCTGTAATGAAAACAGAATCTAGCTTAAAAATCATTGAAAGTTTTGTACAAAGGTTCATTATTTCATAATTCCCATGATATTATTGCAGGTAGTATACATGTTTAAACGCGGTATAGATCAGGTACACAAAAATCGCAAAACAGGAGATACCTTAAGCACTGTTCGGGATCAACTTAAAAATTCAAGGGGTCAAAAAAGAGCCTGGAAATCGAACGAAAATGATCGTATTCGTAAGATATGTCTGCAAAATCTAATTCTACTAAACAACACTTTAAAAGTAAAACTACAAATTTACTAGGGAGAGGGGTTTACATTTTTAGTTTTGATTAGGTATATAGGTTCATTATTATGAAAATAACGAATTATCGTTAAATTATTATCGTATATTAATTCAATATCACATCAAGAAAACAATTTTTCTCGTCTAATCACATCCCAATTTCTATTTTTACATGATGGCGTCACAACGTAAAACTAAGTGGCACTTGCTTAAATTCAATACTTGTATTTTCATATATCGTATTATTATTTTTATTTAACAAGAATTGTTTCATAGAAAATTGTGATTGGAGCCGCCCGATCCGGCGCTCCGCCCGTTCCGTTCGATTGAATAGATTTTTTTTTTGAAGAAATTTTCACCAGATGGTTCGAATATTGCCAATATATTAATACCATTATTATTGAGTAATGACGTTTTTATCCACATAATATTTCCAATGAATTTCAAATTATAAAAGAAAATCTTTGTTTCAATGTGCCAAAACCAATTATTCGCTTCAATAGGAAATAATAAGTTTGGAAATAATTTCATGTAAGAATATATATCAAGATAGATTCATGAGTTAAAAAACTACATAGACATAGTATATAATAATAGCTTGAAGAAATAGAAAAAAAAAGTTTTGATAGTTTATAAATATAATAATGAAATTAGATTTAAAATTGATGTGGATGAAAATGTTTATTAGAAGTAAAAATGCCTCTTCACCTTTTAAATTTTAATAATTTTTTAATTAGATTTACACAGATTTTTTATCGAGTTATCTGTTTTATTATCATGTTACAATTTGAACTATAGTCCTGAAATGATTGAATAATGTTACACAAAAAGGATTCAATAAATCAAAAAATTTGAATTAGCCTACACATCTAAGAAAAAACTTACACTTTACTTTATTAAAAAAAAATAAATAAATAAAAAAAGGATTGAACTTGAATACTCGGATAATATAAAAATATTAACCTACAATAAGTACCTATATGTAATTTACGTTAAGAGATCGTTTACTTTTAATTTAATTATTTCAGAACTAGAGATTCACTATTTTATTTGATTTTCAAGTTACTTGACTAAAATTTGATTTAAAATCAAGCCAAACTCAAACTTCAAACTCAAGTCAAATGACATTTGGATATCAGGTCAATTTATTGCATTTAATGTTGTAATAGGTTTGTTCCAATCGACATGTCTTGGTCGTGTACAAGAACTGTTTGCATTTACTTTGTGCGCAAGTCTACTATCAGCCTACTAACTGTTGGATCGACCTAAACGAGGCCGCACTAAGAACAAGAATCGGTTAGCATGTGTTTAGATCCGAACATCATAAAGTGACAAGTTCGCTTGCGTTACAAACGCACCCGCTCAAGACACGTGCATAAGTACGACCAGGATCAGTGAAACGGAATTTAACCGTTCGTACACGCAAATGGCTTTTAATGGTTACTTGACTTGATAAATTCCTACTTAAAACTGTGGGTTATCTGTGAGTTTTTAGGCTATCTGTGGGTTAACTCGTCCATTTGGGGGTTCTTTCGTCTTTTTCCTAAATTGTATCACACCATGACCCAATACTTAAAGTGCTAAAAGTGGGGGTACATGAAGCTAGTGTAGGATTTTCGAAAGAAGACAATATTTATTACTGTCCTAATTGTATTTCAGTTAAGTAGTATAATATTACTTTTTTATGTTTTATAAGTACCTATATTAAACTTACTTTAAACTCAAAATCCAAATTTTTGCTTATGATTTTTTTATATTTTTTTAATATAACACATGAAGTACGATTTTGAGAACCGGCTAGAACAATTTAGGATATCGGTTGCTTAAATCGTACTGTTTGCATGATCTTACAAAAATGTTCATGTCACAGTGATTTATCAATAAATGTTTAAAAATCAAATAAAATTTCAACTTCGATAGTTAATGCATAGATGCAAAACATAATATTTATTAAATTCCTACTTAAGAATATGTAAACTGCCTTTAAAATTAAGTGGTACTTATTTGGCAACTCTCCCCTATACAAGTGTTAACTAAGCACTAATTATATAATATGAGTGTTTTTCTTAAAATAGATAAATTATTCTTTCAATTATTTCTATAAACCATAAAAATTGTCATTTTTACGTTAATCTTACGTCATTACAACTTAATTAGTCGTTTTTTCTAACAAACAATTCCTGTATCAAATGCATTTAATTTCATATTTAATTCAATTCTGACGCACAAATCATCATCATTCACATAAACTAAGCATGAATCAAAGAACCGAAATCAAAGAATTTCTCACGTAAAATTCGTCATTATCTCACCAGTGACGTACCTAAGGATAAGTAAAAACCCTATCACGTCTAATAAACTTTTATCAATTTTATTTGACGCACATTTCTCCTTTTTCGTATGCCACAATCACATATCATCACTTTGAAATTCGAGGGAAAAAAGTGATTTTCATATAATAGATTTTTTTTTATTTACGCCGTTGTAAAATAACTGTTATCGTAAACGAAAAAAATAATAATAGTAAAATTGGCCCCGAAAAAGGAAATGGAGAGAATCAAAAAAAAAAAAAGAGTTCAATGTTCAATGTTTACATTTTTTCGAATAATTGGAGTCCTTATATAGACAAAATATTAATATAAAGTAACTGCACGGGTAATATTAATTTAAGCGCAAGATTACAATGTTTAAAATTGGTTTTTTAAGTTTTTTTCGATAGTAAAGTGTTTAAAAATAGTTTCGGTTTCAATGTTAGTTTAATTGGGTTGAAAAAATTAGTCGAATGACGCTTGGAAAGTTTCTCTCAATTGTCTATTTGGACATTTTCCAGATTAGTCATTGAATTTTCTTCACTGTCAAAGTTGCCATCTTAAATCTTAAGTACCTGAGACATTATGTGAATATTTCGTTTATTTATTTCACAAGGTACATTAATAATAATTTTCAAAATACGCTCACGCAACGTACACATATGGTTGTCTCCTAAGCCGCCCACCGTACTTCTGCAAAATGTTAAATTATGTACGAACGAAGGCCAGAATAGCCAGAGAATATCACGATGATGCTAATCATTTAAAACGCGGTGGATAAAATGCTGGTAAAAAGGTACATTTTCCAACGCCCAAATAATTACATTATCAACATTTGATTTAACCATTACATGATGTGTCTATGGGTATACGTCTTTTGATGCGGCAAAGATTCAAACAACTCGTATCTTAATGAGCTGCTCAAATAAACAGATCTCAAAGAAGAAAACACCGATTCTAATTGAATAGGAAATTCGTGTGTGGGACCCAAAACGTACAATCGATCCCTCCACTTGCACATAAAAATATTTCATTCACCAAAAGGTTTTCTTCGATAAGAAATCCTTTCAAATTCAATCACGATGTATTTTCGTATATAATTGAGCGATAATTGTCAATTTTATTACTATGTAAATGCTATGGGGTCGTAGTTTTATGGTTTACCTCTAAAATTCGAGAAAAAAAAAACAAATAAATTCAACTCGACTCAAACTCAACCCACTGAAAACTGATACCAATGACAATATATTGAGAAATAAGCTGACATTGACTTGATCTTTACGTAATCCCTATTAAATTGACCAAGAAAATTTCTTGAAAGGACTATTAAAACGCCTCCTCCCGTTATTAATAATTTTTAAATAATTAAATCAAGTTCTTCAAAAAAAAAAAATCTGAAGCATATAAAATTAGCAGATAATTCAAGTAAATTAATAGAAAAGAAGGTAATGATTGGCTGATTTAGATCGGAGAGAACAGTTTTAAATTTTCACCGGGCTATTGTTGTGTTAGATCATATTAATTGTGACCTTAATAATGACGATGATAAACATGATCCAGAGGATTTAATTATTGTTATTATTTGGCCAAATGCTGATCATTGCTATAATATGAATGTGTGCGGGGCCCAGAAAAAAAGTATTGCGTCATCGTATTTCAATTAAATCGCAAACAATTGCTATTGCTGCAATCACGTCCTCTTGTCCTCTGAATGCAAAACAATCAGAGACAATTGGCACACACGTTGAGTGGAGATTATAAACTTAAATCATCCTCGTAATATTCACTTAGTTATCAAATCAACGTTTTCTTTTGCTTTGGTTCGTATACCGCATATAACGGAACTGAGGCTGATTCACATATGAGGCATTAATAACTGCGTGTTAACTCATAATCGTATTATAAATAAGTAATCGAATTAAGTAAACGTAGCTTTTAAAAAGTCAATCTTTTAGTTTACCGAAGGAAACTATAAAATAATTAATCTTTTACACGGACATATTACAAGCTTATAAAACTTGAAAGTAAAACTACATAAATTATTGATCAACGCAAAATATGGAATTTCTTATATGTAACTTAAGTATAATATAACATAACATTAATAATAATATTGACAATTAATATGATATTATACCTTAATTTCTCAAATAAATAAAGTATAAACTGTTTTAGAGACAAAAAAAAATATTTTAAAAGGAATGAGATCAATACTTATAGCTTATTCCATTTTATAGAGAATTTGGGAAGCTTTCGGAGTGCTTTAATTAAATGCCAATATGTATTCCATTTAAAAACCTACAGAAAATGTATGATAACTTAATAAGCAACATCGGAGGCCAAAATCACTGTATAACATAAAATTTGATTATTTTAAATTACTCTTAGAAATATTTTCATTGTTATTAGGAAGTAGAAAAATCAAACCGATAAAAAATTATGTATTAGTAAAAATTTTAGTAGATAGTAAATGCTTGTAGCACCTCTAATAGGAATACAAAACAATAAAAGAAACGAATTCATGAAAAGGCAAGGTGATTTCACTAATAATGGGAAACATTTTGGTTTTTAAAGTGCTTTTGTATCCCAAAATCTTAACTAAGCTTATCAATAAGCGGATAAATTATCATAAAATTTTGAAAAAAGAAACTATTTAAGTAGTACTAATATTATAACTGAGCAATGTTTTTCTACATAGGTACATACTACAATTATCTTACCTATATCTCGGCGTATAGTACGCAGTAACATTTTAGACAAGTATTTACCTATTTACAGGTACATCGGGTGAATAATACGCGAACTTTTCTTGTCATTACTTTTTTAAATTCTAATTTGTAATACCTATGTGTTATTATTAAACGCATTATGCAAATATATATTCATTTAAAAAATAAATTAGTAAATTCATTGTAAAAGTTTCATTTTTAACAGTTTTTACCCAAATTTCACAAAAATGGGTTTAACCAATTTTTTCTTTTAGTTAACTCATATGATTTTCGATGAAGTTTACTTTTTGTGATGAAATAGTTCTACGTCAAAAATTTGCGTTTTCTTCGAAGAAAAGTCCCTAAGTTTAAAATAGGAAATAGACTTAAAAATTCTGATCTTCAAGAACAATATATTTATTAATCTAAGAAAAGTTGTGAACTGTCAGGATTGTAAGGGATATGTATCTTTGAGATCGCTATTTGAATACGGATATTTTAATGAAGGTGAAATTGAAGTGGATATCTTAAGAGCCGCTTACTCAACAAAGAGTTGCTTGCATCTTCCAAGCCATGTTTTGTTGACTTCAGTCTCTCACCCAATTTTGTCCGAGTATATTAATAAAATGTATTAATTTTAATTGAAGTTTTTTTATGAGTAGAAAAATGAAAATAAATTTTAAAACCGTTACACCATTTAAACATTTCACGTTCTCGCTTAATCACAGAATAGTGCAATATATTGTATGAAAAATCTAAATTAACATTTACTTATAAACTTGAAAATTTTGTAGGGATTTATCAAGTAAAGTAATTGGACTTTTTTTTAATGAATTGCGCTTAATATTTTGATTTGTAAATGAAATAACTTGTGAAGTAAATACTTGACTTGAGTTGATATTGACATATTAATCTTTAATTCGAGTTTGACTTAATTTTAAGTTAAATTTAGGTCAAGTAGCTTGTAAATCAAATCTAGTAGCGAATCTCTAAATATCGAAAACGAACTCAGTATTTATTGCGTTAGAAACAATAGATATAACAAAAAAGCTATTTCTGTTGCTAAACGTATGTTACAGAATAGAAAGATTACATAAATTTTTGAAAGATAAGTTTATTCTGTCAATGTTTCATAAAGTAGGTATAATAAAAGTAAATACAATAGAAACGTTTAGTAAATCGTGTCTTAAAAAGACGACAGAAAAAAACGTGATGTACACAAAACTGAAACTTTGAAATACTTTTAAAGCAGAAAAATAAGTAATAACAAACGTATTGCTTTCATAAAAGTTATACTCGTACTAAAATGATGACGAGACTTCAAAAAATTACAGTTTGTAACGCCCCGTAAGTAAAACTATGTAAGTGTAAAAATATGCATTAAAAAGTCAAATTTTATGAAACCAAATGAAACGTGCTCTCCAATAAATTTAAATTTCTATCGGATTTGCCTTTAAAATAAAAATATTATTTAACATTTTTCGTTCAATCAGAAATATTTCACAGTAGAGGCTATTATATTATATACATTCACCAGTTTACTCCCCAAGTCCTGCGTGCGTAAAGAAGTTATACTTCACAAAAAGGTTTATTAAGTATTTTTCAATATTTTCCAAATATCGAGGAGTTTTAGTATGGCTTTTAGTTTGATTTGAAAAATGTTTCTATATACGGAGTAGCGATTCACTCTTTGATTTGATTTTTAAGCTTGACTTAATTTTCAATTTACCTACTTGTTTTAAATTTGGCCTATAATCAAGTCAAGCTCAAATCAAATCTAATATTTCAACAAAAAGTATAGTAAAACATTGAATTTGTAAGTAATATTAAGCTCAATTCATTGCATAAAATGTCTAGATATTTGACTTGATGATTCCTAATACGGAGCAATTTTTATGTAAGAGTTTGAAAGTGTATTTCCATGATCCACAAGGTTTCACTTTTCATTAACAATAAGATATTTTAAAGTAACTTTTTCGACTTTCGTTAAAGCTTTTTACTTAACGAAATGATATTAACAAATTTCCAGTTTGGGAAAGTCCAATGCGCGTAAAGAAGTTATATTTCAAAAAACCCATTAATCAGTTAAATTTCATGAAACCAATTGAAGAGTACTCTAATAAATTTAAATTTAAAATTCTATCGGATTTACCTTTAAAATAAAAATATTATTTAACATTTTTCGTTCAATCCGAAATATTGCACAGTAGAGGCTATCATATACCTACGTATATCATAAATAACTACAATAAAAACTATCAATTTAAAAAAGTTATTCATCATATTTGATTTATTGAACAGCAGCAGTCGTAAAAGACAAAATCTTCAAATAATGAACGGGAGGACAAAGCTAAAAGACTTACATTAAAACTAAAGTACTTAGTTCTATTGGTTTTACGACTTTGTATTGCCTGCAACTTGTAGAACAAGTAGCTTTATATGTATCTTTAAGCTACTACACTATACTTTTTTGTGTTGTTAAAAAAAGCTTAGTTATATTCTGTACCTTGGTTCTAAGAGGGCCAATGTCCATTTTTACCATTCCCAGAAAATGCCCAATTAAATTATACAATTTATAAAATGTTCATTATCTTGTTACATATTTTATTTTCTACTCAATTCAGGTATTAATTTTATTTTTTTTCTATAAGTATAACAGTGATTTGGTCTTTTTTTACCAAGGACATTGGCCCTTTTAGAACCAAGGTACAAATTTGAGTTTTAAAGTATAAAAAATTAAATCCCATACGAATTTTGAATACCTTCTTATATATTACGATTCGTATACTTAAACAAAGCAATGAGGTGTAATCGATAAGTAAATGACACATTGTATTTGGACAATTTTTGACTGACTATCTTTTTATGGTAAAAATAAGGTGCCTAATTAATGCTTCAACTAAAAACGTGATACGAAAACTGTTAAGTTGATAGAAAGAATAAAAATGTTTAAAATATATTCATAATAACTCTTTTAACCGCGGCACATTATTATGATTCGTGGTGATTTTTATATTATTTTCTTATTATAATCTTTGTCATCAATCAAATATGTCACTGTTTGTATAAGGAAAAAACCATACAGTCAGACATTTAACATATGTTTTGGATTTTCTTTTCTCAAATTATTTATATCTATTTTATGCTTATCTCAGCCATTCAACGTGCATAATTTTATCATATTTTTTCGACTAACAAGAAAAAGAAAAAAATGTAAGTTTGATGTGATGTTAAGCCATCTCCCTGATAAAAACGCGTCCCAATTTTCCTTGAAAATATTTATCGTGTGGATATTTATTATTCCAAGGATCGAAGGTGTATACTTAGAGTATCTATATGTAATTTTTTTTCTCTGATATTTCCAATTATGTAAAAACGCGTGTTATTTCATTTTTATTTTGACCATAGCGAGCTATCGGTGCAGACACGTTTTGCCTTGTAGGACCCTTTTGATTTCCAATCATTGCCATTTTGAGTATTTTTATTTTAGTCAATACTAGATTACGATCCTTAAAATCTTGCATATTATGATAAAAAGTGAGAGTTTAATTTGATTTACATTTACAGCCAATTATAAACATTCCATTCGAAATCGTGTAAAAAACTTTTTTTTCGTAACGTTTACAACAAGAAATTACTTGTTGATTTTTTTGAAAAAATTCGCCGCTAAATTTATCGTTGGTAATTAGAGATTCTAGATAGCAAAAATATCAACAGCCGTGTTAAGTTTCATCAAAATTTCGACTGGATAAATCAAAGATAACATCAATTATATATTTAATTGTTAAAATATAAAAAAATTATCACACACACGAATTTTAAATTTAACGGTACGTAAATATTAACAAAGTAATCAGGTGTAATCCATAAGTAAATGAAACATTGTATTTGAACACTTTTTAAATTGCTGTCTATTTATTAGATAGTGCCCCAGTTAATCATCTAACTAAAAACGAAATATAAATAAAAAGTTGGTTCTTGACTTGATTTTCAAGCTACTTGACCTAAATTTGGCTTTGAATCAAGTCAAATGTTGATATTTAAAGATCAAGTCAAGCCGAGCATTGAATTTAGAAGTTATTTAATTTCAAAGCTATAATGTCAAGGTAAATTCATTGCCTAAAATGTCCATTTACTGAACATGATGAGTCTATTGATATGAAAACAGAATGATGGATCAAATAGGTTTGAATTATGTTTACAATAACTATTTTAATTGCTGTACATTATTATGATTCGTGATGTTTTTTATATTATTTTCCTCTTAATTAGGCACTTTTTAGTTATTATATAGGTATATTATTCTTAGGCATTATCCTACCAGTACAAAAGAACTGCAAATGATATTATAAGCATATCAAGAAGATTAAATAGCTAACATCCCACATTTCAAATTCAATTCTCAATGATATGAAATTTCGTTCAAACGGAAGAAGTAAAAATTTTGGACCTTAAACATTGAAGTAAACAGAGCTTTCAATATGTCTACAAAAATCTTCTACGACAAAAATGTGGATATTAAAAGGAAATCGGGGGAAGTTTCAAAGTAAAATTTTGTACGTTTTTGTTGATTTTGTTTTCTTAATTTTTTCATTTCCAGCGTATTTAAATATGAATAATCAATCAAAAAAGAACGGTAATAACAAAAAGCTAAAACTAAAAAAAATCCATTACAAGATCTGTACATTAAAGTAAAAGTCAAAACTTGATGAGACTTGAAAGTGAAATGGGTCGTTACATGAGAGAGAAGAAAGATACGACATACCTAATAAATAAAAAGAAAGGGAAAATTACAGAATGACGTTAATACAGCGATTAAAAAGATGATAGTGTAAATATTGACTAAACACAACATTTGCTATAGAAATTTTGTATTGTTCTCTCTCTGAAACACACTGAACCTCGAATGTTCTTCATTTCTTAAGAAGTTTCACTTCTATCACATGTACAAGCACTCAATTACGTCACTGAGACGCCCAAAATCGTATTTTAAGCAAAAATACAAAAAAACTCGAAAAATTTTACAAAATAGTTCATTAATCCACGAAAGAAAAATAATTTAAAATTATTATAAATAAATCGTTGCCCTTAAAAGTTATTTTAATTTTTTTATTCTACTCTTAGTTGCGTTTTATTCATGCTACCTCTAAGTTTAAATTTCATAAAAAAATTTTTTCATAAAAATCAGGATTTCACTTGCAATAAATGAAATTTTTAAGTACAGTAAATGCAGGCTACTTTGGCCCTGGGGTCCTACTTGGGCCCAAAATAAAATATTCTCTGCTAACTTTCAGGAGGCAGTTTTAAACACACCCTACTACACCCTAGAAATGTCGAAATTAATTTAAAAACTGCTCCCTGAAAGTTAGCAGAGGATATTGTATTTTGGGCCAAAATAAGACCCTAAGGCCAAAGTAGCCCGCATTTACGATATATTGTGGGAGCAGAAAAATGAAAAAAATTAAATGTTTAAGAATATCATGATTTCGTCGACACCTTGACTTTGAAATATTATTAAAATGAATAAATATTTGACTTGATTTTAAAGCTACTTGATTTGAGTTTGATCTTAAATCAAGTCAAATTATGATATTTAAATATCAAGTCAAGAGCATTGAATTTGCAAGTTCTTTTATTGCAGAGTTAAACTTCACTCTCTTTATAGTAGCCTTTTATATCGTACTTAACTCTCTAAAGACACTTAATAATAGGACCGAAGTATATTGTACCTTAGTAGTTTTGACAGATTATAAGAAATCTAGATTAATGCATTTAAATATTTTTTTTTGAAATTTGTTTCAAAATTACGAACACTAGATTTTTATTTTGACATTTTTTACAAAAAAAAAAATATTATAACTTAATTTTTTAGCTCATTGCACAAAATTTTCAGTTACTTGATTGGTAAATATAAAGAAATAGACAACAATAAGAAAGTGATATAAAGTAAAAGATGACTGTACTCTAGGAACAATAGATAGAAATAATCGTGTAGCTGAATGTCTCCAAATAAAATTAAATTTAAAAAGAAAAAGATTATAATAAAAAATAAGTGTCATCATAAAGTCAATGTCTGAATACGGTTGTGACTGATTTAATATTCATAAAGAGTATTTGTGAAGAAGCAAAAATAGGAACAATTTCCTGTATGGGTCGAATGTTTCATCAAATATAGGATATAAAGCGGAAGATTAAAAAGTTCCGAACGAAACGCGATGGTATAGTAATAATAATAATAATAATAATGCGAGATGGTCGAGGCATTGGTCCGAGCGATCGGTAGCTTAACAACAGCGCGTTCGCGACAGCCCGAGCCGAAGAACAAGAGCCACAACGCCACAAGAACCGTCAAATAGCCAACATACAACACCGCATATGTCGCTCTTTAGCCGCGGAATACATACACGAGAGTGTCTTATAAACTTTTTCTTGTTGTTGTTGTTGTCGCTACGCGGTCCGGGGCCATATGCGTGCAGAAAAGGGTCGTTCTCGCACTACCGTACGCGACACCCCCATGATGGGGGTGGATTTCGGCTATTTACCGGGTAAATATGACACGTGCCGACAGCTAATCCGGCATTATGATGTTTTGCTTGGTTACAAGGGTGTTCTTGTTACATGTGATAGCCTTATTTGGTAAGTGGACAAACGCGCGCGACTCATACGGGGGCGGAACGGGGGACGGTTGCTCGGTTATATAGATATATAGTTATACGTTTGAGCGTACAATAAGATATCTGGATATATTGCGGTGGTCATCGTGAGTCATACGGTCATCGACGGTGCTTGCGATGGCGGTTGTGGATCTAAGAGCACAAATATACGCAAAGCCCGGGACCAGCTTCCAACATGTATGTTTTAATATCTAATCTACATACGAATTGTACCCACAAACCTATTGTAACTTTCTATTTATCTCTTTTCAAGTTATCTAACCTATTTCTACTAAAGAAATCTATCTACAATTAAATATTTTCAATAATTTGACTGTGAAAATTTTTTTGACTCTTTCAATTTGATCTCAATGATTCTCTTGGAGGTCGCGAGGTCTCCACCAAGAGGAAAAGCGGTGATGTAAACTATGTACATAAAAATATGCACGTTGAATTATGCTGGCGTTTGCATAATAAAAATTAAATAAATTATTATAACTTTTGTTCTTAACAAAATATTATGCTCAAGAGTTGTATGAATAAATTTTTATTGCTAAAATTAAAATATATGCACATACTTAATTTGTGGTAACGATTCGGGTTCATTGGTCAAAGAAAGTAGAAGGATATAGCATGATTGTACATGCCTTAACGTTTCGCGACTAAATTGTGACTTCTTCAAGGAGTTACAAATTTCAAAAAGTTTTTTTAATAATATCAAGAAAATTTTTCAAAGTTTAAATTTTTAAATCTATTAAATGAGAGAGCTTTTGGAATTTTTTTCTTCAAACGCGTTTTATTCCTTCTTAGTTAAGACTTGATTAGATTTTTCTTAAGACTTGATTTTTAAAAAACAGTTTCGAGCATTTCTTAAAATTTGATATTTAAAAAATTTAGCATAGCACTTTCTCTAAAAAGACTCGTCTATAATGATAGTGTATTTGGACTAAAATTTATCCTTCTTTAAATGCAACTTTGTTAAAATTTGAGTATCCTTAATAAAAAACCTTCGTACAGCCACGAGCTTAGTTCACCAAATAACAGAAAATTTTCGATTCTTGAATTTTTGATAATACATCCTAACATCATACACACATCCAAAAAGGTAAAAAGTTAAAAACGTAATTTGGTTAGTACGAATTATGTGATTTAAATTACATATATAAATTCTATTATAATTACATACATTTTCTTTCTTTTAAGACGTAATTTATTTAACATTCAGTTTTTTCTTAACCTTTTTCTATAGGAATTCATGAAATTGAGTCTGAGTCAAGATGGTACAATGCAATGAGCTTAAAAGTTTACCTTTGAAACGAAGTACCTTACAAATGAAATAGTTGATTAGACTTGATATTTTCAAATCAAAATTTGAATTAAACCAAATTTAAGTCAAGCAGTGAATCTCTCTAGTTTTCAACTGTTTTTTATAAATGACATTCAGTTTTGTCTTAATCGTTTCCATAGTAATTCATGAAATCAAATTGAAGTCCAGAAAGTGCAATAAAATGAGCTTAAAAGTTCAACTTTTAAATGAAGTGCCTTACAAATTCAATGCTTGATTAGACTTGATATTTCAAAATCAACATTTGTGTTCAATTAGACTTGATTCAAACCAAATTTAAGTCAAGTAGCTTGAAAATCAAGTCAAATAGCTTAAAAAACAAGTCAAGCAGTGAATCTTTAGTTTTGCAACTTTTTTTATAAATGAAAAGCTAATGTTATATATATTTATAGCCATATTGAACGCTTTCTTCAGTTGAATTTTATTAATGCTTTTTGTTACATACATAGGTACTGCTTATTTAAAAAAAAAATGCTTGAAATTAAAAGCAAAATGAAAATTGAAGTTACATTTATGTGAAGATGGATATCATAACAATCCATAATTAATTTTTTTAAACAATCCCATTACATTAATACATATACATTTACATAATAATTAACGTATTTCACAAATTTATCGATCTGCACAAAGAATATTATAACAATAAGTAAGAAATTCACAACATATTTAGTACTTTTGTATTGTATAAATCAGTGGTCCTTAAATTAGTGGGCCGTGGCCCCCTGCGGGGCCTTGGACCACTTGCAGGGAAGCCGTGAAGAGTCGCAAATGTAACAAACAACTAGCAAATGTATGCAATTGATTAGTAAGTGTATACATACAACCTATAAAAAATTTAAAATTAGGGAGCCGTAAGTTATTGATTTGGATTCCAGGGGGTCGTGACTTCAAAAAGCTAAAGAAGGATTTGTATAAAGAATATGTTGATTAGTTTAAAGGAATTGATCAAATTAAAGTGATAAATCCAAGGAAAAATAGGATTAGGCAATGAAAAAATGAACTTTAACTTTTCATATGCAAATATCTCTAAAATTCTAACCAGAAAAAGAAATTAAAAACAGATTTTTCAAAGTAGATCATTCATTGTAAATTTACGAAATTATTACTCAATGTTTAAGACAATAAAAAGTTCAAATACACCACTGAGGCACTTGAAGCAAATCAAACATGAAAAAAATTTCGCTCTAAATTCGATTGGGTAAGCGGAGCATAATAGAAAATATTCAGGTTTCGAGATGAAATTTCCTCAGCCTCTATTTGTTTAAACATTAACGATAAAAGAGAGAGAGTAAAAACTTTGGATTAAAATTTTCTTAAATGTTTGTCACTTAAATTTCACCATGTGGTTTTTGACTCATTAATGCACATATTGTCTTGGCTCTTGAACCTTTGTTTCGTATTTTGTTAGTTGCGAAATTAATAAAGAAAGTTGAATTTTAGTGGTCGATTAAATTATTTTTTTGTTATCGAAATATAAAAATTTTAAAGCTAAACGTGATATTGTCTTGTGAAGAAATCATTTGGTTTTCGTTTGAAGAAATGTTGCCGTTTGAGGAATTAACGGCTTAAGTATCTTTTGTGTAAAAGTAAAAACGTTTAAACGCTGTACAAGTTACAAGCGCAGGACAATGATTACATAAAGAAGTCTTTTTCATCACTATTAGTAGTGCGGGCATGTGTCTCTTATTAGTTTTTAACGGAGCCGGTCGATCTGGATTTCAATTCGATTGTGAATCACTTTTTGTCAAATATCTCTTGTCGGTCATTAAAAAAGTAAAACGCACGCAACGGAAAAAAAGACAACGAGCAGATACGGATTGAACATTGCGAATATTTGACTGTGTCTCGATAATAATTGAACAAAAGGTCGCAAAAAATCGCAAACTAGAACGAACAAAACCGACTGATTAATGGTTCAAATATAATTACTGCATTTATAATAAAGACAACAGGAATTTTCAACGCCAAATTATTTTTTTGTTGACAGCAGAAAAATCTGTCTGATCAAACCCAACTATTATTTTGTATACGTAAAAGTTTTGTTTCAAATTGATTTCGTGTTAACCATAGGCTAATACTTTTAATTGTAGCCCAATAATATCTAAACCAAGGAAAAATTTTATGATTTTCTATGTAATTAGGGATTTATCAAAATCAAATCAAGTAGTTGTAGATTTAATGAAATGAATTGAGCTTGACATAGTAACTTAAAAATATAATAACAGCTAAATTAATGCTTGACTTAACTTAATATTTAATTATAAGTATGACTTGGGATTGACTTGATTTCATGTCAAACTTATCAAGTAGTTTGAAAATCAAGTCAAGTAGCTTAAGAAGGTATATAGGTACACTTACATTTAAAAAAAAACGACTCTTTTGTTGCAATTTTTATACATTTAAATGCACGCCAGAAAATTTCTTTCCAATCCGGTAAATATTTTTGAAATTACACATACATTAGTATAACATTTTTTAACTATGTTTATATCAAATTATATAAAATATTTCTGCAACTTTAAATGCGTTTTTTTTTCTCTCAAAATTGTGTGTTTAAAGTCGGTCAACAAAATTGCTCAGGTACAGCTAAACTGATCAGTCTTAAATTTTAAAATAACATTTAAAATAATTTTTTTAGAAATTGAAAGTTTTCTCTCACCAATAACTACTTCCTATGTTAAAAACAAAATAAGGTCTAAATTATGGTTTAAATTTAATGTTTTCTGAAAAACTGCTATTTTGTCAAAAATTATTGAGATGTTTATTTCTTCGATCAATTCCAAGAAAATTTGAGATTCATCAAAATAAAACCTTGTCATTTTGTACTATGAAATAAGCTTATCATTTTAACTTTGAAATGCAAGAACTGGTCAATTCAATGCTAGACTTGACTTGATTTTAAAAAAATAACATTTAACTTGAGTTTGATTTAATTTAAAGCCCTCAATTTAAGTCAAGTAACTTGAAAATCAAGTAAAGTAGTGAATTCATAAAAGATAATGTTTTATATTAACGAAATATTTTTGGTTTTGCATTTTAAGTAACCCAATTCAGAGATATCATGCTTAGGCACTGGAAAACACCATTTTAGAGGTGTCCCGAAAATCAGCTATAGTGGTTTTAAAATAAAAATATGGTTAAAAGTTACTTGATAAGTAAAGAAATTTTAATTTTCATTAATTAAAAAGTCTTCTGGAGTAAAATTCTTGAAAAATTAATTTTTTGATATAATCCTTTAAAAATCAAGTCAAGTCAATTCCTATACAAAATATAAGTAAAAATTATATTTTAAATTGATTCCGTTTTAACCATTGGCTATTATTCTTTTGATTGTAGCCCAATACTATACAAGGGAAAATTTTATGATTTTCTATAGAATTCTTAATTAGCTATGGACTAATCAATACATATATTCATACATATTCGAGTCTATTTTCTTAGTTTGTCTTTTTAAGGCTATAAGCCATTCTATTCAATTAAAATTATCATAAATTAATAGCTCATAAATTATTATAATTACGATGTTTATATATTTTAATTAGTAACACACATTTTATTACAAAGTCGGCGGCTCGGAGGTGAAAAAAGATTTATTGCGTAAATTTTAACAAATTAACCAACGAAAAAATTCAGTTTATCTTTTATTGGTACTAAAGTTTTTAAAGCCACGCTGATTTTAATAGATGCAAAAAGTGAATATACAGTGAAAAACGGTTAACACGAAAATGAGGAATTTCGTGTTAAAAGAAATTCTATTTTCGAAAAAGTTTGCTTTTATATGCTATAAAAACTATGCATTTAATTATTACAACTAGTTCAGGCAATGTGATAATTTTTTTGAAGAAAATCGATTTTTTTAAACGGTTTTTCTAAACGTGAATTTTTCTCCATGTTAAGGAATTTTTATTTCGTCTTAAAAGAAAAAAAAATATACATACGGTTAAATTGTTTAATCGAAACATTATAACAAATACTTCTTTATTTTGGGAATTTTACACATTAACATGCTGTGACAAATCTGTCTTAGGTCTGTATATATAATGACCGGGAGCTATTTACAATGCTTCCAATCGCTCAGGCAATTGGTCAATTAACATTTCAAGCTACGTCGAGATTAAGTATTTTTGTTACTCAAAGTTAAGATAAATGTAGGTGTTGTACACTGTACATCCAAAAATAAAGAAAATAAAAATTTCCAGTGATGAAACCAATAGAAAAAAGGAAAATTTGATTGAAAAATATACATACAAAAATCTTCAAAATATTGAACATAATTCAACTTTTAGGAATGGGAAAAAACTAAATAATATCTTAAAATATTTGTTTTTCAAAAAAGAAATTCTATATTTTGAAAGTTAATTGTCTTAGTAAATTGACCATTGAGTTACAGGCGTTGTACATTACATTCGGGATCATACAAAATGATCTTTACAAAATTTGTTATTATAGGTAATGACCTTGCTTCTTGAAAATTTTACTACATGACACCCAATTATAAATAATGACTATAACTTGTTCTGGACAACAGTATTATTTCTTGTTAACCAAATTTCGTGCTAAGCATTTTTATGTCATTTTTCGCTGTATTTTAAAATTTTCACAGCAATCACCTGGTAAGCGCAATCATTGCATCTTCCTTTCAGGAAAAAAATATTCAATGCCCTTCTAACCATTTTAAACTATATTTAGCCAAATTAAAAATACAAAAATTACTAAGAAAGTCTTGTATCGATTCTTCTTATATTACCACAAAGGAAATAACCGAACAAGTAACTTTATTATTCACAGTAACATAAGTAGTACTTGATGTGAAAATAAACAGCATTTAAGCCCATGTGTGCATATTAAATTGCTTTCACACAAATCAGAATTCGATATCTATAAAATGCCAATAATCGACATCAAAATTATGATGATTTCACAATAAAAAAACATCGCGATCGAAAAAATATACACATAAGAAAACATCTGTAGGCGATATCGTGTCTCCCTCAACATCGATATGATAATTTAACGCCCGTTAACGCACACGTATAGATCCCTCAATCTCTAAACTACATGCATGTAGTTACAAAGTATTTACTGGAACTAGAAAATGTAAGATTTTTATTTATATCTCTTCGTCTCGTTAATATGAAGAAACAAAAAAAAAATCAATCAGATATGATCAGTGTATGCTTTGAAGAAAAGGTGTGAAACCCAATTTAATCCTCAAAGATTTCTGTGGTTATGATAAAAATGAGATCGAGGCCCGTTTTCCGAAGATATCAATTTTAAACTGATTGGAACGTGCGAGATTAACTTTTTTCCCGAAAGGTCTTTAGGTTAATGTTCGCAAGAAAAGTTACAATTTCCAAAATATATTTCAAATAGTTTTTCTGTGTTTAAGGACTTAAATAACGGTTCATTAAAAATGAATCAAAGGCTTAAGTGAGATGTTTCAAGACAATCAGAGCATTGTATCGAATGAATGGATGAGCGGTGATATAAATTGTAATAACATTTCGGATAAATTTTGAAATACTTGAAGATGTATCACGAAAAGAATATATTGAGGGCCTCTCTAAAGGCGGTAAGAGGTAACAAAGTGGGCAGATATAGGCACATTCGAATACCAGCAAATCTACATATTTTTTTTTTCTTTGTCAATGTGGGATGATAATAAAGCTTATATATTTATAGGAAAATTTTCGTATTTATTGCATTTATAAACAAGACGATTATAAACAATTTAGAAAACGTTTCCAGTAACTTCTACAGTGTCCTTCAGCAAGTCATTATCCTTCCGAAACCCACGTTTGGTAATTATATACATAGCAAATATTATCTACTTAATACGACTAAACCAAAAACCTTAGCGACGTTTTATTGTGTTTACCTAATATGTAGTTACTTTTAAATTAGACGAAATAAAAGTTAATTTTTAGTGAAATAATTAAAAATGTGACGAGTGATGAGAGAAAAACTAATTATCGGATAGAAATCAAATTTTGATTAAGAAGAAAAAAATCAGTGTGTACGTAGGTAGCGATAATTATCAAATAAATTGTGTTAAAAATTAAAAATTTGGTGTTTGAATGTTTCAAGGGACCAATTTTTTTCATCAAAAATAAAATTATTTTTTACTACTTTATGAAACTATAAGTTAACATACTATTTTACTATTTGAACTTTCTTTGAAACTTTTTTTATAATTTATCAATAAATTATTTAATCATAATTACCATTGGTTGTTAATAAACAAATGTTTTCAATATTATATTTATCACCAAAAACAAAAAAACAAAAATTTTAATCAGAAAAATTAGCAAAATTCAATGAAACAAAGTATTTCTAGGATCTGTTAAATTAGAAAAAAATGCCGTAAAATTCTTTAAGTTAATCTAGATAGAAACTAATTGTGCAAAAAAAATAAATCATTTAAAAATAGAATGAAACTATATATCTTATAACTTCTATCTTAAGTCAACCAGTTAAAAATAAAATCTTTTGTGTAATGAAATGGTAGATTTGATAATTATCTTTGAGGAGTTTACAACCATTTATTGACAACGTTATGTTCTTGATGACACATCTAACCTCACATTTTTCTTCTATTTTAAATCAGATTCATCTAAAAACACTGACATATGTAGCACTTAGCTTTTAATAAAACGTTGTTTTGTTAAACTCAAGCGTAAAGTAATGACAAGAGCGTCTCTGGATTATACAGAGATTCATATAGTCAAGCACTTGGATATATTTTGAAATGAATTATGCTTGATATTTTAGCTTGTAAATAAAATAACTGAGGAAGTCATTGCTTGACCTAATAAGACATTCAAACATTAATTTTGGCTGAGCATTTGACTCGAGTTGAACTTGATTTCAAGTCAAGTTTAGACTAAGCACCTTGAAAATCAAGTCAAGTGCTTTAAAATTAAGCTAAGAAGTAATTTCCTAATTATGAACAAAGAAAGAGTATCGATAAGGCCCCATTTTTGCCCCAAAATAACGACAAAATTAAGTCATTCAATTAATTTTTTTTACTTTCTTTTACTGTTTAGTAAAGAAAGTATTGTAATCGGGGTAAATTTTCGATTTTGAGTTTTCATCGCATATAGACATTTTGAGTTCCATGATTCCGAAAAAGTGGTTTTTAGAAATCTGTGTGTGTGTGACAGCGATATCGTATCGAAAGCTTTATCCGAATTTCACCAAACTTGGAATTTTGCCTTTATATTACATCTAGTTGTACCGCGACGCTTTTGGTTGAAATCGGTTGACCAGATGCTCCACTTTATTCTATGGGATTTTGAGATTTTTAAAATTTTTTCGAAATCGGCTTCAACGATTTTCTTTAAACTTGCTATCATCCTTAAACTTATTAATGCCTACAACTTTTATTTGAAACTTTTTCCTGGGAAAATTCAAATAAGCCTGGTTCTAGGGTAAAGAGTGGGAGTTCATTTATGCATAAAGGCTGTATATTTGTCCTGTTTATGTATATTTTTAAATATTATTCAGTTTATAACTTTTTTTATCCATATTAGGACTTTTTATGTTCTTTTAACCAATAGCAAGTTTCACGTAAAAGAAAATACTATAACTCCTCGCAGCAGATATTTTTTACTGTTTCTAAAAGTAGACTGTTTGCTTAATAAGAAAATATATATTTAAAAGAAAAAACCCTTCAATTAATCCTACTTATGAGACACCAAGCGTAGGTCTAACTAGGATTTCCGAACAAAATGAGACATTTTTAATAAAAATCCCAGTTAGACCGCAGTTTGGTGTCTCATAAGATAGTATTAATTTGTTGTTTTTTTTTTCTTCCATAATTAATTTAATCCTATTTTTTTTTCAAGCAGTCTCCTTACAGGATCAGTAAAAAAAATATATTAAATTGATTGACTTAAATTTTTTCGTTATTTTGGGACAAAAATGAGGTCTTATCAATACCCTTCCTTTCTAGCTTAAAGGGGTCAACGCATTTTTCTTAATATTGACTAGTGTAAATCCCAAATCTACTGTTCTGAAATTTTTTATTTTCTTCACAAAAATTGAACTTATGATTAAAATTGATATATAGGTAGTCTTTAACATAATAAAGACAATCACAAATTTAAAAAAAAAAATTGTTTCAATTTTCACTATTATTAATTTTCTCAAAAAGGCAATATTAAAGTTGAAGTCTACTCTGAAATAATCAAAAGTTGCAGTCAAACGTTTTTTCATCGGTTCCCCACCTAAGAATTGAAACTTAAGGGAAATATAAAATATAACTAGTCCATCTAATTGCCTGTAATTTATATAGGTAGATATATTTTTTAATAAATTTTATTTAGCGGTTAAAAATGAAATATCATTCAATGAAATACCATATAATTGAACAAAATTGGATTTAAATTGGATAGTGTATGATTTTTTTGAAAACTTAATTTGCAAGATTAAAGAGTCAAAAAATTAATAACGAAACATATTGAAATCGAGAAAGCTAAGCGCACTGCACTGCACGGATAGCGGTTCTAGCATAAGATTTTTTTCAAAAAGCATCCCGACATATTATGCCCATGTACTCTCTCACTTGATCATCACGCTGAAAAGTAACTCAACACTAACAATTTTCGATGGTAATTATGATTATTATTCCTATTACTATCATTGGGCACAACATTATCGTCATTATCACTAGGAAATTGTTGTTAAAATTGGTTCTTTTATTTGATTTCAATAGCGGCTGCTGCCTTTCTATCAATATAACGTGATTCTAAAGAGTCGAAGTAATCGTTTATTTGCGCTGTTGCTCAAGCCTTGTTTTCTCGATCGATCGAATAATTTGCCTAGTTGATAGATTTTTTTCATGGTATATATTTTATTATATATCGTTTTATTTATATAGTTATATCAGTCATCAGCAATTTATTTTTATGACTTGATCGTATGACCGATTCAAAATCATAAGCGCTTGGTGGTACAATGAATGGCTCAGATTGTAACCAACGAAATGCGTTCATAAATTATCGATTTCTTCAGTCTCATGTATTATAAAAATCAAATCAACTCTATGTGTTACGATAATTTGCGCGCTGTGATATGATTTAATAAAAATTACGAAGATTTATAATAATTTCAAGCAAGAAATTATTGCACTAACAGTGTTTTTACGACACGAAAAATTATAAACCTGTTTGTAATGACAAGTTGAAATCTCGAGTTGACTTTCAATCAAAGAAATCATTTCAATCGCAAGACTAAAAATTCCCCTTCAAAATAATCGCTCAGTTCAATGGTTTGAACTTAAAGTAGAAAATAATATGTCGTTTTTTATGTTTCAGATTTGGGAAATCTTAGTCCACAAAGCAGGCAGATTTTTTATCGATGGATCTATCAAAGTTTCGCTAAAAAAATTGTATATTGTTCTAAGATTTTAAATAAATAAAACGTTAATTAGAATTTTTTCAATGTCTCTTATTTAGAGTTGGAATAACGTAGCTCGAGATAGGTACTTGGTTTGTAAATTTATGTTACTAATATCAGTCACAGTTCACTAAACAAAGTTGTTGAGTGAATAATTTCTGTGTATTACTTAATCCAAATAATCATAGCTTTCGTATCGTTTCGACCAATTAATTTAGGAAATTATATTTACTCTTTAATGCTGTTACAGTATTTTTTTTTACTTCAAAAAGACACTTTTTCATTTCAAATAACACTTTTTTCTTATAGCCTAAGATCCCACCGCATGATTACTACACTTATAATAAGTGGCTTAGTCTTTATAAATCATATTAAACCTCTTTTTTTCTGTGTATGTTCTTTTCTATTTTCACTTTTTTGTGGGCATTTTTAGATTGGCACCCTTATATCATCATGCACAGAAAGAAAACAGCTTTATTTTGATATATAAATGATTAATCTACATTATGAATGTAGCAATAATGCGGCGGGATGTTAGGCTATTAGAAATAAAGAATGGGAATGGGAGAATCAGTGTACCTACATATATGACAAAGAGAGAAATATAGAGCATCTCAAAAGAAATACAATACAAAATTCAAATTAAATATTCTGTTTATTCAATGTTTACACTGCCATTGGTTCTTTTTGTCAAAGACATATCTATCTTCTCTCTCATATAACGAAATGTACCTAAATGTCACTCTCAACTTCCGTTCACTTGCCGATTATCTTATCACTTAGCCACCTTCTAAGACGCTTCACTTCAAAAATTTGATTGATTTTTTCCTAAACCTTTTTAATTTCAAAAGAAACTTTTTTCATTTCAAAAACAACGCTTTTTATTTCAAATAACACGATTTAAACATTTTGCATTGGCTGGGGGAACATTTTTATTTTGTATTTAAAATCGTGTAAATCGTGTATATAGATACTTACTGAAGACGGGAATTTCGGGAAAAACAAACGGTCGCAGTCGTATGTATATAAAAACTGCACATGTGCATAAGAGTGGGAGGAATAGTGCAATCATCTTCAGAATCTCGCACGCGAAAGTCGACTTCAGTAAGGATGTATACATGATTTTAAATACAAAATAAACCATTTCGCCCAATATCCAATAAGTATTTTTTTAAAGTGTTATTTGAAAAGAGAAAAGCTTTTGAAATAAAAAAGGTTACAAAAAAAAAAAACAAATAAATCACATCTTTGAAGTAAAGCTTCTTGGATGGTAGTTCGATAATCGATAAGTAGATGGGAAATGAGAGTGAAATGTCAAAGATGCATCAAATTTTAGAACATTTCGTTACATGAGAGAGAAGAAAGACATGACGTAGAGAAAAAGAGAAAGAGAAGCGACAATCTAGTCACCATGCCACTAAGTGACCTATCAGTCACTTTTCATATAACGGATATGAATTTTCCACGTGACTTATTCCTTATAACCCAAATAAGCAAATTTTTTGTTTGATTTTGGTCGATTCAATAGAAAATTTAGACTGAAAAAAAGTTTTGCATTCAAATAACAACTCGAACTACGTAAATCCAGACACAATCTCTTCAATTTTTCTCGCTTCAAACATTCAAAGGTAAGTAAGATACGATACAGGTAAGTTCTTTCAATCAATTTTTTTTTCAAATTGTTAATCTTTTCATTAAAACATTATAAAATAATTAAATATGAAACATAAATTAATTATGTCTAAATAAATTTTCATTAAATAACACGTTAATAATAATAATAAAACCGGGAATGAAAACTTCAATCCCCTGCAGATATTCTCAATATTTATCGATGCAATATATCACAATTAAAATATTAATTATTAATATTGATACGTAATAATATTATTTATAAGTACGCAATTAAAATGCGCCCTATTGATGAATGATATTCATTAATGCATAATTGACCAGATTATTTTTTCGTCTCTCCTTAAATATTTTTAATGTGATACTATACTGTAAAAAGTGTGTGAGATCATCTGATAAATTTCTATAAAAAGAAATTATGACACGTGGTGATCAACGAAGTATGAAAAATCGTCCACGCGTTGCAAGCTTTAAACGTTAACGTTTAAATTAAGAAAAAAATTGCAACAATTCACATTTATCAATTGAAGGAAAGAAGAAAATTTTTTAGCCTGAAATTCCAAAAAGCAAGAGCTACTGTTAAATATGCCATGGAATAATTTCATAAAGATAATTACAATAAATTTCAGTTTTTAATTAAGTGTCTTTTTTATAAGACACTATAAATCAGATGAATGATTTACTGAAGCAAAGTTTTTTTTTGTGAAGAATTAAAAACTTGATGAAAAGGTTAATTTTGTGGAAATTTAAATATTCAACTTTCGTCTTCATCGTACAACCGGACATGTTTTATTTGACTTAGACTTTGAAGATTGACATATGGAAGAGGATTGTGATAGAAATTAAACATTTTGACATTAACATAACAAACGACTTAAAATTATTCTTAATGAATCTCAATGCGATAAGTGGGATTTGAATTAATCTAAATAAATAAATGAACTATTTTTTCAAGTTTAGTTCATTAATGAGAAAAATAAGATTTTCCGGTGTTGATCAATCAGAAGGTAAGTAACTAAGGAGAACTCGCACTGATAACAGGTAAGTTGAAAATTTCTATTTTTTTATAAGTTCTTTTCTTTGGAAGCATTAACTTTTTAATTGAACTGGCGAAATTTTTTAATTCTTTTTTTTTGAGTCAAAAACCTGATTTTTATTCAAAGAAATTCTGGTTAAATGATATTATAAAGTAGATAACAATCTAACGGTACATTTTTTTTAAACTCTAAATGCAATATTTGCATAAAATTATTGCAATTTAAAATATGTTATATAAAGTAGTTTGAAGATAACTTCTGAATATTAAATGTGTAAGAAACATCTGGCTTAGAAAGTAAGCGTTTCGCTAAGTTCAAAGAACACTTGGATTTTTCAGTAAAAATGTTGAGAATTGCATTTTATTTTTAAATATGGATGTATTTAATTTGACTAGTTTTAAGAAGTATTCAATTGATTCAATGTTTAATAAAAATTTAAAAACAGAAATCAAATCGCACAACTCTGAGCAAAGATGTCGAGTGCTTCCAATTAACGTTTACGTACTGTACATTGCATAGGGTTTTTATTTATAATACATAGCTCATTTAAAAGAACTTCAACCTAAACCTACCATAAAACAGATCGCTATGAAATATTAACCCCTCCCCTGCTTACTTTATTTCAGGCATTTTTTTTAAATAAATGCAACAGTATAAGGTTATAAATATATTTGTTCAACTCTTTGTCGGTACTGTAAATTTTTAGTTTAAGTTGACGGGTCTGAGACCAAAAATAGCGACATAGTGCTATTTTCAGGACATTAACAAGTTTGACTTTAGACAAACCAAGCGTAGGTATGAAATGTAATCTAATTTTTTATCGCCAAAAATGTTTATATACCTTTTTTGAAAAATAAATTCTTTTGAAATGAAAAAGGTTGTATTTGAGGTAAAACAATTGTACTTCATACACTCATTGTAGAACCCCGTCCCTCGTATTTGAACACATAGTAACTATCATATTTGCCCTCCTGCCTTTTTTTTAAATTTGTTACGTACTAATTGTTACTATATAACGTATTAAGTATTTATGGCACTAGAAGTTTATGAAAATTTTTGGTCTCGTGTGGATCATTTGGGTCCACATCAGAAAATTGAAAAGGGAAACTTGACATAAAAATTAATTAAAATCGAAATACCTTTCTTAATTTACATTTGGTATACTTATGGGCGGTATTCATAGCCCTCACTCAAATTTGAAGAAACACTCAAGTGCGGTGATGAGTGATCGCCATTTTAATTTTCATTTCATAAAACTCATTCATTACAAAATAAAGCATACACTTACGTAAACACTAATTTCAAATATTTTGACAGTTTTTATAGATTAATGATTTAAGCATATACTCGACTTATAACCATGAAAACTTAAGTAAAAACTTGGGCTCTTCCAAGTAAATACTTGTTAGATATTATACTGCAAATATCCAATAAAAATTTACTTGAGGAAGCTTCAGCTTTCACTTAAGTTTAGGATATATATCATAGTAACAAGTTGAGTGTTACTCCAAATTTGAGTAACGACTATGAATACCATCTTGAGTATCTTATTTTGTCAAAGTTATAGTCTCAAAAGATTAGGAAAACAACTAAAACTAATTCAAAGTACTTTTTCCACAGGTATATGATATGTGACTTAATATTTTATTTTATTTTTATATGGAATGAAAGAAAAGTGTAAATAAAGGATAAAAGATGAAATTTTGAGAGGGTTTCGTTTCAGAAATTCATCCTCATATGCTATTCTTTCCACTGTAAGACATCCTATTTTAGCATAAATAAATATTTTCTAAGCAGGGTTTCAACTTTAAGTTTAAGAATTTTAACCTATTGTGTTCTAAAATTGACTATACTTTAGCCATCATTTAATAGTTCTATAAATTGAAATCACAGGTAAGTAATCTTTGCCAACACCCTAAAAACAACCAAACTATTTTAAACCCATTAAAAATAGGTAATTCAGAACATAAATATTCATTTTATGATAATAATAATAATTTAAATAATATTATTTAAATCACGAAGTAATTCCCAAAAAAAAAAAAATAATTACAATCACCCAAAGAAAAAAATTCCAAAGAACTGACTCTATTGAGACATAAAATCAACAAAAAACCGAGGTGTTGAGTAGAACTTATTTATTTCCTCGAAGGCGCAGCCAAACCGTCAAAAAAGAGAAGACAGGCGGCATCATTCTTACGAGTTTTTAATATGTAACTCTAAATGATTACTTAAGATTAAATAAACGACACCAACGATGAAAAGAAGACAAGAAAAAAAAAACTTCGAAACGAAGAAGCTGATGTCGTTTAAATAATAGTAGTCGTACCTTTCATTTACTACTGATATAGTTGAACCGAAATTATGAAGATGTAGGAAGACTACCGGAGAAATAGATAGTGGAGTAGGCAGGTATCGTTAAGTAACACTAAAATCGTTTACGATTAATAAAGCAAACGTATGTTAATTAAATGCCAGACAAATGTCACCTTAACACTCATAAAATTGAATGGCGAATAATACAAGGAATTTGAAAAAGGAAAAAAAAACATAATGCTTTTAAAAAATGTATCCATTCGGTTTCAATGTACGGTTGGTTACTTAAATAAAACGACTTTTCTACTAGCAAGACCTTAGAATTTCAAGTAGCTTTCTTCAATACAAAATTAATAAATAAAAATCCTTTTATCTACCAAAAAAATACATAAAAATATAAAAATTGAAAGAATTTTTTTCACCGATTTTACAATTTATATTTCATGAAGTAAATTTTGTTAAATTATCTTTTATTTCCAATCAATATTTTTCTCTTCTACCGTTGTAAATTGTATAATTTGATTTTGACAATGTAATAAGTAACGTTAATATCGTAACATAAGAGAAACACAATTTTACGTAATTAACATCACTACTAAAACTCCAAGCATGTAAAAAAAATTTAAAAATAATTGAACAGTTAAATATGCAAGCAAAATCCGAGATTCTATCTATGATACAAAGAGTATTTTAGTACCTTAATCATAATTGTCTTTGAAAATCACAATCGCCTGAATTTTACCCCAAAAATAATCCATGCCTTTGTAAAACTAAAAAACAATTTTATGAGAGTTGTTCCAAAAATGAAAAATTTTTTATTGATTGAACCATGGTAAATATTTCTTTTAACTTTGTTACGCTTGGTTTTGATAAGGTACTTAGAAAATGTTGAACTCTTCTAACATCATTCAATGTCAATGTAATTTTGTTAATACGAAATCTAATTTAAAAGTTTCAATTTAAATTTCACTGTTACGATTTAACGAAGACCCTCGCAAAAGTGCCAAAAGTGACTTATACAAGAATCCCTCTTCGATTACAATATGAATGGCAACATTGAAACATTTAATTTTGACTTTTTATTACCAAATGTAACTTGGAGTTGATCTACCGAAAACTCGAAAGTAAAGATTAGCTAATTTTTAGAACTAAATTTATATAAACGGGGTAAATAATATTTCAGTAATAACCGGAGAAAAGTCAAAATATTTTGTTTTCCAAGTAAACAATCAAAATTTGAGAAGACCAAAGCAAGATTGAACGGGACCTAAATTCAAAAACACACTAAGCTGGCTTTTGTTCAGAACAAAGTGATCCATATACAAAAAAAGTGCATAAGGCCCCCTTTATGCTGCAAAAAGATCCGGTGCGATCCGAATGGTAGACCTCGTTAAGTCTTGCTTTAGTCCTTCAAAGCCTCTAGGGGCATTCATAGTTGTCACTCATATTTGAGGAAACGCTTCAGTGCGGTGATCACTGTCAGTCATTTAAATTTTCGATTGATTTAACTTTTCCATTACAAAATAAAGCATACGCTCAAAGTAAGTCAAGTAAACACTTATCACAAATTTTTTTCGAGTTTTCATAGTCCAATTCATGGTATGAGTTGAGTATACTATATTCAATTTGTAACGCTTGTAAACTTGAAAACTTCAAGTGAAGCTTATCATGAAAACTTAAGTGAAGCTTATAATGAAAAACTTAAGTGAAGCTTATTGTATATTCTACTGCAAATAGCCAATAAGCATATACACTTGAAGGAGCTCCAACCTTCATTGAAGTTTTCATGGTTATAAATTGAGCATAAACTGATATCAAGAATTTGGTATATGAAAACTTTGAGGTAACTTTTGAGGTAAGTGTTGACTTAAGTATGCTCTATATTGTAATAGAAAAATTGTATGAAATGAAAATTTAAATGACCGACACTGATCATCACACTTGAGTGTTTCTTCAAATTTGAGTGACGACTATGAATACCGATTCTGGCTGGCTTGTATTCTCATCTTTTCGGATACTTGGATCAAACATCATTACTACAAAACTTTAAAAATTGTATAAACCTAGACAATGTACTAGATAACAGTATTATAAACACAGACAAAGAAATGATCCTTCAATTTTCTATAACTAACTAAATTTTATAATAAGTCCTAAAATTCAATTTCTGTAATTTATGTACCTATGGAAAATTAAGTATAATAAAAATTATAAACTGATTGAATTGTTTCATTTCCATTCAAAAGATGACCCTAGATTATTTTTCAGTTACTTATTTATTTGTACTAATAGCATGTTCACGGTAAGTACAACGTTAAGTCTAAAAGATGTCCTTCTAACTCCTTTCAGATTGATGCTATTAGCAACTCAAAGACAGTTATTAAGATAAATAATTTAAAATTTCAGATTCAAGAACTGAAATTTCCATATCACTTAATCTTAAACATAGTTTTTCAGGTAAAAGATAGAAAAAACTGATTTTCATAATGTAAAAAAGCATGGAGTTCTACAATAGTGCCAGTATTTCGGTAAGTTTTCATAAGATATACCAACATTCAGCTAAAAGTTTTTTAAGAGGAAGGAGGGTAAGTACCAGGTAATTGGCAAAGAGAGAACTACATTTCGTTCGTCTTATAAACGAAACAATAATTAGCTATGTCACACATCATAATTAACATCTTTACATACCATATTCTATTAACGTTCAAATTAAATTTAATTAGTGATAAAATCATTATTAAACTGATCCATATCACAAACACGGATGTTGCAGTTCTTAGAAGAAATCTATTTTAAGAAAATTGCGGTTCTATTTGGAGCTTTCATTCCTGACTTGAACAATCAAATAGGAAATCTACTAACATCCAACTCTAACTTTGGTTTGTCAGTATAAATATCAGGTTGTACGTGAACATAAAAATGTTAGTTGAAATCATTGTTATTTGGGCATTTTAAACAGTAATCTTAAATTTTAGAATTTTAAAATAAAAAGGTCAATAAGTTGATCAATAAAATTAAATTGTATTTTTTTTAAATATGCACTTATAACATCATCTTTGCATTCGTCCTTCGGCTTTCTTCATCCACAATAATTATATTAAAATATTTGTACAAAATAAAAAATATATCAAAAATGCACAGTTGTCACATTTTTTTTTCCACATGAGAACAATACAAACCACACAATAAAAAAAAGTCAAATATAATATTCTATGCAGAGATAAAAACGAACGACATGTTGTATAATTATTTGATAATTCTTGACAATTGTTGAGTCGTTCAACTTTGCAGCTCTTGTTTAATGATTCTAGATATACACTCATGCAAAACACACTGTTCTAATATTATATATTTTATACATAAAATAGTTAATAATTAATATCATAAAATAATTTTTTTTAAAAAACAAACACTTTAAACGAGCATAATTGAATCACATAAAACGGTTTCCAGTGGAACCCTCTCAGAATGACCAAAACTGATTTTATTTCTTTGTTTATTTTTAAATGGAAGAAAATGAATATTTGTCTCATAATTTCATAAATCTTAATAATAGACCCATTTCAAACAAGCATAATTTCCAAATTTACCGTGACTCAACATAGTGTACCCACGTATTTCACGGATAGTTATAAGTGAAATACAAAAACCTTCATTACAATACAGTCAACTGTAAGATGAAATTTCAACGATAAATTAAGTTATCGCTTTATTAATTACGATAAACTTAGAATGTGAAAGATTCAAATCTAATTAATACCAAAAAGCTGTACTTAAACTTTTGAAACCCGTAGAATTGCATCCGTAATGTACATGATTTTGGAATTTACTCTTTTCGAGCTGATTTTCATATAGAGAAGGTATAGTATAAAAACTTATATGAGCAATGAAAGCGAGCGTTAATTAAATGTTAAAATCGTTTTTTTTTTAATCTCTGCTTTTGTTCTATCCATTGGGTTTTTTTAGTATTAGTTTGTAATTGTAGAGTGCGTGCAGATATAAGTTGTTACCATACTTGTTCTAAAATGTTTTACATGTAATAGTTTAATCTTATATAGCATGGATATGGCTGTAATCTATGACTTTGTCTTTCGTATAATTTTAATAGATACTATATCGATTTCTATCCTATAATTTTCTGAACTTTTCTTTTTATTAGTTCCTATTTCTCAGTATTTAAGAGATGTATTTACTAAAACCCTTTGGCTATTATTTACTTTATTCCAAAATAAGGAGTAAAATCCCATTACATATCAAAGTTGGCATGCGCCATTTCTTTGGGTTCACCGATAGATGAAGAGTAAATCAGAAAGCAAATGATTCACACAAAAATCTAAAATTTAATTACTTATAGTAGCTAAGAACTAAAAAAGCATACAGAAGGAAACCATGAAGAAGAGATCAATCAAGTCAAGTAATTGGGTATTTGTTTAGATGAATTATGCTTGAATTTTGACTTATAAATGCAATTAGATGCAAAGCTTATGCTTTACTTGACTTAATTATTAACATTTAACTTAATTTTTGGTTTGATTTAAAGTCAAATTGAGGTCAAGTAGCTTAAAGTTGGGTCAAGCAACTTTGAAAATCAAGTAATGAATCCCTAATAAAAACACAATAAGCTAATAGTTTCAACCACAATCTAAGTGAAATGAACAGGAAACAGAAACATATCTGCAAATTTTGCCAATGCATTGTAAAATCGAATTACACAGCTTGACAACGTAAGGTTGCAACGCATGCAGTAAAATGTTTTCCTCAGTCAAGTACTACTTAAGCTAAGAAGCTTGAAATTTTTGTGATAAACTTGATTTGACATAAAAATAAAATTACTAAAGAAGTCAATGTTTGACTCGAGTACATGTATAAATATTAATATTTTACTTGAAATCAAGTAAAACTCAAGTCAGGCAGTTTGAAAAGCAAGTCAAATCGTGAATTCTTACATCAAATGCAAAAAATGTTTTTCTCGGTCTTTTTTAACGTGGAAGTAATAGCTTATAAGCTTTGACTAAGCTTTAATTTTTTAAGCTATTTTTGTCAATAATTTGGATTCAAATCAAATTACATTCGTTTAATAAAATTGAAATTTCCTCCATGATGAGGAGTAAAAGTTTCACAAAGAGATTATGAAATTTGATTGGACAGAAGCTGAGGAATCACTCAAACAAAAGTGGGATAACGGACATCTAAAGAACGTTTGACATATTATGTAAAAAAATGTAAAAACTAAAACAAAAAACTACCTCATATGAAAGTTACCTTTTAAATCATTGCCATTTTTCTGAACATTGTTTTCAAAACGTTTAAAAGCTTTCAAAATAAGACAATAATCAGAATTTAGACTACACCAAGTAATCCATTAAAAAAATATAATGTGGGCTTAGTAAAGGAATGCCGTAGCTGAGTTCATTCTAATAATAATTGAAACCATTGAAACTACAACAGCTTAAACAAGTTGATAAGCTTATAAATACAGCCCATGGAAATTTTTTAAACTCAAACTTCAAAACAAATTATTGAAAGTCGCGAAATGACCATGCTGTTTAAGCGACTTAAAACGAAAAGAAAAAAAATTATTGATTTAGTTAAATGTTGAAAATTTTCTTTCCAAACACTGAATAATTTAGTGTCAAATCAATCTATTTCTTAAACAAAAATGAATCATTTCCTTTCCATACCTCATAAACCCACCTACTGAAACAAATAAATTGTTCTCAAGGTACTAACAGTTAGCCCATTTGACTTCAACTAGGTATATAATTATTTACATATGCACTAAAATACCTCAAAAACCCAATGCTAACATTTAGGAAATGTTGCGACATTAATGAACCAGCTATTTTACGATGCCGTTTTTTGTCTCATTAAAATTGTTGCATCAACATATGCAGATTATTTTTAATTAGCTGACTTACTTGTAATTGTCGTGTAATAATAATGTTTGCAATTTTACATGAAACTGGACTTTTTGATCAAATGAATGGGTCAAAAATTGGATGATTCAAAAAAAAAAATTCCGAAGCCTTGAAGGGTCAGAAGGTAAATGATGAAACTAATTACCGACAGATGCAATAAGTTTATTATAATTAAAATTTGATAAAAGAATATAGACTGCGTTATAACCAAAATGTAATTTTGAATTTAATTGGTAATTAAATATAAATCTAGGCCAGTGGGACATAGAACTTTTTTATTAAATTATTTGATTATAGAAATATTACAGGCAGGATATTAATATCGTTTTTCATTTATTCATTAACTGTATTGTAATAGAAAGTAAATGAAATGTTTATGCCAAATAGGGAGCTGTTGATAGACGAAGGCAATTTCATTCCGAGTCACAATCAAAAACGCATAATAGACTATGTAAAAAATACAACAAAGCAAGGCAACTCTTCTTATTGTCACAGTAAATGGCAATATCTTATTTAATTAGGATTTTAATGAAATATAAAACATTTTTTTTTCTTCGATTTAAAAATGACCGCTCCGACTCACTATGTAATAATATATAGATTGTGTGCAAATAGTCAATCAGTGCGTTTGTTATCTATTTTCCTCCGTTGAAATCATTGTCAAGATAGATGATGAGATAAAATCAGTTTTGTGCATGACTTTGGCATTGATTTATGTGAATACATATTTTCTATACTTGTATTTTTTTCCTTTTATTATCAAAATGTCTTTTCTATATTTGGACGGAAATAATAAGAGAGATGGAAACCCTGAGTATTGCAGTTCAGTCAAAGGGATCGCTGTACAATCAGCCGTATTTTATCTTACCTTTAATTTTCTTTTTGTCTCTGAATTTTCCCAATATAATCAAATACTCAAAACTATTTTGAATATTCGATAATTTAATATACAAAAATACAAAAGAAAAAACTAAATCAATTCCGAAATATTCACATTGCTTTTAAATTCACATTCTCTGAACATTTAGAAATTAATTTAATTAAAACATTTTTTAAATATTAACATAAAATTATTTTCTATAATTTAATAACTAAATTTAAGTGCATCAATTGTCTAATTACATGCACACAGTTTGATTTAAAATCATTTCTATATACAGAAGCAAAATTAAAGCTCTGCACCAACGAATTTCGTTAAAACGAATCAAATAAATATTCATATTAAAATATAACGTTAAAAATAATTTCAATAAGTAAAACGATCTCTTCAAATGAAGAAATATATGACTTAAATCGTGAAAATTTATAAGAAAAGCACCGTAATTTATTGCTTAATAAAATACTATATTGATTACTAAATATGTGCATAAAGCCTTCGCTTCTATATACAATTTAATAATAGGTACTATTCCATTGATTTAAAGTTTCCCATTTTCCAAAATAAAGAATAAAATAAAAATAAAAATAAAAGAAATTACTGGCACAAATGTGGAATGTTTTATTTGAGCTGCAAGAGTGAGTTTTCATTTTGGAAAATGGAAGATTTTAAATTGTATGACTGACAACAAAATTTCACTAACTAAATGGAGATGGAGAAGGGACTCGAGGATACAACCGCAAAACTACACTAACAGCACTAGTCTATAAAATATGAGCTAATGTATTTCTAGACTCAATTAAATAAGTTATTGAACAGAAAATTTCAATTTCATCAGCCGTTTTGAGATACGTTTTATAATAAAAGTGAATTTGTGTTGATAAAAAAATTATGCTATTGAAATTTCTCAAAATTGGTCTGTCAGTAGTATAATAACGCTAACTGGAGGTACAATAGTAACCAATAGAATGATGAAAACTTTATTTACTATCAAACATTGTAAATGCAACTGAATTTTTTTTTTCTATAATTTTATTTGAAACATTTTTTTTTTTTGTTATTTAAGGTCGCAGCAACTACCATGGTCGTTAGCGACCGGCAAATTCGAAAATCCATGAAGCATATCTTAGACTTTCATTGGGATTCGACCCTAGGACCACTAGCGTATAGGTATAACTACCTAGTCAACCACGCCATTAAGTGACCTTGAACCATTTTTGACTATATTTACAAATTTTTTCTGTTGAAGATTAAAAAACCATAACTCAAATATTAATAGAGAGAAAAAAAATTTCGAATAGAACTTGAGGAGAAAAATCAGTTACTCTAGAAATATTTATAGCAAATTTTTTTTCCAATTTTCTGAATAGTTTTTCTGAATAGAGCTTTTAGTTATAATCAAATTTTCAAATATTTTCAAAATTTATATATTCACTATTGAGTTACTATGTATTTGTTTAAACTAGGTAGCGTAATCGCTACTGACAAGTACCAAATTAGCAAAGTATAGTAAAAGTCCTGTTAAAAGAAATGCTTGAAAATGAGAGCATTTCAAGCACTCCAAAAATTCGGATAATTGGCTTTCTCATCAAAATTAGAAATTTTACGAAGCTTTCATTCTTTTTATTTACTTTTAAACTAAGCATTACTAAGCAATTTTTTTCTTGTGAAATAGAAAAAAAAACTAAAATTGAAATTTCCGTTACTGAGTGTTTCGGTTAATTGAATACCGATTAATCGAGCTTTTACTATACTTTTAAAAAACTTAACAACCGATTCTATAAATACAAACTTTTGAATTAAACTGCTTAAACGTTTTGATATTTTTTTTAATTGGACTGTTTTAAATTGAATATAACTAAGGGGTTGGGGTCTTAATAGCTAAAATTGTATTGATCGACTAGTGAAATAAGTGGTTTTGAGGATGAGAAGAAAATGCAACCAGTACTTGGTGCTCAAACAAACACAAGCATGTGAATTCTACCGTTGGGGATGTGAGTGCGACATATGCGTGTGATGGGGATGATGGGGTGAGGGATGTTGCGTGTGATGAGGATGATAACCATGCTGTGCGTGGTGAGGTGGTAGCGGGCTCGCACATTGACCATAAGTGCCAGCAGGACTGAGTCCTTGCAAGTGATGGCCTGCAGCCGCCGCAACAGCGGCCTGCTCGGCTAAATGTGCCCCATAGTGTCCACCCGACGAGCCAGCACCACCCCCCATGCCTGCACTACCATACACAAGTTGTCTTACTTTGGTGTCGTCGTCGGAAATGTTGTACGTAAGTTCTGTCTCCTCGAAACCTGTGGCCGACATGCGTTGATCAGCTCCCGATGGACCCGGAGTGCCTGCCGGATCCGGCGAGTTTAGACACGTTTGGATCAGCGCCTTCCCCGCCTCCGACGTGATCATCGGTTGTAGCTTACGCGTTGCAAATGTGTACACGTGACCGGTTTCCGACGCCACCAACAGCATGACCTGAGTGCCGGTCAACGTCGACAACTCGTACGCCTGGAACAATTCAAACATGCACTTCCTTCAATCACTTCCGCTTTACATTATCAAACCTCTTATAAACCTAATCGATATTCATTACTCATACACATTACGTTTCTAAACTCTTAAAAATCTTCCTCAAAAATATCAAAATCAACTCAACAAGTTCAACTTTCTACAAAATATTCGCTCTTCGACACCAACACAATCACGACAATATAATAAAAAACCAACATAATTGATAAATATTTATTGTCTCCATGTTGAATTTTGATTTACATTTGTCAGCTATTGACCTACATGCCCTTCTTATTTTTTTAAAGCACATAAAACACGCTACAAGTATCTACATTTCCTCGCTCTCGAACCTCAATCCACCCACCCACACAATAGGAAAAAACGACGAAATAATTTTAAAGAAAAAAAAATCTACCGAATCAAGAGCAATGTCTACAATATTGTTCTAAAGCGATTATGTATGTACTTTCGAAACGCCTAATATTTAACTTGCGCGTGTATTAAACACCTGAGAGATAAATGATGGCCGGCACGACTGGCTTCCTAACAAGGTGATGGCGAGCGGCTCTAATCCCTCTTCGACATGGATAATTATAATGTGACGTTATTTTATCCTCATTATCATATATATCAGTGTAATTCTCACTTTACACAACGGAATAATCAAGATCATACACTACACATATACATGTGTAACGAAAATGATAGGGCAAATGGGCTTAATCATCGATCGAATCAATGCGAATTTCTTTGGCGTGGTATTCGTAGCAGATACTAACGAGAGTGTAATCAACTCGTCTGTGTATAATAAGTGTTGAATTGAGCTTAATAAGTTATTTTACATGAAGATCGATGCTTCGCTCTATTATATTATAAGATCATTTGTCATATACAAGAGAAGAACAGAATCTTTTGTGTCTAGATTTATATTACTAAGACAGACTGAGTATAATCAATATGTTATCATTAATGTCATATTTCTATTATACTTAGTATTAATAATTGATTATAATAAACAATATTTACCAATAATTAAAACTATTTCTTCATAAATCATGTGACACTATAAAAAACTTAAAGTTTTCACAAAAGTAGCTAACCACTGACTAAATAACAAAGGCAAATCAACAATTCAAAGATTCGAGAACTTCTTTGTTACGCATGCTGACGCATATTTTACAATACCAAGAACTGTTTGGAACTATTTCACTGACAATGAAATGAAGAAAATGCTTTTACCGACATTTCAAATCAATTATTAATTAAATAATATCGAAAGAGTTCAAAGCTTATTTTTTAATTGTTCAATAAGATAAGATTTATAGAAATATTTTAACCATTTGATTGAATTAAAATATGTAACTTAAGTTGGTATCTAAAAATGTCAGTTACACTTTTTCAAAGCACTAAGCTCACAATCTTAATATATTCAAACATTTTTCATAAATACTTAAAATAAGTAATTCGTAACTGAAAGTTGCTTGCTTAGTGTTGAATGATATTTTATACCAGTAGCACGTTAAATTTTTTTTTAAAAAACTTCCTTAAGACTATTAACGAAAAACATTAAATATTCAATACTTGTCAATTTTAATAAAAAAAAAATTCGATATTAGTCCATTATTGAAACCGTGCTTAATAGTTGCTAACTTTAGTCAAACTAGCCCCGAAGAAAATAGTTATTAGATATATTTGTTCAAAAAAAAGGTATTTTAGCAAACATTATCTTAACTATTACCACTAGGAGTTCTTTAATAGTAATAAGCTAGGTCAATCTTAAATTGCTATAAATTTTGGCTGTCGTTAACTTTCCATACAGATACAGGATTTGGAGCGCTAAAATATTTAAAAGTTCCGAATCTCAGCTATGTACTGACCTCAAACCGAAACTTCGGAAAATATAAAGCAAGAAAAAGATTTGAAATAAGCGATCGAATACAATTTTACATTAGCAATTTTTACGCAGTATGAGATTCCCAGGATATCTCACTCCAGTTTTTCGTCAAAATACATATTAAGGATTCACTACTTGTCTTGATTTTTAAACAACCTGACTTGATTGTCAAGCTTTTTGACTTAAATTTATTTCTTAAATCAAGTCCACTTAGAGCCAAATATGAATATCCAAATGTTAAGTCAAGTTAGGAATAGCTTTGCAATAGTTATTTCTTTTACAAGTGAAAATATCAAGCACAATTTATTTCAAACTATATCCAACTATTTGACTTGATGAATTCCTATGCACAAGCAATAACTTGAGCAATTGTTGAAGTTGTAGATGTTCACTAATGAACCAACTTTTTCCATGGTTATTGCTTAATTAGTAATGTGTATCTAAAGATAATAAAACAAGGAAAATTAATTCAATAATCATTTTAGGTCAGATTTTAATAGCTATATTATGAGCTGGTGAGAATCAGAATGGTGTAAGTCAACTTTGCCTCAATTTGAGATTTTTAAGGGTTTATTAGATTCACTAAAGAAACATCCCTACATACTAAAAAAAAACACTAGATGAATTAATGGACTAGTCTTAAAGTCTTCAAAACAGAATGATGCATTGTAACTTGTAATCATAAATATTGACTTAACTCTTATTTAAATTAAAAAAAAAACATAAAGCTCGAATTAAAAAAGCATCAAACGAAGCTAGAGACGATGACGTCACATTCTTGGACTCTCTAAAATACTTAAAATCTACCCTTATAAAAGATTGGCAACGTCGTTGGAACTTATCATTCGACAAACTGAGACAGATTAAGTCTTCGGTAGGAACAATGGCTGATTTTGGTAACCTCGGAAAAGTTGAGGAGGTAACCCTTACAAGATTGAGGACGGGCCATACCAAAAGTTACCCACGCTCACATCTTTTCTGGGGAAACGGCCCCAGATTGTTCGACTTGTGGACGGTCTATTGACGTTCCTCACTAGGTAAAGTCCGGTCTGGCCCCCTTCCATACTGAAGGGCAGTAAGAGGATTGTTTTTTAGTGGGTAAAAATCCCACACTACCAACACCATCTTCAATTTCATCCCTGTTGGTGTCTTTTGAAGATTTTTTCAACCTCTACAGTTAAAAAAAATTTAAAAAAAGTCCGACCCTAGTTGTTCACACCCTTCCACTCAGCAAGACCTTGGGAATATGCTGGACCCGGAAGTCTCTGGCTTCAAACGAAAACGGAAGTCAATGAAGAAATCACCCTACTATAGACAGATAGTAGATACTACTAAAGACTTAACTCTACGGTCATTATACCAACCAACCAAGACGTCGCGAAACGACCCCACAGTCAATACGACTATCATTTTAAATTTAAAAAAAAGCAAAATGGTTTTTTGAGTAAAAATTTCCATACATTTTTTTAAATCATCAATTTTGTAAGTCGGATTACGATAAGGAATAAACACCGATTTTTCAATGTTTTAGCTTAAGATCGAACGCGGAGGAACTAAATTACATATAAAAGTTCCTTTTTTTTTGTCAAATAATAAAAATAGAACCCCACAACTAATATAAGAAAGATATGTTAAGTTTCGAAATTATTAGTTCATTATCCCATTGTCAAGTTCAAGTATTAGATCTTTCAAAATGAAATTTCCCCACCCCCCTACCCACCCCACACCTGCAAATAAAAACTTTGAAAATACGATTAAATACTTATGAAATTCGATTCATAGAGCAATAATAATTATAAAGAGCAAATATCAACCTTCTATTTAGTGTATACATTTTCATTAAGTTATTATATATTATGACTTAATTCGATACATTACCAAATATGCTACAGTTTTTATGAAACTCATCGACTTGTCAATAAGTTTTTTTAGGTAGGTAGTCTATTATAAGCTATTCGTTATGCTTGTAAATTGTGTTTAAGCACCAACATTTCCAAATATTTTTAATGCAAAATTAACGCCTGATAGTTCTAATTATGTTTATTTCTAGATCAAAGATACATAAATTGAAAGAAAAGAAAATGATTATTTAAACTGTAAAAAACCCATAAAATATAGGTAGGTACTGTTGTCAAATAAATGAGGCATTAAAACGAAATAAAACCCAAAACACAAAATTGATTCGCCACATAAAAATGAATCTCAATCAATCAATCTGCTTCTCATACTCGTCCAGAATTCAAAGCCAAGAAAAATGCATTTCGCACGTGGTACTCAACACGATAAGAAAAAAATTCTATGCCCAAATATATTTCACGCTTCTTACATCCTACAACCCATATTATTAATTAAACAAGCCTCGCTAATAATAATAAAACAAGTTCTCGACAGGCAAAAAAAAAATCAAAAATATATTTGTAATGGCCATTACAATTTAATTAACATAAAAGTCATCCGGCATGTACCTATTTGGCGTGTCAGCTGGGTCATTATTTCTTGGTCGGCTCAAGAGGTCTAGGGCTCGAGTCCTATTAAGGAGATGAAGACGTGCGAATCGGAACTTGTTGAAATTTATCACAATAATTATTTGATTATTTAATTGGGTTGAAAAAATGGATACAAATTATGGGTTTTTGAAGGAAGAATAAGAAATTGAAAAAGTTGTTTTGTTGAAGAAACTGATTTTATAAATGCAGCCAGTTATCTATAAATCACAAAGTTGGCATATTGCTTATATTAAATTGGTTTATTAATGTATTGTTGCATTTGAATAATACAAGTAGTAATTCAATACAGCATGCATTTAGTTCTGGTTAAATGCATACAGGGAGAATCTATTAAAGTCTGAAGTATTGATTTTATTATTATTATATTATGATAATAATAATGCTGTGAGTGAGTATAGATTTATTGTAATTTCCATTAAACAGATAAATTGACAATATAAAACGATAAACATATTTTACAATAAAGCAACAACACGGCCACAACGGGCAAAGGAGTCCATAAGTTCGTGGTGGATTTATCGATGGCGCATTTATACAAAGTGTCGGCAATCGTCTACCCAGAGAATCCGAGCGTTGTGTTCTTCGACAGTTAACATCTCTTCCACTTGGCAAGGTTCTTTCTTTTACCTCATTACTTTTACTACTACTCAATATAATCGTCGTCTCCTCACCGATTGATTTTCCATTCTGTATGGTAATTGTAAAAACATGCTGCACAGATAGATAAAAAACGCCTCGAGATAAAGCCAGCTGAATACAAAAGCAAAAATTTCACCATAAATTTGGCCGAGCACTTTCAGCACGTTTGCACTGTGTTTAAATCAAAGATCAAAAACCACATATCCAACATGTATAATATAGATACCTAATTCAATCCAATGAAATTTCGACAGGAAATATATTGAAAATTTTAATTAAATGCAGCATTCAATATTTCATAATGGCATCAGAAAAAAATTGAACCCAATTTCATGCAATCAATACAATATCAAAATATATCTACAATCGCATAATCGATTCGAATCGTAACGGATATCTGCGTTTAAAACGTGTAGATGTAAATCTTTCTCTTATAAAAGGTTAAGCCAGTTAGCGGGTCAACTTCGCGAACAAATTATGGTCAAATCAACTTTGTGACCTATCCAGCTGAAAAAATATTATGTCATTGGATCTATGCCATTTAAATTTGCTTTTAATACTTTGAAAATTAGTTCTTAATCAAAAATAATTTTAAAAGAATTCATTGAAAGCTTTCTGTAATATGTTCATTCAATTCTTTCTTTCACTACTTACTATAGAAAAGGAAGTATTGTTATCGGATCGAATTTTCAATTTCGCGTGTGTGTTATACCACAAGGGGACATCCATAAATTACGTCACACGTTAAGAGGGAGGGAGGGGTCAACTAAGTGTGACATTGTGTGACAAGGGAGTGGGAGGGGTCCTAAATTTCGTGACGTCATATTTCAAAACTTTGAACTTTTAACGAAAAACTCAAATACATTTGCAACACTATCTGTAGATAAACATAAGGTTCAAATTGTTTTGTCGGCTACTCGCTCAACTACACTGAGAAAAAAATTCTCTTCTGACAACTGAATTTCATTTACGCCAACAAAATGATTTTATAGCTCATTGCCAATCAAATATTTAATATTTATATTTAATTGTTGAGAATTTTTTTCTCGGTGTACTGTTACGCACCGATACTATTGCCTTTTGATAAATGTCGCTAAATGCTGCACCGTGCCTAGCGGTGATATTGTTTTTATTTCATTTGACAATTGACTTCAAAATGATTAAGTTTGATCATTAATTAATATATTTAAATAATCGTTTGTTTTTGTTTAATTTTTGAAATGTTTGATTTGATGTTAATTTTATTAAAAAATCATTTAAATTGAAGTAAAACTAATTTTGGAATTGCTTTTTTATTTCAATAATTATTTGTAGATGTGAAATTGTAAAATATCTGATGTCACATTAAGGAAGGGTGGGTCTCACAAATGTAACCAGCTGTGACAAGGACAGGGGAGGGGGTCAAAAATCATGAAATTCGTGTGACGTAATTTATAGATGGCCCCCATAGCTTTTGCTTGACAGGAACTCTCACTTTATTCCATGGGTTTTTGAGCTTTTTTCAATTTTTTTCGAAAATGAATCCAACGATTTTCTTTAAACTTGTAATAGTTCTTAGACTCATAAATGCCTACAACTTTTATTTGAAAATGTTTCCTGCGAAAATTCAAATAAGGACGGTTTTTGGGCTAAGAGTGGGAGTGCGTATATACATAGAGGCTGTATGCCAAGTATATTATGTTTAATAAATGAAAGAAATCCACTCAGGTTTGTTTTTAAGTTCAGCTTTATTATGTTTTAAATTTTTTTGTTTCGCGACGTTTCGTTGCTAATCACAACTTCTTCAGGCCTCTACAAATATAAATTAATTACAAAACTATCTTTAAAAATATCATAAATAATAACTTTGGTTTATTTAATTATTTCTATAATATTTGGAAATATTTATATTCAATTATTGTATTTATGACATTTTTAAATAGTTATGTAATTAATTTTTATTTGTAGAGGCCTGAAAAAGTTACGATTAGCAACGAAACGTCACGAAACTTGAAAATTTAAAACATAATTAAGCTGATCTTAAAAACAAACCTGAGTGGATTTATTTCATTAATCAAGATATTAAGATAGGTAAGTACTAAATAAGTACTAGATTCGTACTACACGTAAATCATTCTTAATGCAATCGTTTCCAACTGAACTAGCGTAACATGAGGTTATAAGGTAATGGGTTATACCATGGGTTATACTCGTTTTAACTTTTATGACCTAAGTTTCATACTTATACTCGTATTTGTGTCACGATTGAGCCATAATAAGCAATTGGTATCATGTTTATTAAATAAATAACAATTGAAATTGTAGAGAAATTAGTGTTTCAAAACTTTAACGCTAGGACAAACAAAATCCAAAGAACTCAACAATCGTAGAACTTTTAGCTTGCTTTACAATCCTCTAGCTAAATTTAATATTATTAATAAATGAAAAGAATTTTTTAAAATGTCTCCAACAAAAAGAAGATTTTGTCATCCTTTTGTTTGGATTTTAATTATTTGTATACGAGTATTACAATGATGAGATTTTCTTCACTGGTTATCTTCCATTAATAAAAGAATTGATTTAAAAAAATTGAGCATTACGAAAATTATGAAACTGTTTGCAATCAAAAAAATTTTGTAAAGGGATAAGCAGATAGGGATAACAAGATAGTGCCAAAGCAAATCTGGAAAAAGGATAGTGTGATTTCTGATATACAGAAGCTTCAAAAAACGTTAGTTTTCAACTTAAGGCCATACCAATGCATGCTAGCATTGGTTCTGGTGAAAAACAATGCCTTTTCAACTTTTCAGTATTGGGCGAATTTCAAAGATTTTTTTTCACCTAAACTAATTAAATGATTACAGGAAAGATATGCTGTGATAAATGGACTTAATTTCAACATGTTTTGATGAGGCAGCTTTCAAAAATTTTACCAAATACACAGCAGGTGTTTATTGAGTAAGTTTGCTTTTTCAAAGGAAACATATCAGTGAAACCACTTGAGTCTATTTTCTTTTTTTCGAAAAAGAAATAATGGTGGATTTTGAATCTGCATTCAATCCTCCATCAATTGTCATAAGGAGAATTCCTGATTCAGTCATATTTGTCAAAAATCATAATATGAAAACACAACCTGTACTAAGTTTATTTTCAAATATGTCTGTAGAACTTGAAATCACGATATCTCGAAATACGTCAAATATGAATGACATAATTGTCAAAATGGACTCACGAGATTTTACTAAGGAACCACAATATACAAGTATGTGAGCTTCCTGACTTAACATATAGATAATATGCCTTAGATAGATAACTCACCTAGTTTTTGATAAATAAAGATATCAAAAAGATTCACCTCGGAGGGAAGGTAAGTAAGAAGAAGAAAATGAGCAAGCAAAGTTTGTATGGTCGAACGATAGCATAATTGTTTTGTCTAGCCCATAACATCGAACTCCAATAATTTCAAATTATAGGCAGTTACTTGACTTACTAAGACTTTACAATTTATTTTACATAACAACGTTGTCCTTTGAACTATAAAATCTCAAAAATATCTTTAAAACCACAATTTATTATCTGTTTTGTTTTTATACCAGGTTATAAAGTAGATGGCAAAACTATGGTTTTTCAGTACAAAAGGAAGCAACAACTGATTCGGTTTTGAACTGCAATTTAATGCACTAACTTAAAAAATAAAAAGTAGATTTAAATAAGAAATTCTTATTTTCGATCTTATTATATTTATTTTAAATAACACTTTTACTGAAGGTAAATTAGCTACCAACAGCATCAATTTCTCAAGTTTAGATGTTTTAAAAAATTATCGAGATTTTAATAGAAAATGAAAGCTTTTTACTGAAAAGTAAATATCACAGCTTGGGAAAATTTTAAAAGGTAAAAAAAATAAATATTTTCATAAATTAGCATTAATTTAGTATATTGTAAGCCTGCTGTTCAAGTAGGTTGGTTATACCTAAATATTTTTTTAAAATTTATTTCATTAGCTTAATAGCCTCATCCCTCAAAGCACAATAAAACCTATAATTCCAATATTACATAATTACTTTAATTAAATATTAATTTTAGCAATTCTCATTTAATTTTTCTGAATTATGGTTGAAAATGTCCAAATAAGGTCAAACAAAAAATAAACAAAGGTAATAACATTCAAAAAAAATCCCAATCGAATAAATTTCAAGACATCAACACCTACAAACTGTAAACCACCCATAATAAATTAATAAACCTAATAGAAGTTCCCTAATTATAAAAAAAATCTTATCGATTTCAGCCGATCAGAGAGCGGAAGAATCTCAAAAAACGCCAATTTGTATCTATGGATATTTTTTGTCTTGATTCCGATTTTCATGTCCTTAAAAATCCAAAACTTGAACAACAATCGGCTGTATGATTTTTTTTTCTTTATAATATGTATAGAGATAATCTGATTTCCGCCCTCGCAACAAAATACTCGCCATCAAAAAAAGGCTACGATTTACACACATGAAAGCCCACCTGTTTTCTACTTTTATGGATGTAGGCAGACGTGACGTCACTTTCGGTGTATTATATTAATGTGACAGATCAACAAAATATCTAATAATAATAAATATGAGTTTATGCTTGAAGAAAAACGGAAAGTAGAGAAAAAAAAATCGTACGATCATTAACCAAGATCGACTTCTTAAAATGGTCCGTCTCAATTTTCAAACTTGTCAATGACTATGTCAAAAGAATGAAAACGTTAATGAAACAATAGGTTTCAATTAATTAATCGATAAGTTAATCAAATCTTTTTTAATATGATCAATAATATTTTGTGTAAATCTCTCGGCCCCCGTAGTTTTTATTCACTCGGTAGAAATTTATTCATATATTTCTAAGATGCTTTTCGGTCGTAGGCGCCGTGGCGCCCGTCATGATTTCTCTCTTTCATGACCCGCACGATTCGACACTGTAAAACGACCTGTTGCTTGTGTACCAACTCCTCCAAACACTACTACATGTGTCCCAAAAATTTGTAAGCACACTCTCAAATCGTTTATTGCCTCATTCACATTGATAAAATGACGAAGACAAAACGCAAATTTCTGGCTTATTTAGTGTTTGAATGGACAAATTCAGTTTATTGCAAATTTGATGAGGTAATCGAAGAGACAAAGTGTGCTTGACCCAACTCCCACGAACACGTGGTACTTGTGAGACAAATTTTAAAGCTCTAAATACTTAAGAGACCATCAAATTTATTGTCTAACACCTAACAAATTTATCTTTTGATATTTAAATATATATTGTAAGAAGTATTATAAATTTATTTGAATGTTGAAACTAAAATATTTGTAATTTAAATTATGTCGAGTCTTTTTAAATTATGCATCTACATATTTCTTCAAGATGATTATAGCATCTGGTCAAAACATAAGAAATAATAAGTCAGGGGGAAAATAATAGAAGAAAATATGCTGGCTTAAAGGTACTGTCCAAGCTTCTTGTAGATAAGATTTTTATTATCAAAGTGAAAAAGTCTTAATGTGTAATCTAATCAAAGATTTTTGTAACATTAAAATTAACCATAGTTTAAGTAACTAATATTTGTTTCCCCAATAAATAACTATAATTTAAGGATATATAAGAGATACAATCGGGGACCAAACTACTGAACAATAATTGATGAATCTCTACTGTTCGTAGCCTATCATAAAGTAAGTAAATAAGTTTAATGCTAAAAGAAACACTTTAAATTCGTTTATCTTTATTCAATTTTTAAAAAATTTATAAAAAGAAAAAAGTCTATTTACTTTTAACAGTGAATATACCTTAATTTAATTTACACTATGTATTAGGTACTATTAATTTTTTCAACAAGCATTTAGTGAGTTTTAATCAAATTTTGCAAAATTGTTTTAAATCTTTTACATTGTTTACTTAACTTTATTTGAAACAATTTCTATTTTTTGAACATTAGTTTAAATTTACTCTCTTAAATCGAAATAGCGACTATAATGACTATTCACTATTTTTCCAGTGCAGAGTACACCACTAAATTCAAATAGTGGTATACTTTTCACTACTAAATAGTAAATAGTAACTATTTGATAGTCAAAAGTCACTATTTCGATTTAAGAGAGTACCTATGAAGTGTATAAATCTTTATAATAACACATATATGTATATTTTTTTAATGTTTTAAGTCGCTTTAACATCTAAGATCATATCACGACTGTCTACAGTCTACACTGTTTAAACACACAGAAAATTTATGTTTGTAAATTTTATCTTAGATCTAGGATCTTATGTTTAGGATTCAACGGGGATCGAACCCAGTACCACTAACGAATGCAGCGGAGAGATAGGTGGTTGTAAAAATATAGTTTATTTAAATTATTGTAACTTTTGAACGATTTTTCAATTATTTTAAAATTCTAATAGTAAATTGAGAGTTATCTAAGTGAGGCAACAGCAAAATAAATACTGTCTAGAAGTTTCCGGTCAGAAGCTCAGTAAGAGAATGATGGGGATAATTTGCCCCTCGCTCATTGCTAAGGTATTACGGCTGGCTGGGAAGAAACCAACTCAGGACAGTGGCGGGATTGATAACCGGACACTGTGGACTGAGAAAGCATTTGCAAACTATTAAGGTATCTCAACAGGACCCCAAGTGCCGACTGTGTGAGGATGGGGAGGAAAACGCGACCGATGTAATTTTTGACTGCAAAACCCTTTCAAAGTGGCGACACCTGTATGGGATAAATGACGCCCAAATAGGCACAAATCACGCAAAAAGCTTAGTACAGGAACTGCTTCTGCTAGGCAGAATGCTAAACCTGAAATAAGCAGGAATTCTTGTCTAACAAGAATATATGAGCCGAACAGGAGTACAATAAGCCTAAGGCTGCAGTGCGGGGGGAACGAGCCCTAACCTGTTTTTTAACGGGATAACGGGGAAAAAATATCATATGAGGCTGTAGTGAATTTTCGTTTATATATCATCATTTTTATTTACCTTCCAAGCATCCTTAAATATATTCCTTATATTATATAGGTACTTAAATTGGAAGCTTACTATTTCTATGGAAATGCCTCTAAAACATTTGCTTATGTTGTTTTTCAATATAATGACTAATTTTGATCCTTTGATTTATAATTTGTTGTTGTTATCTTTTTTGTTCTTGTAATTTCTTTACCTTATACAAGTCACCAATTAATTACTGTGAATCCATATGCCATTGAAGCTTATATCTGAATCTTATATCTAAGCTGATTTTTTTTTTAAGTCAAGAAAATTTATGATTCTGTGTTAAAGGGACATAAAATTATATTAACTAACAGAGGTTTTTGTGTCATTAACATTCTATTATTGCACGTTAATTTCAAAAAGATATCAAGAAAAGGGCAATGCCTTTTTAAAATATTAATTACTTGTAGGTATATATATACCTATTACAATTACAAATGAAGGATTGTATAAGAATCAGAAAATATAATATCGACTTTTTATGATTAAAGAAAACCATTGGTGTATATTCTATGAAATGTTATTTTTTAAAAATGGCTCTCCAGAGGGCGGCAAATTGGAAAACAAGACAACAATTGGCTTGGACGACTTGCACTTAGTTATGCTGCTGGTCGCATAATGGCACAATTTATGGCTGCATTGTTTTTGTATCGTACATCTCTGTTATTTTAGTGATGCATTGAATATATGTAACTACTATATTGAATTTGCAATAGATTTAATCCCTCTCGCCTATTTATCTTAAGTGTGTTATATATAAAAATATCTTCTCTTTTCACGAAGCGGGCTTCAACCAATTAATCAGAACATTTTTAGCTTGCGTTATTTACATAATGCAAGTTTGTGTTCAATATACGTATCAAATATCAATTAAACATTGATATTAATTAAATGTTTGTAAGCATTATAGGAATCTGATACTTATCCTAATCTTAGCATCTTAAGACAAGTTTTTTAATTTTTACGATTTTGACAAGGTTTCCAAATGAAAAATTTCTGACTTATTGTGAATCATCTAAAGGTACTTATTTTATACGAATAAGAATCAAAAGTTTCATTCATAAATCATATAAGATGGTAAAATGAAAGATAAGTTCGATATAGAAATGTTTTATCAAGATTGTACCTACACTAGTTTTGCATAGGCGGGTTGTTAGTAGCATCGTACATAGGTAGGTATAGATAATATACTACTTACATCATTTTAATGAAACTTGCCAGCATATTCTTCTTACTAAGTAATTATAAAAGCTTGGATTATATTAAAATTGTAATCTTTTTGTTAATCTATTGCAATAATTGGCCTAATTTTTGGACATCTATCGAACTGTATTTTTCAATTTATTTAATTAAGTGGCAAAATTTCTTCTTCTACGTATTTCTACAATGTTAATTTTGAAGGCAATTTTAACGAAAACTTAACGTTGAATATTATTGAAATTTGGAATTAAATTAAATTATTATCCCATTAATAATCAATGAAAATTGTAATCAATTCTTTCAAAAATTAGTATTGTACATTACATCTAAGGTATACTGAAACCTCCACGTTAGCTATAACAATAAAAAAAGTTTTTAATATTTTATTTTTATACTTCTTAACCAATTGCATGTATTTAAAAACCACCTACAAATTTTCCACTCACATAACCATCCAATAATTATCTCATTTTTTGCTCAAATTGTTTATATTGAGCCTATGCCTAGTTAAAGATTGTATTACTTACGACAGTTACTTTACATAAACTTTCTACAATGAAAAAATAAATTTATAACAATTTTATTCTAATTCCCATTAAAAAGAGTTCTAGAAAAAATAGATTTACTATTTTATTAAAATCAACACATGTGTAAGCTGCGAAACAAACAACATTTGAAAATCCTTACTCTCCTCGTCTATTATTGATAAAAATCATATAAAAAATCCTTCTTTAATTTTTTGTCTAGTTTTCAAATAAATCCTTTCAACGAAAACCAAACACTATCGACTTTTGACGTTGGAATATTTTATCATTTTAGAAAAAGCTCAGTCAGTTTTAATAATACTTGCTTCAAAACATTGCTAGGCTTTAATTTTTTTTTGCTATTTGTTTAGTAATTTACATTAGATCAGCGACCTAAGTGACGCTATACAGTGTTGCTAATAGGTATATTTAGCTGACACGACTTAACTGGAGGTTTAAATCTATCCTCTAGTAGCGTTCTGTTTTAATAACAAGGCTACGTTGGAGAGTTTCTTGTGTGAGCCTACTCTTTAGCCGTCTCTGGGATCTATATTGACCCCGTTTTAATTCTGTAGCACTCGGACAGAGGGAAATATTTTCGTAGAATCTCTGTGCTTATGCCCTTGTGTAGTTGTGTGATCTTTATCTATTATGTTGAGTTTTACATGGATTTGAGAGTTATGGACAGACCATGGTGCTTTGCAGATAATACGTAAAACCTTATTCTGAAAGGTCTGCAACCTCTTATAGTTACCTTCAGTGGTGTTAATCTAGATTGAGCAAGCATAGGTTAGAATGGGTCTGATCATAGTTTTGTAAATAATAATAGAACAATCTTTTCGGGGGTTTGATTTCTTATTTATAAGTGAGTACAGTTGCACTAAGCGGGTATTTGCTTCTTTCAGTTTTGAGATAATGTGATTAGTCCTACCTAACATGTAGTCAAGGTACACTCCGAGGTATTCTACAGGTTTCATATGAAAAATTAACCTTGTTATGTTTTGACAAAATTGACAAAATTCTAAAAAAAAAACTTCATAAACTATATTAAGAATTTTTATTCGCAGTTAAAATTAGAATATCAAAATAATCAGAACAGTGGCTCCTAAGACATAAACATAGCTATGTAAAACTTTTCAAAGTAAATTTGAGTAAAGTAGAGCTTTGATAAGAACACTTAAAACTTAAGAGAGGGTTCGTATCAAAATTTTTCAGAAGGTCCTTTTGGATGCCTGCTTAAGTTTAGCAAAGGGCCTTAACGTTTAAATTTTTAAGATTGTAAACAATGTTTTACGTGCTTACGTTTAGGTATAGGGTAGCTATGACTGCTTAACAAAAACGCTCAAATTATTAGATGCTTAATAGTCAGGGTCGGCTCGTTCACATCGACAACCTAGAGTCTAGGTCCTAGGCAGTCGCCTAAGGCCTAAAGTTTTGGGGGGCGCAAAATTGAAAATTTTATTTACTTTAGAGATTTAAAAACAGAAACTAAATAAAATTTTACTTCTTTTCAACTAAAATCATACATTGAGCTTTGTGAATATTAAAAAATATAAATTTTATGTCAAACGAACTTTAGATTTTAATTACATGTTATAAAATCAAATTCTTTATTATAACAATTATTATCAAAAACATTTTTGTTATAATTGTTATAACAACAATTGCTACAACCACCTGTAAAGAAGTTCATGATTGTCGCGAAATAACCAAGTAGTTGGAGCGACATAAAATAAACTATACAAAAAAAAACATTTTCCTCAAGTTTCATACTCGATAGATACGGTTGAAGACACTTTAATGAGGCGGCAGAATTTAATTTCGTGTAGGATGCCAAAAACCCTAGAGCCGGTCCTGCTAGTGGTAGTTACTACGTATAACATGTTACAATTCTGTCGTCCAGTACTTTGCTTTTTAATTGTTTTAGAGAAAACCCCGTAGCATTAACTTTCCAAAATATATATCATCATATAACTCTCAAAAGCAAATCCTTTAGGGCTTGAGGCCTTTTATGAAATAACTCTATTTGAAAATAAATACTTCTGATATGAATGTCGTGGATCAGTAGAATTTAAAAATCTTCTTTAATGATAAAATTATTTAATAAATAAAATTTGAGGCTCACATAAACTTTTAAGCTATTATTCATTGGTTTTGGTAAAATACACATTCATTGTAAGTTGATTATTGGAGGTTTCAATAATAGAACTAAATTAGTGTAATGGAAATATCAAAATATATTATATTTAAGTATATTATATATACGATTAAACATTCAAACTTCCTAATCTTTCAACTGCGTTTAATACAATCGAACTGTCTATAGAATGTTGCTTGAAAATTTAAATTTGTGCAGATATTCTTGCCCTCATAAATTCCTGCATTTATTGTATCTATAAATAGGCTAGCTATAAAACCAAAACATATTTCATTCGAATTGTTAAACTCATTTCAAACATATAACTAAACTAACGTTGACATCCATTTGATTGATGTTGACCAAATCTCAAGTCCGGCCAATTATTGCGTTTTTTTCTTTAGAATAAAACTTAATAAAAAGTATCAAATTTTACTTTTTATAGTATGACAATTTTCAAATCACAATTATTCAAAGTAATATCGTGTTTCATGTTCATTTAAAAAAAAATGATCTAAGCAAATATTAAATGTATCTATTCCAGCTCAATGAAGCAAATGCTTCGCAATATAAAGTCTTAACTCGTTTATATATTGCACAAGAATGAAGTCGATTTTTAAAACGTATCTAATTAACATATTCTATCAATCCAAAACAGAAATTTGAATGAATCAACGTCAATAATTCAATTCATAAAAAAAGAACTCGCGCTAGAATACACCTAGAAAATTTCCTCAACTTCTAGTCGAATTAAAGTAATAAAGTGATAGAGAGTGGGCACACAAATATACAATCAATCTTCTTTATTACTCTAAATTTCTTTTACTATTTAATTATTTTATTACAAACATAAAAGTTGCTTAAAAATACGTAGGAACTAATGACGAAAGCAACAATAATAAATTGTTGGGGCAAATGTTTCAATTATTGTGGGTAAATTAGGAAAAATTGCCGTTATGAGAGAACAATAATCGGTTAGGAAAATATAATATGGTAATTTAATATGAAAGTGTTCGTAATTTAATGAGACAGGGCAAGGCTTTTGCTTATTTTTCATTGAAAAAGTTTTTCTAAGTTTAAAAAAGTTTAAAATGACAAGTATTGATATTAGTTTTATGCAAGTATGTGTATGGTTGGTGTAAGAAAGAGTGCACTTGATAACAGATAAAAGGTTGTAGAAGAAAACAGAAATATGGTTGATAGGTTTTAAGAACTTGGTATTGTAACGTAGGTCGTGTATTAATTCACCCAGCTGGTTTGATCTGTCAAAGAGGTTAACTTTTAAAAAAACCAAATTGAGATGAAGCATGATTTTTAGGGATGTTCCCGAGGGAAATTTGACAGGTCCCGGTTTTGGAGGGATGAAAATCTAAAAAAAAACTGACCTTTTTCATAATTCCAGTTTTTCGTTTTGAGAATGTCGTATATCGTCGCAATTTGTTTTCAATATATTCCATTTTAATTTTAACCCGTCCTTTGGTCTTTTTGCCATTGCTGGGTGGTGATTTTTTTGGTTGCATTGACGTGTATGTGTCTTGTTCTATTTCAGACACGCCACATGTTTCCATGCCTAGGCTCTGTGACGACGATAAGTTTCGATCGTCGTAACAACCATCGGCTCCCTTTAATCCCGATGAGACAACCCGTGACGTGACCGTTTGCCCGCCGCCACACACACTCGTCACCATCGAATGTCTCGCTCCCGGTGACATTTGTTGTAAACTTGTCGACGATGGCACACGTCCCATGGGACTCGAGTATATATCGGGAGGTGTTTCACCACTCAACAAGTTCATATTATACGCTAAATTAAATCTAGCATCACCACGACCTCCTTGGTTATCCATCATTGGAACACTTTTTCCCGTTTTTAAATTTTCTCAACAAACACTTTTTTTTCCAAAATTAAAATAAAACTTTTAACACCAACTTGATCGTAAAATCACCAGATGGACTTCGTGGTAGATCCACACATCAATTCGATGTCCAAAAACCAAAAAGGGAAAATTAATTTCGCTCACTCAAAACATCATTTCTTAATTTTATGATCAAAGACAAATCACACACTCCAAATACATCCTCACCGTTGGACGTACTTGGACATAATAACATTAAAAAGAGCATACAACGTGCAGCGCTTTCATTCTATGGTCACAGCCCTGCCCACTCGGCGTTTTCGACCAATCACAACTCCCACATCGAATACCGGCAAAATACAAGTTAAACACAGACAGACGTATATGTGGCGAAAACCTAACCTACAAAAATATAAACAATACCTTTTATTTCCTATTTACATCTGCTCAAAAAAAAAAAAAAAAAATCCCAATCACGACCTGTATAATTCATAATAACATATTTAATATTTATAATAAATGAGTCAAATATTAACATGTTCGAACAAGATTAAATTACCAAAGGCCTGCATTGTTGCATATAGATGCACACATGACCATCTCCCATCTCTTTCCCTCTTATAAATTCAAAGCATAGAAGAAACCGTACATCTGGTAAAATTTATTTTCTAATCCAAACATATAACAATTGTAACACCAACAAAATATATAAAAAACTAATGAACCATACTCAAAATTAATACTTTAATTTAAAATTTAGAAGTTCACCAGTTTAACACTCTAGTTACAAAATAAATAGGAAAAGTGAACGAGAGAAATGGAGATACATATAAATATAGATATAGAGAATCCGATAAACCCGGAACGGATAACTATAAACATGAAAATTTCAATAGGGAAAATCGCAACCGCTGAATTCTACACCTATATTTAATTGTTGAACTCTATATGATTGTTATATTTAATTTTAATTTAGAAGGCGGTTGTGTATCATTTGTGTACGTGTACCATAGTGTGAGTGTCATGTTAACTCGTTCATTAGTGGGAAGGAGCGAGCGAATATTTAGCGGCCGCCCAATTCCATATTTAGAAACGTCTGAATCCAAATATGGCACAGATCACCATAAATGGTCACACTAGTTACCACTGACCATCCACTCTCTCATTTACCCGAACTATTTTGACCAATGCGACCATCTCGATACGCGAAAGCATATTTTATTTATACACTCCTAGTAGAGGATAAATTTTAGAATAACAACATATAGCACATAAGTATTTACTAGCGGGGAAATTGTCAATTTTCCTACCATCTTCGAACGAAACTTCAAGCCTTAGTGGCTGTCCCTAAGGAAAATCAAGGAAGTGCATTCTCACAAGGACGTAAAAGTAGCCTTATTTCCTGGTTTGCACACGAACTTTTACTATGCAAAAACTAAATGTTTCCTGATTTAGAAATGTCGCACTTGGTAATTCAATGCCGTTAAGCCAGGTAGCTAGGCTTGGTTATCGGCTTTTTTTTGGTATAGGTAACACTTTAGGAATGTAGATACATTAATTGGATATTGTATTACAAATTAATACAACTTGATAGATTTTCTCAGGTAAATTAATTACATGATTTGTATTTTATATTGTTATTAGTTATAAATTATGTCATTAAAAAACTAATATGGGGAAAGTTCAAGTAATAGGTGTATCATTACATGAGTTCGTGTTAGAAGAATCTGTCAATTTTGGTTTCAATTCTTGAGGTAGGTTATGTCTACTTCTTCTTAAAAGGTACCTACTACTAAAATATTACTTATTTTAAATTAGTATAATTCTTCCCGAATTTAACATGAAAATGATGTTTTTTATAGTAGTAGGTATGAGCAGCATGAATATTTATAGTAGGAAAAAGTACTAGATGAGCTGCTCTTCATGACTGCTATAACATTTGGCTAGCTTAATAGCTAGAGAGGTGGTTAAAATGGTACTTATCTATTTTATTTCCTCGTCATTAGGAATGATCCCTGCTTGTTAAAGGGAAAGATATGTGATCAGGTCAGGTATCGTTGATTGATCACAGAAAAGAAAAGTTTTCTATACCCATAATTAGCCCGTGTTTAGTAATTAGTTGTTATGTTTCGAAATTCTGCCACACGAGTAAATGATTTGATATTTTCTAGCACCAGCTTCCTAACAGGAATTTTTCTTCACTAAAGGTGCATTTAAAAAAAAATGACCATCAGTATTCTACACCTAGCCTAAACTTTAATAAAGGCGGACTAATTCCACTATGCTCGTGTGTTCGGCAAATGTTTGTCACTTGCCTATATATATACCATGTAGTGGGAATGGTTCACTCGGTCCTTATTTGTACAATTATTTGCTATTGGCGAAGTCCCGCCGGTCATCGATAAAAATGCCGTGAGTCAAAGGGATTTCAACTATTTGCATATTTGACAAGTTCAACGTAAAAAAAATATTGGCGTACTTGTCAAATACACGAGTAGTGGGAGCGCTGCACTTGTAAATTGAGTTCGAAACTTGGTGCCAAATACGCAAATATTAGGGTATTTGTCAAATACATGAGTACTTAGTGGGAGTCCGACTCAATAAAAATGACACAAATGAAAATGGTATTGTAAGCATTATTCGTTATCTAAAGTTTTAATTTTTTTTTTAAAAAAAAGAAGCATAGATTGGGATGATATGGGACTCAATCTGATTCTTATCCCTTGTGTCCTGTGTGTTTGGAGCTAACTATGTATGTTGACGTAACAATGCTGCTATAAGAAAAAACTTTTGGCAGCTGGTAACTTTTAGATATAATTGGTCTTACGAAATTTATACACAAGAACTTTTAGTAGAGCGTTTAATTACCTACAAAAATAGGTCTATAATATCTATATACTTGTTCTAGATAAAAAAAAAAACTAAAAATATTTTGCTACGCTATTCTTATAAAAAGTATATATTATTAGTAGTATTAGTATCTATATACTTGAGAACGCTCATAATTAACCCCCCCCCCTTATATACCACACCATATTTTCTAGTTTTAGAATAAAATATGATGTTTTAAAAATACAAAATTTCACAATTCCATTGAGGATATCTTTTGTAAATGTTAAACTTTTAATTCTTAAATGGTTAGTGCTCTCTTGTGAAGGTTCAAAATAAAAATGGAGGAATGAAAGATTTTATTTTCCTATGTACAAGATATAAAATATACCAACTATACTTTACTAAGTACCTATTGACATACCGCTTTGGTATCATAAAGCTTTCTCAAGAAACATAAATTAGTTGTTTTACATTCATTTAAGTAGGTACCTAAATAACAGGTGGTCTAGCTAACATTGGCAGCACCTGAGGTAAATACTGATAGTGTTACTCTCCGGGCTACCAAATATGTAAGAACAGAAAAAAATCGATATGTTTAAGTTTTTATTAAGTAGTAGCTGATACCCGCGACTTCTTCTGCGTAGTTTATTATATTAAGAAAATAATTTAGGTATGTACAGAGGAAAACTTTGAAAAAAATGAAAGCAAAAATGCATTAAAATTATACTTAATAAGAGGAGTGTTGAATTATTTTTTATTCAATTATTCGCTCAAATAATCATGAGGCAGTAGTCGGAGAGACATTTATCCTTCTGCGCATGCGCACAAACCACTTTTCCCACTCTTTCACGGCAAGAAAACACACATCGCTCAACGCGTAGTGCTTGTAAAGAAAGTAATTTCTTAAAACTTCAATAACTTTGTATAAAATCAAAATGAAAATATTGTGCTAATCTTTTTTAAGATATGGGCTAAGTATCTAAGAAATGAAACAAAACAAAAATTATCGAAATATATTTAGTAGTTTTTGAGTTATTAGCGCACAACGACAAATCTTTATCATTTTATTCGTATGGATTGAGAGTTGGATTTAATGTAAATAGCCTTAATCATAAAAAAGAATGCTTCTTGTTAAAGGATATATCTTCCTAGAGTTATGCTTGAAATATAACGGAATATATTCTCTATAAATTTATTATACGAAGATATATTCTGCGCTAAGGGGCCATCCAGAAACCACGTAACACACTCTACCAGGAGAGAGGGGTATGCTTTAATGTTGTGTACGGTCAAAAAATATAATATTAGGCAGTCTATATGGCATTACATAGTAGGAGGAGGGGTTTAAAAAGTACGAAAAACGCGTTACTTACATGGTTTATGGATAACCCCTAAGATTGTTTCTATAAATAGAATCTATGGCATGGGAATTCAGCAGTAGATACGCTTTTAAAGTAACCCTTTAAACTCTACACAAGTATTAAAGTTTTGCTATTGCAGTCTATGACTAGAGGTGCACTTCTTGGCTTGATTTTTAATCTACTTGACTTGATTTCAAGCTAAGCCAAACTCAACGCCAACATTAACATTAGAATATCAAGTTATGTTTTGTAAACATTGACTTCGCAAGTTTAAGTCAAATTTTCCATTTCAATTCGTTTCATAAGATATGCTACAGTGGTATCTTGAGATACGAATTTAATTCGTTCTGTGAACATTGTCGTATGTCAAAAAATCGTATCTCAAAGCAATTTTTACCATTTAAAATAATGTAATATATATTAATGCTTTCTAGCGATATGAAACTAACCCAAAACACAGTTAAATTACAAATAGGGAATATACACAATTTTTATATAAATAAACGAGTAATAACACACATAAAGTTTATTAATTTATTTATTTTGTATTTTCGGTAACTTCGAAGCAACGCTTAAAAAGATGCTTCGTAAAAAGTTTCTTAAAATTGGAGATAACTTGTTGATCCATAGGCTAAAAGGGTAGACGTTTTATTGGGTGGCAGATAACAATTTTAATAAATTTACATTCGTTTAAAAGGTCATCCTCAAGGCCAGAAGGATAAGCGGGAGCATTATCCAACAAAAAAAAACACATTTAAGCGGTAGGCCATTATCAATTAAGTATTTTTTCACTGAAAGCCCAAAAATTATGTTCATCCACTCAATAAAATCGTACATTGCAAATTCGTATCTCAAAGTTTTCGTTGTATGTCGAGGTATAAATTTTAGAATATTTCATGTTGTATCTCAAAACATTCGTATGTTAGGAAATTCGTATCTCAAGGTACCACTGTACGTGATTTAATGAATCCCTATACTTATGAAATTCTATAAGCTCAAAAATAGAGATTTTAACTTAACAGATAGTATTTAATTGCTACTGAAATCGCTCACGTGAAAACTGTTTAGGAGGAGAATGAAGAAAATAAATTTATGGATTTAAATAATTACTGACAAAATTGTTTGGAAAGACTCAACAATTAAAACGTTGAATTTAATATGATCATCTTGTTAAAACCGAATGCTTGTATTTACGAGAAAATCCACGCCTTTTCCGTCGTAAATCACAAGAAATAATTCTTAATATAGTTCTATTTACATATGTACGTTAAAGTCGCGGTCGTTTCTCCAAAAATATCTCACTTCCGCGAGTTTTTCACATCGAATCGAATTGAAATTGAACATGTTTTATGGTTATATTTGAGAAGAATACGGCTGTTGTAAGTGGCGGTTTGTAGGTGCTTTGTAGACATTCCAGATGGTTTCGAATACTTTTAACTTCTTTAAATAGGAACATTTTGTTTGCATCGTTTACACCACGGTGAAGAAAAGAAATTTCAACGTCTCCTCCCGGTATGTAAAACCGATGTGCCTATTTTTAAATCAGTATAAAATAACTTGGGTAAATAAAATGAAAAAAAAACGAACTGTTCTATATTATTTTACACTATATATACACATAGAGAATTGTATATTATTTCAAATCTTCACCATTTAAACAAACATATAGTTAACTTTCTTTTTTTCCGAGTAATTTTTCGCTTAATTTTTCCTTCGTCTAATTTTTGTGTGGTGTTTGAAATATTCGAAATACCAATAGGTATATTAATCAAGCAAATTAAAACTTGTGATGTGATTAAAAATTTGTGGCAAAAAAATTGTTAAGCCCAAATATGGAGCGGAGTCATCAGCCACTGATAAAAGACGAGAGATGGGCGAAGAAAATTAGATAAAAATCTCATAAAATATTATAATTAAAAATTAAAATTTCTATTATGAAATAAAAAAACCTGGGGGAAAAAAGGCAAATAAAACGCACACATATGACTTGAGATGCGATGAATGTGTGGTATAGAACAAGATGTTAATAGAATAAGAAAGAGGCGGAAATGTTTGAATTGTTCAAAATAGCCTCCAGGTTTTTCATTTTATTGCTACTGTAATATGTAATTTTCAAGTCTGGCATGTTTTTATTTTTTTTTTATTTTGGGAAATTAGATTTTCTTTTTACTGATTCAATTTCACTGTTACTTTAAATATCCTTTTTCAAGTTTACATAACTCATAAATTTTTCATGGTATATTTGATGCAACATTCTTTTTGATTTTTAATGGAATTTGTTTCTTTCTTCCCCCAATTACTAACCCTAAATTTATTACGTAAATAAAAATAAATGAGCGACTAATAGTGCGAAAAATTAAAATGAACAAGAATAAGGAAATCCATTGCAGTCTTGAAATATTTTGTCTATATAATTATATATTATGGAACTTAGGAAACAAAATTAGGGATTCATCAAGGCCTTAGGTAGGTACCTATTATGAAATGAACTGAGTTTGATACTATATGACTTTATGATTTTAAAATTAAATTATATTAGCAAGCAGTACCTGACTTGCTTTGATATTTAAATATTAACATCTTAAGTTTGATTTGATTTTAAGTCAAGTACCTTAAAATTCAAATCAAGCAGTGAATCTCTAATCAAAATATAAACTTTAATGTTGAGTCTTATTACGATATAATATCCCTTTTATTTACTAAGTTTAGGTTTTTTTTTGATAAATTCCTTTTGGTAAAAAATTTACAATAATTAGTTAAGTCTATTAATATATATGAATATTCATCTTTAAAATCGAGGAATTTATATTTTTCAGTTTTAAAATTGTATGGTGCAAGAAAATTACCTATACCGATAAAATAGCCAAATTCTTTTTCAACTGTAACGTATAGTAACTGTAAAGTATAACAGTATAAAACAACCCTCAACAACCGAAACAGCCTTAAGAGTCTTAGTTAGAGCCTTAATCAGAAAGCTATTAGAGTTCTGTAAATCCTAGAGAAGGCCTAGACAAAGTCTACTGTCGGCACTAAGGACAGACGGTAAACAAACGCAAGACGTTTACTTAAAATATCTACCCTGCTTCTACTGTTTTTTAAAAAAAAAACCCAACTAGGACTATTAGATAATAATAAACTGACAATCAAAACAAGAGCAGGGCAAAGGAGAGATACATAACCCACGTAACGCGTTTTCTATACTTTTCGAATCCATCCCCCATTCTTTGTAACGGCATGTTGACTGTCTAATATTATATCCTTTAATTACACATAACATGAAAGTGTACCCTTCCCTCTAGTAGAGTGAATTATGTCCTCAACTCAAGATATAGTTCAGAAGCTGAAATAAGGTAGACTTTTACTTTAAATGTAAAATTGATTCGGGATTCATCAAGTCACGTAGGTGAGGGCAATGAAAAGGCCAATCAACTATGGCCAAAAATGGCGCTTCAACAGACTTCATGAGACCTGACCCTTTTTGTGGAATGACAAAAAGTAAAATGAAAAACGTTTTTCTAGCTTGGGAGGCCAAAGCCAAGGTCTCGCACTACAGTAATACGCCAGTACAGAAACAAGGGAAAAAATTCATAAAGTAGTACTCCAAGAAGAGAACTCATGGCATATTGTCACTCGGCAAAAGGAATGTAAAGCTCCTAATAAGCCTCTATACGAGCCACTGTACCTTAAATTACTATCTTCACAAAATCGGTAAGACTGACACCAACATATTATGCCTTCTCTTCTAGAATGTGGCAGAAATGGCGAAGCACATATCTGTGCTCATGCTAGGCAACTTTCAAAAGAAGACTGCAGAGTCTCGGAAAGACCGACATGACGCCTGGTGAGATAGCAATGGCAGCCCTTAGTTTTCTTTAAACTCTCGGAGCATCGGTTAAGAACCACTGCTTTAGATAAATTGAAAAGTATAGCCTCTTACAATTTAAAGATATATCTACTTACTATTAGACAAAATTAAAGACTCATTTCAAACTGTTCTCATAAAAGCCGTTCCTACCCTGAAAGAAAAAGAAAAAATTAAAGCTTTATTTAAGATTATGTTGCGAGTTTTCTAGAAATATGTACATTATAAGGTAGAAATACAAATTAATATTTATGTTTTAGTTTCTCTAAAAATGGGTGTAAATAAAACTTAAAAAGGGTATTTAAACGATGTTTAAGCGTACCTATAATTTCGATAAAGGAAAACTATTCTTAGCATTAAGCTGAAATCTATTTAAGGGACTTGTACAAAAAATGGTATCAAGATTAAAGCAGCGTTTTAGCAACAAAACATTTTACCAAACGTCCTAAATAAGAGTTAAGGAAAGTAAGAAACATTTATGCAAGAAAAGGCACATTGTTAAGACTCTAACTGTAAGTCTGTAGGGCTCAAAAAATCGAGATTTTCAACTGCATGTAAACTTCTCACAGGTTTAAAACCTATCGACTAACGTGTTTTGAATCAAATTTTAAGAAATAAAGTAGGTACACGAAATAGGCAGGAGTAGGTGCTAAAAATAAGTTGTTAAAAATTTGATCGAAATAGAAAACCTAGATACATACTTTGGGATACAAGATACTTAGTAAAGCTTAGTTTTATGCACAATGCACATTGTACATATTGATCCTTCAACTTATTCTCAAATGTGGAGCGCGATTAAGATTTGTTAAAACTTTTTAATAACTTAGATACAGTCTAGACTTCAACTCATTTTTTGAACCTGTCTTTGAGGCACTTTAGAATTGATTTAAACTATGAAAAATCTCTTCCGAATAAAATTTTGAAATTTCAAGTTTTTGTCTTCAATATTTTAGAATCCTGTTGCTCTTTTAGTCTGTCATTGTACTGTTCTTAATAGATATTTCGCTTCTATTCTAGCTTTGATAATTCACTATTACCATTTTGTACGTTTTCAGGTTAATATTGGCTTAGAAGGTTGAAAATTTAGTGTAAGGCAATGAAAATGTTTAAAAAATTTAATAGTGAATTCTGTAATATTGAAACGGTACTAATCTGAACAAAGTTGACAGAAATTTGACTGCATTGAATATTTATTCTAAAGAACAAAAAGTGTAGGTAATAATTATTGCTTATTTGAATAATAAGATAACGCTGGTTAAAAGTTGAGCTTTTAGGAGTATCTACATATAGAAAATAGGATTTACTTCTTTTAATTTTTATAAGTAGATAACTTTGGGTCACTCAGATAATTTATAGCGATATTTTATAGCAAATGCATTCAGTAGCTCTTTATAAAATCACTGAAGCTAATTTTTTTTTCGAAAATGACATCATGGTGAATTTTGAATCTGCGTTCAACCCTCGATCAACTGCCACGAGGAGAATTCCTGATTCAGCCTTATTGGTCAGAAATTAGAGTATGAAAATACAACTTAAACAACTTAATACAACTTAAAAATTCCATAACTCAAAAAATAAAATAAGAATTCCATTTTTTGATTATTCTTAGCTCATTTTTACAGTTTGAACAGAAAAACTAAGAACTTTGACAACATGGGTCTTTCCGGAAAAAAGGCTAAAAGGGAAATATATACAGGACCTTATATAATAAATACCCCAAACTCGTAATATAAAGATAGTCTAACATGCACCACAAAAATTAATATAAGGTAGTTACTAAGCTGATCAATGTCATGAAGAGGCAAAAATTTTCGATCTAACGAACGACTAAAAAAAAAAAACAATTCAATGAAAGAAAACAGTGAATGCTTTATTGATTTTAAGTTTTCTAATGGAAAAATAAATCTCAACTATTTCTAAAAAAATTTTACTTAGCAGTTATTTGAAACGTTAAACCCATAACGTTTAATGGTTAATTCGAACTCGAACCTAACGGATTTGAAATGAACGGATCATTTTTCCCTTTTCCTATTTGACTAGATAGCTCCTAGTCGTTTGCCTTATACGTTCAATACCTTTAAAAGTTCGAATTGTCAATTTCTAATTCCGGATTGGCACCTGAAGAAAAAACTATGGAAAGTACGTGAACTAGTCCGAATTTGAACCGGTCTTGAATAAAACGTCACTGTGAGTGTTTTAATAATTTCTCATTTTTCAATAATATTATTATCATATTGTAGTTTTATATGAATTATGTGAATGGCAATTCAATCACCTAACGGAATCCAAATGTTCACGTTCGAATACGGGAAAAAGGAGACAGGAACTGCACATGGAAGGAAGTGAGGCCCGGTAGTAATTGGACGTGAGGCCAATTTCACGTTAAAAATTCATCACCTGTTCAAAACAAATCAAAAGCCCATATATGGAGTCCCGAAATTTTCATTAAATTCGTTCGAAATTTGCATCGAGTGTTCGAGAGGTTGATGATCTGCGGCTTGTAATTAAAGGTCATTAAGACGAAGCGCCACAAGTCGAGCAATTATAATAAAATTTGAAATTAATATGCGAGACACGGGGAAGAATTCCAGCCATTTAAGCTAGTAGGATTGATGTCCTGATGGGGACAAAAGACTTGTGTGGCCACTTTTCCTTTTACTCAAGCTCTCGACCGAAAAGGAGACACCCCTTAACGAGATCGCGTCTACAAATGGCTATATGACTAAATGCGATAATTAATTAAATTGAATGAAAAAAAGAAATAGGTCAATCGAACGATTTGAATTTCAATGAATTTTACTGCGTACATTTACTTGTACTTAATGCACTTTACTGTGACATTCAAGAGTAAACTTCGTAATCGTGTAAAAGTTATCTAACGATACCCAAAAATAGGAAAGACGAGGCTCTGTGTGGCCCAAATATGGCGCATGATTTTATGGTCATTTTCAATATGGCCTTTAACAATCGTTTAAGACATTTATTCCGAGTGATATTGATGATTGAATATCACTGGCTTGATTAATTGAATGATCTATGGGAGAATGGGATTTGTTCGATGGTCGCTTATCGTTATGTGGTTTTTGATTTAGAATTATAGCGATTTGAAATGTCTTTTTCATTATTTTTTATTCAATCTTTTCATTTACAAGTACTTTCAGATTTGTTAATATCGAGAAGATTTGAAATAACTTAAACCACCCAAAGACTAATATTGAGTTTCTTTAATTTAAAGAATCAAAGTTTAAATCTCTCAGAAAGACATAAATTGGTATGTGTATGAAATATTACAATCCACAAGCTACTTTGAGCTTTATTTTTCCTGAAAACTACAAAATTTTTTTCAAGGGACTTTCAATTTCTAAATTATAAATTCCTTTGCATTATAATTAACTGTAGGGTTTTGCTCATTTCAGATCAACAATAGCAAAGAAGTACCGGCAAAGTTTATGAAGTTCTTATATTGACAATTAGGTAACCCAAAAAATTTTGATTTAAGAGCTTTCAGTTTTATTAGTAAGTATATACTCTCTTAAATCGAAATAGTGACTATAGTGACTATTCACTATTTTTGCAGTGCAAAGTATACCACTAAATTCAAATAGTGGTAAATATACTTTTCACTACTAAATAGTAAATAGTCACTATTTGATAGTCAAAAGTCACTATTTCGATTTAAGAGAGTAAGTCTCAAATAGCAATTAAACAACGAAGATATTTTCTTGATGTTAGATATAAATTTTAACATCTTCAACCTTAATAAAACGTTGAAAGCATTGATATTATGGTATTTTTAACATTAACCTTCAAATTAATTAAAATAATGGACTTGAATTATTATCGCAATAAACATTGTTAGGTCTAATAAATGGCAACATTTACATACGACAAACTATCTTTTGTACTTTGATAACGGAAGGAATAAAATTGAAAAATAAAATGAGCAATAAGAATTAAAAATATAAAACAGAAAATCCCTGGCTTATTTCATTCGAAAGAATGTACAGGTTCAAATTTACAACCCAAAATTGAAATTTTTACCCTCAATGAATTGAACAATGGATAAGTGAAACTCCTCTTTCGATAATTCGAACGTTTACTGAGCCGAACTATAGATAAGATAACTACCTATAAATTAACTATGGATTTATGGTTTCTAGGAATTCAAATTATCGAGAGTTCACTGAATTTAAATTTCAATTATGAAAATTAAAATTGTTATGTTTAGAATATGTATTACCCCGTGTAAAGCAGTGCAACTTTGTAAGAAATTAAGCGAGCCAAAGAAAGACAAACTTTGTATAATGTATTGGGTTAATTTTTAGTACTGGTTAGTCGTTTATAAACGTTTACAATTTTTAATTGTCATTCAATTGTAATTGTTTTTAATTCCGTTTTAATTCAATTTTGATTCAAAAAATTTGATCAAAAAAATTATCAATATTAAATTTTTCTTAAACCGATTTCGTATCGTGATTTTAGGTCAAATAATTTTTTTCTATATATTTCCCTTGTAAAACGTTCACAGTTTCGCTGGTAAAGTAACAATCAATATTAAAATAAATAATACAACACAAAACTTAAGGTCGTAAGTGAATATTTTTGTTTATGACGGAAAGAGATTTTATATCAGGAGCTTAACGATGGCGTAAGAGCAATTCGAAGTACTCAACCAATGTAAAAACGCTACCAAAACCCATATCTAATAGAAATAGGCTTGAATAATAAATAGAACCTAAACAGTTGGTCTTCAGACAGTTCAATACATACTTTTGGATTGTTGCAATTTATTTCTCACTTTCATAACATCAAATTGGTGCAATTAATCATTTTCAATGTACCAAAGATCAGATAATTACCATTAATGTACTTAAATAATAATTTAAATTCAATTCTAGTCTACAAAGTATCAACATTTACCACGGAATTCGTTGTTGCTATGAAAATATAAAACAACAGATATGACGTCACATTTTGCATTAAGATTTCATAAAAACTTCCATCCGAATTTCCGACTTGCTCGATGGTATACTAAAAAGTTTTTTTCACATAAACCTTGTCCGGGCACAAAACAACGTATACAAAAAAAAGAATAATCCAATTTGGTGCAGTCGTTCAGAAGTTATGCGCATAGGTAGGTACATACATTTAGGCGATTTATTATTACTTTTTTTTACTACTACATAGTAAAGAAAGTATAGTAACTCTGTCGAATTTTCGATTTCGAGTTTTCACTAGAAATACACGTTTTGAGGTCCCATGAATCCAAAAAAAAAATGGTTTTTAGAAACATGTCTGTGTGTGTGTGTGTGATAGCCATATCGTATCGAAAGCTTTATCCGAATATCACCAAACTTGGAATTTTGCCTTTTTATTATATCTAGTTGTTGCCTCAAAGCTTTTGGTTGAAATCGGTTAACCAGAAGCTCCACTTTATTCTAGAAGTTTTTGAACTTTTTCTATTTTTTTCGGAAATGATTCCAACGATTTTCTTGAAACTTACTATAGTTTTTAGACTCATTAATGCCTACAACTTTTGTTTGAAACTTTTTCCTGGGAAAATTCAAATAAAGAGGGTTTTAGGGTAAAGGTTGGGGGTTAGTATATACAATATACATAGAGGCTTTTTAAATATAGTTCTCTTTATATCGATATTAAAATATTATCCTAATTATATTTTTTAAACAATCGTGGGGTATATTTATGTTCTTTTAACCAACAGCAGGTTTAGATAAAAGGAAGTACTGTGACGCCCCACAGCAGATATTCATTTATATCAGTTGTTGTGCAATACCCGCATATGTATACTATAGTTGATAGTAGATATACTATAATTAATAATAGATACCTCAAAAAAAAAAAAATAAAGGGGTTAGTGCTGCCTGTGAACCAAAAATCAAAAGCGAAGAGCAATATGTCCATAGATCATAGACTAACCATTCTTAATACCTATGCTTCGCAAAATTCACGAGAAAAACAAGCTTATCGCTTATTAAAATTTTTATTAAAGAATATACATAGAAAACCTAATTTTATCTGTTTTAATAAAATGTTTTAATAATAACCATAGAAAGAGGTGTTCTAAAAAATCTTATTAGCTTTACAACAATTTTCATCTATTTTTACAGCAAATATTTAGAGTATTAATTAAGTATATCGTTTTTAGAAATGATTTTGAAGGATAATTTTTGAAATAATAACTCCTTACCAGTGGCGGAACTACCATATCGCTAAGACCCCGCGACGCGGTGGCCCAAAGCTTTGGGGGGGGCGAAAATTTTGAGAAAATTAGTACTAGTGGTGTAGTAAAGTAGAGAGTGTAGTAAAAAAGAGAAATTGAAAAAGGAACAGGAACGTTTAGGAAAAATACCAAAATTATCCCGTTTTCTTAAATCGTTTTCTACGATCACCGAAATCAGAATACTTCTAAAAATGAACAGGTGTTTGAACAAGTTTATAGCGAAAAATTAATCCAACTGACTTAAAACTAAAAAATCAAGGTACTACACCTAGAGATGAAGGGCAATTTTAACATGTTGATAGCAGAAGCAGTACGGCAATTGATTATTGAATAACGATGAAAATACCATGGATTTCGACCAAGATGTTACGAATAAGGAAATTAAGAAACTGTCGTTATTTTTAAAGGACAATGCTAATTTTCAAATCAAAATATTACACCTGATAGGAAAAATATGATAATATCTGCTAACTTCTCTAGACCTCAAGGGTCTTTTTAGGAGAAGAACCTTTCGCAAAAAATCGGTGCTAAATTAAAATGACGAAAGTAAAAATTCATATATCTAAGGTTGGGGGCTGATCGATTTTTTTTGCGGGTGGCCTAAAATTTGTAGTTCCGCCACTGCTTCTTACTATCTTCCAAAGTATGATATTGTTTTAATCTAATTTTTAAATCCATTTACTGTGATACATAGGTACTATTTAAGCATAAGGAACAAAGCTTTTTTTTTTAACACTTGGCCACGTTAAAAATGTAATTATTAATTTATAATAACATGTCAATTCCTTAAGTATTTAAAAAAATATTCTTTTTAGAAATATTTTCATAAAAGTTTAAAGTTCTATAAGTTTCATTGGTTACCCATAAATATTCATATAATACTTAGGTAGTTAATTAAAATTGACACCATATCAAAAAAAACTTTTTCAAACTAATGTTTTTGAATGATTGAAAAAAGGTAGCTACTTAACTATGGAGATTGCGTTTCGTTTATTTTAATTGAAACGTGTATTAATTTGTTGCACAAGTAATGCATGAGCCAAACCACTTAACTCTTAAGTACCCAAATAAAATAATTTTCTAGAAAAAATCTTTTTATATTATGCCAAAGTATTTCAATGGTTACAATAACTTAAAAGGCTAACGGTACGATTTTTCGGTGGTTCTTTTCGATGTCATGCGATGTATCATCCGGCAAATAAGGAAACCCGGCTTAAAACAATTCATCATTTACTTCAAGATGGAATTTATTTATTAGGCTGTTTAACTGAGAGTTTTTTTGAAAAATTATTGTATATTTGTGGGCAGACATGTTAAGGTTAATATTAGTCTTTGTATCAAATGGAAAGTAGCTCGATCCGGCAGTTTTAATAGTAATAATATAAAGTACACGTTTGCATTACGATTTATGTGGTATCTTTAAATGATCGTCGATAGTTATCTATTGCGAAGTGATAAAGTAGGCAGTAAGAAGCAAAAAGCACGTCCAATGGACATAGGCCTGTCCACATACCATTTACACACGGGATCCACACAGAAGAATGCCCTTTTAGGGGTAAAACAAGCCTCGCACACCAGACCGCGTGTCGTCAAACCCAAACCGTGCTAAAAGGGAGAAACGTCTCTTCAGAAAACCGACCTGCCGCTTCTGCCTCTCGTTTACAATTGTTGTCTTCCACGTTCCTACACATAACTGATTTCTTGATTTCCAAACAAAAACCATATGGAAACATGTGAAACTTTCAACGAGAAAAATCAAATTTTCCGCTCGCTTGCCGAAAGAAATTCACCGTGTCACAGTTGGGAATCGATTTAAAAAATGTCATTTCCTCTCATTTCAAATGTCCCTGAAAACTATGTAGTCGTAACAAGTTGTCAAGTTTCTATCGAGAGAAAATTACGGTTTTCTCAATGAACTAGATATGATGTATCTTAATTCATTCATAAACTATCAATGAATCAAATACGTTTGGTGAAAACTGCTCGTACCGGAAGTCTAGAAAATATATTACACGACAGCAAAAAAGCGACGAGTCGCAAGCGAGCCAAGAAGAAATTATTCAAAAAATGACATCTATTTGCGCCAATCAACGGGCCGACGTTTCGTCGAGTTATTTTACTTTTCAATGTAGTTATGCGGTGTTCTCCCTGAAGACACTTTGAATAATAATGAATCAATTAAAAGCTGTTTGTTACTTCCGAATTTGGGCAAGGATTAATATTTCATACATTGTATGGTGTTGTGGAGGAGGTCTAATTGCAGACGTACTGTACGTAAAGGCGACGCCCGAATTATGCCTTTCCGTTTACGTGCTCTCTGACACATTTTAAATTCTAATCGTGACCAAAAATAATTTCTAAAATTATATGTGTAAGCGGCATAAATAAAACATTTCGGAATGTAAACGATGAACGTCGATTTTCCTATTCGTTTGATTTTTCCTTTGATCGCGAATTTTCATCGATTGGTTAATTAGGAATTCAAGTCAAGGAAGTTGGGAATGCCTCTATATGAGAAGTAGCAGTGAATCTCAGTCGATATGGTTCCGAGAAAAAACGGGATTCAACTAGAAATATTCGTACGATTATACGGACTCGAGTATTAATAACTGTTTTGTGATAAAAATATGGATTTTGCCGCTGATCTATCGGAAAAACACGGACGTAGAAGTCGACGAATATATGCGATAAAAATAATTGTTTTCTCTCGGTGAAGTAACTTAACTAGTTTCACGTCAAGATATGCAGTCCACGCATGAGGTCGTCTATTTTTGTTGCGTAAAGATACGGCTCGCGATGATAAAATGTATCGATCGTGGATCGATCGAATATATATCGTTCCGAGTTTTCGAAGGGCTTGAGCTTATATGGCGGAAACGAGTTGCTGGCTTCCAAGTTAATTTCACAGCTAGCGTCGTCGAGTCTGGTGGAGGCTGTTTGCGTGACCTCTGCGACAGATCAGTTCCACACAGTCTGCCAGAATTCTGCCTCGGCATCGAGTGTCCCGTCGTCGTAAGACCTGATCGACTCATCGACAACTTTTATTATTTTTTTTTTTTTATTATTGTTATTACAACTGGACACATCAATTCAATCCACTTTTTGTCGCTGCGATCCATCGATCATTGCCCATAGACATCTATACTTTCGAAGCAACTCGACAAGAATAATATCCCCGATCAGAAATTGAAATTGGTTTGTTAAACATTGCCATTAATTTTACAGAAATCACAAAACTTCAGCACCTTATAAATAATTAAAATATCTTCCAATTATTATTTAGACATTCCTTAGATCAATTATAATAAAACGAAAAATAACTTTACAAAAATCCAGAAAATTTGAACCTTTTTTTTTTATAGTGTCTTAAGCCCATTTAATATTATATTCATATTTTGTATTTAAATTACATCAACTATAGGTATAACATAAAATAAAAATAATAACATAAAAATTGCTTAGAAAATTAAAATTTTGAAAAATTTCTCGGAAACTGCTCAATATATACAAAATTATAAAAATTTATAGCGACATGTATTCCTATATAGGTGTATCACTAATTTTTCATCAAAATTGCAATTATGAGTAATTCATAGAAATTAAAAGTTAATAATTTAAAAGTCTTGTTATTTACACGTAACATTAATTGGAGCTTCTCTTAGGGGCCTTTATTCTGTCGGTGGCTCATGGGTCATTAGTAGAGTAACGTTCTAGTGGTTGATGAATTCCAATCATTTTATCATAAAAGTAGCGGATACCCGTGACATCGTGTACATTTCATTTAATAAAACAAGTAAACACAGTAAGCTTAAAAAAATAATTGCTCTGGGTATGAAGAGAGAAACATGAAAATCACTTTACTGTAACCAAGAGCACGCTTTTCAAGAAACTAATGAAAATACACTAAATATAAAGACAATCTGGGGATTTCGTTGAATTTAAAAAAAAATGTTTGCAACACTTTAATGAACGAATTAAGAAACTGTGGAGATAGGTAAAGGTTCTTTACACGTACATTTGAAAGTTGATATTTTAGAAGAAAAGTTAAAAAATGCAAAACTTTTAAGTCACCTTTGATATATTTAAGGGTAGAATTTCGAAAAATTCTTCCTTAGTAGAAACCATAATTCACTCAGTAATAACACTTTAAAAGTTCATGTTTTTATCTTCAATCATTTAGCCTCCAGTGTGTCTGTCAGTCAATCAGTCTTCTTTTTTACATAATATGGAGACATGTATTGTTTAATAATTCTTAGTCCGCAATATCAATGACATTAATACAATTAATAAGGAATCTCCCTTTGGTGTTTTAAAATTGACCAAAATAATAATAATATAGAAAAAGCCTGCTTTGGGTGTTAATGTGTTAAATTTTTGGAAAAAAAAAAACAGAGAAATTTCTTTCCTACCGAGAAAAAATCTGCGTCAAAATAAATCCCTCGCAAAACCATTTATAAAACAAATAGAATATCTAGTAGATGTTCTTATTACCCTATGGGTTCTTGAAATATCAAAGCTATATGAACTTTTGAAGGCTTTTAAAAGTTACTTTCATATTTCTGAATTAACTTTTTTGACCTAAAGAGGCCAATAAAATAAATTCTAATCAAAAAGGATTGATAATGAAGGCAAGTATATTTAAGATTTGAATTTTTTTTCATTGTTTTATTTTTTGCTCTGATGGGTATTGATATTTTCAAAAATTTTCTATAGGGACAGTATTTTAGTCAGAAAAAACTTCGCTAAGTGATTTCAAGGACTGGCGATTGAAAAACTTTTTGATGACGTCATTTTTGCGTCGTATCGAAATTTTCAATTGTATGTACCTATATTATTTTGAAATTATTTTTGTCTTGATATATTCACACTTTGGTTGATGGATTCTTAATGGTTTTATAATAAAATTTAATTTCTAGACTGTTAGGACTTTAATTTTTTTTGTACCAAAATTTTAGAACTGATTACAATTTTGATGATTTAAGTTCCTGAGTTTTTATATATCAGCATCTTAAAGTATTCATTTTTCTGAATTTCTTTTCAAAAAATTCAAAGGAATAGCTAGGATTTGAATATCACAACTGTGCATTAATTATTGAAGTTAAAAAAAATTTCAAAATTATGGTAACGAAAATATGATCAGACACACTATAAATACATTATGAACGATTGTTTCGAAAACCAAAACTTTGTTTTTTACGAATAAAACAACACATATTAATAAATAAAACATTTTACTACCAAAATTGAGCATTTGACGCAAGGGAGAATGGGGTAAAACGGGGTACTACGCTTGACAGGTGTATCCATTAGACACATTACGTTCGTTTTTACACCTGATGATCGGTCGCGATGATAGTTGTTATTCTTACGAGTGCCAACAAAGGCGGACATAATTTGTTTTAATTATTGAGAAAAAAAGGGATTTTAATTGTTATCCTTACGATTTCATATAATTTTTATAGTTGTGACAAGTTTATTAGTCAGCAGTTTAAAGTGTCATTTGTTTCATATCTAATTTTTTATATTTATTTTTATTCAACTTTAAATTTCGAAACGAAGGGCATAATGTAATGATAATAGACAAAACATATACCCCATAGGATTTTTTCTATTGTTGATTTTTATTTTTTTATTTTTTGTTTAAGGATGGTGAGAAATTTCAAAAGAAAGACTGAAAGAGGAAATTGGACATAAGAGGCTATGAAAATTGTTATAGAAAATAAGATGGGTTCTATGTTCGCCGCAAAGACGTTTTTAGTGCCACAAAATATATGAGAGAGGAAAGTGATAAAATTTTGCGAAAACATGATTTAAATAAAGAATGAGAATTACATATTTTCACATGAATAATAAATAAGTGCTAGTGGAATATTTACTCGATATGGAAACTGGGTTAGACTAGGGGTGCCCCGTCTTACCCGAAGTAAGGTGGGGAGATATCCATTTTCTTACTTTTCGCAATATTACGATTGGTTCTTTTGTTTGATTTTCCTAATTATCTGCCACCTGCTAGTCTGATTTTCAAGGATAATTTAATAATAAATATGTTTATGAAACTATACAAGTCTTTGATTTATTATGCTTTGAACCTTAACTTTCCCGTGTTGCCCTGTCCTCACCTACACATTATTGTTAAGGGTTTTCAACTAAAAATAACGGACTTAAAAACCTTTTGAAGTTTCTTAAGATTTCCATTAACTTTTTTCAACCCTTAAATAAAATTTGGGATATCCAAAATCGGCTATCCTTCACATTTTTATTTGGGTTTTATAAAGTTAGAACTTGAAGAAGTTTATGATATTTAGAAGTATGACTTATCAAATGCAAAAGTTGAGCCTCTTTTAGCACCACTTGAAATTAGAATATGGAAAAAACATTTCTTTGGTGAAAGTTGCAGTTCTCTTAGGACTAAAATTATAACATTGCATGTTTTTGTCTTTAGTGGCTTAGTGGCTATTTTGATTCTTGATATTTGATCCTTATAATTACAAGAAATTAAGACATAAATTATAAGGTAAAGTAAAACAGCAATAATCGAATTTAACTAGATTTATCTCAGCAAGATATTTCTTCCATAAAACTTGTTACAATTAATGTAACATAGCAAAGTTATAAATTGAAATATTTAATCATATTAATGCTCTATTTAATAACGTCTTATTAATTAAAGTATTTCTTTCCTGTAAGGTTTTCTATCGGCTACCCGGTAAGTAACAATAAATCTTGATAAACGTTCGATTGAAAGAGCTACAGCTCTGTGGAAGAATAAATCGAATATCAATAATATCGCAGCAAAATAACTGACAACTATTACTAAGGTCAAAGACTTTTGCAATGATGCAGTACTGGGAATTAAAGTAATATGTTCTCACAATGATAGGAGCTCAATAGCCGAAAAAATCAAACCGAGCAAATCAAAACAGGCCCGAAAAGATTTCCTGTTTAATAAATCTTATCAAATATGTACATCATAATTGAATCAATTATTATTAATAAATACGCGGCTGAGCGATGAATGTCAACGGACTTCAAATTCAAGGTGTAACAATTATCATTTTTAAAAAGTCAATCACGGGAAAGAAACGTTTTGTCTAACCACCTTTATCTTTAACGTTACATTCATTAAATATTAATATCATATTATTAAAAATTTAATTTAAATTCGCATAGAAAAAACGTTTAATTTTCAATAGTTGGTGTCTCGAAAAAAAAATTGAGACTCAAAAATATAAAATAAATAACTGATATCCGCCCGCTTCGCTGAGCTGATTGATTAACTGCAGTCATGATGCCAAAATAAAAATAATCCTTTTAACTATTTTATTCTAAAAAGATAGTAACTATAGTAATCCCTCAAGATAAACGTACAATAACAACTAGCGGCTACCCGTGACTTCATCTACGTATAATTTAACAAAATAATTACACACAATAGGCTTTAGCAAATAAACCTTTGAAAGAAACACCAATATCATCTTATTGCAAGCAAGAGCACACTTTTCAAAAATTCGAGAAAACAAAGAAAATTCAAATAATGTAAATAAAAATAAATAAATTATAATTTACTAGAAATAAAAAGAAAACTACTAAGTATACAGAGATAGCTAATTTAAATGACTGCTGCGACGCGTTAGAGAACTTTCTTTTACATGAAGCCCGCTATTGGTTAAAATAAAATTAATAAAATCCAAGATTGGTTATAAAATTATAAATTGAATAATATATAAATATCTAGACAAACAGAACTATATGAATCCAGCCTCTACTCATATACAAACTCTCACCCTCTTTCCCAGAGTCCCCTTTATTTTAATTTTCCCAGAAAAAAATTTCATATAAAAGTTGTAGGTATTGACGAGCCTAAGAACTATAGAAAGTTTAAAGAAAATCGTTGAAGCCGTTTTCGAAAAAAAAAAAAAGAAAAAATAAAACCCCATAGAATAAAGTTTTTCTGGCAACCAATTTCAACCAAAAGCTTCGCGGTGCAACTAGATGTAATATGCAGACTAAATTCCAAGATTGGTGAACGTCGCATAAAGCTTTCGATAGAATATCGCTGTTACACACCGACACAGACATTTTCCAAAAAATTCAAAAATCAAATAAAAATCAATCAATCAAATGGAAATAAAAAATTCGACCTGATTACAATAATTCCTTTGCTCTAATAAAGTAGTAATAGAAACTACGAAAGAATAGTAAAAGAAAGAAAAAAATATGAATACAATTAGGCATTTCTTTGAGAATTTTCTTGAAATTTGAAAAAATTGTTTTCAATCATTAAATGAATAAATCAAGAAAATACAAAAGCAAAAATTCTTTCTATTCACGTGTAGACTAATAATTGCAAGAAAAAAATTTGAGAAAATTTATATTTGAGGAGGAAAATTTTACTACTGCAAAACTTTCAACCTTTTTTTAAATACTTTAGATTAGAATTTTGAAAAACCCTTCCTTAGTGGAGACCACAGTCCACTCAGGAATAATTCTTTTAAAATTCATGTTTTTATCTTCATTGGTTTCAGCATGTTTGTCAGTCAATAGATCCTTTCTCTTTTATATATAGAGATAAAAGTTAGATTTTATAGTTAGTTAATCAAAATCGTTTAAACTACTTCTTAGTGTAAAACACAAATTGCAAAAAGAAACAGTGTGAGTCTCATACACATTTTATTTGATAAAAGATTTTGAAACCCATAATAAATTTTAAAAGATTATTTTATAAAATTCTTTTACTGTACCTACTATAGTTTAATGAAATTAATCAAAACTTTAAATTAGTAATTCAATGATTCGATTTTCAATGTCATTTTTAATTTGTTTAAAGGATTAAATTATTTTTCAACCATGAAATTTTGGATTTTGCAATACATCGATATTTTCTCATCAAGTTCAGAACATAGAATTAAAACTTTTGATTTGTCCAATCTCATGGACAAATATACATTAAATTGTCTGGTCTTTAAGAGTTTCAATTACCTATCCAAAAAAAAAGAAAAAAATATTTGAACTTTTTTTTCCTTGTATTATTTTTTCTTTTAGATGACATCTAAATCATGACCTCTTTTTATTTATAAATTTTAATAATTATAAGATGAGGCCTGCCCACTACGCTGAACGTAACTAAATTAAACTGGCTGATTAATAGAAACCGTCATTCCAAAAAAGAAACGGAAATTCTTTTCAGTTACTTTGAAAGAAAAAGATTGTGATTATCTCTCAAGGGCCGTGCATTTTCTAAAAAATAGATATTTTGATGTCGCCCGGGATTTAGATCCATATAAAGAGTTGGATTTTATAGCTAGTACATCCAAATCCGTCGAAACTATTTTTACAGCAAGAGGTTTGTAGTTATTCCACAGGTTTCTACGTTTCTTTTTTTTTTCAGAATAAAATAAATTCGTATTAATTTAAGACCTGAGAACCTTTCAAACCAAAAGTTATAAAAACCCGTTCCTTTTTTGGTACAATGGATTACTAGTTATCTTACAGGAATCGACGGTTTTTTTTGGGATAAATAATATTATTAGAAAAATCTTGTATATGGGGAAAGCGAATGCTCCAAAAATAAATTCGTTAAGTACCCGGAGTATTCTTTGACAGCAGGCTAAGCGGAAAAGATCACATCACCTCAAAAATAAGGGAAGCAAATGCTCACTTAGTTCAGCTTTACCCTCTTGTAAATAAAAATTCAAGCCTTCGTAGAGAGTGCTCTCTTATATGATTTACAAAACTATGATCAGACCCATACTAACTTATGACTGTTCTGTTTGGATCAACACTTCCAAGCGGAATTTGAAGAGGCTGCAAATGTTCCAGTATAAGGCACTGTGCTTTATCTTGAAAACGCAATGGTAAATGCGGAACTCACAAATTCACAACGAGCTATAAGCATGAAAAGCATAAAAAAACATATAACAAGTCAAGCCAAAATATATCACACTTTGATAACATTTTCCTCTACTCAAGGGCCGTCGAATTAAACTTGAATGAATGCAGATCCCAGAGAAAATTAAAGAAAAGGTTCCCTCAAGAATTTCTTTAAAAAATTGAAAAATTTCTCAATAAAATGCTCGAGGATAAATTTAAACCTCCAGCTATTACCATGGCCGGCTCAAACGTCGGGAATTCGGGGATTCGCCCCGAGGCCCCGCGCGACATGGGGCCCCGCACCCGCAGAAAATCTTATAAGGAAACCATCTTTTATCTTTAATTGATTATATTTCACTCCTTTTGTATCCACTGATATTTCTATCCAACAGGTTACATTGAAGAAATAAATATTTCATTAAATAAATTGACAAAATTATGTTTATGAATTAGCTTAATTTTTAGGAAGGGGCCCCGCATATAATATTTTCCCGAGGCCCCGCAAAACCCCCAGCCGGCCCTGGCTATTACAGACATATTATATTAATCACTCTCATCAACACTATGCGTAATGACTTTTAAGGTTCGCTGAACTAGTGACAATGAAGAACAAAAAAAGAGCTTAAACTTCATAAAACAGCATTTTTCAAAATTTATATTTGATTCACTTTATTTTTGAACCGTTCCTATATTAAAGATTTCACTATGAAAATTCACATTACTAGAATCAAAATTTTCATGTCACCAAAGATGTGATTTATGAGGTTTTATATATTCTTCGTCATATAATAACAAAAGCTTAGCATGTATTTTAATTTGCAAATTAAGATAAGTCACAGGATATCCAGTTTTCTTTGAATAAATAAAACGCTTATTTATTGGCATAGTTATTTTCATTGTAAAAATGCACACCATATACGAACCAAATAAATTTTAAATAATATGAATGGCTGTATTAAATATTTAAAACATCTCCCCATTTAAAGAAAAACATTTTCAAGTATTGACCATCCCATTTGAATATGTGACTCGACGCTTATAAATAATTCATTCAATATTATACATTATAATATATTTTATATGTTTTAATAAATGCATTTTTATTTGATTCATTATTTGAATTTGATTAACGATTGCTAATTAGTAAATTCTACACGAAATGCAAATAATGGGTGTTTTTTAATTTGCCTAATTCACAATTAGTCATTAAGTGTTTGCAGTATTTAATGTATTTAATATTTTCGATAACCATCAAGTATGAGCTTTGTATAAGTTATCCATAGTTTATAACTGCATAATATAAGTAATTATCTTAGTTTGGTTGTAGATAAAATTTTTTAATAGTCCCATAAAATTAACTCCGACATATTTTTGATATTATCAATGGTGTTATAACTTCAATTCTTGTCGCGGTTAATAGCAAACCTTTGAACAATGTATCGTTTTTAATTAAGTGTTTAGTATTAACAATTTGCTAACAGATGAATCAATGCTTTCATCTAAGAATATTAATGATGAAGATAGTGAAATTTATTGTCGTAAATATGTGTAATATCTATATTAAGAAACTTTACTCTCAATCAATCGAATTCAATTAATCATAACCAAATATTTTAAGTAGGTATATGATTCCTTTTTACATACTGAAATTTATTTGTTGTTTCTTATTATAGTCCAGCCATTTAGTGGTTTTGCCTATAAAGTTTTCCGGGAGTTTTTAAAATTGGTAATTTTATAGATATCGATTTGCTCTTTTCGAATTTCTACTTTGCCACCTCGTATCTTTGCTGCTCGCGCCGCCATATTTGAAATTGCCGCCTTTAACACTGTTTCGTGACAATATTTTCTTTCCGAGTCATTTTATGGAAACAATATTTCCATACAAAATGAAAAAAGAAAAAATTTCCTACAATTTATAAAATAATCTTTTTTTCGTAAAATTAACACTTTTGGCGTACGAGCGCCGCAAAACTTTATACATCTATTGATTGATGTAATCAGAGTGAGTAAAGGATCGGTATTTTTACAATAAATGCACCACGAATATCATCAGTTCGCGACGTTTTGCGATATATTACGGCTTCATTAGGCTTTGCGTACAATAGAAACAAACACATACAATTAAATATATCAAATTTACTAGTCTATCGGTTACAATATTAACAATACCTCTGATCTATGCTCAGTATTTGTGTCTTATTGTAGCCTTGTATATAACAATTCCATATAATTATTTCCATTATTAAATCCCGATCCTTTACCCCTCTAATAACATCAATCAATAGAAAATATCTAGGATCTGAAGAAATATTAATTATTTATACATCTACGCCATCCGTGACATTCAATTTTAACTTTATATTGAAAATTTAATATGTGTATTTAAAGGTTCAGTCGGTTCAGTCACAAACAATTTGTCTGTTTTGTAATGTCACGGGTTGGCGTTGATGTATAAAAGTTTGCGGCGCTCGTACGCCAATACTGTTGATTTTACAAAATTTATTACATAAATTGTACGAAATTTTCTCTACTTTCATTTTGTAGAGAAATATTTTTGTTATAAAATGAGTCGGAAAGGAGATATTATCAAAATATAGTGTTATAGGCGGCAATTTCAAATATAGCGGCAAAGATACGAGGTGGCAAAGTTGAAATTCGGAAAGAGCATATCAAAATTTATAAAATTGACAATTTTTGTAACTCCTGGAAAACATTCCAGGTAACCTCTTACTCTAGAATCAAATGAATTTTCTAGTAAACCTTTTATTTCGTAAGAACTATTCCTTATCAAGTGAAACAATAGTTTAAATTGGTATTTTGATTTAGATGTCTCTTCACGATAAATATCGTTTATGTGCAGCGATGCTCATTTTTTTTTGTTGTTGATATTCTTTAACATTGAATTGACAATTATCAGTTTGAAACGAAAAATTAATGAGATTTGTCGTGAAATGACAATTGTCGTCTCACTTGAGAAGCGACACGTCTTGTGGAATTGGCCCAATTATATTTTGGATTTTTTTAAATGTATCGTTAAGTATATTAACAATGATATATCTACCCAAAGTAATGCATAGTAGTACTAGTAAATATAGGTACTATAATTCTAAACCAAAATCAACTAAACAATGAGATAGTCAGAATTCAAAGGATCTAGCCCAATAGCTATAAGCAAAGTGCCCCAGGCGGTTTTTAAAAAATGCTTCCGTGTGCTGATTCCTCTCTATGAAAAACTTATTGTCGCGCAATTTTAATCCGCTACCCCCACTTGTATTGGAGTTACGGGGGAAACTACCCCAGACGTAAAAATGTTTTTTCAAGAAAACTATTGAAGATTTTTTCATGAAATTAGAACTGTACGTAGATATTGATAAAACGCATAATATATATTTTTTCAGAATTTTTATAAATCTATAAATGAAGAAAAATATTATTTTTATTTTTTGGGGGTAGTTTTTTACATCAACCCTTAAAGTGACACCTTTTTTTTAAAAATGTGATAAGTGCATTTATTATCTATCTTTCATTTAAAAAAAGTCGCTTTAAGAAATTAGTTGTCGCTCACCACCAAAATGAGGTCATCCAGGGACAGGTTTGTAATAAACAGCCATGAGTCAATGCATTTCGTAAATGCATTAATTGCTTTATGGCTTGTATATATAAATGCCATAATATGGTTTTCGTCAAGAAAAAAAGTCCTGAGACAGAAATTAATTTTTGAAAATTTTTAATAGGCCGATTAACAATATATTGCTGGGATCTTTTATCCATTCTTTATATTAATAATAAATTCAACGAAAGTTTGCTAAATAACACTTACTTGTAATTACGAAATGCATTGACTCATGGCTGTTTATTACAAACCTGTCCCTGGATGACCTCATTTTGGTGGTGAGCGACAACTAATTTCTTGAAGCGACTTTTTTTAAGTGAGAGATAAATGCACTTATCACATTTTTAAAAAAAGGTGTCACTTTAAGGGTTGATGTAAAAAACCACCCCCAAAAAATAAAAATAATATTTTTCATCATTTATAGATTTATAAAAATTCTGAAAAAAATATATATTATGCGTTTTATCAATATCTACGTACAGTTCTAATTTCATGAAAAAATCTTCAATAGTTTTCTTGAAAAAACATTTTTACGTCTGGGGTAGTTTCCCCCGTAACTCCAATACAAGGGGGGGGTAGCGACAATAAGTCTTTCATGGAGAGGAATCAGCACACGGAAGCATTTTTCAAAAACCGCCTGGGGCACTTTGCTTATGGCTATTGGGCTAGATCCTTTGGAGATAAAGTGTTAAAATATTCAATTTGAATATCTTGATAATTTTGTACGCGTTACCAATTAAGTATTTAGTCAAAGCTTATAAAACTAAACGTTTTTCATAAAATCTGACACACACAATAGTATCCACCGATCAATGCAAATTCGTGTATCCAATGTTCATAGAATTTGGGAAATGTTAAACAATTGAAAAAGGAGGAAAATTGGAATATAAGAAATTTTTAACTCGCCCTTATAACCCACATATAATTTCTGTTATTATATTACTGTCTTATTGTATGCACAAGCTACATGAAAATCGATTGATGGACATAACAGATAGTTATTTCAAATAGAGGTAAATTTTTAAAAATAACTTTGTTGCTTTTGAGCTTTTCGTACACTTTGGGAATCTGTATATTTTCTCTTAAGGTACCGTTTAAACTAGAGCGATAAACAATATAACGTGAACGATATACGACACACACAGACTGATAATTAAAGCCTGGAGGAAGGCGATAAAAAAGGCCAGTCGCACGGTTGTAAAATATAACGCAGATCACATATCTCTCAAAGTATCGCTTGGTCGCTTAAGCGATTTATCGTACGACATTTCGATTTGCAACTATAGTTGAATATTTGTATCTTCTACTGTCATGAGCCCTCCTAGAAATATATCTTATGATATGTCTTAGTATGAACGATTCCTGAAGGAAATTCGAGAAAGTTAGTAAGGAGAAGGAAACACTTTTAAACGCTTATACATTCAAATTTGTTTATGATAATGAAAAAAAAACATCCCACTAAATTTAAAACCATTTATTCATAACCCACAAAGGTTCCTTCACGCATTTTATATGTATTTTAGATAGGTATATACAAAGTTATGACTAGAGAACTATACATTGAAAATCGTATTAAAATTATCTAGAATAAAGAATGCAAATTAATAATATTAAGTTATAACAATACATAATAGAACTAATAATAATCTAAAAAATATACTTATCATTAATATGGACACGTATTACTAGCCTCAGTAGTTTTTTTTACATATAAAAAATCAAATTGGCATATCAAAAACAACTAATGATATGGTGGACGTTAAGGAACTCTAAAGATAAAAAATATTGGACAATTTGCTTCAGCTTCTACGACCCATCGTTTCCTTATAAACTGCCGATGTCGTTGAAACGTTTTAATTTCTCCGGGAATGAATCTTTGTAAAGCACAGGATCAGCGCGAAATTCAACAGCTCGTAAAGGCATTTGTCCGAAAATTTGAGCGAAACGATCGACGCAAGCTGATCGTTCCACCATGTGGCCTAAATCCGCTGATAACATTTCAGTATTTGTACATTCGGGACATTTGAATTTTTTACGAGGTGCTACCTAGAAGAGGACAATTGTAAATTAAATTTTCAGTTTGACTCAGTTTAAAACTATTTATAATACTTTAATGGGAGCTTTATTTGTTGTGTTTGCAACTAAAAAATTCATTGCAATATCTTCACAATTCATTTGGGTGTCGACCCACTCTCTGATCGTCGAAGGCAATAAATTCGTGTAAGCGTAGCTCCAATATTTGTGTAAAAATGCAGCCCCGGTTAAAACCATTGATATATCATTTGTCCATTCGCTTTCATATCGCCATGAACCTGTCACATTATCCCATCTATAAAAGAAAAAGTTAACCATCAATATAATGTACGATAAACCTTATACAGGGGATCCCAGAAGCTACAACGCCATTTTAAAAAGGAATATCTTTTTCATTTTTAATAATTCAAATGTATCTGTCTGCAAGGTGTCTTAAAAGTAATGAAAAGCTAGAAACTGGAGGTAGATGACGAAATTCTAAGACGGAAAGTCCTTTCTTTCTATTTTACCTACAATTGTTAAAAGGTACGACGATGTTATGGTATAATCTACCTTTAAAAGTTCCCCCACAAAAATTAGTCTGAAGTATTTCAGTCAAAGCGGGGTGGGTAGAATTTCACGAAAGTATTTTCTCCCAAAAAAATTATCTTAAGAGTTCAGTAACCAAGACAGTTGTATGGCTGGTAGCACCGTCATACTTATGGTGTGTCCAAGACTGCAAGTCACACTTCATTCACATCCTTTTGCCTTTTTCGGTTTCTTTTATTAGGGATACCTATTTTTACCTCAATAGCAAAGAAGTAAAATCTAAGTACCCTTACAGCTACACCATACGATATGGTTACTTTAACGATGGTCCACATCCTAGGTTGATGGACTATTCTTAGACTTTCTGTTTCTTCGAATAATATATTTAACTTTTACATCAGGTTCGTTTAGTGCCACTTAGTGGCGTAGCGGTCAGGTCTTTTAGACCTCCACCCCATACGTCAGTAAAGCTCGGTTCGATTCCTACTGAATTTTATTTATTTCTAGAACTAGTAGATTACAGAAATCTCTGCTTATATAATCTTAAATGGTTGTAAACACTAAAAAAACCACACAACACCGAAATATAAGGTTCGTTCGCGGATCCCATACTAAACCGATAACGAATTACTCCAAGTGGATTTAGGATAATCGCCAAGCCTATACACGCTTATGAACTGATTAAAGGTTATTTTTCCGTGAACGAGTTTGAAAATGTTCGGAAGTAAGACGAGGATTACCGAGAACCCACGAAAATTGTTAATTGAATTTAACATTGACAGAAAAGGAAAGCGGAACGAGACTCTGGTTCTAGCGATTCTCGGGTTTTTTTTTTTAGGACGAAAAATTCGATTCTTTTATTCATGCGCAGTTTGATAAAATGTAGCTAGATTTTCTATCCTTCGCTCTCAACATTAAATTCAAATAACAATTTTCGTGGGTTCTCGTTAATCCCTGTCTTACTTCCGAACATTTTCAAACTCGTTCACGGAAAAATAACCCTTAATCAGTTCATAAGTGTGTATGGGCTTGGCGATTATCCTAAATCTACTTGGAGTGATTCGTTATCGGTTCAGTATGAGATTCGCGAACGAACCAATCATTTTTGCAACTAAGTAAATGAAATTTATTTTATAAAAAGTTTTTTCTGTTTGTGAAAAAATATATGTGAATTATTAAGAAAAAGTTATTCCATTTTAAAATATAGCCATTACTTTTGAGTCACCCTGTATTATATTCAAACCTATGAGTTCTTGAAGGAAAGCCCACAATTCGATCGGGAAATTCTCTCCAAACCTCAAATCCAAATTCTAATTCATCAGCAGTTAGCATCACAATATCATCGTCGATATTTAAAATGGCTTCCGTTTCAATCTCTGGATATGGATAGAAACGGTTTGATAATTTATTAGCACTCGTTTCAATTATTTTAATAGGTTTATTAATCTTTGGCCACTGAGAGACTAAAAACCGAAAAAATTTAATGAGATAATTTTCCATTAAATAAATCAATCTTCTTACAATGAGGGGGAGATTTCTTTTGATTATTCCAAACAACTAAAAGTTTGACAAGCGATGGCACCTTAGCTAATTTTTCGACTAACGTAAATAGGCCTTGCACCCGATCATAGGTGAGCACCACGGCCGTAAATCCAAGTGATCTAGCGCCCATAATTGGCAGTGAAAGTGGATTATTCATTCGCTGCGCTGGAATTATGTTCCAGTCCTCATAAACGCGTGCCCATTGCGGGTTGACGCGATCCTGAATTATATCTAATGTGGTTAAAGCTATCGTTTTCATATCCTTAAAGTAAGTATCATATAACCAAAAAACTTGGTCCTGCATTTCTGCGATATGTTCATCGGAAATTGATTTAAGTACATCCATAAGAGTATTTAAATTTCTTTCTAGGATAAAGACGGCCGCACGTTTCCAGTCAATGTGTGGACTGAATGGCATTATGACATAGTCGTTCACAATGACTGGTATACAGTTGCTGGCCATTGCTTCTAATAGTGTCGGGGACGCTAGCGATGCGCCTCGAATTAGAAGGCAAAATGTTGCCTTTCGTAAAATGGCTGGATATGGTATACGTTGATCCAATTCATTGATATTGGTTCCTCCATTTTTAAATCGACAACGTTCGGTGCGGTTGGTTGGAGCTGCACACGCTTCTAGTATTAATAATTCGGAATGATTGGCTTCAATTAAACGCAATTCTTGCATGTAATCAGGATTCATAACGGTTTCGGTTGAAACCACTAACCAGGATCTAAAAGATAATATATTCAAACATCTAAAAAAAATATGGATAATTAAAAAATATAGATCAAAAGTAAAATTTTCTCCCAGCGATTTTCCAAAATATTAACACCTTAACAAAAAAAAAAAAATCTAAAAATTTCAAGTTTTTAAACAAAGATAAACGGCACACTCAAAACATTAGTTTTATAGAAATCCCAGACAAAGATGGACCCGATAAAACATATCATGACCTTTTGAAGATGCTAACTGAAACTTGGAGGAAAAATATTGTCACATTAACTTACTAAAATAGCACGGAATAAAAACAACTCGAGTTTTTGAATTTGAAAATTTGATGGCCCACTGACAATAAGATAAATTTAAAATAAATTTAACTGTCTACAATCCAAAAGTATCGCGGTACGGTGGTTGAGATTCGCTACTTTAGACTAATGAAAACGTTGTCAATGGTGCTATCTTTAGAAGTTTTTTCGTTACCCCCATATACTATTTAATAAGAATGGGTGTATCAACAGAGATGAAAAAGGGTGAGATGATATAAAGCAGAGGTCCACCAATTTATAATCATTCCCTCTCTTATAATCATCTTTGAAAATTATAACACTATAAAAAATTAAATGGATTATTACATAAAAAATACGTTTACCATTTAGAGCAGCGGTCGGGGAACTGGGGTAAATTTCCCCAAATGGGGTAAAAATGAAATTTTTGGGGGTAATAAGGGCATTTGTTCTAATTTACCATTTTATACACGTGTTAAAATTTTACAAACGATTCTTTAAAATTAAATCAAAAAGCTCCAATTTTAAAGTTATTGTATCAAAAATGAATCAACATCATTTCTCAAAAACCTGAAAGGGAACGTTTTCATTTAATTTTTGTTTTGTTTGTTCCAATATGAAAATTTAATTCTGTTTGTCTATTACTCTATTACATAGGAGCATCTACTATTTTCATGAAACTTTTTTATTTTCCGTGTAAATTAATTGAATTATTAATGTTTAATTTACATGTACATTGTTTCCTTTTTAAAACGAGGGGGTTATTTCAACGTACACAAAAATATTTTCGGGTAATGGCTAAAATTGTTCCCCGACCGCTGATTTAGAGCCTGGTGCCGGGGCACCGCGCGCACTACCCACAATACAGCTCTGATATGACTATGCCTAAATGCGTTGCATTTCTGAAATTGTATATGCAGTAAAGCTTACAGGTATTTCGAAAATTTACAAATTACAGACATGAAAACAAAGAAAAAAAGAAAGAAAGAAGGAAAACAAAAAAATAAGAAATCTCAATTTAAAATTTTGTATGCGAATAATGTAATGGGTAAAGACAGAGAGACGACGAAATCAATCCGTATGTCCGTATGACGAAAAGATGTAGAGTTTCTCAAATGTTCCAGACTCAACAATGGAAATTCAAAAATTAAACAATCAACAATCAGAATTTTTCAATGTTCTAGAAATCTAGAAACAAGTTCTTTAAATAAAATATAAGAAATGAGTCTTTCATTGGATAGGTAGTCGACATCGTCGAAATTTAGTCAATATTTATGCGTGATTTGATACCCTACTAAAGTGGCGAATTTACTAGCAGACTGAGAAGATTGGAGCCTAGGGCGGCAAATTTGAGGTCAAAACGTCAAATATATTGCCAAAAAAAAATTGTAATTAATGTGATTTAGGGTATCCAATTTTATGGGTCAAGAGGGGTAGCAAAATTTGAATAACCTACTGGCAGCAAATGTTTAAATCTGCCACTGACTCTAAGGTAATTAAAGCGAAGTTTATAAATATTAAAGTGATTAAAAATTATTGTAGTTTATAAATTTAAATAATTTTTTTATAACATTTATTGATTTCTTTTCTAGGAGTTTTTATAAATCTTAAATGAAAATTTAATGTTAGTAATTAAAAGAAAGTTTTTACATACATCTAAAAACGTTATGATCATAGAAATTTTTATGACCCTTTTAATTGATTAGGGTCAAATAGACCTATCCTATATTATTATGTTTTTTAGGTAGTTGCAATTATAATGGATTACTTATAGGACACAGATTCAGCGAAAAACGCACAGCATAATCCTTTAAAGACACTAACTTTAAATCAAACAAATAAACTCAAACCAAAGGCCAAAGTTTTGATTTTTAACCGACTTCAAAAAAAGGAGAAGGTTCTCAATTCGACTTTTTTATGTTTGTTACCTCAGAACTTTTGACTGGGTGATCCGATTTTGACGATTCTTTTTTTATTTGAAAGCTGGTGTTTTCCGTGTGGTCCCATTTTAATTTGAAGGAAATCGTTCATTTCTAAGGAGTTGAAATATTAACTTCTTATTGAATAGCTCGATAATTCTTAGCTTAGCTTCTTAGCTTCGTAGCTCTTAGCTACTTCTAGCTTTGATAATTATTTTAAAGCAAAAACTTTGCCTTTTTCGAATTTTTTGAATATTCTTAGACCTCAGTCAAAAGCTCCATTCAAGAAAAAAATGTTTTTAATCGATAATAATTGGAGGAAACTTCGAGAAAACATTACTCTAATCGAATTAAGTAATAAATCTTTACTATTATATTGCATTAAAATAAATAAAAACTCTGATTTTTAAGCTAATCAGCCTTTTTTATAATGACTAATTCTATTTTTTTTTTCTTAAATCGCTAGAAGTGAATTTTTATTTGATCCAATAATTCAAAGAATTTCAATTACCTGACTGTAGGCTTTCTACTAATGTTTCTCTGAAACGGACTATAAACTGGTATTGATATATCGAAATTATTTCGAAATGACCAAGTATCAAGGCCTGCAGCTGCCAACATAGCCTTTCCAATAGGAAGGCCATGACTACGCTTTAATGAACCTTTACTATGTCCAACCATAGAAAACAATAAATGATTAGCCCCAAATCCATCCCAACTAAAATAAAAAATGCATTAACTTGTATTCTTTAGCGTACTATAAAAAAAAATACTTACTATTCCAAAGTAGGTAATATTTGAATTAACGACGAAATCGGTTTCTGTTTAAGATTTAACAAATCGATGCTTGGCACAAAAACACAAGCTTCCTTCGGATCTGGTGTATAATATTTAGAATGAACAATAGCTTCGATCAGCTCGTAGTATTCCTTACTAATTATATCCGTGTAAGGAACGTTATGTTCATTCACGTATTGTCGTAATGGATACACATAAACCGATATATGGTCTCCATGTCGCGACCGACCACAATAATATACATTAAAACAATTCCAATAGTTACAATCCTTTAATATTGCCGTCGACGAGTTTAATTTTAGAGATTCTGAATTATGTATCACAGTTTTCGGAGGATTGAGCACATTTTCTAACGATATATGTTCGTGTTGACGATATTTTGGATTGATTCGTGGTAAAAAATAACTTATAAATACCGATATTATTGAAAATAATAATACGCAGAAAAGTATTATAAAGAAATGTTTATATTGTGTAAGGTTAGGTGTTCCTCCTGATCCTACCTTTTGATATTGTACTTTTGTGAAAGCACTCATATCAATATGCTTATTTAATAACACTACATTATGATTAACTATTCATACATTTATTAAAAATTTGTTTATTTAATCATTTTTATAAAGTAAATAACTTGTGTCATATTTGACGTATTTGACCATTTTGCATTTGAGTCGGTAAAATTGATGTCAACAATGTCGGCGTACAAAATCCTTAGAGGATTGGAGAGGGGGAATACGAATCAATTCAAATCAATCTATGATTTAATTCATTCAAATTGGTTAAATGCAAAATTTAACAAACGCATTTATTTCAATTAACATTGATTTGTTATGATAGCCTAAAGAAAGAATTTTACCATATTAAAGATTCGCTTAGTATGAAAGGAAACAGTCTACGTTAAAATTGAGATCCCTTATAAGTAGTTAAAAAATAAAAACTACAATTTTGAATTCACTATCTTTTTTTCATTCAATGATACATACTGATTTCGATCTTTCATCGAAAATGAAAAAATTACAATCGGAATTATACAAAATTAGACAATTACAATATACATCCTTGTATATCTTTATCTTTACATAGTATAAAACAAAGTCGTTCCCGCTGTCTGTTCTCAGTTTTCAGCAATTGATATGATGAGTGATCAGGAGGAAGGTTTGTAGGTATAATACAAGCATATTATAGTAGAGAAAAGTCGGGAAATTTAAAGATTTGTAATGCAATGTTGTAATAAACATATTTTTGTGCACTTACATTGCAAACGCTGGCTAAACCTTACGAGATAGATCATACTAATATTTGGCGAAATTGTGTATCTTAATGAGATTGATAAAAAAGTCCGCGATTGTATATGTCTATCTCCTAAGAATAACCCACAGGAACCATTTTTATCTTTTACATATTACAAAAAAAATATTGGTTATTTACCAAGCTATTTTAAACAATATTACGAATAACAATATTATTCTTAATCCAATTAAATACATTAGATACGTTGTGCAATTCATGTAGATCAAAATTGCCCTTTACGGCATTTCATCAAAATAAATATCTTAGAAGATATCACAGATTTAAAAAGCGTTGGTAGAGCGACTGGATATTGTACGTCGCGTACGTAGTAGCTGTTTTATTCCTATCTTTTTCTTATAAATATAAAAATGTTATGTTGGTCCTTATTTAGGACAACAGCTCGAAAAATTCCACACCAATTAGGTATGTAAGGTACATGTACTCTTAAAAGAATACGGTTGGTCACCCTACATAGGATAGCATAACAATTGAATCCTACAGGAACCGTGTATTTTCGGTAAGTTTTGTAATGGTTCGTAAAATAGCATTTTAACGCATTTTCCTCAAAAAGGCCTGACCAATCTTACGAAGTAATGAAAGAAATCTCTACAAAGTTTAAATTAAAAAATTGACAAAGTTAACTGGAAAATAAATATTACGAATTTTAATTAACACCCGATAAAATTAATAATGAAATGTTTTTAATTTATTTGAATTTTTTTGTTGTTCATTGTCAAAGATATTAATTAGAAATAAACGTATTAAAATATACTAAATAATTAACAATTATTTAACGGAACTAAATTTAATGAATTTTTGTTAAAGATACCTCAGATCTTAACGTATTGAATACCATTTATCCTAAAAAAGGCACGGTTTCTGTAGGATAGCTACGAATCTATTCTACTAAAATATCTAAACGGTTAAAAATGACATTTGAAATGAAAAAATGTCAAGTCTAAAGGAACATTTTTCAATTAAAATTGTAATAAACCTGTAAGATAGCTAATATCTCTTCCTTAAAAAGTAGTTTAAAGGAGTTTGATGAACTTACTTTGGATCTAAAATCTGAAAGTATCTATAATCTTTTTCTGTTAAAATACAAGATTCATTTTTAAATTTTGTTGTGAAGGTAGGGAATCAATTAATCAATCAATTAAATTTAGATACTCTCAGCAATGCGAGCGGGTATCAGCTAGTTATATATATTTAAATATCTATTTGACAATGAAAGTGTACGTTTTTAAGAATAAGCCGGATAAACCTATTAAGAGTATAGAAAGCTTAGTGTTAAAAATGACTAGTAGGTCTGTTATAGATGAAACTAAAACTAAAACTGTTCAGTTACGATACAAGTTCTGTGTTGTTTACAGTTTTTGTTATTGCGCATCAAGAACCTAAAAGAAGAATCTAGAAAGATCTAGAACAGACCTTACTAAACTTATATTTAAATACTCGTTGAAAGGAAAAAATACAGACATGACTTCATAGGAAAAATTGAAAACATCTATGAAGTGTTAAAGAATATTTTAATGAACGATTTAAGTATTAAAAACCCATACGTAAATTGCACAATACGTATAGAGTAGGTAGGTACATTTTTCAAAAGTTTTTTAGAAATTTCATGAAAAATTGAAAACTTATCGTAATACTATCGAATACTTATTATACCTTACCTACTACTAATAAGAATCAAATTAAGTACTCAATACTCATTCTAACAATATTTTCTGTAGAAAATTTATAAAGCGTCCAGAGTCATAGCGTAGTATTACGGTTCCCAGCGCATGAGGATATTTTTAAAAGATATTTTAACGATCCGCCAAATTAAATTGAACTTTTCCTATCCCAGGGCATACACATGATGGTATACAAAAGAAAAATATAAAATATCCCAATAAACTCGTTTCAATAAAATAAATTTCAAAAATTCAGCGAGCTTCAAAAGATCATCTTTCAACAACAATGACCCTCAACAATTACCACAATGACCCGTCTAGTCTTTATAACAGTGTTTTTCCAAGATAACTTACTTTCCTCTTTTCTTTTCAACCTAGACCAATCACAATATCATGCTTCACTCTCACTTTCACCTATTGTCAAACAAAACTCGCAAATATAGCGTTCTTTACAAATGGCATCCCTATTGTACGCTGCCTTTTCGTGCAGCGCTTTTATCGTACAGCATCTTTATCATTTGGCATATGGTGCCGGAGCACTACGACTCTGATAACATCAAAATTTTAATTTCTAGTTTCACGTAAAATATCGATATTATGATATAAATTCTTACATATTAAGTAGAAATTAGGAAAACATAGCAATTTGATCAGCTATCAACTTTTTCTTGGGTTCGTGAGAACCACTGGATCAGTCTACTAATATTTCTACGAATTCACATATTGGGACACATAGTTTTCGAAAGATCATAACTCAAAAGGCATGTTCTTCCCTGTTATTTATATCATTAATAATGTACTAATGTAATAATGTACTGACTGCTGGATCAAAACCACATTATTAGTAACACCATTAATTAAGTACTTACCTATACTTAATCAATGGTAAGACCTCCTAAAATACGATATATCATTTGTTGAGATTTCTATCCCTCATATCTCGTTAAATATTGATCTCAGAAAAAAAAAACTAACTAGGTATATAACAATGTTGAGTGCTACAGTCAATTCTAAGTTCTAACTTTTAGTTTTATTTATTCTCATGTTGCAAAAAGAAAATTAAATCCGTACTAACAAAATATTAAATGGAAACGAGAAAAACTTTGAATTTAATTTTTAAAAACTAAAAGTGGTCTTTGTCGTTCTTACAACAAATCAGCATTTACCTAAAACAAGGTTTAACTTGGATAGTTAACGAAAAGAATTATAAACCTTTTAATGTTTAATATTAAATATTACGTCATTTTAAATGCGCTAAAAACCGTGATAATATCTTAAGTAACTTGTGAATATACACTTAATTATATATACATAAATAAACGTTTAGTGATTGAAATAGTGATATAATATTATTGATACAATAATATTGATAATATATAAACTGATTTAATAGTTTAATTAACAATTTAAAATTGGTACGTCGTTTAAAGAAAACGGTTCTCTAAGTGCGAGAAGGTGTAAAATATAAATATTGATAGGTATTGGTTGATGAAGTTCCAACTCTTTAGAATTTAGATGGATTAATAGAATTTGTGACTTACTTGAATGATATTTTTACACGGAATTCAGCTCCATGCCATGTAAGGAACCCATTAATCCGAATACACTAACACAAGGAGTTCATATAGGCAAAACTGAGCATACACGTGCGAATAAATGCTACCTATTAGTCTAAAACAAGAATGAGTTACAATAGATCGTATTCTATTTCTTTTTCTATCACCATGTACATTATGTTCACTATGTACAACCTACAGGAATATAGACTATCAGGAAACATACTTAGGTCTTTTCTTTGCTCAAAAGGAACTACACTTGACACCTGAAAAAAAAATAAATAAAATATTGACAAAGTTGCTTTCAATAGCTTGCAATAGCTCATGTATGCCATACGTAGCTAATTTTCTAAACAATATTTTTGTATCAAGCCAATCACAAATTGAACCCAGCAACATTCCAAGCAACGCAAATTCTGTAAAAATGTTTTTTATGCTAACAGTTCAAATTGAACCCATTTAACAGCTAACCCATGTTTTTCGTGGGTTTGCAGTGCTGTGATAAAAACTTAAACGTATAGAATAGGGCGTTTTAAATATGAGCTGTGTATGAGCTAGGTTTAATTTGCGACGGACTTAACAGCGCAAATTGAACAGGTTCCATTGTTAACCCACGTTTTGCGTGGGATTAGTGTGTATATAAATTAGTGTGACTCTCGCACACTTTCTTAGGACATGGCCTTCTTTTTGTTTTTATATTGATTTATAAAGCCAATACATCTATATATACATAAAATGATGTTTTTCAAGCTACCATTTATTTCAAAATCTACTAATCAAGTTTTGTTTTTGACGCTTCATTTTCTGCAAAAGTAAAAATATTTCGATTTCTTTAGTGACGTAAAGCAATTAATGTTTTAATATTGAAAATAGCTCGTTTCTCGTTTTTTAACGTACGAAACTATAAAAATATTTTAACTATGAATAGGTCAGCTGTACCTACATATTATATTTATGCAGTCTATTTTACACTCAGCGAAGAGGGCAAGTAGCAGTTAGTGTAGTACTAGTTTTGCTTATATATTATTATGCGTTCATTGTGTTATGGATGTAAGTATCCAATACACTAATATTAATATACGGTACTTACTTATATAAAAACGTGGGGTGGGTTTGGATGGGTTAAATATGGGCATGAGATGCTTCGGAAATTCTATAAATAATATTTTTTCTATTACTAACACCTATATTCCACTAGTAGTTCACATAAAGGGTTGTTAAAACAAAGGCTTCAATTTGCGATCGGATCTAATGAGCCTAATAATGGAGAAAGGCGACATCTTATTGATAACAATCCAAGCTCAACCCAAGCCATTTGTTAGATTCTCAATTGTTTCATTATAGCTTTTCTTGCAAACCTAATTTCTTCATTTTTACATCTAATTCCAAGAATTTTGATAAAAACGCCAAATTGAATAATTGCAAATCAAATTTCAAAAACATAAAGGTATCTTATACAAGCTTTTCTTGGGTTACAAAATTATCAACCCAAACTTACATTATGTCAAGCTACGCTAATTTTTAGATAGAGATTTAAGTAATTTCTTACTTACTTGATTTAAAATTAATGACACAATCGATTTAAGAGTGATAAAATTAATATTTAAACTACTTTTAAACAAATAATTGAATATAGTTAATTAATTAAATGCAAAATAGTTAAGAGTTTCGCGAGACGATAAATGCAATAAATTTTATGAATTGTAACGAACAATTCCGAGTTTAAACGGTTGCAGTCAATCATATAGCGGGATTTTTTGAATTGTTAGTTGCGTTGCCTGATTAATAAAACCATTAAAACAAAATTAAATAATTATACTTAACTTAATTTTAAAGAAAATAAATTCTATTTTAAGAAAAATATACTTATGTAAAAAAAATTATAAAAAGTACAGTTTATTAAAAAGTTTGTACTAGGGTTGTAAATTTCTTTACTCAGATTTTGCATTTTATTTATTTATTATCGTTGTAATTGCTATAATTGTGAGCCCTTTCATACGCAGGTAAATATTCAAACCGCTCGGTTTATCTTGAACAAAAACGATGCAATCGGATTTTTCGTCACTAATAATGAAAACAGTCGCGTCCACACGAACATTGGCGAATAGTTCGATAAAAGTTTGTACAATTGTGCTGTTTGGTTTTGAATGATCTATTAGAAAAATAATTTACAATTTCTTTTAACATAACCGCAGTGAGTTTATTTCTCCGAAAGTGTAATTGTGAATTAAAATTTTTTTCCCAATTACGATAAATATATTTTTGTTGAACATAAATTCATTTACATAGATAAATAAATTGTAATTAAGTTTGAGAAGGAAAAATATTTTTATAAGACAAGTTTTAACTCGTATACAGAGCACATTTATTCATTTTGCGTAGTTTTAAAATAACTAGACGAGATTTTCTTTGATCTTTTTGTGTATTAAGTGGTTATAGTTGATAAGAACAGGGACTAGAAAATGCCTACAAAATCATTTTTGCGAAGAAGTCATCGCGCCGTTGATCAATGGTTGGAAAAATTGGGATTTTATCGAAAATGTGTCGCTCGCGATGAAACCTGTTTATTTCGAATAGTCTCCGAACAAGTAAGAAAATTACTACTAAAGTGAATATTTAATTGTTAAAATAAAATTTGTAGTTATATCACACGCAAATTTTACATTGGCGTGTACGAGAGGATGTCGTTCGTTACATGGAAATGCATTCTAATATATTAGAGCATTTCATTAATGGCGATTATGATGATTATGTCGATAAATTAAGAAATCATTTAATTATTTGCGGGCAAGTGGAAATCAGCATTGTTAGTCTATTATACGGGTAAAGATCTGAAAACATTCAAACTTTCAAAGCCGCCGTTTTGCAATAATCACTTTCAAATTGTAGACGTGACGTAATTATCTTCAATCCGACCAATTATCAGATCAAAAATTTAACGGAACGAAATTTGAATAGCAAATTTTACTTTTGTCGCACCAGTGACGATCATTACGACGGAATATTTCCTTTGAAAACGATTGAAACGGCCGCATTTTGTCAATGTAAGACAATAAATTAAAGTTTAATTTAATTTATTATTAATAATTTTTTTAGCTATGATTTATGAGTTGTTGTATGAAAAAGTCTTCGACGTTGAAGATACTGGGATTATTGTGAATTTGATGTTACATTACGATACGGAAGGATCTATTATTGAAACAAATAATAGTAGCGTTTCCAATACGATTAATCGCCAGGATCGGTTACGTGCTGTTGAGAACATCCTTGTAGAACACGGGCGTAAGAAGGACGATTTATCCAGTGCATTGACAACTATAATCGATGATGGTTTCGCACCATTTTCCTATAAAGTGGCTAAAGCGTTAGATCCAAATATTTATCGCAACATTGAATTTGATAGTTGGAATGAAATGCGTAAAGGTACGAAACTTTTAAACTTCTCTTTACTAAGGAGCCATTCATAAATTACGTCACACGTTACGGGGGAGGGAGGGGTTCAAATTGTTTTGTCGGTCATTCGCTCTACGTTCTACTACACTGAGAAAAAGTTCGCTGTTACAATTCATTAATTATTTGTAGATTTAAAATATGTGACGTCACACTAAGGAGGGGTGGGTCTCACAAGTGTGACCAGCTGTGACAAGGACGGGGGAGGGGGGTCAAGAATCATGAAATTTGTGTGACGTAATTTATGGATGGCCCCTAATTTACAGTGGAAATCGTTTACAATGAAAACGTTTGAAACGAAATTCGATTAATACGAAATAATACTGTAGTCCCAAACTCCCAACTAGCCTCTAGCGGTTTTCCAGAAAGTCAGGGATGTCTGAGAGAAGAAAGCCAATTTTTTGGTGCAAGAATAAAACCTAGAGATCTGGGGAAAATCAGGAAATTGTGATTTAATTCAATAACTAGAGAATAGGTTTGTTCGAGATGAAAATAAAACCATACACTATACCAGGGGTCGGCAACATGCGGCCCGCCAAGCAAGAAAATGTTTTTTTATACTTCTGCGCAATTATGAGCGAAAAATTATAATAAACATAATATTGTTTTAATTCTATTTTTTGCAGCTTTCTTTAATTTTCATTTAGCAGTTTTTAAAAATGTAGGTATTATTAATTTAAATTTGACTTTATTATATTATATTACTGTTGAGTAACAATTTATAATACGTTACTAGTTACAATGGTTACAACCGTTACAATAACAAAATTACTATTCAACGCCCGCCTTTATTATTGTATTTTTTTCAAGATACAAAACGGCGGCGCCAAAACATCTTGCTTTGATATTTTGTTCATTTGAACTGAATGGTATCTGTATAGTTTCATTTTTTTTTAATATGGTTTTTTTTTTAATACTAGCCCTTAGTTATATTTTATTTTGATTTAAAAAAAACTGTTGTAACTATATACTAGTAACATCGGGTCCTGGTAAGGTGGTGAGGTGAGAAGATAAGGAGGTGACTCCAGGTAAATGGATCATACAAATTTGAATGATTCCGGTTTTATCAAGCACTATATTTTTATTGCATTTAAATACACATGTAGGTATATAAATAATTGTTTTATTTTCTAAATTTTTCAAAAATTTATACGGTGTGAAATGTCCCTAAATATGTTCTATTCTTATGTGTTTTTAAAGTATACCCGAATTGTTGCATTTCACTTTTAACGGCTGTAAAAACTATAGCCATGCTTTAGGTAATATCTCAACATGCGAGTCTAGTGTTCAAAACCTTTCCTTCCTAGAGATAGCACCAGTCGGCACGTTTTCGATAATTTAATAGGAGAAAATCCAATTTAAAATGCTGCGAGGTTATTATGACCCCAAATTATTAACTGAGGTCAAGTTATCAAAAAGTAGTTCACGGCATTGGAATACCGCTCGGGGAGGGAGGGTAAGGCGACAATCCTTTCCTGACACTAACATTTTCAGAGACTATACATAATTTCATCGCCACCCATTAGCTTCTAAGGGAAGAATCCGAATATAAATATAATGGTATTTTTAATTGTGAAAACAAAGGTTTATCCCAAATTAAAATAAAACCGTACATTCTTACAAGTCACGCACCATATAAAATTGTGGCACCTGATTTTTATATAGCGCATGATATCTTTGTATCACGCATGATTTGTACCGCACAATTAACTTATCTTTTTCATCGGAACCATAGCTTAAAATAACACATTGAGGCGCTATATTGCAAGCGATATACGATAAGCAACGCACACAGCAGAGAGAGCAGATCGCACGAATACTCATGCTGCACTCTACTCCTAGGACGAAATTTGGAACTATTCCTTAGTCACTCGTTTGTGCCTTTTTCTACTGTTCTACACTCTGAACGTCTAAAGTCTCGACCGTTTCTCTATTGTTAAAACGAGTGACTAAAGAATAGTTACAAATTTCGTACTCAGAGTAGGGGGCAGCACGTGTATTCATGCGATCTGGCTCTCTTAACCTTCTCTCTGCACACAGTGAGATACTTGAAATCTGAATGGAGGCGATAATAAAGATTCACATAAGAGCGATATATCGCTCAAATTGCTACTTATCGGTCACTTCGGTAATATATCGCATGCGATATTTCCATAATATATTAAAGACTACATACTAAGAAAGAACTTTGCGCATGCGGGTAGAGCTAAAATGATATGTGACGTCACTTATATTAAAGAGGAGAGAACATTTTTGTACAGTTTCAATTTGAACTGAATTTTTTTTGAATTTTGATGGAATTATTAATAATTAGTTATTAATCTTGAAATACACAGAATATATCGCACCGATAAACTACCTCAATGTGAATGACGCTTGAGAAGCATTATTTTTCAAAACCTGATAGATCCTGATGCTACTATCCATCCGATGATTATAAAAAATATCCTTATGCTTTAAACCAGCGGTCGGGGAACCGGGGTAAATTAACCCAAATGGGGTAAAAATGAAATTTTTGGAGGCCAAATTATTTTTAAACGAGTTAGTATTTTTACAAACCATTCTTTAAACTTAAATCAAAAACCCCTTATTTTGAAGGCATTATGTCAAACATGAAGCAACATCATTTCTCTAAAACCTGAAGGGGAAAGTATTTAATTAATTTTTGTTTTGTTTGTTCCAATGTGATAATTTTATTTGTCAATTACATATGTAGGTACTTACTATTTTCATACAACTTTTTTATTTTCCGAGTAATTTAATGCAATAAATAATTTTTAATTTACATTTACCTACATTGATTGCCGCCTTTTAAAAATGAGTGGGTAATATCGACTTAGGCAAAAATATTTTAGGGTAATGGTTAAAAAAGTTCCCCGACCGCTGTTTTAAACAATATACCTACCTTTATCCCTAGAGTTCAAAACCTCTACTTCCTGGAGATAGCACCAGTAGGAACATTTTATTTACCTAAAAAGCAAAAAAACTGGTTCCGAAATTAAATAAAGTTCAAAATACTACATTCTTTTCTTTTTTAGAAATTCGTTACAATCAATGGTACAAAGGCGGTGAAGATTTAACTGAAGGAGTACGTTGCTTAGTAAATCTGAATCCACTTGAGAAAAAATATTGTTACATTCAAAAGATGCCAACGAAAATCGACGACGAGGAAGACCCAGAGTGTATTGTCTACATAGAAGATATGGCTGAAATTTGTTCAGTTCGTCGAAGCCAACTGGAGCCAATGCCCCATGCCGCACCTTGGCCTTTACCCTTAAAAACCTATCGTCATATCTACAAAGAAACCTTAAGTAGTAAGCAAAACATTTTTTGGGTAGTTATTTTACTTAAATTTTCTTTTTTTTTTTTAGAAAAAAATATGAAAAAAGCAGGGAAAATGAGACCTAAAACTTGTAAATCTCTCGACTTTTCCGATTCGTCTTTTGATAAACTTAAAAGTTCAACTAAAAGTTTAAAAAAGGAAATTTTGAATACATACGCTTCTTTACAAGCCTGGGTATTTATTATAAGAAAAAAAAATGAATTTTTATTTAAGTTATTTTTTTTTATGTAGGAACCATTGGAGTATACAGTGATGCCTGTTAATACTTATACAAATAATCCTCAACGATCTCCTACCCCTAATAGTGGAGACTGGAACGATTCTTCAAACTCGGACCAAACTGCAGTAAGCCCTTATCCGGCTCCAGCCCAGCTAAATCCTTTACCGGTTTATGGAGTTTACGAACCAACGGTTCAATTTGAAACTGTACAAAATGCTGTACCTCAAAATGGTAGCCAATATTTAGTGGTTGGAAACAATTCAGTGGTCGATCTGTGCAGTAATACTTTAGAAACAGTTAATTACAATTCGCAAAGATCAGTTTTTAACAACGGTTCAGATCTACCTTACAATGATATATCAACGTTACGATTTTTCTACAACATTGGAATCGACCATTTTCGTAACTTGACCGCTGGAAACTGGGTCCAACATGAAATCAATCAATTTGGACATAATTCATCAATGTTACCAAGTTCTGAAACTCCAGCAATTCGCAATAATATTCCTCCGATTCCTCAGAACATTTGGCCGGTGTGTGTCCAACCTATAATCGTCCCCCACCAAAATCCCCCATTTTCTCCAATTCATCAAACCATTGCCGCTCCTAACGTACAAAATATAAATCTAGATTCGACCATGCAAAACTTAACTCTTACTGATGAGAGCAAAAATTCGTCATTATCTCTAACTCCTGGACAGAATAGGATTAAACAAGTAACGAAAAAATCTGACGATAAAGCAAATAAGAGTACATCCAGGCAATGGACACGTTCCAAAAATACAGTGAACAGTTCTAATAAGAGTCCACAGAAATGCCATAGTACGCCAATTTCACATCGATCCAACTCTGAAAATTCTTCCGGTTTCTTAAATAATGACTCGTTATTAACTAACGTCTACCCTCCAAGTTTCGAAAGCTTTAATAATTACGTTCCACATTTTGAACAAGTACAAAATTATGTGGTGAATTCGACTGAATTGGTACAACCTACTGTAATACATCCTAATTGCTACCCACAGCACTACAACCCTAATTACGTTGACCCTAATACTGGGTTACAGTACAATAATAATATACCACAAGTTCCTCCGAGTCGTAAATAAATTAGAATACGACTAAATGTTTATTATGTGATTACCAAACATTTCTAGTTATAATGAGCTTATTTTTTTAATGAACTAATTAGGCTGCGTTCCACTAGGCGATCACAACGCTCGCAATGTTCTTTCATCCATTGCTAACAGAGAATTAAGGCGTTGTGAGCACCTAGTGGAACACACCCTTAGAATATATTTTATTTAACCTAATCGATACGATCGATGTCACTATTGTTTTTTTTTTTTAATACAAGAGTCAATTTTATTTTATTTTTAAGCGTTTAATTCCATAAGAAATATTTTTTTTAATTTGAAAGTTTTATATTACAAGAATTTAAAGGATTATGTTATTAAAAAGAATTTATTATCCATAACAATATATCTTATATTATGTTTTATATTGAAAAAAAAGAATACAATATTTGATTTATATGGTTTTTTATGTATCTACAGAAATTCCTGAATCCTTTGATTGTGCCCTTTTCATTTTCCTTTGTTCTTTCTTTTCGGTGGCTGTTTTGCGAAGAGCTTTGACTTTACGGGTTTGAATTTTGTTGAGGCCTTGTTCGCCCATATGGATTCGTCCATGTTTGGTTCCTAGTTTGTCTACAGAAATATTACCCTTCGGTTTGGGTTTCAGCTCCTTTGGTTGGCGTGAGGCCAATTTGAACAAGTCGTCGGTTGCTAGCTTATGTCGGCGAATTTTTAAGTCGAAAGATGGACCTTAAATACAAAAAACATATTTTTTTTTAATTTAGAAGTTCATATGAATAAGACTCATAATTTTGGGACAGAAATAATTTAACTTTTTACTCTATTACTTTTAAAGTCATTGAGGTTCCATGAGGTGCAATTTATAATAAATATTTTATTTGCCTAATCGATTAAGTTCATAAAATAAAAGTTAATAAACAAATGATAAACTTGGATTTTGAAATTTAATGGCTAAAAATGTTTAATTATATAAATAGTCTAAGACCCGAACCTACATCGACCTTCACCGAGTTGATAATAGAATGAAACATATTTTATCATGGATGTAGTATATTAGAAAATATATTAAAAATGGGTTGCCTAAAAAAATCCTGGACAGGCTGTGGTTGCTTTCCATTTACACCAAAAAGGGACACTGTGTAACGCAGTGTTCAATAAAGCGTTGTCCATCAACGACAATGTCAAACACAGATGTACACTGTTCAACACTCGAAAAAGTCGTGTTTGACACTGGTGTTTCGCAATGAAACGCAGAGACGTTCTGTGTTAATAAATGGAAAGCAATCTATATTTTTCATTGTTTAAAAAAAAATTATTTTTAATAAAATATTGCAACATCAAGATAATAGACAAAATTTTATATCATCATAAGCGCTGTTTTATTGAGAACACGTTGATATAGGTTTATCTGCAAAAAGTTCGGTCCTATTAGGGGTTTGCGAATTTTAAAGATTGAAATTTTAATGCGCGTGAAATTGTGTGACAGAGAGATCCGAGGTAAGTATTCCGTGTAATAATAAAGGACCCAACATCGCATCACCTGTGATGATATAAAAATTTTTTTTTTTAAATAATTAAAAATAGTACTTATGTCCAGGATGTTTTTAAGCAACCCATTTTTAATATATTTTCTAACTTACTAAATTCATGATAAAATATGTTTCATTCTATTATCGACTCAGTAAAGGTCGATGTAGGTTCGGATCTTCTACGAAAAGCGAATAAAATAAGATCGATCGACTTATGATTTTTACACATGCTAATATCCTCTCAAATTTCATGTTTTATACCGAAAGCAATTGAAAATTTACTAAGGATTAAGAACTTAATTTTTTTTATCTACAACTACAAATATCGTAAAATTTTCTTTCAAGTAGAGTGGAACCCCGCTATTCGCCCGCCTCTCTACTCGTACAACTCGTTATTCGTACAACTTGTTCAGGTAAAATGTAAATCATCATTCGTAGGCTTTTTCGCGATTCGGCCTACGTATTTAATTGTAATGAAACTGGCCTCTTAGAACAAGATGCCAAGGAGGACCTACATCACAAAAGAGGAGAAATCATTCCCAGGGCTTAAGCCTATGAAAGACAGGCTTACACTCTTGCTGTGTGTCAACGCAAGTGGAGACCTCAATATAAAACCGCTACTAGTCTACCACTCAGAAAATCTAAGAGTTTTTAAAAAAAATCATGTCATCAACAGTAACTTGGATATAATGTGGAGGGCTAATCCTAAAGCTTAGGTAACAAGAAAGTTTTTCACCGAGATGTATGAAGTGTTTGCCCCAAGTGTGAAAACGTATCTAGAGCAAAATTATTTACCACTAAAAGCTCTATTGGTGCTGGACAACTCTTTAAATAAAGAGTTCGGAACCGATTAATGCAATTTACATTATATCTTAGGAGAAAAAATGATTCGCCATTAGTACAAAGCGCCGTTCGAACTGCCTGCTAGAACGAAATGTGTGCGAATAGCGAGGTTCTATTGTACTTAGAAGCTATTCTAAATTTTTATTTGTCGAGTACTTTTATAATCATCAAAAGTAATTTTATAGTTTTCATTCTGAATCGCTTGGTTCGATAAGAAACAAACGAACCATAATTTTAAAACTTATATTTCGTATTAAATATGATCAATTAATTACCATTTAAAAAACGTCTAAAGTTTCCAATAGAAAGAAGAAAAATCTGATGGTATACAATACGAATTCCTCTATGAGAGAAATTAAAGTTATACTTTTGAAAATTAACAATCCGAACACCAGTATATATTAACCCTTATGTCAATACCCAGTCGTTACAACGTTGTTCAATAGCCGGGGTACCTGGGTACCCACATGGATTATTCTTTCCAGATAAGAATTTAAATTCCTGAAAACTTTGATATTTCAACTCATCTCATTAGGAATTTTCCAAAGAATTGTCGATCATCTGAAAAACTCTATTTTTAAAGAAATAATAACCTTGGGAGGGATGAAAAGGTAGAAAATTAGCAATAACAATTAGAAATAATGGTCATTTTCAAACTGGACTTGATTTAAAGTAAAAATGAATATTTGTGAATATTTTGTAAACATAGCGTGTATTTTTCTGCTTGAAATGTGTGAGAAAATTGTTATAAATACCAAATGGAAAATTGATCACCAACTGAGTTTTCAAGGTACGTTCAAGTTTTTCATATAAATAGTAGTTATTTGTAATGGATCAACTTTATACAATTAAATGCTTATTACACTATATAATTAAAATATTAATAATTTAACTAACTGACGGTTGAAAAAGAAATAGATATTTAAATGAATTATTGAGAGAAGATTCCGCTGTCGAGGATAATGCCGCAGATAGTGACGACGAGGACTACTACTTAACAGAGAGTATTCAGAAGCCTCAGACTGTGAAGAATCTGGTACTTAATTACTATTATTTTTTACCCGCATTATAATTTCCATATTCAAATATAATGTAAATCTTTTAATATTTCTGTAATTTATTTAATATGTCTGTGTTTAGTAGAAAATCGTGAGAGTGAGACTGAGTTAGACGAGGATTAGGTATGATCAATGATGATTAATTGACTGAACGCGTTCCAATTAGTGGCGAATCGTCACAATCGACAACAGTCTGGTTGAAATAGTCGACGTAATTATTTGTACCACCAACAAAAAGGCAATTGCTGTATGCAATTCGTACAATAAAGAAAATCCTAGGAAAAAAAATGTCGTGGAAAAATATAACTATTCAAGAGTTCTACGCATTCTTGGTAGTTTTAATTATGACAGGTGCAAATAATTCCAATACTGGACCATACATTAGATATGTCTAAATCAACTTCAAATCCATTATACCGAGCGGCTATGGGTATCAATAGATTTTGGGGCATTCTAAGATTAATTCGGTTTGATACTGCCAATACGACGTTCGAATAGAAGAAAATAAGGCAGCACCGATCCGCGATATCTGGACAATGGTGAATGCCAATTTATCAGCATTTTATAAGCCGACAAGATGTTTGACAGTCGAAGAGCAAGTCTACCGATACAGAGGGCGAACGAAATGCACCCAGTATATGCCATCGAAGCCAGCAAAGTATGGAATCAAAGTATGGTGAATATGCGACGCACACAGTTTATACCCATTGAAAGGTCAAATTTAAACCGGCAAATCATCAACTTTTTAATAATAACATTAAATAAAATCATTTGTTTATATATTAAGTATTATTTTTTATCCCTTGAGACAAGTTTAATTATTTATTACTCCACAATTTTGTAGACGCACTAAATTTTTACATATGGGTACCCGGGTACCCCGGGTATTGGTCAATGAGGGGTTTAACTCTAAATCTTAAATTTATATATTTTTTTGCATATTTAAATGTTTTAACACAGAGGTTCTTAAACTTATGTACTCCGCGAACCCCCACTTGAAAAAATTTTTTTTGACGGACCCCATCCCAACTTTAGGTACTTTACGTCATTTTAATAGTTAATTTCTGGCTTACGATTTCATAAGGAGAAGGATATATGATGAATATTTCTAACAGTGACTGGTGAGTAACGATTTTTTTGCATATTGTAGAACACATTTTATGAAAAATTATAATATTTTTTTTTTTTTTTTTTGGTTTATTTAAGGTTGCCTCAACTACTTTGGTCATTAGCGACCGTCGAATCCGAAAACCCAGAAAAAAATCTTAGGCTTTCATGGGATTCGAACCCAGGACAACTGGCGTATAAGGCAATTGTCTAGTCCACCACGCCACTAAGTGACCTTTTAATATTGAAGAAAGAAAATATAAACATTGTCATAGCAACAAATCTCACAAATTATAATGGGTACTTACATTAAATTTTTATAAATGTTTAATAAATTAATGAGATGGATGCAGTTGTTTTCTTGAAACAAGAAGCTCAATATCTGGCTTAATACTAGAAACTTTTATTCTAAAATCCGGCTCTATATTTAATTTGTTTCTATATTTAGACTTAATATAAAATAGTTCCGAAAAAGCTTGTTTGCATAAATATGTTGTGCAGAATAGAATCAAATGTTGAAGTGCTTTATTTGCAAGCGCAGGGTAATCTGACCTGAGAAGTAACCAAAAGCTGGTCAATTCTGTTTTGTTAAATTTTAGTTTATAAGTCGTATCACATGATAATTCCGCGAGAATATCTTGTTCAGGTGCAGATAAATATTTAGCATTTGCAATTTCCATGTTAAATGGATCTCTGATCCAGTTATTGCAAGGATCAGGAGTAGGAAAATACTTCCTGAAGTTGCTTTTCAAGTTAATTAAATGTTCAACAAATAATTGACGCGTTTGAATAAGCAATTCTTCACTGGAGCTTTCTATGAAATCATTGAGAGTTGTAGAGTAGGATATACTTAATAACTTAAACAATGAACTTTAAATATTTATATATGTATATATTTTTACGATGTTTTTTTTTCAAATGGCTTTGCGGACCCTCAGGGGTCCGCGGACCACAGTTTAAGAACCTCTGTTTTAACATGTACGAATCGATGTTGTTAGATTCAAATAACGAGGATCTAAAAGGATTTGGTTATTTTCCGTTAGATACAAAAGATATGTGAGTAAGAAAATGCAAGAGGGTACCCAGGTACCCGGGTATTGACATAAGGGTTAAGGTGTTAAGTAAGTGCTTCGACATTAACATGTAATAAAATTTATTAATATTATATAAATTTTTAATTATCTACCAATTATTTATTAATTAGTGATAGAGAACAATTGACAATAATTAATAAAAAATAAATAAAAATTGTTCAACTCACCGATTTCTTCTAATTCGACTCGAGGAGTTCGTTGTCCTGATTTTTTCAAATATATTTTGTAGGATCTAAATAAAACTTTATTGTCACTATCGATAGTACAGCTAATTACATGTTCTAAGCCTTGAAGTCGGATTTTAGCAACTGGTTCACGGTGGAAACAATCAATTAACAAAGACCGTAAACGAAGTAATTCAGCTGACTGCTCCCATTGAGGACCAGAAAATACAAGACAGGGTTTAGTGCCATTCATCACCTGCAATATTTAATAAATTAATTAACAATTTTAATTTAATTTGGTAATATTTTGTTTTAGGTATCCTTATACGATACGCGGTCTTATAACAGAAAACAAAACATTACAATGAAGGATAATAATTTAGTTTGCTTGAGACGCTTCACTTCGTACATTGTACAAATTTATTAAGTGGGTTTTTTTTATTAATATTAATAAAACAAATAAATACCTTTGTATTATGAAATTCTCGTAAACTTTTGTATTGGGAGACTTCAAGTTCGAACATATCAAGTAAATTATGTTCATACATTCGGCCGATTACAAGATTGTTTGGTCGTTTTTTGGTGTGTGATCCGAATATGAATAAGGGGCAGTTATTTTTACGGGCGAAATGTTCAATCGGTGTGACATCTTCGAATGGGACAATATCGTTTTTCCTTTGAAACATTATGCTGTTGGGTGACCTGAGTTTGTGTAAATCTTTCATAAGTTCTCTGAGAGAGTCTGTGGTTTTTCGTCCTCTGATAAATAGGGAGCTCTTAATGCCTTCTATGAGCATCGGCTCACGGGATTTAAGAAACTTTTTTCCCTTATGCGTTTTGGGTTTCCTGAAAATACAAAAAAAATAAGATTTATCTTAAAACTTAAAAAAAAACAAGAAAATTAAAGGAATCTTATTTAAAAAAAAAACATTAACTAGCAGACTTACAGACTTTTAAAAACGTTATTTTTAATTTTTTTATTCCCTTACACATGCTAGTTAAAGATTAGATGGCGATTCGTTAGTTAAATCAGTAATTCCTATAGAGTCAATCAGGATAGACATTAGGCCTGCAACCCGGTTAACCGAATTTTTGTCCAAATTTCAAAAACCGAAAAACCTATTTTTTTTTCAAAAAATCGAAAGTTATTTATTTTTTCCGTTTATTCAAGTGATAAATCATTTTATTTATCTTATTCTTATAATCATGAATTAAATTTCATAAAATAAGTTGAGAAGTAAAATAAACAAAGAAAAAATTTGTCTTCGTCTGGATTTCGATATTTTTCGGGTTTTTGAGAGCCCTAATAGACATAATATGTAAACTGCATGAGTAAAGCACATTGAGGAATCGTACTTCATCCATATTTCACTGCCTATCTCTATTGCCCAGTTTCACAGTGGACGTTTAAACTCCACTTTTAGTTTAAACTTCAGTTCAACAATTAATTCGGTTTTACAATTTCATTTAAACCTTAAGCTTAGTTCAATCCGTCGTTTAAATTAAACGACAGAACAATTTTAGTTTAAAGTAGTTTTCCAATGTTCAAACTACATCAAGCCCAGTGGCCGACTCAGTTACTCTTAACTAATTTTGCCTCCCCTACCGACCGACGCAATCCATTGATACCCTTGTTCACTATCATATTAATTACTCCTACATTTTTTTATCATAAAATTATAGTTTTATTATTTTTATTTGAATTTTGATCCAAAGTTTGTAAATTTACCTCTTGCGGATCTGATTACAATGTACACACTGTAAATGTAAAATAATGTATCCAATGTTTACAATGAAGTACCACAGTGTGGTACAGTGTAATTTCAGTGTAGCCACGGTGCAGTTTGAATAATCGCGTGTTACACCGTATATACACCAACATCATTCTCAAAGTTTTATAAAATAAGTATTACACCGTAGTTTTGTATTTATAATATTTATCGTTTGTGGCACTCATTTAATGGAAATGCAGTGTTTAGAGTGTTTGTATATAAGTGTAAAAGAAGTGTGAATTATAGATACATATTTCATCCACCGTATTGACTGTGATTTCAGAGTAACTTGGTGCAATTTGTATCTAAACTGAGTTTACGCCCTAACAAACTGTGGAAACAGATCCACTAGGATTACGGTCTATGGCTATAAATATTAATAAACGTTAAGATAATCAAACTTTGATAAGAACCAAACTTTTAGTTTTTTTTCTGATCTACATCATTGCTAATAGCCTAAAATATCCTTAAAAATTGGTTGTCTGTAAATAAGGCTTACGGACGATAGTTTTACGTGATAACGTCATAAAAAAACATTGATGAAAAATTGCATACTTTTATGAATTGAATTAAATTGTTATTATATACTAAATTATTATTATTTTGTATAATAAAAAGAAGGAGTTAATTGAAAAATAACAATTTTTTCAAAATGAAATAAAACTGATGATAGTCAAAATCAACAATAAATTCGCAAAACATGATGTATTTCTGATTGTTGAGTATGTTGTTTGGACCCATTAGGGCTATGTACTCTCAAGTTTCCAACTCTCAAAAAGTTGTGGAAAAATTGTTGATAGAGGTAAAACCGTGAAAATTTTGGACTTGTTTCAGATTCTGCTCGGTATCTCCTAATCTATGCATTTTTCTTCAAAAGCTGTTCTGTACGTTTTTTAAGAACATCAAATTTGTGACAAATTAAGCACAATCGGAGCTCTGAACGTTAATGGGTCACTGAGTTACGGCACAGTATATAAATAGGCCAGTTTTTTTCAAAAATTGAAAACTTTAGTTTTAGACCTTTTTTGGATCCGAAACCGTTGATTCTACGAGAAGAACTTATTGAATATAATTTGTAGACAATTTAGTTAGCGTTAAATTAAGTGCAAAGTGGGACCTGTAATTAAAGCGGGACTCTATAAAAATTTTTTCACAACTTTTTGAGAGTTGCAAACTTGAGAATACATAGCCCTAATGGGTCCAAACAACATACTCAACAATCAGAAATACATCATGTTTTGCGAATTTAGCTAATTTTTATGTCGATTTTGACTGGCCTATGAAAATGATAAAGGAAATCAATTAATGTTATTAAATTGTAGAAATAAAACAACAATTATTAAATACGAGGCATAGCTTATTGTAGAAGTTTTCGAAGAAGCTCGCGTGGCGGCGTTCCAATAGCAGAACTCTATCGTGCCCCTTTATCACTTGTATCGCGTTCTTGCTTGCACGCACAGGCTCAAACGAAACGTGACACTTTTTCGTACAGGCTGCCCATGTTTATTAATTTACTAGCTGATCCCCGCCCGCTGGACATAGCTAAATTGACTGGTTATCATAATTAATAGAAACCGTCATAGCAAAATATAAAAAAGTTATTTCAGTTATGTTTACGTAAAAAGATAGTAAATTTTGTAAAAATGGGTAGATGAAAATTTTATTTTGAAAAATATTTGCTTAAAATCCGTTCTTAGTACGCGTCTACATGGTAAGAGGAGTAACTATGTTGAATTTCAAGTCGATCGGACCTATAGTTTCAGAGATTTATATATATATATATATAAGCGTTACATTTATATATATATATCAGTGGCGTGCGGTGACTTTTAAAACAGGGAATGCGGTTAGAAGTGGGGGGGGGGGTTATAAGAACCACTTTTTTAAAATTTATTTTTTTATTTGATAAACGTGGTGTTATAAGAATTTTTTTTTTAATTAGCCTTATTCGACGCTCCTTCTTACAAAAATCATCAACAACCACATCATATAATGTATTTAAAAACCACGAAAATAGTTCTTATTCTAAAAAACAGAACATTTGTATGGCCTTTGGGTCAATAATTCAAAATAACTCACGAAAAGTTCAGTAACAATTAAATTCACTGTTTAGATTCAAAACGGAAAACGCATTTGCTGACCGTTAATTGGCTATGTGAAATGCCGAGAGAGATAGTATTTGACCGTACTAGTGCGCATGCGCGACCAATTCGAAGCAAAGAATCGCATGCTACTGTCGCCAACGCATTCATTCGGCTTTTGCCGTTCCTTTGATTTGGTAAACTATGACAATTTTATGAGCGATTCCTATCATTATTACGTAAATTAAAAAATGTATAAATGATAATAATATATCATTTTTAGAATGATTTTACAAATGCAATTACGTAAATTAAAAATTAAATGAATAAATCATAAAAAATATTCAATTTTTAAAATCGTCTTACAATCCAAAGGCATGCGCCGCATCTACAGCATGTATGAACCGCACGCCTCTGATATATATATATATATATATATATATATAAGCGAAAAACGATCACTGACTTATCACAAAATCTCTGAAACTATAGGTCCCGCTTTAATTACAGGTCCCACTTTGCACTTAATTTAACGCTAACTAAATTGTCTACAAATTATATTCAATAAGTTCTTCTCGTAGGATCAACGGTTTCGGATTAGGAGATACCGAGCAGAATCTGAAACAAGTCCAAAATTTTCACGGTTTTACCTCTATCAAAAATTTTTTCACAACTTTTTGAGAGTTGGAAACTTGAGAGTACATAGCCCTAATGGGTCCAAACAACATACTCAACAATCAGAAATACATCATGTTTTGCGAAATTAGCTAATTTTTATGTCGATTTTGACTGGCCTATGAAAATGATAAAGGAAATCAATTAATGTTATTAAATTGTAGAAATAAAACAACAATTATTAAATACGAGGCATAGCTTATTGTAGAAGTTTTCGAAGAAGCTCGCGTGGCGGCGTTCCAATAGCAGAACTCTATCGTGCCCCTTTATCACTTGTATCGCGTTTTTGCTTGCACGCACAGGCTCAAACGAAACGTGACACTTTTTCGTACAGGCTGCCCATGTTTATTAATTTACTAGCTGATCCCCGCCCGCTTCGCTGGACATAGCTAAATTGACTGGTTATCATAATTAATAGAAACCGTCATAGTAAAATATAAAAAAGTCATTTCAGTTATGTTTACGTAAAAAGATAGTAAATTTTGTAAAGATGGGTAGATGGAAATTTTATTTTGAAAAATATTTGCGTAAAATCCGTTCTTAGTACGCGTCTACATGGTAAGAGGAGTAACTATGTTGAATTTCAAGTCGATCGGACCTATAGTTTCAGAGATTTCGTGATAAGTCAGTGATCGTTTTTCGCTTATATATCTATTATATAAAAATAAGTCGGGGTTTCCTTCCTGACGCTATAACTCCAGAACGCACGAACCGATTTCCATGGTTTTGCATTCGTTGGAAAGGTCTCGGGCTGTGTGAGGTTTATAGCAAAGAAAATTCAGGAAAAATTTAAACAGAAAAGCGGGAAAATCTTTTTTCACATACAGCGCCATCTCTGATGATACATAACATGTACTACAAACCAATATTTTAAGTAGATAGCGCCGGTGCGTGATACATTGCTTGACAAGCAATGAGAGTTTTCATAGTGCAAAAAATCGACATAATTGTACTCTTCCCGTGGGATAACAAGACAATTGTATCTTACAGGAATCGTGTATTTAATAGAAATTTCGTTAAAGAACGTGAAATAGAGTTCTAGCACATTATCCTCAAGAAGGCCTGATCTCTTTTTTATCCAGGAAAAATGTACTACTCCCTTGAGATAGATATGTTTTTGTTTGTCATAGAGCAAAAGATTGGCATGATTTTTTGCAATAGGGTAGTTGAAAGGTCAGAGAAAAATATAGATTATTAATTCGTATGTTAGAATAATGCACGATTCTCAAGAGATAGCATAACAATTGTACTTATCCTACTGCAGGAATCGTGTTTTTAAAAAAGCTATCCCTAAAGTTCATGAAATAGCGTTTTAACACAATCATTCCAAAAAAGTTTAAATAAAAATTACAATTTCTACAGCAAAATATGATTTTTAATTTAACATCCGATAACATCGGTAAATTAATAATGAAAATTTTTGGAACATTGAAACGTCTTTCGTTGTTAATTTTTGAATGTCTATAATGTTTAAAAATAAATGTGTTAAATTACTATTGAAAAATTTGAACTTGGTGAAAAACTCAGTTTAATATATAATACATTCAACATTTTCGAATTGTATTGCTATTTAAAGAACACAAGTATAAGTATTTTATAATATTCATAAAAACGTATAGAACCAATAAGATAGCTCTTCTAGATAGCTATATAGAAAATTTTTTTGGAAAAGTAGTTTATCTGATTTTCATGAACTTTCTATGAATCAAAGATCTAGAAATATCTATCTGTCTTTTTTTGTTGATGGGATGAAAGTTTTCATTATTCAATCAGTATAATTTATATACGCTCAGCGAAGCGGGCGGGGACCAGCTAGTATATATATATGTATATAGAGAAGACGTTATCACGTCAAAAACATAGAAGAAACTTTGATTTTTTACAACTCCCATATCTGATTGACTTTGTAAGAACTATCAGTGGAACTAGACAATCCTCATCTTATGTATGGTAAGAGTAAAGGCGAAAATGAAGAAAAATGGTTAAAATATCGTAGGTCTGCTTAGCACTAGGTCTCAAGCCTTGTTCATAGATACTTATCAGGTTCTTTAGTTGAGAAGTGTGTGATTTAGTAACTTAGCATGTCTGAATAGCAACAAAATAGAAGAGCAAATAAGTCAATGGTTAAACCTTTTTTTTTTTTGAGGAAATTTAGTATATTCTAGGACCTAGTGATTGGTTTTCTTCTCTTGGCATACATCTTTTAAGTAGCCATAGTAGTAAGATTTCCAAAGATTTTTTTTTTTTTCATTTATTTAAGATCGCATCAACTGCTATGGTCATTAGCGACCGTGATTTCCAAAGATTAATTAGCTTATATTTACTTTGTTACATTGTTCATCTAGCAAAATATATACTAGGGACTACTTAATGTAAAGTAAATTTTAATTTTTTTGAGCTGTAACTAACTCAAATACTAAACTACTTGCCACTTAAGCATTTTCCAAGTGTTAATAAGTATTATAATATAAATTAAATTGTTAGCAGGTTTAACGATGATATCTTAACATGAAACCATTTAAGCTTGCTTTGAAGATTTAATTTTGTATTAAGTTAAATGAAAGCTTTGTACTTACGTTATTCTTTTAATTACAGTCATTTTTAAATAAATTAATACTTTCTTTCGCAATGAAACACTTTTAGGTTATCAAAAGAAACCCATGTGGATTTTTGACGATTTTAAAATGGAACCAGAATTGCATTTTGCAACCACTACCAACCCAATCGAGTAATCAATATGCCTAAAATAAACGGAACTGAAATTCGAAAAAATGATTTTATGTTGGTAGCGAATCTAATAAACGCTTGGGTATTTTTGCGCTGATTACGTTTTTGCGTTGTTTGGCGCACATTAAATGAATGAGATTTTTGAGCATTTTGACAATTTGTGATAAATCGTGCTTAATGTGGAAAATAATATTTACATTTTGAAACGATCGTATAATTAATGAAAAATACGATTTTCAACTAACTTTTTAACGTTTTATCCACTTTTACTTTCAATATTTTTTTTCCTGTGAATTTGAAAATTTCCGGAACCAGTTGTTTACTTGGAAAATCCAATTAGAATTCAATAAATAGATTACTTCAAATATGTGTAAATACCTGCGTATGATTCAATCAAATTAATTATACTGAAATAATCAATAATTGATTTTAGTGGCTTGTTGAGTACGTCCTAAATATTAAACACGAACATTTTTTAACTTGCTACGATATTTAATCGTATTAACAGCAGTTTTTTAATCGTCAAGTTAAAATGCTTTTATTGGTTGTCGGCTACCATAAATCTGTCGAAACTATGAATTGAAGAACTTTTGAATATAAAAATGAATAATAATAGTAACAACAACAATTCAAGTGCGTCAAAATTACGAGGTCCTGGAAGACCTCCAAAAAATCCCGTCTCATGCACTTGGTGTGGCGAAGCCAAAGCACGTCTCAAATATGTTCTACCGACTCAAAACGGGGAGAAGGAATTTTGCTCCGAGACCTGTCTCAGTGAATTTCGCAAGGCGTACATAAAAGGCGCCTGTTTACAATGCGATAATGTCATACGTGGCAATTCTGGTAAATATTCACCGCACAATACGTTATTTAAGATACTAATTATTTTGTTTTAGGATGTCCAAGTAAAGATTTTTGTTCGACCTTTTGCATGAATAAGTATCATAAAAAGAACGAGGCCTCAGCGAAAATTCTCTCGGTTCCACCAACGCCTGCAGGTGGTTTTTCCTCGGATAATTCGGGCTGTGGACCATTTCAATATGAAACATTTCAAACGTTCAACTGGGAGGAATATTTGAAGGAAACTGGAAGTATACCAGCTCCGGTCGAGTGCTTCAAGCAAGCACCAAGTCCCCCTCAAAATGACTTCAAAGTAGGAATGAAATTAGAAGCTTTAGATCCTAGAAATTTAACATCGACGTGTATCGGAACGGTGGTTGGAGTTCTAGGACCACGCTTACGTCTCCGATTGGATGGGAGTGATAATAAGAACGATTTTTGGCGATTAGTTGATTCCAGTGAAATCCATCCGATTGGCCATTGTGAAAAATCGGGGGGAATGCTCCAACCTCCTCTAGGGTACATCCGGAATTCACACTTAAAACTATTTTTATTAAACGTTATTCATTTTTAGATTTCGTATGAATGCCAGTTCTTGGCCTATGTTCTTATTGAAGACGTTGAACGGTGCCGAAATGGCACCCGGTAAGATCTTTCAACGAGAACCACCAAGTCCTTCAGGAAATTTGTTTCAAATTGGTCAAAAATTAGAGGCGGTCGATAAGAAAAATCCTCAACTTATTTGCACGGCTACAATTGGGGCTGTGAAAAATGAACAAATTCACGTCACGTTCGATGGATGGCGAGGGGCTTTTGACTATTGGTGTAGATACGATAGTAGAGATATCTTTCCTGTGGGCTGGTGCGCCAAATCTGGACATCCGATGCAACCTCCAGGTCAAAAATCGAATACAGGTTCCAATAGGTAATTGTTAAAATCTAATTTTTCCTTTTAGTTTTCAAAGAATTTCTAAAGTAAAACTACTTTAGACACGACAGAGAAAAAATACCTTACGTTACATTTTACATTGCGATACGTTACGCGTTACGTAACAATACGTTGCACATTACATTCATCAAACTCACTGCATTATTATAACAACAACATATTATGTTATCGCTAATATGCTAACAAAAATATTAAGTGATGAAGGGACCTTACACGATCAGTAATACTGTCAGTATCTCAAATTAATGACAGTATTACTGATCGTGTAAGGTCCCTAATATGTCGTCATCATCATACCAGAACCTCTCTCTTTCTCTTCTCTCATTAGACATAATTTATAACATCAATCACTGGTGGCAAGCAGTGAACATAAGAAGATATAACCATAAATGAATAATCAGCATTAAAGAGAAAGAGAAGGAACGTTATGTTACCCCGTTTGATTACTTTTTCGTTACGTTATGTTATCCACGGTTTTATTGTAAGCAAAACATTCGTCATAACTTTTGCAAAAATGAATCTTTTTCCTCTGGACGCTTTAGAAATTTCGTTGAAATTTTCAGTTTTTAAATGATAATTCGGTTTGCTCCAAATGAAAATAAAACCGTACATTGTATGGTACAAGTCATACCTGGTATAAGAAAAGTTACTATAATTTTATATTGGGTATGACTTATACCATGGAATGTACGTGTTTTGTTCAACCTATATATTGCATAAACTGAATCATTTGGGTTCAAAATACCGTTTTAACGAAATATTCAGACGATTTAGGACCTTGAAAAATCATTATTTTAAAGAAAATCTTATATAAATAAAATGATAGCTGTTTTCCAATGTTCGCTTTTAACTCAAAAACTACTGGATAGATTTCGATCAGTTTTTTTTTTGTTTTACTTCTTATATACTTGGTCCTTATTAAAAAAAAGAATTATCACGATATCTTCATTAAAAACAAAGTAATTAAAGTATTAAAAAATGTGACTTTTACTACCAAGACGGGTTAAGCGGTGTATTTTTTGTCGCTTTGATAGAGTGGGGCAGACGGTGTAATGCGCATGTGCTGGGGAGAGGATGTTCCTCCTTTCACTGCCTACTGATTATTTCATATTTGAGCGTAGGCTTAGTGCAGCTCAGCGAGATAAAGATAAAAGATTTTATTTTATTTTCTTTAAATGCTCTTTCCGAATCCGTAATTGCTCTAGGTGTACAATTAATACTTGATTAATAATTAAATTTTAAAAAAATTTTAAACTTAAGAATTAAAATCGCTATGAAACCCAAAATAATTTTTAATTGATTTTTTTTAAGTTCTCTATCTGCTCTTTTCATTACGCAAATAATTGATCAAATTTTTGCAATATTTTTAATAATTAATTATTTTTAACGATTTATACTTGTATTGTTGTACAATGACGTCATCAACTGCAAAAATTGAATTACTATTTAACAATACACCTGGAGCAATTGCGGATCCGGAAAGAGCGTTTAAGAATTATTTTTTTGAAAAAAAAATTAAAAACAGTAACTTTTGGATTATATGGCAATTTTTATTTTTGAATTTACAAATTTTTGAAACATTAATTATTGATTAACTAATAGCTATACACTTGGAGCAATAGCGGATTCTGAAGGAGCAATTTTTGGGCATATAGTTAATAATGTTCTAAACTAAGTTCTTTTCGGTTATTTTTAATATATTTTTGCTTTCAATTTTTTAAATATTTTTCCTCTGTAAATTAAATATCTCCGTAACATAATAAACTACGCAGAAGACGTCGCGGGTATCAGCTAGTATAATACCGAGAGAAGACGTCTTCTCTCTGTATAATATAAAGTCCTAAATTACTACAAATGTAAATCCAATTTTGCCAAAAATCAATTAAAATTTTCAGGAAAATTAATTGCATTTTCGGCCTTCTAAGTGTATATCATCTCTTAAAAAAGAAATATCATAAACGGTTACGAGTCGTTCTAAATTGCCGAAGCGGCTCGTTTCAAATGCATTTTATGTATCTTTGTATGTAATACTAGTTGTTCTGGGGTGCCTACGGCGCCCTATTTTTCTTAAAGAAGCCCAAGTTTCTTACGTGAAAGTTATTGCATGCGTTCGTATCAGTGTTTGACAACCAAAAGTTATGAATGAGTTCAATAAAAAGAATGAATAATTTATTTTTAATTCATGAATGCTTTATTTGTTTATAAAATTTCTTGATACACAACATTGCGAGTGAAAATACGATTATCATTGAGTAAATGTCCTTGTTGTGGGGTTGGCTCAATAGTAGTAGGCATAGTATAGGCAATCATAGTAGGCATTGAGCGTTACAGAATGAGTGAGTGAATCAGTGACCTGGGCTTTTATATATGTAATAAAAATATGTATTGACTATTGACCGTAATTCAATTTTTAACAATCAATAATCGAAAAACGCTTTTAAAATAACTTCCTCAGTATATACGCTTTTAAATTTAATACAGATAATATCAGTAGTGTTGTTTACATGCAGAAACCCAATTATTGTTATATTGTGTGTGCTGAAATGGACGTAACGCGTAATATAACGTATTTTATATTGTACTTACTATTTTTTTTTCTATTACATCCGAAAATGCACTTTAACATTAATGTGACCAAAAAAAGTTTCTTCTTACTAATGTACTCTTTTTTTTTAAGATTTAAGTCAAGACTTTCTACACAAATTAGTTCAAATGCTACAAGTACAACCAACGAGATTACGCAGTCGTTAGAAATTTTGGATACATCACCAATTATGATATATATCCATACCAGATGTTCAGCAGGACCTAACATCAACGTATCTCATTTACCTGAAGCAGTTATTGGCGAAACATATGATACTATAGCTCGAAAACTAATTCAAGAATTAATCTCGTCGACTACAAAAATTGATGCATTAATAACAAGTCTATCAGGGTTACGAGGCGAAGACACTCAATTCCTCCATCAAGAAACTAGTTACAACTTGAAAATACCAGCACTCAGCAAACAAGAAAACCTTGATAATTTCCTTAAGGTTGTCATGAACGCTATTGGAGCCTGCAATCAATTATTTAGTAAGTTATTATCATGAAAATATAAGAAGGAGGTGCATCTATATGTTAAAGAAAATGCTCTAAAATTAGTGCAAGTAATATTGCCGTGATATGCATTCCTAGCATTTGGTAGAACTCTGTATTAAATGACTACCCTTAGTTTGTAACAGGTCCTGTACTGGCCGCCAACAGTGTTACGGCAACTGTTCTAGAATTATTTTCTTAATCTTAACATTTCACTTTAGTCTTTGTTACGAGATACACATTCTTATTTACAATTGGTAGTTTCAATTACGAACAGTAGATAAGAACGCACATCTCTTATAGGAGAATAATTCAAGATCCCTTTATATGAAAATACTGACGAAATAGTTTCAGAATATTCACCATAGTGCTGTTGGTTACGATGGATGTGATTTAGGCTATGGAATAAAATTCTTACTGAAATTGATCACAAAATAGTTACTGTTCCAAAACGACATTACTATACTGGCAAGGGTGTTACAAAAATTGTTTTTCTAGTTTTATTCAAAATTTGTTAGAATATAATATTAAAACAAACTTTTTAGTACCAACACGAGCTCTTATAATCGATATTATGGGGGTAATCTATTCTAGAGGCCCGAATTTAGAGCGTTTTTTGGCAATTGATTAAAAAAAAACATTTGATATTTTTACCATCCATTTTTTTAACATTTGTTTATTTATATTCAGAGAGTACACAAAATTAATTTAAAAAAAAAACTATGCGTCCTTGAAGTAGAGGGGGGGAAGGCCATGTCCTCGTCGCCATGATTTCTACTCTTATGGTCATCTGAAAAATAAAACAATAATGGATTCATGATAAGTACGAATGTCGCTATCTCATGAACCTGCAAAACTAAAAAAAAAATGTTCATAAAATGGCGGCTACTCAAAAATAAAGGTCGATTTTTTCACTAATTTTTTAACTTTGTCGAATTTTTTAAAATTATTACAGATTTAAAATTTTCATTTTTTGTTGGTTCATGCGATAGAGAGATATTTAAAGAATATTCATGGCCAAATTTCAAGTAAATCGGCTGATTAGAACTTGAGATATTGTGGCTACTATCGAAAAAAGTAGTTTTGAGAAAAACGCATTTAAAGTATCGGGTAAAGTTACGACATACAATGGTAGTTAATACTTACATTTTTTAATCAGCGATTCCTGATCCAAAAATAATTAAAATTTTGAAAAATCCTCTTAAAGGCTTAAAGGTTTAAGCTTTGAAAATATGGAAGAAAAGAAAAATCGATTTTTTCAAATTTCTAGACTAGAATACCCGCTTTAAGTTTGACTCAATCCATTTCTTAATTTTCCATTTAAATTACACTGGCTCTCTACAAAAAAAGGTTCTTCGAAAAAAGATTCACAAATGAGCTATTTCAAAGATATCAGCGTTCAAAAATAACACTTATTAATTTTTTTTTAACATTGTCCAACTTTGACCTTTTTTATAAAGCGTAAAATTTCCATTAAATTCCTTCTTTCAGATTGTTGTTACGATAAACTGTTCCTAAGTTATGAAAATAAAAATAAATTTCCTGTTATTTAAATGGAAAATGAAATAATGGATTGAAATATTTTAATATCAACCTTAAAAGTTGATATTAAAAGCTCGTTTAGGTGCCAAAATTTTTGTTTCAATATAGACCACCAATCAACTGGCTGTGGTCTGTCTATGCATTAGTAAAGCCTATAACTGGCGAAATGTTAAACTCTCATTAAAATTTACCTTCATTTCTTTAACAGAGATGCTCTTGGTTCTAAAAGTTCCATGGTTTTATTAATAAAAACGTTATTTATGTAAATTTAGGTCTCGAACGTAAAATAACGGAATGTACTCGATGCTCTACATTGAACGATAACTCTTCAACCACATCATCTTCGTCCTCTTCAGCGGTTGTATCAGCTCCTGTTTCGCCGCCACCAGCGAAACGGCTTCGATCTTCTGAAAAACCTGAACTAGAAGCAGCAACTTCAACCACTTTAGAAACACCCCCTATAACACCATCATCTCCATCCATTGTAACTCCCAACAATGCACAAAGCATTCTTAACAATGGGTCAACTCCATCCAGTTCCACACCGCGAGGACCTACAAACGAATGGAGTGTCGAGGAAGTCATTCAATATATCGAGTCACAAGATTCTGGTCTTGGAATTCATGCTGACCTCTTTAGAAAACATGTAAGATTATAGTTTTAATTACTAATATTAAAATTTTTCTAATTTTTTTTTTTTTTTTTTAGGAAATTGATGGAAAAGCTTTATTACTATTAAACTCGGATATGATGATGAAATATATGGGCCTAAAATTAGGTCCAGCACTGAAAATTTGTAATCTTGTGACTAAATTGAAGGGGAGGCGACATAGTCTTCACTAAGAATAATTACATTTATTAAAAATAAATCCAAGTGTGATGAAATTTAACCACTTATGGTGTGGTTTTACCAATGAATATAAAGTGAAATGCTTATATTTTTGCTTAGTTGAGTTACACAAAAAGAATGTATTCTATAACATGTATTGGTGATTACATATGATTAAGCAGAATAAAATATTATAAATAATTCTTTTTATAATTTCATAAACTTCTTTTTAATCTTAATATCTGTTGAATATGGAAAGTACATTTTGTCTCATACTTTCAGTAGTTTCAGTTTTATAAATTGGGTATTGTATTCAAACGTGGGAACATTTTATAGTTGAAGTTGACAGTTTGCGACATAAAAAATTATATTGGCGTTTTTTGGGTGTTATAAGTCACGTTAACATCTAAAGGACATTTCTGTGTTTTACAAATTATGAAGTATCTAAGATTCAACGGGAATCGAACCGAGCCCCACTGACTGAGTTATTTAAAATTCCAATCAATTAACAGACAAAGTATGTTTGAAACAAATTTCTTCGACTGCAGGGTCATATCGAGATTTCTTGGTTGGTTGGTATAATGTACATAGTCGTCAGTACAGGGTCGTTCAAGTATTACGTAAGCAGAATTATAGTGATTTTAACCCCTCCCCCCTTGTCAGCAAAAGTCACCAAAACCCTGATCCCCGCCCTATATTTACGTAAACATGTGTGTATGTTTTAAATCTATGCAGGTTTCTCTATTGTTATTAATGTGAATTATTGCACAATTAATATTAAATATTAGTTGATTAAATTTTACCAAGACAATTGTTAACATTCGTATACATTTAAAAAAATAACTTATAAGCGATCTTATTTTTTTTAAATTAAAATTATTTGTCCTCAGTTCAAAAAAGTTGAATCCATGACTCCAAGTTTTCGATAACATTGGTTGTTTTCTGTTCGAGAGCGAGTACCTTAGCAAATCAATTGTTTTGGGGAATCCTTGTCAATACTCTTCAAGCATAGACAATGATTAGGGTAACTATATTTGTTTGAATTAGAATCTACTAAATTTTGTAAAAAAAATAATAATAAATATACATTGCTGACGTAATCACCATCCAAACACATCTCCGGCCCCTATGTCATCAAAAATAAGCAAATAAAAGACCCCCTCCCTCCCCTTCGTTGTTTACGTAATACTTGAATGAACCCATAGAGTTAGAGGTTGGAAGCTAGATCTGTCGATAGTAGGGTGATTTCGTCATTGACTTCCATCTTTGTTTGAAGCTAGAGACTTCCGTGACCAGCATATTCCCAAGATCTTGCTGAGCGGAAGGGGGTGGACAACCATGGTCGGACCTTACCAAGTGGGGAACGTCAATAGGCTCTCCACAAGTCGGGCAAACTGGGGTCGTTTCCCCGAAAAAGATGTGAGCGTGGGTAACTTTGGTATGGCTCGTCCTCAATCTTGTAAGGGTTACCTCCTCAACTCTTTCGAGGTCACCAAAATCAGCCATCGTTCTTACCGAAGGCTGTCTCATTTTGTCGAATGATAGGTCGCTCAACGGTGTTTCCTATCTTTGATAAAGATAGATTTTATGTATTTTAAAGAGGTCAAGTATATGACGTCATCGTCTCTAGCTCCGTTTGAAGCGGCTCTTTTAGCTAGTTGGTCAAAGTTTTTGTTGGCGTCGATGCCTATGTGGCTCGATATCCACATAAAGCTTATTTTTCAAAGATTTCTGATTGTTTATTGCAATTATGACGTCAAAATACTGCATTTCTCTTTCTAGTCTATATAATTGTAAGACAAAGTGAGTGAAAGTTATTTTGAGTTTTTCTTCTCACTTTAATGCGTTTACAGCTTGATCATTAGTGTAAGTATAAATCTTCAAATGCATTATTAAAAAATTGGTTAACAAGGTAAATAATGGTTTCGTGAAAAAAAAGTCGAGAAATTTATCAATTACTGAGACATTAAATTTTCTTTTATACGTTTGTTTTTTAAAATAAATAAAAAATTATCTCTAAATCTCCAGTAAGTTCAAGTAATTTACTTTTAATTTTGAAAATAGAAATATTGATGTTCACGATATAAGAGAGAGCAGAAATCATACATAAATAAATACACGTAATTTTTAGCACTTATAAAATAAGTTAGCGGGTTTAAAATCCGTTGATTAAGTATGGGTATGAGCTATTAGGAAAAGCCATTTCTTTCCAGTGGTACGTAAATGAAGAAATCTTCCGTCGCGTGAAAAGTTCTAGCTTCTTTTTAAGTTATCGCTTAGTGCTTAATCACTGATTCCCTGTTTATCATTGATGTTATGTGTGTTCTTAAACTATATATTTCGGTTAAATTGAATGAATAATAGCTGGGAAAAAACTTCTTTAAGGTGTTTGGTGGTTGAATTATAACACCAGTTATATAATTTTTTTTTTACTTTCTACAAAACTTTCTCTGATTATCAATATAAATATAGGAGATTAGGAGACATAGGAGATTACGACAAATTACAACAATATGACGTCATTCGGTGCACTATCGACAATTGCTGAAACGTGCTCGGAAAATTAACAACGCACACTAATTCTCTTAAGTAACTAAGCCCGTAGAATAAACTAAAAAAATAAAAAAAAGTAAACAAAAGTGAGCCTCAAAGTTAATTTCTGACAAAAAAGTGTGAAAAATCTTAAAATTTCTAAAGTGAGACCCAAAAAGCTTAATACTGATCTGACAATAATATTAACTGTAAGGAAGTTAACGTACTCCTATTTACTAAAGTCAGAGCTAAAGTTAACAAACGTTTTTAATGGAAATAAGAAGTTTCATTGTTTATATTTAATTAACGCGCAAACTAGTGTTAATTACATCTAATTACCTTCATTAGTAATCCTATATTAGATCCATATGTAAAGAATTAAATTTTATAGAATAAAAGAACTGAGCATAAATAAAATAAATACTACAAAATATGATATGTTCATTTGAAAATTTGATATATATACGTTGCTGCCGTTGCTGTTTTAATTTTAAGAAACCCTTATTTATAATCATGCTGTATGTGGTGAATTTGTTTAGTGGATGAAGAGTTTATAATCATTATATAATATAGACACAGACAGGTGAAACAGGTGTCAAATCTAGAGGACTATGATGCATAGTTCGTCTTAAATTTATACATTAAAATACATTTACAATAAAATATGAGCTTAAAAATACTTAAAAAATGAGTGAAATTTTTTTGAAATGATGAGTTTTGCGAAAAAATCATTAAAAACCCAATAAATTCAAATATCTGTATGACGCATCGGATGCAACTAAGGACTTGTCGAACGTAAGACGAAATTTAATGGATCAAAGTAAGAGATATCATTTATTTTTTATTTAATTAAGTTAATGTTTTTCGTTGGTTTTAGATGAGATTTCCATTCGAATTGTTGAGTGCCTTGATTCTGATAGTTTCTACCGTTTCTACCAACGCTAGCAGTTGTCCAAGTAAACTCCTCCAGAAATGTATTTGTGGCTTGGTTGAATACGATTTTCAAACCCAATACGTAGTCAATTGTACAAACACTCGATTTCGAAATACAGATGCTCTAGAAGAACTTCCCGACGAGACCCAAGTGTTGATTTTCACTGGGAACCTAATCACAGAGCTACCATGGAACGTCTTTGGGGTACTCAACAAACTCGACACTCTACGAGTCATCGACATGAGTAACAATGGAATTCGAGATATTCGTGGTAAATCCTATCATCACGTTACTAACGTCCAACGATTAATCCTAAACCATAATAACATCAGTATATCGAGTGATGATATCGATGAAGTTGGTATCGACCATCATCATCCTCGAGTCTTTTCCAATTTTGTCAATTTACTTGAATTGCATCTCACCAATGCATTCCAAGATAACACAAACGAAGAGCTTTCCAATGATCTTCACGATATATTCGTCAATAGCAACCTAACTTTACTTATGAAGCTTCATCTCGAACAAAACGAAATTAAAAGCTTTGGCGATAGAAACGTATTTTGCGATCTACCCAATTTACGAGACTTACATTTAGGCGACAATCTCTTATCAGAAATCAATTTTAATTTATTATGCTTGAAAAAATTAGGTTTTCTCGATTTGCAACGTAACAAGTTTAAATCGTTATCGATGAAAGACGTAGCTGTTTTTGATAAACTTGCATTCCCCTATCGAAATATGTCGCTAACGATTGATATTGGGAAAAATCCTTTGGTTTGCGATCGTTTACGCGTTTTTGGTGATTGGTTAGCGCATACAAATGTTGTTGTTCGGAATAAGGATACGTTATTTTGTCGGACTAGTCGAGGAAATCGGTTGCCGGTAAAACAGTTGTTGTTGATGCGAAATTCCAGTATTCAAGCTAGAAATACGCGGTTGTTCATTGCTTTGACGGCGTTGTCGATATTTGCCTTGCTTTGTGGGTTGCTTTATCGTTATCGTAAAAGTTTATTCGTGAATGGACGTCCAATTTTAGATCGATTCAACAGTAGCGTTCGGTATACAACGATAGAACCGCAATCGGTTCATCTTTAAAACAAAAATGTTTCTAATGTTCTATGTAAGCAATAATTTTCTCTTAGATGTTAGAATATGCTGCTTGTTCATACTATCGAAATCCTGGCGTTAAATAGACAATTTCAATGAACTTTAATATTAAAGTTTTTCCCATGAGGGGCTATTCATAAATTACACAAATTTTATGATTTTTAACCCCCCCCTCGTCCTTGTCACAGCTGGTCACATTTGTGAGACCCCCCTCCTTAGTGTGACGTCACATATCTTACAATTTTACATCTACAAATAATTATTGAATTAAAACAGCAGTTCAAAAATTTGTTTTATTTCAATTTAAATGATTTTTTAATTAAACTAACATCAAATCAAACATTTCTAGAAACAGATAGAAGACGAAGAGAAGTCTTCTCTCTGCTAGAAATTAACAAACAAAAAAACGACTAATTAGGTAATGATGAAACTAAATCATTTTCAAAGTAAATTGTGAAATGAAATAAAAACAATATCACCGCTAGGCACGGTGCAGTATTTAGCGGCATTTATCAAAGGGAAATAGTATCGGCGCGTAACACTACACCGAGAAAAAAATTCTCTTCGGACAATTAAATCTAAATATTAAATATTTGATTGGCAATGGGCTATCAAATCATTTTGTTAGCGTAAATGAAATTCAGTTTTCAAAAGAAATTTTTTTTTTAGTGTAATAGAGCGAGTGGCCGATAAAACAATTTGAACCTTATGTTTCTACAGATAGTGTTGCAAATGTTTTTGAGTTTTTTGTTAAAAGTTCAAAGTTAGTGTTTTACTTAACACTTATTGTTAGATTAAAATAGATTTTGAAATGTGACGTCACGAAATTTAGGACCCCTCCCACCCCCTTGTCACACAATGTCACACTTCGTTGATCCCCTCCCTCCCCCTTAACATGTGACGTAATTTATGGATGGCCCCTGAGAGGACAGTGATAGGAAACCAAAAGCTTAGTTACTCGAGTAAATTTTCTTCTTTTCTTTTTCTCAAAGTTTCATTTATATCAGAGATTTTAAAATTGGAAATATGTTTAATGTTAAATAATCCTTCCCAAAATTTCATCTGTTTTTATGCAGGCCGTTTCATAGGGAAGTCCTTTGAAATTTTTTAGTGCGAAAGAGGGTCGTAGACCAAACACTTTGACAAAGACAGATAAATACTATCATATAACAAAGAAATATTAGTTCATACTTTTGTTCTATGGATCAGTGCTTCTAGTCTTTGAAAATGGTAAAAAGTGAAATAAAATTATAGTAGGATAAAACCCATTGGAAAAGGAAGAGAATATAACAAAAATGAAAGGAAAAATAAATTACGGTCGATCTTAGGCGCGGACGTGGAAAAGGGGGTGGGGGTAAGGGTAGAAACGGTTTATCTCGATTTACGACAAAACTACAAGTCCTATGGAAAAAAGTTAAATGACAAAGTTGTAGATAATAAGTAGATCTGCAACTTTTATGCTAACACTTTTTTCACATAACCTCAAAATTTATGTGAAAATTTCCAATAACAAAGTTTTTAGTTTTTTATTTTTATATTGTACAAAAATAATATTTTTTTTAATATAATTTTGTAAAAATTAACCTTTTAATGTTCCAAACATACTGATTTCGATTGAAAATTAGGGTCCGTCTTCGATATTAAGTCATTATAAGGTGAAAAAATTAATATTTTAAATAAAAAAAATACAGTGTGTTTGTGACATCAAAAGGTAAATTTTCACCAAATTTCGTGTAAAATGTTTTTTTTGTAAAAGATAAAAATTAAAACCAATAATTTGGTTATTGGAAATTTTCACATAAATTTTGAGGTTATGTGAAAAAAGTGTTAGCACAAAAGTTGTAGATCTACTTGTTATCTACAACTTTGCCATTTAATTTTTTTTTCATAGAACTTGCAGTTTTGTCGGAAATCGAGAAACCGTTTCTACCCTTAAAAACACCCCCATTTTCCACTTCCCCACCTTTGATCGACTGAAATTTATTTTTCCTTTCATTTTTGTTATGTTTTCTTCCTTTTCTAATGGATTTCATTCAACTATAATCTTTTTTCTGTTCAAAAATTATTTACCCTGGTCTATAGATGAAAATAAAAATGTACATTGTATAGCACAACTATTTTTAATTAATTGATATTCGTCACTGTTCTCCCAGAGAAAATTCAAATAATTTCATTGAAACTGATTATTTTTCAAACCGAGTTCCGATTATGAAGAAGTATCCCATTTTTGACTATTATATTATGTACTTAATTTTTACAGTCGAATAAGTAATTGCAAAACTAGTAACAAGCTTCTTATAAATCTGATAATTTCTATTTAAAGACATCCGATTTGGTGACTTTGAAACACTGAATTGTAAAAACAGTCTAGAAAAGTGTTTCAACTCCAATCCTAAAAGTAGTATTATATAATTTTCTAATGAAAATTATTTATTAAATAGTCAGAAACTAACCCAAACACCCAGACTGATCCAAACATTTGCAATCGCTATTTCAAATATTTAATATATTTTTGACTAATATTTATAACTATTGAGAGTAAAACTCTCAAACTACAAGTATTATGATTTATGACAATTTTTATGAAAAATTCGTACTAAAATTTAGGTCTTTAAATATTATATTAACATAACACTGAATTTATTTATAGTTGAAGTTAATAAAATTATCTTTAACACATTGAGTGCTGGGTAGAGGGGGGTTCGGCTATCTACCATGTTTCCGATATGTACACGTGCTAATCGTAGCTTTTGCTATATATCCGGGTTAAAGAAATGAATGCGAATTTCAATCGCCCACTTAGTAGCCAACAGTACCACGGCGACTATTCTGGAACTATTCAGTCCGGGGAACTTTTTTTTACAATTATCCCAAATTATTTTTGTTTCGATCGATATTACCTCTTCATTTTGAAAAGGAGACAATAAATGTAAATTTTAATGAATTAATTTACATGAAAGTAGTAAGTATGTAATCTATAGGTAAACAAAATACAATTCTCATATTGGAACAAAAATAAATAATTGAAAACTTTCCCCCTTCATATTTTGAAGAAATGATCTTGCTTCATGTTTGATACAATAACTTTAAAACTGGGGCTTTTTGATGTAAGAACAATTCGAATACAATCTTTGGCCAAACTTACACGTTGATAAAATAGCCATGGCAAAATGTTTCCTTTTTACCCCGAAAAATTTCATTTGTCCATTCGGGGTAATTTATCCCAGTTCCCCGACCGCTGATGTAAATATCTTCATTTTAAGGGAATTTGAATTATTCTCTCATAAAAGATGTGCGAAACTAAGTAGCAACTAAAATAGACAGGAAGAAACGTATATATAGAAGGACAATTGTGTCGTTAAAGATCAAACATGGCCATCTCCATGATAACGCAAACGCAGAAAAAGAGGATTTTACTTTTGTTACTACATTAAGTTGTATGCAAAATCAAAACTTTAACGATGTTTTTCTCCCATTTAAAAGAGGTTTTTGATAAGTTTGATTTTACAAATCTATTTTATGTGCTTCAATCTTTGTTTTAAAAGTAAAAACTAAAAAAATTCAAAAAATGGAGATGGCCATGTTTGATCTTTAACGACACAATTGTAGCTATTTGTAGCCAGCACCCCCATGTGTTAATGGACCCAAACTTTCAAGAAAATGTATTATTAATATTATATTTTTAAAAATATAATTTAAAAACTTTCGACAAGTTATTGTCTGTGATGTAAAATATTTCCCTTCCTAATAATTATACAACAAAGACATTCCATGTTTTAATAAAGTGAATATACAAAAAAACGGTGCTTTCAATAAAATTTATTTTATCTATTGAGAATGTTATTGAATTTTGGCTTTGAAATTCTCGATGTTGTAGACTTGTTAAATATTTATTTGATATAAATATTATATAGAATAAGAAGTTTATTCTTAAAAAAAATTCAAAGAATAATAAACCAAGTACTCCAGCCATATTACTTTAATATACGTATTGTATATTTTTTATAAAATTAGCATACTTAGATATTTTTTATAGCTGTAATAAAATATTAATGTACACAATAAATCATTTTAATTAACAAAAACTTTATTATTTATTTTTCACGAGTAAAAATTAACACGTTGCAAGTGTTATACATAAATAAATATAAACCTTTTCAATTAGCAAATATTTACTGAGATTGAAAACCAATAAATAACGTATAATTAATCAGATCGTAACAAATAAAATAAACATCATGAATATTGTATATATTATGATAAACTCAAATAAAACTCAATAGAAAATAGAGATTCATAAAATTAGAGATTATTGATCTTAGCTATTAGCCTATCACAAATTAGTCAATGCAAATGTTTGCTCAATTGGAGTTGCAAATACAATCTGAACTCAAGAGACGGGAACGAGTTGAAGCTTTGGAATCGGTGAGACGAGTCGGGTTTCCATACTGGATACCAGCGCCAGATCGTTCTGGATCCAATTCTCCAGATTCGATCTTTGCCAGAATCGTCTTGGAACATTTCAAGAAAGATTCTTCGACGTTTTCTCCGGTTTTTGCACTGGTTTCAAGGAAGATTAAATCTAAAAAAAATATTCCTATTAGTGTTCCATTTTAACTTTGCTCTGGTTTAGTTCTAACTAGTGTCTAAATACAAGATTAGTCATTCCTTATTTAACTTATTGTACTGTACTATACTGTCATTAACATATGCAAAGTTTAAGTTAGCGTAGAAAAATAATCGTCAATTGTAGGGTTTCATTTTTGTTTCAAGCAAAAGCTAGAATCGTACAATGAGGGATTCTGCTGTTTTCCGGGCGCCAAAATTTGACAACAAACCTTGTAGCTCACATCAAAATAAAACGAAAATGAAGAGTACGATTTTCCAAGTTTTTGCTTAGTTATCAAGAAAAATGGGATTTTAGTAGCACGACTTCAATTTTATTTCTTAAGGGAGATTTTGTGAATGCTGTCATTTTCAGAACTAGGAAGTTTTGACCTGATCATAACTATCTTAGAAACGGGGCACGTGAGTGCAGCCTCGGTGGGAGTTAGGGGGCAGAGCTCCAAAAATAAAAATAAATCCATCCCAGCTAATTTTTCATTAGAAAATAGTAATATATCTCGAAAACTAAGCGAAAACTCAAAAAATTGTATTCCTAATTTTCGATTTATTTTAACGAGATCTTTAAGAATCTTTCGGCAAATCTTAGCGCTCGGGAAACAACAGCCTTACCGTACAATGTAATGATCTCCCCTCCCTATTAATACAATGCAGTTGAAGACAAATCATCAAACTTCTATTGTAATATTGTAATCGGTTAACCTATAATAGGTTCGTTTTAGATGAATTTTAAACTATATTTGGACGGGTAACCGACGAGTTCATCGAAATCAAATTCATCGAAAACCAATTCATCATACATACATATTTATTATATTTATATTATATATACTGCTTTTTTTAGCAGGATTATTTGGACGACAGTAGATATGAGGAATATAAAAATTGTATTCCAGATGTTCTGTGGCTGTTTTAGAACGACTCAAATTCTGAACCCTATGTTCTTGTGATTTTTAACAGACTTCAAAATAAGGAGGAGGTTCTCAATTCGACTGTATTTTTTTTAATGTTTGTACCTCAGCATTTCCGATTGAGTGAAGCGATTTTGATGATTCTTTTTTTATTTGAAAGCTGGTGCTTCCCGAATGGTCCCATTTTAGTTTGAAGGAAATCGTTCACTTCTAAGAGGTTGAAAACTAAGGGATGAAATACTAACTTCTTATTGGATAGCTCGATTTCAATAATTCTTTTTTTATTTGAAAGCTAGTGCTTCTCGTGTGTTCCCATTTTAATTTGAGGAACATATTTCACTTCTAAAGGGTTGAAAACTAAGGGATGAAATATTAACTTCTTATTGGATAGCTCGATTTTGATAATTCTTTTTTTATTTGAAAGCTGGTGCTTTTCGTGGGGTCCAGTTTTAATTTGAGGGAAATCTTTCACTTGAAATAGTGACATTTAACCGAATTTTGATAATTTTTTTTTCTGTTGGAAAGAATAATCCACTTAGTTTTGTTATTACATTTACAAGCAAAAAATTGCAACCCTTAAGGGCAAAAAGGGATGATGTAGTAACTTTTAATATTAAACGGCGCTGCCTCATATGAGCAGCGCGTTTGGAAGGTTAACCATTTTCAAGAAAATAAAATCAGTTATCAAACTTCAGATCACTAAAACGCGAGAAATAAATAAATATTATAAAAAAATGAAAAACCGACTTCAAAATATATAAAAATTCTTAAACAAAAAATGCACTAAAAAGTAACAAAATAATGGCGTATCCTTGCAGTATCTACAACTTACAAATTATTAGGATGTTACAATGTACAAATATTGTTATTTTTGGAGTTGGTGTCAGTCAAGAAAATAAATATTAATGGTAATTTGTAAAAATTGTAAAAAGGTTTAGTTGGTATTGGTATTTTGTAGTTTAAAGGTCGCTAGATATTGTTACAGTTCGAGTATATTGTTTAAAAGTTCATTTGAAAAATAATTTTCATAAGTTATTTTCGTTTTTTGCTAAGTACCAATATAGTCGTATTTCCTTGGCTGACACCAACTCCAAAAATAACAATAGTTGTATATTGTATCATCCTAATAATTTGTAAGTTGTAGATACTGCAAGGATACGCCATTATTTTGTTACTTTTTAGTGCATTTTTTGTTTAAGAATTTTTATATATTTTGAAGTCGGTTTTTCATTTTTTTATAATATTTATTTTATATTTTACGATTCTTAAACAATAATACCAGTTCTTAAGGTGCAATTTCAAGCATCGCTCGATTACCAGCGACTTGGGTCACGTGGTATGATTTCGACCAATGTGCTGTCAGAATTTTGAAATTGGTAAAAATATGGCTGCCATCTGAGCGATTTCAAGCTTCAACGATTTGACGCTAGCGGCGCTAGGGTAGCAGTTTCAATTTCAAAATCCTGGCAGAAAATTGGTTGCAATCGTAGCACGAGACCCATATCGCTGGAAATTGAGCGATGCATAAAATTGCATCCTAAAGCCCCTAAAGTCTCAAGCAAGTATCGTTGTGACAGATTTGCGCATTCCGATTGTTTTTTAACATTTCATTAGCCTCGTTTGTCAGATGGGATTTTTTATTTTCTTTGTCATTCTTATGAACTAATTTCGAATTAGAACTTATCCCTTGTAATTTCTATATATACTCTATCCATATTCTGTCATCCGATCGCTAATGCATTCCAGAAAAAATGCCCAAAATTAGAATAGGTATACCGCACAGAGTAGGTATATATTAGATTTCTTCGATATGAAAATACGTCTGTTCCAGATGAAAATAAGACGTACGATTTTATTTTCTTCTGGAACAATTTTCAAAGATACTTACTACAGACTAACCGAGATATAAAACAGTCTTATGATCGTCACATTATTGTACAAAAATCACGCTTAGAATAAACCTAAATATAAGCACCAATATTTAACTGTAAAAAAATATTTTTTTACCGTTTTCTTGAGCAAATTGAGACGCCTCAAGAAAAGTCACTTGACGATCTGCATCCAAATCTTTTTTATTTCCAATCAAGAGGACACAAACTCCAGGACTCGCCAACGAACGAGCATCCCGAAGCCACGTTCCCACGACATTGAACGAATCTCGAGAAGTCACATCATATACCAACAAAGCACCGGCAGCACCACGATAATATGAACGGGTAACAGCTCTATAAATAAGAACAATTAATTTTCTCTCAAACCATATTGAACAGAAATGAATACCTGAATCTTTCTTGACCAGCAGTGTCCCATATTTGTAACTTGATCGATTTTCCACCTACATTTATAATCTTCGATCCAAATTCAACGCCAATCGTATGCTTACTGTCGTCTTTAACTAAAAAAAAAAACAATTTATCAATATAAAAGACAACAACGACCAGATAACTTCCAATTACATTTATTTTTGATGAACTGGTGCAATAAACAAGACTTTCCAGCCCCGGCACTTCCGATAACGAGAAACTTAAATAAATAATCTGTAAATTTAAAAGATGTTACGGTTTAATCTGATTGTTTCTACAATATTATTACCATACGATTCGGTCATGTTGTGCGTATTTTATCTTACTTCTACAACAAATAACTCTATGTTTAAAATGTAAATATGTTTAACACATTTTCTTGAATAATGGATGGAATATTCTGATTCGAGAGACAAAGGCTTTTTTTTAATTCGCTATAAACTTTTACTAATCATTACCATCCATTACCATTCATCTGCATCTAACAATGGGAGGAAGTGGCAAATCTGACAATGTTCTACACTGAAACCAAAAGAAACATTTCAGTGTTACACCGGTGTACACTATTTGACGACCTTTGACGACTTTTAAAACTGCGTTTGTTTAATACGACGTGATACCGGTGATACGACGTTAATAATGGCATCAAAATTTAAATCTTTGGTCAGTAATTATTTTACCAAATAAAGAAATTAAGTGTGATATGTTTAACTGTTACAGCCGATACTTTTTAAAAGTTTAAATACTAAAACAACTCCCATTCCTACATTTTCTTTGGGACATACAAGAAATATTTTCGATTGGCTTAATGCTATTTTTAATTCGGTAATATTTAAGACGGTGAAATGCATAAAACAGTTCATTTTTATAAATGGTAATTAAATTGATAGGTCGATCAAGAACGAATCAAAGAAGTAGGACCTAATAGGGCGTGTGCTGAATGGCTCATTAAAAATGGAGCGGCCGTTCGATGGTGTGATCAGAAAGACTTCTTTAAAGATTACAACTCGTTAGGAGACGTTGATACGAGTTGTATTTTAGAAATAGATGCTTCCGACTCAGCTATAACACATCACGGGTTTCCATACTTAAGTAATATATAATATAATTGAAAACAAAATTGAAAGTAGCGAACTATTTGCGTACTATGCGAATTTCGTCTTAAAAACTATATTAAAATATAATGCCTTTAGTAAGAAAAAAAATAGATTTGTTCTCGTTGAAAATAAAATATTAAATGGCAGAAGTAATGCGCATTAAAAAAATTGGTATTTATTTTATATTACGCATAAAATGTACGATTTTATACTTTCATCAGGAACAAACCTAATGAGTCTATTGTTACAATACCTGGTCTGATTCTTTGAACTTTTATATTTTATAAGGTGACCATATTTTTTTATTTTAAATCCGGGTTGGGAACTTGTATCGGGCTGGGGGGGGGGAGTTAAGTTAAATAACTTAAATATGATTTTTTTAATAAAAATTATACATAACAAATACTATTTAAGGATACAATAAAAATCAGTATTTTTTAAAATGATTCCCCTTTTTTTAATCAGAATTACTAAGTACAAAACTTTTTATAGTTTTCTGACTATGGATCTTTTTCAGTAGGTCTTTTTCTCTTTGAATCATTGTATAAAATTCTGTATAATTTTCTTCATAACTTTAGTAATATCGTTTTTAGTGTCTATTTCCGAAATATATTTTTTTATATAAAATATATTAAAAATAAGAACATTTTCAAAAATTTGTAACAAATATTGCTTCTAGAAAAATCTGGGACTGTTCCGGCCATTCCAGAACGTATGGTCACCTTAGATTTTATCATAAAGAATTAGCGGTTATTATTATTTAAGACTCTAAATATAAAACGATTTTTTAAAATATTTGTAACGAACTTCGTCTTAAAAAAAAGCTATATATAAATGTTATTAACCATATATACGCATATATAAAACCATTTGCATTACCTACCCCTCTCTTACCGTTATCTTTAGGGGTTTACGTGTTATAGCGAACTTTGAATCTAATTTTTAAAAGCATGTTACTAAACCTAACTCAATGACTAGAAACGGTTCAAAGAACCATACTATTATTTACTTAGGACGATAACATTATTTCGCTTTAACCGATTTTTGCCTTAAACGTTTTCCACTGTAAATAATAATTAATTTAATTATCTACCACATAAAATTTTAGAGGGATGCGATCGAATCCAAAAAATTACACTTCACAATTGTAAATTGTTAGAGGATCAAGCTCTGAAATATCTTGAACATGTACAACATTGTCTATTGCATTTACAAATTACAAGTTGTTGGAATATCACAAACAAAGGACTGTCAAACATTGAAAAGCTGAAGTAAATCATTCAAAGATAAAATCTAAAAAAAATATATAATAATCCCATTTTCTTATAGAAACCTAAAGACGTTAAAACTTGGAGATTTACCATATGTAAAAAACCCTGAAGAGGTTGTATCCAAGATCAAATCGTCAATTCCGCAATGCAGTATTGAGTATGGTAAACATAAAGAGTGAATTTAATAAGAATAAAAATGGATTAATTATATTAAATGTTCATAATATTTATTTCGAATATAAAATTTAAATATAATTTATATGGTTAAAACATACACCGGTTCGTTATTTTGATTATGTTTATTTTTAACCATGTACAAAGCAATATTGTATGTTTATTTAAACTGTTGGAGCTATAGTTTCGCCTCCACGAATTTGTCCCCAGCCAATCAATCTGTAGAAACAAAACAAAAAAATATTAATAAAAGAATATACACTTCTTATTATAGGTTTGTTTGAGTATTTTTAGTTCAAATTTCAGAAGTTGAACTGTTTCCTAGGAACAATTAAAATAGCACGTTTCCATTTAAATAGCACAGCACTGCCCCCTTTGTCCGTGACAAAGACACATAGACCAGTGGTCGGGAAACTTTTTTTGGCATTACCCCAAAATATTTTTGCGTAAGTCGCTATAACCCCTATCATTTTGAAAAAGAGACAATCAATATAAGAATAAATTATAATTAACAAAAGAAATTATAAGTCATTGTTCGTTAACGCGATTTTCATTCATTGACTGAATGTGCACTTTTTGACACCGCGAAGTTTTACACAAAACTAAATGTTTTAACCTAATAAATAAATATTATAAAAAAATGAAAAACCGACTTCAAAATATATAAAAATTCTTAAACAAGAAATGCACTAAAAAGTAACAAAATAATGGCGTATCCTTGCAGTATCTACAACTTACAAATTATTAGGATGATACAATGTACAACTATTGTTATTTTTGGAGTTGGTGTCAGAATTATCAAAATTCGGTTAAATGTCACTATTTCATCCTTAAGGGGTGGATTTTTTTCTTCAAATTGAAATGTGAACAATTTAAAGGTACGTTGTATGTAATAGAAACAAAATTATCAAAATCGAGCTATCCAATAAGAAGTTAATATTTCATCCCTTAGTTTTCAACCCCTTAGAAGTGGAAGATTTCCCTCAAATTAAAACTGGACCCCACGGAAAGCACCAGCTTTCAATTAAAAAAAAGAATTATAAAAATCGAGCTATCCAATAAGAAGTTATATTTCATCCCTTAGTTTTCAACCCTTTAGAAGTGAAAGGTTTTCCTCAAATTAAAATGGGAATACACGAAAAGCACTAGCTTTCAAATAAAAAAAGAATTATCGAAATCGAGCTATCCAATAAGAAGTTAGTATTTCATCCCTTAGTTATCAACCCCTTAAAAGTGAACGATTTCCTTCAAATTAAAATAGTTCCATTCGGGAAGCACCAGCTTTCAAATAAAAAAAGAATCATCAAAATCGCTTCACCCAGTCGGAAATACTGAGGTAACAAACATAAAAAAAAAAATACAGTCGAATTGAGAACCTCCTCCTTTTTTTGAAGTCAGTTAAAAATTATGCTGCAAATACGATTTGTAGTTATTCTATGAAGACTTTTTGTCTGAGGATATTTTGTCGTGGGGATATATTGTCCAGGGATCAAAACGCATGGAACCAAAACTTTCCCCCCTTCGGATTTTGGATAAATGATCTTGCTTCATGTTTGATACAATAATTTCAAAATTGACCCTTTTTGATGTAAAAACAATTTTAATTAAGTCTTCGGCCATACTAACACGTTTATAAAATACCTACGCTAAAAAATTTCCTTATTACCCCCAAAAATTTTATTTTTACCCCATTTGGGGTAATTTACTCCACTTCCCCGAACGCTGCTATAGACGAACAGCTATTGATTAAAATTCGCTTTAAGTCAAATTCAAATCTCTGAGATTTGAATTAATACTCAAATGATTTTTTAAATTTTTACACACCTCCAATGCTTTTCAACTCGTCGACTTAGGGCAATCTTTTCTCCGATTTCTGTACACACCGGACTTGTCAATTGAATTTTAGCTAAATCAGCTACGGTCGCCACAACTCGTCCTCCAGTATTTAAAGATCCAATATTAACCAATAATACCTAAAAAATACAATAATAGAATATTTCAAAATGAAAATAAGATTGATTAATTACTTCATCCCGCATGAGCTTTCCAACTCGGGCTCCTTTTTGGTCGCCTTCAGTTCGAACACCAAGCAGGCGTTTTAATAAATAATACGAAAATTCAAGAGCTACGAAGATCTCAGGGAGAGAACCAACAGCTCCTAGTACTTGTCCCACGAGACGATCTGCTCGACAAAGAGTAGGCTCAATTTTCGTTCCCACCCCGATCAATCCTCCAGGAACAGCGAATTGTAACTCATTTTGTTCCGTGTACAACGAAACGATTCGAGAGAAAATCGGGCGACAAGTCAATTTCCCCTCTTCGTCCTTGCTCACGAGTCCTGGACGAACTTCGATTTCCTGTCCAACGCGTAATACACCGCGTAAAATAGACCCGCCAGCGACACCACCTTTCAAGTCGTCCACCTCACAACCGGGCTTGTTGATGTCGAAAGATCTAATAACGATGAGTCGCGGCTCCGAAGTAAAATCACGCATTGGCACCGGAATTTTTTTCGTTATATATTCGCACAGAACCTCAATGTTGTATTTTAGTTGAGCAGAGATGGGTATTATGGGAGCACCTTCGGCGACTGTTCCTTGCACAAATTTGATGATTTGTTCGTTCTGCTCTTTCGCTTGACCTTCCTTCACTAAATCAATTTTGTTTTGAAGAATGAGAATGTGTTTTAGCTTCATTATTTCAATAGCAGCGAGATGTTCACTGGTCTGAGGCTGCGGACACGATTCGTTGCCAGCGATCAAAAGTAGTGCAGCGTCCATTACAGCAGCACCTGTTTGTAAATTAATATTATAATATCGAATTTTTTAAAACTGTTGTTAAGGTTTTTTACCGTTCAACATGGTTGCCATAAGAATGTCGTGACCGGGACAATCGACGAAGCTTACATGTCGCACCAATTGGAATCGTCCGGAACAAGCGGGTCGTTGGCAAGGAAAAGAATCGTCTTTGCTGGACCCGCCACTAATGTAACTAGTTGGACGAGGACATTGCGGGTTGTCGCATTTGTAAATCTTCGCATTAGCATATCCTTAAAAAAAAAACACAAACCATTAAGTATAGCTACAAATTTTTGTTATATCAAGTCATATTCTGTGATTGAACCACATTCACTATGGATGTAAGCGGGGAGTATTTAAATTTCAAAATAATCTAACTATATAAAAAAAATGATAGCTAATTTCCAATATTCGCTTTTAACTCAACTGGGTAGTTTTCGATCAATTTTTGTTTTGTTTTACTTCTTATATACTTGGCCCTTATCTAAGAAAAGAATTATTACTATTTCTTCATTAAAAACAAAGTAATTAAAGTTTAAAAAATTGCGGTTTTTACTAGCAGAATACGTATGTTTGCGTTGTTCTTTCGTCGCTTTGATAGAGTGGGGCAAACAGTGGTTTAAGCATGCACTAGAGAGGGAATGTTTCTCCTCCCACTGCCTAATGATTATTTCATATTTGAGCGTACGCGGTACGACTTATGCAGCTAAGCGAGATATTAGAATAAATATTTAAAATTTTTTGAATTCTATTTTTTTCTGTTTTTAAAATATTTTTTAGAATTTTTTATATTTTACTGTAATACAAATTCAAAATACATTTCAACACTCCCTTTTATTATTCCATATATTTTTTTTCAGGAAGTTCTTTTTTTTTTTAAATGGAACTATATGCCAAAAAATTGCTCCTTCAGAATTCGCAATTTCTCCAAGTGTGTAGTTATTAATTGATTAATAATTAATTTTTCAAATATTTGCCAACTAAAAATTAAAATTGCTGTAAAATAAAAAAAAGTCACTTTTAAAGTTTTTTTTCTTTTTAAATTGCTCCTTAAATGCTCTTTCCAGGTCCGCAATTATAGCGCCAGGTGTATAGTTAATAGTTAATTAATAATTTTTTTTTTAAATTTTCAAACTCAAGAATTAAAATCTTGAAAATAATTGAAGCTTTTTTTAAGCTCTCTATCTGCTCTTTTCATTACGCAAGTAATTGATCTTTGTGTAATATTTTTAATAATTAATTATTTTTAACTATTTATACATGTATTGTTGTACTATGACGTCATCAACTGCCGTTGGATCTTATAAACATGAATAGTTTAAAAATGGAATTACTAATTAACTATTCACCTGGAGCAATCGCGGTTCCGGAAAGAGCATTTAAGGAACAATTTTTTGAAAAAATAAATGTGATTTTTTTGGATTATATAGCAATTTTTATTTTTGAATTTACTAATTTAAAAAAAATTAATTAACTTATAACTATACACTTGGAGCAATAGCGGATTCTGAAGGAGAAATTTTTTGGCATATAGTGAAGAATGTTCTAAACTAAGTTCTTTCCGGTTATTTTTAATATACTTTTGCTTTCAATTTTTTAAATGTTTTTCCTCTGTAAATTAAATATCTCCTTAACATAATAAACTACGCAGACAACGTCGTGGGTATCAGCTAGAAAGAAATATTTTAAGTGGTTATTCTTAATTTTTCATTGTGATACACCCCGCAGTAACCTTTCTCGATGTTAAGAAAGGACTTATTATTTTAATCCTAATCAAGACATTTCATTGCTTTATTGATTTTTCTCAATGATAACATTTTTTTTGGTTTAAGTCGCTTTAACATCTAACCAAGATCATAATATTACGTCATAATCTTATAAATACACAGAAGATTTCTATATGCCATAAATCTTTAAAATATCTTAAGTTCAACGACGATTGAAGCCAGTGTCACTGACTCATAGAGCGGAGAACAACTGCTCTAACCACTGCACCAATAAGTGAACAACTTTTATTTCATGTAAATTAAAATTTCCATGCAAACGTAGCGTTTTTCTCCTATAATTTTCTTTATATATGCTCAAAATTTCAAAAAGGATGGCATTTTAATGGGAACCAAAATTTAAAGCTAAAAAATCCTTTCAGAATTTAAAAAAAGTGTTGAATGCTTTCAAACACTTTAATTTGTATTTTAACATCAATGGATAAATTGATTTTAGACAGAAAATTCAAAAACAAATGTTTTATTCATTTTATCAAATTACAAAATTTACAAATTACTATGTTCAACATTGAAATAAAAATAAAATGTTATAAAATACGTTCTGTTCTAATGGTTATCATATAATTTCAATCAAAACTTCAAATTATTTACAAGAGATACAAAACAAGATATTTTTAAATTTATTAATTAACAATCAACAGCCACTGGAAGGCAATTTGTAATTGATGATTTTTTACTTATTGACAATTAGAATAAATTTTGGCAAAACTTATTAAACTCAATAAAACCACAATGAACTTAAAAAGTAATTTAAACAACACCAACAGTTTGAACAGTTCTAAAATTGTTTTTCTTAAAATAATATACTAATGAACTCTGCTAATACTAAATAACATCAAAATAAGATTCTTTTCAGATTAAAACATAAATTGAATTAAAATCATTATTAACTAACAATTATCTGCTCTTTTTAGTTACATAAAAATGGTCGTTTATTGAAATATTATCGAGTTGTTTAAGGCAGTTAGTTATCGTTATCAGTTTTATATACAAATTCTTATAATTGCACTTTACATGCATTAAATAAAATCTTCTAATTTGCCAAATAGGTTAACCCCATAAAGTAAACACTTGAGAAATTGTTAATATTATATTGATAATATGCGGTATATGGCACAATGCAACCTATTTATAATTAGTAATTTAACCACCAGGCGTCGTGACCAAAGTGGTCTTATCCAATAGCACAAAATGTAGCGACGCATTCAACACCACTCGGTGTATAAATTTTGTAAAAAAAAAATACAAAAATATTAATTTACTGTGTGAAACTATAAGTTTATCAACATACAATTGGTTACTGGACAGTAGTACAAATATGTGAAACATTGTATTTTCCTCAAAGAATACAACATGACAATACATATTTTTGATCAAAGTTTTTAAATTATTGGCGTGGTAGAAAACATTGTCATTGTTTGAGACATATGTGACGTCATACGCAAGTAAACTGGACCAGATATATATACATATGCAACCGATTTAACAATTTGTAAATTTCCTTTTATGCGTTATCAAGCGACTTTATTATGAAATATTTAGGTAAAATGTAATTTCAGCTCAAATGGTGGAGTTAATCGATTTGACAAACGACGAATTATCTATTAATGGGGTTTTAGGTACAGCTTGAATTTATGTGCATTGACATTAAAACGCATTTTTCATAAATTTTAATACCAATATGTATACTTAAGTATAAATTTTTTACTACTTAATAAAAATAAGGGCAGTTATTTCAGAAAGAATTAAAAGTCTTATATTACTTAAAAAATAAACCTTAATTATAATTAAACGATTCAAAGGAATACATTTCCACGACAATTTGAAGTCCCACATTTACATTCAATACGTGAAATTTTGGCATTTCTCTCTTTATTTTCATTCTGCTCATTTTGGCTTCGATAATCGAATACCAACTCCTCGTTCTTTTCGACGTCTTTAATCGTGAACATCGCTAACAATGGAATGTTGGGATCCAAACAATCAGTCCAAACGGCCCACACGGCCATATTCGGATCACAGGAATGATTAAAAAAGTGGGATACGTTCCCGTATTTCTTTGCATCGACCGTATACATGTTTTCGTCAGACGTGAAATCCAAGTCGAACAAATAGGTGCGACCCTCCATGTCGTAGGTCAATCCTCGCGTTTCAGCCACACTGTTAGTGATTAACTCTCCCACATATTGGCACACGAATTTTCCCTTTGGAATGCGCGTTGATGCTTTCACACCCCAACCGGTACCGTTTGATGTTCGGAAAATACACAGGGGATATTTTTGTCCTCGTTGTACCACCCGATTTGGACAATCGATAGAACATGAGCATCGTTTGTTGCATTCGTAAATCGGAGTTCCCGGTCCGACTGCTAACACACCATTAGAAGAATAGTTGATTCCCGAGTTTTCTTTGATACAAAAACATTTTTTAATGCTCTTCCCGTTGCATGTGGTACAGCTGCAGCCTACCAATGGATCATTTGGAATTTGAACTCCATCCCGGGGTAAATATTTATCGATATAATGGAAATTGACTGGTTGTCGTTCCATGTCCACTACATTTTCAACTCGAATCGGTGCATTTCCCTTGGACGACTTATTTATATATTTTTCCCAAGTTTCCAATGCTTTCAATTGTAAACCTCTATGTCGATAAAATCCTTGTAAAAGTAAATGAAATTGAATATCCTGACGAATAATCTCCGAACTATGTAATTTCGGTGAAAACAACCAAGCTAATATGAGTAAATTAATTGCTCGCTTGGTAGGTTTCGTTTCCTTGAGTAAATTTTGCATGTTTTTATCAAAAAATTCTTTATTGATACATTTGAATGGTGTCAACTCCCATTTCAACTGTAAAAATTCGTTTTGTCGAGCATTTATCAACGAATCAATAAATTTATCGATCAGCACGGGACAGTTTAGATTTTCCACGGGTTCCCACGTGTTAGCATTGCTGTCCCAACCCAACCATTTAACCAGAAGCAATACTTTTCCATTTGCGTCAAATCGAATGGCTTCCAGCTTTTCCACTTCGTATTCTTTACTCGAAGTGAATCGTCGTTTGTAATTATCACTCGATGTGTTCAGGTTTTTCGTACGTAGTACCGGCTCCATAGCTTTCATACATTGTCTGTCTTTATGTTGCAACACTAAATCGTCGCACCGGTCTGAAAATTGAGTATTTCAAATAAATTAGTTTGTTGAAGTAACATTTGTTTCTAATAGTATATCAGATTGAAAGTTCTAGGCCAAACTACGTGATTTAAAATACTCAATTTCAGATTATTATCGTTCCATTGGATGTATAGATCAAGGAAGTCGAGTTGTTAGGCTTATTATTGATAGCTTGAGCCTCATTTTTTGTAAGCTGAAGCTATGAAGTAGTTCACTTTAAAGACGATAAGGAAAAGATGGAACGAATGAATTTTATATTTGGTTCGATTTTCATGCACACACTTAGAAATTATTGTCTAGATTTTGGTGTGTATTGACTCGGTATTTAATCAAAAAACCAAAAACGTCCAAGTATTTACATGAAAACGTCCCTTTATAATCAGACTTAAAACCACAACACATTTTTTTGAGATTTAAAAACACAGATAGCCTAAATGGTAACAGGTGTAAATAGATATACAGTAGAAAGAGGATATACCAACATCGTTTATTACGACGGATCGGTTATTGCGATTAAATTAGTAGAAACCGGCCAAATGTTATATAAGCTTTGTTCGCGGGTACGATTCTGAACCAATTCAAGAACTACACGCATTCTTAAAAAAGTGTTTATGGGTCAGTAAATTCTGAAGTTCTAGTACCACGTCAGTGTTCACAGTTCACTTAAATTAGTTTGTAATTGATTCAAAATCGATTCTTCCGATACTCGGATTTTTTTGTTAGAAAGCGTCCATTAATTACATGAAGCGCTTAAGAGGGGGAGGGGGTCGATCTAGATCTCATCTAATCTTACTTAGAGGGTACTAGAGAGGGGACTCTCTCGACGAATATCACATTATTTTTCCCCACACAAGAAAAACTGTAAAATTGTAAGAAAATTTAAAAATTCAAAGAAATTGATAATTGTATAGAAAATTATATGGAAGGTGAAGTAGGAAGTTATAGTTTTGCAACCCCAGCTCCTAAATAGCCTCAATCACCTTCAAGTAGTTTTTTATTTTTTAAAACCAAAAATCACTAGTATAAAGGTGGACTCTCACTACTCGTGTATTTGGCCAATACGCCAGTTTATTTAAAAGTACAGTGCTCCTATTACTTGTGTATTTGGCAAGTAAGAAATTCTTTTGACTCGCGGCATTTTTACGAACAACCTGCGGGACTTCGCCAATAGCAAATAGTTGTAGAAATAATGGAGCCGAGTGAACCATTTCCACTAGATGGCAAATAATAAATGTTTACCAAATACACGAGTAGCGGGAGTCTATCTTACGACAGGGTAAATCTTAGGAAATAGACTCTGTGAATTTTGTTTCACAATTTAGGGACTCGCACAATATTGTTGTAGATACGAATAACTAACACTAACTGTGTTGGCTATAGTTCGTAAATTTTTTGCAATAGTAAGCTAAAAATTTAACATTTAGTATTTAGGCATAGACGCATTGCTAATCAAGAAAATAAAATAGTGTTAGGGCGCGTTCAGACGTTTCAACTAAAATCGTTCGACGATTTTCAATCGTTTAGGCTAGGGGTAGACAACATGCGGCCCGTTGTAAAATTGCATGCGGCAAGCAAGAAAATGTTTCTTTATAATTCTGCGCAATTATTAGCGAAAAATTATAATAAACATAATATTTTTTAATTCTATTTTTTTGCATTTTTTTAAATATTTTTTAGTAGCTTTCTTTAATTTTCATTTAGCAGTTTTTAAAAATGTATTATTAATTTAAATTTTACTTTATTATGTTATATAACTGTTAAGTAAAAATTTATAACACGTTACTAGTAACAATGGTAACAACCGTTACAATAATCAAATTACAATTCAACACCCTACTTTATTATTGTATTTTTTCAAGATACAAAACGGCGGCGCCAAAACGTCCTGTTTCGATGTTTTGTTCATTTGATGTTACTATTATTCAATGTTATGTTTATTAAAATAAAATAAATTAGGTTCGTATGTACTTTCTGTTGAACTGAATGGCATCTGCATAGTTTTATTATTTTTTTATCGTTTTTTGTTTTTGTTTATATTAGCTTTTAATCATATTTTATTTTGATTTTAAAAAAACTGTTGAAACTATTTAGGTACTAGTAACATTAAATGAACAAAACATCGAAGCAGGACGTTTTGGCGCCATTGAACCATTGCAGTTTTAAATGGGAAACTGAACGTTGATACAAAAAAACCACCCCCGAATAAACTTAGGACCCAGGTACAATGGAGTGAAACCCTCCGCGGAAAAACATTCTACGCCAAAACGTCCGGTGCCAAAACGTCACGTACCGACAAAACATATGATTCGGCCCACTTATAATTTTTATTTTTTAAAATGGCCCGCCGTCCACAAATTGTTGCCGACCCCTGGTTTAGGCCATAGCGGGGGTAGCAACGTGAAAAGTGAGGCACAAAACCAACAGAATTGAAAGCAAATTGACCGGGGTCGACTCGATCAGACTCATTCAACTTGAACGACCAAAATTTTGAACGAGTCAAAGTCGATTAAAAATCGTCGAGCGATTTTAGTTGAAACGTCTGAACGCGCCTTTAGCTATCCAGGGAGGGTAACTATATCTTAAAACCCCACTAACGGTGTGTCGATGTCTACTTGTTAATCTAAGGATAACCTTCCAAGTTACCTGAGCTTGGAAAATAATTCAACTTAAAAATAACAGAACTACAACTACAGTTTTCAAATATTGTAAACTACAATGCAATAAAATATTTTACACACAAAAAAATGCAAGCAAATCTATCTATCTGTATAAACAAAATGAAAGCGGTCTACTAGCGGTGCGCTAAAATCTCAAAAACTACTTAATAGATTTCGATTAACTGTTTGTTTTACTACTTTGATAGTTGGCCCTTATCAAAAAAAAAAAAAAAGAATTATCACGATACCTTCATTAAATACAAAGTTATTCGAGTTTTGAGTAATTGCGATTTTTACAAGCACAGAGCACTACGCGTTGACTTGGATTACTTAATAATGACAATGAATTCTCTCTGATAATGATAATGAAGATAGAGGCACGCAATTTTGAATTTTCATTGTCGGCTTTTGAAATTTACATTAGCAGTGTTGTATTCATTATTATATTTTTACCAATAATATGAATTTCCTTAAATTTTGAATTCTAAAAATGTTTTAAAGCTCACATGAACTAAATCTGTAGTGTGTGTGTGTGTGGTACATACAGCTAGTTATAAATATAAAAACAAAGGTATCCAAAGTAATTAGTTCCCAAATCACGTAAATTTTGAAAGATTACGTTATTATTGACAATATCTAATAACTTGATATATGTTTACTGGCAAAAAAAAACTTTAGGTTCACACTGAAGCGATATCGCAAGTGGTATACGAAACGCGATACGCACAGACAGATACTTGAATTGAGGTAATAAAATGGTTCACACTCCCGCGATGTATCAGTCGCAAATCATTGGAAGTACCACTTGTCGATCGCTCAAGCGATATATCACTTGCAATATATCGCCTCAATGTAGACAACGCCTTAATATACCTGCTATAGCTGTGCAGTTTTCTTATATTTGCAATTTTTTTTTTCGGAAGAGAGCATTTTTAGGATTGATCTAGATTACCTCAATAAAATTGCAAAAATTTGGGGGCTCACAGATAGTTCGTTTGAGTTAAAAAAAAAATTTATAACAAATCATTCAGTGAGGGAATATTTACAATTTTTAGGTGTGAAAGAGGATGGTAATAAAAAAATTCGTATTTACATTAGAAGTTCTCACAATAGGAGTCGCAAAATAATCCTTATGAATTTAAACTATTCCCTTTTCACCTGTCTTGTTTACATTACACATTTATTGAAATTAATGGTCTTTTAAAATTACCGAGGACGAAAAGTACAAACACAACACAGCAAGGAGCTCACACCACAAAATTCATTGAAAATAACGTTTTTGAGGCTTTTGACTCTTAAATTTTCTAGATAGGTTTGCACGATAATTCAGACGTAAATTTTCCTAAACATTGAATCTTACTTTCTCATGTGAATTTACAAAAATAGATTTTCAAAAAAATGCACCAATTTATGTGATTATTTCAATTTTAATATTATTCTCATTTTTTGACGTGATAACGTCTTATAAATTGATTAACTACGACAGCCAGTCTGAAAAAGTGTCACGTTCCATTTGAGGCTGTGAGAGCAAGCGAGAACGCGATACAAGCGATAGAAAGGCAATTGTTGAATCCTAGACAACGTGTTTTGTGTTTTTTTTTCTACAATTTACTTAATAAGATTTAAAATTGATTTCCTTCATAATTTTCAGTCTTATTTCATTTTGAAAAAATTGTTAATTTTCAATTAATTCCTTTGTATTAAACAAAATAATGACCCTTTAGTGATAATAATTCAATTCATAAAAGTATGCAATTTTTCATCAATGTTTTTTTTATGGTGTTATTACGTAAAACTATCATCTTTAAATCGACTTAACAGACAACCAATTTTTTTATCAAAAATTGGTCAATATCAACTCTCATAACTTTTCTTCAAGCCACTAAGTGGCGTGGTTGACTAGATAGTTACCCTATACGCCAGTGGTCCTGGGTTCGAATCCCAATGTAAGCCCAATATTTTTTTCTGGGTTTTCGGATTCGACGGTCGCTAATGACCATAGTAGTTAATGCGATAAATCAAAGAAAAAAAAAACTTTTCTTCATAATCTAATTGATATGAGAGCATTTTACATTATTTCTGATGCATCCTTTTTCGAAAAAAATGCAAATTTTGAACTGTAGCTTTACAGGGTAACTTAATACTTATAGTTAATACTAATAATCCTCTACTAAATCGAAAGGCGATATTTTGGACACCTTTCTTGTAATACCAACTTTCAACAGAATATTAACTTTATATTTGTGAACTAAAAAAATTATTCGATGATACCTAGAACTTGTGCGAATATAAAAGCAAGGAGGATGAAGGTATGCTAATGAGATTTTTAAAATAATTGTTGTTTTCAATACAGTTCGAGGCATTAAGTTTTTCAGAGAAATGCAGGTAGTAAACCAGAAAACTTACAAATCAATTATGTTATTTAACAATAGAAAGTGAAGGGCGAGAAAGTTTTCTATGCCTTCATATTTTAAATAATTGTTTCTCTAATCTTTAAAATCATTTCTAAGATAAGATATTTTATTTTTTATTTTATACCCCTCTGCTCCAATATTGTAAAACAAATAATACTTAGTATATTTTCATTTTTTTTTTTCTTACAGCCTTCATTTATTTACATCTGCTTTTAAATTAAAATGTCCAAAATTCACAGTAGTATGCAATGAAAACCCAAAAAATTGTAAAAACGCGACTAATTTTTAGTATTTCAATTACATATGGACTTAAAATTTAATAATAAGCCACGTAATAAGGAACTAATGAGCTATGCCTACAGTGAAGACTTAGCAAAAGAAAAATAGCATATAAACAATTGTTAAAGGAAAACTCACCTAGTTTAATTGTAATATTTCTCTCCAATTCATTTTTAAATCTAACAGTTTGAACCCCCGATATGGCTTTCACAACCGTTGATTTCCCATGGGCTACATGTCCGATAGTTCCAATATTAATAGTCGCTTGTCGGCTGATGACTTCTGGTGACAGTGCCGTTAGCTTCGTTACATCCTGAAAATGATAACAAAACGATGAAATCTAGCATTTAAGACATGAAAATTGGAGGAATTCTAAATGCTTATAGCTGTGCGGAAGGAAAGGGGGACAGGTTTATTGGTTATGCTGTGATCACGTGTAACCCAAACGAAAATGATAACAAATAACTAATGACGCATTTGCAACGAATAAAAGGCATTTACTTACGAGTTTTGATAAATCTTGTTGATGTAAATTTGGTTGATTTGTTGTCACACCGGCAGTTCCAGAGGTAGCCATGATTGGATGTGAGGTTAACACACCACGAAACGAAACGCGACAAAACGAGGGAAAGATGATGAAATTTTTACGATTTATCACGCACAAGAACAAACCCGCAACGGACTAAACTCATTCGGCTCATATCGCTCATATTTTGATTCCCCGACCTGCCCCGACCCACCCCGATCAACTAAAATCCGTTTCTTTTAAATTATATAATGTAATTCACCAAATTACTAATAATAATCAAATTTTTTAAATAATTAATTCCATTTAAATCAATTTCATTGTTTTACTAGCATTCACATCCCTGAAAATCATTTCAAATGAAATATAATTAGAACAAGTTGAAACTGGAAATAATTTCGATTAGATCAAGCCGATCAGGCGCACTATAATTTAAAAATATTTTCCTTGAATTCTCATAATAACAGCCATAACAGCCTTAAAATATTCAAGTAAATATTTGTCTTAATCGTTTTAATTTAACAATAAGTGTGCTGAAAGTGGACTCGAATCGAAATTTGAGCGAATTTTTTGAATTTTCTTTCAAAACAAAACTCAACATTTCATATAGTCACCTTTTGTTTATTTGGTTGACAGCTCGAGCATCCAATCTGTTAAAAAATTATTAAAATATTAATTATTTTCTCGCTTTTTGTGTCAACGATCGAACTGCGGTTCATACATTCAAATTATAATCATGTCATTTAAGGTTAGTATTGATGATAATAAAATGTATCTGGAAGAAAAATAAATAATTATTATACTATTTTAGCCGAATGATACGAAACGTGAGGAGTTTCGAAAGTACTTGGAGCGTACGGGAGTTATGGACGCACTAACTAAAGTTTTAGTTAGTTTGTATGAAGAACCTGAAAGACCAACAGACGCTTTAGAGTATCCTTATATAATACTACCCTTTGAGAATGAGTACCCGGCATTACCCGGATTGAAATTTATTGAATATAGATAGTAGTACCAAAATCCAGGATTGGTCATAGGGCAAATCGGGGAAATGCTCGAAGAGTCGGTCTGGTAAAGGGCTGTTTACCCGCAGTAATAGCGGAATGAAATTTTTATTAAAAACTGATGTCTGTAAAATGTCCGGGCTGCTTTTAGGTCCCAGTCTGAGCCGGGCTTCTTTGGATAACACCCATTAATACCTGGGATCAAAACTTGGTGTTAGTAATCACTCAATAGCTGTAAAATAAAAATATCTACACCACCTATTGGAGCATACTGGTACTGGGTGCGGTACCAGTTGAATCCTAGACTTAAGATTCTAGACCTAAAATATAATTGACCAACAGAAATTCTCTGTGTTAGACAGTAGTGATATGTCGTTATATGTTAAAGCGACTTTAAACATTAAAAAAAACCTGCTGTGAGGCGTCACAGTACTTTCTTTTACTTTCAATTATGAACCTCGCTATTAGTTAAAAGAAATTTAAGCACTTTGTAACCTATAGGCCCGGAGTCCCCAACCTTTTTGCGCCTAAGAGCATATATCTAGAATGCCGGTCGAGCACCGGGCACCATTTACTTTTTCCAAGATAAATTTATAGATGGACATTGTTCTTTATGCTTTTTTTTTGTATTTTGGAGTAAAATTTTTCGTGGTCTCACAGCGAGGGGCACACATAAAAGGGTCTCCGGGCACCATGGTGCCCGCGGGCATAGTATTGCGGACCGTGGCTATAGGCCATATGTATATACGAATTCCCAACCTTCACCCCAGAACCACCCTTATTCGAATTTTCCCAGAAAAAGTTTCAAACAAAAGTTGTAACCACTAATGAGTCTAAGAACTATATGAAGTTTAAAAAAAATCGTTGGAGCCGTTTTCGAAAATAATTGATAAAGCTCAAAAACTCCTAGAATAAAGTGGAGCTTTCGGTTAACCGATTTAACCGTTTAACCGAAAGCTTCGCGGCTCAACTAGGTATAATATGGAGGCCAAATTCCAAGTTTGGTGAAATTCGCTTTACTATTTATATTCTATATAGTAGTAAAAGAAAGTAAAAAGTTTCAATAATATTATGGTTCATTCCTTTTAGTTAATGTTGCTTTTAAACTTTATAGTACACATTATAATTTCTCAAATTCTTATATATGAATGTAGCAGCTCTCTTAAATCTTGGTTTCTCATCGTTGATACTACTTCCCGATGGTAATAATCCCTCAACTAACCGTGTAGTGACTAGTCAGATATTTTGCGTATCTGTCTTTCTATACATTTCTGTACATGTTAGTGGAGAGAGAAACAAGGCTCAAATGTATTAACTCTCTTAAGTTATGCTGAAATTTATGTTTTACTAATCCCAATAATTCTTGTGATTAGTCCATACATTCTACCATATCTGTCTTGTACGTTTTAATGAAAAGGAAAAAACCAAGGCTCAGCACAATAACGCAAATACAGCCGAATAGCCGTTACAAATCTATTCTAGACTCTAGAGGACCTAGGCTAAATTTTTACCGAAATTTAAGCATTCCCACTACCGCGTGGTTAATGTCGCTCAACCAACCTTATAAGCATATTCTTTGTTTTTTAATATTCTTATCTTACGTTATCCAATGCTCATTTCTCTATTTCTAGTGAATGCTTACATCAGATAGTCTAATACGAAACGAAAAACATTGGTCAAATTGGGAAAGTTTTTTAGAATCAGAAACTGCTGAACGATGAGAAGAAACTTATTAGAGGAACGCTTATTCGACAGTAAAATGTTCAAAAATTATAAATATATTTTTATTAGTTAGGAAAGATGCTGGTACTGCGTAACATTTTTGCCCGGGGAGAGGGGTTAACGTAACACTATGGATGCTAATTAATTATTGAATAAATCTTTTAAATATTTCAATTTATCAAAATTAATAAACATTTTAAATTTAAATGTATTTTGTGTATACTAATTTATTGCAACGCAGATATAAAATCTCATCTTGTATATATCCAAAAATGTTTATAAAGTTTTACAATGAAGGGGGGAAAGGTCCCAGAAACGTTACGATGAGTTACGGTAGGGAAATGCGGTGGAGGGTGTGTGTGTGTGTGTGTGTTAAAGAACGTTGCTTAATATTTGAACGTTTCCTTACCAATATAAATACCCAATTTTTATCATAAGATATATTTTCGAAAAAAATTCATTAAAATCCACCCAATACCTTTAGTATTTGGAGGATACCTACAAACATATGATGATATTTTCTTTTCAATCAATAAATTCCTTAACAAAATTTTCAAGTTATTTACGATCTAAATTAGTGAGTACAACCGGTGAATCCATGGAGTCAATGCGAGCGCAAGTGGAAGAGCTCAAAACCCGTGTGGCCGAATTGGAGGCTGAAAACGCGACTCTGAAAGGCGAAGCCGAGCCACCTGCCACCGAAGAAGCATAATAAACTAAATTCTTATATATCCGTCCAATACAAAATAAATGTACTTCATTTCCATTTCATTTGTTAATGTCAATATTTTAACGTTAAAGAAGCTGTTCCATATATCTTGACTGAATTTAAGGGTATCAAATATTCGCTTATTAAGGTTAACAAAAAATTGTTTTAGTCAATAAATAACGAATTTCATTAAATAATTAATCAATTGAGCTGTTGAAACTGAGGTACTTAGATATTATTATTTTGTTCAATTATCTTTATAATTCTTATTCTTCTTTTTTCATTGAAAACACCAATGCAAAATTAGTTAATTCCAATCATACCGATTTAACGATGTACAATTGAAAGATCTCACGATGAGCTCTATTTTATACTTTATCGCCTCTAAATCTTTAAATGAAAAAGCTTTAATTCAATATAAGATTTTAAAACTTAATTTGTAATTCAATAAAATCCATTCCAAAAGAGGTACTTTGGGTTACATGCATTGGTGTATTCAAATGTATAAATTAGTCTGGGTACTTATAAAATAAGTACTTATTTGTGTTACTATAATTTTTGTTACCATCCAGTCATTCATATTGGTGCAATTTAAAGTAAACACTAAATGTTTCAATCTAAATTTAGTTTTTTTAAGGTATGACGTTCAAAAGTAAATAACTTAATATAAAAATAAAATATACTTTAATATAATATCGTTTCTTTTTAAGGAACTGTACAAATACATATATAAGAATGTTACCGTAAACGACACCTATGTTTAAATAATGTCTAGTTTTAAAGACCATTTTTAGTTGAGTTATTTTTCTTTTCAAGTTCAAATAAATTAAAGTTTCAAATTTATACATTAGTTTTATTTTACTAACTTTGTACACTAACGGATTCATCAAGTCAAGTAACTGGACGTTTTGTACAATGAATTAAGTTTCACACTTTAGCTTTGGACTGCTATAACGTACAAATTCAATGCTTGAATTGACTTGATATTTATATGTTAATATTTGACTTGCGTTTGACTTGCTTTCATGCAAATTTAAGTCAAATAGCTTGAAAATTAAGTCAAGCTTGATGCCTGTTTGTACTCCATTTATTCCGTCTCCACTTAATATTTCAGGGTTAACAAGAGTAATTGTTCATTTAAATAAAGTAAAATTATTTTTAGATGAAATAATAAAATTGCAAGAGTCAAATTAATTCACTGTCGTTATTTTAATAGGCTTGTATTAACTTTAGTTTCATCATTCTTAATCAATACTTAAACTACAACTTCAAGCTCAATAATCTTAATATTCTACGTATAGGTCAGATGCTTAGATTTATAATTACTAAAATAATCAAAATTGACGACTTTGTCTTTGAACGGACAACGCTTATCGAAATTTCATTCATATGAAGAAAAGTTCAGTAAAATCTCAATATAATCTATATATATATATATATATATATTTGTTTGTTGTACCTCTTTCACGCAAAAACTACTGAACGGATTTTGACTAAACTTTTTTTGTTATATAGCTATTAGTCCTCGGTAACATAATGGCTATAATTTATACAAAATGTTGTAGAAAAACGTCGGGAAATTCAGCTTTGTAATGTGATGTCATAACAAACATATTTTTGTGCAATTACATTGCAAACGCTGGCTAAACCTTACGAGATAGATCAAACTTATATGCGGCGAAATTGTGTATCCTAAAAAGGTTGATAAAAAAGTCCGCGATGGTATATGTCTATCTCCTAAGGATAACCCACAGGAATCATTTTTATCTTTTACAAAAAAATTATGTTGGCATAGCGGCTGGCTATTGTACGACGTATGTATTGCCTATTTTATTGGTATATTCTATATTATATAAAAATGTTATGTTTGTCTTTGTTCTGACCAATTGAGCTCAAATTTTGATACAATATACAATCGGGCTCCAGAATGGTTTTAATCTATATTTCGCGTCAGTAATGTATAGTGAAAAACACGTGAATCCCATAGGATAGCATAACAATTGTATCCTACAGAAACCGTGTATTTAGAAAAAGAAGTTTTGTTAAATTTCGCGTAATAGCATTTTAACGTATTTTCTTTAAGAAGGCCTGACCAATTTTACACAGTAACGAAAGAAATCCTCTACAAAGTTTAAATTAAACAATTGACAAAATTTTACTGAAAGATAAATAAGAATTTCAATTTAACACCCGATAAAATTCATAATTAAATTTTTTTAAATATTTGAATTTTTTTATTGTTCATTGTCGAAGAAATTAATTAGAAATAAACGTATTAAAATAATACCTATACTAAATTTTTAAATAATTAACAATTACGGAACGGAACGAATTTTAATGAAGTTTTGTTAAAGATACCTCAGATCTTAACATACTATTGAATATCATTTATTAAAAAAAGAACGGTTCCTGTAGGATAGCTCCTATTCTTTTCTACTAAGATAGCTGAATTGTTTTAAATGTCATTTGGTATGAAAGATTTTTAAATTTTCTTAAAATGAACTTTTTATACTTACAGTTTTTAGTTTTAAGGATTTTGATGAACTTACTTAGGATCCAAAGTCTGGGAGTATCTTTTCAAAGTAATTTGTCAAAATATTATAGATTAATTTTTATATATCGCTGTGAAGGTGGAGAATCTATTAATCAATCAATTAAATTTAGATACTCTCAGGAAAGCGAGCGGGTATCAGCTAATAAACCAATAAAAATTCAAATGTGTGTGAAGTTATTTTATTAATTTCAATAATAATTTTTTCAAAATTAAATATAAAGCAAAATGTTAAATACAAACTTATAATCATTAAGCATGATTTTGATGCAAATTTTATAAATATGTAAATATATAAACGAATTAAATCATCAAGCAATGATGTAAGAAATACGATGGTTGTATTGTTAAAGTTTTTTCAATATTATAAATTCTGTAAATGCTTGGAAAAAGTGGTTAAATCGTAGCATGTATTATAAAATTACTTCGAAAAATATTTCTGATTAAATGAGGCGGTGATTTGTTAACAATGAAAACAGTTTTATGATGGATCGGGACGATTTGCTTGTCGACGTTTCACACCCCAATTAAATACACGAGCCATGTTGACTTCGGTTGTTGTAAATTGATTCCTACAAAAAAATGAATTATTATTTTTAACAGGGTTGTGATATAATCAATATTGTTTCGTAAGAGGTGTCACTTGTCAAGTGAGAAGACAGCATAAATTCGTATTATTTAAGCTGTTACTTCACGATAAATATCGTGTAAGCAGCGACACTCGTTTCTTTTTTAGTATTCTTTAACAGATAGTGAACAGGTCGTTTGAATTAAAAAATTCACGAGATTTGTCGTTAAGTGACAATTGTCGTCTCACTTGACAGGTGACACGTCTCACGGAATAGGCCCGAATAACAAACCTTAAGAAATCTAAATCATGATCAACATAAGTTAAATTTCTTTTGGCTGCTGCTATGTTGTTGGTTAAAAGTTTTTCTGCGTCTTCCAGCGAATATTCTAACATAACATTAGCGCCGAGCCATAATCCTACATTTTTGGTTGGAGGTATTGTAGCTTTGATAAATACTTGTTCACTTAATAAAAATTCCGTTTCAATATCTTCCTGCTGACTTTTGAGTTTTTTGATCATTTCTAACGAACGACCCAAGTCGGGGATTTGAACCCGTAGGCGACGACGTTTCGAAGTTAAATTATATTCCATAAATTTGTATTTTGAGTGTTGCTCGTCCAATTTGGTTAAGACTTGATCTACATTCCCTTCATTTTCAGGTTTCGCCATAAAAGCATCGACATCATCCTTGAAAATTCTCAATATTTAATTTTGAAAAATTTGATATTTGGTTCTTTTACTTACAACAAATTCAGCTTCGGGGATTCCGGCATATGATTTTTTATCCCCCAACACGAGCACGTTGTCACCTGCTGATGAGTCAACCGGTGTTGTCGTCGAAGTCATTTTCCTTCAAATTGTTCACAAATAAATTAAAAATGGTATAAAATATGTGTTAAATAATTTCATAGATTTTAAATGAATTTTTGATATTTTTTGGTTATATCCTGAAGTATAAAAATCGTGACTTATAAATACAGGATATTCAATGAGAGTGAGAGAGATAGACAAAAAAGAGCTCGACAATTGTTCTATCCATTCTAGAACAGTTCCTGCTAGTCCCTGGCAGTTCTTAATTTGTAGATCATAATACAGAATGTCTCAAAAGTAATGAAAAAGCCGGAAACTGGAAGTTGATGACGAAATGTAAGACGAAAAGGTCTTATTTGGTGTTTTCACCTCCAAAGAAGTGTTAGCAAGTTATTCGTTATAGAAAATGACTAATTAGGTATATCAAGAGGTGGGACTTGATTTATAATTTTTGGAACGGCTAAAAGCAAACTTTTAGATAATTTAGCGGCTGTCTATCTTCCTCAACCAATTCAATATGTGAATTTCCCATATCATCCTATACAGATTTAATTATAAAATAAAGATTGATCTTTTCATTGTCTTCAACTAAAGCCAGTTACAAATCGAAACTAGCCCACACACAGCTCATGCACGACCCACGCGTAGCTAATTTTCAAAACAACGATTTCTGTTTATCATTTACAGCGTGAATTGAGCTCATTCTACGGCTACCCCACGTTTAGTCTGCGTTAAGCGGGTTTCATGGAGAGTTGATTTGTATTGAACCCTTATAGGTATAGCCAATATACTTATTTGTTGTATTTGAGCGTGGCCAATATGACGTACTGTAATAACATTTCCATACGTGGTAAACATTTAGAAAACATTTAAAGTTATCTATACACTACGTAACTCGTTTTCTGTACTTTTTTAACTCCTCTCCCCCACTATGTAACCCCACTAACTATCTAAAGTTATGTTCGTTATCTAGTGATGCTTTTCCAAAATTTTACCAAGGGGTTCGCATTCGCAGTGAATATTTTCAAACATTTTTTTTAAATTTTAATATTACCATTAAAATGTTATTTGGTCATTTTTTCTGATTAACTGGGGGTTCGCACTAGCCATAGTGTACAGATCAAAAGGTTCGAGTGGACCCCTGTGAAACCCTAGGAAAGCATCCTTGCCTTTATCTGCATGTAATATAATAAGACTATACTTCCACCCCTAGTAGATTACGGGCGTTAGACTACGGTTACAGTAAATGAAAACAAAACAAACAAATTTGGCGTGCTCCTGCATAGCTTAAGGCTACGGTTACAGTGGATGCGTATTCTGACGAACACAGTTCTGACGAATCCGTCAGAACAATCAAACTGTACAGTGGCACTGAAATTGGTTATACTAGATGCGATCGTCAGAACACACCAAAACTATTCCACCGTTGAAACTAGTTTTTTTTTTGTTTGCATCCATTCTGACGAACAGCCACGTGATTTCGACTCTTTGTGAGACAAAAGCAGATAGATTTTTATTTTTATTATTATTTTTACATTTTTATTATTCAGAATTCGGAAACATGTTAACCACGATTTTCTGACGAATTCGTTAGAACTGTGTTCGTCAGAATATGCATCCAATATAACCGTGACCGCCGTAGCCTTATTAGCCCAGTCAACCAAATGTTTAAATCGAAATTTTTGCAGAATGGCTGACTTTTGGATATAACTTTCTTTGAAATATTCTATAACTACCTGTGAAATTATTTTTACCCCCACCCCCCGCAAGGGTAGCAAAAAAAATAAAGAAAATTTATTTTCAAAATAACTCCGACAGAAGAAAAGTGAGAAAAAAAAGTTTCAAATAAAACTTGTAGAAACTAAGGAATTACATAACATAGGTACTAAGCAAATTTTCAATTTTTCTAATAGTTTAGCAGCAAGGGTCAAATTAAATTTTTGGGAGCAACTTTTGATTTAATAGTGTGACGCTTGTTTTACGGTGATGGTAGTTGTTTGTGTAATGGTACATTATTTTGAAGGCGTGTCGTTTATTGCCAATTGCTTCACGTTTCAGCAGTGATCGTGCGATTTCTTTACCCCCACTTAATAGCAAAAACGCCGACAAATTGAGAAGAATAATGCCCCTTCCATATAACACGGAGAGGTAAAACTATGGAGGGTAATGTGTAAAACTACACCCATACAACGCTTTGTAAGTGTGTGTTACCTATCTGTGTCATATGTACGGGGCATTATTCTCCTCAATTTGTCGGCAATTATGCTACTAAGCGGGGGTAACAAAATCCCACAATCTGGCTTCACTGCGTTTCAGTCCCCTTACTCACAAACTAGGCAAATGAAATAGAATACCAATGCGATAGTTGGTGTAAGTAAATAGACAAATAGTTTAGAATTTAGTAAACAATTGAATGTTTGGGGTGTTTAAAATAAATAGAGAAAAATAACAATAACATTAACCTTGAGTTGTACTTTAAATTTATTCTGATTTACTCAAATAAATGAACAGCCTGGGAAACCCCTTTAGGGTTATTTCATTACTTTTGAGGCGACCTGTATAAATTAAGACTCAAACAGATCAGTGATAACAGAATTAACAGATATGAAATCTGATCAATGATCTGATAAAATATTTATTTAAATATTAAAATTGAGTTGGTTTCATAAAATGTTCAATAACATTTTGCAATTAATCAAATCAAATATTTTAAAACATTTTTAATCAAATATCATATATTCTCGATATGCTCAGAGATGGCGATAGCCTCTATAAATTTATTTCTTTTTTTATCTTATTATTTTCATATATCTGTCTTTAAAAGATATTGTACACGTTGTATACATTTCATATTTTTTCGTTACGCTTGTTGTGATTAACGTCATATGCTTACAATAGAAAGAAATAGATTTAGGCCGTATTTCGTAAGTTAGATCATAAGAAATCATAATATCAGAATTAAGTTTACGTTTCACAGCAATGTTCAATTGTGAGTGGTGCAAGTTTTGTGTGAGGTTCAAATAATTTTTTTTTGTATGTGGAAAAGATAAATAATATAATGTGTCAGCCGTGCCAGCTGTCAAAAATGATTTGATATTATTTGTGATATTTTACTCAGGAATATGTAATTTATTTTATTTAACAATGTCGACGATTTTTGTGTGTGTCTTGTTTTAACGCAAGAGTGGATTATTCAAAAAAGTTGTGTGTGTGTGTATTTCGTGTCATTTTTCTAGCAAAATATGACGTGAGATTGCTATGACATGTGTCTCATTTGTCGCTGGAATAACCAATGTAAGTAAAAAATAAAAGCCAATATAATATTGTGCACTCAATATTTTTTCCTAAGGAATTCAAGCAACCCCCAACCTTATATCTTTAGGTGTCTATTGATCGTACCTGTCTAATCGTAAGTCTAGTCGGTTTTTTTAGTATTATCTTGGGGTATTCCTTGTAAAATTAAGATTAAATCAATTTCAGACCAATATCATACTTAAAAGTAATTACAAAAATATTCCCAATCACATTCTAAAAAAATTAACCCAAAAAATAAATGTTTAAATCATTACGAATTATTTAATTGAAAATTATATAATTCTATTTGATAAACAGTCTTATAAGCATTAGATTTTGCAAGGAATCCTTAAAAATTTAAGACAATAATACCAACAAGTTAATACGAGATAGGTCTTAAATCTTACAAGTTGCCTTTATAAATATATAGACAACAGTGGAAAATCGTAATTGATTTTATAGTATTACACTAAGAAAAAATGGATACAAATAATTATCTATGATATATAAATAAGACATTAAAATATTGATTAGTCGAAGTCATAAAAATTAAGTAAATTTTCCTAGACAAACCCGAGTCATGGCATACCAAAGAATTCCATTCCGGTCATCTGTAGATGAACTTAAAATTGATTAAATATCAATACGAGAAAATTACTATAAACATTGAATCTTCAAGACCTTTAAAAGATAATTTATGTATTTATTATAATCATAACTCCTCAAAAGTCGATTCAATTTTTAAAATTTTTTTTCTTATTTTTATTTGGTATCAATTCTATGATATATCGTACTCTGATAACTTTGATAAGTCATGTACTTATTTATATAAAGTGGGTGCGGCAATCAGTGCGAAAAATGCATAGGAGGCCGCAGAAGGGGCTTGCGAAAACTCTGTAAGAAAACATACTCGAAATAATTGTGGTCAAATTTGAAAAATGTTGTCTCCTTTGAAGACCAAATTTGCACTTTATCTAAGGTCGAATTTACCGTCCACTTGTGTAACCATAAATGTTGAAAATTTTCAAAAAAATATACTGAAATGCTTCCTTATTTCAAAGAGCTGAAATCAAAAACAGGTTGCTTACTTCATTAATGCATTAATGATTCAGATACTTTGCATTTATGACAGTTATATTAAGTATTTTTTTAATGCCCTTTTAAGGTTTTTTAATTTTTATACGAAACGGTTTTTTCTGATTATTTCATAGTGACGTGGGGTTGATTGCCATAAGACGTAATTTTATACGCATTTTTTTGTTTTGATAGTTTATATGCTTTAATTAATCAATCAAGACAAGTAATTGGCTATTTTTTAAAGACATTGTGCTTTATAATAAATTTGATTTACAAATGAAATAGTTTCCGAAATCAAAACTTTACTTGATTTGATACTAATATATGTTTTACATTGATATTTGACACAAGTTTAATTTGATTTAAAGTAAAATTTAGGTCAAGTAGCTTGAAAATCAAGTCAAGAAGTGGATCTCTAGTTTTAAATCTACTCAGTTTCGATCTTTTCGACAAGTTTTTAAGGAATTCCCGGAAATTTCCCGGTTTTCGTAAAACTAAAAACAACAATTATCTTCTCTTCTACCTATATCTATATTTATAAGTAAATACAATGATAGAGGTCTGTCGTTGTGCGCTAATAACACAAAAACTACGGAGGAGATTTCGATCAAATTTTGTTGTATTACCTCTTAGATACTTGACTCTTATCTAAAAAAAGAATTACTACGATATCTTAATTTAATACGAAGTTATTGAAGTCTTAAAAAAATCAAGATTCTTACAAGCAGTACGCGTTGAGCGATGTGTGTTTTCTTGCCGTGAAGGAGTGAAATAAGGGATGTGCAATGGCTGTAACGCATGCGCAGGAGAAGAGAAGTCACCAATAGATGTCATCACTACAAGACTAAATTAATATAATTTGTATTTCAACTGGGTTACTTATAAATGAGCCGCTCAGTGCATACATCGATTAACTCCACTTTTTCAACTTTTACAAATTTTCATGTCAAAACACTTGGTTGACTCCTAACTTTATATATCCGAAATAAATTTTTCTAATAATAAGTAATAACAGCTCTAAATGACAATTTGCTTTTTAGCTTTTCCATAAGAGAAAATGTATTTCAGAAGTCTATTTTATCAATTTACTCAACTTTTTGCATTACGGAGTTAATCGATGTGTGCACTGAATGGCTCAAATAATAAAGATAAAAGCACACAATTTTCACTGTCGACTTTTAAACTTATATTAATAGCAGTGTTGTATATTGTTATATTTTTACTATCATTAATATGAATTCCGATAAATTTTGAGTTTTAAAAATGTTTTAAGACTTGCGTGAACGAAGTTCCGGGTACAGCTAGTTAGAAATAAAATACAATATTTTAAATTCATTTTCTTAACTTTTAATACTTCCATAAAAAAATAAAAGCAACCCTACGATGGAATTTTCTAATTAGAATTTATTTATATAGCCTTTTATCAAGCGTTTTCAACGATTACATTAATTTCCATTGTTTTTTGACCAATTCACTAATTTTGAACCGTTTGAGGGATGTTCATCTCTCTAAGGCATTTCTTAAGAAAGGTTTACGTGCTCTTAAGCAAAAGTAATGATGTCATTGATGACGTATTTGATTTACAATATGACGGTGGTTTCGGCTCAAAAACGAGTTCTAAATTGGTTTCCGAACACTGTTAACCATTACTGGAACGTAGCCTGAAACATCTCAAATCTGAGACAGCACAAAAGTCATGTAATTTAATTTTTACTTTTTAATTTTTTACTTATTGTGGTCAGGCAGATCTCGATGTTATCAAAACATAATTCTAGGAAGGTGCTATTATAAACGGTTATAAATGGATATCATTGATTTACATAATTATAATTGCTGTAGCGATAGCTATTAGTAATAGTAATTAATATTTCGATTCCTTCCGATTTGTAGAAGTTGCTATATTCCTTAAACAACTAGAAATTACGGGCCATCCATAAATTACGTCACACAGATTTCATGACTTTTGACCCCCTCCCCCGTCTTTGTCACAGCTGGTCACACTTGTGACATCCCCGTCCTTAGTGTGACGTCACATATTTTAGAATTTTACACCACAAATAATTATTGAATAGTTTCGACGCGTAACACTACACTGAGAAAAAAATGCTCTTCGGACAATTAAATCTAAATATTAAATATATGAATGGGCTATCAAATCATTTTCTTGGCGTAAATAAAATTCAGTTGCCAGAAAAAATTTTTTTTCTTAGTGTAGTAGAGCGAGTGGCCGACAAAACAATCTGAACGTTATGTTTCTACAGATAGTTTGCAAATGTTTTTGAGTTTTTCGTTAATAGTACAAAGTTTGTGTTTTACTTAACACTTAGATTAAAATAGATTTTGAAATGTGACGTCGCGAAATTTAGGACCCCTCCTACCCCCTTGTCACACAATGTGACACTTTGTCGACCCCTCCCTCCCCCTTAACGTGTGACGTAATTTGTGGATGGCCCCAAAGAGCTGAGGATGAAACGCTGGACAACTTTTTTTGCATCATTGTAAAGAACACTTTCAATTAAGTCACTTTTCAATTAAAAAAATTAAATAGAAATCGGTTAATTTGTTTGGTAGCTACGACGACATAGACAGACACATTCACAAACTTTAAAATCGAAGAGTTATTTTATTTATGTAATTAATTAATATAGATTCATTCATGAATACCGAAAATAAATATTTTCCAAAAATCCTGGAAAATTTATCCCGGTAATTTCCGGCTTAATCAGGCTACTGCAAACATCGCTATCCTAATTTATTTTTATTATTAAGGTTTAAATATTTTTGGTATTGATGTTTTAATTATATTAAGTTTTTTCTGCTTCAATAAGTTTTTGAGTACATTCCATTTTTCAAAAGGTAATGTAAAGGTTAACTTGAAGCAGCTGCTTCTTCCGGCTTGTCGTTTGTTTATTCATTCACCCTTCTTGAAAGTCCAGCGAATGAATCTACTCGAAATACTACGAAGGCGATTCATTGAAAATTATGAGGGTCAAGATCAGTTTGTTTATACAATGCACAATAATGCATTTCTTTGAGAGATTGAAAGCGATTGCTTTAAATTTAGTAATTGAACTCCCAGTCAAAATTAGATTCCACGCACGTAGTTACGTTATTTATTACGATTACCAAAGTTATTTGCTATTTTCAATTTATTACGGAACACAATTATTGGAAATTGAAGTTATTGTATTAATGTTGAAATTTTGATTTCAAGAAAGATCTATTTTATTAATAACCAACTGTTACCCACCCTAACTAAATTAAATAATAATTATTTTTGCTATTATCTGAATTATGACATTTTTACTTATTCTAAAAACAAAACGCCCAAAGAATAAAACAAAAAAAATGGATACAAATCTGTCCAATCGTTTTTGAGATATAGTTTTTACTTCAAATACAACCTTTTTCATTTCAAAAAATATATAGGTAAATAAGATATTATGTATTTAGATGTATTCATAGATATCTAAGAAAGTTGGTGTAAAAGATGGTTCATTATTTGTTACAAATTTCTTCCATTTAACTCTTGAGAATTGTTCAGTTAAATCATCGTTTGATCATTTCATAAAAATTATTGTAACAGACTTTCATTGATATGATCAAATCATTTTCTTAATACCTGCTTATATAAATCTTGATTGTAACACTAAATTTACTATTTCTCACCTTCACACTGCCATAAGGCTGTACATATTTCCGATTACTTAATCATCGTTTATGGCAAAAATATATCCAAAACGTATCGCTAATTTCATCTCATTAATCATTATAACGAATTATGGTTACAATCGATATAAGCATAACAATAATCACAATTGGTTGTTAAAGTTGAATAAACGTCATTGGCTCAGTTGATTTATTATCTATTATTATTTATAGATGATAATTTTAATATCGTCATAACACAAATTGAGGAGAATTAAATCGCTAAAAACTAAAAACGACGTTTATTTTAAATTATTGTTTTCTAGAAACTTATAAATGTGAATTTAAGAGCTTGCACTGGGTTGTTCTGTAATTTATTGCGATGTAATTTTCCCTGATTTCCTGACAAACAAAAATAGTTTGGCTCTCGTTTGAAATTTCGGTAATAAAAACTTTCTCTGGGGTATATTAAAATATATTTCAAACTTTATTCAAAAACTAGCGTAGGTGCATTTTCTATAAAAGCATTTGTTTTTAAAATGATTGTGAAAGTTTCTCTGAATTTTACGGTATACCACGTAAAATTTGAGAGAATTATTTTCACTAACATTCAGTTGCTATCAGTTAAAAAATTTATATTACCCGCACGACAATTACAATAGAATAATGAATGCTATAAAAGAATATTTATAAATGGAACTATGGTTGTAGTTTTGGTCAAAAATGATCACCAGGAAAGATAATTAATGGTATAATAAAACTAGGCTAGTGGTCCAGTGTATGTAGAATTATAATAACTGTATTTCTTTCGAATTGAAATGGCATAAAATACGATAGTTATAATTATACTCCCGAATAGTTTACTAAACGTCTAAAATGATCCCTCTATATTTGAGAAGAATAATAATTTCACCTTAAATTTGCAAAAAGCGAAAATATCTCATCCAAAACTTGTCTGGTGGTGAGTTTTGACTTCTAATGTAGAAAAAAACGTTATTATTGTATGGAAAGATGGCACATGGTACTAGCATATAGGGGAGAGTTGCCAAATGCGTACTGATCACCTAAATCGTACCAGATCTTTTTTTTTTAATTAATGCATTTTGATGCCATTTGGGGTTCGTTCTAAGCGACTATTTCCGAAAATTTTTGTGTACGAGCGCGACGAGCGCTTATAACCCGTTCCTGGCTGTTTTGGCGGTGCTTATGCACGTGCCTTGAGCGGGTGAGTTTGTAACTCAAGCGAACTTGTCACCTTATGATGGTCTGATCTAAAAACATGCTAAGTGCTAACTGGTTTTAGTTTTCTATGTGGCATCGTTTATGACTTAGGTCAATCCTCAGCCTAGGCTGATGATAGACTTGCGCACAAAGTAATTGCAAACCGTTCTGTCACTCGCTCTTGTCAATGTTTTTGCATCACCACAGTAGAACGATTGGAACAAACCTTTCGTGGTAAAGGTATAAACTTTTATTTATGTCGATAAAGTAGGACCAAAAAGTCATTCGCATAAACTGTTGTTTTGTGAATGACAGAAGCACAAAGATATCAAGCAAATCTGATGTTATTTTTAAACGATTTTAATCTACTGAATTTAGTAGATATAAATCTACAGTTGCCGAGGTAGGTAGTCTTATATATTTTAGAATACTAGCTATATTATACTTATTATTTCTTTCTATTTAGTTTTTAAAACATGCTGATGATAATCCATGATGTTTTTATGTCCTTGTCTTATCAATACTACAACTAATAGTAGGCAATAAGGACCAATTTCGTGTGAAATATTCTTTATTTCATCGCCAACGTTTCGTCAGAATTCCTGACTTATTCAAAATTCAATTACTCCACATTTGTCATAAATATAATTTTTTTGAAGAAGAAGTCAAGAATTCTAGCGAAACGTTGGCCATGAAATAAAGAATATTTCACACAAAATTGGTCCTTATTGCCCACTATTAATTGTAGCATGCTGATAATGTTTTAAAGTTAGCTTCAATTATTTGGCGGGACGCCTTTTTCCTAAATCGTACCACATCATGATCCAATGCTGAAAATGCCAAATAAAGCTAGTGTAGGATTTTTGAAAGAAAACAATATATTTTATATCATATCGAAAGCTTTATCCGAATTTCACCAAATTTGCAAATTTATCTTTATATTACATCTAGTTGTGTCCCGAAGCTTTTAGTTGAAATCGGTTGACAGAATTCTATAGGTTTTTGAGTTTTTTCAACTTTTTCGAAAATGTCTTCAACGATTTTCTTTACTTGCTATAGTTCTTAGACTCATCAATATCTACAACTTTTCTTTGAAACTTTTTCCAGGGAATAATCAAATAAGGGGTTCTGGGGTAAAGGGTTGAAGTTCGTATTTATACATATGTACATAGAAACTGTCTACATAATACAGTTCTATTTAAATATGGTTATTTAAATATTATTCTATTGATAATTTTTTCAACCTATAATGGATTTTATTAATGTTCTTTTAACCAACAGTGAGTTTCATGTAAAAGAAAGCTCTGTGACGCGTCGCAGCAGATATTTTTGCTACCGAAAGTTTATTTGATAAATTTTATTTATATTATTTCCCTTAAGACTGCAACTTAAATTTTCTCAATCACTTTATTTATCCAAATGTGTTGAAATTAACATAAAGCGTAAGGGGTCATCCATTAATTACGAGAGGTGTTTTTGGCAATTTTTGATTCTAGACCTCCCCCATGAGCACCTCATGTAATTAATGGACGCCCCCTAATACATTTTACACTCTTCATAGTGCGTGATTTCATATACATATTTGCTGGCATTATTACAATATGAACCATGTAAATATAATATTATGTATCTCTGTACCAGAAGTAAGTGCGAACAAATTACACCTTCTCTGTAAGTACGCCTTCAAGAAAAGACAGTTTATAAAAATAAAAACATAAATCAAATTTAACTATGTACATCCACTTATTACCTCAAAAGAAATCTCGTCGAACATTTATGAAAACTAGAAATAATTCTTGTGTAATCAACGGAAACGTTTTACAGTTATAATTTGCAATTCAAAGCATGCGAAAATTAACTCGACAAAGTTTTTCGTTTGTATATATTTATCACCTGGCAAAAATTCAAAATTATTTTCTTACACACAAATTTGAAAATTGTCTCTCGCAGCTTCAGTGTTACGCATTTCAACACCATGTTATCCACACGAAAATTTTTTTTGCAAATTTCATAACCGCGATCTAGAATACTATACTTACTTGTTATTAACGGATGGTCGTTTTCCTTTTGGAGAAAATATTTTACATTTAGTCACGTCATACTTAAATGCACGTAATGTAAATGGCTTATGGCGACTATCATTGTCGGATCTTTTTCATATAGAACGTAGAGGTACTATAAATTACTATTTAAACCGTAAAAATTTGCCAGTTTCGTTTTTTAAATGAAATCTATCGAAAAACGTTTTAAGCAATAGCGGCGCCCTCGGCTACCTTTGCAATTTTTAGACTGTATATTTTTGTGTTTAATACTCTACGTTTAATGACCTGAGATGTGAAAGAAAAAAAAATCATTCACATGCAATCAGATTAAGTAACAGCCTGTCTTCGAGTTGGTAATCGAAAGTCATTGAGAACAAAAATACAATAAACTTCAAACTTAAAAATACAATGATTTTTTTTCCATACTAAAAACAATGTGAAAATAAGAGAAAGCAAAAGTATGTGATGGTAATACTCAAATAATCAACCTCTTAAGGAAAATGTTAGGAGAATCTTAATCGACTTCCGTAATTAAAAATACAATCATCAAGCAGAAATTAAAATATTTCTCGGATTTTTTTCTGCTCTTTGTTCGAATTCCGTTACGGTAAACAAATCGGAATATGGGTCAAAAATTACTATACGTTTGATTCAGTGTCCATATTAACAACTAGAACACGAAATTCGTATATGGAGGATTTGTAATTAATGCAATTAAGCGGTAGATCTTCGTGTTGATTTTTTATTAAATTTATTTACTAGAAGTTGGCTGAACGAGTTTTTGCATTTCTAATTAGATTAATTTGAAATTTTCTAGTTGGATTTGGCAGTAATTAATTGTATAGGGTTAACTATCAAGCTTGTATCTATTCGATTTTTGAAGTGAAACTTCTGGAGGTAAAAATTTAGTGTACAATAAAGTTTAAAAATTTTATGAATTACGCGTTCGGAGTGTAACAATAGCCTTAGAAAATACGGAATCTATGTACTGTTGTGCTATTGATGTTGTCGAAAGAATAAAACTGTACTTAAATATTTTTAATAGTTATCACAAAAGAAACAAAATTTCACTTTTTGTTGGCATAAAATTGTTTTACTATAAAAAGTTATTTATATAAAACATATTTTTTCCTTATATGTCAACTATTTTATCAAAGTGAAACAAATAAGTTTAAAAATCTTAAATCTAAATCTTCAACACGTTTACTCTTTTTTCTTCATCAGCTCTTGACATATACGCGCATTCACATCTTATTTCTGACGTCGCTTATATTACTTGTTACTAGATCAGAGTTCCCCTCTCTTCTCGTTCGTTTTGTCCTCTCTTCTCTATCATTGTATGTGAACTTTATAGTATTTTAAGGCTATTTTATTCCTTAAAAAAATATCCTGATATCCACAGACAGAAAAAATTATTTGTCAAATTATGATACAAAATTTAAATGATATTTAAGAACAGTGGAATCTATATTCATCTCTTCTTATAGATACATACATACGAACAGAGAAGTGTCATTCTTTTCTGATGTGTGTTCTAGCGTGATAACTTCTCTCACTTTTTCTTTAATTTCTAGCATCTTTAAAGGTAGCTGCGTCAGTGCCCGGGCAAATTTTGATATGCCGCCTTATATCATCATGCACAGTAAAAAAGATCTTTAATTTGATATAGGAACAATGAATCTACATTATTGGCCCTAAATGTGAAACAAAATTAGGTACAGTGGGTGATCGGTTCACGAACAGTTCGGACTCTGAACAAATCGGACAGCGAATACGATCACGAAAGATTTTTGTATTCAGAAAACGAACAGATATTCGGATAACGAACACATATTCAGATAATATTCGATATTCGATTTTACAAAACCATTTACGGTCAATCATTGATCGGTTAACGAACAATTGGATAGCGAACATAGTCTTGGACCAGATTATGTTCGTTAACCGATCACCCACTGTATATGTTTACATATACCTAACATATATATACATTTACATGTTTACACCTGGCTACCAAGGCGCTGCAGCCAATTCAGCGACCTTTGGCAATATTTTTCTAATTCTTTACACACATTACTATCAAGTGGATTATATTTTATTTCACTACGTCATGGATAAATACGCCTCCAAAAATCAATTTTTACTATTTTAATTAAAAGTACTTCCGGGCAGTTTTTGATTGGCACCCTGGTAAAAATGTCTTCTCCCATTCATAAATTAATGTAAACATTAGATTTTGATTGACTACGTTATGGGTGTAGTAATCTCGCAGCCGTCTCCTAGACTATTAGGGATTCACTGCTTGATTTTTGGCCTCCGATTAAGTTAAATAATAATACCTATTTGAAGCACCACCTATTGGCGCAGTAGTTAGAGCAATGGCTCTCTCTCCGCTTTATGCGTCAAGTGGTACTGGGTTCGATCTCCGTTGAATATTAGATGTAAGATTCTAGATCTAAGATAAAATTAACCAATAATTCTGTTCTTTGACACATAGTCAAAGCGATTTAAAAGACCAAAGAAAAATGTATTATAAAGTTATTTCATTTCGAAGTTAAAATGTTAAGCTCAATTTATTGTATAAAATGTCCATTTATTTGAATGAATCCTTATGTGTAATGTAACATATAAAATAAAAATTTTTAAAAGAAATTTCAAATGGTTATGGTCAATGGGGTTAAAAATGGTACATAATTACCTACATTACCTAAGTACCTACATTAATAAATGGTCATTTTTTTGCACTCAAATGATTCAAAACCTATTTTGAATGGCCTCACTGAAATAAATTTAATATTAACTATTCGCCTGTTTATTTCCATTGAAAAAAGAACTATTCATTGAGTTCAAGGAAAAATTTTGATGTGCGTATCATCGTTATTGATACAGATTTCTTTACCATTGTATTTTCGTAAATGAGAAATTATAATGAAAGGTGACGTTTAAAAAGAAGAACAAGTAAAACGAGTAACGGATTAACAATAGACAATATTATTACCTAGACCTATAATGTTTTGTATAGAGAAGTTGGCTCGGGCCGAGAAATTTTTTTAATTATCATTTTAATAAAACAATAAATACGAGTGAAAGACGTAAATTACATACGGAATTCGTAAAAAAATAATACCCGTTACGGGCCTCCATAATGCGTTTACTGTTATAAAAAGAATTTTTTGAATTTTTTCTTGGATTTTGATTGTTTTGCTTCTACTAAGAAAAAAATGTTGTTTGCAAATTGCAAAGAGAATTACCTATATATTGGAATTGGAGGCTTAGAGTAGTTTTAAAACTTTTTTATGTTAGATGTAATAAGTGTTAAAAAAGGTATCTTTTGAATTTCAGAGAATAAAATTGAACAGAGTATAACACGAAAATCTTGATGGATGGGCCCATTGGAAATGGTACATTTTACTTCTTTAAAAAAATTTGTTGAAATTTGTGTAGGTATATAAAAACATTCTTTTGGTTTTCACTTATTAATCATAGCTTCATAAAGTTTTTTTTTTCCAAGTTAATTAATAAATTATTAATTTTTGTTTTTAAAATTTGTAGTGATTTTATGAACGAATAATTTTCTAGGTTCAAACTTTTAGTCGGTGTGACACTGTTGAGTTGAGTGTTTCTTCACCGTGGTATTTAATTAGTGACGCGTTTACCCTCTCGTATACTTACACGGTGCATACAAATTGAAGTGTCTCGTCTCGTAGCCGTGAGCTTTTCGAAACAAAATGCTGAAGCTCAACAAAAAAGCGAATATAATAGCGGTAGATGACTTATTTCTATTGCAATTTAAAACTGGAGTTACAAAGAGAAACGCATAGAAATATAAAAGTCTAGCTATTGTCTATCACGTGTTTGCTTGTTAATATCCTTGTGATAAGGTTACGTATCGCTGATAGCTAAGGTGTTTTAGATTTAAAAAAAAAAACAATAAATAAAAAGCCATCTTGGATTTAGTTTTTAATCAAGCACCGAAATTTAATTTTGTATTTTTTTTAAAAAGTAACACAGCCGACTTAGAAAAAAAAAAATACAGTCGAATTGAGAACCTCCTCCTTTTTTTTTGAAGTCGGTTAAAAAGACAAAATTGTTCGACTAAACGGTACTAGACTGAGTAGAGTTATATTATTATTAGAGTGTCTACGAATCATGATATCTTTAAAATATCTGCTGCGAGGCGTCACAGTACATTCTTAGTACTACAGTACTTCTACATAGTATCCTTATTAATATGATTTTATTAAAACATGTTGGATTTGGAAGTTAATAGAGGTGCATCAGGGTAGCTAAATACAAAATTTTAGATCATTATTATGTCTTATGCTAGACTTACTTCATTGCTTTTTGTTCGAAAATGAGTTTTTCAATTTTATCTCACTGTCAGAAAAATATATCAAGGTAGGAAGCTCCCGACTTTGACGACGGTAATAAGCTTGGGCAAGTCCTGGCAAGCCTAGTTTCGGCACGCCACTGTTTAGCCAAGCCTAAACCAGCCCTGGCAGCTTGTCCAGTCCTAGTAGCCAACATGATACGAAGTTATTATTTTAGGCTCTAACCAAGCCTGGGCCATAGCTGGCCGCATTGTAAATTTCTATTAGGTTACAAATAGTGTACTTATAAAACTATTTATTTCATATCAAGTGGGTGCCTGAAAAGGTGTGAAAAATGACAGCGTTCAAAAAGGAGTGCAAGATAGGGGGCCCAAAAGAAGTGAAAAGCGGGTGTCTCAAAAGAAGTGAAAAAATGAGAGTTCCAAAAGGGGAGACAAATTGGAAGGTGTCCCAAAAGGAGTAAAAAAATGGAGTAAAAAAGCGTATAAGGCAACTATCTAGTCCACCACGCCACTAAGTGACCTATTAAGGCAGTGTTTTACAACCGGTGTGCCGCGGCACCTCAGGGTGCCGCAGAGCCCCGATAAGGGTGCCGCAATAGCCAAGAATGGAATCTACAAAATATTCCTAGATAACTAAATGAGAGTGTGCCTCTCTAGTATTTGACCCAGAATTCAACAGATTTGTGCATTACGTCCAAGTCAAATTTCCCATTAGTTTAATTGTTATTATTTACGTAAAATACAGTCTGTTAAGTAAGAAAGTGTACGGCGTAATTATAATAAATTTATTTGAAACTATTTTTTTTTTACATAAATGTTACAATTAAATCATCAAGCAATACTCTTTTGTCTTAATAATGTGTCCAATCCCCCCCGCTTCAATAATCGCTTGGCATCTGCGAGGCTACTTTCCACTAGATTTTCGGCGTATTCTAGGAGAAGCAACCTCCAGATGCTTCGAATTGCGCGAGAAAGTTGTTTTACTTTATAGCAACGTTTTCCCTTAAGTTAATGTTTAATAAGGGCCCAAAAATTTTCAATTGGGTTAGCGTCCGGGGATTGTGATGGCCATTCTAAAGTCTGAATAACATTGGCTTGTTTCTAGTCCGTGCAAATCCGACTGCGATGTTTTGGATCGTTGTCCTCCTTTTTATTTATGAATTGCTGATGATATGTCAAGTCCTTGACGATGTAGTTTTGCTTGCCCTTGACGCAAGGATAATGATGGGTTCTTTGAAAACAAGCCACGATCCGCTTTTCGTCCTTTTTGGATATTTTGCCTTTTGAACCACGATTTGGAAGCTCATTAACATTTTTAAACTCCTTAAACCGGTGCACCCACTTCTCGACAAAAGGTTTTGACTTTTTAATATACTTTGCCGCCGCTGCATATGACATTTTAAGTCCTTTTGGGTGCGTGTAAAGGAACAATGCCTCGAATCTTTTAGCGTACGCTACGCTTTGCTTGCAATTTACGTGCTTATCTAACTGAAGATCAGCATTAACTGAATTTTGCTTAGTAAAGCGCTAAAGCTTAAGACTCCCTCTATTTAATTTAAAATAATTTAGGTTGGTATCACTGACCAACTGTAAATAATGCTGTATACGCTCTTACTTAACAGACTGTAAATGTGATAATTTTTTTTAAATATTATTTTTTCTCTAATAAATAGTTTTGGTTTTTGGAACACATATCTTTGTATAATTAGATATGTGATAATAAAAGTAGATTAAAAAAAAAACAAATGGTGTGGCATAATTTTTTATTTTTTAGTCAAGGGTGCTGCGATTTTTCATTTATCAGGTAGGGGTGCCGCTCGATAAAAAAAGGTTGAAAAACATTGTTAATTAAGGTCTTGAAATAAATTTTTATCTTTTTCTATCAAAATGACTGAATTTTTATATTTAGGGTGAAAGTTTCTATTAATCAATTAGTTTAATTTAGATACGCTCAGCGAAGTAACCCATACAAAGTCGCCGTTAATGACAAAAGCCCCGTTTCTCGGCCGATGTCTGGCTATCAACGCTCGGCCTATTAATAGGAATTTGTTAATGGGCCATATCTGGTTAATTGCCGGTCGCCGTCTATTCGATCATCATTCAATATTCGTTCGTCGGCCAACAATAGGCCGAAGCCTGGCTAAATAATTTTTTGCTCATGCGCAAATAATTAAAAGTTAGATGCCTTACTATAAACCCTAAGTACCCTGAGGGGGCCCTAAGTCACCCTGAGTTATACGTCACTTTGAGTCTATTATATTTGACTTATGTTTAGGGTGTAATATGTTTTAATATTATATAAAATAAGTTGTGTAAAAAGAAAAATAATTGATAATGGATCAAGCGTTTTTTTTTTTAAATAATGTGCTGAAAGGGACGAAACGTAATATGACGATTTAATAAAAATCATTGAACATTAACTAATATGCTATATTCATTCACAATACCATGAACATTTAAATTATAAATTAATAATGGATATGAACAAAATAAATCTATTTGAAACATAAATTTCAAATGCATTTTTTTCTCTCTGCAATTGCGTCAATTATTTTCAAATATTCGCACCATATAAATACTTTCCAAATGTGTTACAAAATTAACCAATGAACGCAAAGTATGAATATATTCTTCTTTTAAGTGCTATCTGGCGGTAAATTATTATACTTTTAACGGGTGAACAGGGGCAAGAGGATTCGTTTCGTTAACACAGAAATTGTCGTTAACACAATACAGTCGCATGGTAGTGTTTAAAGTGTATTATTGTATTTCAGAATAGTTCGTCTATTACTATATCGCCTGTTGATAACCAGCATATTAAAGTCTCTGACTAAAGTAAGTAGTTCTATTTAATAATTGAATAATAATATATTCTCTCAAATTAAACTATAGATAATTTATATTTATTTACCTGATAATCTAATAGTTTTCTCATAGTGTGAAATAATCAAATAAAAAAATATTAATAGTTAAATTTAATGTTACAGATGGAAGGATTTTATGGTAGAAACTCTACGCAGTCGTTGATTTTTTAGAAAATGTTGACGATACAAAAACCATTGATCTAATTCCATCCAAGTGGATTCTTATAGAAGAAAATGGCATTTTACTTTGTAAATATCCACCGGCTGATGAGTATCCTAAAGTTGATAAGTTTGCTGCAGACTTAAGCGATGCAAATGAAAATTGGGATAAATATCAAGTAGAAATTCTCTATTAGTTCTAACTCCTTCACTCACACATATTGTGTCTTAAAAACAAGTTTATTTATAATTGATTTTGCATATTCTAGATGTTGTAACTGAAAAGTTTGGGGATGCAGAGGAATCTAAAAATTTCGCTGGCATTGTAGTCCGATTGTTTTCTGGTTGGGTGGATCGTGAGAATGGGCGATAAGAAAGAGGATCTTCATTATAAACCACCAAAAATTCCCTTTTAATTTTAGAGTGCGTGTTATGTACGCCAGGTTTAAAATTCTACTTTTGTATTAATTATTGATTTTGTCTGATTTTTTACTAAGATTGTATGTATTATAAAGTGAATAAATGATTGTATCATAATAATCGTTGAGCTGATTTTATATAATTTTTTTCAGTATTTAAGTAGTTTTATTAATTTATAATATTTGCCATTAACGGTCCAGTAATTTTTACTGCAGTCGGCCGATTGTTGGTTTCTATTAACGGCCCTGTAACCTTTGCTTCAGTCGGCCGATTGTTAATTGCCATTAACGGCCCGGTAACTTTTACTGCAGTCGGCCGATAGTCGACTGTCATTAGCGGCCCGGGGTTATCATCCAGCCGGCAACCGTACTTGGGCCGTTAACAGTTGCCGATGTTGGGCCAACAAATAGTATCTCTGGCTAAGCAATGGGCCATTAATGGCCCTGTCGCCAAACTTTGTATGGGAAGTGGGTATCAGCTAGTATTTTATATTTTATTTTATTTAAAGTATTTTTTGAGTGACATTTGTAATACCTATTATTTTCAATTCTTAATTGATTGTATATAGAAAATATTAAAGCAGGGATCGTTTTATTATGTCGTTTGATGTACCTATAATTGCAGATTTAGAATTTAAGGAAAGGCTGGTTTAGAAGTAAGGCATAAAAATGAAATTATCAAACTTTTTTTTGAGTCATATAGAGCTATAATATTAAAAGCATCCTTTTTTATTGAACCTTATACAGATCTTTCAGGAGTATTACACACAAAATCACAGTAATATTATCGTATTAAACTAATATAAATTGATACAATAATATTGCTCTGATACAAAGAGTATCAAAAATATTGTAGGTACTTTTTGTCGGTTATTGTATCAAGTTGGTTTATTTTCGTACAAAATACTTTGTCGTTGTTTGAACAGAAAGCGAAAATAAAAATGAGAAGAAAATCATTGTATTTAGATTGCTTTTTATATCGTCTAACTTTTATTTTCCGGTCGTTGTTTTTTTTTCCACTATTGTACCACAATTTTATGGTGTAACAGAAACGAACGAACAAAACTTGTTTACTGAGAATTTTTTCTATCTTTTGTAATATCATAGTTTTTAATAAGTTTTCAACCGTGTATTATTTAACTCTTTAATTTTTTCACATTAAACATTATAAAAACATTGTACCTACTCGGATCTTAATATAAACTATAGCTGCAGTTATTAGATGAAATAGTAATTATAAACTGTGATTTTTTTTTTTTGATTTAACATATTGATGTGTTATATAAAATAAAAAGTCAAATATTTTCAATCGATTTTACAACGATGATCTAACATAGTATGAGTCATAATTAGTTGAAGCACAGTTAGGCAGACACATAGCCATCGGCTAAACACAGAGTTCACAATGAACGATAGATGCCATCGACAATGGGGCCAATTCAACGTCCAAGACAAGACTCAACCATTTATTCACGTTCTCGATTCTGTGATTTTCATAGCGTAATTGGTCACCTCTGCACTTTTTCACTCGCGTAATCTGGAAAAGCATCGCCACGTCCAATTAAACTTGTCGTTGAAGATCTCTGAAATGTCGAGTTGATCTTATGAAGTTATGCATTGTGTTACCTCAGGGTTAACGGGAGAGGTTCGAGGAAGAGATCAAGACGTTAAGGAATGACCGCCCACAACTGTATTGGACATAATCCGTTATCTATTATAGTCTGTCCTTAGCAGAATAAGTCAATATTTGGTATCTTGTGAGAGGCTATAAACGGTTTTATGTTGGCTTATGTCTTTATATCATTTAATTTTATTGTTGCTCATAAGACATATGGTTCAATTTGTAAAGCCCAACATTCAATTTTAACTGAGATCTGGGTTAATCGGGCATAGTCGTAAATTGTTTTAATATTTTTGATTGACTAAAAAAATAAAGAAAATTCAGTTTGATTTATTGTCTTGGTAAAAATGTTTTTTCTCTATATATAAAAGAGTAAATGATTGACTGACAGACGCTGAAAGCTAAACCATCGAAAATAAAGATATGAACTTTTAAATTTTTTTTTGGGTTATTTAAGGTCTCATCAACTACTATATCATTAGCGACCGTCGAATCAGAAAACCCATGAAAAAAATATTGCGCTTTCATTGGGATTTGAACCCAGGACCACTGGCGTATAGGGTAACTATATAGTCAACCACCTCACTAAGTGACCTTTTTAAAATGTTATTTCTGAGCGGAATATGGTCCTCGCTAAAGAGTAGTTTTTTGCAATTCCACCCCAAATGAGGGTTGAAAGTCTTGCTTTTCTAAGGCTTCCAATTATTTTCTTTTAATTATCAATCTACATGTAAATGTTAACAACTTCGACTTTTGTAGTTTTTTAATTTGTTCATTTAACGGTTGAAAAGTGAATTATTAATATTTTTTAGCTGTCGTTATGCTTAATGCATTTTTTTTTTGTTTGTTTAATTAATATAATAAAAGTTTGGAAACATGAGCTTTTGCTAACATTAAGGAGATTTTGGTGTTTCTATTTTCGTACCTAGAGGTTTGATTTCTTAAACCAACTGCGCTTTCTTATTTTATTGAAAATTTTATCAAATGATGTTTTTTTTTTAACTTCCTATTTGTGAAAGTTTAGGCACGTCATGATGAGTACTGGAAAACGATTAAAATTTTTGATGTAAAAATTTTGTTTAAACGATGACAATTTTTGGATACTGGATAATATGAATGATATAATATGATTCGCTAATGACGAGGTTTTTCGGAATTTCTATACTAAGTGGATGGAGATTGAAAACAGGTTTATTTCTTAACTGTCAGCATTAGAAAATTGAAATCAAATAATTTTTAATGTAATTGTAATAGGTATGTAAAATTTCAGGAAATCCTTAATTTATAAGGTTTTTTAAATTCTTTATTTTGGGATTGATAAAAATTTCTATAAATCAAAAAAAAAAAATTCTTACCCAATACCTGTACTAGAGTTACATAGGGTTCACACTTCATCTAAATGAAATTAATGTGAGACCTAGCTATATTAATTGGTCACAATTGAGTACTGACCGAGGGGGTTCAATAATCAATAAAATTTCTGGATCACCTGTAAATATGGTTTGTTAGGACTTTATAAAAAACAAATAGATATGAGGCCTAGTTAGCTAATTGGTCATTTATTGGCGATAATTAGTCAGATGGCTTATGTTGTTGCTCAGCTACGTCAAATTAATTTAAAAGTTGTTAATATTAATAAATTAACTTAAAAACAGTATAGATATTGTTGATCAATTCATGAAACTATCCAACAATTTATTGACTAATTAATGTAACTAGGTATCATAGAAATTGGTTTTAGAGGTGGTGGTATCTTTATGAATAACAAATCGAAAAGATAACATCAACATTTTTTTTAAATTCGCTATCAAATCTAAACGGAGGTTGACCAATTACTGAAATCACCTGACCAAATGTAACCAACCAATCTAGCTAGTTGTCTTAGCGATTTGTTTTAGATGATGTGTTAACTATTCACTATTTTATTTTCAGACACCTAGATTTTTTTCCTCAGAAACTCTTTCATATAATTTTTGTGAAATTAATGTAAATTGAAGAGGAAGGATATCCTTATGTTGCATAGAATATTTAACAAAAAGGATTTTTAAACTTGCATTTTTTTTTAAAACCCTGATTTAGTTACACTATTATACATTTTTTATATTTTAAGGCTATTTTTTTTTTGTCGTAAATATCAACAAATAATTTTTCTTAAATTGTTGATTCCTTCAACAATGTTACCGAAGGTGATGGCACGTAGTGCTAGTTCAAATAAATTATTTTAATTTATTTTTAATATAAATAATTTATTTCTGTTATATAGAGAGTTAATTGAAAATGTGCATATTTATAAAAATAAAAGGAAATTAACGTGAAATATTTCTATTAAATTTTTGGATTGTATTCAATTCCGAAATAAACTAGAAAACCTAGATAATGTTTCCCTTTAGTGTTACAATACCAAGGTAAAATTTACGAAAATGAATGCAAAGTGCACCAGAGCGAATGAAATGTGGACAATAATTAAAACCTCTTCAGCCGTAAAACGGATTCGTGTTAACCGTGCTGGCATCAAATTCCTGATTTTTTTTTAATGTTAAAACCACGATTTTTCCATGTTTCTGTTTAAAACCTCACATTTTTAAATTAGAAAATTTCTTTCTGTTTATCTAATGAACGGATTTCTGTTACAGAATTAAGTGATTAATCAAGAAAGAAATCGGCCACAATGTTCAATTTCATGAAGAAAGGCGTCACGAGCAATTCCGCAGCCGTTTCGGACCGGGAGCGCGAGGACAAGGAGCGGCGCAAACGGGAGAAAAAGGAACGCAAGGAAAAACAGAAGCGGGATCGCGGGAGTATGTCTGCCGAGGAGCTTCTCCGTCTCGATGAGGTGAATTTAGATTTTTAGTTTCTCCTCTCTATATATAAAACAGCGCAGTGACTGACTGACAAACAAACTGGAGGCTAAACCACTGGGTATACAAACATTAAATTTGAATGTGGTTCTTCTGAGAGAACTGTGACATTTAGTAAGAAGGGATTTTTTGAAATTACACCCCTAAGTGGCTCAAAGAGGTGGTTGGTAGTTTTGTACTTTTTAAGTTTTACTCCTGAAATACTATTTTTGTTTATGAGTTTTTGATACATGTATACATAAAGAACCTCTGTTTTTGTAATATCTTAATTCGTTTATTTAAGGGTTAAAATTACTTTAAGTCCTCTATCCTTAATTGAGTTAATATTTAGTTTATATTAAGGTAGTAAAGTGATTTTATAGCTTCTTTCTTCATAAACAAATGATTATTTGCTTAAATCTGAATTGTATTGACTGAACTGTAATTTGATATGATGACTTTTACGAGAGTGATAGAGGGATCCCCATTTTTCAGAATTATTGGACAATACAAGTAGAACTTATATTACTATTTATTTTTGCAATGCTTGATTTAGTTAAGTATAGTATTGCAATATGCTTGAAAATGAAATTAAAATAGTCTGAAAAACAAGGTCTGACCGCACATTGACGGTGATAAACCCCTATTCAATATAATATGTAAGACTACAACAAATAATGTAAAATTACAATCTATGCAGCATTTCCTAATTATAATTTAAGAATCAAAACATAATGAATCTACATGTAAATTTTGCAGTGTAAATATTATAAATATTGCAGTAGATTTAGTTTAGACGACTTTTGATCTGTGCTGTTTTCTTTGGCCCAAGCCAATGAACTCCTCGCACTTAGCACGAGGCGTCATTTAAATCTATGATCGTTAGGATTTCAAGTATTTCTTTTGAAGTCACTTATACGCGGCTTGTGTTTGAAATTAATTAAATTGACAAAGAATGCGTTTTAATTGAGAAAAATGAGACTGTGATAGGCCTGTTTTGATATCATCATTAAACACTTAAAAATGTAGTATATTAATGATAATTATTATTTAAAAATCTTTCAACAAGCTACCATTTAAATTTTTAGTGCCTTAAAAATAGTTCTATTACCTACTTAGAAATTATAGTGGCTTTCATCTGGAATTAATGAAGAATTTTTAATCAGACCAAATGCAATAAAATAGAGTAATTAATTAAATTAACAAATCGATTAGGAACCGAATATCATTTGATTCTTTTTATTCTTTTGATATCCCGAAAATTTTCTTTTTAATTTATAACTTCTAGCTATACCTATTGAATTTGTATATTTCTCGTAGGTCTTATAATAAAAATCAAAAGCTAATTCAAAATGAAAACGAAACGCTGTAATATGATTAAATTACAACTAAATATATGAAAGTACAATTTAACATAATAAGTACACTGTTCAGGTTTAACTGCAGTGGCGGTTTGTCCATAAGCACTGCGGCACTGTATCACCCCCAAATAGATTATGTAAAAATACTGTTTACATACATATTATTAAATGACAATAATATTGATGGAGTCATAATAATAATACAGTAAAATTGTTAAATATTATCAATACAATTGTTATGTAAACGAACTATTTAAATCTTGCTTAGAATACGTTGAAATATGAAGTTTGGTACCGGGGTTTTGACAGTGTCAATTCAGCCGACTTCGTTCAGCTTCGTCTATCTACGCTTAAGTTTGTGTACTACAAGTATAAGCTTATCTATGCATGTTAACATTGAAACTGACACTGTCATATCGGCAGTGCTGGTATTAGGTTTCTACATAACAGGCAGCATGGTTTTTAAATAAATCAGTATTTCATTGTTAGATTTTTCAATCGGTATATTTAAAGAAATATTTCACAAGCTATTAACGGTAATCAATAAATAACTATCCTTTTCTTTAATTTAAAAAATTAATTTTATTTTATTACAGAAAAAATAATTTCGGTTTTATTATTTTAAATACATAGATTACCTACGTAAATTATCACCATGGGGGTCAGTGTAGAATATGTTAAAAAAATTACATTTTCGCAATTGCCACTACAAGAAAAACTTGACATTAAAGATAAAGGTCGATCAACAACAAATATCAGTATAACTCAAACAGCAGAACCAGAGAGGTGTTTTTCAAAATTAAAACCAATAAAGTCATTGCTAAGAAATAATATGGAGCAAGACCGATTAACTGCTATAGGTATCCAGGATTTCTAATATAAATAATTTTAATGAGAAAGTTATAGAAAAATTTTGTAAAGCAAAAAACCGTAGAATAGATTTTATATACAAAAAAATTAATTGAATAGGTCTGTTATGTTTTTAATTTATTTATTAATACAGCACCCCCATGTAAAAATATCATGAGTCGCCACTGGGTTTAAGAAAATCAATCTCCATCTATTAAGAGAGAAATTACAAAATCCCCATACAGCAAGTCAATTTCCTATAAATTTGTATAATAATTAATAAAATATATTTTTTTTTTGTATTAAAATAAATCAGTTTTTTGATTAATATGATAGGTAAAAGATTAACTCAGTTAAAGATAGAGGACTAGGAATAATATTTTTTAATTTTACCACCATTTAGTGAAGGAAATAAGAAACTATAACAGCTCTTTACATTTGCATGTAAACTCATAACTGCAAAACTACCATAACGTTTGAAAAAGTTGATTGTTTATGAATGCTACTTAAAAAGTGCAACTTTCAACCCTTTGTTTGAGGCACTGGGAGGTGAAATTTCAAAAAAGCCTTTTTTAGTAGAGGCCACAGATTTTTTAGTAGTAACACTTTCAAATTTTATGATTTTATCTATAGTGGCTTAGCCTCCAAAGTATCTGTCAATCATGAGAGGTTTTATAAAACACCGCAAATATTATAATAGAACAAAGTGGAAGGTGCTATTTAGTAGATTTGCTGTTCCATGCATAATTTCTATGTCTAGTCTATGATTATTCCGAAATTTCGGTATTGTCTCAAAAAAAGTTTTATTAAAATTTTTAATTTTCCGCTCCAGTAACGACATCGCAATATAAAATTATATATAATTTCGAACAGGGTTTTCTAATGTGCATATTTTCATGTTAATTTTGTTGGTTTGAGTTACTTTTAATGGAATTAGCCAAAGAATCAAACCAATATGGCTGAGCCACCAAAGTGACAGGTGAAATTGAAAAAAAAAAAAACTCTTGGTTTGAAATAACAATAAAATTAAAATTATAACGAGATAATTTAGAGATAATTTTATTAAATACAAAAAAAATTTTACTGAATTCAATAAAAAATTGATTTTGATGTAGATTAGACAATCACACTCGTACGGGTCAAGGATCTTCCTAAAGCTCTTACTTATTTTCCTTGAAGAATGTAACGATACCCAATAGGTAACAAATAACAAAATTTATTTTAATATGTTCAAATATCTTAGATTTTTCTAAGACTTTTCTGAAAGTAGATTAAAACCATAACTTTTGTAAAATGAATTGATCTTATGAAACAAAATTCCTTTAAGATTCTATTAGAGATCTACTAATTGATTTTATTTGTAAGCTGCTTAACTTAATTTCCAAGCTACTTGACTTAAATTTGATTCGAAATCGAGTTAAACTTGAGTCAAATATTATTAATATTTGAATGTCAAATTAAGTAAAGCATTTGTAAAGTTACTCGCAAGTTATTTCATTAACAAGTCAAAATGTCAAACATAATTCATTTCAATTAACGTCCAACGACTTGACTTGACGAATCCCTAGTGGTACACTTGTCCTCTGATTTACACGGTTCTTTTTTATGGGATTGAATTTTTATACGGTTTTGAAAAGATGCTTAATTATTTTTTCTACAATAATTTTTTGATATGATACCCCATACAGCATTAACTCATAAAAAATGTGATCAACCAATAATTCAATTTAAGGATGTTAGGAAGTAATTTAAAATGATGGATAACGATTAAAAGTACACTAAGAGGTCCCTTAGTTAATCGAAAATCAACTTCAAAAATTTAAAAAATGATTGACTTAACAGTTCAAAAGCTATGATAATTAAAAATCTTTATTTAAACATTGTTCTTATGAAGATTTGTTCTTTCAATTGATTGTTTTAACTAATGTATAAAAGATTAGAAACGTTTCAAAATATTAAGTTATATCATATGAACTATATAAAACAATTTTACCAATGATTACCATTTACTAAACGGTTGTTGAGAAAAATATATTTATCCATATCTTCCGTGCAAATTGTTTTAAGTTATAAGTTATAGAGTATTACAATATTATAGATCTAGTTGTTCTGGGGCGCCTACGGCGCCCTATTTTTTTTTTAAAAAGCCCAAGTTTCTTACGTGAAAGTTATTGCATGCGTTCGTATCAGTGTGTTTGACAACCAAAAGTTATGAGTGAGTTCAATAAAAAGAATGAATAATTTATTTTTAATTCATGAATGCTTTATTTGTTTATAAAATTTCTTGATACACAACATTGCGAGTGAAAATACGATTATCATTGAGTAAATGTCCTTGTTGTGGGGTTGGCTCAATAGTAGTAGGCATAGTATAGGCAACATAGTAGGCATTGAGCGTTACAGAATGAGTGAGGGAGTGAATCAGTGACCTGGGCTTTTATATTATAGATGATAAGTTTTGTTCTCACAATGACCTGAATTGGACTTGAACTATTTTTGAACTGCTTGAGTGTGCGCATACGAAAAACCGAACACCTTTTTTTCGTATATGCGCACTAAAGCAGTTCAAAAGTAGTTCAAGTCCAATTCAGGTCACTGTGAGAACAAAACTATAGATGTATTATTTTTTTCCGGATATTTAGATTTTGTTGAAATCTTTCAGTTTTGAGACGTTTTGAGCTTTCAAAACTAGGCTTTCTGAATTTTGGGTCTTCGGGTTATCAATTATCACCATTATCTTTGGGATAAATTTTGGGGTTTATTTGTACATCGATTTGAGACAGTCATTGGTGTGATTTGCAGCGTGTAAAATTCTAATATAATATTAGATAAAGCTGTACTCGAATAAAATATGTTCTTTTAGTCGCTACATATGGTATTTAATTTTTTTTTTGTTTTTTATAAATTCGTAAATATTTGATTTTTACGAATTAGTTACACGAATAATTTTTAATAACATAACTCCCTTATGTGAAATTTTAGTTTTCTATTTACAAGTGATTGAGTTTTTTTTTTGTTTGGTAAGGCCTCTAAAGTTAAAATTTAGAGTTTAATCTGTCTTTGATTATTACATTTAATGGATTGAAGCTTTTTTATTTAATAATAAAACATAATCTCGTTTTAAAAATATAAAACTGAAAAAGTTCCCATCAGTTTCAAAACTTGAGCTTGAAGAATTTTATCTTTTAATCCTATTTCAATCAAACATCTCTTTAATGACGCCAAAGAATAATTACAGCGTGGAAGTTTGCTCTTAATTATATTGAAATAAAAGCTTGATCTGATTAAATTGAAGTATTAACATGTGATTTGAGTTCTTACTAGATAATGGTAAAATGACACGTTTATATATTTATCTACATTTATATGTACGTTTTATTTTAGTATCAGCATTGTTTAATCTAGAAATTTTTATCAGTTGTTTAACGTTAGTCTTTTTGTTGACGACTAGTTATCACTTAATGGAAAAATATAAAAATTATTTGATTGACAAAGTAATTACTTTCCCGATTTTCTTAATTTTTTTTTTTTTAAATTATGTTTTGTTTTAGGTGCGGCGATCGTTGAAAATTCGTGGGCGCCGAAAGGAGAAAGAGAAACTACCGTCTGGTATAACTGCCGACTATACCGCTTCGTTTCTAGCAAGTTTAGAACGAGAAATACCACCACCGGGTTCCCCGGGTGGAATTAATAGTGCAACATGGATTCGTACTTCAGGAACAGACGGCCAGACTCATTCGGATAGCTCGGAAACCAGCCTAAATTCTCTAACTAACCCAGGAAAAATTCTACCTCCAGTTCCCCCAAGACCTCCAAAACGTGGAATCTTGAAAGGCCCACGCTTAAGTTTTACAAGTTCGGATGGAAGTCAGGTTCAAAACGGAGATTTTAATAGTTTAATACGAAATACGTTACAAAATGAAGTTATTGCGTATCAAAATGTGCCATCGATATCCACAACACATGATATTCAAGGAAATGGAGGAAATGGAATTGACTATGTTAATGGAAGCGGGAAGAACTTAAGCAATAACTTATTAGTGATTACCTCAACGTCGCCTAGTGTTGATAGTTTAACGGATACAACCACAAACTCATCGTTTGCAACTCCTCCGTTTAGCCTGAGTCCTGTTGGCGAGTCGCAAGGCTTCCATCGGTGGACTCGAACTGCTAATTTCGACGATGTGAACTTACCTTTACCAAAAATAGTTCCATTGGTTCTACCAAAGCCGCGAACTTTGACCATCCAACGGCAACCGGCACCGCGTAGTGATTTTGGTTTTTCGTTACGTCGTGCAATGATCGTCGAACGAAACGTGAATGAAAGTGGTGTTGTGATGAAAGCAGTGATTTTTGCTGAACCGGGAGCAATCGTGCAAAATAATAACGAAACAGGACTTTTACCGGGTGATCGATTGCTTGAAGTGAATGGTGTTAATGTGGACGATAAAACTCGTGAGGAAATTATTGACTTGATCAAAGGCTCAAAGGATTACGTTGTGGTTAAAGTAAGTTAAATATATATTAAAAAAAAAGTTTACTTTTCCCGTCAACTATGATAGGATCATTTTAAAAGCTATACTACATTCAATGTAGTTTGCTAAACACATTGTTTGTACTGTGTAGTAAGTTCTTGAATTTAAAAAATATAAGAAAAGCTAACCGACCAAATGCGAGAAAAAGGATTTCGTACCATGATTGAACTGTTTGCAACGTTTGTTTTACTGAAACTAAATTTGTTTAGAGGTTTGGAAAATTAAAGTGACGATAAAACGCAAAATTGAAATTCGAAGTTTTAAAAATACATTCTATAAACAAAACTTTTTGGGACAGTTAATATTTCAAACGAAAAATTTTTAATTCGTTTTATTTACAATCAAATATTTTAAACAAAGTAGATTCTTATCAAATGAAAATAAAAAAAAAGATAATTTCAAAATATAATTATCGGTAATCAATAGGTTCGTTCGCAGATACCATACTGAACCGATAACGAATCAGTTCAAGACCGATTTAGGATCATCGTCAGGCGCATGCAAGTTTATGAGCCGAGTTACGGTCCGATATTCGCGGTTCACACGAAATGCGCTCGTTACCGATTCATAATTGTTTCTAGCTATCCTCAGATTTTTGTTAGGATGAAAAATTTGATTCTCTTACTCATACGCAGTTTGCTAAATTGTGGCTAATTCAAAATCCAGAATCGCTGTCATGCTGCGTTCACACGAGTCAACTTTAGTTGCCCGTTTTTAATTAATAAAAAAAAGTTGAATGAAGAACTTCGTGTGAGAACCGCAATCAACTTTTTAGTGGATCAAAAAAAGTTTGAACGAGTCATCACACTAGGTTTTTCATTCAACTTTTGATCGATCAACTAAAATCGGTCAACTAAAGTTGGCACGTGTAAACGAGGCATCAACGTCTGTCTGTGTTCAATTCAATTACTATTTTCGTGAGTTCTCGTTAATCCTCGTCTTACTTCCGAACATTTTCAAACTCGTTCACGGAAATATAACCCTTAATCTGTTCATAAGCGTGTCCATGGGCTTGGTGATTATCCTAAATCCACTTGGAGTGATTCGTTATCGGTTAGGTATCACATCCGCGAACAAACCTAATATAAACAAATAAAATCTCCGTTTCATTCAATAATGGTTTTCAGTACCATGGCCAAAAATTTGGAATTTAAGAAAAAAAAAAGAGAAAAGAATTCTAACTGTGTTCCGAATTATAAAGGGTCTCACTAGGTTTCTATATGAAATTTTCACCAGCATCTTTTTGGGGATTGGTGCCGTTATTTTGTCGCTAGTTGTAAGAAATAATTTTGGGCCAAATATAAACCCCAAACTGGACTCGTTTTTGAAAAACAGGGGTTGCAATTGATAATAGATATTTAAATAAAACTATAGTAGGATGAACGATAGCGACTAGAAGAATTTATCACATTTTTTTCATAATTTTCTATTTCCCAATATGGCGGCGCGAGTGGTAAAGATACAGAGTGGCAAAGTTGAAATTTGCAAAGAGCACATCGAGATGTATAAAATTACCAATTCCCGGAAAATGTTGCAGGTAAAACCACCAAATGATGGGCTAATTGGCTAGTGCTAGAATACCGTATGTGTCTACCAATAGGTGCAAAAGTTTTATTTATTTTTTTTTTAAATATTCCACCCCTCGTACATTCATATGTAATTTTTATATGTTCGATTCAGATAGCTACTGATTGTATCTAATTATTTTGGACATTGCACCTTGGGGAATAGCTATGAAAAACCAACCCCTATTTTGAAAAACATGTTTTTCTGTCTTATGTTTGGTTGGAAAATTGTGATAAAAATGTGTTAAATAATTCTGGTTGCTATCTTTCATTCTGCACTAGTTTTATCAAATATCTATCATAGTTTAGTAGAATTATTTTTTCAAGTTTACAGTTGCAACTCCCGTTTTCTGAAAACGAATCGAGTTTGGGGGAATAATTTGCCCAAAATTATTTATTAGGTACAATTAGCGACAAAATAACGGCACCAATCCTAAGAAAGATGCTGGTGCAGATTTCATATGAAAACCCGGTGAGACCGTCTGTGTCAATTTATGATAAATAATGAGGGGTTGTATTAAATATTTTATATTTACTGATTAATTACTGTTTACAATAGTTGCTTGAATGACGGAACATTATGATTGAAAAATGAAGGAACCAAGAACACCTAAGGTAGCAAACGTTTTGAAAATGAAATTCCTCATTTTTTAAATTAAAAAAAAGATCCAAATATTCTGGGTAATAACATTATAAGTAATTTTGAAAACCAAAATTGGTAATGTAAATCCCACGAAAGACAGTTGCAATTTACACTTTTAGAACTTAATAATTTATCACCCATTAAAAAGGAAGACAAGAATTTTCCTGCTGTTTTCAATCAATTAAAAATTCCATCATGTCACCAGAATTTCCAAGTTTACACTTTAGAATATGATATTATCAACACTAAATTAGCATTAAGCAGAGCTAAATACCCAGAACCGATACAAAGAAAAATCGTTTCTTACCACCAAATATAGTCAAAACAAAAACTTGATAGAAATCGGTTTTGACATAAACCACATTTTCTTCTCGTTAAACTAGAAAATCGCTCTTATTAATATCCCTTTTACATTACTGAAAAATATAGCAGACCATAATTCAATAGTTAAGCCTTTCAACAAGACAACCGTAACAAAAAACTACAATGAAATCATCTAAAAAGATTGCCATCAGCTGTTGAATTAAGTACTTAACGAAAGATCTTTAACAAGCACGCAAAGTTTTTTTTTTTTTTTTTTTTTATATAAATACACACAAAACGAAGCTATGAAAATTAAAAAAAAATTATGTATAAACATAATTAGCAATGAGAACATGTGTGTTTTAAATTAAATTAAAATACAAAAGCCGCGCTGAAAAGATTAATGCTTCGTTGTTCTGATTATTATATGGTAACAATCTTAGGTCATTTGAACATCTCGGCGCCACTTACACTAACATATTGTTTCACTTTAAAGTTTTACCCCTAAAATTATATTTAGTGGAACTTGAATAAGGGAGAGCTCAAGGGACTACAATCTTTTTTTTTTTTGCTTATGGAGGTTTCTCATAAACCCCAATTTCTAGCTTATAAAATATAAAGGTATATAGCAGGGGTGGGCAAATACTATTAAGCGCGGGCCAAAAGGAAATTTTCAAAATGTCTCCCGGGCCGGAGGAGTTTTTTTCCTGCCCAAGAAATTTTTTTGACAAAAAAATAATAAAAAAGCATTTGGACAAAGAAATTTGACAGTTTATAATAGATAATAATAAAATTAAATTGTCTTATCTAATAAAACTAGATATTTTTGAACATAGTTCAAAAAATGTTTGAAATGTTCGGTATTCAAAGCCCCGTAGAAAGCACTCAATTCGTTTGACTGAAAATTTTCTTTTAGTAAATTATTTGCCTGTAAGTCAATTAGTTCTAGTTGAATCTCAACAGGAGCTTCTTGCACATCAAAATTGAAAGGTTGACTAATTAATGATAAAAGTTTTTCAATAGCTTTGAAATCTTGGAATCTTCTTCGGAATTCAGAATGTAGGTCTTGTGTTACTGCACTATATTTAAGAAAATCAGTATTTTTCAATGATTCTCGTCGTGTTTTTAATGAGGGAAAATGATTTAGAAACGCTTAGCTATTCAGCCATTTCATACTAACAATAAGTGAAAATAATGTACTTTGTTGTAGTTTAGTTGTGAACAGAGAAACTTATTATTTTTTTGCATTAAAGAGAGCGCTTCGGCAAACTTAAAAGCACTAAAAAGTCTATTAACTTGGGAATTTGACTCGATTCTGTTGGCAATAGGTTTGGTTTCATAATATTTTATATGATCACTACGCACACTAATACTACTGTTGATTTCAACAAAATCACATAAAAGATATTAAAAAAAATTGCTTGCGGTATTTTTCAACGGGCCGGATAAAGTAAGCAAAAGGGCCGGATCCGGCCCGCGGGCCGGCTTTTGCCCACCCCTGGTATATAGGATGTAGAGAGAAAGGTCACTACAGTAATGGCTTTTCTTACTTATAGAGGTTTATAAGTCAAATAAGACAAATAAATCGGTACAAATTTAAATTTGCCCATTCTAATAGAATATGATTCAAAAATAATGTAACTAGCAGTTCCATGTAATTTAATTTAAAAGAAAGAGTCATAAATATCAAACATAAAATACGCTCGACTATTGCTTATCAATATTAAAACCATAACTATTTTAAATTACTTTTATTCTATAATAGGAGTATAACTTTTTGTCAGGGCTAGAAACCTAATTAATATGAAATTTGTATTGGGTATCTACTGATTTATCCAACTCTGCCTTATTTCATTTTTAATTTATTCTAAGAGATCAACAATCCTTTTTCTCTTTAGCCATTTTAACCCTTTGGCTACTGATTGCGCTGAACTAAAGGTAGCTTATTCTCGGGTTTTCTGTTTGGATCTGACACTACCTCGATTTGAATGTCTTTGTGTAGCGTTGAATCCTTGACATACCAGAGGCATTTTATTATAAGGATTCTTTGGAATCAGAGCGGTGCCCCAGCACCAAGCGCCAAATAATAAGGGCACCGCATGATAAAAGCAGCAAACAATAGAAAGGCCGTTTTAACCTTAAATTTTAATTTAATGATGCAGTGATGTATTTAATTTTGCATAGTTCAATAATTTTTCAATATATTTCAAAGATGGTTCTAAAACGGAAGGAAAGTGCAATTTTGTCTTTTCATACCGGGCGCCGTAATATCATGCTACGGCTCCTTTGGAATATCAGAATTATTTTCCCCACTCTATAATATAAACCAAGCGTTCAAGAATACAAAAAAAAATGATCAAAATATTTCTATCGATAAATTTTTAAGATAAGAGACAGTTCATTAATTACGTCAGAGAAATTTTATGTTTTTTAAATAAAAAAAATTATTGTACTTAAGTATACATACAATATTTTATAAAATAAGTAATCAAGTTTAGTAATTATGGGGGTTCCAAAAAATTAAAACGACTATCATAGTTGAAATAGAAAATTAATAATTCAATTAAGTAATTAATAAATTATCTTTAATTTATATAATCGCAGCCTTACGCAGCCTCATATTTTCAAGCACAGAAAAAAGAGCTTTAATTTGCTACATGAATCTACATTGTGAACGTAAAAGTCTTCCAAAACTATACTTGCTGTTTACACCTGGCTGCGAAGGGGTGTGGGCACTTGAGCGACCGCAGCCAGTATTTTTCGAATTCTATACACAATTACTATCGAATCAATTGGAATATATTTTATTTCGCTGCAAGATGAATGCAATTTGTTTCCAAAATTAAATGTTAATTATTTTAATTACAAGTACTTGCGGGCACTTTTTGATTGGCACCCTAGTAAAAATATATTCTCCCATTCAAAAATATTGTAACGTTTTAACGGGTTCGAGGATTTGTTTCTAATGACAACAATTTATTTTTAAACAATTGTTTATTGATTTATCTTACACTATTGTCACTTATAAACTACACGTTAACAATTAGTTAGTTTTTACTAGTCACTTATTCACTAATTATCACTAACTATTGCACTGTTCACTTTATTAACAATGTTCACAATTTATTTTAACACTGTTCACTTGCACTGTTTACACTTTAACACTGGTCACTGATCACTTTCACGAGAGATTGTTGACGTTGACGATTTATATTCAGACTTTTCGCGTACACTATTTATTTCAACACTGAAAACTTCGTTCAAACGAACCCCCTTTTATACTAGTTTGTTCAGTTTCGAGAATGTTTCTCTCCTTTCGCTCACTTGCTAGAAATTTCCATTCTTTTGTACAATTCTTATCGCTAGGTGGTCTCGAAGACGACGTTCTTAGAAAGGGAACATTCTCGAAGTTCCAAGAATTAAAGTTCCTCCTCATCCTTTAAAACAATGCTCCTCCTTTCGCTGGTGATTGGTTAATCCCACCTAAGCTGACAGCGAGTGAAACCACCCTCAGAGTCATAAAATGGCGGCACTTTCTTAGACTTGTGACAATATATAGTTAAAAATTAGATTTTGATTAACTTATAAGTGTAGCAATTTCGCGGCGGGATCTTGGGCTATAAATCGAAATATTGCTGGAATTAGCTCTCATTTTTTAGGTATTTATATTACAGATTTATTGAAAAAATTATTGTATTCAGAAGATAAGAGCGCCTTTTTAAGTACAATTATAAATTTTACAGTTTTTTAAGAAAAAATAAAAATTTATAGGTTTGTTTTTCAAATAAAAACTTAAATTACAACCATTTATTTTTAGCTGTAAACCATCCTTAAATAATGACGAGCATAAAAATGACTTGATCAGCATGTTTCTTAAAAACAACATAAAGATAACGATTCCCATTACTTAATTTAGAAATAGATTGTCCGTAATTGTCTTGATGACATTTGATTAAGTGTTTATGCAACGAAATTGGAAAGCATGACTAACAACCTCACAATATACGATAGATACCTATATAATAATAATCGAAGAACGTAAGTTTAACGACTCAATAACGAACCAAAATTTGTATGTAACTATGAAAGAGCGACATGATGATTATTATTTACTTATAAACACATAAACAGCCATCCCCATTTATAAATCTTAAATGTGAACCAATTGAATAATTTATTCAAATATTTGTACCATGAATCACAATACAAGTGAAAGTCTCATCATTTAGTCCCGTGAATTATTGGAATCTCCATTCGATGGGTGTGCAACGATATTTTATAAACCGGCGAATGTCTAAAGGTCATCGGCTTATGCAATTTTTTATTTTGATCTTTCGCTAATTTGATGTTTATATCAGAACTTTGAGTTTAGTGACCGATTTTTTCAGAACGTACAACATATGCATTTGTATAAATTATCTACGCTTCTATTTATTAATTAAAGTTGTCACTGTTAATTAAGTTTATATAACGTTAATATAAACGGTTTGAATTATGAAAGATACTAAAATATGATATTATTGCCTTGACCTTCTATAAATGCACTTATATGGAAATGGAAACCGTCATACATAGAAGATGAAACAATTTTTAAATGATTTAATTAAAAAATGTCAAGGTCTTCATTTAATTTTAAACTCTTCCAGCAGTTTTTAAATAAAATTATTTTAACAAAAAATGGAAAAACCAATTTTCCAACAGTTATCAGCAACCACTTTGTGGTCGATCCATTTGGTATCTACATATATACAAAAGCATCAATTTTTGTGGTTGTTCTTTAACATATCATAAAAATCGGTGAACTTAAAGCATACGTTGTAATTTTTATTTCAATTCAATAACGGTTATATTACGCCACAAATTCTAACAGTATACGCTTTAAATAAATATTCGAAATATCATTTAGTAACAAAACGAATCAAAAAAAAAAAAAAAAAAAAACTTGTCACGTCAATCATGTATAGAATGTAGAAATGCAAATGAATTATGTCAGATATTCATCAACGGTTTTACGAACAGTTATATCAAAAAATTACACCGGAGCTTGAAATGAAAATGTTATTATTATCATTTGAAATTAGTCTTGCAATGTTAAACCTAGATTATTTTAATTGCCGGCATTGTTTTTGCAAACTCGTTTTCAATTAAAGAGTCATAAAAAATGAAAACAATATGCTAGATAGAGAACAGGTGTAGATAAGCCAGTTTTTCAAAGAAGGATTATATAATTTACGGTTTATGTCATTGGAATATTTGTTTATAAATTCATCAAATGAAATTCAATATTATTAACTTCGGTTGTTATCGAAATGGCCTTTGATTGCATGACTAATTGATTTGGTAATTTAAAATTTAATGAGGATGATGATATCTTCTATCAAATTGTGGTAGGATGTCAACTTTTTAACTGATATAATCTTACTCTTACAAAGGGTATAGCCGTTTAACGATAAGCCAGCGGGCCCAGGGGTTTTTTTTATCGGACGTTTATTTTGTTTTTATCCAAATATACCTCTAGGTGGGGGTAGTACGTATACTTGATATTAGACCGCTACCCCTTCTATTATCGGAGTTAGAGGGGTTACAACCCTTAACTTAATTTTTTTTTCTTCGAAACTAATCAAGATAACTCAAAAATTTTTTCAGAAAAGGATGTACAATAACAATTTCTGTATTACATATTTTATTCGTTCTTCAATAAAAATATTTTAGTGGCAAAAAAATTATTGAAATATTTAAGGGGCTGTTTTTATACCTCCCTCTTAGTTGACACCCACAAAAAAAAATATATTTTATGTATCTATTAGGTAACTACTTATCACAAAAATATCCGGAAAATCGGTTTGGGGGAACATACTTTTAAAAAATATAATCCGCACTAATGTTTGGGTAGCGATCACTAATTTTATTTATTATTGACAACAAATTCAAAAAAATTATAGTTTTTTTAAAATTCTTTTAAAAGTTTTGCAAAATAAGAATCAAATTACACAAAATGTTTTAAAAAATATACATCCTTTCAATTAATTAATCGTTATCACTGTCACTTTCAATCGATGTAACAATAGCAGTTTTATCGAATATATTAGTTAATATTTCTGCAGGCCTAATAATTTTAGATTTGTATCTTGCATTTGATAAATAGTAATAAAATAGCTGGAGCTACATGTGAGCAACATCCAACTGTTCTGTTGCTATTGGAACAGTCGCAGAAGTACCTTTTTATTCCTTTATATGAATTGAGTTCTGGGGTATATTCAATATAACACATATAGGTACGTTTTGCTGTTTATATGTCGAGAGCGTATCTTCATTCGAACGATATTGTTTTCTTTCAGGTATTCAAAACTTGGATTATTGTCGTCTTTTATCAATTCAGCAAGATAACAAAATATATAAACAAAAAGCCTGACTTAATTGATAGGTTCCTGTGAAAAGTATTTTTAGGCATTCCTCTCTGATTTCAGGAAAATCTAATAAACTTGAACCTCTAACTCCGATAATAGAAGGGGTAGCGGTCTAATATCAAGTATACGTACTACCCCCACCTAGAGGTATATTTGGATAAAAACAAAATAAACGTCCGATCAAAAAAACCCCTGGGCCCGCTGGCTTATTGTTAAACGGCTATACCACTAACTTGTAACACAAACTTACTTTTTAAGTAAATTTGAAAAGTTAACTTTAATATTCCTAATAGTTGTAATATACTTATAAAATTTTGAATTTTGCACAAAAAATTAGCTCTGATAACAATTTGAGAGAAATATGTAAATCGCTTGTAAAGCTTTCGTTGTTTCCAAATTCCCGTCAAAAAAGGGTTTAGTAAAAATATTGTTTTGTTTTTAACAATTTATATTAACGGGTTCTTAGGATTTGTGTTTTAAGACAATATTTTATTTTATAGATACCCACGTTTATTTATTTATTTAACGCTATTACACTTATTTATTTACAATTCAACAATCGTTTATTTTACTGTTTATTGTTTAACTCGTCACTTGATTCTCGATTTATAACTGATTCACTGATTGTTAATAACTGAACTGTTGTTTATAAAAATTGATTCATTCTCCCGGCTGTCAACCCGTTATATATGTATATGGGTCCAGACATACTTTCAGAATATTTGAACTCCAGATTGTTCTATTTCTGACATATTTGACCCTTATTTTATTGTCTATCCTTTGTCTCTTAAATCAAAAATCTTTGAAGATTTCTCTAGAACATATTTAATATCATTCAGGTTGATCACGCTCTCTTTATTTACTTTTCACACTTCGGTAAGCATACAGCGGGACTTCAGATGCAAGGCCTAAGCACTTAAACATATGCACACATAACATGCTTACACACATTCAAAGCTTAGACATGTAAAAATATATATTCCAACTGGCAAGAAATTAATAATGTAAATAGTTGAAAACGCTCAGAAACATGTATCGATTAGTAATTCAGGAAAAAGGAGAAAGCATTGTTGTGCTACGAGACAAAAGAAATAATATTGAAACGATATTTCTCAAAACTTTATTGAGGTTCACGTTATGAGCTCTTTTAATTCTTTAGAAATATTCACTAAATGTTTAAACAATCAAAAAATGTATTTATTTACACTCGGTGATTTATAATTTATCACAACAAATCACAATTAATTACTTTTCGCACTAAATCGCTGGGAATATCGCACTTTTACTGTCTTATTCCGACCCACTAAATAATTCAGACTCAGACTGACTCAGTCCGCCGGACTCCTTGTATTATAATAATCTAATATAAGCAATCAAAGTTACCAGAATGTACGAGAATGTTCTCCATTGCTCGATAAGATTCTTCCAAACCCCGTTAAATAATGAATTGGTTTAAACGTCTATTATTGAAGTTTCGATCGAACAATTTGGAATGTTCTTTTCTACGACTGTTCGTTACAATATGATTAGTTTGGTACCATTCATTACTACGATACCAGCCTTATACGCCAGGAGTTATAAAGTCGAATCCCAATGAAAGCCAATTTTTTTTTTCATGGGCTTACGAATTCACTGGTCGCTTACAATTATAATACTTTATACCACTTTAAACAATCAAAATAATTATATTTTGTGCAAATATCGAATTACTTTAGCCTTACACGGATAGCTGTATATTTATGTCATTTTTAGTATATTACTGACAACAATTTGTTACAATTATAGATTTTAAAAATTTAAATATTGTGCGGGGATAAATGACATTGCACTTCGGAAAAATTAAGAGAAAGCTGAATTTTTGTATGAAGCTTCCTTTTGTGGTTCTAAACAACATATCAAAACATTAAACATCACATTAGAAGTCCCCGACGATACATGCGCCGATAAACATTTTATGCGGGGGCAAAGGTTACGATAAACGAGTTTTCGCAAAAATATCGCTAATGGTAACTTTTATCGTAAAAATACTTATGAAATTTGAAGTTTAGGAAAAAATCTACAAAAAATATAAGGTTACTTTTTTTCGTAAGACTAACGGTTTTTGAGAAAATTCGATTCAAAAAGTTGTAACGTTCAGTATGCACTCCTTAATGGTATCTGTATGTCGAATATTATATTAGTAATTAAACGTTAAATATGACTTTAAATATTGGAAAATTTATATAAGTTTCGAAGCCCAAAAAAATGAAAACTAACGTATAAGTATGTACTACACAATATTGTCAACTTTACTCTTACAATTAGCCTACGATCCTGTTGCATGATTGCTACACTCATAATGTAGCTTATAAATATCAAATCAAAGCTTTTTTTTCTGTGCATGATGATATAAGGGCGCCAATCTTAAAATTGTCCGCAAATCAGCAAAAATAGCTGTCAAATATCGGCGGGGATTTTTGAGATGTTGTTTAGAACCACAAAAGAAAGCTTCATATAAAAATTCAACTTTCTATTAATTTTTCTGAAGTTTGATTTTTTTTGTCTTTATTCCCCGGACTAAATATTTTAAAAATAGAATTATTTTTAATGCCAATGATTATGTCGTTAATATTCAAACGATGAAAAATTTATTATTCTATTAAGAATTAAATTTTTTTTCGACTAGAATAAATTAAGTTTGGATCTAATATCTCACATATTTGCCCTTCAAATCTTTCACCGGCTCACATATTGATTTAATCTCATTTTTTCTTTACATAACATTTCCTCTTGGTCATTTAATCGAGTCTATTGTTTTTTTAATGAAAATTTAAACGATCATTTATTTTATTAGCTGGACTTAAATATGATAATATTGGAGACTTACCAATAAAAGGTTCTCAAGAAGATAAAATCGCAGCAATTATTTTGACTTGAACTACTTCCTAGTTTGCTCGTTTTTCTTGATGGCTCGATCTCAGTCAAGACATAAGCGTGTATAATTTACATAAATATGTAGTAGAGTTCTTAAAATGAATCTGTAATAGATCGGTGAATGAGTGTGTATCTTGATTCATTTATTGGTAGGAAAAAAGACAGGTTTTCAAATGGCGAACATCATATGCATCGGTATATATGCGATCCATGTCCTAGAAATAATCCGACAACAAGATTTTCTATAAAGTTTTTTCTATATCATGACGACGACGGTCGTAAATCTTGCAAACATTTTTTTTTATAACTTGCGTGTGAATGTTTGCGATTCAATAATAATTAATTGGAAATTATTTGCTGCGTGTTTCAATTATTCTACGAAGATACATTTCATGGTTTTGACATTGGATATAGGAAATGTTTTCTTAATTAATTTGGAGAAAATCTCTGATTAGATCGAAAGTTTTTTTTTTTTTTTTAATTTAATTGGAAAAATATGGTGAGTGTTTAATGATTGTGTGGATGTAACTGAATATCGATTAAGCCGGTTTTTCTTCTAGTTTTACTAAGTAAAAATTTTTCCAAGTGAGTGTTCTGAATGTTGTATGATTTGTGGTTGGGTTTTTATTGTATTTTCTAATTAAAATTCATAGATGTTCTTCTTATTAAAGTCTTACAATGTTATAATTGATGTGTACGCTTTCAATTAATATCAAATTATATTAATTCTTTCATATTATTACATTCTTGGCTTCTATATTTATTCAAGTGTGCTTAGATCAGTGTTTGGATATCAAAATAGAAAAATGGCCATATTTACTTTCTTAAATCGAAATAGTGACTTTCGACTACAAATAGTGACTATTCACTATTTTGTAGTGAAAAATATACCACTATTTGAATTTAGTGGTATACTCTGCACTGCAAAATAGTGAATAGTCACTAAAGTCACTATTTCGATTTAAGAGAGTATTATTAACAAACGGAAAAGTTTTAAGAAAACAGTTAGTTTGGTTCCTAAATTTTATTCGAACTTTACTTTAAAGTATCGGGAATTTAAGTTAGGGATTCATTACTTGACTTGGTTTTCAAGATACTAGGCTTAAATGTGACTTAAATACAAGTCAAACTCAAGTCAAATGGTGCTATTTAAATAGCTAGCCATGCCAAACTTTTGATTTGTAATTTATTTCAGATCAAAGCTTAAATTTGAACGTTCAGCTCAATTCAGTGCGTAAAATGTCCAGTTACTTGAATTGACGAACTTCTAGTTGAAGTTTGCTTATTGACTATCACCGATTCCATCTTTAAGAGTTTAGGGAAAACGGGAAGTTATTCTACATAAAATCAATTGTACGGGTATAATATAAGAGACTTGTATTTAGAATTGTCACGATTAAACTCGAGATTCTTATAACGATTTTTCCTCTACTAATGCTAGTAACTCTACTATTCAGGTTTAAGGGATAATAAAACATACATGAGGATTCTTTAGGTTCAAACTTGGAGTGTTAACCTTAAGTTTTCCCTGAATCTACGTATAAGAGTATTTTAGCTATATTGTTACTAAATGTTTTACATACCTGAGAAAGGCGTGTAAAAGGCGTCAACTTTATTTTATTTGCATATGTTTTAAGAGAAGTAATTGATAAAACATAATACATGTTAATTAAAATGTATCAAAGTATTGATAATAAAACTCATTGCAAATACATATTAAAGCACAGAGTTTAGCACTGTAAATATTTAGCTGGTTATTAAATCGATTGCGTATTATCACATCTATAAGATTAGGTACAGCAATAAAATAGGTCATAAACTATTTCCTTTCTTGCAATCTTTATTTAATGGAAATTTAAACTTTTTCAATTTTACCGCAAAAAATCACATTGAAGATTAATATGATAAACAATTTGGTACTTACAACACCGAGTTATTATTCATGCACAAAAAATATTTGTATAGCTTTAATTGTGTTTACTGAGTCCATTTTAGTGCCAAAACGAGCTCTTAATATCAATATTAAAGTTTGCCTAAATCCATTTTTTTATTTCCCATTTACATAATACAGGAAACATTTTTATTTTATTTTTTGAATTTTATCATCATAACTTTGGAACAGTTTATCGTAACAACAATTTGAAAGAAAGGAAAGAGAAAATTTTACACTTAATAAAAAAGTTTGTAGATCTTCAGGTCCTTAGAGATGAATATTTTTCATGTTGTTGTCATGTTTTGTCTGGTGATCATGGCAACTCGTACTGATTTCTTCCATTGCCTCTTAGTATATTCAGCAACAGCTGGATTTACTGAGCACCTTTTGTTTAGTTTAGTTTAGTTAGTGGCGAAACGTTTAGGATTAAGAGCTATTTAAACGTGCAATGTATTTGGTGTAAAAAAAGCACGGAAATATGTTGTACCATAAGCGTCGTTCTGGTTACCCGATCAATCTGAACACGGGGAGAGGTTACACAGGTAATAATCAGCTTTGTATGAGCCAGTATACCAAGTTTGGAAAAACTCCAATGAATATGGTCGAAGAAAACCCTGCGAACCCTCTACGGGTTTTTTTTCAAAATTAGATTCTACACTTATCAAAACGTAAAATTCCAAATTTTTAGGCCGCGTTAAAGTTTTTGTTTCCCCGAATGATTACATAAGTTAATTTTATAAAAATAACCAATAAAAGAATACGCGATTAATCCGATGACAGCTAGGTTTTGTTGTATTTATTTATTTTCTTTTATTTAGGTAATAGGTATACTGCACTAATATAAACAGGCATAGATTTTACTGAAGGCAAGACCTTTTTTATGCTATACGGGTCTCTGGATTTTTCTTCCCTTTATCACCGCGACCAATGAGATTTATTGTGATCTGACGAGTGAAGTCAAGAGCTTTAAAATTATATAAAAATAAATTGATTGTTTATTAAAATAAAAGAGTCTGAAATAATTTTTTAAATATTCTAGACCTATAGTAATAAATGTAAGCGGAAATGAAATTACCCGTTTAAATACGTTCAGGGACTATGTAATATTTTTTTTATGATGTGATTTTATCATTTTGGAAATATTATATTGAATGAATAAAAATATAGACTAATCGAACTGTAATTTGAAGTAAAAAGAGGAAATTTTCTTAAGTGGAAATGTACCAGCATATCCCTAAGAATTTACATAGCCACATTTTTTCGTGATAAAATAAAAACTTACTAACCTCTCCACAGCGTTTAAATGCTTGGATAGTTTTTATTTTCTGTTTATATATCATTTATTTTATATATGTTATAACGGAAACCATTATATTTCCGGTGTGTTTAAGGGCGCCGTCTTGGAACAATGATTACTTATTTATTCCTCGAAAAAATTCAAACAATGATATTATGCGATATTGTGAAGATACGTAGATATTTTTACAAATTGAGTTTTTTTCATGTATATGTCAAGGTTGGTTATCATAAAACAATATTAAATTATCAATGAACAAATAGGTACTGCGATAATTTGTTTCTTTTAATAGTTTAATCGTAAAAAGCCATTAATTATTTACAATATGTTTATTTGCCACAATGAATAGATAATATTTGTAATATAAATCACATTTTTTTGTATATTTATAACATTAAAATATGATTTTAGGTTATTTAGTGGCATGGTGATAAGACTGTTGCTCTTAACGCCATCGGGCCTAGGGTCAAATCCCAATTGAAACCTAAAATTTTTCTTAGTTTTTACATAGTAATACATCATAGGTCGCTTCAAAGACCTTAAATAACTAAATGAATTATGATTTTTATGTGAAAATAAATATGCTAATATTTTTTTTAGGTTCAACCCGTTCCAGAACTATCAGAATTGAGTCGTCGATCCGGCGTAGATGGGAATCAAGTCGATTTGGATGACAGTAACATTAAAGGAGGAACGCTACGTCGTTCCGGAAGTCGCCGGTTCAAGCAAATGACTGTGAGTCAATTTACTTTTTTTATTATTTACCAACAAAAAATCTCATTTTTTACGTAACAAGTTCAAACACCTGAAATTCTTTGTTACAAAAAGTGTATTTCATAAATGCACGTTCGTAATCCTTTCTATAAGATCTAGTCGAGTAATCCAATTAAAAACCCTAGTTTATAAATTGGATAAGTTAAACAGTCGTATTATCCTAGTTTCGAGTTAATAAGGCTTACATTTTCCTCTCTCAACCTGATACAATTATGTATTAAAAAAACACGCAATTACTTTATTAAAATTCCCCAAATTGAATTAATACAAACTGCATCGACTTCTGCAATTTGTGGATGACTCAAAATTGAAGAAGTTTATTATCCCCTGCACGATCGCATGAGTCACTTGCACTTTCGCATGCAAAAACTCAATCAAGATAACATCAATTTAATTGCAGGGAAGTAAAAATAATCAATATTAAACGGAAATGAAAGTCATTAAGGAATCTAACGTTGCCAAATTCTATCTAAAATTCTTTATCAAACTAAGTTTTCATTAAGAAATTCAAATAATCTGAATGAATGAATTAAAAATGTATCTAGTGTTAAATATTTCTTAAAAATGAGGTCTAATTTATTTTTTTTCCTCGTTAAAAATTTAAATAAAAAAATATTCGACCATTTCGTTCTATTTTCGTTGGTATTTTGTTGTAATATTTGCTTAATTTATTTTAAAAATAATGTTATATTTATATAACGTAAAAATTATTATAAGTTATACATTTTTTGCTTATTTAAAAGTCTAGTTTGAAACGTTTGTGTTTATATATTTCAAAATTAAAATGAAGAAATAATAACAATTACTTCAGTTTTAGAATAATTTTTATGAAATATTTTTAGTATTAATTTATGCTTTAACGTTAGAAATTATTGAGAAATGTCCAATCAAATGATTTATCTTATATTTATTTGGTTAAGCATATTTTTACTACGCTTTTATCTATTATGGGAATCTAATAATTGATATTTTATTTACATTCCAATATTCAAAAGAGCTGAAATTTTTCATATACCCATATCTACAGGGGCCCGGACTGGCCATAAGGAGATTTTCCAACTAACTTCATTAGGTTAATTTTAGTGTCACTTTGTATACATATCTTAAAAAAATACCATTGGCGGAAGTACAAATTTTAGGCCTCCCCGCAAAAAATTAGATCGGCCCCCAACCTTAAATGAATTTTTGCTTTTCGTATCTAGCGTCCCATATTTTAGTTTAGCACCGATTTTCTTGCAAAAGGTCCTTCTTAAAAGGCCCTTGAGGTCAAGAGGAGTTAGCAAATATTATAATTTTTTTCGTATCAGATGTAATATTTTGTTTTAAAAATTACCATTGTCCTTTAAGAATAACGAAAGTTGCTTAATATCCTTATTCGTAACATCTTGGTCGAAATCCATGGTATTTTCATTGTTATTCAAATCAATTGCCGTACTGCTATCAACATGATCAAATTACCCTTCATCTCTAGGTGTAGTACCTTGATTTTTTAGTTTTAAGTCAGTTGGATTATTTTTTTCGCAATAAACTTGTTCAAACACCTGTTCATCTTTAGAAGTACTTTGATTTTCTGTGATCGTAGCAAACGATTTAAGAAAAGGGGTTAATTTTGGTATTTTTGCTAAACTTCCTGTTCCTTTTTCAATTTCGCTTTTTTACTGCACCCCCTCTGCAGCACCACTAGTACTTATTTTCTCAAAATTTTCGGGCCCCAAAGATTCGGACCCCCCGTGTCGCGGGGTCTAGCGATATGGTAGTTCCGCCACTGAAAATTACTCATGCTGTTTTGTAATGCACTAAAAGACGTAAACTTCAATTTTTTTGTAAATATTATCTTATTTCTATTGCTTCTTCTTCGTCTTCTTCTTATGCCACTCTTGATATTTATGCCATATTGTGCCGCGCCGTCCAGTAGACGTTTGAGAGTAGTTGGTTTTGATTGTTTTCGGTTACGTCCCTCACGTTTGCAAGTGCAGGACAGTTGCCAAGATGCATGACGTTCATGGGTTCCCCATTGCAGAGGGAACAGATTGGAGTCGGTAGGATGCCAATACGGTGCAAGTGCAATTAATCAATTAATAGGTAGTCGAGCCCCATGGTAGTTCGGAAAACTGCGACTGCGACTGCGGATAGGGAATTCCAGTAATGATGTCAATAAGTAGTGCTTAATCTTTTTTCAGTATTATAGGAATGTCAGTTGATATTGCTTGCGATGTGGCTCTGATCTGATGTTAGGGAAATAAATGTTGGCGGTTGGTTTAGAGAGTTGCCAGACTTAGCCAGGATGTCTGCTTATTTATATTTCCCAAGATAGATTGGGAATCCTTGTAATGACAGATGAGAACCTGTTTTAGCGAGACTGTCCAAAGCGGCTCGACATTTGTTAGTACGGACGCAATCGGTAGGGTAGTTAGACGATAGTGCTACTATTGTAGCTTGAGAATCAATAAAGAAAACAGCTTTATGGTACGTCTTAACTTCGTGAAGTTTGGACGTAGCCAGTAAAACTACCTCTATTGCTGCTCGCATCTTAAAGTAGAATACATCTGTAATTTATTTGGAATTTTAAGACTTACTGCATATAATTGAAAATTATTTAAGACATTATATTTTATTATACAAATTATGTTATGGTTATAATATTTAATTATAGACGAAAAGTTATTCGAAACGACATCAATCATTTAATTCGTAAAAATATAGGATCTTCACTGTATATGAAACCCTTATGAAACTCCTACCTAGTAATTAATACAAATAAAAACGACCAAACGTCCTCCTCCTCAGACCTTTCAGGTAAATATCGTGAGACTTACCACAAAGAATTCATTTATACATATATTAGTTATGTATTCACTTATTGTCTTCAGAAGAAAGCATTCTCAGGAAGAAAGCGAATGAAACTTACTTTTCGTGGTGAATTTCGCTTCGGCGATTTGTTCTTTAAGATCATACCCGTTTTATCACGATTTTATAATAGAAAATGTACGAAGAATCCATTGAAGATGAAAGACCCACATACGGCATATGCAAATCGCTTACATGTGAAATGTGATTGAACTTTAAAAACAGAAAGGATTTAACATTTGAAGAAAAGTAGGTTTAATTATAATATCGAAAACGTCCGGGAAGTAAATTAATATGATTGTAAAATTGGCAGTGTTTAGAATGGAAAATTAACTTGGTCATTTTCAATTCAATTTGTTTGATTTCCTTCTCAGCTAGTAGATATATTCGCATATAGATTGAGACCAATCAAATGCCAGCTGGTATTTTTTGATTGTATTTATTCGTGGACGCAATTAAATTATCTAATGAGATCCACACATGAACATACATAAATCGTTTATCATCTGTGATTCAAATCAAATGCAACAAAGACAATTTTGATTTGAATAAAACGCGACATGTTAATGTTGTGAAAAATACATTTCTATCGCTTTTCATTAGTCTATATTTGTATTTCATTATCAAGTATGTATTTAAATATTTGATGACTTAAGCTATTATTACGTATGGTGGAACGCTTCAACTAAATAAATATTATTTATTTATAAAATAGAGGCATTGATTGAAGTTATATTTAAAACGAAAATTCTGCTTTTTTATTGCTTGTCTTATTTACTAGATGTACATATATATTGAAGATCAAGAGAAATTCGTTTTGATTTAGTTGTTCGTCTTTTTTAAATATTTATGGGTGACGATGTGCACTTTCCTCAAAAATATCGAGTTAAAATGTGGTATTTTAAGTAATGCAAGATTTTTTTGAACGTTAAAATTATTCTAAGATACAAGGAAATTTTTATAGTTTTAAAGAGCATTTTATAGAACAGGAACTGTTTATTCTATTGCATATTGAAGCATTGTTGTAATTATTATAGATGAAAGTGGATAACATTTTTAAATTTCTTTTTTCTATTTTGGTGCTAATTGTGCTCAATAGGCATTGCGACAAAAGTCGCCGGTTTATGGGGGCAATGGAACCTAAAAATAAATAGATTTGTCTCAGTCATTCTTACAAAGATTTTTTTCTTTGAACAATGGAATTATTACTTGAATGTTGAAGTTCAATATCTTCATTACTATTTTTTTCTTTACTTACTGAGAATTCTTTTAGTCAAGTTTATCATTTCTATGGGTTTTCTTTAACACTCCAGGAATTAAAAACTAAGAATTTCATTTATTTTGAGTAAATTTTTTAAAAGTCCTTAAATATGTATTATAAGAATTGGCAAGTGTATCGTTTGTTTGTAGCGATCCACACACCAAAGGAACTGATTTTCGAAGTGACGATTAGTAAATAAATTCTAAAAGAGCATTTAAGGAGCAACTTTTAAACAAAATTTCAATGAAATACGAACATTTTGGATTCTATACCAATTTTAAATTTTGAGTAGGTACTGCAAATTTTTTAAAAATGATTAATACCTATATTAACTAATTATTATACGCGTGGAGCAATTGCGGATCCTGAAAGAGCATTTAAAGAGTAATTTAAAAAAAGAAACTTTAATAAAAAATGTTTATTTTGGATTTTTTACAAATTTTAATTTGTGAATTACCAATTTTTAAAAAATTATTATTAATTATGTTAATTAATAACTATACATTTGGAGCAATTGCTGATTTTGAAAGAGCATTTTAGGAGCAACTATTTAGCACATAGTTATTAATTTTAAAAAATAAATGTTTTTCGCTAACTGTTGCTACTGTTCTTTCTGGCCTAATTAATATCCTATGAAAGTTATGTTTTTGAATTTTGACCAGGAACAATTATTCAATAAATCATTTGTTGCAAGAAAGTTGTGGAAAATGCTCCTTTTTGATTTTTACAAAAACCAAAAAATTGATATAACTTGAGATCAATTTTTTTTTACAATTTTTAGGAAGAAATAAGCAGCAGTTCCTTGTACAAAAAGTTTATAGCAAATTAATTGTTGTGCTAAAAAAATATTTAAAAGTTACTCTTTTTTAATTGTTGAGATTTTACTCCTTCATTGTGTGAAATGTTAATCGTAATGTATAAGACAGATATTTGGATCAATCTTAGAATATCTTTTAAGAATAGTAGAGACGGTAAATGCTAATGAAAGCAATAATGATAATTAATGCTTTTTCTGCGTATTTACTTGGTTATTTTCCGAATAAATAATCCTTGTAAGCATTCCTCAAAACTGTACTTTTGCACATTGATACATCAAAGTGGAATATTGATAATGATTACATTATGGAAAAGTTAAATCATTAGAAAACTATAAGCAATAATTGACATCAATCTCTAGAGATGATTTACAATAATTCTTCATATCTATATGAGCAAAACAGTAAGAAAAACTCAAAGAATAACTACACAGGAAAAGAGAAAGGAAGATTTTTTTTTGTGGCGATTTGTATCATCAAGTAGATGATAAAAAAATTAACAGTTTAATTCAGTGGGAGTCCAAATAAAAATAAATGAATACAAGATACATTATAAAAGTTATAAAAAAGACTCGGCATTAAATAAACAAAATTACTATTTATTTTATGAAACAATATTTATGAGTATTTATTTAATCAATGTAAAGAAAATAAAACTTTAAATATTAGAAAAGAATATTTAATTATTTAAAATCTTTTGCCATAAAATTTTCATTGAAAATCATCTTTAGCTCAGATATTTACCAGTTACAGTCTTCTTTCACTCGCGCAAGTTTAGAATATCTCCTCGAGATGGCGACACGTACACTTTTAAAAGTTAATTCTTCAACTACCTCAACTATATTGTATATTATAATGATTGTTGGCTATAATCGATGTTAATCCATTGAATAGGACATAGGTAATTGTTGGTTAATTTTAAATTAGGGTAACTAAATGTTTATTTATTTATTTTCAACGAGGTCGATTTTTATGATTATAATAAGCTATTTGAAACTTATTTACATTTTGACTAGATAAACAATATTTTTAAATTACATTCATTGCGATTCATGAATTTGAATAGGTTTCAATCAGTACGATTTTTGATTTGTCATTGCAAACTAATTGTAAATTATACAAATTTTTTCATGTTCCTAACACTTAAGGCGGTATAGGTAGCACTATTGAAGACCTTGTATTTTCAATTAAATATAAATATTTTCACTTTTTCCTCTACTCGCCCACCAATTAATACTTAATTCAAATAAACAAATGGAAATACATCAATGAGATTTTTCGTATTTTTATATGCATTCTTTCAATACCTTATTATAATAATAGATTTTTTATTGAAATAAATTACCAACATATCAATAATGAAACGGAATGAACGACTATACCGAGCGAAACATATAATTTTATATGCAAATTTTACTTGATATTACTACAATTATAATTATATAGAATACATGTTAAATGTTTCAGATTGATTTTAGCAATTTGAAATACGTTATAATTCTTTTAGTCCGCATGTTTTTATTTACGTATATCAAAGTGACAAAATTACGTCGAAAAAAATATTTAAATTACGCGGAACTGATAATGTAGTGAGTCTTAGAGGCGGAATATTACAAATAGCAACAGATACGATTTAAAAAAAAATTAATGTGTTTATAAAAGAGAAATCGATCTAGTTTTGCTGATAGATTAACCAGCCAATTTATGTGCTAATTTATGAAATATCAAGTTAATAAAGTTCTTATAAGAATTGTTTGATTTAACAGCGTTTTTTTTTAATTGTAAAGTTATAGGGACAATATATAATTATAAATCTTATGAAATAACTATATATTGCGTTAATTTTTCACTGATTATTATTAACTGTATTAATTAGTCTTGACAGGCTAACGAGCCCAGAAATTGTTGATAATTATGATGTTAATCCTAGTTGACGTTAATTAATATTGAAAAAAGAAAAGCGAAAGATGTTAACATTTGGATGATATGTTCATAGGGATTAATTTTTTTTTATTATATAAAACCTTGGATGTAACAACTGTATTGATACACGATTTCAAGTTGAAATATTTTTACTTGACAATTATGATATGACGAAGGCCTCACTTTTGAGTTTCGTTTTAAGATAGTTGATAACAAAATCTATAAGAGTATAAAAGACACAAAAGAGTATAAAGAATCTATTATAAAATTTATTGTGTACAAACTGATAAACTATTCGTAGTTTATTCCATAATGAGTTTAGGCTTAAGAGTAAAAAAAATTATCGTTGAATGCAATCAAATTATTTAGTTTGCTCCAGCATCGATTGGTTTGTGCGTATAAGAGAATATTTTCCTCATTCACTAGTATTGTGACTGCCAATAAACACGAACTTTGCCAATGTCGCGAGAAAACGTTGGTTGAAAAGAACGAAAGAAAGATCAAGAGTGCTGAAGAGTGATTAAAGAAACACTCAAGTGTAGGGAGCAATATAAATGATATTTAAATTGCGCTCAAATTAACACTTGCCTTAAATGTGTTGGAAATTTTTATAGATCAAATGCTCATTTTGTAACCATGAAAACTTAAGTGAAGGTTGGATCTCCCTCAAGTAAATGCTTATTGAATGCTTATATTGAATTATTCTGTAAAATATATCGAAACTATTTACTTGGGGGAGCTTCAGCTTTTACTTAAGTTTTCATGGTTACAAGTTGAGCATATACTCAACTTATACTATTGCTATGATCTATGACAACTATCAAACCTTTTGAGGTAAGTGTTTACTTGAGAGACTGCTTTGTTTTCTAATGGATGCGTTCTATAAAATGAAAAACGACTGACATTGGTCACCACACTTGAGTGTTTCCTCAAATTTAACTGACAACTCTGAATACCGCTCCATATCTCTTACTATCGAGCATATGGATTCACTACTTGATTTGATTTCAAGTTACTTGGCTTATTTTTGACTTGTAATAAAATAAAACTGGAATCAAATATTAATATTTAAACCCCAAATCAACTCAAGCATTGACTTTGTAAATTATTTCATTTACAAGTCAAAATGTTATCCGTAATTCATTTAAAAATATGTTCAGGTCCGTGGATTGATAAATTTTTTATAGAGCAACTACTTAAGATTTAAATAATTAAAAAATTAAATTAATACGATTAATCTTCTGAAATTTTATTCATTTAAAGTTCAAATATAAAACACGTTGAAGATCTGGAGGATATTAGATTTTTTTTTGAAAACTATTGCAGTTAAATAAATTGGTATTCTCAATAAAAAACTATAGAAATTTAGAGCTACAATTTGCTATATACATTTTCTCTACAACCATTTCCCTTTAGGTTATAGTTCTTATAAAATCACACTAATCTAGATCTAGAATATTTTCAAGCTAAAGCTTAGTTATTTCATCAAAATGGAATATATATTTTTTTTTATTAAGGACAGTTATCATATCCCCATAATTCACTGATTCTTGTATGGAGATGTAGAACATATCCTTAAAATAGTGTAAAACATTTCTACAATAATCAAGTTCTTTTTTATATTCAAAAATTACCTTCCTCATAATATTTCAATGTAATAAAATCCAAGTACTTACTTACCTTCTTACATATTTAGCAAATTCAACGTCTCAAGGATGTACAATACACTCGCATTATCTTTTTCTTCATTAAATTGATTCAACCAAATTGGAAGTTACTTGAGATGAAAAAAATATAAGATTTAAAATGATTACACCGAGTCAATTATGTAAGCATCCATTAGGCGTAATCGAATGAATTTCCATTAGTGGTCCCCACAATTAAAACGTTTCCTAATTAATTTTATTGAAAACGAATGTAAATTGCGCTATTGAAAATTCAAATAAGTTAAAGCATTTTTCAAATTTCGACGTAATACGTGAAGAAAAATTAAATTTTACACGTTTTATTAGTTCTCAATTTTTTTTTAGAGAGCCAGTCGTTAAATAGCCATGAAATCGAAATAAAAAACGTTTAAAACTCGTTAATTTTGAAATGATCGATTGTGTTATTGTATATGGATTTTTTTGTTTGTATATTTCAGTCTGGCGGTCCTTAAACGTGAAGGATTTATTTCATTTGTACTTGGTGTGTATGTTTCATTCCACTGCGGGTTTTATTATTAATTGATCTCGAGTACACTAAAGGTACTTGTACTCGATATTGTAAACTTTCAATGAATCATACGTTGAATACAAATAAGTATGAAATAAAAACAAGAAATGTTTTTTTTTAACTTGTTACAGCATTGAAAGTTAGAAATGTTAGCATATTTCTGATAAGTATTTGTAAATTGCATGAAGACGAGATTTTGGTTCATTATTTTCATGTGATAGGACGGTCAAAATTTTTTTTAAATCCATTCTGAAAAAAAATCCGTCAATTCCCGCCATCCGTATGATATTTAGGTATTTTGTCAAGTAATGTAGGTAGGTAAATCTAAATTTTTTTGAATTTCCTGATCTAAAAAAATTGATTTCTAAGAGGTTTAAAAGACTAGAATCGTGAAATTTTTAGATCATTCGGATGGCATTTGTGGCATTTTTCATTTTGCAATGTTAATAGGAGTATTTCTTTAGTTTAGTACTTACATTATACGTTTGAACATTGAGTAGATAACTGAATTACAATCTCTGACGTCACATCATCAATAACGACTCCTAACAAACCCCAATAGTTCAATGCATAAAATAGTAGTACAATATACCTACAGTCGCGGACATATAGTATTTATAAGACTTTGTTGATTCGCTAATTGGGGGAAGTGGTTTATAAAATAACTTTATTATCAAAATATTAAGCCTACAGTTTCGTATTTAATGGATCCCTCCTTAGTTTTAATAACTTTTTTGATTCTATGGGCATACTGGATAGCAATTCTGGCATAGGGTTGGTGAAATACGACTCCATTCTTTCAAAATCGCTTATTTTATAATATTTCTTTTGAAGATATTTTATTCCTAGCAACTTTTCCTTTCAACATAAGCCATAAATTTTTAATTGGTGACATATAAGGGGATTGCGGGGGCCAATCAAGAATCCTAACATTATTTTCTGTTAGCCACTGCTTTGTTGTCTTTGCAGTGTGGCAAGGCGCATTATCCTGCTAGAAATAATATTCAGCTTCCTCGTCTTCAAATAATTTTAAAATTGACGGCTTCATAACTTTATTTAACGCCGCCCCCACCGTATTTGACAGTAGGTAGTACACAGTCTATACAGTCAGGGTGGTATTCTTAATTCTTCCTCTTACTCCTATTAAAAATGGCAATTTTTAAATAAGCTATTTCGTCAATTATACATTATTTTTTAAATGTCTAAATTTAATATGTTATTGGAAAATATCTAAAAATGGCTTACCTTTATGTTGGATTCACCTGACCAAATGACTTTCATCCAATCGTCCTCCGTCCAACTTTCATACTTTTTTGTCCACTCATAATATACTGAATTTCATTCTGTCTCTCAGATAAAAGGGGCTAACGCCGAGCCCTTCTACCACTTTCAAACCTGTATTGAGCTTCTTGTAAGCTCATTTTTTTTTTGGTTTATTTAAGGTTGCATCAACTACTATATGGTCATTAGCGACCGTCGAATCCGAAAACCCAGAAAAAAAATCTTAGGCTTTCAATGGGATTTGAACCCAGGACCACTGGCGTATAAGGCAACTATCTAGTCCACCACGCCACTAAGTGACCTAAGCTCCTTTTTATTCGTTGAAAATTTTATAAACCATTTAATAAACTAAACTGCTTAGATAATTTTAGTTCGTTGATAAACCAAAATTAGTTTACTCACAATTTCTTGTTAACTTCAGGATAAAATCCCATTATGTTAAGACAAACAAATTTATCCAGCTCTAAAGAAGAGCGCAAAAGAATTATCAATTAAATCAATCAATACTTCCTTCACAATTCAATATAAAGCTTATAAACTTAGAAAATTGATGTTTTATTGAATTTAAAGACTTTTCTTTAATACCTAATCACATTTTTGTTAATGGTGGATATTTTCCCATTGATTTAGAGATAAAATTTAGAAAATTACGAAAATTGCCGAGGTCGATCAAAATCAACGCATAGTGCACTTTTTTCAATTCTTCGAACTTCGGGTTGTGACTTCGCTCGCTCTATGACCCAATTAGTGTTAATTGAGTGTCGTTCCGCCATCTTACCTGTCATTTCTCCAATTTTTGAAACGGGAAATTTTGGGTTCAAATCCTTTTTCGATTAAAAAAATTATCAAAAACAACAAGTTTTTCATGCCCTTAAAGCACTGATCGATTTTCAATTGCACCCCTGAATATTTAAATCGGTGAAAAGTCGAAAGAAAAACTTAAGACCGTTCTTGGTCGATATTTTAGATCCGGCTTGTTATCGAGTTTCCAAAATTGAAAATAAGGTAATAAGTTCTAAAAAGTGACTTTCGAAAGACATTTTGTGTTAAAGACATTTTGACATAAAGACATTTAAAGTGTTAGTGATTCATCAATCGAATTCATTTTGAAGTTTTCAACGTTTGAATTGAATTGATGAAAAGTTCGATAAAGGTTTGTATCGCATTTTTTTGTTCCTGTGTTGTAATAGGTGGATGAAATAAATAATTTTTCTCGGGTTTGATAATTTTACATATTCCTAGTTATTTCAGTAATATACTTATAACCATAAGAAATACAATAACCTAGTTAATACAGGAATATAACCATAAGAAATACTCCTACATTCCTTATAGAATGAGCTTATTTGTTATTATAAAAAGAGAAAGAGAGATGGTTATATTACACAGTCTCTACTAGTGAGAAAGTTAATGCAGATGTTTACATCTTATTTTCACAGTAAAACGAAAACAACAATCAAAACAATTGTTAACAGGGGGGTTAACAAGAAAGGCAATCTATTATTAGCGCTTTCAATATTTATTATTTAGTTATTACTTAGTAGCTCTACCGGCTACCCCTGACTTAATTCACATGAACTTTAGGACATTGCTCATAAAACTTTTCGAAATACGACGTTTGAAGACCCACTAGAGATATAACAAATAGGTTACAATGGTTTAAAACCTATAAGGTATTTTTATTTCATAAATTCTTTGCAACAAATTAAAAACTTGATAAATTATTATCAATCTCGGTACCAATATTGTTCTATAAATATGACTGTAATTAAAGTTTTTGTCTGTGATTTTTTATAACAACGCAATATTTATCTATTTAAGAAATTATCAAAATTTCTTGCTTTTAATTTTATTATATATATTAACCTAGTCGAACTATAACAAATTATATTAAAAATAATCCATTCACTTCTAGTTGGCGTGATGTTTTCCCGTGGAATGAGACATTTTTCCACCATAAAATGTATCCTAGGACTCAAATAGTTAGCTATCGGTTTAGCTATCATACTAAAAATTCACCATCAACTAAAAATGTATAGTTGCGGAGTGATTTTGGTTCCAACCGGTCATTACATTTTCCTGTAGAAATGAGACATTTTCCCCGAGTAAAAAATATCCTAGATAATTAATCGAATATCCATCAATCTACATCATTTCATTAAAATTTTTTATCAACTATAACTGTAAAGTTTATGCGTTTTTACTCGAAACGGTTTCCTTTTTTTCTCGTGGAAATGAGACATTATCCCGCAATAAAAAGTATCCTAAATGTTGACCCGGATAGTCAGTTATCATCATACCTTTCTTGATAACCGTCCGGTAGTTTTTGCGTGATGCGATAAAAGACCGACAGACAAAAGTTAAAATTAAATCAATTTAAAAAGATGTGACCTCTGTATCGGTAATAACGACTATGGGCACAAAATTTACCAAAAAATTGGTTGTCTGTAAAGTCGGTTTACGGACGATAGTTTTACGTGATAACGTCATAAAGAACACCTAATTGATGCAAAATTGCATACTTTTATGAATTGAATTATTATCACTGAATTATCATTATTTTGTATAATACAAAGGAGTTAATTGAAAATTAACAATTTTTTCAAAATGAAATCAGACTGAAAATTATGAAAGAAAAAATCAATTAAATCTTATTAAGTAAATTGAAAAAAAAAACACAAAACACGTTAATAAAAAATTAAGTTTTGCTGACTTTGGACTTCATTATTATATTTCACAAATACTATTCACAAAAATTCACAACACAAATTATAAACTAAAATAAATTGATAAATGAATCAGCACGAAATTATCCTCGAAGACACTTCAATTTGGTCCACTGATGACAAACGCATGGCGTTTGAAATACGTACACTGCCGGCCAAAAGTTTGAGACCATATAGATTTAAGCCAAAAAAAGGAAATATTTTTAAAAATTCAAAGACAAATACAGTAAAAATGTTTATTAATATTATAGTTATAACCTTTAAACATACTTAGTATAGAAAATAAACATAAAAAATTATTCTATAAAAAAAAAATGAACTAATTACTCAAACTGTTTTTTCATCAAAAAATCCTCCCTTGCACTTTATTACTTTTTCTACTAGCCTCGGCATTCTACTTTTTAATTTATTTATGGTTTCTTGAGAAATTTTGTTCCAGCTTTCTTGTAGTAGTCTCCACAAGTCTGCAAGTGAAGAGGGACACTCCTCTCGGACATTCCTATCAAGCTCGTCCCACAAAAGCTCGATTGGATTGAGATCCGGACTTTGCGGTGGCCATTTCATGATTTTTAAAACTCCTTCTGCTTCTTTTTGTAATAAATAATTTTTACATAGCTTGGAAGTATGCTTTGGATCGTTATCTTGCTGGAAAATGAACCCATTGCCAATTAAACTTAAGCCTGATGGTACGGCATTTTTTTCGAGAATTGTTTTATATTCCTCTTTCTTCAAAATTCCATCAATTTTAACCAAATTTCCAATTCCATGGCCTGAGAAACAACCCCAGACTATTATTGAACCACCACCGTGCTTAACAGTTGGCACTACACAATCTGGTAACATCTTTTCTTCGGTGCTACGCCGAACGTAAATTCGTCGATTTGAGCCAAATACTTGGAATTTTGACTCATCAGTCCAAAGAACTTTTTTAAAATCATCTTCTGTTCAATCTCGATGGAATAAGGCCCACTGCATCCTTTTTTTCTTATTTTGCGGCCTTAGTAAAGGTTTCCGAACGGCAACACGACCAAACAGTTTAGCGTTCCTCAACCGTCTTTTCACTGTGGTAAGCAAAACTGGTTTATTTAAAGATTTGTTCACTTCAGCACGAATTTTTGGTGCTGTTAAGCGTCTATTCCTTTTGCTGGTAATAACGATAAACTGATCCTCACCAGAAGTAGTAGCTCTCGGTCTTCCTGAACGTGGAAAATCTTGAAAACTACCCGTTTCCTTAAACCGAATAATTGTGCAATGAATACAAGTCTTCGAAAGTTTAAGTTGAGACGCAGTTTCACGTTCGGATTTGCCTTCATTATGTAAAGTAACAATGGCAGATCGAGTTTCGATATTTATTTCTCGTACTTTTCCCATTTTTAAAACGTTTCAACTATAGAAACCCCAAGTTAAGACTAAATTAAATTATTCGTACAAAATGGTACATAACTTAAAAAAAAAATTTAAAATAACCTGTTTTAGAAAGTCTAAATAATAACAAAGAATAGCCAGTGCAAAATTAAAGAAGAATAGAATTAAAGAACAATTAATACGGAGCTACTTTAAATATAATGATGACCCGTCCACTGGCCAGACACCCTGCGGTCTTGGATGTTTTTAAACAGAACCCATTAATTCTATTTGTACCTGAGAAACATACCTACAAAAGTCTCTTTAGATGTTCATCAGTAGTTTAAAAATATGTATGGACAACAATTTTTATTTTATTACCGAAACTTTGAATACAATAAGTGATAGCATAAATATATTACAACTGGTCTCAAACTTTTGGCCGGCAGTGTATCTAGAGATACAAATTTAACAATTTGGATTTTTCGTTTTATGATTTTTACATTTATTTTTACTTTAATTTATAATTTGGGTTGTGAATTTTAGTGGATAGTATTTGTGAAATATAACAAAACACGTTATCTAGGATTCAACAATAATATCGTGCCTCTCTCTATCACTTGTATCGCGTTCTCGCTTGCACGCATAGGCTCAAATGGGACGTGACAAAATGGACGATCTTTTTCAGACTTGCTGTCGTAGTTCATCAATTTATAAGACGTTATCACGTCAAAAATATTCAATGTATAGAGTAGCTTAGTAAGAATTTTATTAGACGTACAGATTATCATTTTATGATTTATGATTTATTTCCATAATAATCTAATACTTAAAGGAATTAGAAAGGCTTGATTCGATTTAAATAATCTCATTCTTTCAAAGGAAAATTTGTGAAGTTTATATTTTGCGAAAATTTTTAAGGAGGTTTATGTCACGTTTTCGACGTGAAATTACAAAAATTGTCCGATATTATGTTTCTCACTTTTAAGACGAACGTCCAGTAAATGCTAATAATTATTATTTAAATAAGGTGTGTACATTCACGACTCTGTGAAATATTGATACGTAATATAATGGACATGACTAGTTTCAATATAGGTAAAAGCCAAAAAATCGTTTAACTCGATCGTTTTTCATTAATGTTATTATAAATTCTTTGAAAATTAAGTTATATGTATAAGTAATATGAATACATATAGACTTGATTTTTAACATGACAGCAAATTTGTAATAAATTTTTCATAACTTCACCATATGCAAATTTGAATATAAGTAGATATATTTTATATAATGTTGCAAATACAAAAATTATAGCCTGTCCACAATAGTCATATCATTAAAATCAAACGCTTATTCACTCGCGTTAACATAAGTGGACTGCAGACATTTCCTATTTGAAATTCCATGAAATTTATTTGTACTTTTCTCAGAAAAAAATCTGTAAGCTTTAAATGTAACAATCGAATATTATCGTTACGGTAGGTTCTTATATGAACGAGCCAGTAAATATCAATACTTCCTATGATTTTAAATCAAAGCCCACACACCGGGTGTTTTGCACGCCCTCATGCCAAAGCTAACAGCGACAGCCGTGAATTGCACACACAGTGCAACGCAACGGCAGCCTGCCGCACATATTAGAAAATTTTCAAGGTGTGAATAAATGCAACTTTAATGATATATCTGTCGTACAATGCGATAGTCCCAGTCACATATTTCGTAATTTGCGATTGGCCAATCGTTTTGCCCGTACACGGAAATTAATTTACATCTATTTTATGTCCGATCAAGCACACGCATTCCTTATTTAATTTTTTAAATGAAAAATAACGAGTTCACTATCAGTTTAGAAAGATACAGAAAATTGTGACTTTGCCTTAAAGAAATCGCAATTCATGTGTCTAATTAATTCGATCGAAGCAAATAGATAACGCTAGTCAAAAGGGAAAAAATTAGGAAAATGTAATGAATGAATAAAAAGCCTGGGAAATTATTTTATAATATCATTTGTATTAAAAAAGGTAATTTAGAACGATCTTTAGATGCAACACAATGAAAGTAAGGTAAATCGAGTTGCAAATGGAGAATCATTTGGTTTAATTTGCTCGTGTAGGTATCAAGTATAGTTAAATTGCGAAACAACATTTGGTTTTATGAAAAATTGATTTTTTTTATAAAATAGTGTAGATTTAAAAATAAATGGCTTGCATTGATAACACGGTCAACACGAATTTTGGGTCTGACTTCTTCATGTTAAATTTTAGTTTCTCCTAGATCTAAAACGATAAAAATATTTTTTTTTTTTTTGTTAAAGTTTCCTTTTCTAGAAATTAGAGCAATTTTCAATTGTTTGGCCAAAATCACTGAGTTTCATATTTTTTTTTTTATAAATTCATTCTAAATTATGATCAGAAAAGTTTTTGCTAGATATATAAGTCTTTTTTATTGAAGATTCGTGACGAACAATACATAAATGTGAAATAATAAGAAATTAATGTCTAAAAGTCAATTTTTTTGTAGTTTTTAAATTCGTATGAGCTTTCTCGGATTAAACCCCAAATGTAATCTCTGATCATGTTCTCATTGTACTGGCCTTGATATCTTCGTTCAAAATCCATCACATCTTGGTCAAAACGTTCTCCTTGTTCCTCGGAGTAGGCACCCATGTTATCTTTAAATTCGTCTAAATGAGAATGCAGCATATGAAGTTTATGAGATATTCTGCAGCCCATAATTTTGAAGTTTTTAAACATGATTGCAATTCTTGCAATGTTCTTCTTTAAAATGAAGAATGATGAATTCATTATAAAATTTACTTATCGACGCGAATCAGGCAAAAGCAAACTTTAAGAATTAAAAATTAAAATTTAAATGTTTTTCAATGTCTAGAATCAGAATTTAAACATGAGAACAGAAACCCATTTTTTTTTTGTTGTTGGCCGGTGTAATATAAGATTAAAACAGTACCTACAAGTAAATAGTGTAGGATTCAAAATGAAAAGGATAAAACCCAAAAACAATGCTATTTGCTTTAAAAATACCCTTTTTCTGAAAATATAATTTTTCAAACTGTCGGTAGGTAGGTACCCCTTAGAGGAATTCATCAAGTCGGGTAATTGGACGTTTTTTCAAAGTAATTGTGCTTGACATTTGACCTGTAAATGAAAAAACTTGCGAAGGCAAAATGGTTGAATTAATCTTGACTTGAACTCGTCTTTATTAAAAATCAAATAAAGCCAAATAGCTTGAAAATCGGGTTAATAGCTTTAAAACAAAGTCATCTATTGCAGTGTTTCTTAAACTTTTTGAAATCACGGTCCCCTTGAAACCAAAGTCAATATCTCGCTCCCCCCCTATTTTTTGAATTTTGTATATGCATTTACCAACTAGTTAATTGTATGCATTTGGTGAGTATTTGTTATATTTGCGACTTTTTGCAGCGCTCCTGTCTAGGTATTCCACGCCCCACCAGGGGGCCGCGGCCCAACACTTTAAGAAGCACTGATCTATTGAATCAATAATTCCTTTTATTTTTCATTCTGAATGTGCTTTAATATAAATAATTATTATATTTCTTCCAATAATTTCATTTTTAAAATTTTGGCTAGTTGAAAATTGAAAATTGGAATATTTTTATTATGAAACTTCCCTACTTATATAAATTATACATTTTACAATATATAATACTTTAAATTATTTCTTCCATTAATGCAAATTGAAGAGATTTCATGCTTTGATTTTATGCCTTTTGTTAGAAAAATTAGCTTTGTTAAAGTACAAGTCCAAGTATAGAGTTAGTAGATTGACAAATTAACAGATTAACAAATAGAGCCATTGAGTTTTATTCCGTGTTCGTTTAACTTTTTTGCGATATTATTTTTAAAAATTTTAATATATCTAGGGATTCATCAAGTTATGTAACTGGACATTTTGCATGTTGTTACGTTTTTAACTATTTATATTTACGGGTTCTTAGGATTTGTGTTCTAATAAATTTTCTAATATTTTCTACCAAAAATTTCCTTTTTCAACGACACTTCTTTACATAAGCAAACAACCGAAAGCCATAATGATAATTTAATTATTACAAAATAAAATTTGTCATGTTTAATTATCTTCAAAATTTCGTCAACCTCTCCAATTAACGATCAATGAGGCATCACTAAGCCAACTTCTTCAACTTTCAAATTTCTTTAACTCAATAAAAATTAGCCATAACTAACGATTTTATACTCGACAGAGAGATTATATTGCCATTATTCTTATATGAAAAAATATCGAACTGTCGATTTGAAATAAAATCGTAAATTATTTTTTTTACAAATTCGTATTTATTGACGTTTTTAATATATTTAATTATAATTTACATCTCTAGATTAATTTTTTATGAGACACGTAGTTGAAATTTATTTTAATTATGTATAAGTAATCCACACTTATTCATATTCATGAGTGGATAATTTTGGAAATTCCCGCGTTTTTATTTCTTCTAATTAATAATTAAGTTTGTTTTTTAATCGAATTGCAGTAGTTAAATATAGAAAAGAAATTCGATTATTAAATCACGTATTCAAAATTTTGAATTCTATTTTTAGTTTACTTCTTAAAAATTTAAATATTTATTGTGAATTTAAAATTATTTTGAATATTGAATTAAAATAGCAAATAATTAACTGACTAAATCTATATAATACTGTGTTTGATTGTAACAAATCAATATAAACACTAATAACTGATTTGTTGATATCATTTTTTTTTGTCTGAAGGCCGTAAAACGATATAAAAAAGCTTTGAAAAATCTAAACAATTTGCATATATTAAATAGATAGATTTTCTTGAATGAAATGAAAAATGGGTCTCATGTAGGTATTGAACATAGTTTTTATTGACACTCACACACGATGACCTGAAATAATTTTTCAAAAAAATTAAACTAGTTATTTGCGTGTAAGCTCCCATTATGGGCTAAAGCGTTGGCGAAGAACTTGACCAAGAGTAGGAAGCGTGAGAGTGAAATAAAATAAATAATTAATTTTTTCCAATAAATTAACGATATCATTTTTAAATTACGTCTTAATTTGAAGGTTTGTAAAAAAAACTGTCTCAGTGAAACTTGAGATAAAATTTGATATTTGAAAATATTTCAAGCATTTCGTAAGGTTTTTTCGGGTATTTCGTTACGTTTTTTTCAGATCTATTTCGTTCTGTCTGCTGCTTGGTCTCTGAAGTGTGAGATAAAAATCTCTAATGCGAGATTTATTTGTCTTATCGATAAAAGTTTTTCTCTCGTATATATCCAGCTATATAGGAAATTCTTTGAAAGGGATTTTTTGCAGTGAGATTGTTCGATTGCATGTTTGTTCGTATCAATTTATCGATATATTATGTAGATTTGTCATGAAATTCTACAAAATTATGCTTGCCTTCGGGGCGATAATAGCTCGGGAAAATAACATATCGCTGTTCGTTTAGTTAGGAAAAAATTACTAATTCTGATGAGCTCATTGCATAGTCGTGCAACCTTGGATTGAATCGAATTTATGTATGATAAAGTTGCGACCAACTAGGGAAAAAATCTCGCTGCTTCTTTCATTGATCTCTCGAGGATATACTTTGGTCACTGTATTTTCTGGTTAATGGATAAAAAGATGCGTGGGTTGCACCACACATTTATGTGTGTGTGTGTGTGAGTGCTGCGATTCGATCGCATCCAACTCCGATTATTCAGATACGTTACAAACTTGTGAACATTATGTACGATATATACAGGTGGTTTATAACAAGCATGATTTTATAAAAATTATTTTTTTTTTTTTTTTTTTTTTGGGGGGTTTTAAGTCGCTTTAACAGCTATGGTCATATCACGATTGTCTAAACACAGAAAATTTCTGTTGGTCAATTATAATCTTAGTTCTAGGATCTTAATTCTAGGATTCAACGGGAATCAAACCCGGGCCACTTGACGCATGAAGTGGAGAGAACTACTCCTCTAGCCACTGCGCCAATAGGTGGCTCTATAAAAATTATTATTATTATTTAAAAACTAAATTTTCTAAAACCTAAACAACACCATTGACGAATACGACATTCGTCCAATCTAGTTCGTAAGTTTTAGAATACGCATTGAAATGTTTGTTTTCATGACAGAGATATACTTTCCTGAATGATGCTATCATTAAATCACTTAGTGTGTTATTCATACTCGTTACTCAAATTTGAGGAAACACTCAAGTGTGGTGAGTTGTATTGGGTATTTAATTTTTTTTTGGTTTATTTAAGGTCGCATCAACTACTATGGTCATTCGAATTTAAACCGTATCCGAATCCGAAAACCTAGAAAAACATTTTAGGCTTTCATTGGGATTCGAACCCAGGACCACTGGTGCATAAGGCAATTATCTAGCCCACCACGCCACTAAGTGACCGTGATTTAAACTTTTATTTCATAAAACTTTTTCATTATAGGATAAAGCATACACTTACATAAATACTTACCTTAAATATTTTGACGGGTTTCATAGACCAAATTCATTACAGGTGTTGAGTATATAGTCGACTTGTAACCACGAAAACTTCAATGAAGACTGGAGCTCTTTCGATTAATGTTTATTGAATATTATAACTTCAGCCTTCACTTAATTTTTTGCGGTTATAAGTTGAGTACCTAACTCATGTAATGAATTTGGTCTATGAAAATTTTCAAAATATTTGAGGTAAGCGTTACCGTAAATGTATGCTTTATTTAATAACGAAAGAGTTATATGAAATGAAAGTTGAAGTGACCGATACTGATACTGACACTTGAGTGTTTCCTCAAATTTAAGTGAAGACTATGAATACCGCTCTTAGTATTCTTTGCCAATAGATTATTTTTTGAGAGATTTTTGGTAATTTTTTATAAATTAGCATAGAAGCAGGGTTAGGTTGATCTCTCCTTCCTCACTGCAACCTTAGGTTTATTATTTTTTTTACTTATGCAAGTCCAATATACTGCCTAACAATAGAATCTCCTGCTACTAAGCTGCTGTTACGATTCGTCACTGTTAAGGCCAGGTATCTACATAAGAGCTTTTCGGACATTCGGATGTTTTGTATATTGTTTATGTTGAATTAGTGCCAATGTGAAGTGGAGCGCTATTTCTTCGTTTCCAGAAAAAAAATATGGGACAACAATGCCGAACTATTGACTAAATCAAATATCAGTTGTTTCCATAAATTGCTATTTAAAAAAGGACTTACAACTTACTTATACTTTCTTCGCTGCATCAACCAGTATTTTGACGCAATGGCAATTAGTTGCGTTATTAGGTAGGACCCTAAGTAGTATTAGCCTAGGGCCCCACAAATTCAGGATTCGTCCCTGGTTAAGGAGCCATTGATGCTATGCAGATATCGTAACTTTGTGAGGACTTCACAAAGATAACGTGGGCTGTATTTTCGTGCTTACCTACTCACAGTTTTCACTTTGGAACTTCTGGGGATATCTCAATGTTTGGAGATGCTTTCTCAATCCAAAATGGTTGGTTATCAGCTCCTTCAACGTACGGAGTTGGTACCTTCTTATCGCAGTACCTTCACAGTGAGCAAGAAGCAGATTCTACCCATCACTATTTGGTTGCGTTTCCGACTAGGAACTTCTTCCGTTTTGACAAAAATGTTACTGGGCAATTTTTTGCAGTTTTGGTACCTACGATATTTTCAACGAAACAAACAACGATGCAAGAATGATTATTTTCGTGAAAAGTGTACTTATAAAAAAAATCTTTATTAGGTCAGCTAACTACTCCATGGTGACTAAATTAGCATGAAAGTAATTCTCGGTCTTTCTCCCTCTTATCCATTTTTAAATCTCCGAGATAAGTGATTCGAAAAAAGCCCTTATTATAGACCATCCTGTACAAATAAATGCATCGGGTAAATTTTCTCTTTCCTACTTCTTACCGTTGAACTGTTTCCCGAATGAAATTACTCCGACGACGACTTCTGGCTCACTACTCAATATTTCTGTCTACCGTCATAAATAATCCATATTATTGTTGCATAGGACGCGAACACTTACACATGTAGCCATTTAAATATTTAAATAAAATGTAAAACAAATATAAAACCTCAGTGAAGAAAAAAGAAGGAAAAGGCAATTTTATGTAGGTATACGAGTTCAGTTTCGTCCAGCTGTGCTGTCAACTTGTTTTAATTTTTATTACACGATATCAATTATTGATATCGTTAAGTCACTTGAATTGTTCAAATTAATATTTTGAGGTTTTTGCTCTTTTCGCTCGAAAAAAAAAATTACTCTGACTACATACGTGGGATTTACTCCCATTACGTCTACGGATAGTTTTAACGATAAATTCTATATTATTAGAGGAAATGGATTGCTTAATAGTTTTAATTCTTATTTTGTTGTAGTTACAATCTGTAATTATAGATAATTTGCGCCTTTTTGAATTTATATTAAAATTAAAGTGCAGTTATTTACTTGATTGAACGTTGAATTACTAAAATTAAAAATTAACTACTGCTTTGTACATGGGAACTTTTATTTTTGCATGTGGAAAGTCAAAGTGGGTTTTATGTGACAAAATAATGGACGTTATATTCATTTCTGGTTTACATAGGAAACGTATTTCCCTTTTATTTTAACAGGTATTGGTTGAGAAAATCTATGTAATAATCATTTTTTTTTCTTATCTATAAGGAATCAAGATGTATCAATATAACAAAAAGATAAAATTTGTATGTCAGAGGTAATCTCCAAAATTACTTTTCAATTTCAATATTTTTTCCCCAATATGTAGTACTTTCAGACTGGTTTTGAGTTATATTAGGCACTCATCAAGTCAGCTAATTAACCATTTTTTAAAACCAGTTATGTTTGATATTTTGATTTGTAAATAAAAAAAAAACTTCCATAGTCAATGCTTGATTTGATTTGATTTTAACTCTCTTAAATCGAAATAGTGACTTTCGACTACAAATAGTGACTATTCACTATTTTGTAGTGAATAGTCACTATTTGTAGTCGAAAGTCACTATTTCGATTTAAGAGAGTAAATATTAATATTTGATCCAAATTTCAATTGATTATAAGTCATGTTTAGACCAAGTAGTTTGAGATTAAAATCAAGTAGTGAAAAACTCTAGGTTATTATTTATCATGGAGGGTCGATGTCTTTTTTTGAACTTATGAACGAACTTTAATGATCTTTGGTTCAGCTTATTTATTAAAAAAGAACAAAAAGTAGTTTTTAGCCTGGAAAAATGTATGGTTCCTGAAAAATAGCTGCTAAAATAATAAAATATTAAATTTTTGTATCCAAAAAGGAATAAATCTCATATTTTGTATAGGACTAGTTTAAACATCGAAGTTCGAATGTGTTCCTATTTAGCATAGAAGTGCAGAATACAAAACTGTTGCAGGATAGCTTTAGGAAGGGATATCTGTTTGTCTGTTTCCGAACAGGGTCAAACAATAAATAAACCTGGTTTTTGTGTAGAACTAGTTTTTGGGTCAACGATTCTACTTACTATCTACTATTTTACTACTACTTATTTTATCCTAGGAAAATATCTATCTACATGTTTCTTGTAGGATAACTATTAAAACTAATTAACTATTGAACTATTAACTGTTAAAATAGAAACGTCTTGATTGTTTTTCACATAGAAAAGTGGTTGGGAACAGCGGGTTACCACTTTTTCTCCCTCCACTTTCTTATTTAACCATTAATTCAGCGCCAATACCACAGCAACAACATCAAAATTTTAAAATAAACCGGTTTATTATTGGTTACATCAGGCTAAATTTAAAATGAAAGGGTTTACTTGTCAATAAAGTGTGCAGCATAACGACAAGGTTCCCATCAAATGTGGTGGAAAACTAAAAATATCACTGGAAGATTTTACGGCTAAAGTAAAATGCTTTGGTAAATTGTTTCAGAACTGATGGGTCAAATAGGCTCCCTATTTTATTACAGGGTCGCCCCTGTATACTAAAGAAGTTGGAAATGTACCTGAACTTTTTTATAATAATAGTTAATTGATCGGAGAGTGCGATTCGATGGAAATTTTACAAAATGTTCATCAAACTACTGTAGTAGTTTTCATTAATTGAAAAATAATTTATTACAAAAATCACTTTACTTCAATCACGTTTTAAATCGCTTGTATTACTATTACTTAAATTACTTGTATTCACAGCATGAATTCCTTAGAATGAATATGCGTCCTTTTATAGGCGAAACCATGTGTTCTCGAATTTATAGAAACTTAGATTCCCGAAACTTTTAAAAACAAAGCTGCCAAATTTTCTTGGGTGTCAATAATGAGAGATTGAAATGTTCATCGTTAGAATTTGCATAGAACAATTTCAAATATTCCATTCTTTTTCATCGCTGTTCGTTGTCTCTGTCTTTGTTCGTTTCAGTATTAGACTACTGTTAAATTTGTTAAATTTGTATCGATATTTGCAACTGATTTTGGCTTTGTCATTGAATGTGCCTGTTTATATCGTAACATGATTTTTGTTATTATATTTTATTCAGTGACTATAGTAGAAAATATATTATTTAACGCAAATTTCATTTGTCAACTCTAAACGAAGGAGGCGCAAATATGCTAGTACTACGTAATTGAAAGTTATAATTTATAGTAATACAGTTTAGATCAAACATTTATCTCCCAAATTAGATGCAATTGTATTTTTCTTATTACTTGTAGTGGTACCTATTACCCACTATCTATGTATAATTTTTTTAAATTGTATCTATTCATTAAAACAGCTAGGGATAGATCATAACATATATCTTATTATAGTGAAAAAAAAAAATGATGACAGAATAATGCTCCCGACATGCTATATGTGAAAGCAAAAAATCGCATGAAAAATTAAAATTTCATTCAATTCGCTGTACCACACCATGTGAATAACCTGGCTCTGTTCAAAATACTGTCAGATTAATTGCACCACCATTTTTCTCACTACCTCTATGGTTGTGATCAAGCTATTAATGCCCTATAATTTTATTTATTTATTCATGAAAAGAATCGTACAGAAATAATACCAAGTGCCAAGAAGACAAATGCAAATTGGTTTGGCTACAAACCCTCTCTGAAACCTTAATCTTATAATAAGCCACTCAACCTTTTAAAAATTGGATTATATTCAAGTCATAACCATTTAAAAGTCTGCACTTATCGAAATGTTGCATTTAAATGCACGGACAGCCTCGTAAAAATACTCTTCAGTACATTATATTATTATCATGTCATGGGATCTATTATAAATCAAATTTGGATTTCTTTAAATTTTATTGATTTATATTGACACCGACTCAAGTAGCAATTGAAATATTGATCAGTCATTTAATCATCAATTTATCATTCAAAACTTTTAAATAAATCATTTCCTATCGCGAGCCAAGACAGTTTTATATCGAATAATTGGAGATATCATTAGTATAGGATAATATGATATGTAAAAATTCAAGTATTTAAAAAGTAAATGTCGCCCATTTAAGTTGAAGATATAGAATGTACCTAATGTAAGTTCAATCTTTATTACGATAATATCAAGAGTTAGTTTATTGTCTGTCAATTTATGAGAAATAATTAAAAATAATTGTTAATTTACAAATAATTTATAGTCGTATCACATAACTACTGTGTCTTGATGGGACTTTCACTGTACTATAATATAGATCTTCAACATAGACAAGTTTTATATTATTATAATTTGAAATCATACAAATATATAATAACTAGTGGATAATAAATTATTATGAATATCAAAAGATAAATTATTATATTGCATATTTTCAATAGTAATAAGTAAAAGAAGTTCTCAAAACAAAAAAAAAAAAAACAAAATGGTTGGTTTTCAAAATTAATTATGATCAGGAATAATTCAGATTACCTAACAATTCTAATTTTTTTTTAGTTATATTAAGTGGTTTTAAAACTTCCAATTTGCATATGCCCGATGAATGCATTTCGAGGAAAATTAAATTCACAAATAAAAAGTGAACTGAACGTAGGTTAGAATTTTAAAATACAATTAGTAGATAGTATATTAATAGTATTTTCTGTATCGAATAGGTAAGGTTTTTAAGTAATAGTTTGGTGTAGGCGTTATACCAAGAAAGACGACAACTTAATAAAAATGAATTATGACTTCATTTTTTAGACCATTGTTGTTACTGTTGTATTTTGAAAAAAAAAACAAGACATATAGTCAAGCAGATCAACAATAAGTTAAAGAGTTACTATTTGAAATAGCATAAACTTGGAAAGGAAATTTAAATCCATTTTTACAAATAGCTCTCATATATTTCGAAGTCTATTAGAACCTATTTCAAATCAAATAGAATCCTTGCTATGAAATATACAAACCTTTTCAAAAAATGCTAATGCAACCCTTTTCAAGTTATCTGCAACTCATGTTAAATTAATTTTAACTATTTCTATGTCAAATGCGTAATCCTTGAAGTATTCCAGTAATTAAAGAGATTCAGAAAATTCCAAAAATTTTACTTACAATAGAAAAAGGAGAAACTGTCGAGTCCCATAACTCAACACGAGAAATTTTTGCATCAGTGTTATTATTTCTGCTAATACAAATTTTGAAAAAAAAAAAACAAACTTTTATGATAATTTTTAATGATGAGTTATGGTGTCCTTTAATCTCAGTCGATTCTTTTTGTATGCTTCATTTTGCAAATTATATCACGAATTTCAAATAATATAGAAGCGATTATAATAAAAGTTATTAAAGAAGTTATACCTTAGGACTTAGAACCATCCCTATTACACATCATCTTTCAAACAATTAAAAAAAAAACGCATTAAATATTATTTTTCGTTTAGGAGCTACGATGTCTCAGACAGACACACGGATACACATGTCAAACTTATAACACCCGTCTTTTTACGTCGGGGGTTAAACATTGAAATTATGTGGCTTACATTTGGAATGGAAAGAGATACACTTGCCTTAGAAAAGTATTTGATTTGTATGGAAAAAGATTTATTTGAACTTGAAAGGTTTGCTTAAGATATGGAAAGGAATACTTGTATTCATGGCTATAATGGACTTGAAAAAAATTCTAATAGACGTGTACGTTTTCAATGAAATTTTGTTGTAAAAATTCGCATTTCATATTTGGAAATATAAACCATGAGAAAACATCTTGAAAAATTTAGTCACCCCAAAAAAAAAAAAAAAAATTCTGGTTGTTTTTTCCGATGTTAAAATATTCAAATTTTTACTTTAAGAGAAATATTAAAGCAATTGTGTCATTAAAACATAACCTGCCTACTTTTTATGTTTTTCATTTAAAAACAAAATGTGATTCAAAGTTAATACCAACAGAATTCTTACAAAATTATCACGATTGGAAGCATTCCATCGGCGAAGAATTTCAAATTTATTGAAAATCTTGTTCGTTTATGACGACACTTTAGGTTTATTCCAATCGTCCTTCTGGTGATATTCAAACATGTAACAACAGACAAAGAGCAAAACAACATTGAGCAAGAGACAAGAGTAAGCAAAGAACTGTTTCAGGTTAGACCGAGGATCGACAAAGCAGTGCATAAGCATGCCGAAACAGTGTCGATATAAGCTCTCGTCACAGCTCTCGAAAATAGCTGTGCTGATTGCTGGATGGGGCTGGATGTTCGCACGGAACGAACTTGCTGAAACAGTTCTTCGCTCACTCTTGTCTCTTGGTCAATGCTGTCTTGCTCTTTGTCTGTTTTCGTGTCTGTGCATTGCCAAAGGTGAACAATTGAAACAAACCTATAGATGGGAATAGTATTAATATTAGTGACTTAAACATTTGTTGTTGCATTTTAGCCTTTTCCTATCTTATTCACATTAGTTATGGCTTGAGGTAAATGCAGTTTCGCGATACTATTTATTGGTATACTTACTCATGAATATAATACGGTACTGTACCTACTCCCTCGGACTTGTTAACATGCGTAAAAAGTGTTTAAAATGCTAATTATTTTAAAGTAGTTTAATTTAGATTAGTTGATTCGTTTAGTTTAGTGGTTTTTTGTATTATATCTAGAGATCCACTACTTATCTTGATTTTCAAACTACTTCACTTAAAGATTTTAAATAAAATTAAACTCGAGTCAAAGGTTATATTTGATTATCAAATTAAGTCAAACATTGACTTCATTACCTATTTCATTAACAAGTAAAAATATTAAGTACAATTTATTTTAAAAAATGGCTTACTACTCGACTCGATGAATTTCTAGTTATATTTTAACATAAATAGAACTAGTTATCATTATTTTTATATACATAGGTAACGATAAATCATAGAAAAGTTTATTAATGTTGAACCTTTGTCTTTTAACGATTTTGATTTTGAAAACTAAAATTATTCTTTTTTTTATGAAAAGGCGCGAATTATTCGATCCAAGTTGCTTTCAAGCAGTAAAAATAATCAGTCAATACGAGTACAGAATATTAAAAAAAAAAAAAAAAATATTGAAATTGTAAATTGTGTTCGCAATTGTTTTTCAATTTTAATTCCAGACAACAAAAGATCGTTGAAAACTGAAATAGTTTTCAACAAAAATAGATCCGTGTTTAGCACAAACAGATGTTGGAAAAGGAAAATCCAGAAAGCCATAATGTAAAAACGTTTTTCTTAAAACCAATTATGATTATGACTGCATATTCCGTTGAAAGATTCCAGGAAAGTTTTGATACTTCTGGCGTGTCTAGGCGTAGAAAAAAAGGTATATGACATGCATATTAATTGTCGTGTTGCTTTATTCAGTCAAGCATTTTATTGTTACATCCGGAGTGGGTGAATTTTCGGTAAACTTGGTGTAAGATGAAATTAAATTTTGGGGATTGCGTCGAATAAAAAATAGAAGTGGCGAAGAAATGATTTAAAATAAAATTAGTTTTGATTTTTAAATTTGAATTTTTATATTTTATACAAAGACATTTGATATTCCAAAGAGAAAAATTGATATATTAACAGATTGTATGAATGTAATGATTAAATCGATCGTCAGTTCATCAATCACGAGATCACTTGTAATCAATTATGGGTAATCAAAGGAAATAATCAGACTTTGCCGTAACTATTTAACGAAAAAAAAATGCCATAATTGATTATACATTTATCAGTGAAGAGCTAAAAGACTTAAGAAAATATATTTTCTTTTTATTTTATTAACTTTAGTGTATTACGTATACTTATTTGTATGTTTGATAATGATATTGTGGTCACGAGTTTTCTTGCCTTTAATGCCTTAAGTTATTATTACCAGGAGTATACATTTTTTTAAATTGGATATGAGAATAAAAATTTATTTTCTTAAGTAAAAGATTAAAAAGAATTTTTGAATTATTTTTGGTCATTACTTTCATAAAAAAGAATTTATGTATCAAGTTAGAGAGGGAGGGGAGTAATTAATTTAAATTAATGAGTAACCCTTCATACAAATTTGTATTTTACGTTTCAAGAAAATGACCAAAGATTTTTCCAAGAAAAAGGCCATCGGATGTCCGTCTCTCGTTCGTTTTTTACACGTTTTCTCAGTTAATATTTTTTTATTTTTTTAGAATTTTTCTTGTAAGGATTCTTATTAGGTTGACAATACCCTCCCGCGTATGTTTCAGAAGGTACGAAATATAACGATCCGAATAGAATTTATGATAACTTTAGTCGGTACCCGTGGCTGCGTCCATGTAAAATTTAATAGAAGAAAATAAGCACATAGCCACTTAGTGGCTCTCTATCACTCTATATGCCAGTGATCCAAGGGTTAAATCATAATAGAAACCCAACATTTTCCTTGGAATTTCGGATTGGCTGAAAAAACATTTCGGTTTTCAGCGCCTAGTAGAGCGCACTCATAAACTATGGAAGGTATTTATACTCGCCACTCAAATTTTAGAAAAGACTCAAGTGTTCTTATAAGTGTCCGCCCTATTAATTTTCGTTTTATAAAGCTCACTCATTACAAATCTAAGCTTTTACTCAAGTCAACACTTATCTCAAATATTTTGACAGTCTTCATAGACCAAAACGCACGCACATGAGTTGAATGTATATCAACTTTTAACCAATGAACACTTCAGTGAAAACTGGAGTTCCCTTAAGTAAATCTTTTTAGATATAATATCTTATTCAAAATATTACTTTCAGTATTTGTATTAAATATTTATTAATCTTTATTAATCAATTTTGATTTTGTGGTAAAAGACAGAGCTAAAATAGTTATGCTGGCGAATACATTTGTTTAAATATTATAATATACAAATTCCTCTGGAAGTTTTAACGAAGGAACAAGTAAAATTAGCATAAGCAAACACTCACTCAATAAGAGTTTATCCTAAACTCAGTTTATGAAATATAATTACGTTTCTAGAAATTGCTTGAGTGGATTTTCAACTTATTAGAAGTGAGGATTCACTTAAAATTGAGTAGTAACTATGAATATCAACCTTAACCACAAATTCATCGTCAAAAGAACCTAGAATATACGTGTATATTACAATACTTATACATTCATAAAATATTTTATGTATTTTAAAAATTTAAAAAAAATGCAATTTAATAATTTTGAATTATAAATTTAATTTTTAAAAACTACGATTCTGTATGTAAAATTCGTAGTGCTTTTCAAATTATAATTAGGTCAATAGGACAGGACTAGCCTTTTATGTCAATGCCAATAATTTTTCTGGTATCTTTTTGAAAAATCGAAAAAAATTTTATCAATCTTTAACTCGAATTGTCAGCCAATGTAATTCTCATTTCCCTTTCATTTCGATATGCAGACGCGATTACGAACCCACGTATATGAAAGGTATCAAGAACTGTGTGAGTCAATTCCATCGTGGTGTTGGTCAAATCTCCATTAGCGCGAACGACTGATGGAATATTATTCTTCTTGAACACGATTCGCTTCCAGTATGAAACAAACCGTTGACAGAACAGGGGATTTCGGTGTGCTTCCATCCTAATCGCATTGAAATGATGAACTCCACGTGAAAAACCTCCGAGAATGAAGTGCGTGAATCGTGGGCGTACCAAAAAATTCAATGAAAATTACTATAATCCCAACTCGGACTTGACCGCATTTTGAAATTTGGGAAAAAAAAAAGTTCAAGTGATTTTTTCGAAATGCTATCAAATTACCTACCGTGGGCTTAGTGCTGTGTGAAATACAAATAAATCAATCAAGTATATGCAGTGAAATATTTGTTTTGTAACTTATATTTTAACAAGTAAATATTTGAAAGTGTAAAAATGCAATTGAACTGTTAAAGAAAAGTTCATTTGATAATTAATTGTTATCGTAGTCTAAAGAGAAATTAATACACCTATTGTCTCTTTGTGTTCATTTAATATAAAAAGGGATTTGATCGTTTGTCACGACATTATCATTCAGCTTTCTTTGTTTTCCTGGATTTTTTGACTAGATGTAATGTACTAAGTCTTAAAACATCCGTATTAAAATTTATATCATTATGATCATGCACATGTATGCACTGCTAACAATAAACCGGCAGTAATTCTATCAGTTACTCAATAATTTTCTCCGTCCATTGTTTAGAGCTGAAGGGAAAAAGAAATTAAATAACGCCAGCCTGTTATTATTATTATTATTGGAAATTTACAAGTTTTTACATACAATTGGTAAATGGTTTCGAGTGCATTAACAAACGCATGTTTGGTACACGTGTGGATTGTATTTGCATTTGTTAAATGGGAACCGTTTTGAAAGAAATTGGTGCTGTGTAAGACAAAACAAGTTTAATTTTAAGCAAAAAATAAATATTTGATTTTAGTGAAAAAAAGTACATACAGACTGAGTAAATTTTTTGAAAACACAACACTTGGTTCGTGTTGATAATGTTTTAATATTATTCAATTTTTGGTGACTGATTTGAAGATTATCTCACTGCCAAGTTTATGATTAAATTTCTTGGAAGTTTTCTTGGCGATTTGCAGAAAAATCTACATTGAAAACACATAAAATTTGCTTAAATCTATTAGTTAAGTGTAGGTATTTATTTTCAATTGGAAACGTGAGTTAGTTAATTATAGTATTCAAAGAAAAATTAACGACCAAGTTGTCATGTTTTTCTTTTAAATATAAAATGCTATATGTTAATATGAGTGGGATTGTTATGTAAACCTTACTAACTTTATTTAAACCTTTGTAATTTTGGTTAAAAATTAAGTGCTTGTAAAAAAGAACAAACTGACGAGTTTTAGATTTTTCAAGAAATTTATTTTTGTTTGGCTAATTTTTTGGTTTTTTGAGTACATATAAAAATTGTTAGAAGATGAATGTTCAGGGTAACAAATGTCAATGTAGGTTTTTTGGTTGCAACGATCCGTTTAATTTTACAACTTCATCAAGCTCTGTACAAACATACACAACATTAATAAATGTTTTATAATTATCAAATATTATAATTTTTTTAACAATTTAAAACCACAAAAAATACCTCAAAATATTAACGTTCATTATCATGCCAAAAAGTACGTAATATGATTGGGAACTACTGATTCATACTGATCATGCTAATACAGATCTTGTTCTAAATTTTCTTTCAAATACATTTATAATTTTTTTTTGATGTTTTGAAAGTTACCTTACAATACTCACAAGTGCATAGCAATCAGATGTGAACGCATGAAATTATGCACTTTAAAACTTTTTATTTGTAAACTTTCAATCATAAACTAAAAAAGAAAAGTTCTTTAAAACAGATAATTAACTGTAAATTTTAGGAAAAACACTTTTAAGAAATAATGAAACTGGAGATTTGTAGGTTAACGAAGATTTTAAAGTTGCGTTGAAAAAAGAGTATTTGATCAAGTCAAGTAGTTTGACATTTTTCGAAATGATCTATGATTGATATGGAACGGGATTTCTCAAAACTGAAGTATTTACTAAACGTTTAAATAATCAAAAAATTTATTTATTTCCACTCGGTGATTTATAAATTATCACAATCAATCACTTTTCGCACAAAATCGCTTGGAATATCGCAATTTCACTGTCTTATACAGACCCATTCTCTTAAATCGAAATAGTGACTATTCACTATTTTTGCAGTGCAGAGTATACCACTAAATTCAAATAGTGGTATACTTTTCACTATTAAATAGTGAATAGTCACTATTTGATAGTAAAAAGTCACTATTTCGATTTAAAAGGGCACTGAATAATTCAGACTCATAGACTCAATCTGGCGGACTCCTTGTATTTATATAAGCAATCATAAATACCAGAATGTACGAGAATATTCTCCATTGTTCGATAAGATTCTTCCAAACCCCGTTAAGTAATGAATTGGTTTAGATGTCTATTATTGAAGTTTCGATCGAACAATCTGGAATGTCTTTTTCTATGGCTGTTCGTTACAATATTTTGATTTATAAATGAAATAACTTGCGAAGTCAATGTTTGACTCGAGTTTGGCTTGATTTTAAGTAAAATTTATGTCAAGTAGTTTGAAAAGCAAATCAACTAGCTTTAAAATCAAGTCAAGTTGTGAATATCTACATTGAAGTGATATTAAAAAATGTGCAAAAATTGGTAAATTTTAATTGCCTTAAATTAGTCAAAAAATTAGATCAATTCAACATTTTATCTTAAATTTTTAGAGTTTAAAGCAGGAGTCGGCAACCTATGACCCGCGGGTCACCAAGTGACCCGTTTGATAATAATAAGTAACCCACTGTAGATCCAAAATTAAATAATAATATATAAGATAAATAAAAGAATATATTTAAAACAAATTGTTTTAAACTGTATTGTAATTATTTTCTTGGTATAAATTATAATAAGTATCTTTCATTCACTGAAAGACTCTTTTAAAATGAAAATACCACTGATCCAAATGTCTATTTAATACGCACATGTTAGTTGATTTTGACCCGCAGTCAAAAAAGGTTCCCGACTCCTGGTTTACAGCATAATTGTAACTAAACCATTGCAATTAAGTGTAGTTAAAGCATAACTAAGCTTTTATTATGATATTGTTTAAAATTGATAATTTTTTATAATGCACATAATTCAAATACCTAAATTTTCATATCAAACCCATTCAAAATCAATATAAAATTTCAGGTTTTTTATTTGATTCTTATTTTGTCAATATTTTTTAACCAAGTCATATATTTCTCTAACTTATTATTATCTGAAACTTTTTACATACCATTTTAGTTAGTTGATATATTAATTCTATTTTAATTTTTTTATAATATAAAAGTAATGCCTTTAGCAAGAACACAACAAGAAAAAAGAATCAGTTTGTTCAAAATTACAAGTTCGTTCTTTCGCAATCAGTCAATAATATATTTATTTAATCCAAATGTTATTTGCAAACCTTCAAATTGTCTAAATCTGATTTTAACATCGAATTCTATCCGGGACAATTAAAACCAATTAAGTTAAATCTCAGAAATTGGCATTAACTTTATCTCAAATTTTTGTAAAACTTACGAGAAAATACCGAAAAATAGCCAGATGTTATGTTAACCTTTTCCAAATAATAATTAAAGTAACGTCTGTTTTCGGTTGCCGACTTTGACTTTGTTGCGAATCACAATAAATCTCGGTTTCGTTGATTTATTCAGGTCAAGTTTCTTACGTGCATTACTTGCGTAATTGACTTCGGATCAATTTTTTCCATTATGGACTTAGCGTTTAATTGGTGATGCTTTCGAGGCTTTCGGCTATCTGCTTATTTGCATATAATTACAGTCAAATTTTTAATAAAACATATATAAAAGGGAAATGTTAATTTGAAAAAAATAAGCGTCGGCTCTATAATTATTTTTTTTTTGACTCATCGCCATCGACCATTTAAGGCTATCTGAATAAATGTTGCTACCTTAAAATTATAGATTGTAGGTAATATATTTGTTTTAACGATTAATTTCTTGTTATACGTGGAGAAGATTTCAAACAAGAACTGCCCAAAAATCCGTTTATTTAATTTAATTATTTTTACTTATTTTATCTACGAGTAAAATTTAATACAGACGTTTCATTAATTTATTTTCAGTCAACATTTTAAGATTGTTTAAAACAAGTTTGATTATATTTTTTGTGGCTTTTTAATAAATTCTTATTATGGTATTCTGACAGTTTTCAAAGAGATTTTAAAAGCATTAGTTCGCTATTTTGACTGTTTTTTTTACCTTAGAGTTCTTAGTTGCATAATATTTACCTGAATATTTTTGTTATAACATATAATATTTGTTTTTGCTAATTTAGTCCAGATTAAATGAAATTAATTCAAAATGGCTGGATCTGGCCGATTTGATAATAAGTTTAGGGCTTTATCCTAGTAAAGTCTATTTTATCCAATACTTTCTGGGTAAAGTTGATTTTAATTCAGTCAACAGAAATCGATAGCAAATCAAATGTTTATTTTTGACGTAGTAAATACTTAGTTATTTTTAAAATTTGTTAATCTGATGAATATTGAGTTGTTTAAATTTGGCTTTTAATCTTCTAATAATAAATTATAAAAACGACTAAAAGGTTGTCAAGTAGTGCTTATAACAACTTCACAAGTTACATTTTTATTGAGTTATTAGTATTGAGCTCTACTTGACTTGACATTTAAATTACTCGACTTAATTTTCAAACCAATTGGTTAAAATTTAATTTAAAATCAAGTAAGGGGCAAGTGCAACGTTAGTAAGTAAAAATCAGGTGACGTCAAGCATTAAATTTGCAAGTTATTTCATTTTAAAGTCAAAAGATTAGCTTCAATTCATTGATCAAAATGTCTAGACATGATGAATCCCTACTCTCTGAACATGATTTTTTATTAATACAAGTGCATATCCATTTTTTCTCAAAGCCCAAACAAAATCACTTGGAATAAGTAAATACTCACAATAAGTATACGTGAATTTGAGAATTCACTGATTTGTGTGGTTATACTATGATTAAAAATCAGGTCAAGTCAAGCATTAAATTTGCAAGTTATTTCATTTTAAAGGGAAAAGATTAACTTCAATTCATTGATCAAAATGTCCCGACATAATGAATCCCTACTCTCTGAACATGTTTTTTTCTCAAAGGCTAAACAAAATCACTTGGAATAAGTAAATACTCACATTAAGAATACGTGAATTTGAGAATTCACTGATTTAAGTGGTTATGCAATTCACTATTTCACTATTTCAAAATTTTAAATAGCTATGTATTTATACAGCTAATTGAATAAATTGAATTTAAAAAAATAAGTCTTACTATGTCACTAATTGATTAGTTAAAACAACTATTACATTTAGTGAAAATTTCACTAAGATAACATATGAAAATTTCATTACGCTTCTGGTTAAAAGAGCTAAACAATTGTTTTATCTGAGCCACTTGAGTAATAAATGAAGTTTCACTTATTATTTGTTATCACTTTTAACTACAAAGTAAAAAACAGCTTCTATTAAACAACTAGTGAAAATTTCACTCATTTATTAATTTAAATAATAGCAATTTATTTAAACTTTAAGACAGTCAAAATTAGAATAATTAGTAAAATTTTACTAATTCGTTGTGAAAAACATTGACCAATAATTGAAGGCTGGACATCAATAATGGGCTTAGTGCCAAAAACAAAAAATCGAGTTAGACCCGAAAAAGAAACCTAATGTGCCATTGCCACTCTCTTAAATCGAAATAGTGACTTTAGTGACTATTCACTATTTTCGCAGTGCAGAGTATACCACTAAATTCAAATAGTGGTATACTTTTCGCTACAAAATAGTGAATAGTCACAAGTCACTATTTCGATTTAAGACAGCGACAATGCAAAACGTGGGCTTAATGCCGTGATCATTAATAGTAGGTAACTATTAATGTATTAGGTTAATATATGTATTAAGTTGTTGGCAATGGCACTTAGCTTGCTTTTTCGGGTTTAACTCAGTTTTTTTGGCACCTAGCCCATTATTGATGTCCAGTTTTCAATTACACATTAGGTACCTAGTACCTAGTAGTACCTACATATATGACTCAGTATTTTTTGCATTTATTTATTTAAGGGCGCATCAACTACTATGGTCATTAGCGATCGTCGAATCCGAAATCGCAGAAAAAAATCTTGGGCTTTATTATTTTTATCAAACATTGAACTTTATCTAGCTTTATCTAAAAGTATTTAGATAAAACTTACTTAATCTAGGAATGTTAGATTAAGCTTACTTACTTAAAGTTTTTAAAAGTTAGTCGTACTTTTTCAACATTATAAAAAAATGCTGGTTTAAGTTAGCTTTACCCAGATATAGAGTTAATTTTATCCCATATTGAACGTTAAGCTACTTTACAATGGCGCGGAGATTAGATTGTCGTCCTGTACGCTAGGAGTCCTATAGTTGACTCCCAATGAAGGCTCCAAAATTTTCTTAAGTTTTAATATGTAGTTGTCGCTTATTACTATTGCAAATGAAGCAACTTTAAGTCGCCAAAAAATGGACTTGACCAAAAATAAATCTATTTAAAAATGTGATAGTAAAGATTTTTCTCTCAGAGAATCTCAAAATAAATGTCGTTTGTCTAATTTTATTTGTATCTTTACGGATGTTTAGCCATAAAAACCAAATCGTTACAAATTTCTGAAAAATGTTAATGTCGTGACAGTTATTGTAAAATAATAAGCGGTGAAACCGAGAGAAATGCTTCTGAATTAATTTCTAAGCTACATTTAAATTTATTGTTGTTATATTCAAACATTTTGATTCGTTACGTTTGAATAATTCTGGTTTTTCAACATTCACAAATTCTCATCTTCATTCAATTACCTTTTAATTTCTTCCACACATTTAAACGATAAGCACGGATTTAAAACAAGATATGACATGGAGAGATTTTATGCTTTTTGATGAAAAATCCGTTATTATTCAAATTTCAAGTTCATAGTAACTGTTATTTATCTGCTTATACTCGATTGATATATTTATGATTTTTTTTTAATTGTGTAGCTAATTTTTGACTAAAAAAAATGTTTAACGTGAAAAATGCTTTTGAACAGTCGCTTCGAAGCGACTCGTTTAATAATGTGAAAAATAAATTTTCACCACTACAACATAAGGCATGTAGTGGAAAAGCTCATGGAAGTGGAAACTATAACTCACCACCCCCAAATGGAAACTGTCGTCGAGAAAGATCTCGGTCTATTTCTTCGAAAACTTCTAAAACTTCCAGTGTGAGTTCACATGAAGGTTTTAGTGACACTGATAGTGAAACTTTAAGTATGAAACAAATGGACATTTGTAGACGTTTGTATTCAACTTATACCCAAGCGGCCAGTGCTAAAACAGCCAAAGCTCGGTATGAAAATGCCGACGACGACATTCTTTGGCTTGAGGAAAACATCAACGGAGTCGTTCGATCTTCTCCTGTAATAAATTCATTTCGAATCATAGAACGAGATCCATCGTTGAAAAATGGAAAACCCGAAGACAAATCGAACAAAAAAGCAAAACGACGCGAAATCTTAAAACAAGTCTTAAGCGAGACTAAAAAATCGTTTCCGAATCTCTCAAATGGAAAGACTGAGCATGTGAATGGAACATCAAAAAAACCAAAATCCTTCGATCCTTCGAACAACTCGAATGGATTAGTTCGAAAAAACTCGCTATCCAGAAAATGTCCATCGCCAATTATAAACGGTAGACATAACAAACGCGTTAATTCCCTTGGCCGGAAGCGTAACTGGGAAAATAAAAATGGACAAATTCGAGTTATTTCGTGGAATGAACTAGTCAATCTATCTATTAATAGAAAAGTGAATTGTGGGCTGGAAAATGATGGCCTTCTCAAAGATATTGATGAGCTGAGACAATCGGGATTGAATGGCGTTAATGATGAGGTCAGTGTACACGAGTATTTAGACGTATATCGTGTTTGGGATGTGTTGAAATTTTTTCTTAGGAAAATGCAAAGGGAGTGTTATTATTATGGGATGGGCCAGGTCTTCCACTTTACTGATTTTCTGATTTGGTATGAAAATTTCATAACGCTTTTGTCTTATCTCAAAACCAAAAAAGTATCATTTTTAAGTAATTGAGAGATTGGTGATTGTTCAATGCCTTTCACTTTTAACTTCCCTTTTGGTGGCTTGATAATAAAAGACAATTTTTGATGCATTAAAAAAACGAGATTCGATTACTTGAATCTGAGTTTCAATTCCGATTCTTAAGTTGATTTGGTGTAATTTTGAATAGAACTTTGGTATAAGGTTACAATAAAAATTTTTTGTAGATACCTAAAACAACAAAGATCAATTTCTTTCAGTTTTGTTTAAAGAGTTTTTTGTGACTCTGTGTTATAAATTTAATGTTTTTAACTATTGTAGATCTCAAATTTTCATTAGGAGTTACAATGTGATTTGATTCTGTTTAATACATTGTTAAGTTTTAACTTTTTGGATTTCCCAACTATGGGACCACTTCTTATGGGATTCTTGCGAAATGTTTGCACTTTGAAACTTAAAAGGGCTAAGCGACAGGGCAGACACGAATTGAAGACCAAAATGAAATGTTAAGAATGTGTCGATTTTTGTTCCTAGATTCCTGAAATGAATTGCGGACTAGGGATGATTAGCGATCATTATCGCATCACTGTTTTTTTTTTTTTTATCACACAACGAATGATTTTTGATGGACGTTCTGTGATATCATCTATCACTTTCCGCTTGCTTGTCACACTCAAAATCTGTCTATTCAATTTATTTTTGCCATTTTCATGATAATGCCCTGTTTCTTTTTGAAAAAAATTATTATCTGTACCCAGTGTGAAGACTATTGTGTTACAATGAAATGAAGACGAAGAAATGAATTGAGTTTAACAATTTGGCTTGAAATAATAATAATCATGAAATAACTTGCCAAGTTAATGCTTTTCTAAACTTGGTATTTTAATATTAATTTTTTATTCTAGTTTGTCTTGGTTTATAATCAAATTTAAATCAAGTAGCTTGTAAATCAAGTCAAGTATAATTTGAAAATCTAGTGAAGAATGAATATCAAGTTAATTCTAATCAATTGATTCGAATCAAATGATATGTAGAAAAGTTTATGGTGCCAAATTAATCAAATATGCAAACAAATAAGCAATTTTTTTTAAAATAACAACCACTTATTTTAACAACTCAATATTGGTATTAGATTTTTTTTTATAAACTAAAGCAGTTTTACGAACTCTGACCAACATTGATCGACTTATAGTGGTTTAAAACTAACATAAAGAATCCTTAAAGAAAAGGCTATCATCACCTGATCTTATTCTTTTAGACTTTTATGGATTCGCTATGTGAACTTTAAACTTTTTTAATTTTGGCTATAAATGTTTACTTAGTTACCAAAATACATAAAAAAGATTTAAAAAAATATTAAGTGATTAAAATAGGGGGTTATCATCTAAGAAAATTGAGTTCGCTATTTCATGTGCATGCGTTCTTAAAATATGTATTTTTAATTACTTTATATAAGAAACAACTTAAAATTAGGATTCAATTTCCTTGGCGCAAAGATACAAAATCGTCTCAATTAGCGTTTGCACACTGCATATCTCACAATACACTTATTGGAAAATGAATGTAATTCTGATATAAAGAATTTTGATTTAAATAGAAAATTTTATTTTTTTTTCTAGTTGAATTTTTTAGCTATATTTTATCTATTAGGAAAACTTTCTTAATTCTTTAACAAGAATAACCAAATTTTGGATAGAAACTCATGTATTGAAGATTAATTATGTTTTCAAAAGGCAAAGATTGAATTTCTATTTTTCTTCTGTTAAAGCCTATAATTGTTAAATATACAACGAAATATAATTGAAAGTGTCTACAAGTACTACTCGTACTATTTCTATGCTAATATTTATACGTAAACTTACGTTTCTCATTTAAGAGCTAGGCTAATTTATTTATTCAATTTTCGTGATTAGATAGTTTAAAACCAAAAAAATAAATACTCAAAGGTCAGTATTTATAAGCATAGAGTTTTTTTTTTTATATAATACCATTTAAAATTATTGAGAAAATCACTCATAAATTTTGAAATGAATGACGATGGAGTCGTGTAAAAGTACTGACTTACTATTTTATTGCATATTAAGAAAATTCTCTACATGTTGTTTCTGAAGGCCTGAATTTACGAGTGAAAAATCAAAATATCTATTGTCATTTGTGAATATAAGTGCGTATATCAGTGGGCGATGTTATGTAAATTATGTTAATAAATTTCTGATCGTTACATAAAACATGATGAATGATGATTTCTTCTCTGAAACGGTTGGTCGCTGTAAGGAGTCGATAAGGTAGGAGAGCCTCGAGGGAGTGCCTCGAATACATTTTCACTTTTTTTTTTTCTAATCACGAATTCCACGGTCCTCTCGGAAAATTCGAAGTTTCGTTCAAAAGAAATTGTTAATATTATGTCATTATGCTAACTACAAAACAGGTGTAACAGTTTAGGAAATGTTTGGACTCTATAAATAAATTTAAGCTTACAAAAGGTCATTGACCAAATTAATTGATATTTGCTACACCTTCTTTTTGTTAAGACTTAGAAAGAAAAAAAGTTCATAAGAGATTTTATGATTGATAATCTCTGACTTAATCCGCTATTAGGTTACAAGTAGGTGCTTGAATATGACAAAGTGACGCGTTTCAGATTGCCTCAGTCAATGATTAGTTCTCCAATTGCATCAATTATTTATAAACTTGAATCTCCATAAGATCGCCTATTTTCTAAACATCCAAATCGAGAACATTGCAAAAGCAAAACATGGATTAATTGAACCGATCAATTAACAATCCAAAAAAATAATTTTTTTCCCACATAAATAGATCCGAAAAAAGAACATTAACATAATCTCTAGTCAGAAAAATTTGAATATTAAATATGCAAAATTTGACTGTTAAAATAAATCGGAAGTTTGAAATTCTTGTGTGGTGAATAATTCAATTATTCTCTCGTTTCTATGATGAAATGGAATTTAATCAAACCCAACTAAACAGAGAGATTATAATAAAAATCGAAGGCGTCAAGGTTTTGGCCTTGGGATTTTTTTTTCCAAATTTCAGTTATTCTAGCAAAACATAACGATTTGGCTCGAGGGTTTGTTCTTTACAATTTCAAAACGTTAAAAAAATTTAACGGCTATATTTATTCTTAATTTATTTTGGAAAAAGTGAGATGCCATTAAAGAGTATTTGTATAGATAAACGTTGGGAAATTTATAATTCTTGCAAATTATGTACTTTATACACTGAAATAAATATCAATGTAATACAAATTTTTTGCAATTTAACGAAGTAACATTTAATTAAAAGATATGGTTGGATTTTATTTTTTTGGATAAGTGTTGATATTTTGGTACAAATGATAAATATAATTAAGAAAACTATCTAGAAAATCTAATCGTAAATTGAAAAACTGAAAAATCAGTTACATAAACTAATTGTATATAAACAATAATTTACCCGCAGTTATCTGTTATTTCAACTGTTATCAGAAGTTGTAATAATAGATTTTTTATTTATTTTTTTTTTGTATGATTACAAAGAGTTACAGATTATATTATTGTCTGATGTACATTATTAGGTTTCATCTAACCATCAGTTAGTATGTTGGAGCATTTTAAATTACCTGTGTTTTGTAGTTAAATCTAAGATATCAATATGTAGTTTGGGAAATATTTTTGCTGTGCTAAGCTTGTGTTAAAATTTGAGATTGATCGGTTCAGCCATTTTTGAGACATCTTTGTCACCGACTTTAAAACACAATTTTGAGAAAAACGCGTTTAAAGTTTCAAAAGCACTTTACATAGAGTGAAAAGTATCTTTAAAAGTTTGCCTGTAACTTTAATCGCCGGATTGAATTTAAATCTTGGTGTGTACTTTATTTATGTATTTATGTATTCGAGTGTACTTTAGGTAGGCACATTACAAAAATTATATTAAAAAATGAAATTTTTGAAAATTCTTTCACTATTAGCCTATTCCACTACATGATTGCTACACTTATAATGAAGCTTAATCATTTATGTATCAAATTGAAGCTCTTTTTTCTGTGCATGATGATATAAGGGTGCCAATCTAAAAGTGCCCGCAAGTAGCGAAAATAGCTGTAAAAATGTCTCTGGGTGCTTTCCTACTTTATCTTCAATTTACAGTATCTTTAACAGCTATTTTTGCTTATTTACGAGCACTTTTAGATTGGCACCTTTATATTATCATGGGCAGATAAAAAGTGCTTTAATTTGGTATATAAATGATCAATCTACATTATAAGTATAGCAATCTCGCAGCAAGATCTTAGGCTATAATAACCTTAAAATTTAAATGAAAGAGCATTTACCGTATTTGTCGGACGATAAGACGCACCCCAAAATGTATCTATAAATTTTTAGAAAAAAAGTATGGTTTGGAATATAAGACGCACCCTGATTTTAAGTCAAATTTTCAGAGTAAAAAAGTGCGTCTTATCGTCCGGCAAATACGGTAATTAAAATTTATATTTTAAAAGAATGCCTATCTACTATTCCTTAATTTTCATGTGCCACTTGTGGTAAATACTGGAACAAAGTTTAAAAAAAACACAGAAATAACATACATACATATGTAATATACATTTCAATTATAAGTTATCATTATTTCCAATTCTCGAGGCTTTCCCAGTTTATTATAATACTTTAATTGTATTAATTTTTGCAATATTTGGTTATGAACAACTTCAAACATTAGCTTATACCATAAACGAAATCGGAGTCAAGGGCTCACTTACTTTCATAAGGAAGTCCATTATTTTTATTAACAGTTATATTGTTTTAATATCTCCTTATATTTTTAATAAAATTCTTATTTAAATTTTTTATTATATTTACATACCTACGACTTAATTCCATTGTATTTTTTCAAGTTTAAACTTCTCATTTTTATCTATAAGTCTCTCCTTATTGTACGCAAGCAATTTTATTTTTATCTCATAGCAAGTTCATTTCGTCATTTTTATCTTTTCATCTAATTCACATTGTTAATTTTAAATCACTTCCTAGTCGAATTGCCACAAATTGAAAATTTTGTCTTTTGAATGTATTCCAAATTGTAATTTAAAAATAATAGTGGATATACGATTATCAAAAAAATCGTTCGTGTCTCCGGTCGTATTGTATAAGAAACTCTATTTGATATAATTATTTATTGTTTTGTCGTGTTTTTTCTGACCTATGCAGGTAATAAATATACATTTAATGTTTCAATTGATATTAAAAATATGAAAGTTCGAGACCGACCAATTTATTGTCTTTTACTTGTAAATGCTAGAATACAATACGTTTTTTTAAGTTATAGACACTACCATAATAGCGTTAGATTTATGTTGTTAAATAAGAAATTAATAGCGTCAATTATTTGAATTACATTTTCGATTTATAAAATATAATTATCATAAGTAGTTTTAAATATTTTTTTTTTTTTACTGACAAAGTTAAATATTGCTATGTGATATTCAAATGTTCTGGAAGGCATATTTTAGAGCTAGTTTTATGGTTCAGATTTGATTATTTAAATGGAATTTTCAGTGACAAATTTATGGCTTTTTCAATTTTTATTTATTTTACTTTTTTGAGATTTTAAAACGCTTTTATGACTTTCACGTGCTCATTAATTTAACTATAAAATAAAGGGTGTTATGCTATAAAAAAATTAATCTTGCTTTCAAGTTTTATTCATAAAATCCACAGAAGCTCATTTAAAAAAAAATGAAACTCAGAATTTCCTATTGTATTCTCTTATGTAATAATCTTTTCATCTATGGTTGAGAAACCTTGGTCTCTGTTAAGGAAAATACTTTTATTTACGGTGAAAGCTCTATAAATCTTTTTTAAATTTATTACTTAAAACATATTCAAAAAACATGGTTTAAAGACAGTTCTTAAATTAAACATAATACACGCATTGTTCAATGCTTACATCTTTTCAAATAAGGAAATTTATGTCAATGAGAAAGAACTATTGAAAGTCTTGATAGTTTTCATTTCGATCTATAATTAATTTTTCCTCATCGATTCGATTCTATTTCCTCTGCGTTTTTCCTAGTTGAGATCTAAAAAAATAAGCGCATAAGTTCATCAAATGAAGAAAATTGGAAAAGCCGTTTGTTTTAAAAATAAACGCTAGGTCAATCTCCTCTAAATCCATTTGGTTAATGCTCGTCAATCATACTAGAAGAAAAGTAACATTGCTCATATTTAGGATCATATATAAATATAATTATAATTGCATTTATTTTCGTGTTTGATGTTTATAAAATATCGTGTGTAGTAAAACGATAATGTGCAAGTTATTTTGAATATGGATAGACATTTCCAGCTGTTCGTGTTGTATACTTTGGCTTAGGAATCATCAAAGAGATTTTTTGAACATTGATCGGATGTTATGGTTTTGCCTCGAGAGTTTTAATGCTTGCAAATTTAAATTGAAAATAATTCGTATGAAACCATTAATGCTAAAAACTATTCATTATTGGATTTATTTTATTAAATGACCAAACTAGTAAATTAAATGTATTTTGAAAACTTATTTTTTCTTATTTACTATTATTTTTTTATCATTTACATCAATGCTGGTTTCTTCAACAATGAATCAATTGGTCATAATTAATAGTTATTAATCAATGGCAATAAGTTAAAGCGAAATTCGAGTTAATGACAATCAGAAATTGAAGATAGATCATTTGTAAGTTTTGTACTAGTTTTTAAAAAAATTAAACTACGAATTATGGGTTTCAGGAAGATACAATTTTGTTATAAAAAATCTTAATTTGTTATAAAAGAAAAAAAATCCTAAAATTTCAACTTACATTCTCCATATAAATTTATATTGACAGAATAATGAAAATTTAAATGATGAGAGTAATGTTTAATGTTAAAAGTTAAGTTTAAAAAAAAATCAAAATTTTTGTAAAAAAACTAGTTTTAGAGAAAATAGTAGAAAATTATGAACACTATTCATAATAATTTTTAATTTATAAACTATCAACTTTATAAACAATATAATGTATGTAAATATTTTCACAGTAATTACTCTACAAAGTATTAATCGAACAACTAAACTCCGTAAATTAAATAAAACTTTTCTAAGGATCAAATTTGTTAAAAAAATCTTATGCTCTATAATTTTTCAAATAATCAAAAGTTCTATAAAGCTTAGAAAACAAGATAAATATTTTCAAAACTTAAGTTTTTGAGAGCTTTGAGCTTAAACATTATGACACCTGCACATTCAATCTTATGAGAACTTTTGCAATTTTTAAAATGACAAAACAAAAAGCATTATTGACAAATTATTTTGATTTGTAATTTGCACCTTTATGGTATAAGTTTGAATCATTTTCAAAATAAACTATATAGAGTATAATATATACGTTTGGGTGAGGGATTTCCAATTTACACAGTTTGGCCATTAAGGGTGCGTTCCAATAAGCGCTCACAACGTTCAGTACGTTTTTTCAGCTATTGTGAAGTAACGGCTGAAAGAACATCTCAAATGTTATGAGTGGCTAGTGCAGGTGTCGGCCACCTATTTCAAGTATAGAGCTATTTTTCCTTAAATAATTTTAAGAAATCTTACCAAGAACCGCAAGGATGGTAGTTAAAAAAACTGTAGTTCATTATTGATTCACAGATTTGTTTTACATTAAGTTCATAATTTGAGGTCTTTAGTTTTTGACAACTGTCAAGACTAACATCGTTGATAGAGTGTCTTAATTTACTGCTCTTAATAGTCTGTAGATTTGAAAATTGTCAAGAGTCCAAATGCCGTCAGCTTAAGTTGGTTGTAAATCTCAGGAAAACTACTCCATGTTTCAAATATAATTTGATCTTTTCGTTATGAGAATTTGAAATTTCTTTCCATTTATGATCTACTGCCAACTTTCCTTTTTTTAAAATATATAATTTGAATAGGCTGAAAAGCCACACAATTTGGAAAGAAGAGCCGCATGCGGCTAGCGAACCGCGGGTTACCGACCACTAGCCTAGTGGAACGTTTTCTTAGTGGATCAACTTTTTAGTGGATCAACAAAAGTTTGAACTAGTCAAACTTTTGTCGTTCAAGTGATGAGTCATTCGAGTTGACCAGGTATCGACATGTGTGAACCCTTCAAATTGAATAGGCCGGTCAATTTGCTTTCAACTCTGTTGGTATTATGTTTCACTTCTCGCGTCGCTACTCCCGCTACGCCCTAAACCAACGATTGAAAATCGTCGAGCGATCTCAGTTGAAACGTGTGAACGAAAACTCATTCAAGTCGCTTTCAAGTTTTGTCGTTTAACTAAAGTTGAAACGTGAATGCGGCATTAGTAGCGTGATTGATGAATCCCAATATTTTTCTTGGGTTTTCTGGCGATTTTTTGGAGATCACTAATGATCATAGCAGTTGAAGTGACCTTTAAAAAATAATAATAATAAACTATAATCAGTAGGTATTCATGAATTATTAGTGTTCAAAATGTTTTCTCTCAATTATATCTTCTATAGTCTATACGCCCTTAAAACTCAAGCCAAGTAATGCATCACTATTTACAGCCAATGGTGAAATATCGGGACCTTACCCTGAAAAAAAAATTGACCTCCTAAAGTTGGTTGCAAAATGAAAATTTTGTCACATACTAGTAGAGTAGCTGGTAGTAGTAGGGTGGCTGGTTTTGACCAAATTAATCTCAATAATAGTTCTATAATACAAAGAGAAATCTTTTTCCTATTATTCTCGTATGAGCAACATCTTATCAAATGACATAGGTTCACTTTAACAAAAACAAGTTTATATGAAATCATTTTTACAACTTGTATTTTCATTTAATTTCCTGATTTCTTTTTATTTTCTTTCTTCCGATTTCTTTCATAATATTTCCCTGTAGTAAGCGATTGTATTCCAAACAAAATTAAGATACAAAAAATGTAGTCAATAGCCATATAAATGTTTTACTTTTTTTTTTAAATTTAGTCACGATTTTTACAATCTCTTAAAATTTAAATGAAGTCCTTTTAAATCAACTCATTAAAATTTTTGAGATCCTATATATACTCCATGGGGTCAAATATTAAAAATTCATTAATTTTACGCGTCAAATGATATAATCATTAAAAATAGTAATAAATAACTTGTATAGAAATAAATTTAGGCTTCATAAATTTAAAATATCTTCCTCCAAAGGTTGTTAATTTATTTATAGTAATTATATAGAGGGATTTCTCCAAATGATATATCATACCCAGAAAATGCTCAGTTAAAATCATATGCATTATTTAGTTGAATAACGCCGATTTATTAATCGCATAATTAATAAATTATAATATGTGCCTGTTATTAGCGGCCATGTTTATAGTTTAATCAGTCATAATTTACTGTTCTATCTAAATCAATTGCAATTAATTAGGTATATTGATATAAATTGCAACATTCTTATAATATATATTATATTCGTGGCGAATGTGTGCACAGTTTATTATTTAATTACCATAATTTTAAATGAAATATTGTGGTTTAACTGTTCATTTCTTGTCGTGTTTGATTTCTTGTGCGTTTAGATTGACCTCTTTATACTAAGATTGATATGATATGATTTAATCATTTTTTTCTTGTTTTATTACAGGCAAAATCTGAGGAACAAATCGCGACTGAACGCGCCTGGTTAGATGGAGAAAAACTTTGGTTGGTGCACCGTGGAGGTTTCTCTGGATGTCGAAGAGCGTCTTCAGGAGGAGACAGTGATAGTCATGGAAAGATTACAATCAGACTCGACGATACTGGGGAAATTCTTCAAGTGGACGAAGATGATATTGAAAAAGTAAAACTTGGTAAAATAAGTCGATTTCATTATACAAGTTATTTTTTTCCAGGCAAATCCTCCAAGTTTGGATCGAGCTGAAGATATTGCTCATTTACGGTACTTGAACGAGTCAAGCGTTTTACATTTATTGCGACAAAGATATGCGAGTAATTTAATTCATACTTATGCTGGACCTCACATGATTGTACTTAATCCAATGGCACCACTTGCAATTTACTCGGAAAAAGTCGTCTCTATGTTCAAGGGCTGTAAAAATGAGGATATGCCCCCGCATATTTATTCCATGGCCCAATCGGCCTACCGAAACATGTTGTCGACTAGACGGGACCAATCTCTGGTTTTCCTCGGTCGCTCCGGCTCGGGAAAAACCAGTAACTTCAAACATTCCCTACACTATCTTGCATTGGCTGCGGGATCAATCAACAAGGTGATCACCGTAGACAAGTTGAACCACATTTGGACAATCTTAGAAAGTTTCGGAAACACAAGAACGCATATGAATCAAAACGCCACGAGATTCACTCAAATATTCAGCTTGGACTTTGATCAATCTGGAGTTATTGCTTCGGCTAGTGTTCAGATTTTGATGTTGGAACGATCAAGAATGGCGCGGCGGGTTGAATCTTCCGATCCTACATTCCATATTTTCTATAGAATGTTGGCTGGTGTTGAAGGCGTTTTACGGAAAGAGTTGTTCTTGGATAATTTATCAGCGAATGAGGGAAATGTGTTTGTAACTCCTTTGCAGAAACATGAAGAGAAGCAACGGGCACAAGCTGAATTTACACGAGTTTGTGTGGCGTTTTCAGCGATTGGAGTTAGTCTTCAAGAGCAGAAAATAATCTGGTCGTGTTTGGCTGCAATTTACCATTTGGGAACAGCCGGAGCTGTAAAAGGTAATTTTAAGTCGCCTTAATGGCACCCCCTGGAGAAACTATTGAATTTATCCGTTGTTATTGATGTAAAAGTGTTAACTTTGGTTTGTTTTTTTTTAGCTGGAACATCTTCGAATTCTCGTTTCCAATTTGCCAATCCACAATCGGCACAACGTGCAGCTCATTTACTAGGAACAACCGTTGAGGAGTTATCACGAGTAATATTCGGTTTAGCTTCTGGAGGAATGGTTACACCAATTGCCGCAAGAGCTCCATTCCGAACCCCATCACCAACCGATCGAGGTCTTGAAGCTGGTGTAGTTGGAGTTGAAGCTCTCGAAGGTTTCCTGGTCGGACTATACGCTGAAGTTTTCAACTGCGTCGCTGCTTTAATCAACAAGTAAAATTTTCCATCTTTTTTTTATATCCAGAAATATTCAGTTTTTCTTAATATTACAGATCAATTTCTACATCAACACATACGGTTTGTTCCATTCTATTGATTGACACTCCAGGATTCCAAAATCCAGCGACTTGTGGTCGTCAAACAGGAGCAACTTTTGAAGATCTATGCCACAATTACTTACAAGAACGATTGCAGTTACTATTTTATCATACGACTTTAGTAGCTCCCAAAGATCGATATATCCAAGAACATATCGATTATAATTTTGAAGGAGAAGCAGAACATGAAAATTTAATCAATCCAGGACCAATGGTCAGTTTGATGGACAAAACGGCTCAAAACACAATGGTAATAACATTTAAATGTTTTCTTTAAAATCATTGTACAATAATTTTTATTTTTTTTTTTTAAGATTCGAAGTTCTCAGACTGATATCAACGATGCAGATCGGCGAGGATTACTATGGCTTTTGGATGAAGAAGCTATTTATCCTGGATCCAACGATGATTCATTCATTGAACGTTTATTTACTCATTATGGAGATCGGGATCACCAACTTTTATTACGAAAAGCTCCAGGTTGTAATCAGTTTGTGTTGCAACATTTACAAGGAACTAATCCAGTGTTGTATACGGCGAATGGCTGGTTGAAAGCAAGTCGAGAAAATCCAGTGGCTCGTTCAGCAATTTCTGTACTTCAAGAAAGTAACAAGTATGTGTTATACTTTCCTAATTTTAAACGATTCTTTATTAATTTTTGTTTTATTTTCTTCAGAGAAGACATTAGTAAACTGTTTGTGTCGGTTCGAGGCTTGGGTTCTTCAAATGTGAACCTGAGTGGGTCAGTTTGTGGTATTGAGGGAGCTCAGTCTTTACGTCGAGCGTCAAGTATTCGACGAACTTTCACAGCTGGAACTGCGGCTATCAAACGAAAATCAATTTGCTTACAAGTAAATTATTTCTTCGATTTTTTTTTTCAAAATAATATTTATTTTGTCTTTTCAGGTGAAATTCACTGTTGATGGACTCGTAGAAACATTGCGACGAACTAAACTGCGTTTTGTACATTGTTTCTTACCTCAACATAGCGCTGGATTGGGCGAAGGCCGAACAGCTTTAGTGGCCGTACGATCACTATCTGGCCAAGCCGATGATTGTCTCATTAATATTCCTCTTGTTCGATCACAAGTATGAAAAATTAAAAAAATATTCTTTCTTTTTTTTCTTTTTTTTCTTAATTTTATTTTTTATTTTAGTTGCGTGGTGGACAAATTCTTGAAGCGACACGTCTACATAAACAAGGCTTTCCGGAAAGTCTCTTACTGTCTGAATTTCGTCGTAAGTTCAGTTTATTAGCTCCGGTTGTTCCATCAAGTCCTACACCAGAAAACGGGACACGAGAAAATGATAATGATTTCTCAGGTTTGTCGAATGGAGTTCTGGACGAACGAAAAGCAGTGGAAGATATGCTGTTGGCTGTTGACATCGATCATACCAGTTACAGAGTCGGCCTGAGCCAGGTAGGATTTTTCAATTAATTGTAGCGTTTGATAGAAATTATTGGATTATCAATTAGTTATTCTTCATCAAGTATAAAAAGGAAAGAATCTTATAGTTTAAATCACCTACGGCAAGTTCAAATTTTTGTAAATTATTTTGTTCCTAGGTATTACTAAACGATTAATTCCTTATTTGTGAAAATGTTTTAAAGCTATAGTAAAAATTTCTACGTAAGCCCTTACAAAATGAAAAATAATCTCTTATGTGGGTGAATAAAAGTGAAAAGTTTTTTTACTTTACTCTAAAAGCTTTTGCTAGATACTATGTTTCTCTCTAATACAGTTTATACGGTGTCTTTTTGTAGTTTATACTCAGTTTATACTCTTAAAGCAAACAATCTACGGTACCATTGTTCTAACTTAGGTTTCCTCAAGATTCCAATAATAATTATTTATTTACTCTTAATACCTTAATTTGGTAAAAAACCCAAAAGAATTACTGCAAACAGCAACCAAATCTTTATCTTAACCTAAATAAGAAACTGATGCGTTCATTTTATTTTAAATCACTATTTTGATCGATTTCAAATTTTTGAATCATCTCTTTAAAGCAATGGTTCTTAACTTTAGTTTGATCGAACCCCAGAAGTTCGGTGAATCAATCTCAGGAGTTTGGCGGACGTCAAGATACAACCGGCTCATACAAGGTATATGGATTGTATTGGAGCTATGTTTTGAACCTGAAAAAATCTTAAAAAATTGGTTTTTTCCAATTAAGAAGGATTTAGTGATTGCGCATATGAAACTGGTGAGGGTCAATACCTCCAACACGGTTAAGAACCACTGCTTTATAAGTTTAATGTATTATTGAGCATTCAATATTTTCTTGTGGTAACTATCTATAGATAATCTTGACGGTTGTCTATATTTTATTAGATCATGAAGGGCTTAATTCAATACAACCCATTGTAGGAATTGTGTATGCAACAATTTATACTTAGTCGATATGTGGATAGTCTAACTGTCTGTATGTCAAATAGTCTAATTCAATTACATCAAATATTCATAATGTTTTTTCTAATTAAAAAAATAAATAAATTCCACATACTACTTCTAATTTTAGTTAAAAAAAGAGGAAACAAATCATAATGAAACAAAATCAAATAAAAAATTGCACGTGTACTTATATACAATATTGTATTACAAGAAATCTCATGTTACTAAAAACAATGTTCCTAAAATACGGAACTTCACACGAACAATGATTTTGGCGTGACCCCGAATCACCCCGAATCTCAAATGCCCAAAACCCTGGAAACCCAAAATTCTAAGATTACAAAATCTCAAATACGTAAATAATAAAAAAGAATACAGTGGGTGATCGGTTAACGAACATAATTTGTTCCAAGACTATGTTCGCTATTCGAATTGTTCGTTAACCGAACATCGATTGACCGTAAATGGTTTTATGAAATCGAATATTATCTGAATATGTGTTCGTTATCCGACTATCTGTTCGTTGTCTGAATACAAAAATCTTTCGCGAAAATGTTCGTTGTCCGATTTGTTCGTAGTCCGAACTGTTCGTTAACCGATCACCCACTGTAATTTTCATTTTTTTCTCATTTTCTTTCGACAAAGCATATTTCTGCTTATTTGTATTATATTAAAGAAAATTATTTAATTACAAAACTTCTTCTAGATTTTATTCCCTAAAATCTAAATAATATGCCAAGGAATAAATTTTTTCAAATTGCTTTTAAATTCAAATATTTTCACCGATTTTTGTGAAAAAAATTAAATCCATACTTATTTTATTCTATTTACGATTTTACCATTGTATTACTGCCTTTTTTATGCAAAAGTAAAATTCATATTTCATTTTCTGATAATTTAAAAAAATTATCTTTCTCTTAAATACGTGCTTCAGAATTTTCCAAAGTTTGACCTAAATGTTCCACGCGAGCTACTTCAAGTGGATACAAAGCATTTTACAAAGATACTAAATATACTACAATATAGTACATATTAGTAGTTTGAGAATTTTTCTCAAATTATTACTATTCCTTCTTCTTAAATTATTCAGTATCTAGCTTCAGTATATATATATATATAATATAAGCAAACATTTGATTTCTTGAAAGCTAATGAGTAAAAGTTTAAAAATGTTTTTCTTATTTGCACTTTTGAGATTTTTGGACAATCCCTAATTGCTTAATGATTTGCTTCAACTGTCTTATAAAGCAAGGTTGGAAAACTTTAAATGAAAAGTTGAAAAAATCAAATTGTTACATAATTAGAAGTATAGCAATGCTTTAGAGTCGTAAGATACGGATTCAGTGTTAAAGTATAAATCAACGGCTCAGTTCAAAACTGAAACAACTCAAAAATCGGCTGTTTTCGGTTTTCTGCTGATACCACCTATGGCATGTAATTTCTTCTTCATGGTTCAAAAAAAATATAATTCAATAATTTTTATGAAAATTAAACAGAACCGGAAAGGATTATTTTCTAACATGGTAATCAACGGTTGTTTAAAATTTTAAGCTCGTTTATCTCAAAACCATCATATTTGAGTTATTTCAGATATGAACTAAGCCATCGAAATTTATACGAGCAGAATTTTAGGGATCTAAATTTGGTCTAAAGCTCCAACAGTCTCCAATCGTAACTAAAAAATTTTGAAATAGACCCTTGAAAATGCTATTTAGTTAACTCATATTTTTATTTTTCTGAAGGTATTTAGAAGAGCCGCAATTGCTTGAATAAAACAATTAAAATTATAAAACAAACCGGCCATGAGTTTCCGAAATTGGAGCTTCTTGGTCTCAAACATCGCATCTAAACTCTTTTGCTTCAAAGATGGAATTAAAAACAAAAACGGCTTTCAAACTTGTTACATATACCAATTTGTTGTCCTATTTCACTGCATAAACGCCTAAATAATACTTAGAGAATTAGAATTAGAAATATCATGTCTCGAATCGAATGAAATTTATGAAAGAACATTTCGATTGAAAGAAAACCTAATCTAAAGGAAATTTCATTTTTAAAGCGTCTGTATAAAGGTGTTTAATTAGTTTTTCTGCTTTAAACAGATTTAGAAAAATCTTTTAACGATATTGTTGTACACTATTATCAAATTTTATTTTTACACTAATATCAAATTTAAAGTTCTATCCTTCAATGTTTAAATTGAGAAAGAAAGCGGCTTTTTAAACTTTTTACACATGTTAATTGTTGGTCTATTTTTTGTCCTTTTTCGTCGCTTAATCGTATAAATATTAATACAGAATGTCCTTTACAAATATCGTAATTCAAACAAAATCTGAGAGATACAAATTTTGACTAAAAAAGGTTTCCAAAGTTTTTGTAATAACATCTTTAATTACTAAATCAACACAATTTATATCCATTAAAATGGAGTGGGGTAAGTGCACCCCAGTTTTTAGTAAGTTTGACTTTCAACCCATATATGTTTCATATGTTTTATAATACTTTATAATTTATTGAAATTAACGAATACTTCAGTTGATACGCTTTAAGTAAAATTGCAAAAACGCCAATTTTGCTTGTTTATTTTTTTTAAATTCAAATTTATTTAAAAAAAAAATCTAAGAGCCGTGCACTTGCCCCGAAAATGGGGCAAGTGCATATCTGTCTATTAGAACCGATTTGAAACCTTATATCTATGATACGAGGCAAGAGTATAACTATTGAAATGTTTGCTTTAAATAGTGGAACTGATTGGCATTAATCGGGGATCTTCCTAATTATTGCGGGGACATCTACTTGTATAAGATGACATTAATTTTGGGTAGATAATTATATATTATATATCGACATTTCTCCCATATTAAGTTAATTCGAGCCCATTTATGCACTTACCCCGCTCCACCTTATTACTTAAAAACGATAATAGTTCACGGAATTTTGGACAGTTTTTGATATTTTGATACAGTACTTGAAATCAAAAAAAAAAAAAAAAATCAATTAAAATCGTTAACAAGAATAATATTTTTATTTTTATATCCTCTAAACTATTATCTTATTTTAAAATATGTTCTCATATCAAATTTTTCAAAATAAAAATATTCTATTGGCGTACGTATGATAGTTTTTAGGACAGTTGATACTTGCAATCACCATCTCCAAATATTAAAATACATTTTTAATTTTTATTTTAAAATTATAGAAAATAGAAAATTTAACCGTGAAATACCGATTAATTATTATTATTATTGTATCTATCTGATACAGTATATTTCATCGATTTTTGTCCTATAAAACTTGTAGGCCAAATCAATCAGTTATACGTTAATACATCTCAATCGGTGAAACTGCCAGGAAATAAAATCAATTAAGATCGCCAATTTACAAATTGATGTGCGAAACAACTTTGCATTTTTATAAAATGAAGATTTCATTGACTTATGAACTTTATTTAATCATAGATAATCATATTAATAGAAAATTCGAGGAACTGGTCTTTACTTTAATGGGTAAATATGAAAGGTTTCTATTAATGATTATTTCTAAACTTGATAAGTATTTGTTACGCTTTGAATTTTATAAGGATTAATTGATGGGTTTTGAAAAGCGAAGATGTATTGATTGATTATTTTGTGTTTGTAAGGAAAGCTGTTTAGCTCTTTGTATATATTTTTTTAATTTGACTTTTATTTATGTTTTTCATTATGAACAATAGAGGTTTTAATAGCGAAAGTTCGTGCAAATAAAATCAAATTGGAAGTCATTGGCGAAGGAAAACTCGTTCAATTGATTTAAATAAGTAATTAAAATATTATGGTTATTATTATGACTATACGGATTGTAGAAGATAATGAACTCTCTTCTATGCCATGGTCATTCCAAAACCAAATCACTTTCTCTTCTGGTAACAATCATCAACTGGTAGTTAAAAAGGCTTAGTGCACAAGTGCATGTATCAAATAACCGCCGAACAACTTTTACAGGCATAAATTATTGGGATGAAAAAAATTGATTTGAATGGCAAGACACGCCATTAGAAATTTGTTATAAATTCGGAACCAAATCCATGTTCCACTTTTCCCTTTTGATAAATCTGGGATCGATCTTTCTCGAGGTTGTTAACCGAGCGTCTTCTCTTCTATTTATATTCTTCTAAATTGTTGCGAATTCAAAACTTTTTTTTTCGGTGGATGTCTTAAGAAAAATTGCCGTTACCAAAATCAAAAATAAAGGAATATTGAAAACGATTTAAATGTGTCTGGGCCTCGTCGTCTAAATGTGTTAACATTTTTTTTTCTGTTTTAACTAAATCCCTCATCAAAGTAAACCAGCAATTTTTTTGTTGTTGTCACAAACTTGAGAAAATTCAATTTTCAGCCACTTATAAATATCTTATAGCTTTCAACTGAAAATTGATCGAAAGTTCGATTTTTTTTTTCTAGATGCAAAAAAAAAAATAGCTTGCATGTCTTGGTTGTATTAATAGAAAAGATTAATGCTGAAAACGAGAGGCGTTTTAAACTGGTAGTGCTGGTACAGCTTGTTTTTGTGTGTGCAAAAATTGCAGTTGAAGAAAATTTTTTCCAATAAATCGGATTAGAAATGTCACTAGTATTAACTTCAGTAACATACGTGATAATCTTATGAGTAATTAATTAAAACATTACATGCTTAATTTAATAAAACATCACGTTAGCCTTATGAAACGGTGTTTAAACAGTTAATGTCTATGTTTATTAATAGAAAATATATTTAATATAATGAAAACAATCGCGAATGAATCCTTAACATTAATTAGTCGTTTTAATGCTAGTTAATTTGATATGATTTTAGCCATCGGGTATTTAATCAATTTTGCATAGTTCCATATTTTATATATTGTATAACTATTCATAATAATAGGATTCTCTCGGAAATAAAGCCTTCAACTAATTTTTAATTTAATTAATTGTTAATTCAATATCAACATACACAGATACTTATACACAGTGTGTCGTTGCGTAAAGCCGTGCAATTTAATCTCGATTTTTTGTTTGGTTCTTAATGTTTACTTACTAGCAGCTACCCGTGACTTCGTAACATTTGACAAAAGTAATAATCAGAGCAGTGTTTTAAAATATAATAGGCATTTTCTTTATTACGAGATTAACCAACTAAATCATTTTATCACAAACTCCTGAAAATTTCGTTATAAAAATGAAACGATGTGAAGAAATGAAAACAATTATAAAACTCGATAAAAAGAAGATCCAAATTCAAAATTGCTTAACTAAAAAAATAACTAGCATTAAAATTCAGTTTAAAAAGAAATATTAATAAATGAACCAGTTGGACATTTCTTGGGGGGTTTTCGTGCATTTTTATCAAATTTTTTCAAACCTAAAATGAACGAATTAAGAGACTATAAAAGTAGAAGTTCTTTAAATTTACATATAAATTGATGATTTTATTAATAGAGTTTGTGAACATTTATAATTTAAGAGAAAGATTACAGAAATGGAAATCAGTCATCCCACTTTTTGAACTACTTTAGGGTAAAAGGAAATAACACTTTAAAAATTTATGTTCAATAGTTTAGCTACCAACGTATCTGTGAGTCAATCAGCTTCTTCTTTGTACAGGATGAGTTGTAAGTCATGGAGTTTCTTACAAGGGTGGCTAGTAAATGCAATTCTAAGACCAAAAGTCTTTGTACATTTTTGCATCTGACCCACTTTTAATAAGATATTAATTAAATAAAGTAACCAATAATAACACAAGCGTGCTAACGGAAAAAAATGAATGATTTGTAGAGGAGTAAGTGTTTAAACTAGTTAGAAGTTAACAATACGAACTTGTCTTTTGCTTTATTGTTTATTTAAAAAAAAAGGTTTAAGAAATATAATTATTCTTGATTTCTGAGATATGTATCCTTACAAGTTAGCTCTTGTAGTCAAAAAGTATCTTCCCTCCAACGCGCTCTACCGTTCATTAATTTCGTTAGCATAATTCTGTTATTGATTTGCATTGTAATAAATAATAGGCAAGTTTGTATGTCGACATAGAGACGGTTTGTATTAATGCTTTGTTATACATTTCAATGTTGTAATGTGGCCCAGCGATTAAAGTGACGCACATGCCAGAAGTCTATGGGATGAAACGCGATATCGTTTATTTTATTTTATTTATTTATTTTTTTATTTAAATTGTATATTTGGTAAACAGTTTATTTACTTAGGAAATTATTGTGTTTATTTTTTTTTGGCTTTTACATAAATAAAATCACGGTTAATCAATAATTTATATTTATTTTTACATTCTAACAATTCTAACAATAGTGAAAAAACGACGTTGATAATTACCTCGGAAAATGTAAAGGAATAATTCGATTTAATTTTATTATTTAGTTTCAAAAAAATTTTTTTTTCTCCTTATTTATTTTGATAAAAATAATTTTATCTAATTTAACCTATATAAAAATTAAAAAAAAATATATTTCTTGCCGCTTGCATTATTATTCTTGCATAAGCATGGATATTTTAAACTTCTAAACGATTTTTCATTCGTTTATCTAAACATATTGAATCAGTAAGATATTTATAAATCGAACAGTTCCGTATATTTCATTCTAAATTATGATTAGTTTCGTATTTGAAAACTGGGTCAGAGCACGAATGAATTTTCTAACGAAAACAAAATAATTCAATTAAAAATAATGTGCTCAAGTAGTATTCACGCTATTTAAAAGGCAATCTTTTCGAGTACATCAATGGGACAGAGTGTCTCTAAAACCGTTTCTAATTTTCCATAAAGCTGAAACTGTTACAGTTACGATTTGCTCACGACCTTTGCACTAACCCAGTGCAAGTATCAAATTATGAGAATGGGAAGCATTGCACTGGCCATAGAAAAACGTCGACAATATAACAATAATTACGGTACATAAAAGAAATTCTCATTTAACTAAAGATAAACTGTGTAATTTATTGTCAAGCGTAATTGCATTATTTGAATCGTCTTGCAACGGTTTCATTTCAAAAATCTCGACCAAAAAGAATCGTTTCGAAATTCCCGGTGAAAGTGTTTAAAATTTTCGATTGATAAAAGTTTTTTTCATTGTTCACACTATTAAATTGCGTGACAATTATTTGTCAAATTTCAAGTTTTGAAAGGAGAAAAAACGCCCAGAGGACAAAACGGTTTTTTATTTACACACATAAATAACTTTCGATTATTTATCGTTAGCTTTGATTTTCTTGTTCAATTTAATTTTCTCTTGGTAATTAGAATGTGTAGGCTTTGCTACACGCATTATTGAAGGTTGGAAATATCAAATGCAAGCCTTAATAACAGTTTAAGTTTATTAACCTTCCGTTATTTATGCAAATGATGTGAATGAATTATTTTATTAATAGCGGCAGCCAACTGTGCAGTGTCTTAGATTTTACTAATATTGTTTATAGTGATAATACTACGACAAATTTCTAAATATAAAAAGCTCATGTTTAATAAGAAAAGATCCTTTATAAGAGAAAATTAAAGAAGTCTAAGCCCAATTAGACTGAGTTTTTAGGTTGAAAATTTAATGTTTACCAAAATCAGGTAGGTACCTATTCTTGTAATTAAGTAAGAGATAAATGTGGCATAGAGAAATATGATTTTGGTGAGTAGCAAGTTAACAAATCATCAATAAAATTTTCTAGTGAACACTAGTGAACCTGGGCGCTAATTTCGTTTTGGAATATAAATTACTTCAAAGCTTAAGAAAATTATTTAAAATTTAAAACAAATTACTAAGTTATTTAACAGTCGACGTCGTAAGATCCCAAGATAGAGTCACATATTCCCATCGAGTATCTAAATCAAAGCAGTTATAACTTTTAATAAAACACGAATGTAGGGGGTGTTAAAGTAAAATCTTAAATGTTAAATTTTTTAATCATCTTTAATTTTGTACTCGTATATACCAAAAGTTTTTTGTCAAAATCTTAAATTTACGATACCTATAAGTAATCTTTGAGAGATTCATCAATACAAGTAGTTGAGCATTTTTTAAAATTTCTATGGCATTTTGAATTTTAATAAATCGTTTACAAAATCCTTAACTTGACTTAGCATTTAAATATTAGGTAATATTTTTATTAATTATAATTAATTAATTAATATTTGACTCGATTTCAAGTCAAAATTAAGAGTGAAATTAATTCAAGTACTTAGATAGTGAATCCCTAATAATACTTGATAATATAAATAGAATTTTCCATGAAAGCGTAACTGTTCTCTTCAAATTGATATTTCATTTATAGAAATTGATTAAGTGTGATGCTTTGAAAAGATAATCTAAAATTTTAAAGTTTACAGACATAATGTACACTATACAATGTGTAAACGTTAATTAACACACTCGATATCTTTGCGCAGAGACATATGCTATTTGAATTCTGTTTTTAGTTGATTCTTATATGAGTAGATAAGTTAATAATACAAAATTTTATGGCCCAAGAAATTGTTTATGCTAATTTGACTAAACTTAAATCTCAGCCCTCTTTTGTGAGTCTGCTAAAGTAAGATTGCAGGATGATTAAATTTAAAAAGAAGACTTATTTAGCTATCAAAATTCTTAAAAAAAATTTAGGGACCAGCATTCGTATAAATTGTATCGATCGTTAGTCCCGTAAGGATGAGTCTTAAGGAAATTTTTTTTATTGTTTGTATTCCTAATATAGTTATTGTGAATTATCTTAAACACCACGAGGATACTTTTTCTAGTTGGTTTTTCATTGTTTTTCATTTCTTATTAGAATATTGCTCTTTTGTGTGGTTACAAATTTGAAAACTATTTTTAATTTTATTGGCCTACTCATATTTACGATACGTCTTTTCTCATGAATAACTAAATGGATCTCTGTCATTTTCTAAATATTTCATGTATCTTTTGATCAAAGCTTTTACGTCATCTTTTCTTAATTTCACACTGCTTAAAAAAAATAAATAATAATAGAAAACAAATTTTATCTTAGTTTTATTTTAACAAGTGTTTTTGACGTCAAAACAAATTTTTGACCGAATTTAAAATAAATTTTGAAAGTAAAAGATTTCCTTTCTACAAATTCGAATTTATATTTACATCACCATTCAAACATATAAAAAAATTATTTTGTTATTTTAGGGTATTTATATTATTATTAGTACCTATAAAGGATTTTTTTTAAAAACATTTTTTTCCTTTTCAAAGTAGGTACCCAAATAAATTTTTTCATGAATAGTTTAAACTATAGTGTTGTAAAAAAATGCGATTCGAGTTTGTTGTAGCCATTGTAATTATTTAATGGTGTTTTTCGATTTGGCACCAACAGGGGACTGATATTAAGACTACGGATGTTAGGATCTTCGACGTCGATAAGTCGGAACTTCTGATAGTTCACACTCTTAAAACGGAGGTTTAAACAGAGGTCGAAGCCTAGCGAATAGTCTTTTAATGTCGATTGCTTACCAATATTTATCGTGTCCACCAGGGTTGGTAGTAAGCGAACAAATTTTTAGTTGCGCTGGTTTAATCTATGACGCTTTAAGACCGGGGTCCCCAACCTTTGCCTGCGGGTATAGGGTTGGGGACACGTGCTTTAAGAAATAGATTGGATAGAGACAAACATGCAAAGCTTTTGTTTATTAAGTATAATATTTTATTTTTTGAGTCAATTCATTTGAATTAGTTTGCTATTATTGAATCATGATCATTTTTACGTTCATGGTCTACAGCAGAGGTCGGCAACCTTTGGTTGTAAAAGCACTTCGGCAGTGGCAGATTTAATGATAAACATTTCAGGAAATGCTGACTAAAACACCCCTCCCGTCGCGCCCTCTGGGATCCCCTTGTGGGTCATGCATCTTGAACATTAAAAAATCGACGTACGAACTACCAATGAAAATTTCTACCAAAATTACTGTTGATTCTATCCCAAAAATAAATCTCATATCGTACAATCCCCACCATTTTAACTTTGGAATCCCGCAATTCAGGGAAGTCCACGCGAATTGACACCGGCCTAGAGAAATGTACTTGCAAATTCGAATTGACAAATATCTTCCGAGTCAAGACGCTTCGCGGGCCGCCGGTTGCATACCCATCGTCTACACTACAGGTTAATCTTTTATTTTTTAGCTAAAATCAAAGAATTTAACTCTATAATGTTTTTATTTGTCCTTAAAACATATTTCTTCTGCCACCACCTGTACAACCACTTCCGACTGTGGTTCCGACTCAGATAAACCAAATTCAAAAACTCCGACTTCGGTTCCGATAAAACCACCTCCGTAACATCCCTAATTTAAAGTAAGAGCTACAATAATTTTTTTACTTTTCTTGTAAATCTACTGGGACATAAAATTGTCGTGTTTATGAAGAAATAGTCTTTAAGTTCTTTAGAAAGATTTCAATTTCTCATCCAAAGATTACAATTTTTTTTCATCTACAATGATACTTATGGATATAATAAAGAAAAATGAAAGAAATACCTATGGAATTTTCAATACACTTTCAGTTATTCAAGTTCCATAATAATGTAGAGTATTGTTGAACTCGTTTTTTAACCTTCGTATTCTCAAATGAATACTTATTCAGTTAAATTTGATACAAATAGATAAGATGACTTACTTTTTGTTAAATATCATCTTTGATTCATAATTTAGTTATGCTTTTTCTTATTAATTTTTAATTTAAACTACTTCTTAAAGCCTTTGAAATAATTTATTCTATACTGACGTCCATTCTATTCATATCTAATCTCACCATTACCTAAATACATCTGAAATGCATCATTTTATTGTTTCTTATTTTCATCTATTAAATTAGGTACATACTCCCCAACTTTAAAGATGAATGGTGTTAAATGGCAAAGTCAAAAATGTAATAATTAAACGATTTTCGAGTAGATAGCATATTATTTTGGGAACTGCATCAACGCAGATGTTTGGGCGTAGCGACGATCTTAAGCTCTGATTTTTGGCAAATATAAATAAAAAATCATTATTATTTTAATAAATCAGAAAAATCTATTTTCAAGCTACGTTTTTATGATTATTTTTGATGGTTCAATATTTTTTTTTCTCTAATGCACATGCAAGAAATTTTATGTGTTATTGTTTATTATAAGAATAGAAAACGGAAGATATAAGATGATCGTGCCAATGCACTCTGAAGCTGCAGATAAAACCATTAATTAACGTCGATGCTGTTTCGAGAAAGACAAAAGTCAAACACAAGCAGTTTCAGCTCGATTAAAATTTATTTGTTTGCCTTGCCAAAAGTTTTTTTTCCTCAAGATTTTAGATAATATAATCCTACGTATAATAAATATTTTTTTTTAAAAAAAAAAGTTTCTTTCATATCACACGTACGGTAAATTGACCGCATATCGGACACACTTTAGACTCACTTCTTGTATGGAATATTTAATTATTATAATATGTGGCCGCCATGCATTTGAATCGATTGTTCCGAAAACCTAAGAAAATATTTTCTTTTCCTTTTCTGATTAAAATTGATGATTCATATGCGTCGATAGTATAGTATGTGTATGAAAGGGTCATTTCAATCGAGAATTTCTATTGATGCCATTGTCAAGTTTGTTCCAATAAAATTTCATAGCGAGACCGATGATTGGATTAAAATTACAAAGTGAATCGTGTTCGTATATTGATTGTAGTTATTATAAGCAAAATATGATTAATAAGTCCAATTAGATCTTTGAAATCTTCGTTTCTATTATTAAATGTTGGTAATACGATTTATTTTCTTGGAGAAAATTGTGGAAAGGAGATATTATCTATTTTTAAAACACTCATTTATTTGATGAAGATCTTATCAATTAGACTTTTTCAAGTTAGGCAACTCTTTAAATTCATCAAATCAAATCTTGTAACAAAGAGATTACAAAGTTTAAACTGTGATCTTTTAAGCTCTTTTTACTCCAGTCCTGTGTTAAAATAAAGGAAGTAAAGTGGCTTGAAAAACGTTTGAGAGTTATATTAAAATTACAAATAAATTTCTTGCTTGGATTCCGAAGAATTACACAAAGCATTCTGTTTTTATCTACATATTATGATTGAATGATGTATTAACGTTTTTATCTTAATATATTATAAAGTTAGTCATTATATAGTTAGTCTAAGCAAATTACAGTAAGGTGCTAACGGTAATGAATCTAACAAAAACAATAATTTATAGATATAAAGGCAATTAGAATTCACTCCACGCTTGAATTTCAAGTTCAAAGTGAGTATTTTATTAGTATTTGCATATTTAGTTTATTTATTTATTCTTTCTATGTTCAATATGCTCATCATAAAACGGTTTAACTTGGATAAAATTTCAATTTGAAACTTTTTTTTTTTTTTTTGATTGACTAGTTTTGTGAAAAATACAAGCATATGGACCTTAGTTTTATGGTTTTAAAATATTCATAGAACTTTTCTTGTTTTTCAAAAATTACTAACAAATGAGAAGTTTTTTCAATTATCACAGTATAAGGCAAACTTAAAAACTGAAAAAGAAAATAGTTAAAAACGCATTGTTGGCAGATAGTTCCTACGGAACTTACAGGGGTTACATGTGCCTAAGGTATACATAATTTGATACATATCTGTCTTGTGATACATCTTGTCTATGAAGAAAAAAATTAAGAGAAGAGGCATTAAGTAAGTAGTAAAAAACCTTTAAATGTATATAATAACAGCTTTTTAAAAGTGTTATTGAAAATTTTGTTATTCCAATACGACACAATAGAACACTTTAGTTTTGAATATCTTACTTAAAACTGAGATTTCAAGCAATAATTATTTAATAAGTGATACAATTTTCATAGGTACTTCAAATACAATATTTTCATTTTATAAAAAGCTTTTTTAATTTCAAAAGCAATCTTTTAATTCAAACAAAATTTTTATCAGATTTGATTATTATTATGTATTAATAGTCTCTATATATAAAAGAAAAGGCTGCTTGACTGACAACGTCACATGGTGACGGTTAAAACATTGAAGACAAAAACACGAATTCTCACCATATTATTTCTAAGCGAAGTGTGGTTCCCTGTAATAAAGGATTTTTAGAATTTCCACCCCTAAGTAATTCAAAAGAGGGGGTGAACATTTTGCATTTTTAAACCTTTCTCCTAAATTTTCCAACTCCTTTAATTATATACATATAGTTTATAGTCAGTTAACAGTTCCATTTACCAGTCTAGTACCTGACAAAAAAGTCTATGTAGCTAATAAAAAAATTTAGAATTTGCCTGACGAAGTTGAAATAAAGTCGACGAAACGTTGCAATTTTTTAAAATATAACGTTCTAAAAATTGTTATTGTCCAAACACCCAAGATATTATAATATCAATGCTAATAATGAAGTTCTGTTATCCAAGTTTGAAGCACTGAGCTGCACATGTGCTGCTGGATAGTAGGTGTTTTTAAATCGTTGCTATACCGGGTAATTTAGTTACTACTAAAAGTGTTATTTTAAATACAAATACAGATACAAAAAATCAATGATAGTAACAAATCAAGTCGTTTCTACCATTATCAATTAGTTCTTACCGATTCTAAATTTAGTTTTTGAAAACAACAATTAACTATCAATAAATTGACATTATTCATATCCGTATTTACTTAATATAATGATTGTTCATGGAATTTTTTATATAATATATTTAGTATAAATCTATATACCTACCTATATTTTATTTTAATAATGAATGTGCGGCAATTTTTAATTTATAGTTTAGTATTAAATTCATATATCGTCGGATATACATTATTTGCGATTGAGTGCTTACAAAAGTCTCCAAAGAGAGGAAACATCATACAAAAATCAATAAAAGTCATTAAAAAACAAGAATAATATTTTTATTTACTATTCAAAAATCCCATGATCATTATAATCATTATAAAAATTATCTTTCAATGAAACCAAGTTTTGTACTTTATTGTAACTTAATAGGTAACAACAAAGAGGACATAGGTTAAATATTTTTTTAATGCAAGCTTAACCTAACGAAGACACATAACGGTACAGAAAGATTAATTGAGAGCTGATTGTGGCTGATTTACAAACATTTACCTATATATATTTATTCCAAAACCTTTGCAAACTACAAAGAAGTTTCAAGGCATAAAATATTCAGTGTTTTTAGTCTACGTACGATGACCATTGACTTAACCTTAATATTTTTTTTCTATAGTATTTCACAAGTAGTTTTGGTCAGAAAAAAATGTCAAAGAGAACTAAATAGGTTCTTGACTAGATTGAACGTTCACTTCAATTACTTGACAGTAAAAATTCAGAAAATAATTTAGTAAATCCAGCTACGAGTGGAAAGACTGAACAAACTTTTGATGTTTATGATCCTCGAAAAAGATGTCTGTGATTTCAAAATGAAAATTTGAGTTCTTAATTTTTCATTGTTGCATCGATTAACGAAAAAAATCTATAATTATTACGCATATAATCTAAAACAGTTTCTAAATTTACTGAATTAATATTGCAATTTCCATGTTGATTTACTCGTTAAGATTGTAGACTTGGAGTTTTTTTTTAAGAAAGCATAATACTCTTATAGTTAGATTATAAAAAAAAAAAAAATTCAAAGAATTTAAACTGGGCGTTTAAATGACTTTAAAACGAGATAATTTGGCGCAATACAACAATTATGAAATCTTAAACTTTTGAAAGCTTGTTGCACAACAGAACTGCAGTCGAAATGTTAAGAAAATTGTTTCAATAAACAAGACGATTGTTTATTTTATCAAAGTACAAAAAATTACACAAAAAATTAAAAAAAAAAACTCTTTTAATTACACTGTAGGTATATAGGAGTTATAATTATTTTTGAGGAGTCTGTTTTTACTTTGTCGTCGTGTTCTGGTAATAATTGGAAACAATCGTGGTCAATTACGTGCACCAAGGCACGGTTAAATATTCTATATTATCAACAAAGCGACAAGAAACCTTTCAGTGGTACAGTTTCATATTCATTTAGTGTCAACGTACATACTTATTATTTAGATATTTAACATTGAAATGTACAGATACCTTTTTTCAAATATTCAGGATATCAGATTTGCAAATGTTTGGTTAAAAGGACAGAAAGTCCAAGACAAAATTTCCAAAATAACGTTCTAAAAATAAAAAATATGAACTAAGCACAAGGTCTAGGATGTAAAAAAGTCAACTTTTTGTTCATTTCTGCCCGGACAACCAACCATTTTGAAAAACTACGCTATCACTCTAACCCAGTGGTCGGCAAACTATGACCCGTTTGATAATTATAAGTGACCCACTTTAGTTCCGCTAAAGTATAATAATATAGGTATTAAATAAATAAATAAATAAATATAAAAACAAATTTTTAAGCGTATTGTAATTATTTTCCTGATATAATTTCTAATGTATCTTTTATTAGTTCCATGCGTTTTGATCCCCGGACAAAATATCCTCAGACAAAACGTCCTCACAGGATACCTGCAAATCGTATTTGCAGCATAATTTTGATGTTAAAATATTTAGTTTTGTGTAAAACTTTGCGCTGTCAAGAAGTGCACATTCAGTCAATAAATGAAAATCGGGTGTACGAGCAATGACTATAATTTATTTTGATGGGGGCTCCGCTCCCAAAATCCCGCCAGGGGAACCCCCTTGGTCCTTTTGGCATTAATTATCACAGTTTTTACGGATTTAACACGAACACATGGGGTCAATTTAACACCATTTAAATAAATAATTGAGGGCCAATTTAACACGTTTTTAACAAAAATTATTAAATATAAAATCTTAGTTATTGAACACAAAAAATTTTCAATAAAATATTTTATCGCAAATATTTTTGTCATGGGGATATTTTGTCAGGGATATTTTGTCGGGATATTTTGTCCGGGGATCAAAAAGCCTGATACCCTTTTATTTACTGAAAAACTTTTTTAAAATGAAAATACCACTGAACCAAATTTGTATTTAATACTCAAATATTAGTTGATTTTGACCCGCAGTCAAAAAAGGTTGCCGACCTCTGCTCTAACCCATTAATACCGTCACTATTAAAACCTCAAGATGATAGACGGCTAAAAAGAAGAGTCCGTGGTGACCAGATTATAGAACAAGGGGAGTCCTCCATCGGTAGTGATTTCCATCATGCTAATCCTCCACCAACATATTGGATAATAGGACTCAGGCCCTGATGGCCAATTTAGATGGAAAAAAAAATGTCGTATGTTCAATTGATCTATGTTTATTCGTTGTAGAACCAATGTGTCGCGTCTTATGTTTGTCTGGCACGTGGTAAAATGTCTCTTATGTTCATCTGTCGCATGCAACAAGTATCCGTGTGTTAAGTGTCGTATGTTCTCGCGATGGGACATCTCGGAAACGAAACTTTTGCAATTTAAATAAATCATTTATTCATTCAGATTCTTTCTATATAGTATAATAGAACTTGTATCGTTATTTTTTTTAGTCTTGAGACCAAAAATATTTTTCAGCACTAAAATTTTTGTGATACTTTAATAGCTGTAATATTTTCATTTATCGTCTTTCTTTCAATTTTACATAACTTCCTAAATCATATTAAATAATCGTTACAATTTCTTCACTATTTTTCTTTTTATTAGCCTATAATCTATTGTCGATACATAATAAATCCATAATATCTTTTCACTTCTCAGGCTTTTTTACGAATTGGCACCAATTCGAGTGAGCAAGCGTCCGGTTCGGTATTAAAATTGACACAGACAAATCGGCTTCCTCAGTCACTGTGCCAATATATATTTATTTTCGAGGCGATCCCATTTTAATTTACAATTAACTCTTATTCGAGACATACCATAACAAAACGAGCAATTATTTGCGCCTGTTTTATATATTGTATAGATATAGTATTAACTATCTATTCGTAGATAGTGTCATTTTTAACTACGATTATTTAACACGTACATACAAATTACGTTTGAAATGAATATAAATTACATCAGCGCCAATATTAACGCCTCATTTAATAGGTCTTAATTAATCTCAAGCTTTTAGTGTAGGAATTTTTTTTCACGTTTTATAGCGCCTACAGTCGTAAAGATAGAATTTGAAAGATTTTATTGTACAGATTTCGGTTGATATTTAAGCATTAAAAACTTGAAAAGACTTATGTGTAAATTTTAATGTAGGTAATGCACTTGATTTTTCTAGATTTATTTTCAATGAATTTACGCTAAATTAATATTTATGTAAAACAAATCCAATAATTTGAAGCCATAAAAAATTGTTACAATCAGTTGTAATTTTATTTACATCACATACCCACATATTTATAAATTAAATAGAAAGCATTTTCCTGCATTCAGAAATTTCATGCGATGTAAAAGTATTCAATTATCTTTATTTGCATTGGAAATGCATTCATTTGATAAATGTTTCTATAAAAAAAAATCACCAACATGCCCATTTCATTAGCATTCATGTTATAATATTAATATTAATAATATGATGGTTGCCAACGAATTATCGCTATAAAACCACGAAATGATTCACACGAATTGATTTAATTGCTCATTTATTTTCATAAGTGCTATCAATTAGAAGAGAGTCGATTTATATTAAAAATATTTTTATTTTATTTTTCGTCCAGAATTGTATGATGTTAGAGGCGTTGCCAAAATAGTATAAATCATTAATGCGAAACTTTCATCGTTAAATTTTAGATTAGTCAGGATAAAATTTTTAAACTACTTTCAACTTTCTATATGCTACTTTTAATAGATATTTTTGTATTGTTTTATTTTAATTTTTTCAAAACATTGCCCGTATAATAACCTGCATTTTTCACTGTAATTATTTTTTTTAGCGTTAGATATTCAAAAATGTTATCGTCGGCTCTCACAATTTTTTGAGACTTAACTATTTAGTTTAGCGGATGTTTGAATTAGAAGAATTTGTATGATTAATCGATTAGTTCTGAAAATTGGTATTCTTTGGGCGTTGTTTGTATGCTAATTGTTATGAAGAGGAATTCAATTCGAATAACTTAGCACGATTTTTCGGAAGTTGTGGTTATTGTTATTGAAAAATCGATTGAATCAACTTTTAACATTCCTTAACAACAAAAGCGGATCATGTATGGCGCTTAATTTTGAGTGCTCAGTAAATGATTAACATTTTAGATATTAATTAATTCAAATACTTCATATACAAGTTACAAACTTGAAATATCTGTAAATAGAAAGACATTTTATATCGACCAATAGCTTGATGCTTTTCTTCTAGATTTACTCATATTTGTTCTAAATTTTTTTTACAAAAAATTAAATTTTGTAATATCTTCACCTTCAGGTAAAATTGAGTTTACTACCAGTAAAATAAAATTCAAATATTAAATCATTTATTAGTCATAAAATTATCGAATAAATGTCAATTCAAATTAAATTAACTCATTTAATTACAATGATAAATATTTTATTAATCGCATTATAATCTTATAAGTACAATGTAAATCCAATTAAATAACGCGAACTTGGAATTATTTAATCTCATTATTTAATTGACAATCCATTAATAAACTTTTTTTTATTATCTTAAATGGCTCGAGCTATATTGATGTATTATGCAAAACTGAATTCAAAATAATCGATCTGCTGAAATAATTGTTAGCTGTAAATGAAAATCATTTACTTTGAGTTTTCTGCTCCAATTAAGTACATTTTTATTGGTGTTGCGATGTTAATTTTTTGGTCGTATTGTGTTAAGAAGGAATGATTAATTTTATGTTAAGCAATACATTTGAAGTTAATTATACGATAATAATAATATGTAATTATTTATATTTATATTACTAATAAATTTTGATTAATTAGTAATACTTCATTATATGTATGCGACGCGCCAAATAATTATGTTGCCAACCATTTGCATTTATTCAAATCAATTTTTTCTAAATAAAAATTACTCCAAGAATTGTTATGTAAATTGAACCGAAAAATTTAGGAAAAAATCGTTAATAATGCCATTCTAAACATATTGAAAAATAATCTTATATGTCTTCGAGTATTATTGGAAAATTTTTAACTTTTTTAAAACTTGAAAGTCAAGTTTAATCAAAAGGTAAGTGCTGACTTAAACCAGGAGTCTCTAATTTGGCTTAGCGAGCTATAACGACGGTGCAAGAAAATGACAAGGGAACTATCAGACCCCGGGTGTAACTTACAAGGGACAAAAATTGATTTTTAAAAAAATGATAAGATTTTGTGCCCAAACATGTTTTTTTTTTATTTCTAAATTATGTACTGCTTCAGTTTTTTTTTTTGCAACAAACAATAAGAAATTGGTTTTTATAGGGTCTCGATAATCCGAACGAACCCACCGCCCGCGCAAATTGGGGGATTATTGCTTAAATTGAGGGACTAAGCATTTTCTTTGTCTTTAAACAATATTCGTCAAAGTACTTTAATAGATATTTTAAAAAAAGTCTTATAATACCTACTTATCTTATCTTAAGATTCAAATTTACATTCACTTTCAATTATAAAAGAAGAGTTCCTGGTGACCAGGTTATAGAATAAGGGGAGTTTTCCATTGGGAGCGATCTCCATCATGTCATTATATTGGAATGTAGGACTCAGATTCTGATGGCCAATTTAGAAGAAGAAGGGAAAACAAACTTTCAATTACTTTCAAATTTGATACTTAGAACTCTTTTGTCAATTATTTGAAGAAATCCGAAGTTAGCAATTCCAAATTTTCCAGCTGTTCCTTACATCAGTAATTACTGTAGTGTAGTATATTGTAAGACTGAAACAATAGGCTTATGATAAGAACAACGGGCACTGAGAGTAAGAGAAAAAGAAAATGTACGGATTTGCTTGCTCCTACAGCGCATCTAGATCTACAGAAACTCTCGGCTCTATATGTTTATAGAGTCGAACCAACTCAACAATGTAAGAGTTGGGCACACGAAGATCCGCACAAAAGGGAATCGATCAATGCCTGCACTGTGTATTAGATATACGAACGTAACTCTCTCTTTCTGTCTTTACCAACGTATATCTCCTCTCGCAAAGATCACACTTTTCGTAACGCTTCTGTAACATATTCACCAGTTTACTCCCCAAGTCCAGCATCTATCAATTACTTTCCAATATTTGTGTTCACAAACATACGGAACTTTAATTTTTATAATCAAAGATAGTCTCCAAGAGAGTATACACCATATTTAAGTTGAGAAAAAAATCCGGTTTCAAACAAATTTTTAATGATCAACTTAACTTTTTGTATACTACTTCAATTCATGTTAGGTTACCAATAAGTATCATAAATAATTATAGTTTTCTTAAAATGGTGATCAACATCATAATTTTATCTTAAAATAAGAACTATCGATATTTTTAGAAAGGCACAGAATGCAGATGAGTCTTAAACTTTTTATTTTTGATAAAAAATTAAATTATTCCATGTATATTAGATAATGAAATAATTTTTAAAAATGAGATTGGAGGTTATTTTTGATCCAAAATATTTATACACTTGATTTTTTTTTTCAAAAAGTTCTTAGGTATTATGCATTATTTTTTTGAAAACTTAAATGTTCTAATTTTTACTTCTCTCGGTCTAATCATTTAGGAAATAAAGTATTGTGCTCGATTCAAAAAAACTTCAGAACAATAGCTTCTCTTTAAGTTCGCATTGTAATCTTCATCTTTTACGATTTTCAATTAAATTCAATACAAATTTTTTTCTAGAAAATTACGTAGATAATTCTTTTTTAAAAAAAAGTAATTCATGATACTTAGATTTATAAACTCGTATTTTTTTTTATCTTAATTTAATAATTACCTGCTCTATTTCCTTGATGATAAAACTAAATGTGCATAATTACCAACGATAATGATATTTTGTTGTTTCATAATTCGCTCGTCGTTTTTTCATAACTAATCCGGGGTAAACGATCCCGTTATGCATCTGGGCTTAAAAATCGAATTGGGCCAGTGAACCGTTACGTAAGATAAATTCGAAAAAAAAAATATCGCCTCAATGGCCAGAGCAGACGATCATTGCTTCTTGATACACTTGTTTTGTAACAGTAATGAGATAAAAAAGAGCGCCAATAGGCCTCTAAAAGGAGTCGAATTATATTGGTCAGAACGAGGATTCGCTATGTGTGAGAGACTCAGTGCATTCATCCATTTATGTCTCTGAAGCAGGAACAGTTACAAATAATTTATTTGGTACAAATGAATGAACTTCATGTGTGTGGATTGCTGGACGGAGACGTGAGATTCGTTCAATTGCACGTACTTGAAATTATCAAGTTCTCTAACTGTACTAAATTTGCAATGAGAACTATTTCATTCAAGCGTTTTCAAACGAAGAAATCTCTATGAAAACTGTACTATTTGTAACGATTAAGTATAAAACCTAGCTGTTTTATTGTCTTACTCATTGATGATATATCCTCTTGAACCAAAAAAGCATATTTATACCATACTTAAATCACATTAATGCTGTTATAATAATAAAATATTATTTAACATTTTTATTTTTCACTTTTAAAAGCTAAAACATCTCGTAGGCGGTTTATTGCATTATAAAGGAAATTATTAAAATAGAATATCAAGTTTTTAACCCTCATATAATGAATATTTTATGTGTTATAATTGATAGGTCATTATAACTGGTACTTTAATAGTGGAGTTATCATATTACCACGTCTGATATTTTATTCCAATTATTTTTTATTTGAAAGCATAAAAAAGAGGAGTTTGTATCATCAAAAATTAATTTTATTGTATTCGTTCAAGAGTATAAAATATCTTGAGTAGTTAGTATTAGTACTCGTGTTATAGTTCAAAGAAACGTGTGTATGTCCTTAGTAATCTTCTAAAGTATTCATTTGATTTAAAAAAGTCTTACATGATATGAAAAATGTTTTATTCCAAATGGACATAGACTATAAATTATCCTGAAAATGCATTATTCTGGAAAATTATTTTTTTTGTTTTGCAAAGATGAGCAGATTTCAATGCTAATTAATATAAAGGCAGTTTATAAATTAAACCACAATGTCATAAAATCAATGCTTTTTGTATATTTTACTTAAAAATTATTTCCAATATTAAAAATTAAAATTTCCATACTTTGAGTTATGACGGTGTTGCATTATATGAGAGATGTGTAGTTATTTATCCCGAAAAAATACACACTTCCTAGACTGGATAGCTGTAAGAAGAAATAACTATTTGTTAGCTTTCTTTGTAGTTTTAAACTATAAATCCTTGAAACGAGGAGGCTAAAAATAAGATAACCTAAGGATTTGGTTAAAGACAGTTAGTTCAATAACCAATAGAACAGTTAAAAATTGTCCTTATTTAAAGAGTTGTGAAGCTCAGGGAAATATAAATGATAACGTAGTGTAAGGGTTGTACACCCATATTGTGGACATAAAGTGAACACGCCTGTGTATAACTGACTGCTGGTGATCCGAACAGAACAATAAATTTTGAAAAAAAAAATTAAATCATGATGTTTGTATAGAATTAAGTTTCTGGATCAAATATTGCACTGACTACTTTTTATTCTGGATAAATGTTTCCTACAGGATAGTTGTAAAAACGGACATAAGTATTTCCATACAGAAACGAAGTTAAAACCAATGTGAATTATTATATGAAGATATAAAGAAAGTTTATTGGTCGTAAAGGTTCCTATTACTTAGGGATTCATCAAGTCAAGTAGTTGGTCATTTTTTAAAATGAATTGTACTTGACATTTAGATTTGTAAATGTAATAATTCATGAAGCGAATGCTTGACTTAATGTTAAAATATTAATCTTTGACTAGAGTTTTACTTAATTTTAAGTTTTTATTAGTTTTCAACTAGTGATTAGTAAACTCTTGGTATCATCATCCCACAAAATGTGATATATGTCTATAAATAATAATTGAAACGATAATTAACGCCAGTTACATTTATGGCAAAGTCGGGGTTTGTCTTTTTGTATACAATACTTATACGAGTACCTAGTAAATGTAATGTAATTCCCCTGGTAATTGTTTTATCAAATATACAAACGCTTGAGCTTCGAGAACGATTCTTGAATTCAACGAATCATTGTAATAGTAAATTTAGATTAATTACGAAAATTTAAAATTTTTAGCGATTTTTTAAGATAAGCTCTAAATTTTATTCAAAGCAGCTCAGTTAAATATTATCTATTTTTGAAAGAAAGATTGTAAAATTTTGAATTCTTTTAATTATTAGTTTATGAAACTTCACAAATAGTTAATTGAATAAAATTTGTTTGTATTATAGTAAATTTAGGATATTTTTAAAAAGTATTTCAATTAATTTTATTTTATGGGAAGTATACCATATAACAAAAAAAAAACTAAAAAACGTGTTTTTGAATTTTTAACAAATAAGGAAATAAGGGGTTCGAAGCATATTATTATGAGCCTTAATAATAAATGTAAAATTTTAATACATATAGAGGTAATCGAGTAAATAAAATTACTCTCCACAGGGTATTTTTTTTACTTACTCCCTGGTGTTTATTATACTTTTCTTGATCTCTGTATAAATTTTCGTTAAATCAAGTATTCTCATTATTATTCTTGATACCTACTAAAATTATCTTAAAGAAATACTCAAATTTCTTTAAATACTTAGATAAGAAACACTTATTTTTCACTCAAATAAAATTTAATGTGTTTCAAAAATAAAAACTCGTTCTTTTTATGGAAATTAAAAATAGATTTGTCTCGGACAAATTTTCAACGAAACCCCAATAAAATTCAGATATTCAATGTCTTATCAATTTGTTTTAAATTACATTTATATAGACTTTTAAAAGTCTTGATAAGAGAAGCAGTAGATTATAATAGAATAAAAAGTGAAGAAATAGTTTTGCCAATTAAATACTCCACCATGATCAATGTGATGTTACCATAAAAATTTTACTTATTTTTCGAAGGAAAATCAAAAAAGAACGAGGACAGATTTTAAATGACGAAATATGTTGACAAATATTTTAACTTAAAATTTAATTTTAGCAGGTATTAGCTTTCACGTTAAGGAAGTTTGTGTATATGAATTCGATCTCAAAGGAAATATAGTTGAAACAAAATCTTGACAAAATGAAATCATTTAAAACATGCGTTAAAAATAACGTAGCGTAATGAAAACTTAGATCACTTTAAATTTTTTAACACTATAAGGTCCGCGTTCCAATATTGTCTCATCCGTGTGTTTAATTGTCTGTTAATTATTTTATTTAGGTCCGTGAAACTTTTTGAATTCAACTAATTTATTTCATTTTATTATTAGTAAAAAAATAATTTGATTTACCTAGAACCGCCGCCGCTGGGTCATTTTTGTCCCATACCGTATTTGAAACAATAATTCGATGTAGAGTCATTGTTTCGAGGATGTAACAATATACACCCCGATGTAACAATAAGCTCTAGTTTAAAAAAAATCTGAGGCAGTGTTATTTAACATTACGAAATATGGAATAGATGTCGCAGATTCAATGAGTCGTGAATATACAGTAAAGGCGGCCAATTCATAATTTGGTACAGTTTTGCTTTTTAAGGAATAAATATTTAATTTAAATTAATAAACTAACCTGTCTCAAGGGTATTAAAAACAGTTTTATTATAATTTTTCTGCCTTATTGTTAAACTAACAATGCATTGCACATCCTCAAAACTACCTTCCAAAAGGTTCTCTAACATTTCAGTACATGTACCTACAAGCGGAATTAACAATAGAAATGTATGTAAATGGGTACAAGTTGTATATACGAAAAATACAAAGTACTATTACACCCTGAATGATAAGGTAAAACAATTATAACAATTTTTAATTTTAAATAGGTATTTAATTATTAATTAATTAAATTATTAATTTAATGATTTTGAGAATCGAAAAATAGCTTAAATAATATAAGCAGCGATTTTAAAATGCTATTATGGTTTCGTATTTTTAGGAATTATATAGTAAAAATATTTTAAGGTAAATCTAAAATTACCAAAAGACAGCGACAAAATTTAGTTCTTTTGAAAAATGTATCTAATATCAAAACTTATAATTATCGCCCATAAAAATTTCGTCAAATAATTCCATATTTTTGATGTTATAACAATACGAAGCTCTACACTTTAGAAATATATTATGTTAACAACTGTGATTTGATTTATTTTAATTCATCACTCACTAACAAGATCAAAAGTTTAGGCATGATAAAAACTTCCTGTTCGTCGTTGTTTGTTATCTAGAATTTTCTTTAGTAAAAATTATCAATAATTTTACTTAAACTTTATTTGTTTTCGAACTTAAATATAAACATTTCTTTGAAAATTGACGATAAATCCCACAACATTTTTACTATAAACTTATTGTTGATATTAAGTAGAATATTCAAGGAATTTTCTCTTAAGCCTTTTATATAAAAGAAATTGATTGACAATTTGGCTCATATCATTTGTAAATGTTGACGAGTCTTGACGGTTTTTTAACAAGTGATTTTGTTGATTATTAAATTAGAAACTTAATCAAAATTCAATTATAACTCAGAAACTTTAAAAGTCTGAATTTAATTAGGCTTTCTAATTGAAATAATTTCTTTTAATTACGGTTTATATAAAAGTTAGTATGTACAAGTAACCGAGGGTATAGTGGTGTTGATGCACTTGAATTTCTCGTACAAATAAATGCAACGAACGCTCCCCTGTATGGCACCGAGAAAAAATTATTTACCAACTGTTGCCAACAATATACCAACATTTGCTTGGAACGATCGACGAAAGAAGAAGGCCTCGAGTGGTTTGACTAAAATCTTCCATAAACGAACTCACAACGAAGAGAAGGAGGTTAATCGAAAGGCTTATCGCACCTGTAATAATGGAAGAAGAAGCAATTGAACTTTCTGTCTCGCTGGCTGAAAACCTGTACCTACTACCATAACACTAACAGTATCGAATCGGTCGTGCAATTGTGCACTTCATTATTTCATGGCAACGTTCGAGGACAATCGATCGGATTATTGCGCTCATTTCCTACTATAAAAATCAACTCGGATTGTGAAACTTGAATTTACAAAAAAAAAATTCAACAGTGACTTGTGTGTTGTGTGGTTTTTTCTTACTAAATATGTCCGACTCGATGCATTTGTTCTTCGCGTTTTTATATTTACTCCTAGTGATATTCGGACGTAAAATCTAACTGTATTAACGGTTTAAAGGGCGAATATCTCTCCGGTTTTGATAACATAGAAACCAAAGTGAGCGGAACGATTATTCTAATTTACCATGACTAAATAATAGACGAGAGCATTGAAGAGGCAAAGCGAAAAGCTTGGTAAGAAAATGCCATCGGCCAAATACACTCTCAATTCATCGCCGAAGAATACTCTACAAAAGTTTTATACGACGAAAAAGCAATGGCTATCAGGTGGAAAATCTGACGAAAAAATGGCTTTGTCAACCGACAAAAAGACGATCAAAACTCGACCGGATGTTGTCCTAGTCCAAACTTGTCCAGATCTAAATCGCCACTATGAAAATTTAAGTTTTTCCGGAAACGTTTCCAGTGGCTACGATAGTTTTGATGAGCATCCCCTTTTAAATCAACTTAATAAAATCGAACCAAACGTAACAGTGGTTGAAATATCAGGCGATGATTCTCCAGTGGAAAATGCAAGTATTGTAACCACAGCTTCTTTAGTCGATGACAACAAGCTTCAAATAGTAATCGATAATTTCGATAAAATTCTCGATGAGTACAACAAGAACTCTTTGAACGCCTCAAAACCGAAATTACAAAAAACCAAATCTTGCAGTATAATCGAGTCACGATGCATCTTAAAAAAATCAGTTTCTGACCCAGTTACATCTCCTCCAGAACAATCTACTGATTCGCCTCGAGATTGTAAAAGTCTGGAAGATCCTGCAGAAAATCTACTCATCAAAACTAAAAGTATGATAGATCTAAGCTTGTTTTTCTCAAGCTCTTTATCAAAGGATGAAAACAAAAAGAAAAATGAAGAAAAGACTGAAATCTTGCCGAAAAAATTAGTACAAAAAACGATGTCGTCTCCTGTAAAACTTCAAAGCAAGTCTCCTTCACCAATTATTAAAAATATGAAACGAAACTCGGTGTCAAACGAAAAATTGTCTCCGAAACTAGAAATGAAGGTGATTACTAAAGCGAAAAGTACGTATGATATTAACAAGACGAAGTCCATTAGTAAAATTCCTGTTAAGACATTCCCGTTGAATAAGTCATTCCCGAGCACTCCAGTCGGTCTTAACCTAACAGATCGTAAATCACTTGGAAGTGTTACTCCTCAAAAATCAAACGGACTTAAATCTCAAACGGAACAACCACGAGATCCTGTTACTAAAACCAGTATCACCGAAAATCTTCGAAGTGTTCGTTCCATCGTCAACGACCTCAGCCAAAACATAGAACAAAACCAAACTCTCGACAAATGCATCACAACGGGAAACCGCATTTTGAAAAAAGTCGAATCCCTCAATAACCCCAATAATGTCAACCTGACCCAACGTCGCTTATCCAATGTCAAACCCCGAGTTTCTTCCCCAAAAAATCCTCCGATCGACCCAAAAAAGGTCACAAGTTTCGCCTTACTAAAAAAGCAGTCACAAATCGGACTTAAAAAACAGGAGCCGGCTATAAAAATCAATGAGGCCACCAAGAAAAAGAAAACCTCAGAAAATGTAAAGGTTAAAATGGGCGAAGCCCCTGACAAAAAGGATGTATTTGGCCTGAAAAGTGTATACATGATTAAAAAGCAGGAAGAATCAAAACGTGCCGTCAAGCAAATGAAACTAATTTCCGACAAAGTGAATTTTATGATTAAAAACAGCGAGGAAAATTTTGAAATAATTACATTCGACGATTGTATTCCCTATGAAAACAAGTCAATCACCAACTTGGACAATTTGGAAGTAAATGTTAAAGTAGTTGAAAATTTATCGGCACTAACTCCAGAACATATAATCCAACCAGATGTAAGATCAGATGAAGGAATTGTTACCTCAGAACCAATTCCCATATCCTCGGCTTCCTCATCATCGTCTCTTCCAAATCTGGAAAATAGTCCGATTCCCGTTCAAAAATTCACGTCGTTAATCACATCTAAAGTGGATCATCCCGAAGATTCGGACGACTCGGGACATATTTCCAATGAAAATGAAATAGACTGTGAAGATATTGAACTGGAGAAAATTAATGTGAAAAAGATGAACGGTGAGGTGCTCTCTAGTTGTAAAGTAAAAGAAAAAATTAAATTGTTGGAACAAAAAGCGGCCGCGAATAAAGTGTGTGAAAAAAATAATAAAAACATTGTTGTGAGACCGAAAGGTGAAAATAAATTCCGCTCAGAGGTTGGTATATTTTATGTCTGCATTTTTGTCTTTTCACCTACTATCTTCGAGTTGGTTTGACCCGATTTATGTAGAAGTAATAAATTTTAAGGCTTAATGGCTTTGATTTATATAAAATTACCTAGTTAGTTACATGTTTTTCTTGGTTTAAATTAATTTACCATTGAAAATTAAGAAGGATTATTGACTGTAAATGTTAAGCTTTTGGAAGTCTCTAGAGCGGGGGTTCTTAAACTTTCTAAATTTCGTACTACATAAATTAAAAATAAAAATATTTGTGCCATGTACCATTACCAAGAAAAGGCTTTTCTGATTAAAATAATTTAGGGATAGAATAATTTAAACTTCTTTTATTTATTTATATTAAAACGTGAATGAACATGAAATGATTATAAGTTACCTAAAAAATTATACGATTGTATGCATTCATTTGTAACTTTGTTAATGCGATGAATGAGCTTGTTTCTATTTAGTAACTAAAGGTTTAATTTTCATTAATTTTAACTTTAAGTAAATCAGGTTCAAGTTGCAATCGTGTTCTATATTTATTTTTTATTATTAATATTGATGAAAACTCAGTTTAACAGAGATACGACGTAGGTAGTAAAAGGCAGTAAAATTTTGAATGCCTTTTAGTACGTTGTATCTTTTTGTAATGTTAATAATGAAATTATTCATGGTATACAAAATTATAAAGTTAGACAAAAAAATCTTGGGTTGCCTTTTCTATGTGTATCAAAAATTGTACCATCAAAATATATGAAATGAGGAGTGCCGTTTCAAAAGGACTTATTTCTAATTTTCAAAAATTTTTTTTTTTTTATATTATTTTATTATAGTCATATATCCCCTATTAAATAATAATAAATAATAGCAGTGTCATCAAGTTTATGTCAACTTGTATTAAAATAATACTAGAAAAATAAGAAACTAAAACTTTTTCTAACATAGATAATACAGTTTTATTCAGTTTGCCAAAAAATGTTTTAGAGGAAATAAGTCCTTTTGAAACGGCACTCCTCAAATGTACCACCAGTGGTACACATATGTACCACTTATAGCATTATAAATATTTCAACAACATTTATACCAGGGGTGGCCAAACTTTTGACCACCACGGGCGACCTGCTTCTAAAATTATTGCCGGTGGTCGACTAACATCGAAAAATAGTAATAATATTATAGCAAAAAATAATTTAAAGTTTCATATAAACATAGATATACTCAAAACTTATTCAATGTCGGTTTTTTTAATAACACAAATTAATGATTACTTGGGTGACTAAAAATAGTCACGCGGTCGACTCCTTGGTCACCCCTGGTTTATACAATTTTATATTACTCGCAATTAAATTTAACAATCTTCTACAAACTTGAAGATTTGTTTTTGTAAGATTTGTCATAACTTGGAAAAGAACCAATGGATGTTGTTTACTAGTCTTGTTAAGAAAGATCTTATCAAGCACACTCATTTTTTATGACTACTTGACTTGATTTTTAAGCTACTTGACTTAAACTTGACTTAAAATCAAGTTTAAAACAAATCAAATATTAGGTTTAAATATCAGGTGAAGTCAAGCAATGCATTTACAAGTTATTTCATTTCAAAGGTTGAATATTAAGCTCCTATCAATACAAAAAATGTTCAAATACTTGACTTGATGAATCTCTGATAAAAACGTTTAACGAACTATTAATAAATTTTGGGACAATGTCAGAGGAAAGTGAAAATTACTAACTTATATATCAAGTAAACAAGTTTAGAGCCAAAATTGTTTTAGTTATAAAGACTCAGACGTGAATAATTCTTCATACATACCTGCGTGTAGTTAGTATACATAAGCTTTACTACAGTCAACTCTTTATCTAATTTCAAATTTTGTAGATTTTACCATTAATCGCACTAAAATGGTTTCTTTACTTCTAAAATATCTTCGTTTCAACGAGTAAATTTTTGAAAAGTGGAAATGTTGTGTAGAGTACTTATAGTTGAGAGCATTATCAACACTCTAACATTAAATTTTCAAAATACCACAAAATAGAAGTTAATTGATTTATTTAATGAACGACTCATAATATAATAATAATAATGGTTTACGTGTCGTTTTTCTATAGTATCTAATATAAAAATTCACGACATGTTAGTTGTATAAGTATGGTTAAATTCATCAAAACGACCCAAACATATTATGTACAAGGCAGATTAAATTGCATTTGACCAAATATATGCTAATTACCACTTGCGGTTGAAGCATCATTTCGATGAATTCCTTCACTTTCTTTCGTTAGAAAACTAAATGAATAACCCATCCGGTCCAGTGTAAGGTACCCGGTTGATTTTTATCAACCGGGCACTGAGGAAAGTAAAAGTCGATAATTTACATGAGAAAGTCCTCCGGGCAAAAAGAAATCGACTACAGTTCAGATTGAAAATATCCAAATGTTTATTGATATTACCGCGATGATGATATCAAATGATTTTACACTCACGCCTCGGAAACATTTTTTTTTCGAGTCAATCGATTTTTATAATGTGTTAATGGGCCTCAGTACTAAACATATAGACAATACAGCCAAAATCAAACAGAACAATTTCCCAATATCTCAACGCATGCATTATTCGAATTGCATTCTTCATCTAAATGCCAAGGGAAGTATGAAATAAATTTCGACAATCGGCCGCGATATTAACTTTCTAACTTTTGCCAAAATATCATTTTTAATTGCATACATTTTCTTATATAATCAGATTAAAACCATAACACTAACTCGTTTATCATATTTTTGCGTAAATTTATACGAATTTAAAACCAAATTTCTCTTGGTTGCTTTGTTTTGGGAAAGTTTTGGACTGGTGAAATATTTGGGATTGTTTGCGATTTTTGGCTGATTGTGAGAAATTTAATGGGTTTTCAAACTATTTTTGAATATTTATTATCATTTTACAGATCGAAACTGTTATTTATTTCTTATATAATAAAGAGCTAGATATCTTTTTTAGATCGGATTTAATTGTTTGTAATGAGAGGTTTTTTTATGTTAATCGTTCAAATAATTATAGTTAATTGGTTCAATTTTATTGTTTGCTATTTCACTGTTAATTATTTCATGAGGGCTTATGAATTTTTTCTACTTTACACGTAGTTAGCTTGTAGATATGGATAAGGTTTTAGGATGTCTGAGTTTAAAAATTAAGCCAAAATGTTTGATTAATTTAATTAACAAAAATTAGATTATACAAAAGGTTGTGGTCGTGGAAATTTGATATTTATCATCTATTCTTAAACACGAGTAATTAATTTTTTGTTTGAAAAAAATAATTAATTATTTAAATTAAGCTATAATTTGTTCTTCGTCTCAATTCTTAAATATACAGTTCAATATTTTTCTAGGAAAAATAATTTTTATAAAATTCTTTGAAATATTTTTAGTCTGTACATACGTTTAAGGTTCTAATGAAATTATCGGTGACTATTCATCTAAAAATTGTCTTATGATCTAAAAACTTTATTATTTTTATTATTAGTATTACATCAACAAATTTTGTTGTTATAGTTTAAGGCTTTCCATTTTTAAGATCAAGGTTAGCAAATGCACTCAGTGTCCAATAAAATTTGAATTGGTAAATATTATTTTAGGGCTTTACTGGCTCTATTTAAACCATGTTTATCCAAGTGGTCGGAAAGTATGATCTCACAATTTTAGTTGAATCATTTTGTAATGAAATTATTCGAGAAATTCGTTGAATCATGCTGAATATTTTAGGTGTTTTAATTTTTAATATAGGCATATTAAATGTTTCATCTTTATAATGATCTAATTCAGTGTTAGACAAAAAACAATACATAAAAAAAGTCCACTTAGTGGCGCATTGGTTAAAGTAGTTTGCTCTCTCTGCGTCAGTGGTACTGGGTTCGATCCCCGTCGAATCCTAGACTTAAGATCTTAGACCTAAGAATAAAATTGACCAACAGCAATTTTCTGTGTTTAGACAGTCGTGATATAACCTTAGATGTTAAAGCGACTTAAAACACCAAAAAAAAAAAATAAGATGAGATTAAAATTATGACGATATAAAAAAAAACACCTATTGGCGCAGTGGTTAAGATAGTTGTCCTATCCGTGTCATCCGCTAAGTTGTACTGGGTTCAATCCTCGTTGAATCCTAGACTTAAGATCCTAGGCCTAAGATAAAATTTACCAACAGAAATTTTCTGTGTTTAGACAGTCGTGATATGACTTTATATGTTAAAGCGATTTTAAACACTAAAAAAAAAATATTGTCATTCAATGAGTTAGTGAAATGTAAACCATTTTTCCTTCATTCGCCTCTTAATTGATAAACTTTTTACCGCTTTTACAGGTTTTTCTTATAACATTTAATAAAGACAAGAAAATAAAAAACTTAAAGCATTTTTCATACTTTAATCTAAGCAAGTTTTTTTTTTAAAAATATGTAGTTCAAAAAATTAATAGTACAATTTATATTCAAGGGCAAAAACGGGAATCAAATTACAATTCCAAAATTTTCAATAATCGAAAATCTTAGCAATTAAGTAATATCTTGAGACTATATTTTTCAAAGGGGTACTCCAATTAGGAATTCACTTAATCAAGTTGATGGATATTTTATGAAATAAAATAATTTTTATATTTTAACTTAAAATTGAAACAATTTGCAAATTTTATGCTTAACTTGACGTGATATTTAAATATTAACATTTTACTTAATTTTAAAACATTTATCTAATAGCTTGCGAATCAATTGACAAGTAGGTAACTCAAAAATCAAGTGAATTAGCGAACTACTATTATAAAATTATCTTTTCAAAATCATAACAGTTGACACACCTTTGAACACTTAAATTCGGTTAGTTTGTTTATTCCGAAACTTCAATTAAGAAGTTACTTACCTTTAACACTATTGTAAAGTAGAGCCACTTAAATAGTTAATTTTCGATTTTGATTACTGTAAATCGTGCACTAATTGTTCAGCAACGCAAAGATTTTAAAACTAAAAGAATTAAATACAAGTTGACTAAATCGAAACTATTTCTTAGGATTATAAAATAAAAACTTTCATTTAATTACCTAAAGACACAAAAAAGTCTCTAAATGTCAAAATCTTCTATTGAATAATTTGCTTTTAAGCTGCTCATATATCTTTTCCAAAGACCCAGAAGTATTAAATAATTGAATTCATTATTAGATGGATATTTAAGTCTATTAAAAGCAGTAAATATGAAAAATATATTTAAATTTTCACTGAACTGAATATTTAACAATACTAAAATTGGGGCTGAAACCAAACAGTTTCAGATAACCTTACATGCAAGTTACAGTGTTATTGGATTAAAAAAACTTTCGTCGAAACTAAACTAAACTTTGGTTTTTGTTATTCTTAGCTCAAACTCTGTCTTTTTAAAGGGTTAATCATCTAGTTGTTCATGCTTTTAATAATACAAAATTTTCCTTTATGAATGACAAAAATAAATCTTTCATTTTTAAAAAGAAAAAAAGGTGTTCGCTCTTTCGATTAGAGTTGAAAAAATGTATAAAAGTAGATTATAAATTAGCATTATCTCCAAAGCAAATATTATTTCTGACAAAAATGCATTGCAAGTATTGTACAGCTTTGGAAAAGTGTGCCTCAACGCATTTTTTATTGAAATTAATTAAAGCAAAACAAAAAACTTTTAGGTTTGTGTTTAAAAAAAGAAAATACAATTTCAAATGATTGCAACGCCTTATTTCCATATGCAATAAATAACTGTTAAACAGTAGGTATGTGTCAGACTATGTACAACGTTGAATAAATGTAATTCCAATGGAAATCTTTGTTAATGGTTTCAACGCGTTGACAGCCGATACTTGTGAAAATATGCTGATTTACAAGTTTCCTCGCACACCAGTAGGTGTTATTAAAATGAAATTTTCATCGCATTTTATACACATAGGTAGTCCCATCAATTTTATTGTATTTGAAAAAAAAACCGGCTTACGTCCAACACTTCTAAGCCAACAAGCTTATTCCGATCAGATAAATCGAGCAAATCGACAGTCGCGCCTTCGAAATTAACATGAAAATTATTACAATTCAAGTCTATAATTTATATTAATGAAAGTGAAAACTGCTAAGTCATTTTTTTCATTTGTTAAAAACTATTTTTTCGCTTGAATCACACATTTGCTTTTCAAGTTTATTGAAGGGTATGGGATACATACAATACGTTCTATTTGCTTGGTTACTAATAATTACACTTAACAATGGATACTATCCAAAGATAAAAATTATAGTTTTAGAAATTACAACGCTGAATATGATTTCATACCTTTCATACCATATACAGAAATAAAACGCCAATAATCTAGACCCTAGAGTGAATATCAAAATATAGTTTTATACAAATTTTAACAAACAATCAGAAATGATTTTTTCTTCTTCTAATGATATGAATCAGTATCTTTAATAGTTGATCAACAATATTTTTTTTAAAGTCGCATCAATCGGGAGGTCCTTAGCGGATATTGCTTGATATTATATTTTGTCCAATAGTTTCTGGAATTAGAGGATTTCTTTGATTAGGTCCAGAAGCGATAAATTGTTTAGAGCCTCATTTATCTGGTTGGGGATCTCCTTTTCCATTTTTAAATGCTGTAGTGCATGACACAGGACGATGGTATGGTAGATTGTTAAGAGATTACCACACTTTAAACAACTTCTGGATACAGATAATCTCCAGTAAATGCGCATAAGAGAAAATGGCCTATTCTAAGTATAGTGCAGCGTAAGGGGGACCGGGGTAAATTACCCCAAATGGGGTAAAAATGAAATTTTTCGGGGGTAGTAAGGACATTTTTTTTGCAAAGTTATTTTATAAAAACGTGTTCAGTAGTATTTCCGAAGACTTTATTAAAAGTTTTCTTACATAAAAAAGCCCCAATTTTGAAATTTTTGTTTGAAACAAGACCATTTATCCAAAAATTTAAAATTTTCAATTAATTTTTGTTTGTTTCAATATGAACATTTTATTTTGTTTTTCTATTTCATACTTACTACTTTCACGCAAGTTTTTTTTTAGGTAAATTAATTCAATAAATAATTTAAAAATTAAATTTACATTGATCCTCTGATTGATCATCATTGATCTCCTTTTCAAAATGAGAGGGGTATCAACTTAAGTATCAACTTACGCAAAAATATTTTGGGGTAATGGAAAAAAAAAAGTTCCCCGACCACTGGTATAGTGACTATCATTTTGTCTCGTCTGCGTTTGATAATTTAAGAGTAGAACCCAAAAAATGGAAAACCTTTAACTTTTTTGGGCCTCTTAAAGATGAAACTTCGAAAAAAAGCTTTTCTTAGTTGAAGTCTGAGTCCTAAATAATACTTTCTTTCTTTTTTTTTTATCTTCAATGATTTTTTATCAATCAATTTTATCAGTAATATATAACAGTTTTTAAGCGTACTTGATGCAGAAAATTTTAGCTTTTTGGTTAGATCAAAGGGCGTCTATAATGGCTGAATTCAATAAAATTTATTTGTGAGTAAATTAAAAAAAATATTTGGTAACTAGTGTGATTAGTTTCACGGAAACTTGCTGTAGGATAGTTATGATTTTTTTTTTGAATGACTTGATATCATTTGGATTTTTAATCAAAATCTCGTTCTCTTTCAGATATTTTTCCGACCTGGTACTTTGGCCCACTTGGAGGCACAGCGTGATTCGTTGCTAACTGGTCGGGTGGTCCATTTGCAGGCGCATTGTCGGGGTTACCTCGCCCGGAAACGACTGCAACAACGTCGTTTGCAAGAAACCGCTGTCAGGTATGTTAATTGTATACATCACAAGCCAATTTCTCCTTTTCAAATCGCATAATTTCAAAGCCATACAACGCTCGTTCAATTAAATGAGTATTTTAATTCAATTAACATAGATCAAGGGCTCTGTAATTAACAACCTAATTATAAAAGATTACATAATAAATCTTGTGTAGAAAGTATCAAATAGAAATGTATATTAACAAAATAGAATTTATGGTTATAAGTAAAAAGAATGCCAATTATTTATTAAAAAAAGGCCAAGCCCAAACGAGTATCCGAATTTGTCTATCTAAGAACCTTGGTAATCAAACAGCGGGATCACTCGCAGGAAACCAAAAATAGGATAGAAAAAGCAATCGATTGAAATGTTTAAACTTTTCGAAAGCTACAACTTCAAACTAGATATCAAAATCAAAATTTTTGTATCGCTATGAAGTTTCTATATTAGGACACGTACCCATACTACGTTACCCGTTTAGGGTAGGAGGTAAAATAACACGCTTGATCACAGACAGGGGACTTACTCGTAGATCTTTGTCAGCCAAATGAATTTTTTTAACTTTCAGTTTGCGACAAATAATTTACACTAAATATATGAAAATATATTAATTACAACGTAAAAACTAGAGGAGATCTATATACTAGGGGTGGTTCCGAGGGGGAAGGGGTAACAAATCGTAAGAAATGGGTCAGGTAGTATAGTACGTTCCCTTATAACTTACATATGATATCGATGCTGAAAAGATAAAAGATTGTAACTGAGATTACTTGTACTGTCCAGCGTCGATATACCTACTATATTAGTTAATAAGAACTGCATAATTTTCATCCACCCCTCAAGCTTAAAAAATCAATCCGGTTTTTTTATAAATGTACTCCTAATAATTTGTAAGTTGTAGATACTGCAAGGATACACCATTATTTTGTTAATTTTTAGTGCATTTTTTGTTTTAGAATTTTTATATATTTTGAAGTCGGTTTTTCATTTTTTTATAATATTTATTTATTGTGTTTATTGTTTTTGAAGTCCCGTCATGATAAGAAGGTTGAGAACCACTAATTGGGAGTCTCACAGTATTTCTGTTTGTTGATTATTTCAGAAAAGATTAAATAGGGCAGTTAGTGGCGTGGTGGCTAGAATAACTTCTTATAAGCCAGTGGTCCTAAGGCCGAATCCCAATGGTTCCCAAAATTTTTATGGGTTTTCGATTCCACCAGTTGCTAATAACCAGACCTGACCTTTAAATAGGAAAAATGTTAAACTACGAATACTTTCTAGGTTGGTTATTGAATGCTTTTATATCAGGGAGAAAAAATGTATATCTAAGTTTAGCCGCATGGAAAGGCCTATATGAATGTAATTAGTTATTTTTTGCATTGTAACGAGATAATATGCCTTGATTAATACGCGTAGAATAGAGACGGAGGCAATCACAGTAATGAGAATTCAAGGAAGATTATTATTATTGGTTTTGTATGTTATATATAGTTAGTTAGTATTACGTTGTCGAAGGTATCAATATCATCTCGATCACATGTGATTTGTTATCACAATTGACGACGTGGTTTTGTTGTAGATGTATTCAGCGGAACGTGAAGGCCTTTATGGCCGTTCGCGACTGGCCATGGTGGCGTCTTCTGGTTCGAGTTACTCCATTATTGAACGTCCATCGAACAGAGGAACAGCTTCGCAGAAAAACGGTTAGTACGAATATTTTCTCAATTAGTCCAACGAACAAAATATTAAGCATTTTCCTCATCAATCATCACATTACACACTCACATTCACTCACTTAGTAAATTTCAACGAGGTAAATGGAGCAAGTAGTTTATTACAATGTTGTTGCCACAAAAAAAAACAAGTTGATTGGTTGTAATAATAAATAAATATATTAAACATTTTATGGTATTAATAGCATAATTAGACACCATTTTGTTTTATTTAACAGTTTAATTCGGTAAATTATTTCATGTTTGTGTGCTAATTATTGCATGTCGATTTTTTTTCTAACCAATACGTTTGAGTAAATAGAATTTGGAGAAACATTCTGATTTTATTGTGCATTTTATTTAAATAGATTCAATGTTTTGTTGTTTGAAAACTCATTTAAAATTGGTTTCGCTAAAAATATATTAAATTCTTAGTTTGTATGCTTTCATGAAGTATAAAAAATGAAAATATTTCATTTCAGACATTAAATGATAACCAATTCCGATTCATTGCATTTTAGGTGCAAGGTAATTAACCCTCGAAAATTCACCTCCGTAACAATGCATTCCCGACGATTCATCCCCGTGACAAATACTCCCCACCCCGTTATACTATACGGTGGTCTGTGATACAACAAACTCGAACATTAAAATTTTAACATACAAAAATAATGTAGTTATTCTACTGTTCTGTTTCAAATTGGCTCAAACTTTTTACGAGATAAATTATCAAGGATGAATTGTTAGGAATGAATTATCCAAAGTTCAGAATGCTTTACACTTAGATTTTCAGCAAGTCAAGTATTTGGACATTTTGTGCTATGAATTGAGATTAATATTTAAACAATAACTTTCAAATTCAATTTTTGTTTTAAGTTGGTATTTGAATATTACTAAACATTTGACTTGAATTTGATTTAATTTAAATCCGAATCTAAATCAAATAGTTTGAAAACTAACAATAAGTTAAATATTTAATCCTTTGTTGTATCGCCAATTCTTCCCTGTGTACGTTTGCTAAAAAAACTTTTGGATAGCCATTGGTCATTTTTTACTTTATTTTATTACTATTTACTAAAGAAAGTATTGTAATCGGGCTGAACTTTCGATTTGAAAGTTGCGTCGCAAAGCTTTTGGTTGAAATCGGTCAGTGGAAATTCCCATTTTATTCTATGCTTTTGGGGGTTTTTAATTTTTCTCGAAAACGACTCCAATGATTTTCTTTAAACTTGCTATGGTTATGAGACTCATAGAAGCCGATAATTTTTACTTGAAAATTTTTCCTGGGAAAATTCAAATCAAAGAGGGTCTAGCGAAGAGGGTAGAAGTTTGTATATAGAAGCTACATATAGTTCTGTTTAAGATATTTTTATAGTATTCTATATATTTTATAATTTTTTGACCAATTTTTTTATCCAACAACGGGTTTCGTTTATATAAAGAAAGTTCTGTGGCGCGTGGCAGCAGATATTTATTGTTTCATTCCCTGGAAATTTGGTGTCTGGAATAAATACAAATGATCACAATGCCCCTGACTTATTTGAAGTGTAATAAACGTTTTAATATTGAAAACAAGAATGAAAATGTCATTGGTGTAATAAAGAACGCAGGTCACACACTGTACAATTTTAACACCTATTAAATAAGTTAGCTTCCCTTAAATTCCTGACCTTCGCATATGTACATATAGATATGTAAAAAAAACCCTAATCATCGATTTTATATAGAAGAATCTACTTGCATCACAAGTCCCAACTTAATAGAAATTAAGGTAATAAAGAAAGATGTTAAATTTCAAATTGATTATGTATTTTTATTTTGTATGTTCTATTTTTGCCTCATCATAAAAACGATTTTTTTTTAATACTCCTATAATTTAAATTTTGGAACTTTTTCATTGTAAATTTATGTCTTCATAAAATGTATAAAAAAAAACTCGATTGAAATCAAAAAAAAAAAAATTACAAAAAAGTCAACTATCGATTCTGCTTAACTAATGCTCAGCAAAGCGTGCTGGTAATCGCTAGTTAGTTATGTTTTGAAATAGATATTCAATTTTGTCACACTTGTTAACTAATAATAAATCAGATAAATAGTATTAAGAAACTTTCCGTCTCAAAATTTCATCTTCTATTCTTCCCGCTGTTCAAATTATATTTAGACCAATATTGAATATATGAAGGACTTGAATGACGTTCAAAAATTATTTTTCATAAGAAAATTTCAAGTGACATTAAATTAATTTTGTCCACATTTTATGTACTTATGTTAACTATGACGAACGAATGCATAGATTTTTATATAGATTTTAGTTGTAAAATCAAATTTTATAGGTCTGGAACTTTTAATTTAGACATCATATTTAATTTAAACTTAATGATTAAAATTTGTAAGTGGTGGATATGCGTGCTATAATTTTTATGATTTTTACGCCCGAAATGTTGTTTCAAATTATAAATATTTGTTTTAAAATAATCTAATTGTAATAAATTTGATTTCAAAGTCGTTCAGATTTTTCATTGAGAAATAAAACAAGAAGTGCGTGGTTTTCCAGAGTCGTAAAAATAAAAACATTGAAATATTAAAGAGATTTATTTAAAAACTTTTTGTCGGGCAAACTTCAATTTTTCCACTTGTAAAAATTTTCTTTGTAAGTTAAATTATTTTTTTCTGTGAAAAATTCAATTAGAAACGCAATGCTTATTATGTAAGTCAAGTGGAAGTCTGTGATATTTTCCTCATTTATTTCTTATGGAAAATAGCTTATAGCTTGCTATTGACACGTATCGTTGTTCTCCCGGAAATTTATTAATAATTACATCTGATAATTAAAAATAATTGTAATTGCATACGCTCGTGATTGCAGACATCCACATTATGTTTTTAAGACAGCACAAAAAAAAAACCTCGTGTTAACTGTTCTGGGATTTGTTTCTCTGCTCTAATTATTTCTCAAATATATCATAATATATGAATAGATAGAGAGATTATGATTTAAATGGCTCGTTTTCCATTTTATTAATTAATGGTCGATATTATTAAATTTGTTTGAGGAAAAATGATTTTGACTCGAGGCTCTATATAGGTTCGTATAAAGTGTGTGTTATTCGATATGGTTTTCATATACAGATAAATGTTAATCATCGATATTCCAAGGCTTTTAAATATCAAAAATAAAATTTCTATTTTGTAACTGTGTGTGATTTTCAATGCAGTTCTAATAATACAGAGGTTCTCAATTTGTTTCCACAAATTTATATTTGTAACTAAAAATTAAATCTCAGATCTCAAAGCTTATGATAGATAAATAAATTGAGTTAAAAAAAGCATACAAAAGAAGACAACTAATTTTTTTTGCTGAGTAGATGTTAAAAAAATGTTGTAGGTTATATTTTATGTTTAATCATTAATCCAATGGTGCCCATGAATTCCTTGCAGAATTATAAACAGAAATGTGTCCTTCCTAATAATTGATTATTTAAAAAAAAAACTATTAAAACAACAAATATTTCATTTTACATTTAAAATAAATATTAAGACCCACTTAGTGGCGCAGTGGTTAGAGCAGTTTGCTCTCTTCGCTACATGCGTCAGTGGTACTGGGTTCTATCCCTGGCAAATCCCTAGATTTAAGATCTAAGATTTATATGATCCACAGAAATTTTCCGTGTGTAAACAGTCGTAATATGACCTTAGATGTTAAAGTAACTTCAAACGCAAAAAAAAAAATATTAAGCCTCGAAGAAGAAAAGAAGGACAAATATATAGAAGCAGGGTTTTTTTTTTTGCTTTTGATCTAGATTTTATCGACGACTTTAAACATCCAAAAAAAAAAAACCCATAAGTAAAAGTGTTGCAAGACTTTCCGCAAATATTTTGACTACCTTTTTTTGATTATAAAATTATTTTTTTCTTTCTCTGTATCTACACATTTTCCATGATTTGTTTTCAACTATTGATACGAATTGCTGTTCATATAACTAACTCCATTAAAGAATTATTTTAAAACAGTTTTTTTTATTTTCTTTGCTAAATATAGCTGTGAAGTGTCATTATTAAATTTTGTACGTCGTTTATTTTTTTCAACCGTACAATTTGCAGTTTGAAATGTATATAACTTAATTCATATTATATCAATATTTATTTTAGTGAACACTTCATTAATATTTTTTCTAGCTATTGTAAATGAATCATTTGTACTAATTTTTTTCTTTACCTATGTCCATAATAAGTCACGTTTCAATAGAAAAACTTACAATATTGAATAAGAGTTTGATTTTTTTTTGTTTCTACAATTCACACTTGATTCAATATTGAAAAACTTAGAACGAGACATCTGCAAGCAAACGATAGACCGGTGATTCTCAAAGTGAGGGTCACAATCCTTAAGGGAGTCATGAAAAATATTTGGGAGCTTCCAGGAAAATGTTTTTGATTACCGTCTCGGCGTATAGTACGCACCTGTAAGACCAAAAAAACATCATTGATTTTTGGGTGCGTACTATACGCCAAATCTATAAATCTACCTTGACGAATTTAATTTTTCCTTCATTGTTTTCATTTTACATCTTTATATTATTTTAAAAACAGATTATAGAAGGAAATGAATATATATTTGTGTAGTATTTAATTAGAATACATTTTACAAATTAGAATTTTAAAAAAATAATGGGAAAAAATGTTTATCCCGGTATAGCTACCTGTAAATAGATAAAAAGATGTCTGAAATGTTACTGCGTACTATACGCCGAGATAAACGGTAATTACAAATTGCCCCCCTATACCGCTACCTTTCGTATAATATATTCCCTAGCATTGTAACGCTCTCGTTATTAAAAAGCATGACAAATAATTAGGAAATTTTTATAAAAAAAAAATTCTAGGAATTATACATAATTTGGAAAAACGAATTCCTACCACAATATCATTGGATCTTAACCAATTAACAATATAATTTTTTAAAGAAAAACGTGTGTAGATATTTAATATTTTGATTGAAATATAGCGACGAATATTTAATATTGTAGAAATAAGAAAAGTTTAGAAACACTGCTACAATAGAAGATTTGATATGTCATTTTATTTTTACAGCTAAGTAATGTTATTTTAAACATAGCATAAACAATATATTTGATCATAAATTTGTGACTTTGAAAATTCAAACGTTTGATTTTCCAATGTAATGCTAGAGTTGAGGTTGTTTAGATATTTTTTTTAAAGATTAACCACAAACGATGACGATATTAAGTTACAGTCATTTGAAGTTTTTGCCTTAATGATTTTTTAAATATTTTTTTTTAATTATTAATTGTCTTTGCTGTGAGTAACATATTGGATGTGGTATTTATATTGATAAGTGGGAATGTACTTTAGATTTAAGGGCAAAGTTGAATTAATATGTCAGATGTGAGTTGTGTATGTGTGTTGATGAATGTTTCATTTTGATTTTTTTTTCCTTAAATAGTTATTAAAAATTTTAATTGGTCTGTGATTTTTTTGCAGGAGGAATTGGAGCAATTACGCGTGAAAGTTGAAAAGTTGGAATCGGAGAGAAACACATTGAAGCACGACAATGATAAACTTGAGGCTAAGGTACGAGCATTTATATTATTTCTTTTTTTTTCTTAACTGTTAAAAAATTTTATGTATGCAATGTTAGGATAAGAATTTTCTAAAAGAATTCCGTGGGAGTTTCTTGATCGAAAGGAAAATTTATTCGCTTGCCAAACTTCGAATGATTGAGCAATTTTGCGAGATTTTTCACATTTCTTTTTCGAACCTGCAATTTTGTTGGTTTCATTGATATATTCTATAAAAAAATTTTCTTTTTTAAATGATTGACTGACACATGTTAACAATCGTAGCCTATTTGGCCTGGAGCCAAATCATATTTTCTCTATTAATTTTTCCGCACCTTCTTTATTATAATTAAAAACTTTTTTTTTCTAATTTTTAAGTGCGTAAGATTAAAAAAACATAGCGACTGAATTATATAATTATAAGAGTTGAGAGTTTCGCTAATGTTTTCTTGGCATTGGCTTCGACGTTTCGTATTATTATTATTTTTGCTGTGAGTTTTGCTTATTATGTAAATGAAATGAGAAAAATTTTGTATTGGAAACTACTCAGTGTGGCCTGGCGTCAAACATTTTTTGGCAGTCGACGACATTAAATGCTTTTGTCTCGAACATTTATTTCAAAAACCATAAATGAAATTATTCAATTCTCTATTGGCACCCGCACGTTCCTATATTGAATTGATACAAACCAGACATTATTCAAATGGGCTGGGAAAATAAATTATTTTATTTGACGTTGATTGAATTTTTCTTTCATGTTAAAGACGCATTATTGTTGTGTTGAGTTTGAGAAATAATTTTCCGAAGCTTTCGAAATTGAAATAAATTTATTTTGAATTCATTCATTTCGGTTTCAATTCGGTAAATCTGTTTTCTCATGTTTCGCAAGTGATTTGCATTACTTAATGTTTTTGTCTTGAAATTTGTAGCATTCCAACTAATGAAAATTCTTAGCTTTTCTTTTACCACAAAAAGAGTATTTCTAGATTTGTTAAGAGAAATTCTATTATTCCGAAAGCTTAATATGTCTAGTATTATCTAAAAGATTTAAAAGAGTTTTTTTTTTTTAATATAGAGCTATATTTAAATTAATTAATCATAAAACACGGTAAAATCAATCAAATCATACAGTGAAATATATCCTTTTGACTCATGAAGCTGTTTAATTCGGAAAAAACCTAATGTTACACTCAATTCTTCTGTTTTTGGTGGTTTTAAAAGTGGTGTATCCTAAAATTGATATTTTTGAAATTGTGAAATAAACCATCAATCATAAACCATTAGATTGATGTTACTTAAACTTTGAGCTGTCGAACTGAATAGAAGTAAATATTAAATACCATCTGAACAAAAATTATCCAGAATTTATCACTTAAACGGAACACCGTTGAGATATTATCGAAATTTTTTACTTGATAACCTCATTTCTCGTTATATTCATATTATACGGTGAAATTTATAGGAGAATTTCCTCATGAAAGCTTTGTAGACAAAGCATTATTTTGTGTATTATGTGAACTTCAATACTTGCTGGATTCTGAGTTTTCTAGAGTTCTTCTAAAATTTTGGAATTTTGAATTCTGAAAATTATAACGAAAACTTGAAAGAACTTTGTAATGTTAAAAACACACAAATAATAAATTACAATTTAATGTTTATGGACGTTTGGCAGGAAGTTATCACAATACTTAATATCTAGTAATGAACTGCGTGATTTTTAACACCATATCTCGAAGAAAATATATTGGGTTGTTCGGAGAGTAATTTCGTTTTTTCACGACAAAAGAGTTGATTGTATTTTTTCGAGCCCAATTTCACACTTAAGCCGCATAATCCTTATATGTTTTGAGAGCTGATATAGCAAGGCTTGTGTGTGAAAAAGTTCGATTAATTTTACGCAGTAGTTTTTAATTGGTGTCTTTTTAAATATGGAGATCAATAACCAGCTTTTTCGTCATATTTTACTTTTTTACTATAGAAAAAGCAAAAAGGCTGTTCAAGCCAGAAAAAAATTAACCGATGTGTATGGTGAAGATGAGTTGACAGTACGCCAGTGCCAGAACTGGTTTGCAAAATTTCGATCCGGCAATTTTGACGTCGAAGATGCACCACGTTCCGGAAAGCCGGTTGAAGCTTTTAAAGACATGATCAAGGCATTAGTTGATGCCAATAGGCGAATAACAATACGTGAGATCGGCGAGAGGTTAAATTTATCGAATTCAACTGTTTACGACCATTTGAAAGGCCTGGGTTTGACTTTGAAGCTCGATATATGGGTTCCCCATGTTCTTACGGAGAGAAATTTGTGATTTGAAATGATGTGAAATTTGTTGATGTCTGTGATTTGCTTTTCAAACGCGACAAAAATGAACCATTTTTGAAGCGCATTATTACTGGGGACGAAAAATGGGTTGTATATGACAATTTAAAATGCAAGAGATCATGGAGCAAAAAATATGAACAGGCTCAAACCATTTTGAAAGCCAATATCCATCAAAAAACATTATACTGTCTGTTTGCAGGGATTTTAAAGGAATCGTTATTTTTGAGCTTTTACCGGATAACACAACAATTAATTCAGAAGTCTACTGTAATCAGCTGGACAAATTGAATGATGCGCTTCAACAGAAAAGGCCAGATTTAATCAACAGGAAAGGTGTAGTGTTCCACCAAGATAATGCAAGACCTCATACAAGTTTGGTCACTCGCCAAAAGCTTTTACAGCTTGAATGTGATATACTGCCACATTCGCCATACTCTCCAGGTCTGGTGCCATCGGATTATTATTTGTTCCGGTCATTGCGAAATTTGTTGGACGGTAAAACCTTTACTTCAAATGAAGAGGTCAAAAATCACCTGGATTAGTTTTTTGCCAAAAAAGACCAAAAATTTTATGAGCGGAAATCATGCTACTGCCAGAAAGATGGCAAAAGGTGTTGGACCAGAATGATCAATATATAATTTAATAAAATATTTATTCATTATACGAAAATTGTCTTTCATTTTCCCAAAAAAAAAAAAAAAAAAAAAAAAAACGAAATTACTTTCCGAACAACCCAATAAAATATAAACGCTATATACTTTAACGATTTGGGTAGTAATTTGAACCACTTTTGCTATCTGTTTATACGAGAGTTTAGTTCATTTCTTTTAAAACTTGAAATTGTTGAGAGTTTTCGGGATTCCTGGATTTTTAATATGCTTAAATGTGAATATATTTTCGAATGCGTTACACCGTTCCTCTGTAACAGATGTTTGATGAAACCTTCTTTAAATTTTTTTATTTACGCACTAAAATAGCCATAATTGACTTAAGGTTTATGGATATTTTAAGCTTGATCAAAATATAACTCTTATCCTGATAAGAAAAGATGCTTAGTATTAATTAACCATTTAAATGAATTCGAAATGAATTGAGCTTGATATTTCGATTTGGCAATAAAATAATTTGCGAAGGCAATGTTTAACTTAGCTTGTTATTTTAATTCCAATTTTTGACTTGAATTATTTTATATATTATTAGGTCTAGTATCTTAAAAATTAGGCTCACTTACAATTAATGGAATGGTGATTAGATTGTCACTAAACAATACCCAAATTTAACAAAGTTTGCCAAAATCTATCTTTCAGCACCTTGCAGCACTGTGTACAGCGAAAGACTTTTTTTGAGGCTGGCCTTATTTACGAAGACAAGCGAAACCACTTGCTACCTCTTAATGCAGATAAATTAGTATTCATTTATCATACTTTGCCCTTAGTGCAGCATCCGGTATTCGGCCGGATAGGCGGTAGATATCCGGTATCTGGCCGGATTTATACCGCCGGATAGGCCGGATATCCGTTTCATCTCTGATTCGGATGTGTTGGTTCTCTATTTGGATATTTCTTACATCTTGGCTGCTCATATCTTTGTCATTTCTAAACCGATTTTTGATTTTGATACCTCATTTGAAAGGTACTGAAACGAAGATGTTTTCTAATTATTTTTTACGAAAAATGTTTAGGTGATTTTTTCTAGTAAACTGAAGTTTTTGAGATAAACAAATTTTTTTTACAAAATTTGATTTTTTGTGAAGCCTACCGCGTGAAATAACGTCAATAATGTACATATGAGTATCAATTTTCGTATTTTAGAATATCTTTATTGCAAATCTAAAAGAAAAATCACACAAAACAACCAATTTTCAAGTTTCAAGAATTGTTTAACGTATGAAGGACGTTAATTTTATAAAATCCTAAAAACTTCGTATAACTCGAAAACGGCCAGTTTTCGGACAGTAGTTCCCGTAGTGAAATCGACTTGGATTAGTCTGTACTATCTCTTCATACCGACTTCGCGTTTAATTACCAGTCCCCCTGTATAGGATACCCTAGGTATCATACATTTTATTCGTATTAATTAGGTGTGATAAAGATATTATTGTTGTATCAACATTATACTGTTTATTGAAGCCATTGAAAATATCTTAAAAATCAAATTTCCGATTATTTAAATTTTGTGTCCTAAAAATTTCTCGCTCTGGGCCTAGTAACAATATCTATGAGAGATAAAAGATTATTATTTAAATATGTAGGTATTGTATTGTACTATTTGGCAAAAAATTAATTTCGTAAATATCGCGGAGGGCTGGTTAGCAAAATGCCACTCAGTGAAAAATCGTTATATTTCGCCATCGGTGTGTCGGTGGCGTCCAAATTGGCAAATAATTGAACGTACCCACATCTATATGTACACGATCGTACACCGATAGTCAATATTATTGTATGTCATGGATTTTGGTCAAATATTTTGGCGTACTTCGTCTAGTATTGTGTGACCGGGATAGTTCCGCTCGAAGGCGGCCTAAGTTGGCATGCGGACATCGCTGGGACACTTGGACGATCGAACCGATGGATTAGTGAAACGAACGAAAAAGAAAATGATCATTGTCAGACAAACATAACACACATAAAGACCAATGATCATAAGTCAATCGCGTACCAAAGTATTTTAGAAACATATACAACATCACATAATGTCAAACATCCGTTACGATGCATTCTGCTTGGTTGGCAGCAATTTTAAAAATAACCCAACACTTCTTCGCCTATATATATATATATATATATATATATATATATTATATATTTCTATCCAGTCTGTCTATTCGCTCTTTATTCATTCTCATTACTAAACTAATTTCCGTATTAATTATCGGAAACACTGCGAGCGATAATTTACGACCCAAACGACTTTTCTCTCGTGTCTTAACTCAACTATAAATATCCAGAGATATTTCACTTGGAGCAACAATACACACAACAATGCAACGTTAATAGCATTGTTGCTAAAAGAACAAATTTGTTAAAAAAAAAACTCTCTCGAATAATTATATGTACGAGTATAAATTTTGGCGGTAATCCAATCGAGAAACGAGCAAATGAGAACGCATCAAATGCATACGATATGCCATTCGTCTTCCACATATAAATGTTTATTATATTAATAAATAAAGAGGCTAGAATTTTGCGAAATTCGTTTTTAAACATACTACATCTTCTACTCACAAAGGCTTCGTTATGGAGGCGATTATTTTTTTTCCGTGTCACTGATGTACCAATCAAACTATTTTCGACATGGTACCCTATTTTTAGAGCTGGTCCAGTCGAGAAATAAAAGGATGATTTGTCTAGAAGAAAAGACAAAAAATGATGAGTTGTGGAAGAGAAAAAAGTCCCGAAATGTTTGCAAACAAAGTGAGCTATTTAAAACCGCGCGTTCACTTAATAAATTGCAAAATTTGTAATATTTTCGTCTATTTTCAGTTGGCGCTTAAAATTTGGCATATAGTGTGAGAAGCTTCGAGTTATTAATGAGTTGGAGGCTTTCATCTCGGATTTGTAATTCGAATATAATAATTAATTTTAAATTTTTTTTAAGTTGAACTTCCTTGGCAACAATGACATTTTCGAAAATTTCTATAGTAAATAAATAACTGGGTAAATTTGAAGCCACTCTAAGTAACTGTTTGTGTATTTTTTTTACTTAAGTAGATTTATTTTAATTTTATAACCGCGACATTAGTTTTTCATAAATCACATGACGTAGTTTTAATGATTTTAGCTCCTTTATTCCAACATATAATCACTTATCAGGAAAAACTAATTTCATTGTTTCTCATACTTTATCTACATAAATAAAATGATCGAGGTCGGCAATCGGCATTTTAAATTTACAATAGCAGTATTGTATCCATTGTTGTATTTTTTACCATTAATATGAATCAATTTCATCAAATTTTGAACTCTAAAACTATTCTAATGCTCTCGTGAACGAAGTCGCGGGTACATTTAGTCTAACATAAGCTTGAAGCACTTGGGTGCTTAAAAAAATTCTTTGAGTGTTCAAAAATTGATAGTATATATATTGTACCCCTAGAATAGTACTGTGACAAGTAAAAGAAAACAAAATTTGAGTTAGCCTTATTGGCAGATAGCGTTTTTTGAACTCTACACGTAGCATCGTTACTTTCCTAGTGTCCGTAGTCAGAGATTTTATAAGCCATGTTTGGAACTCGAAATTTTAAAGCCCATATTTTTATGAAATCTGAACGTCTTTGAACTGTCACAGTACTATTCTAGAAGTGCGATATATTAAAACAAAAATGTCAGCACCAAAACAAGCATTTAATATCAGTATTAAGATTTGCCTCAATCCATTTCTTTCATTTTTCATTTAAATAACACAGGAAAATTTTTATTTTGTTTTTGAATTTTTATAACTTTGGAATATTTTAACGTAAAAACAATCTGAAAGAAGAAATTTAAAGAAAATTTCACGCTTTTCAAAAATGGTCCTTATATCAAAGTTGTAAAATTTTAAAAATGTGTACTTAATGTTGTTCTTGAACTCTGATACCTTTGAAACTATTAACTATTTATATGAGGAACTTTGTTCTTAGTACTTTTTTGTAGTGCGTAAAATTTCCTTTAAATTTTAAATTGTTGTTACAGTAAATATTTCCAAAATTATAAAAACTAAATAATAAAATAAAAATTTATTTGTTATTTAAATGGATTGAGACAAACCTTAATATTGATGCTAAGAACCCTTTTTTTTTGGAACCACCTATTGGCGCTTTGGTTAGAACAATTGCTCTCTCCGCTTCATGCGTCAAGTGGTTCTGGGTTCGATCCCCGTTGAATCCTAGACCTAAGTTTGACCTAATTGACCAACAGAAATTCTCAGTGCTTTTACAATCGTGATATAACCTTAGATGTTAAAGCGACTTAACACTCAACAAAAAAAAAACTTTTTTTGGCGTCAAATTTCTTTTTTACTTATAAATGCTATCAATTTTGGGACAGCATACGTTTTTTTTGAAGCACCCTAATTTATCTTTATATATATACATCTTCTGTGCGTGTTTTTTGCAATTAAACACCTCCTAAACAGCTGGTCCGATTTTGATAAAATTTTTTGTTTGTGTTCAAGTGGATTCGACAATGATTTCGATTAACAATTACCTAGATGTTTTTTTTAAATTTTAGTTTTCTTTTTGTTCTGGTAGGTAGCGCTGAGATCAGATTCAAGAAAATTTTCTGGATATTGTTACTTTTTGGTATATCAAAACGGTCCAGAAGTTTGAAATTTTTGTATTTAAGACGTGTCTACAGGACAACGTCTGTCGGGGCCGCTAGTATATATTATATAAAAATGTTGGTTCCGTATGTTTGTGGATGTAAATCTCGAAAAGTAGTCAATGGGTTTGATAATTTTAGGTATGATAAACTTTTTATATCCAATAAATACGTACGAAGAAAAATAACTATTGAAGATTTAGAAAAAACTCCTAGCATATTGTAAAAAATAAATGAAAACCATGTATTTAATGCTGTATAGGACAGTAAGAAATGCACCTAATAAATTTTTCTAGGTACTTAAATCATTATGTCACTTGTGAATCATTTTACTAAAAAAAAGAAATGTACAGGGTCATTACTTATCGGATCTTCATTGATAAAAATCTCTACAGAAAAATAACGTAAAGTTGCGCGTAATTTTTTTACACGTCCACGCGGTGGCAATTAATTTTTCCAAAAGTTGTAGATTTTCTCGTATTTTGTGTACTATCATGAATTCAATCAACGTTTTTAAATTGTATGTTTGTGAAGTCAGAAAAAAAAATAATAATAAAACGATTGATGTGGGATGATGTTGTGTGTGTTTGTGTGTAAATATGGATCACACACGATGTATTCCCGGCGTATCCCACCTCGACGTCTATGTGTATTCCTGTGAAAGATGTTACGTTCTGCGGGAAATGGCAGGAACTAAATCCGTCAGTATCAAACGGACCGCGCCGTAACGAAATTGCATTCAAACTTGTCCTAAGATTGGCACGTTTTAAAATTAAAACCACGAAAAAAAAATGGATTTATTAATCAACTTTCAAATGTCTGTGATTTACAAGTGATTTTTATTAATTTTTATTTTAACCAACGCTGCCGAATGCATTTAATTTACTTCAAGTGTGTTCACGTAGTTTGCAGTATAGAAAAATGCCGCCACCACTATCAGGAAACAAAGCGACCAAGATTTCAGCTCTGAAAATTCCAGCGATTTTCGCTCAAAAATCCGCACCTGATGTTCCTATAATCCCTCGAAAAGCATCACTCACCAACACAATGGGAAACAAAAATTCAACTAAGAAAAACGAAAATAACCAAACCAATGGAATTAGCCATAAAAAAGAGGAAAATTCTCCAACTAAAAATCCATCACAAACCAACGGAATATCTTTGCCCTCAAAACCAAATCCACCAAAAATCGACTCAAAACCCGATCAAAACGGAGTTAAATCTGATAAAAATTTATTCGACCAAAACGCAAATTTGATTCAAACGAATGGAACACCAGAAATAAATGGAAATAAAAATACGAAGGAGAATTTAGGTTTGAATGGAGAAGGAAAAAAGGATCAAAATTTAGTCGATGCATCTAAAAATACTTCACCAGTTTCGAATGTATCGAAAAATCAAACGGAAACCGAGTCGAAAATAAACGCACCGAAAGCCGAAATAAAGCAAAACGAAAAAATTATAAGTAAAAGTCTAGGTGAAAATCCGGCGAAAGATGATTCAAAAAAATTAGAAAACGGAGTTAAAATTTCAAATGGAGATGAAAAGCCAGAAATAATTTTGAACAAAAAATCAATTGAAAATATAACAGGAAATTCGATTGAAACAAAGAAAAACTTTGAGGATAAAATGAATATAAATTATGCTAAAACTGATATTAAAATTGAGAAAAAAGAAAAAGAAAGTTCTGTTAATAAAGAAAAGTCAGATAGCCAATCAATAGGAATCATTGGAAATATGGAAGATATAAAAGGGGAAAATTCTTTAAAAATCAATGGATCGGAACTTGCTATAAGTGCAGCAAAAAAAGATCTTGAACTAAAACCAGATATTTTAAAAGAAAAAGTTGAAATTTCCTCTAAGAAATTGGAAAACTTAAACGGTAAAATTGAGAGTCAACCTTTACTGAATGGAATTAAAAAAGAAATTGATTCCTCTATTAATTTGCTGGTTAAAGCCGGTTCCAACACTGACACAAAACCAACGGATTCTGGTGAAAAACCAATCGAAAAACCTGGATTAAACCTTGATCCCATACAGAAAACTCAAACTAATCTGATTAATGGTACAACCGAGACCAAATTATTATCCAATGAAATAAAAGATGAAATTAATATAATTACCAAATCATCAATTGTTGAGGAAAAAACTGAAATCAAATCTGTAGAAAATTCCGAATCAACTTCAGTTCTTAAGCAAACACCTAAAATCAATTCAGCCACAACTGAAAATAGTAATACTAATAATAAAATTTCCGTGGAAAATAGAAATCTGAAATCAACTGAAAATATTTCTGAGCTTACAAAGCATACAAAGTCTGCAGTTTTAGAAAAGCAAGACGTTGGTATAAGTTTGGTTGCAGTTACAAATGATTCCAAGACAGAAACGGATAAAAAAGCAGTTTACATTTCAAAAGAAACGGAAAATCAGATATCAACTGAGAGTAAAAAGATTTCGGAAAATCTTACAGTGATAAATGAACCAAAACCATCGAAATTTGATGAAGAATTAGAAATAAAATCAGTCGAAAAACCTTTATTAAATCCTGTTTACATACCGAAAACTCAAACTTATCTTAAAAATGGCACAACTGAAATAAAATCTTTGTCTAATGGGATGAAAGAAGAAAAAAGTTCAGCTACAAAATCATCGACTTTGGAAGAAAAAATTGAACTAAAATCTTTAGATAATTTTGAATCAAACTCGGTTCTACAAGAAAAAGCTCAAACCAACTCAGTAACGACTCAAAATAATGTTATTAACAGGAAAAGTTCAATAGGAAAGGAAAATTTGAAAACAATTGAGAGTGAAAAAATCTCTGAACTTACAAAGTTTGCAGTTATGGAAAAGCAAGAAGTTGGTGTTAATTTGGTTGCATCTAAAAACGATTGTAACATAGTAACAGATGAAAAAGTAGCTAAAGAAAAAATGTTAGCACATAAAGTAACACCTGAAAAATTAGAAAGTGAAACAATTTCCCAAAATATTACCGCAAATCAAGATTCTAAGTCAACAAATCAACTTCCAGACCTTCAAAAAGTATCCGATTCTCAACATTTGGCTAAAACAGAAAATGGAATAGACTGGAAGGAAAAAATAACTAACGGGACTTCAAATCCAAACGACGAAAAAGTAGATCGAGCTTGTGATATTCTTAAGAAAATCGGTGCCACTCTATCATCAACGGAAAAACTTTCCCCCGATTGCCCCAAAAAACGAAACTCCTTAGGAACAATCGAAACCCCACCCGAAAACAAAACAGAACCAAGACGATTTTCCACGGATGGAATAACCGAAAAAATGGCCGAACTAAAACGAAAAATCGTTCAAATCAAAGAACAAGAAACTGCCAGTACGTTGCCTAACTTAGAACTCGAAAAAGCGCAACAATCTAAGGAATCGATCACCGGAAATAACACAACTTCGCTCATTAATGATATAAATCCCGATTCTGGGCTTGGTGCCAAACTCCAAAAAAATATCACCACCACCAAAGACATAAATAAAACTAAGCAAAGTACTTCATTGAATGAAAATCTAAATGGAAATTCTAAGATGAAAAAGGAGGTTCCCCAAAAAACTAAAGTAAATAAAGTGGTGACGATCATCCGAAAAGAGGTTTCTTCAAAAAGTAATATCAAACCTCAGACAGTTAGACAAACTTCGATTGATTCTAACTATGGATCACTTTCGACTATTCAAACATCTCCGTCGGCTTCATCGATTTGTTCTACCGATACAATCGTTAGTAATTCGAACTATGAATCGATCTCTTCGGGAACCAGTTCTTACTACGACACTGCCAGATCTCAGACTCAACAACTGGCTCCGCCAGCTCCTACTAGAAAACAACTTCCAATGCGTCGGGCAGCCACCGCACCCGTACCAAACATCTCCGAGAAATCAACAAAAGCGATCGTAGCTCATTTACAAACTCGTCCATTACGTAATAAAAACAGCCCTCGCCGCAGCAGCACTCCGAACAACGACAACGTTACAACTGGAAGATTAACAATTTCTCGTTCGCCATCTCCATCCCCATCGACTTCTCGTTCTCGAGCCAACTCATACTCACGTTCTGTTTCCCCTTCATGTTCCACATATTCCCGACCATCAATCTTCCGATCCCGATGCTCCAGTTCACCAACTCCACGTCGAATCTTCCCTCAAGTTCCCAGCAAAGCGAACCTCGACGAAATAATGAACCGAGAACAAGCACCCGTTGTCTTCGACGCGAATCTAAGTTTTGTGATCGGATGCAAATCGCAAATCCGACAAAATGTCGTTACGACTCCATCGCATATGGACGCAACAACTGCATCCAATTATTTAACTTCAAAAATTTGTGATTTTCTTAAACGAACCGATCATGTGATGGACGAATGGAAAGGCATGGGCCATCGAGGCGACGACGAAAATGATTTTCCGAGAAGTGAAGAAGAACGAAGAATCTTAGGAAAATCTAAAAGTGCTGCTAATATTGCTATTAAGGGATACACGTTGTTTAGTAAAGATAGATCCAGTAGTTTGACAAGTCGCAATTCCATTGCTAGATCAAGGTCTAATTCGACGGTTCGGGATTTAATCACCGATGATTGCTTCTCGGAATATGATGAGGTTCGATCTAGAACTATGTTAGATATTTAAGAGCCTTTTTTTACTTAAAATACAACCTTTTTCTCTTCAAAAGCAACCCTTTTCATTTCAAAAGCAATGCATTGGATTTTGGATGAAATGTTTTATTTTGTATATCAAACCGTGTAATTGTCATCTATACTTAGGGTACTTTAGTTCATAAATTACGTAAGACATTTAGGGGAGGGGGTGTAGCCTGAATATTATTAATTCTTTATATCAGTGGGGGGGGTAGACAATCTGATTTTACGTATGATTTTGAATTGAAAATTTTACTATTTCGCACTAAGAATCGCTCTGATTAAACGGTTATTTTATAAGTATGTATGTTCATTTTTTACGAAAATTTCTTATGAAGGGAAAGGGGTGAGTAGTTTTAATCATATGATTTCTTTCAATAGGGGGGAGGTGTTTAAATAAGTCTCAAAAACGTCTTGCTTAATTTAGAATGGCCCCTTATTGAAGTCGGAATATGGGAAAACAAACTACTGCAGTAGAATATTTACATTTACATACAAACTGTGCATGTGTATGACATATGAGGGGAGGGGGTAGTAACACAAGCCTTTTCAAAATCTCACACTCAAAATCACTGAATTCCGACTTCAATGAGTATACATTACAAATACACGGTTTGAAATACAAAATAAAACATTTCATCCAAATTCCAATGAAAACTTTTAAAAAGTGTTATTTGAAATGTATAGAATTGCCTTTGAAGTGAAAAAGGTTGTATTTGAAGTAGAAAACTGTATATTTAATATTATCTAAATGCTTATTTCCCTTAAATTTTTTTTAAATATGTCTATTTATTGATCAAATTGGTATCAAAGTTTTATTTTTTGAAATGATTATGACGTAGTAGAAAACGTGTTGTCATTGGTTGAGACATTTGTGACGTCACAGACAAGTAAACAAAACCATAAGTACATATGCAACTGACTTAACATTTTGTATAGTGTTTTTTAAGTGTTATCAAGTGATTTATGGTGAAATATTGAGCCAATAAAGCATAAAATATAAAGATGGAAGAAAATTTTATCAAAGCCAATTGTGGTAATCTATCAAAAGTCGATATATATGTGTGATATAACTACTTTTACAAATTTTCGCTTTTTTGCCGAACTCAAATTTGTACCGTACAATGTACGTTTCTATTACATCCAGAACAAACCAAACATTTCTTTCTTTTTCAAATGTCTACTTACTTACTTGTGACGTCACGTGTCTCGTGATTAACTTCAACCAAAAAAGTTTTCAGCTGAAAATTCAAAATATTTCTCAAAAATATTAACAGCGTATACCTACATAAAATATAGGATAATTGAAAGCATTAAGAAAGAGCTTTTATAATTTGTCAAAAATTCCATTGATAAACTTTTGGGTAATTGATATTATGTATCTTCATTTTTTTTTTTTTCTATTACAGCTCAGCGAAATGACTGCTGATTTAGCCGAGGAACACTCAACCGCGACATTGGCTGGAGAACGTCTCGATGCCGAAACATCAGAACGAATCAGACTCGAACGTGAACTTTCCGAGGTCCAAAACAAAAATAAGACCCTCCATCAAACCTCGGAACGTTTGGAAATGGAGCTACTCTACGCTCGATCAGATCTAAACGGAGCGATTTCCGAGGAAGACGAAGAAGATGAAGACTCCAGCAGCGTATACAAAGGAAAATACGAGCGAGCAATCAGAGAACTTGAATTCACACGACGTCGTCTTCAACAGCAACATGAAGACGACCTAGAACAATTGGTCGGCCTGAAGAAACAGTTAGAGAAAAAAGTACGTTGCAAAAATTTTTTTTTACAATGGAAATCATTTACTTTGGATTTAATTTTTTAGTTGTCCGATGCTTATGAGGAAGTCGAAGAACAACGTCAAGTCGTTGGACAATGGAAGAGAAAAGTACAAAAATTAACGTCAGACTTAAACGACATGCGTCTTCTCTTGGAAGAACAAAACGCCAGAAATAATTTGCTCGAAAAGAAGCAGAGGAAATTCGATGCGGAAACGCAGTTGCTTAATGATGAGCTTCGCCAAGAAAAACAACAACGTGAAAGATTGTCACGAGAAAAAGATCTGATCTTGGCTGAAAAATATACTCTTGAAAATAATTTGGCTGTAAGTTGATCTAACTGTAAGTCTGTCCAAAGGAAAGGTTATATATTTTTTTTAATTTAAGGACGTTCGATTGGAACTGGAATTGAAGGAGGAGCGTCTCAACTCTTTACAACAAGAGTATAATGATTTGACTTTCGGTGGAAAATCGGATGATGAAGTTGCAGCAATTCGCAAACAAAAACAAGACTGTGAACGACGTCTGCACGAACAAGAAGAGGAATTGGATGATTTGGCTGGTCAAGTTCAAATGTTGGAACAAGCCAAAGTACGGCTGGAAATGTCTTTGGAGCAACAGCGTAAAGAATCTCGTCGAGAAATTCAACAGCGGGACGATGAGCTGGAAGAAGTTCGCTGCAATGCTCAAAAGAAAGTTAAAGGTAATTGTAAATTACTTACTCGATAATTTATGTATGCTACCGGTTAGGCTCAGTTTTAGACAAAACCAACTTTTCTTAACTAATTTCAGACCATGTCGACATTGTCTAAGAAATCAGACAAAGTCCAAAATGATATTTTTGATTGTACCATCATACATAATTCAACATTAGTACCTTAAATTTTCTCAGACAATGTTGGCCAAAGTAGTCTAGATTTTAAAGAAATTTTGATCGAAAGATATTTTTTGAATCTTCCCTGATTTTTAGGCAAAATACTTAACTGAACCGTTTTTAAGTAAAGTTTTTTTTTTAAATAATTTGTGTTGCTCTGCAATTTGTCCCAAGACTATAAGCGAATTGAGTAAGTAAAGTAAAAAGGAAAATTTTTCCAATCAAGTTTATCAAGTGCATGTCAAATCGACTTAATCTTGAAAAGCTTTACAGAATGAATTTTTTTCTTTTTTGAATAATTAATAAATAATGGAAGTGACAAAGCTTTGCTCGACGGAATTCTCATGACACATGCTTGAATTCTTTGCTGGCATAACGGCTAAATATTTTGATTTGCACATACGCAATTTTTTAACATTAACTTTTCAGGTTTAAACGTTTTCCGTTATTAATAAAATTTTTCAGTAATGATTTAAATGTTGTTTCGGTATAAAAATTTTCATACAACCCACTTACATTTAAACTTTAAAGGAGTCACTAACGTATAAGAAACTAAAACTATGTTCATGTATAGGCAACCACTTAGTCATCAATGCATGTACGTCCTAATATTAAACTTCAAAATACAAAAAAAAATTCTTAGAAACGAGATAAAGCCAGATATCTAGTTTTTATCTCCGAAAATCTCTGTAGTGTAAATTTCCTCGAAATGGAACTATTTTCGAAAACGTGATTGCAAATATACGTACAATATTGCCGTATTATACTTGTTAGGAGCTAGTCCATTTGATATTGCCAAATTTTTCCTAAGTAAAGCCAATTTTCCCTAATTTATGCGAGTCTTATAAAGACTAAACAAAGTCCGATTTGAAAAGTTTTCGTTTCAATTGTCAGCAAACTTACTTATTATGATTTTTTTTTACTTTAGAAATCAGACATTAAATAAATCTTTTAATCAGATTTTACTTAGACTGATTTCGCAAAGTCGAGATTATCTTAAATTTGCTAAGGCAAAATTAACTTTGTCTCAAAGCCGTTATTATATGGATTAGCTTGTGCAGTTTAATAATATTTTTTTTTTGGATTTTAGCCTTGGAATCACAGTTAGAAAATGAGCATGAAGAACGAACTTTATTATTGCGAGAAAAGCATTCATTAGAACGTCGACTAGCTGCCTTAACCGAAGCTGGTCGTTCTGAACGTGAAGGAGACGAAGCGTACTTACAGAAACTAAAGAAAGACCTACGACGAACCAAAGCTTTGTTACGAGACGCCCAAACAATGCTCGAAAGAAACAAAGCAGACAGCCCCAGTAAAGCTGTTATTCGCCAACTGCGAAACCAACTGGATGACACAGAATTCGCTCGAGCTGCTGCCGTCAAAGCCAAGCAAAGTCTCGAATCAGAACTATCCGACATTCAATCACAACTAGATGAGGCCAATCGCCACAAAGCAGAAACCGAAGACCGAGCCAACCAGGCAAATCGAGAACGTACCGATCTACGTACTCAACTCGAAGAAAACGAGGAAGAACTAGCCGAAGTCCTGAAGAAATACCGTTCGACTGTACAACAGCTATCAACCGATCAACTAGCCTTACAAGAACAAGTCTCGCTAGTATCGGATTTGGAGGCCGAACGTAACAGTTTGAAAGAACAACTGTCCGAGTTGACCACAAAATTAGAGTCGATCGAAACTATGGGAGATCCATCGTCAAGTGCTCAAGTTAAACGGTGAGTCAAATATTTAATTATTGTTTCATTTTGAGAATAACTTTTTGCTTTTTTTGTTATAGAATGGAACTGCGAGTCAAAGAACTAGAGTCGAAATTGGAGTTTGAACAAACGAGTCGAGCTCGCCTTGAAGTTCAAGTGACCCGATTGAAGGAAACTCTGGATAAACTACAAACGGAATTGGCGGTGGCCCGAACGAAGGAACAACAAGCTCAAGACAATCTACGTAAAACTCAACGAAGCCTAAGGTGAGTAAATTTAATTAAATTACAGTGGTGCCTTGAAATACAAATGTCCTAACACATGAATATTTAACCGACTTCAAAAAAAGAAGGAGGTTCTCAATTCGACTGTATTTTTTTTTTTTAATGTTTGATACCCCAGCATTTCCGACTGGGTGAAGCGATTTTGATGATTCTTTTTTTATTTGAAAGCTGGTGCTTCCCGATTGGTTCCATTTTAATTTGAAGGAAATCGTTTACTTCTAAGGGGTTGAAAACTAAGGGATGAAATACTAACTTCTTATTGGATGGCTCGATTTTAAAAATTCTTTTTTTATTTGAAAGCTAGTGCTTCTCGTGTGTTCCCATTTTAATTTGAGAAACATCTTTCACTTCTAAAGGGTTGAAAACTAAGGAATGAAATATTAACTTCTTATTGGATAGCTCGATTTTGATAATTCTTTTTTCATTTGAAAGCTGGTGCTTTTCGTGGGGTCCAGTTTTAATTTGAGGGTAATCTTCCACTTCTAAGGGGTTGAAAACTAAGGGATGAAATATTAATTTCTTACTGGATAGCTCGATTTTGATAATTCTTTTTTTATTTGTAGAGCACAACCTTAAATTAATCTCCTATCCATTTTTTAAAAAAAAAATCCACTCATAAGGGGTTAAAAATTAGAGATGAAATAATAATAAATTTTTTTTTGGCTAACCCGATTTTGATAATTTTGTTTCTATTACGTACAATGTACCTTTAAATTGTTCAAATTTCTTTAAGGATGAAAATAGGGGATGAAATAGTGACATTTAACCGAATTTTGATTTTTTTTTTCTGTTGGAAAGAATAATCCACTTAGTTTTGTTATTACATTTAAAAGCAAAAAATTTCAACCCTTAAAGGCAAAAAGGGATGATGTACTAACTTTTAATATTAAACGGCGCTGCCTCATATGAGCAGCGCGTTTGGAAGATTAACCATTTTCAAGAAAATAAAATCAGTTATCAAACTTCAGATCACTAAAACGCGAGAAATAAAAGATATTATAAAAAAATTAAAAACCGACTTCAAAATATATAAAAATTCTTAAACAAGAAATTCACTAAAAAGTAACAAAATAATGGCGTATCCTTGCAGTATCTACAACTTACAAATTATTAGGATGATACAATGTACAACTATTGTTATTTTTGGAGTTGGTGTCAGTCAAGAAAATAAATATTAATGGTAGTTTGTAAAAATTGTAAAAGGTTTAGTTGGTAATTGGTATTTTGTAGTTTAAAGGTCGCTAGATATTGTTACAGTTCGAGTATATTGTTTAAAAGTTCATTTGAAAAATAATTTTCATAAGGTATTCTCGTTTTTTGCTAAGTACCAATATAGTCGTATTTCCTTGGCTGACACCAACTCCAAAATTAACAATAGTTGTACATTGTATCATCCTAATAATTTTTAAGTTGTAGATACTGCAAGGATACGCCATTATTTTGTTACTTTTTAGTGCATTTCTTGTTTAAGAATTTTTATATATTTTGAAATCGGTTTTTAATTTTTTTATAATATTTTTTATTTGAGATACAACATGAAATATTCTAAAGTTTATACCTCGATATACAACAAAAAATTTGAGATACGAATTTGCGATGTGCGATTTTATTGAGTGGATGAACATAGTTTTTGGGCCTTCAGTGAAAAAAATACTTAATCGATAAGGGTATACCGCTTAAGTGTGTCCTTCTGGTGGATAATGCTCCCGCTCACCCTCTTAGCCTTTAAGATGACCTTTTAGATGAATATACATTTATTAAAATTTTTTATTTGCCCTCCAATACAACGTCTACCCTTCAGCTCATGGATCAACAAGTTATCTCGAATTTTAAGAAACTTTTTACGAAGCATCTTTTCAATCGTTGCTTCGAAGTTACCGAAAATACGAAATAAATAAATTAATAAACTTTATGTGTGTTATTACTCGCTTATTTATATACAAATTATGTATATTCCCTATTTGTAATTTAACTGTGTTTTGGATTAGTTTCATATCGCTAGAACGCATTAATATATATTACATTATTTTAAATGGGAAAGATTGCTTTGAGATACGATTTTTTTGACATACGACGATGATCACAGAACGAATTAAATTTGTATCTCAAGGTGCCACTGTATTTAAAACTCTTCTGCTGTTTATCCTTAGGGTCCTTTTAGTTTTGAAGAAATGTTTCCCGAAATGATTTAGAAATATTCATAAATCACATTTGTCTCATAGTATTAATATTACCAAATATTCTTACAGAGAAATTCGTGAGGAACACGCTGTGTTAAAGACCAGAGAAGCCGAAGCAGTACAAAAACGAAAGGAACTGGAAAAGAAAATTGAATCATCCGACGCAGAAACATCAGCGACCAAAGCCGATTTACGATTAGCGTTGCAACGAATTGAAGATCTACAAGCCGCGATCCAAGGAGAACTGGAAGATACTCCATCCGACCATTCAGACAGCGATGGGGAAAGTTACAGTTCCGATGATAGCATAGGAACATTTTTAACTAACAATAAAATTTCACCCGTTAAATCAGATAAGACTATTAATTTGGACACAAGTTCAAGGTAAAAAAACGAATTGTAAAATTTAATTATTCAAGCAATAACATTTTCTTCTTGTTTCAGTTTAAGAAATAGTGCAACCGATTCATTTGCGTAAATAGGAAAGGAAACGACTGAATAATTTGGTGTGAAGCTGCGATTAATCGTTAATTAATTTTATAGAACTTGCACATATCGTTTTTATTATTTCAAAACAAATCAACAAGCGTTAAGATATAGTTTTAAATAATTTTGATTTATTTTCCATGAAAAATTAAGTTTTATTAATTCTAAAAAAAAAAAAATGTTTATGAGAAGGGAAATATTTTAAAGTAATCGTTTGTTGAAAATATTGGTTATATTAATTCTTGATCTTTTTAACTGCCTTTTATTCATTTGAAATCATTATTTGCATATAAGAAAGAAAAATTGTATTTAAATATTTAAAGATTTTAGTATGTAAGTAACGTATCTATATTGTTAAATTTTCTACTTTATAAATATCTGTAAAATGAGTAGAGTTTTAGAAGTTTTATAAATGAAACAAGTAATAATTAAATAATTGTCAACTTTGTAATATTTCTCGATCGTCAGTATTTTGTGTATAAATGCGGACTTATAGTGTTAATTGTAGCTTTTTATGACGTAGCAAAATTTTTTTCCTAATGCTCCAATTACAAGCTGACAATATGTGAAATACGTAAACAGACAGATAAATGAGATATTTTTTGATATTCGAGCTCTGATCTTGGAATTTTAATCAAAGAAATTTTATTTTGTCGGTGAGATTTATTTAATAGTATTTGAAAGCAATTGTATTATATTGATTTATCACCAATTATTGTTTTATGATTATTATATTATTATACGATATTTAATATACATGTTGTGGTTTCATTAAAACAAATTTTTTTCATATCTATCCTGATAGTCTTTCCACAATCAATTTATCAATATTCAAAGGTACATAAAATACACGAACAACTACCTGATCGCTTTTTTGTCTGCACACTCATTAAGTGCAATAGCTGCTTTGAAGGGTCAAACCACCTATATATGACACGCAGTCTTTTATCCAACGGTTGCAAACACAGCTACTACTAATGTGGATACCCAGTCACGTAGGAATCGAGGGAAACGAGAAAGTTGACATCGTAGCCAAGCAAGCCACTAAAGACGGTATCTCAGACAAGCGAACGACCTACCAATTATAAAGACGCCATTAAATACGTAAAATAAAATATCGCTAAAAATTGGCAGCAGGAATAGAACCGGGCTTTGATTTTCTTTCACAAATAAAGATTGATTTTATTTCACAATAAAATAGACAAGAGGAGGTGGCCCTTACTCGTCTTAGAATCGGGCAAACTACAATGACACATAAGTACAGTGTACATTCTCTTGCGGGACTCCGACTCCTTTGTCACTCATGTGGAGAGCCGCTAACGGTTGAACATCTACTGGCCGATATTCGAAATCTTGAAACAGCACAAGTGAAAGACATACTGAACCCGGAGAGCCGTGGCTTTGGCAACTATTGGAGTAGTATCAAAGAGAGCACTTGCTATAACCACTTGTAATAAAGATAGCAAGATGTCGCGAAATAGCCAAGTAGTTAAAGCGACATAAAATAAAATATAAAAAATCTGGTGCGAGGCGTCACACTACTTTCTTTTACTTTCATTTATGAAAATACTCGCTGTTAGTTAAAAGAAATATAAGCACGAATTATATACGAAATATATACACGAATTCCTAACCTTCATCCCAAAACCGCCTTTATTCGAATTTTCCCAGGAAAAAGTTTCAAATAAAAGTTGTAGCCACTAATGAGTCTAAGAACTATAGAAAGTTTAAAGAAAATCGTTGGAGCCGTTTTAACAAAAAATTTAAAAAGCTCAAAAACGCCAAGAGTAAAGTAAGCTTTCGGTTAACCGATTTCAACCAAAAGCTTCGCGGCACAACTAGGTATAATATGGAGGCTAAATTCCAAGTTTGGTGAAATTCGGATAAAGCTTTCGATACGATATGGCTGTCACACACAGACACAAAGCCACACAGACACACACACAGACATGTTTCTAAAAACCACTTTTTTGGACTCAGGGGACCTCAAAACATGTATTTACGGTGAAATCTCGAATTCGAAAATGCGACCCGATTACAATATTTCCTTTACTATCTATATAGTAGTAAAAGAAAGTAAAAAGGGTACATCCATTTTTACTTTCTTTTACAACTATATAGTAAAGGAAGTATTGTAATCGGGTAGAGTTTTCGAATTCGAGATTTCACCGGAAATACATGTTTTGAGGTCCCCTTAGTCCAAAAAAGTGGTTTTTAGAAACATGTCTGTGTGTGTGTCTGTGTGTCTGAGTGGCTGTGTGTCTGTGTGTGACAGCCATATCGTATCGAAAGGTATATCCGAATTTCACCAAACTTGGAATCTAGCCTCCATATTAAACCTAGTTGTGCCGCGAAGCTTTTGGTTGAAATCGGTTAACCGAAAGCTCTACTTTACTCTTGGCGTTTTTGAGCTTTTTCAATTTTTTTCGAAAACGGCTCCAACGATTTTCTTTAAACTTTCTATAGTTCTTAGACTTAGTTATAAGTGGCTACAACTTTTATTTAAAACTTTTTCCTGGGAAAATTCGAATAAAGGCGGTTCTGGGATGAAGATTGGGAATTCGTGTATATACATATAGCCCTATAGGTTGTATGCATATAGTACTGTTTATATGTATTGTTACAAAGTGCTTATATTTCTTTTAACTAACAGCGAGTATTTTCATAAATGAAAGTAAAAGAAAGTAGTGTGACGCCTCGCACCAGATATTTTTCTTTGCTTTTAAGCCGCTTCAACATCAAAGGTCAAGTCACGACTATCTAAACACAGAAAATTTTTGTAAATTTCATATTTACATATTTTAAAACATATAGGATTCACCGTATGATCGGAAAAGTTCGAAAGAATTCGAAGACTTTCCACTTTTTTTGTCCTTTTCGATATATTGCTATATTTCGATGACCAGTGAATCTCATGAAATGTGAAGCGTAGACAATTTAAATATACAAAACTGTAATGTGGGTTGCCTACACAAATCATTCAATGCTTCACTAACATATAGAAACTTGTATTATCGAAAATTCCGAAAATCTTGGGAAAAACAAAAAAAAATATTGAAAATCATCTATGACAACTGTTTCGATCACACCATTAACTATCTTTATTTGGAGTTTCATCGAAAAATTCGCCAGAAAAAATTTCAACTTGTTTCGATGAGCGTAGATTTTTTCTTGGTTTCGATCGATAGAGTAATTAATGCTGATTCAAAAGAAACTACGTTCGTTAACAAACGATTGATATTTAAAGAAATATTCGACGTTAAAGTTAGAAAAATTCCAGTTTTTGGCACTTTTTAAAAAACTTCTCAAATTTTGGTGCGGTTTTGATGCGGCGCCAAACAAAAGAAAAGGGAAAATTAAAACTAATTTTTAATTTTATATTACTTATATTAATTAAAAATACACCAATCTACAGGAAATTCAGGCGTCTTTAACACCTACAATTTTCAAGAGTAAAAATCGGAAACCTCGACATTCAATTTTCACCCCAAATTATACCAGTTTCAAAAATAACAATTAACGATTATTGATGTCAATACCCCAATTCACAAATTAGTTTTTGTAATTTATTTTTGAAAAAACACATCTAGAACTTCCTTACAAAAGGGTATACTGGTATAGTGATTTATGTAGATATTTCATTTGACCTTTTTAAGACCGATGTTGAAGCCCTTATTACTATAAGTGTTATGTTTATATACTAATCTTTCTTCATTTTTCAAACCCATTAATTATACTTGATCTTTGACCTTACAAGCTGTTACAATTTTACCTCTTTCATATAATAATTACTATTTAAATTCGAGTATACATGTTATGCAAACTAATGTACTTTTTTACTTTCTTCTATTACTGTATAGTAAAGGAAGTATTGTAGATAATCGGGTCGAATTTTCGATTTCGAGTTTTCATCGAAAATACACGTTTTGAGGTCCCCTGTGTTCAAAACAGTGGTTTTTAGAAACATGACTTTGTGTGTGTGACATCGATATCGTATCGAAAACTTTATCCAAATTTCACCAAACTTGGAATTTATATTTCATATTGCTTTCAAATTTCATCTAGCCGTGCCCCAAAGCTTTTGGTTGAAATCGGTTGACCGGAAGCTTCACTTTGTTCTAGAAGTTTTTGAGCATTTTCAATTTTTTTCGAAAACGGCTCGAACGATTTTTTTTAAACTTGCTATAGTTCTTAAGCTCATTAATAACTACATCTTTTATTTCAAACTTTTTCTTGGGAAAATTCAAATAAAGGATGTTTATGGGTTAAGGGGGGGATTCAGTATAAACTATATAGGCTGTGAAAATAAAATTCTGTTTATATCGATATATAAATATTTTTGAATTGACAATATTTGTATCCAATTGTGGGCTTTATTTATGTTCTTTTAACCAACAGTGAGTTTCATATGAGAAAGTAAAAGAGAGCACTGTGACGTTTTGCAGCAGATATTTTATTTTCCATTGTTTCAGTGTTTCTTCGGTTTCTTCTTATCTTGTTTTTTATTACGATTAGAAGTTTTTTTTTTTGGTGTTTTAGGTCGCTTTAACATCTAAGGTCATGTTACGACGGTCTAAACACAGAGAATTTCTGTTGGTAAATTATATCTTAGGCCTATGATTCAACGGGGATCGAACCCAGAACCATCAACCAATCAAGATCGATTTGTTGAAACAAAATTCTCTGGTTTCATTTCATGTGAAATGAATTTATTTTGTTTTCTATATTTTGTTATTACATCATAATAATCCTGTAATCAGTAACGTATAGGTGGTATAGATATAGAATTTTTTTTTTGCAATATGCCATATTTATGATGCCAAAATCTGCATATTCTATTTATTTATCTCTGGTAATTGAATTTACACCACTCTCATAAATCATAATCAATTTTTAAATTGTACAAATCATGGGCATTTAAATAATACCAATTTTCAGGTCTTAATAGTTTAATATTTTAAGCAATGATCAGGTGAAAAGACCTGTTTTTTTTATTTTAGCAAATTATTTCTTTTTACACTACGTCTCGTCGGTGTTATTCCGACTTCATCAGGTATCTAACAAAACAGACTTTTTTTAAAAATTAAATTAAAATTTTTTTTCAATAATAATACATAATATCCATAATAATAATTATGGGCATTTTAAAAAATAGGTACATGTTTATGGTAATTAACCACATAAGTATAGTTATCTTATAAGTACGTAAAAAAAGTTTACTTAAATTAAACATAAACTATATAAGATTTAATTTTTTAAAACATGGACTTATATTACTTTCAAAATAAACGGTTTATAATATTTATCTACCATCAAATAAACTTCTAATAAAATCAGAATATTTTTCGGTATTTATATGCACCGATTCCTCCTAAACTAGTTTGGACTCTTTGGAGTCCGTTAGTTTCAGTATATTCATTGAAGACATTTACATATTTTCTACCTAAGGAAGAGGAATGTGTGGTTTAGAACCGATTATGTATTTAAGGTTGCTCCCTAAACGCGCCTTAAATCACTTTCAAGTTTATTTTTCAAAACCACCAGTAGCCATAAATTTTATAAAAAAAATTAGCCACTTGTTAATAAATAAACTTTTTTCGTTGAGTAAATTATTTTTATTTTTGCACTTTCTTATGAACATATTAAGTTAAAATAATATGCAATTCTATTTTTATTATATAAATAATTGAGTCTAATTACAAAGCATTAGATTACATAAGAAATCACTGAAATTATTTCATATGAGTGAGATGAATTTATAATTTATATGCTCTTATAATATTTGGTTCAATATCAGTGCCACGATCGCTGAAATAGCATTGACTAATTTTCAATGTCATATCCCAATTTTTTTTTTTTTTTTTTTTTTGATTATACATAAATCACTTTCCTAGTTTAATCTCAAATAAAATTAGGTCAATGTTAAAAAAATGCTTTCTATAATAATCCCAATCCTATTAAAATATTTCTTTTTGATTCAAACACATTCAGGATAGCCAATAGTTAACACATATCATTGGTGTTATTATTTTCCCTACCTCATCTCTCTTCAAAACTTTTCAATAGCCAGTGAAATTCCTTTTGTTGCTTCATTGATGAAAGTCCACTCAGTGCATCGTAGTGCAGTTTTAATTTAAACAAAATTCAAGGTATAAATTTAATTTGTTTTCATATTAAAAATAAAATTTTCATCGACAATATTCCTAACCTTGCTTAACATTTGTAAGAATAAATTAACAATTAAAAAATAATAAATTAAATCAAATATCTTATCATAGTAAAAAGTAAGTCAAGATTCTTATCGAGATAAATAAAAGATCGAAATGGTAAAAATAATTTGGTAGAAAGAAAAAGAAAATTTTCCTCACAAAAGCAATTTGATAAGAAACATCTTTGGAGTGAATTTTTACCTTTAATTTTATGGTCAAGATTTGTTTAGGACTTTCAATGTTATCTTCTTCATTTTTTGGAAGTTTCAAGTTTCAATGTTATCTTTTAGTAGTAGCCAAATGATAATTTATAACTTGTACATAAATAGTAAAAGGGTCTCTTTATCTATGTATTGGTGTACTTAACTTATCAGTAAGGTTCTTTAAAAATAAAGCAAATACCTTATGCAAAATATAATATATATACTTCTGAATATAAAATATGTTCATTATTTCAATAAAACAATTAATGTAATAAGTTATTCAGTGGTTAAAAATAATTTCTCTGGCACTTAACTTATCGCATGCTGTGTTTACCTCTATAATTATTATTGCCCTAATGGAGATATAGAAGAGACAAAGTTCATTTGCAAAGTACAAATTTTTGTCTAGGTTTTATCAGCACGTCAAAATGGCTGGTCTGAATTTATTGAAGAAATCCTTCATGATTCCTCTTGGTAAGTTTTAATTAGCATTTAAATTAATCATTTTAATAAAACATTTTTTTCAAAAAAGTTAAGCGGAATCAACGATGCATCGCCTCATTGTCTGCATTATCCGAGACGCATCAAATGCTTCAAAAAACATGCCGTGATTTCACCGAGGCCGAGCTGAAACCTTTAGCCGCTAAAATCGACCGGGAACACTTTTATCCTATGGAACAAATCAAAAAAATGGGAGAACTAGGATTGATGGCTATCGATGTACCGGAGAAATATGGAGGGACGGGATTGGATTATTTGGCCTATGCCATTGCACTGGAGGAAATTTCACGAGGATGTGCTTCAGCGGGTGTTATTATGTCTGTGAACAATTCGTTATATTTAGGACCAATTTTATATTTTGGAAATGAAAACCAGAAGGATAAGTTTATACGGCCGTTCACGGATGGGAGTCGTGTTGGTTGTTTTGCATTGTCTGAACCTGGAAATGGGTAAGTCGGAAGAGAAAAAAAAAACTGGTGGCTATAATTATGTACGTGCTTCTCAATAAGCTCTTCTTTGATAAAAAGCTTTCCAGCCAGCAATTTGACGTCTTGAAAATGCTTATTAAGGTAAAATTTGGTAGTCTTTAAGATGTCTTGAGAGTGCTGGAGGTCCCACTTTATGAGCAATTTAGAATTTCTTAAAACATTTTTGAAGTACTATTTTTAAATTTACGTATGAATCAAATTTAATCCCACAAAACCTCAAAACTCATCTTTAAGACGTCTTACGATGTCAAAAAAAAGACTACTTATAGATTTCTTAATTAAGATCTTTAAAAAATGAAGTTGTTAAGACGCCATATTGAACTTCTTAAAGACGTCTTAAAAAAATTCTTTTTCACTTTTATGCTGACTGGGAGGCTGCTCAAAAAGTTTATCATTGTGTTTTTATTTACAATAAATGTTTTGTGTTGATTACTTCCTTCTTATTGGTATTTCTCTAATATGAGGTTCGTTCACGGATCTAATACTGAACCGATAACGAATCAGTCCAAGTAGATTTAGGATAATCGCCAAACCCATACACGCTTATGAACTACTGATTAAGGATTATTTTTCCGTGAAAGAGTTTAAAAATTTCGAAAGTAAGACGATGATAAACGAGAACCCACGAAAAGTGTTAATTGAATTTAACGTTGATAGAGGTCAGCGAATGGGGATTTTGGTTCTAGCGATACTCGGGTTTTTTTTAGGACGAAAAATTCGATTCTCTTACTCATGCGCACTTTGATAAATTGTGGCTAGTTTTTCTATCCTTCTCTATCAACGTTAAATTCAATTAACAATTTTCGTGGGTTTTTTTCTCGTTAATCCTCGTTTTACTTCCGAACATTTTCAAACTCGTTAACGGAAAACTTAATCAGTTCATAAGCGTGGATGGGCTTAGCGATTATATCTTAAATCCACTTGAACTGATTCGTTATCGGTTCAGTATTAGATCCGCGAACAAACCTATGAACACATGTGAAAATTTTGTTTAATCCAAAATTTCATTTCCAACCTCTGATGTCAGTTATTCCAAATTTCAATATTAAGTTTTTCTCGTTATGCGTTATGATTTTTGCTAGGTTGCTCGAAAACTATATGTCAATTAAATTTACTTAGTAATTATCTTAATAAGATTTACCAAATAACTTTATTATGTTAATTGTGGGGTTGCATGCGCGCGCATCTTTAAAATACACTTGCTAAATTACTCATTGTTTTAAAAAATAAAAAATAATTAATAGGTCAGATGCTGGTGCAGCCTCCACCACTGCTGTTTTAAAAGATCACAAATACACCTTAAATGGAACGAAAGCCTGGATCACAAATGGATATGAAAGTGAAGCGGGGGTAGTTTTTGCCACCACAGACAAATCTATGAAACACAAGGGAATCTCGGCATTCATTTTTAACAAACCAATCACCGGTTTAAGTCTTGGTAAAAAAGAAGACAAACTAGGAATTCGAGGCTCGTCCACCGTTTCTTTGATATTCGAAGACTGTCAAGTCCCTGAAGAGAATCTTCTCGGAGCCCCTGGGGCTGGATTTAAAATTGCAATGCAAACTTTGGACGCGGGTCGAATCGGAATCGCTTCTCAAGCACTGGGAATCGCGCAGGCTTCTCTGGATCTGGCGATGGATTATGCACATAAGCGTACTGCATTTGGAAAGTCGATTTTAAAACTACAAACGATTCAACAAAAATTAGCGGATATGGCATTGCAATTGGATGCAGCTCGACTTTTAACGTGGAGAGCCGCTTGGCTGAAAGACAATAAGAAACCTTATACTAAAGAAGCCGCCATGGGAAAATTGGCAGCCAGCGAAGCCGCAACTTTTCTATCTCATCAATGTATCCAGATTTTAGGAGGCATGGGATATGTGTCCGATATGCCAGCAGAGCGGCACTATCGTGACGCAAGAATCACTGAAATCTACGAAGGTACCTCCGAGATCCAACGATTGGTGATCGCTGGAAATCTGATTAAAGAATATGGACTGAATTAGTTTTTATTTGATTTTATTGAATCTGTAACTCTTATATTTGATAATGTTTCAACTAAACTGCATTTGTACATTTATAATATACATTTATATATTTTATAATATTGAACTAATGTTTTCTCGTTAAATGCCAAAATAACCTTCCAATGAATGCGGTTTTTCTCAATTGAAAAAAGGCAATATTGAAAACTACATATACACAAAGAAGTAAATTGCTATATTAGGTGTAGATTTTACTTTTAATGTCTTTCCATATTCAATCAATATGTTTTATTTTTTTAATTTAAGTAAAGTTTTCTTGAACAACATGGTATACACAGAAGAATCTACAATATCATTGAACTTAATTTTTTGGTTTTTCATTTAACTAGATTTATTTCTTCTTAAATTAATAATCTTAACAGTTTTGAAAAATATTTTTTTTTTATATCTTAGTGGATCAAATAACAACGTTCACTTTTCAAATGGTCGTTTTTTTTTCTTCTAATATTGCAACACTTGCTCGTCAATAATTAGTTAATGTTAACTAGAACTTCGAACCGATATTTTTTGTTGAAAGAAAAAAGGGATTTGAATCCTTTGCACTTGGAACACTTGCAACAAAGGCAGTTGATGTTAGTTTACAGTTTATACCATACAAAATTATCTTGATGTTGACTGACTGATTTCAGGGTTCTCACATTGAAAAAAACTACATACTTGCTGACAAATCTAAAATATAAACTTTGGTATCTTAATAATATTTACATTTTGATCTTTAAAGAAAAGATTTTTTTTAAATTAAGGGGGTATTCTAGTCTAGAAATTTGAAAAAATCGATTTTTCTTTTCTTTCATATTCTCAAAGTTTAAACCTTTAAGAATATGTCCATAAGAGGATTTTTCAAAATTTTAATTATTTTTGGACCAGGAATCGCTGATTAAAAAATATAAGTATTAACTACCATTGTATGGCCACTGGATGTAACTTTACCAGAAACTTTAAACGTATTTTTCTCGAAAATACTTTTTTCGATGCGGTAGCCATAATATCTCAAGTTCTAATCAGCCGATTTACTTGAAACTTGGCATGAATATTCTTTAAATATCTCTTTATCGCCTGAACCAACAAGAAATGAAAAATTTGAAGTTGGAATATTTTTTAAAAATTCGACAAAGTTAAAAATGAGTGAAAAAAACGACCTTTATTTTTGAGTAGCCGCCATTTTATAAAAAAATTTTTACATTCGTACTTATCAAGAATCCATCATTGTTTTATTTTTTAAATGACCACAAAGGTAGAAATCATGGCGACGAGGACACGGCCTTCCCCCCCCTCTACTTCAAAGACGCATAACACAATGAAAATTTTTTTTAAATTAATTTTGTGTACTCTCTGAATATAAATTAATAAATGATAAAAAATGGATAGTAAAAATATCAAATGCTTTTTTTATCAATTGACAAAAAATGCTCGAAATTCGGGCTTCTAGACTAAAATACCCCCTTCAGAGTCATATACTTAGATGAGCCATTCAGTGCACACATCGATTAACTCCGTAATACAAAAAGTTGAGTAAATTGATAAAATAGACTTCTGAAATACATTGTCTCTTATGGAAAAGCTAAAAAGCAAATTGTCATTTAGAGCCGTTATTACTTATAATATGAAATTTTTTTTTCGAATGTATAAAGTTAGGAGTCAACCAAATGTTTTGACATGAAAATTTGTAAAAGTGGAGTTAATCGATGTGTTCACTGACCGGCTCAGATCAGTCAAGCCATCAAGCTTTAAATTTTTCTTTGTGGCATACATTTTAAAACTTAAATATGACATGTCTGATGTGAGTAAATAGTTTCGAACTTTTAGCTCATATTTTAGTTATCATATTATCCTTATTCAGAGTGAGTTTTTTTACAAAACTACTCTCAAATATTAACATCTAAAGTTTAAAGTAAACCTGGATTTTACTCAAGTGTTTAAGTTATGGCGTTCATAGATGTTAATAGAAGTACTTGGCTAAAAGATTTTCCTCAAATCGGAAAAAATGCAACTTAAAATCGCTGGTTCACAGTATCACCATTACAAGCACAATGCATACAAAAGTCTTATTTGAGAAAATTATTTAAAATTGAAAAAATATCTCAGACTTAAGCATATTTCCACGGTGACGTCAAAATCTAAAATTCTACATTTTTATTTGAGACAATTTTCATTTAATACATAAATAACTAATAATTACAATTTACAATAAGCTTTCATTTCAAGATTAAATAATTTTCAAAATTAACTTTTTAAATTTTTAAGTTGACTATTTATTTACATTTAAGATACACATCAATGTTTAAAATATTATCTCTAGAAACTTGATTCCCAAATATCTTCATGTTACTTATCATACTAATATTTGAGCTGTAGTCTACTAGAGCTACTAGATCTCAACCCTTTTTCTTACAAATAGGTCCGAAGTTCTTTCTACCCCTTTCTCACCAATTTTTTTTTTTCATTTTCACATTCATTTATCAATAACAATAATTTTATAATTATGGAATTTTGATATTAGTTTATTAATTTTATACTTTTTTTTTGAGACTAATGAAATGTACAAACCTCTCACCGTGCAGCAAAATGTGGTAAATTGAATCATTTGACTTTATTTAGTAAATAGTAATATTCAATAAAATAATTAAATAAATTGAGAAAAATTGTACAGCCATTCATTTATAAAAAAATAAATATATAAGTATAATAAAACACCATTTTTCTCAAAAAAAAAAAAAAACTATTTTAAATATGCACAAATAATTAGTTAATAAGACTATTTAAAATTTCCCTTTTTTTTTGGAGGATCGACAAAAAATTCATTAAAAACCTAATTTGTTAATTGGAAATTCCACTATTGGTAAAGTAAGTTTTGGTGTACGATTGTGTAATATAGTAATTGTTGTTTTAAGTGTAACCTATTTTTATTATGCTAAACGTATAATTAACTTAAATCAGCCGTTAAAAGACCAGAGTCCGACGCAATATACATGATTTTCAATTAAATATACCCCTAATATAAAAGAATTTTTAACAGCTGAAGAAGAAATGTTTGAAGGGAAATTATTCCAAATTTTAACAAAAATTAGTTGGTGTCATCGTTAGGACCATTCTTTGCCAGGACAAGATTACGAAAAAAAAATTTAATAAATAACTGCGTTACAAAAAGATCTTAGTAAATAATGTCTGCGTTTATCTTAGTTGTAGTGTATTCACGTTAAAGATTTAGTGATATCTCCAGGAAGTGTACAGGAAAGAGGGACATGTATGTGTTAATGCACAAAAAGTAGTCAAATTTCGCCAATTAGCGTTGTTGGACATATGGCCAGAGCATTTAGTAGTATTCTGCATTAAATGACCTTCAGTTTATAGCAGGCCTGCATTGGCTACCAACAGCGCTACAGTGATTATTCTTGAACTATTTTCATGCTTCCATCATTCAAATAGTTTTTTCCTTAAAGATATACATGCTTATCTACAATCCATAGTTAAGCATTAGTCGCAATTATTTTATCTAATAAAAGCAAAAGACATTAATTGAATGGTGAAAATATGATTATATTTGATCCCTCCCAAGAGCTTAACATGCGCATATTTTTTTTTTTTTTTGGTATTGCGCATGACTTGTACCGTACACTATACGTTTTTATTTTTATTTGGGACAGACTATCTTTAACGTGAAACGATTTTAAAGCATTAAAAGTAAAGTTTGTTTTTTATTAAGTCTTGCGCATTAAGCAATGCCTATATTTTGAGGTTTAACTAAGAAACTTTTGCTCAGTCAAATTATTTCCTAATGGTATTCTTATAAACTTATTTTTTAAATTCTAGTTAATTAAAAAAGTTATATAAAAGCATTCACGTTTGGTAAAAAATTGAGTTAATGAGATCAGCCAAACAAATTTTATAAGAACTAATTAAAATCTCACAGAAAAGCTAGTTAATGTATTATAATCCGTTCACGACCAGTAATGTGATACAAAGCTCTCAAAGAAAGCTCACCTTCTCAAATGTCACGAGATATTTGAGTATTTAAGCCAAGGTTAAATATAATTTTATCAGATCAGACTTTGAGATGATCAATTTTAATAATAAGCTAATACCAATGTAACTTGAAAGCCGTTGAAGTTCATTTCAAGAAATTTGCAAGGAATCGTTTTTAAATTATCTAAAACATTTCAGAGTAGTGTTTTTGAAATAAACTTTATAAAACCAAAATTTTACTTTTTTTGATATTTACAACTAAACATGTTTTATATAATTTGTGAACGATACTTGAATAAAAAAATATTTCATCCTTTATTTTAGTTAGATTTTTGTCTAATATTAGGACTTACTATTACTATAGGTAGAATTAAAAGGTTTGCTCCTACTGAAAACCGTACATTTTACGTTAGAAGTCATGCGCAATGTAAAATTATGGTAACTTTTTCATATTGCGCATGTCTTGTATCGTACCATGTACGGTTATATTTTCATATCGAGAACACATTTATAGTTGTAAAACTGCAATACGAACAAAAATAATAACATGATACGTATTACAATATACAAATTGCTCTCACCGAATTATCTATTTATGATCTAAAAAACCGCAGCCATAAAAAAAAGAAAATTTTAGGTTTTGTTGTTACTTGAAAAAAACTGGTATTAAATGGATTAAATTAAACATGGTCTTTAACTAGTATTTGTTTGGTAATTTTTTGTGATAGTTTCTTATTAAAAAAAATCTTAAGGATGTTATGGATATTAACAGTGCAAGACAGCTCTAATCAATGATAATTTTTTTTTACGTTTTCCTTATAAATCTTAAACAAATGTACTATTAAATGGTACATGGGGGTACATAATATAATCCCATGTCAATCAATTCAAAATAAACGCTACTTATACCATTTGGTAATTATGGTTTGCATTATAGTAAAATTACCAAATTGACCCTCCTTAGAACGTATAAAAAAATAGGGCCCATATATTTACTTGTCTGATCACTGTCAATACCCCAGCTTTAAAAATCTTAACTGAGCAAAAGGACACTAAACGATTATGATCATAACCAAAAAAACTCGTAAATTTGGAATAATTTCTTCTTGCTATTAAACAAAGCACACCCAAATGAGCTTTGATATTTCAATATTTGTGGTTCTCATTTTATTAACATTTTAATTATTTATTATTAATCACTTTTATATTAAAATAATAATTATTATTAAAATTTGAACCTAAGCGGCTAAAACGATCAAATTGACCACCCTGCGCGTTCAGACTAGTTTTCACGTTAGTATATTAGTTTTTTTTTTTTTTTTTTTTTAATTACCTTTCCACAACAACAATGTTATTATAAGATTCACCCTATTTGAACTTTGATATTTTTCTAGAATTTGAACTTTAAAAAAATCAAAATTCAATTTTATAATATAGTAGTATTACAGCTGACGATGAAGATCTTCTTGACTATTGCTTTTTAATACTTTTCACTAAAACCTTGATCTCATCGTCGAATATTTAATTAATTAAATATTTTACTAACTACATAATTTTGTAATATTGACTGGTATGTTTCTTTTTTTTTTGAAAATTGAAAAAGATCTCAACTCGTTAATACATTGGTTTTTACTACCACTGATAACAATCCAATTGAGAGATTATAGACGTTATTTAGAATTATTATTATTTTTTTTTTCAAACAAGTAACACTACTCGCTAACACTTAACTCCCTGTACACACATATAATATTTGTAATAATTTTAAAATTGAAACTTTACACCTTGTGTGGTAGGGTATATGTAATATTTTACACTAACTGTTGAAATCGAATGTTGCCAATCTGATCAATATGGATCTTTGATTTGAATATTATTTTTCCTTTTAGTATTATTTTTTTTTTTTGTATGTTATTATTATTATTATTATTATTTCGGCTGCTACTAGTAATCAATTAATCAATTATAAGAAAAATAGTTTAACTTTTATTTTAATCGCTATCTGCTCGCATGCCACGGACTTCGCCTTGCTGTCGCAATGCTTCCAACTCTTCTTTAGTTTTGTCCTCTAATCGTCGAATATCGTTCATTGTAAGTCCGTGCCAACCGTCTATCCAACAAAACACTTGCCTACAACAAATTTTTTATATTAATAATGCAATTCTATTAAAATAATGCTCGGAAAAACTTACCTATGGAATTTGGTGAATAATCGTTGCTCTTGCTTTTGAATGAAGTTTTCTATTCTTGACTGAAAAAATGAAAAAACAAATACTTTACTAAAAGAATCATCATTTGGTAATTTTAAAGAGTTATTAGCTTCGTTCTCACAGTGATCTGAATTGGATTTGAACTACTTTTGGACTAATAAGTGTGCGCACAGCAAAATTTCGAGTTTGAAATTCAAATCAGCTATTCCATGCAGTGAATTTAGTATGGAGCGTATAGAAGGAGAGCAATGTTCTAGGCAGTTCTATGATTGGGTTTGAACTGGGAGTCAGAAAACATTTCAAATTCGTGAATTTGAACTACTGTGAGAATAAAGCGATTAGGTTTGTTCGAGCATTCAGTTTTAATTCTACTATTTCAATTGTTTATCGGTGGTTCTTAACCTGGGTTCGATCGAACCCCAGGGGTTAGGTGAATCTTCCAAACTTCCAACAAGGTTAAGAACCACTGGTTTAGATGTAGGCTTTAACTAAATTTAATTATATATAGGTATTACCTATATTAGTTAGTCAAAAGAACTATAAGGACTTTATAACTATGTAAATACAGAGAGAAGACTGAGAGAGCCAGATCGCATGAACACACGTGCTGCCATCTATTCCGACTAGGAGTGTTTGGAACTATTCCTTAGTCAGTTTGTGTTCCTTTCTCCACCGTTCTACACTCGGAACGTCTAAAGCCATAGAGAAGGTTCTCTCTGTCGAAACATACTCGGAAAGCTTTTCTTCTCTCTCATGAACACAGATAAGTCGTAAGTTATCGTAAAATAAGTAGAACTATAATTCTCAACTGAAATACATGTATGTATAAAGATAAAATATTATATTTGATTCTATTATTTCAGAAGTTGCAGAAGTCTCGAAAAAATAACGAAATAATAGAATCAAATATTATATTGCTTTCTTTATACATTAAATGTAAAAGTTGAGAATTATAGCTCTACTTATTTTGCGATAGCTTACAACTTATCTGTGTTCATGAGAGAGAAGAAAAGCTTTCCGAGTATGTTTCAACAGAGAGAACCTTCTCTATGGCTTTAGACGTTCCGAGTGTAGAACGGTGGAGAAAGCAACACAAACTAACTAAGGAATAGTTCCAAACACTCCTAGTCGGAGTAGATGGCAGCACGTGTGTTCATGCGATCTGGCTCTCTCAGTCTTCTCTCTGGTAAATATAACTATAGCATAGAGCCACAATGTCTATTAAATACAAACGACCACCCGTAACCCCAGAACTGTCCTTATTTGAATTTTCACAGGAAAAAGTTTCAAATAAAAGTTGTAGGCATTGACGAGTCTTAGTCTACAGTAGAACAGTAGAGTCTACAGTAAGAACTCTAACAAGCTTAAAGAAAATCGTTGGAGCCGTTTTCGAAACAAATTGAAAAAGCTCAAAAACTCCTGTAATAAAGTGGAGCTTCCAGTCAACCGATTTCAACCAAAATCTTCGCGGTACAACTGAATGAAATAGGCAGACCAAATTCCAAGTTTGGTGAAATTCGGATAAAGCTTTCGATACGATATCGCTGCCACAAACAGACATGTTTCCAAAACCCAGTTTTTGGACTCAGGGGACACCTCAAAATATGTATTTCCGGTGAAAGCACGAAATCAAAAATTTGACCCGTTTACAATACTTCCTTTATAGTAGAAGATCCAAACCTACATCGACCTTCACCGAGTTGATAATAGAATGAAACATATTTTATCATGAGTTTAGTAAATTAGAAAATATATTAAAAGTGGGTTGCCTAAAAAAATCCTGGACAGACTATTTTTAATTATTTAAAAAAAAAATAATTTTTAATAAAATATTGCAACAAATAGAAAAAATTCTACACATCGCAGTCGCCTGCAATGTTGGGTGCTTTATTATTACACAGTATACTTACCTCGGATCTCTCTATCACACATTTCCACGAGCATTAACATTTAAATCTTAAAAATTCGCTAATCCTTAATAGGACCGAACTTTTTGCAGACAAACCTATATCAACATGTTCGCAATAAAACAGGCGCTTATGGTGATAGAAAAGTTTTTATATTATCTTGATGTTCCAATATTTTATTAAAAATAATTTTTACAAAAAATATTTTATTTTTAAAATAATTAAAAATAGTATGTCCAGGATTTTTTTAGGCAACTCATTTTTAATAAATTTTTTTATATACTAAATTCTTGATAAAATATGTTTCATTCTATTATCAACTCGGTGAAGGTCGATGTAGGTTCGGATCTTAGACTATTAATATATAGTAATAGTAAACGAAAGTAATAAGTTATAAAAAACGATTTTAATTAAAGTATACTTAAACTAACTATCGAATATAAGATGCATCACGAATACAGAAGCATAAAAGCACGTAAAAATGTGCAACATATATTCGATGTAATACGACTTTTTATCAAAAATGGACTTCGCTACTTTTACAACTAACGACTTATATATAACAGTTAACGATAATCACTTATTAATCAAGGTACATAGAATATATTAGCTCTGTATTTAAAAAATTGAAATCGGAGAAACATTTCATGAATAATATTGATCGAAAACATAGGAAAAACATTACGAGAGAATATAAAATGAATTCAATATTTAAAAAACTTCTTAGATTCTATTTATAATTACATCCTCATTTTTTCTTTCGTTTAATATTTTTTTTTAAACTGTATATCATCAAGTAAAATCAGTCTTTAATTATACTGTTTCAAAAAATGATTATATATAATTCAAAAAACAATGACACGCCAGTTTGCCTCTTATAAATTATACATTGGAAAGGATAATTAGATAATCAGAAAAAAATAATTAAATGAAAAAATTACAAGGCTCAAATGTATCTTTAAAGTTAAATATCATAATTTCTTGATTTGCATGCTTCTCGTTTACTTGAATCTGCTTTAAGCACAGCCAAAAAAATATAAAAAAATAATTAAGCATGTAAATATGTAATCAACTAGATTAAGGGGAGTAACCAATTGGTTTCACCCTCAGTTATGACCCATAATTAATTAAAAATGTAATTCGGTTTTTTGGTAAAGTTGTACAAAAAAGAACTCTAAGAGATTTCAATGTCAAACGGAAATTTTTTAGGAAAAGTTTTGTATTACAAAACCTTTAAGAAAAGTAACGTTATTAAAAATGGAGAGGTTAAATGCCCAAATTAGAGTATTTTTAATATTGTCTCCATAAATGTGATATCATTTAATCTCCCTTTTTAGCTCTAAACTTTTTATTCATCGTCCCAAATTTTTCATTCGTTCATCTATTGCATGTCGCGCGTTACCTTTTGTTCAATTTATGCAAAATAAAGCCGCCAAATTTGAAAAACTTGATATGGGTGAAATTTTTGGCGATGTACAATAAAATTTACTTCATCCTCTAAAGATTTTTGTATAATAGAGTATACTGCAACAATCCTTGGACCATTCAGCCATTGAAAATTGACATCCATAAATAAATTGAAGGAATAAGAAAAAAAAAATATCACAAAAGGTCAGGGGTCGGCAAGCCGCATGCATGCCACTCGTTTATCCAAATTGTGTGGCTCTACAGCCTGTTCTAATTATATATTTTAAAAAAGAAAAAAGAAAAGTTGGCAGTAGATCACAAATGAAAAGAAATTTCAAATTCTCAATAGGAAGATCAAATTATATTTGAAACATGGACTAGTCTTCCTGAGAGTTACAACCAATTGGTGGCTTTTGGGCTCTTGACAATTTTTGGATCTACATAGTTTTGTGAGTAGATATTTAGCAACATGAACATCCTCAAAAGTAAATTAAGAACCTCTCTCAACGATGTTAGCCTTGAAAGTTGTCTAAAACTAAAGACCTCATATTATGAACCTAATATAAAACAAATCTGTGAATCAATAATGATCCACAGAGTTTTTTACATTATCCTCCTTGCGGTTCTTGGTAAGATTTTTTTAAAGTATTTAAGGAAAAATGGCTCTTTATACAAAATAGGTTTCCGACCCCTGCAATAGGTGATTCACGCTTTAGAAATATGGCAATATCTCAAAGTTAACTCGATTGTGGTTTTATAGGACATTAAAATCGAATGAAATAACACTAATAGAAAAGTATGATGTTATAACTTTGTTAATAACAATGGCAAATTTACCAGCAGGCTGAAGCCTAGGGTGGTAGATTTTAGGAACGGTAAATTTAGAGAGTAAATTTCAAATATAAAAAAATCATAATTTTAATAATTAAAAAAAGTTTAATTAATAAATTTGTGATTTTGGGTATCGAACTGTAGGGGTTGGTAGGGGCGGCAAAATCTGTAAAATCGCCTCTGATTAGTAACCAAAAATCTCTATATTAAGAGCAGCCCCCTACAACTCCATGTTACAAAAATGTGACCATTTTGACTGCATTTGCAGACATCTCCAGTAATACTAGTTGAAAACGAGTTGAACGAAGACCACAAACAAAAACTCGTGTATGAACTGTCCTAGTATGCAGTTCGTTAATTGTTGTCTATAAGACGGTGAACAAGTTTCGTTGTGATACAGTGAAACGAACAGACGTGTGCATTGTTAATTTCAATAAAAACTTATACATACACACAAAATAAAATAGTTTTTTTCAAAATAAATTCCTTGTTATCTGCATCAAATCGTGCGGTCTATTCTAGCAGCTCACCCAAACGGGTGAGTACCAGTTTCCCATTATTAAAATGGATCAAGATACTAACATAGAGAGCGATTCGGACATTTTAATCAAAAACAATAAACCCGCTAAAACTCGCAAGAGATTGGCTGCCTCCAATGCATCTAACTCAAAACAAATAAAAATTACAACCCAAAATCGATACCAAGTACTATCTTCCAGTGATGACGATGATGAGGATAACCAACAAGCAGTGCAAAACACCCCTATAAAAATACCTCCAATATTTGTTCATGATGCTAACAATTATCAGGCACTTGTAAAAGATATTAACAAGTTGAAAATAAATGATTTTAACGTCAACCAAAAGAACAAAAACATATTCAAAATAAATTTGAATAAAATAGATGACTTTAGAATGTTAACAAAATTTTATGACACTAATAATATTAAATATCATACATTCAAAGATCCAGAAAACCAAAACATTTCTGTCATCATTAGGCACGTTCCTTATTCTCTCACAGAATCAGAAATTTTCGACTTATTAAAAATAAACTATCCAGTAAAAAATGTCACAAGATTACACAATCGTGAACGGAAACCCACCCCTCTCTGTGCTGTACTTCTCAATAAAAACGAGGAAGGTAGAAAGATTTTTGAGCTTAAATACCTTGATAGAGCTGTGGTTCAAGTCGAAGCTCGCCGCAAGAATTCCAGCATCCCCCAATGTACAAACTGCCAGCGTTTTGGTCATACACATAATTATTGCCGTCTAAGTCCAAGATGTGTCAAATGCGACCAAGAACACAAATACACGGATTGTAAAAAGAAAATCGAAGAAGATCCTAAATGCGTAAATTGTAAGGGAAAACATCCCGCTAATTACAGAGGTTGCCCTGTATTCCAAACTACTTACAAAAATCGCTCCGCATCTTCTGTCAGACCAAATACGAGAAATCCTGCAGTAAATCCTCCTCAAGCTAATCCTCCTCCTAAAACCTCAGCCACAGACTCTACAACTTACGCCTCTATTCTAAGAAAAAATCTCCCCTACACCAACCCATTCAATTCAAATCCCACTGACACCCCACAAACTCCTTCTCCTAGCTCTACCAATGACACCAATTCATTCTCACCTGTATTAATTGATTTGTTTATGAACTTAATTCGTCCTCTCTTGCCAGAAATAATACCTCGATTTATCAATCTTATATCCTCATATCAATCCACTCCTATATAATGATATCAAAGACAAATATACCTACAATAACCAATATTTAAACCAAACAAAAGCTGGAAAAAATGGCTGCATCGAAACAAATTGAAGATCTTACAATGCTTAATTGGAACGCCGATGGCATAAAAGAAAAGCGCAGTGCGCTCATCGAGTTTTTACAAAGACAAAAAATTGATGTCGCTTGCATTTCAGAAACACATCTCATCAAAGGTGAGAAATTCAAAATTGCGGGTTATCAAATATATCGTACAGACAGAGAAACAGATTTCGCATCCGGTGGAGTCTTAATACTTATCAAAAGAAATATCCGGCACTACCAAACTGCTTCCCTCCCTCTTATTAATATTGAAGCAGTTTCAATAATCCTAAATATTTCAAGTATGGGACCACTGAAACTAATTGCGGCGTATAAAAGACCCAACGTACGTCTTCTCCCAGCTGATATTATCTCACTTTTTAGTGAAAATAAGCCAACTATGCTGTTAGGAGATTTAAATTGCAAGCACACATCGTGGGGGTGTGCAAAAAATAATCCGAATGGCTTCATGCTAAATAAAATTGCCACGGACCACTCATTGATTGTATGTGCTCCTGAAGATCCAACTCACTATCCATACAGAAGGGACCACGTAGCTGATATACTGGACATAGTGGTGCAAAAAGGCGTCCTCAATCAACTATCCCAATCAGTTCTAGACGAGCTTAGCTCTGACCACAATCCTGTTATAATATCTTTTCCCAATAATTTCCCTGAAAAAAATCCTGTCTATAACTCTCCCAACTTTTACTGCTGGAAAACCTTCAAATACCAAATCCAAAATACCTTAAAACCAGAAAACTTCCCATTAACTTATGAAGACAGCATTGATTTGGCAATATCAAAAATTACAACAACTATCCAGACAGCAGCTCAAAATTCCAAAATATATAAAAAAAGATACCAAGCATCATGGAACGACATTCCCTCAAAAATATCCAAACTCATACAAGAAAAAAATAAATGTCGACGACTATGGCAAAGAACTCGTAGCCCATACGTCAAAAAACGATTGAACTCGCTGACACATTTGGTAAGGTCCAAATTGGATAGTTTTCATTTCAAAAATTACCAAAATTATCTTGCGGATATACACCCCGAAGATCCCCAAGCCTGGAAAGCAACCAGAAACATACTACGCAAAAATGAACTGATTCCCGTTATTCATGAGCAGAACAAAATTTTCGAAACTCCCCAAGAAAAGTGTAAAGGCTTTGCTGAGCACCTTCAGTTGATCTTTAATGATGACTACTGCAACTTACAAGATAGAAATATTTACGAGAAAAAGACCGTCTCAGAACATCCAAGTCGAAATTGTCACTCCATCTGAAATAAAATCTTATATCAAAGATTTAGCAAATAAAAAATCCCCTGGTCATGACCAAATTTCAAATATCCTTCTAAAAAACTGTCCCAACAAAATGATTTCATTCCTCTCATCGATCCTCAACCGTTGTTTAACTATTGGTTACTTCCCGGTCTCTTGGAAAAGAGCCAACATCATCCTAATCCCAAAACCTTCGAAACCAAAAAACAAAAATTACCAGCTACAGGCCCATTAGTCTCCTCTGTACCCTGTCAAAATTATTGGAACGCATCATAAAACAACGATTGCACAGTTATATGGATACGGCAAAAATTTTAACAAATTTTCAATTTGGATTTCGTTCAAACCATTCAACTACACACCAGATTCTCAGGTTGGCCGAGACCATCGAGAAGGGATTTGAAAACAAGCAATATACCACCATCCTCTTCTTAGATGCTGAAAAAGCTTTTGACCGTGTCTGGCATCAGGGTTTATTAACCAAACTCTCTAATTTTGAAATCCCGGAATACTTATACAACATGATCGCTTCATTCTTAGAAAAGCGTACATTCCAGGTTAAATTAGAAAACCAGCTATCTATTGTAAGACCTTCCACCATCGGTGTCCCCCAGGGATCAGTTCTTGGACCTACCTTATTTAATTTATACGTCGCTGATCTTCCCAGAAATGACAAATGCTTAATAGCGATGTATGCAGATGACACAGCTATTATATGCCAGGACAAAGAATTGCCAAATGCGATAAGAAACCTACAGCAATCTCTTAATAAACTAGCGACATGGTTTCGTAAGTGGAAAATAAAAATAAACCCCACTAAAAGTGTAGCAAAGGTGTTTGCTCTCAAAAGATTTAACAATAATCTAATCCATCTGAAGCTAAACGGGATTGATATACCCTGGAATTCAAAAAATGAAGCAGTCAAGTATCTAGGGGTTCATATGGATCACAGATTATCCTGGTCAAAACACGTATCTGTAAAACTAAGGGAAGCAAACGCCAGACTTATTCAACTATATCCGCTTATAAATAAAAAATCAAAATTGCGCACGGAATGCTCCCTTATGTTTTACAGAACTATTATTAGACCCATCCTGACATACGCTTGCCCAATTTGGATAAATACCTCCACAGGGAATATCAAGAAGCTGCAAAGTTTTCAAAGCAAGGTTCTGCGGGTAATTCTGAAAGCACCATGGTTTGTTCGAAACAGCCAAATCCTTAACGAGACAAATCTGCCAAGCATAGACGGTGTAATTAGGATGCTGGCTCAAAATTTTTTTGGTCAACTTGGTTCATGCCAAAGTGCTACTGAACTTAACCTGGGCCAGCGTAGACCAACTACACGGCTAAAAAGGAGGCTCCCACAGGAGGTGGTAGAAATGTTTTAGTAATCATCTAAATGTATTAGTAAAGTTAGAGGATGTAACGACAAGCCTCAAAAGATAATATAGCTAAAAATAATGCTAACAAAATCATGATATAGCGACAGGTGGTTCGCTGAACTGATTAAATGTACCAAAATGGTTAAAAAAAAAAAAAAAAACAAAAACAAAAACTGACGAAAACCGAAGACTTTTATGGAGGTCGGAGATTAGAAATAAATTTTTTTAATAAACGTCAGGCAAATTAATTGAATTGTTTTCATTAATATTGTTATTATATGAGAATAATTATGGTAAGCATTTTTATATAATAAGTATAATAACTTTGATAAGTGATGATAAGTTTAAGTGACTGAACCCTCTGTTTGAGTCGTATAACTATGACTCATATAACAACACAAATAGTTAACAGCTGTTTTTCAACTAGCTACCAGCGCCACCCAAAGGTACTAAGATTTGCGTAAAAATCGGTCACGTTTTTTAGCCTTTCACGTATTTAAGTGACAAGTGGCTGATTAAAAGTATGTTCATTGTGCATTGCGCGATTTGTTTTAAACTAATCCAGAGAACAGAAATGCGATGAAGCTTTTTAAAAAACAATTTTTTGCAGTCATTTCCATAAAGTTAAAGCTCTACCAAATTAATAGAAATCATAAAATAAGTTTGAGTGTTCCCATAAAAGTATTCGTTTTGGTTTAACATCAATCACCCAATATATTTACTGATAGTCTAACATTTTAATTCTCTTAATTACTTAAATATATTTATAAACGCTTTAAGTGCAACTTCGACAGAATAATCCTTTTGATGTATATGTTAAAGACTTAATAAAAATGAAAGTGTTTAAAAATAATAAAAATTACCTGTAATCCAAACCATTTAAATTCAGCCGTAACAAGTTTATAACACGTCATTACAGGATTAACATTATTTTTCCAATTAGGCCCCACGAGTGGTCCCCGTCCAGTCTTCTGTGATTTGAATTTGGTCGGATCTTCACTCTCCTTATAATCACTCGCACTTAGTGGATCATTGGCGATATCAATATGAACGACTTCTCTGAGCTTCAACTTATCAGGTTTCAGTTCGTGAACCTAAATAACACACGTAGACACGTGAAAATATTTGCCATACATTTAAAATTCATTAAAAAAAAGCATTAAAGAAAGCATTTTGTACAGTTCTATAAATAACATTTTTCAAACATATTCAGGCGAAAGATTAAAACAAATTACCATACTAAGTCAATATTATTATTTTTAAACGTCTGCAAATGACGTAGTGCAAGTAAAATTTCAAACCGCGATAAAAATATATTGATAAGTTAATAAGACAAAATTTATCGAAGCGATTCGTTACTCTAAAGTTTTTTTGTAAATGTTATTTATGTTAGAGTACGTTACTAAATTCCAAGCATGATCATTTTACATTTTAACAATAAATTAATAAGCATTAGTAACAAGCATTTGATACATTTTTTTATTGATAAGAGTTAATAAATTAAAATAAAAAACAATAAATCTAAAGCCATATTAGTAATGTTAAAACATACAAAAACATTGCCTTACATTATCCTTGTCCCCGCAATCAGGAAGGTGAAGACTTTCAATGCAGATGACAAAGTTTTCTTTCATATATCCCGGATTCTGTGATGACAATATACGAAAATGAATATTAATGACCAATTTTGCAATTGGAGTTAGTATTTGACGGGCTAAGTTCCATTAAAATACTATGAAAATATTGCCAGATTAATTTAATTTTCGTTTGAATCAACTTAGAAAGTGGTTGCTTTATGTCACTTATGTTTGAATGAATCACGTTTTTAATTGTTACCTAAGGATAAAGAAAGAATGAGATGTTGAGATGTTACAGTTATATGTCTCATTATTTTTTTTTCACAACTATTTAGCTACTTTTTCATAGTTTCTTTTACACTCGTGTTTATAAAATCTTAATGATAAACCGTATTTCTCTTTGAACTATTTTAAGATTAAAAAATTGGTTGTCTATAAAGTTGGTTTACGGGCGATAGTTTTACGCGATAACGTCATAAAGAAACATTGAAGAAAAATTGCATACTTTTATGAATTGAATTATTATCACTGAATTATCATTATTTTGTATAATACAAAAAAGGAGTAAATTGAAAATTAACAAGTTTTTCAAAATGAAATCAGACTGAAAATAATGAAGGAAAAAATCAATTAAATTAAGTAAATTGTAGAAAAAAACACAAAACACGTTGTCTAGGATTCAACAATTGCCTCTCTATCGCTTGTATCGCGTTCTCGCTTGCACGTACAGGCTCAAACGGAACGTGACATTTTTTCATGTAGGCTACCGTAGTTCATCAATTTATAAGACGTTATCACGTAAAATAATCTTGATTAAAAATTGACGTGAATTTTGTTGCTTGTGTTAAATTTGAATAGATTCTATTCAAGGGCGTATCAAACAAAATATAACTTTCTGAAGCATGATATCGAGGTTTTCTAAGAGATTTATTAGTGCGCTTTGAACAGTTAATACTATGTTCTACAAATCTTGTAGTACAAATTTTCTATTGTATACGCTAGTAAAGTATCTTTGATGGACGACCTTTACGCCATCTCGTGTTTTTAATTTTTAAATAGTGGTTTACCAAACCTCAAAAAACAAACACGCTTGTCATATAAAAAACCTACAAAAATTTTAATAATAGGTAAATAAATATTTCTACACAATGTTATTAAAAAATTAATGAGTGGTTTTATTTATCTACCGAATGTTCTGGATATATGCCTAACAGTTTTCCACAACAGAATAACACACGACAGCCAAACACAGACCATTTGAACACACGACATTTGATCACATTTGATATTATTATTATTTATTTATAAAGTTGGGCTTACGAAGTGACAAAAAAGCCTTAAACACCACTGTAAAAATGTCAATGTAAATTTAATCTTCTTAAATATTCAATTTTTATAAAAAATTTTCTTTAATATATCTTTTTATGTACCATTTGTGCATTTATGCAGTGATTTAACTTCCAGGGATCCAACAAAATTGTGCACTTTTATTTTGTAAAGTCCTTGTTATAATTTAAACTTCTTTTTAACTTTTTCGAAATAGTTTGTGTAGAACTTTTATTATAAAGTTATGTAAAGAACTTTTATATCAGAACTTGTTTAGTTCTGTTGAGAACCGCACCAACATTTATGGTAAAAGTTCTTCCAAGAACTTATTGTTCGGAACTTTAATATAAAAGTTTTTTTATGATAAAAGTATTCTAAAAAACGACCTAAACAGAACTTTTATAATAAAAGTTTTCCTTATTAAAGTTCCCACATTAATGCGAGAAAGGTTTTTAGAACTGTGTCTTGAAGTTGGGCGGTATTTCGCGGGAGTTTTTTTTTGGAAACTGATATCACGATGTTTTCGACTATTGTGGATGCTGGTCAGCATTGCTTAGCATGCTGAAGGTGGAAACTTTTCCAATTGACTCGTGAAACGACTAAGTAGTTATTTTCAGCGTGCTAAAACGAATAATTAACAAATGTTTGCGCTTTTAGAATAAGACGAACCGTCTACTTCCAACCGGTATATTAAAAAAGTTATTTAATTACGAAATCTCATTTGACCGTAAATTTATTATTTTAATTTTTATGATTTAAAATTTGCATTTTAAATTTTATTTCAAATTATATCTGTATAAGTATACGAGTAAACTTATAAATGAGTACTTATATTTAAGAAGTTCTAGTAAGAAGTTCTATTTTCAGGACTATTATTAAACAGTTTTCGCGAAATTTTTATCAAAAAATTTTTTTGATATAAATACTGAAGGAACTTTTTATAAAATTGATTTTAATAAAAGTTCTGGTGGAACTTTTATGTTAAAAGTGTAACTATTAATTTTAAAGTTTAACTTAGTTCCTGCAGCGAAACAGTTTAACTGGAACTTTCTAAAAAAATTCAATAACTGTTTCGGACCCTGGTATTTCCATCTCATAAAACTTTTGATAAGGCGTAAGTTTTTCGAGTAACGAAAGTTTGAATAAATTTGAATCCAAAAACTCCTATCCGCTGGATGGACTAATGACTTACACCAGTCTTAAATTTAACAGAATAATGCATTTTAATCATAAACATTGACTCAACTTTTATTTTTTTGACTTACACCATTCTGATTCTCACCAGCTCATAATATATTCCTCCTATTTTCCTATAGGTATGTACAGCAAGGATGAACATTATGTCAATCATGATCGATTGGTAAATCGAAAAGATTTGTAACTATGGTTACTGGTGAGCTAGAATCATTAATTATTTATACATACGAGCTAGTTGCAACTCCTACCTAGTTATTAATGAAAAATCGTGATATATCAAAAAACTATACTATATATTTTATTCAAAACATATTTTGCTACCTCAGTGCAACAGTAAGACAAGTTCAAAAATACCAATTTTACGATATACCACTTTAAAAACTACCAAAAACAGAAGAATTGAGAGCAACATTAGGTTTTCTTTGAATTAAACAGCTTCATGCGTCCAAAGGATATATCTCACTGTATAATTTGATTAATTTTACCGGGTTTTAGGATTAATTAATTTAAATATAGCTCCATATTTAACACAAAAAAAAAAAAAAAACTTATTTTAGATACTACTAGAGATATTAAGCTATCGGAATAATAGAATTTCTCTTAACAAATCTAGAAATACTCTTGTTAAAGATGGAGCATAAAAGTTACTTTATGCATTATCTCAAAACTAGATTTTTTGAGATATCTCACTGTTTTGAGTTTAAAAATTTGTTATAATATATAACCTTAATATTTTCCAAAATTTTCAACCGTATAGTTAAATAATTAGAGGAAAGAGGACACAATTTTTTCGACTTCAGAAGTAAAAGTTTCAGAAAACATCGATTTGAATAAAAAAAATTAACACCACAATTTTTTTTTTTTTTTTTTTTTTTTGGGTAATTTAAGGACTCATCAACTACTATGGTCATTAGCGACTGTCAAATCTGAAACCCCATGAAAAAATCTTAGGCTTTCATTTGGGTTTGAACCTAGGACTACTGGCAGAAGGCAACTATCTAGTCCACCACGACACTAAATGACCTCACAATAATTTGTGAAGATCCATTTAAAAAACCTCCCTTGATTAAGTATAATTTTTCCATTCTTTAATTCAATGAGTGAAGTATCACTACTAATTATTTTAATTATTACCTTAATTAAACCTTTTTTAGTGATTCATCGTAGACACCTTTCTTTCAAATTTCATGTTCTTAAAGGCAATAATTTTCAAAACAATTAGCTGTGATATGCACTTAGACGGACAGACAAAGCAAATTTATATAAAAGTTCCGTTTTTCAACGAAACTGGAAAAATTTAAATAGACTTGGTGTTGTGTTCTTCCAGTGTATTGATTTACAGTCTCAGAAAAAAATAAATTATTAAGGACATGGGATTTTAGAAACAGCAAAGACCTATATAATTCACTTTTAAGGTATTAGATTGATCGATTGTTAGCACCAGTAAACACGATTAATTTGTCAACAATCAATTGTTGAACTTTTTTATTTGACGTATTCCCTATCAATCATTTTCCTCAGAACATAACACCGTGAACAAACACCATAAAAATCCACGATTATCGTACCGTTTCCATGGAAACGATACGTTTTAGAGCAATAATAGAATGATCAGTAATTGTACTGTCGTGCTGAGAAAAACGTTCCTTTATGTTGGAAATCCCGAGACTCGAGGTCTCAACAGCTCCTAACTAATCGCGAAATTGCAAAAAACCTCTAAAAACCTATTGAAAGGAAAAAAAGATTTAAATAAAACAACAAAAGTAAAATTAAAAGATACCAAAAATTAAAATTTTAATTTGACCTACTTATAAATTTACAATCATTTTTGGAATTATCACAGATTCGTGACTTAAGTTCAATCTCTGTAAAAACAACAGAAACGTTTTAAAATATTTATCGCGTCTTCTATCCAGTTATATTGTATCCTCTACAAGCTGTCCAGTAATGGTTAAATCTCAATTTGGCAAAAACTCATATCAGACTTCTTTTTTTTTGGTATTATTCTATCTTATTTTGAAAATATTTAAAAATTATTTTATTTTGTTAACTATAGAATTATTATTTATTTTTTTTTTATACCACCACATTTGCTTATTATAATTACAGATTGCAAATAAAGAATTTTAAGAAATAATTGGTTGTCTGTAAAGCCGTTTACGGACGATAGTTTTACGTGATAACATCATAAAGAAACGTTGATGAAAAATTGCATACTTTTATGAACTGAATTATTATCACTGAATGGCATTATTTTGTATAATACAAAGAAGGAGTTAATTGAAAATTAATAATTCTTTCAAAATGAAATCAGACCGAAAATTATGAAGGAAATCATTTTTAAATCATATTAAGTAAATTGTAGTAAAAAAAACACAAAACACGTTGTCTAGGATTCAACAATTGCCTCTCTATCGCTTGTATCGCGTTCTCGCTTGCACGCACAGACTCAAACGGAACGTGACACTTTTTCATGTAGGCTGTCGTAGTTCATCAATTTGTAAGACGTTACCACGTCAAAAAAAATGTTATATTTAAATACAAAAGACAAGTCAAGCATATACTTCGTAAATTATTTCATTTTAAAGTTCTAATTCCTTTCATATGATAGCTAATTATTTGACTAAATGATTCTCTATTCCAGATTTAATTATTTGACCAACATTTATCACACAATGTAACGTAAAGGCCATCACTTCAACATTAATTTTCAAATTTAACACAAATAACACTACTCATGTAAATATTCAAACAAAACTATGAAATAAACTTAAATCCTAAATTTTCTCAAGTTCAATTATCCTTAGTAAATATCTTCGAATATTAAATAAAATCGCGTGCAGCAGGAATAAAAATTGTTAAAAAAGAAAATGTATTATTTATTAAATTATCCTTGAAATATTTTTATCGTTTTTTATAAAAAAAAAAAAACTAACATAAACCATCATGTACATTATATATTCTGGCAATATAACAAAGCATTTCACTGAGACTAAAACCCAATTTTTCTTGACGAAATGATCGAATGGGATAAACGATGACATGATATTCCTTTAAGCCCACTTTTCGAAACATCAAATTACCATAATATTACTCGGGGAGTCTGGGTGTTAAAATAAGCATAAGCAAATATACAGTATAATAGACAGTGAAACTCAAAGCCTTCACTTACATTTGGACTATCGCCTACATCGTCTTTGTGCAATGTTTCAACACAAATTTCAAATTTTTCTTTCATATACTTTGGGTTCTGTAAATGTCAATGTTTCATTTATATTTCTATCATTAATTCGATCAAATACATTAAAATTTAAAACATATAATACAAGGTAAGGAGACGTGTAATTTCCCCTTCAGTAGTTTTGAATTGATCGTCAAGGTTTTGTAAAAACTGCATAGAATAAAAAGGTCATCTAATATATATTATGTATAGAAATTATTTCTTATAGCTAATTAAATCGATGAACATTTTTTCCTTGACTAATTATTACATTGGACTTTGATAGAACGATTCATCATCGGGTCATCCCACACGCACTAATCGTTTTTCTTGGGATAGTTTTTTTTTTTTAATGTCCAGGTTTGTCTTACCGTGAGCACTGTTCGGCAGTAGGGGTACGCGTTCCAGGCCTCTTCGTGTATTTCTAGGGAACCTTTCGGCGCGAGCAGACGAATAAAGGCTGGCACTTTTGAGGCCAAATGGTAGATTTTGTACGTGTATTGACCAGAACTATATCGGCCACCCAGTAACGGGTGGTTACTGAAAGGTTCGTTGCGAAGGACTTCGATACCTTCGCCGCCGCCCGTTTCATTTTTCGACGCCTCGGCTACACTGTACAGTTGAGCAACTTGATACTGGAAATTTAAAAGAAAAAAATTAGTGATAAAATTTTACCATAAAATAACTACAAGTAGGTACTTAAATTGGAAAACGATAAAGTTAATCGTATGATACAATAAAATACATTATCTTAACTTATTCTAATGGCTTACCACCCATGACTTTTCTCACGTAAAATTTAACAAAAAATTAAGCATATAAAATATGTTTGGTAAAAATAATGGACTTCAATAATATTTCGAATACTAGTGGAAATAATATTTTCTAATTTTTAAATGAAAAATTTCAAAAAAACACACACAAATACATTCATGTGTATTGTAGATACATAATTGCAAATTTAGTGTTTGCCAAAAATAATAACTTAGGGCTTAAGAGTTAAAAATATAAAGCTTTGAACCCCCCTTTTGAGCCACTTTATGGGTAGAATTTCACAGAATCTTTCCTTAGTAGGGACCACAGTCTGTCCAGGAATAATACTTTGAAAAATTCAATGGTTTAGCCCTCAGCGTATTCAACCAGTTAACTCCTTTATTGGTGTATTATAATAGAAAAGATACGTAGGCTAAAAGGATAATTCTTTAAACAGGGTAATCTCTAATACTTAAATTTTCATTACATATAAATTTTTTGGAACGAAGCTCCTTTATTGGGTTTAGAGTAAAACGGTGGAGACCATAACATAACGAAAAATCGACTAGTCGACCTTTCCTTTTTTTCTTTAATTTCTCGCTCTTTATCTTTCTATTTTCTTATACTCACTGTTTTTCAACAATGATTGGTAAAATGAAGTATGCAGAGTGAGAGAGGGAAGATAAAAAGATAGAGAGATAGAGAAAAAAAATTCCAGTTACTACTATAGTAGTCTACTACCTTCTATCTTCTAAATGGTTAGTTTCATTGACAAATTTAACTTGATTAATTTAAAACAGAGTAGATTTACTTCAACTTGAATCTAAAATGACCTTAGTCATGTTAATCGGTACTCCAGTGTCTAAGATATTTAGCTTTAAGATTAAGCTTTTTAAATTTCAGATTTGTTTCAAAAAGTGACTAAATAGATTACTTATTTTATTATTTATTATGAAATAAATGTTTAAGTACCTATACCAAATAACGTAAATAGGTAATTATACCAAAATGTACCAATTTACTGAACTACGTAGTTAAATATTAGTTTAAAAGCTTTTAATCACCTTAAACTATATTAACAAAATCAGACTGTGGTCAATATTATTTTCATCATAGTTAGAGTACGCTTTAAACAAGAGATCGATCTAAAATGAAGTCTACTCTGGTCCCGCGATAAGCATGAACATTGTAGTACCAGATCTCTGATTTTAAAATACTTACTTTCTAATACTAAAAAAATACTAATATAATACTTAAAATAAAATTAATTCTAATACTAATACTTAAATCTCGTAATTTTCCTGCTGACAGGGAGGTGTAAAATAGTATAAAATTGTTTTTGATTTTTAAAAGGTTTTCGTCTACTCGCAGTATTTAATATGTTTATCTCACTTCTGAGTCAAAACTTTAAAAGCTTTTCTCTCACATTTTAAAGCACTAAACTGAGCTGCAAGTTTCTATAAACGATTGCTTTAACGGTTACATGATAATTTAAAACTAATTATATTAGATAAATTCAATTTTGTAATAAAACTCTTGTTTATAAAGCTTTTACTAGTGTTTTAAGGACTACATATATTATGAAAGTGTCTACTGTTGAGCTAAATATTTGAAATTCTAAAAAATCTCTTCCTTTACCTTGATCATTACTAATCAAGCAAATACACACTAACATTAGGGAACGTACCCATATCACGTGATCTATTTATGGGAGGGCCCCCAAAATAATACGCTTGGTCTCAGAGGCGGGGGAGGGGGGCTTAGGTCTTCGTCTGGTAGTCAAAATCTTCTAAGGAAATTTTACGATTTTTCGAGCTATATTCATATTATCTATACTAATATATAAAATTGAAGAGTTTGTTTGTTTGTTTGTTTGTTTGTTTGTTTGATTGGTTGAACGGGCTAATCTCAGGAACTACTGGTTCGAATTGAAAAATTCTTTTAATGTTGGATAACCTAATTATCGGGGGAGGCTTTAGGCTATATAACATCACGCTACGACTAATAGGAGCAGAGCATCGATGGAAAATGTTGCAAAAATCAGGAAAAATTTTTCCTTTTGAGAGCGTTCGTGGCCTGCCCTGCGTAAACGATTAAAGTTACGCAAAAATTATGTGCAGCAAAATTGTTCCTCTTAAAAAGTTCTACAAAAAAGTCCGCGACGGCATATGTCTATCTTTTACGGTTAGCCCGCTATAACCTTTTTAATGGTTATTAATTGTTTCAAAAATAATTCATTATTTGCGAAATTGTTTTTAGAAACATATTATTAATTCTTACCCAAATAAATATGACTTTTAATAAAATTTGTTGTGATAATAAATGACAATCTGAGTCATTAAATAGAATTCTTTTTATTAAGGGAAAATGTCTCATTTACCCGGAAAATTGAAAAACGGGTTGGAGAAAAAAATTATGCATAAACTCTATTTTTAGTTGAAAATGGATTTTGGTGAAATTTAAGTATAATAACTATGCGAATCATTATCTAAAACACGTTTTATTTCGGAACAATTTCTAATTTCATCGGGAAAATAGAGAAAAACTGGTTCGAAGAAAAATCATGCTGAAACCAAACATTTTAATAACTCATTTATTAGCTAAGAGTTAAGTAATAACGGTCCTAAATAATAAGGTCCTCAAGGCAAAATCATAATTTTTCTTTTCATACAGTCCACTTTTTATCCAGGAAAAATGTATGTTCCCGTAGGATAGATACGTTTTTGTTTTTCACAGAACAAAAGATTACCATAATTTCTTGCAATATGGTGGTTTAAGATACAGTGAATGATATGGGTTACTTTTTATGTTAGAATATTGTACGGTTCCCGTAGGATAGGCTAAAAATAAAATCTTTCAGGAACTGAGTATTTCAAAAGAGTTTTCTAAAAGTTTATGAATAAGAGTTTTAACGAATTTTCCTCAGGAAAGCTTGATCTCTTTTTTATCCAGGAAAAATGTTCTACTCCCGTGGGATAGATATGTTTTTGTTTTTCACAGAATAAAAGATAGACATGATTTTTTGCAATATGATAGTTGAGGGATCAGATAATAATATAGATTATTTCTTATGCCAGAATAATGCACGGTGCTCAAAGGATAGCATGATAATTGTCCCCTGCGGGAACCGTGTGTTAAAAAAAAGGTCGTGAAATAGATCTTTAAAGTTCGTGAAATAGCGTTTTAACACATTTTCTCTTTAGGATTAAAATAAAAATTACAATTTTCACTTGAAGATATGATTTTTTATTTAACATCCGAAAAATAATGAAAATTTTTGAAACGTTGAAATTTCTTTCATTGTTAATTTTCGAATACATATTTAGAATTACGCGTGTTAAATTACATTTAAAAAATTAACAATTAAATTTTTAACTTTTAACATTTTGCAAGACTCCCCACTCTTTAAAATATGTTAGGTCTCCTAAGTGAGCGCTTGCGCTTTTCCTTCTCAATATTTGTGTACTTCTAACTTTTTTTTAGTAGTCAGTACTGACCTGATTCATAGATCATTAGACATTCAGGCATTCAGCTCCTTGCAATATATTATATCAGATACAGAAGTACAAGTTTAAAATATATTATTTGTTACAACGGTTACAGGCGTTGCAATAATCAAATAACATTTTAATTTTTTTTACGTTACTCTTTGTTTAAGTTTCATATATTCTTTTTTCTTCATTATATTTTAAGTTTACATACGTAAATTTTATCAATAAAACACCCCAGTAGTGTTATGCAGCGTTCCTTTATTATTCCCGTTCCCGTGACATTTTCTACTATAGTTCCACTCTTACTGATCATAGTGTGATGTACCTAATATAGCTCATGAGTCATGTTATACTTTTAACGTTACAGACATACAATGTTTTTCTTGGTTTCGTCCGCGTGGTTTTAAATTAGCATTATAGGTACCAAATTTTATCTCTTCAATGGTTCTTAAGTGATTTGTGGATAAAACAAAGAAAGTTTCAACTCCTTTAAAATTGTGCCATAGGTTCCCCACGTTTAACCCTCTCGCACTCTTATCTGACGCAGACGGAGTTGCGCGGGTCAGCTAGTTTTATTATATTTATGAATTACTACATAAAACCTAGGGGGCGGTCTTGACATATACTACTGGTGATCACCGAGAGGGGGAGTTAAAATTGTAAAAAATGGGTCAAGTAATATGGGTACGTTCCCTTAATATTTAACACGAGTGAAATTGCAAAATACTGCTAGTTATACAATAAAATTGTTGTAACGCAAAAATTACCACTTTCTATGCGAGTTTGATCAATAATTTTATAGCGTTATTGCACTGAAGAATTTTCTCAATTTACTAGAGGAATTAAGTGTCAATTTCAGTATTAAAAATCAATCTTTATTTTTAAAAAAATTAACTTTTACAAGAATAAATGACTAATAACACTATCATGATTTTAGGTAGATTTTGTTTTTTTTTTTTTGTTTATTTAAGGTTGCATCAACTACTATATGGTCATTAGCGACCGTCGAATCCAAAAACCTAGAAAATACATCTTAGACTTTCATTGGGATTCGAACCCAGGATCACTGGCTTATAAGGCAACTATCTAGTCCACCACGCCACTAAGTGACCTCTTAGGTAGATTAGAAACAAAATTTCCAAATAAAAATCATTTCGTGTCATACGTGTGACATTTAATGAGATTCTTAGGAAATTTTGTATGGCACAGTACAGTAATTAAGAGTGTAATAATTGAATCTAAACATGAATAAAAGGTTGTTAAGCTTTCAGTGAATCCTAAAGAGACGCAGTGAATCACTTTAAAGAAACGCAGCTCAACTTTATATGTCTTCATGCTTGTTAATTAAAACCTAGACGCTTTATTGTAATTATTTGCAAACAAGAGATAATAGGAAGATTAAAAGTTCCTTCTTTCGACTTCGTTCGTCAATTAAATTAAATTGATGTGATAAAATAAGACCTCAATATTTACCTCTAATGAATTTTATATTGATTAATATGTAAAAGCAATACTGCAGTAATTTGGGAAAAAAAATTATGAAACGTAAAATTTACAATTAGAGTAAATCTTCATGATTCACTTTAATATCACTATAGAATATTAAATGTTATTAAAGATGAAAAATTGAACAACCAAACTATCTTTGCTTATTTCAATTAATTTTAATTATTGACAGTTGTATACCTTCGTTAATAATGACGAGTTAAAAACTATAATTATTTTACTTTGCTGTATATAGGTTTAATATTGATATAATGTTGGCTTATTGTTAGTTATTACGTAGATAATTAAAAGATAAAACCGTACTTAAATACTAAACTTATCGCCAGGTCATGGATTTTTATATAAATACTTTTGTTAAACTATTAAGTATGCTTTTAAAATTGTTATAGAAAAAAAACAATGCATTTTTGAACATATAAATTCATTATTTTTCGATTCCTTAATTATAATTAAAAATTTTAGATTGAAATTTTCTTTCATATTCAATGGTAATGGTATTCATTTTCAATGGTAAATATGTTTTCAAATACATAGTGTTACGTGCCTAAAATTTAAATGTGTGTGTGCGTTTAAGCTTTGCATCTGGCGTCCCGCTGTGTGCTCACCAAAGTGAAAAAGGTAAATAAAGGGGGAGCAGTCAGTAGAGTGAGATGACGAGATGTTATAGACTCTAGAGATGTCTGGAAGGATTTTTGATTTACGAGAAAAAAAGGATAGACAATAAAAATTGGGGCCAAATATGCTAGAAAAGGAATAATCCGAATGAATCAGTTTAGTTATAAACAGGGAATCAGTGACAAGTTAAGTAAATGGTGCAATAAGCCATTGTTGAATTGTAAACAAATAAGTGTAATAAATAAATAAACGTATGTATAAAATAAATTGTTGTCTTAAAACACAAATCCTAAAAGGATATAAATAGTGAAAAACGTAACAATAGTTTTATTATTTTTATATGTACTGAATTTTTTACTCATATAGTCGCATATATTTATAAAAAAGGGGTTCTTTTGACGATGTGATGCCCGAACTTGTTTTTCGGTCTATAAATTTTTTAACGTTACACACTGAGTTCGATACAATGCGTGTTACAATAGTATAAAAAATTATTTCAAAAGTAAATAGGATCCTGAGTTCCACTCGGCTTATCCCAAAAATTCCCAAACTTTTTCGGTTTGCAGCGTTTTTAACATACTCGAATTTTTCTGCGGTGCCTCAAGGCGAAACTTTACGTCATTAGTAATTTATTTTTTTCAATTCTCATCATTTTATAAAGAATTGATATAACCAGGTGTCTAACACACAACCTGTTTATCATATTTTTAACCGACTTCAAAAAAAGGAGGAGGTTCTCAACTCGACTCTATTTTTTAACCGACTTCAAAAAAAGGAGGAGGTTCTCAATTCGACTGTATTTTTTTTTTTTTGTTTTTTTTTTTTTTTTTTCTATGTTTGTTACCTCAGTATTTCCGACTGGGTGAAGCGATTTTGATGATTCTTTTTTTATTTGAAAGCTGGTGCTTCCCAAATGGTCCCATTTTAATTTGAAGGAAATTGTTCACTTCTAAGGGGTTGAAAACTAAGGGATGAAATACTAACTTTTTATTGGATAGCTCGATTTCGATAATTCTTTTTTTATTTGAAAGCTAGTGCTTCTCGTGTATTCCCATTTTAATTTGAGGAAAATCTTTCACTTCTAAAGGGTTGAAAACTAAGGGATGAAATATTAACTTCTTATTGGATAGCTCGATTTTGATAATTTTGTTTCTATTACGTACAACGTACCTTTAAATTGTTCACATTTTAATTTGAAGAAAAAAATCCACCCCTTAAGGATGAAAATAGGGGATGAAATAGTGACATTTAACCGAATTTTGATAATTTTTTTTCTGTTGGAAAGAGTAATCCACTTAGTTTTGTTTTTACATTTAAAAGCAAAAAATTTCAACCTTTAAGGGCAAAAAGGGATGATGTAGTAACTTTTAATATTAAACGGCGCTGCCTCATATGAGCAGCGCGTTTGGAAGGTTAACCATTTTCAAGAAAATAAAATCAGTTATCAAACTTCAGATCAGTAAAACGCGAGAAATAAATAAATATTATAAAAAAATGAAAAACCGACTTCAAAATATATAAAAATTTTTAAACAAAAAATGCACTAAAAAATAACAAAATAATGGCGTATCCTTGCAGTATCTACAACTTACAAATTATTAGGATGATACAATGTACAACTATTGTTATTTTTGGAGTTGGTGTCAGTCAAGAAAATAAATATTAATGGTAATTTGTAAAAATTGTAAAAAGGTTTAGTTGGTAATTGGTATTTTGTAGTTTAAAGGTCGCTAGATATTGTTACAGTACGAGTATATTGTTTTAAAGTTCATTTGAAAAATAATTTTCATAAAGTATTCTCGTTTTTTGCTAAGTACCAATATAGTCGTATTTCCTTGGCTGACACAAACTCCAAAAATAACAATAGTTGTACATTGTATCATCCTAATAATTTGTAAGTTGTAGATACTGCAAGGATACGCCATTATTTTGTTATTTTTTAGTGCATTTTTTTGTTTAAAAATTTTTATATATTTTGAAGTCGGTTTTTCATTTTTTTATAATATTTATTTATTTTTTTATGTTTGTTACCTCAGCATTTCCGACTGAGTGAAGCGATTTTGATGATTCTTTTTTTATTTGAAAGCTGGTGCTTCCCGAATGGTCCCATTTTAATTTGAAGGAAATCGTTTACTTCTAAGGGGTTGAAAACTAAGGGATGAAATACTAACTTCTTATTGGATGGCTCGATTTTAAAAATTATTTTTTTATTTGAAAGCTAGTGCTTTTCGTGTGGTTCCATTTTAATTTGAGGAAAATCTTCCACTTCTAAGGGGTTGAAAACTAAGAAATGAAATATTAACTTCTTACTGGATAGCTCGATTTTGATAATTTTCTTTTTATTTGTAGAACACAACCTTAAATTAATCTCCTATCCATTTAAAAAAAAAAAAAAAAACTCCACTCATAAGGGGTTAAAAATTAGAGATGAAATAATATTATAATTTTTTTCTGGCTAACCCGATTTTGATAATGTTGTTTCTATTACGTACAACGTACCTTTAAATTGTTCACATTTCAATTTGAAGAAAAAAATCCACCCCTTAAGGGTGAAAATAGGGAATGAAATAGTGACATTTCACCGAATTTTGATAATTTTTTTTCTGTTGGAAAGAGTAATCCACTTAGTTTTGTTTTTACATTTAAAAGCAAAATATTTCAACCAAAGGCAGAAAGGGATGATGTAGTAACTTTTAATATTAAACGGCGCTGCCTCATATGAGCAGCGCGTTTGGAAGGTTAACCATTTTCAAGAAAATAAAATCAGTTATCAAACTTCAGATCACTAAAACGCGAGAAATAAATAAATATTATAAAAAAATGAAAAACCGACTTCAAAATATATAAAAATTCTTAAAAAAAATGCACTAAAAAGTAACAAAATAATGGCGTATCCTTGCAGTATCTACAACTTACAAATTATTAGGATGATACAATGTACAACTATTGTTATTTTTGGAGTTGGTGTCAGTCAAGAAAATAAATATTAATAGTAATTTGTAAAAATTTTAAAAATATTTAGTTGGTATTGGTATTTTGTAGTTTAAAGGTCGCTAGATATTGTTACAGTTCGAGTATATTGTTTAAAAGTTCATTTGAAAAATAATTTTCATAAGGTATTCTCGTTTTTTGCTAAGTACCAATATAGTCGTATTTTCTTGGCTGACACCAACTCCAAAAATAACAATAGTTGTACATTGTATCATCCTAATAATTTGTAAGTTGTAGATACTGCAAGGATACGCCATTATTTTGTTACTTTTTAGTGCATTTCTTGTTTAAGAATTTTTATATATTTTGAAATCGGTTTTTCATTTTTTTATAATATTTATTTATGTTATTTCCTTATCCTATTCGGAGTATGTAATATCTTACTACATTTAGTGACTAGTACCAATATAATTTAAACGATGCTGATTAGATTTAATTTTGTTTGCCTTAAATCAAGTAGAAAACTAACGTCAGGGGGACCTGGTACTGAGTTCCTACCATAGACATTCAGAAATGAGGAGCCTTAAAAGATACCAACAAAAACAAATTAAAAGAAACATGATTTATCTCATTATCTTGGTACCATTGGTAGATGTCTCTACTGGATTTAAGGCATTTTAAATAAGAACCAAACGACAGTATTTAAATTATGTTGGTAGTAATTCCCACTAACCATATTGTGTAATCCTAGTAGATTAAATGTTTCCTCAGCATAAGAAGATAACAGAATTTCATTGAGTGTCAGATCCTTATTTGACGTTTTCAAATTAAATAGAATCAAAATAGTGGAAAAAACTACATTTTTTTTTAGTTTTTCTTGGTTGGCAGCTTTTAAAACACGTCTTATCAAACAAACCTATGAGAGGGGTGGGGGGTCTGAGTGTCAGGTTCCTGGTTATATCGGTTATATCAATATGTTTGATGTACCTACATTATGGAATATTATTTTGTAAATACCAACAAAAACTTGAACTTTGATTGGAAAGACAATGTTATAAACATTTTTGCGACACCCTTATAGCACAAGCATGGTGGACAAGGTGCCGCGGCGCACAGTTTGGGAATCACTGGGCCTTATGTGATCACTCTAAAAACTGGGAAGGAGATAGTCAGTCTTACAAGTCATTATACTTAATTTGGAAAAAATCGGACTAATATTGGCTGAAAAAACGCTTAGACTATAGACGGGGGAGTTAAAAATATTTAGATTTAGTATTAAGAAAATAAAAAACCAAAATTATACATAGATTTAACTAGTTACAAATATTTAGAATCGATACATTAAAATAATATGTTAAGAGATATTTATTAAACCGCAGTTTCAATTATTTGGACGTCAAATGCATTAAATGGAAATTTGATTACTAAGCAAAAATAATAATACAATTCAATGAATTATTGTTACATTAGATATTAATAGCTTTGGTTTGTAATTCTATTTATGCTTTCGCTTATTTTTTACAATGTTATTGATTAGTCTGCAAGTATAATGTTGACTGAAGAGTTATTAATCGAATGCATATTACAATATTTTAATTACTTAAAAAATCTTCACAATCCTGTATGAATTCTTATTCCACACAAGTGATATCGAATCTATAATTCATGAATCAAACACTGATTCATAGGAAAATTTAAACTGACCCACAAAAAAATTGTGTAAAACTAATTTTATTTCGATCATTTAAGGCATAAAAAATGTAAGTGAAATTATAAGAAACTAAATATAAGTAACTCACTATCAAATTTTAATTTTACTCCCACTGAAAAAAGATGTCCAAGATCGTACTTTCTTTGTTTGTTTTTTGTGTTCAATCTCATTTAATATTCAAAAGGATTAGCAAAATGTCTCAAATTACATTCGTGGAAATAATTTTGGTTTAGCATCTGCATAAATTTGAGAAGGGAACTATTGTATATCGTATTATGTTTCTTGTGCGATTGAAAATTTTAGAATACGTTGACCAAACGTTTGTTTTATTCAAAAATTTAACTGAAGACTGTAGTAATAATATAATAAAATGTAAAAATAATGAGCACTCAAAGTCGAGGAAACACTCAATTTCTAATCAAATATGCTCAAGTTATAATCATGAAAACTTAAGTGAAGGCTAGAACTCTTTGAAGTAAATGCTAATTGGACATTTGTAGTATAATAAATAGCTATATTAATGGTTACAACTTAGAAATTGAGTATATACTCAACTCAAACTGGTTTGTAGATTTAGTTGATGAAAACTGATGACACCTTTGGGGTTCATAAACGTTTACTTGAGCTTCTGCTTTATTTAGTAATAAAAAGTTGTCTGAAATGAAAATAAAAATAGCTAACACTTATCACCACACTTAAGTGTTTCCTTAGCTTTGAGTGACAACTATGAATACCATACTTAAATGTTGAAATGAAATACCTAGCAAAAATATCTACTTGACTAGATATTTAAATTACAACTTGTGAACTTGTCAATTTTGTCAACTTATGACATTAGTTTGGCTTGATTTTAAGCAAAGATAAAGTCAAGTCGCTTAATAATTAACCAAAGTTGTAAATCGATAGATCCGGTTGATATGGTAGAAGCTATACGCTATTACCTAGAAAGTATTGTTTTACCGATTCTATAGCTCAAATTTAAACATTTCATCACCACCAATTTCATTAGATACCTACCTACCTATATAAAATTTTGACTTAAAATCGATTTTTATACTGACTATCAATAATGAGCAAATCATAAGTTTAAAAATTAAATTAGCATATAGAAACTATTAATTTAAGAGAAAAACTAAATCCAGAAAGCTTCTTGATTTATGATTGCAATTTTAAACCATTATTTTGTAACTAATTGATTCTCTTTATTTCACCATACTTAAATTTTTATAAAAACCTTTTTTTAGAAAATTACATTGAAATTGCCTCTAACAACCGCAACAATATATCTTATTGACAAAATTGCCCTTCAAAACGAAAATCTAATTAGAAAAACACGACAAAACCAACATATTATATTGGATAACCAGTCAAATTCAATTCCAAACAATTCATATTCAAATTTCATGAATTCTAATTAAACAATTTCAACTCATTCACGTAATTAAGCAATTAAATTTAGTTAGCTAGGTAGGTATTTGATATAAAACCTGCATGTACTTCAACGAATACAAAGTATCCAAGGATTTAATTAGTTTTTAAAAAAAAACTTTATATGCAGATCGTATAAAAGTATTACATAACAAATATTTATTTAACACGATATTTTAAACACTGATAAAATTTTAATTATTTTACTTAAAAACGAATAACTCAATGGCAAAAAGCCATAAAAGTCAAGAGCGATTGATTGATCGCTGCAAATAAGGTTCAATAGATTGTTTGACATCCGAACCGATTCCGATCAAAGTTGTTCAATTAATTTAGTAACTAGTTCATGTAATTTATCAACTGAACGTAATATTAACTGCATTTAAGACAAAGCATCGCGAAGAAGTTTCAAACTTTGATGGAGACAATATTTAATAAAAGTAATTCCATGTACTTATAAATTAATAAGAAACGAAAGAAATAAACTTGTTTCCTGTGTTTTCTGGAGTTGGCAAGCTACGAATTTTAAGTTTTCCTTTATATTAATTTAATGTAAAGGAAATTTTTTTGTATAGCTACGTAAAAAACATTTTATTTGAATTAATCTTGACTTATGAAGATGTTGAAAAAAATTAACGTAAAGAACTTTGTTTCTAAAGGGGATTCCCCAACTGAACTAGTTTTTTGTGAGTTGCTTTTATAGGTTTGTTCCAAACGACTCGTTTTGTTTGTGCACAGGAGCATGCAAACGAGCCGAAGAGAACTGTCTGCAATTATTTTTTACGCAAGCCTGCCATCAGGTGTGCCGTTGGGTCGACCTAAACGATACCCTTCAAAAACTATAATCAGTTAGCACGTGTTTAGATCCGACCGTGATAAAGTGATAAGTTCGCTTGATTTACAACCTCACCCGCTAAAGGTACGTGCATAAGCACCACCACGTAGAGTGGAACGCCATTTAGACGCCCGTACATGGAAATGTTTGGAAATGGTCGGCTTAGTGTTTCGCTTGGAACGAACTTTATACAGCATGCATTCTGTTTTCTTTAGTATTTTTTTTAATCGCTTTAACATCTAAGGTTATAAGCTTGTTCTAGGTGCAAATAAAACTGTACATTGTACGTTACAAGCCATGTGTAGGGGAGACCGGGGCAAGACGAGGCTCGGGGCAAGATGGGAAAAGTGTTTTTGTGCGTGACTGGTGAACACAACAGAGCCTAACAAAGTGTCATTCGGGCGATGTTCGGTTACGTCACACGAGTCTGATCGGCTCGTCTTTGTCACTACTTGTTTTGGCTGCGTGGCGAGAAAACACAGCTTATTGGAGAATTTTTACCAAGTATATGGTTTCTAAGAAGATGTGCACAGAGGTAGATATCAGTGATTTTGTAAAATTTTAAGACGTACTTTTAATAATGGTGTAAGACTAATGAATTTAGATTGGATATTCGCAGAATAATTTTTGTAGGTTGGTACTGTTGTTATTTTTACAAAATATGTCTAATGGGGCAAAAAGGTCGGGGCATAATGGGACTGCAACAAATAATAAAAAAGTAAGAAAAATGAAAAGAAACCTGAAAAAAAGCATTTGAATAAAAGGCACAAAAAAGAAACTGAAACGAAAAGTAGTTCATCCAAAGAAGAAAATGATGACTGTGCTTGCATCTATTGCGGGTACCTATACTCAGAGTCACTCAAAGGTTGGGTTATCTGCAATGTATACCGTGTATGGGCACATAATTCTTGTGCTGGAGTTGATGGAGAAGATGAAGAAGGGCACACTTGTGAACAATGTTTGACGGATTGAATATAATATGTAATATGAATAAGTCCTCGTTTTGCCCCGCAGCGTTTCCCATTTTACCCCACCCATGGGGCAAGACGGGAAATTTGACAACTTTTTAAAAAATTCTATTTGTCAAAACAATTATGTGATTTTAGACGTTACAAGGTATAATTATAGTAGATAAGTCTATACGTTTTAATTCTTTTGTAAAAGAATTTCAATAAAGAGTTTATTTTTCTTTTTGTGACGATTTTTGTCTTAGCTAGCCCGTCCTGCCCCGGTCTCCCCTAATAGAAAGTAGGTTCCACGCGTTTTCATCTTTTAATAAAATATTTCCGATAAAATATCTCAAGGATATAATGAATGACGTTAGCTCAAAATTATTTTTCGATTAATAAACAACGCGATGGTCACACCTAATTTGATAGTTTTTTTTCTAAAAAATAAGTTGAGATAAATTTATTTTTATTATGGTAGCTCCCTCCACTCCCAAACCCCCACCGCGGACTGCACCACCGCACCCTGCTTGTTATGTATCATAGATATTTTGTTGAGGGATATTATGTCCTTGAGATATTATGTCGGGGGATGAAAACGCGCATTGACATAATCTTGTGGTAAATTTTTTTATTACGGATAAATTACCGTACAATGTACATTTTTATGTTCATCTGGATCAAACCGTGTATCACGACTGTGTAAGTACAGAAAATACCAGCGATCTACAGGTTCTAAGATAATCAAGGATTTAATGAGAATCGAACCGAGCACCGCTATGCCTCTATATGAGCTACATATTATTGTATGTATTTTACATTATAAATTCTTATCACAAACTATTATACTCACTGTATAAAACATAGTTAAGTAAAAACTAAAATTCTGTTAAACCTATTGTTAATGTGCTTTGAAAATTTAAAATTGTACCGCAACAAAAAAAAAATTGAGAACCGCTGGTTTATTATCTTAAGTCTGAGCTATGTTTAATTAATTTGTAACATTTAACAAGATCGAAGTCACGAGTAGGCACTAATAATATTAAATTTTAATTTTACTCAAATTTTATAGTCAGTATAAAATTGTTTATCCACATATTGTGGTCTCTATCTACATTATGTTGATAATAATCTGATAACTTATTTGGTGACTCATTCTGATATTTCTTAACACCTCAAACAATTTTTCTTTTTTTTTCTTTTATAAAAAATGATGTCATTTATATCCAAAAACGAATTTTATTTGTAAATATTTATTGAACCAATTTCCTTTTCAATCTATTAAATAAAGAGTGGCTTCATACCCATTAGCCTATATAGTCATTCAACCAGACGTCCTTTAAACTGGAAATTGGATATAAATCAGATCATAACTAAACAAAATCTACTTACTCGTAAACCAGTCATAATATAGGATGTCTACCAAGCTTGATTTTAATCAAATCAGGAGGAAAAAAATCTTATGAGTAAAAAGAAATTTTAAAAGTTTTGTACTTGGAACTAATTTTCAGTATAATAAATGCAGAAAACTAAGTATAATAAAACTTTTCGAATCTAATTTGCGTTCAAAATCAGGACAAATGAAAAAAACATCCTGTAATGCAAGTGAATAGTTGATCAATTCTACATACTTTAGTTCCACATTTTTATCTGGATTTTTCATTAAAGGATTTTATACCTCTAGTTCTTTTATAAGGATATAAACTTGAAAATAATATAATGCATAAAATAATATTTTGAAAACTATTTAGCTAAGGTTGAGAGTGAATTTTATAACAGAACAAAATACATCAATACTCGTCCGGGAGTTGGTTATAGTTCCATAGGGAAGACCTTGCTAAAAGCAACTCAGAGACGGTCGTATCAATTTACGCAACACGATTCTTAACACTAATAAGACATCACAAAACACTAATTAAAAACCATCTTGAGATTCATATCCCAGGAAAATTGAAGTTTAAAATTTCCTTCACAACGAAAATCTACACCTACACTTTTCATATCAGGAACTTATTTACTTATAAATATTTTCCTCCATCTCGATCCGTTCCAAATTGAATATTAATTTATTGTTTCAGTATACTTTTTATGGTTTTTTTTATGAGAAAATTTCAGAGAAAGACGAGAAACTTTACATGTTCAATGTGTACTTTGTACTTTACAATAACTTTAAACTTTATTAATAAATTTAAATTTTGTAGCTAAATATAAGTTATAAAATGACGAAATCAATACAATAAAGTTAAATAAAACTCATAAGTAATTATTTTCTAAAACTTGCTGAATATTCTATAAAGAGACTATAGATACAAACTAGCTTATTAAAGCTACATGGCTACAATGGCTACAACCAGATACCATGCACCTCATAGGAAATCATGGGTTTCCAACTAGGACCAATGGATGAAATAATGCTATTCACATTTTGTTGCATAAAGAGAGAAAGACTCTGTTGAAAAATTCTTTTGAACCCCTCCCTCCTCATACATAACACTATATAGACCATTTAGAGTTTGTACTATATAATATTATATATTTTAATCGTACATAACATAAGAGCATACCCCTCCTCCCTGGTAAAGTGAGTTACGTGGTTTATGGATGGTCCCCAAGAGATGAAGCCAAGAATATTTCCACAAACAATTAAAGAATATCTTAAAGAAAATTATGTTCAAAAGCCACTCATTTGAAGTTTTAGTTGTAATACTTTTTTTTGAATAAGTTCATGACTATTATCAATAGTATTCATTATTTCGTTAGTTATTCGTATAGCTTGAGATATCACAAATATACAACTGACATAAGTATACATATATAAATATTATTAATAATAATAAGATACAAATATCAATAATAATGGGAATTAATTATTTATTTTAAATAAAATATCTACAGTAAATTCTAAATCCTATTTAGTATCTATCTAATACATAGTGAACCAACGAAATTTTTGAACAGATTTTCTCTCTTTAACAATCGAAAACTTTGCTGTGGGTGCTATCTCTAGGAAAAAGGGTTTGGACTCTAGAGACATATGCTAGGAATATTATGTTTCTCTAGGTGTATGCTATTATAAAAAACCAAAAAAGGATCTTTTTTCTTTGCACAAGATGTAAGTTTGTGTAAAATTTATTTGTTATCTTTCATACGAAAAAAATAATTTTAGAAATGGCTACCCGTGACTTTCTTCACGTTAAATTCGGTAAAAAAATAAACAAAATTCTGTCTCAAGTAAATAAATCTCTGTTTATAAAACGAGAAACTACAAAATCACCTTTTTTGCAAATGGCAGTGTAACTTCTAAGAATGAAAGAAAACGACTCGGGTTATTTAAGATCAGCTTTATTTGTATATTTTTAAATTTTCAAATTCAGCGACGTTTCGTTGCTAATTTTTAGGCATCTTTGACAAAAGATTTTTTATAAAAAAAAAAAACTTATTTTTAAAAACATAAAAGGCCAATTAGAAAGAATTTTTAAAAAAACCGTTTTTAATTTTTTAATTAAATATACTGGGTATAGAAAAAAAAAACGTAAAACATATTGTCCTTTCTTAGTACTATTTAGAGGAGGAATTTTAATAAATCCTTCTTTACTGGAGCTCGTAAGCTTTTCAGGAGTAAAATTTTCAAATTTCATATTTTTATCTTCTCAGGTTTAAGCTTCAGTGACTGTCAGTCAACCAGGGTACTGTTTTATATATGGAGATTCGACTGACTTAAATTTGACGTAAGTTGGAACTGTTACAAGTAAAAGCTAAGTGCCAAACGCTTAACTCTAATTCAATGATTTCCAACCTTTTTTGTGGTGAGCACCCCTTTGAATATGAAAATAAGCTCCTGCAGCCCCATAAAAAATGTGTTCAGATTTTTTCAGTTGAGTCTTTACTTAAGTTAGTAATTTCCTAGTTACTAAATCTAGACCATATAAAATTTAAATAAACTAGATTTTTTTATATAAATTTCTTTAAATCCTCTCGCACCCCTCAGAATTCATTCCCTCGCCCCTGGCGGTGCCGGCACCATCGGTTGGGAACCACTATTCTAATTGCTTAGAACGTTTCCAAGCGTTTGTTCAGTACATAAAAACACTCAAACCTAAATTACCACTTAATAATTCAATCCAAACTATAATATCACTACCTAATAAGGTTCTACTGTAATTTTAAACATCATAAAAATATTTTATGAAATTATTTAAAAATGTTTATTTCTCTAAACATTAATTATCTCAAATCATGTGTAAGGGGTCAGTAGGGAACTATATTTTTTCAAACAGTTAATTTTGATTTTTTTTTCTAAATCGTATGATATCAATCATATTTTGAACGCTATTTATAAAAATCATGCCTATTGATAGATCGGATATTTGAAAAAAATTGGCCAAAGAACAAATACTCGTGCCGTTCAATTAATGCTATTTTTAATTCATTTCTTTCATATTGAGACGTGTATGAAAATGTTTTTTCCGACAGAAAATGTTAAATGAATTACGTGGCATTATAATTTCATTACAATAATTCATTATTTCATGTATAGATAAAGCATTGATTTGATTACTGTATGTATAATATAGCTGTGAAAATGATTGACAGCTATGCTTTTAGCAACCTTTTTCGATAACTAGGAAATAACGTGGCATGTATTGATATGAACTGCTTTGAATATCAAATAAGTATTTAGTATTAAGCAAGGATAATGAATAGAAATTTTTACTTTTACTATAATATTCCTAATCAAATAATTTGTTATCTAAGCATACGATTATCTTTACTGTTTAAGTTCAAATAAAGTGGACGTTATCTAAGTAAAGTTTTTTTTTTTTTTTTTGGGAAAATGAAAAATATTTTTTTAAAAATGCTCACCTCTTCAACCGTCAAAGGGAGTGTGACACGGCTGCAAAACACCAATTTCAATAAGAAAATAGCCAAATAAACAATCGATTATTTTGCGTATGTACGGGGAGAAATTTTAGCAGAATGCTTATCGGATTAAATTTCTAGGCCAGAATAACCTTTTTATTAAGAGTAATAATTGTCACGGCCAATTTAGAGAGATCTCAACATTATTTACCCTTGACCTGAATGAGGATAAAAAAATTATATATTAAGCAAAAATGATCAATAATTCGAATATATGCAAAAATTCACGTTTCGGTTAGCTTTTTCTTTCGAGTTTGAAAAAATCAATTTGTTCAATGTATTTGAACGTGAATGAAGTATACATGGAACGACAAAAAAAAAAGTTCTAGGATGAATCACTTGTGCAAATCCGAGGGTCGTTTCGGACTAGAATTTCATACATACGCAAAATTTTGATTTGTTGATTTGTATAATAAAATAAACCGAGTAACTCACAATTCTTTAATTAACATAGTGACTTCACAATTTCGTTAACTTTTTTTTTTTAATAAGAAACTATAGCGAATCAATGCACATGGAACGATCGGAACGATACTAGGTTTAGTTGTCACTGGACGATGTCAGTCGAACTCAGTCTCAGTAATTAATCAGAATATTTTAAATGAATTATTTTCTTTATATATATGTATGTATAACGTTTATTTGTGTGTATATTTAGATTATTTATAAATATATTGTTTCACTAATGACTTTTTCCCACCTTCTTCCTTCAAAAGCAACTTCAATATTCCCTCAGTCGTCGGTGGCGGCGACTACGAAAACTTCATATGCCAATGGGCACGCGCTATGACATAAGGGATATGACGTCAATACTTCTGAATTTTACAAATCGTTTTATTGAACTAAAATGAAATTATTTTTTAAAAACTAAAACCAATTAATTTTTTTAATTTTCATTTACATTTAAATCCTCAACACCTACTACGTTAATTTAACAAATTAAACAAATAACAATCAAATTCAATTTTTAAATTCCCTTAGTAAGTGGGGGGAAATTCAAATTTAAGCATGAGTAATCTATCAAATTATAAAAAATTTAAAAGTTTAGTAGAAAATACCAAAAATTCTCTTGAAACAGTTTTAAGTTATTAATTCAAGGCAAAATAAGTAAATTGAGTCAAGTTTTATGGTTAATATTTTGTTTTTATATGATAAAAACTTAGGGATATTTAATTTTAAAATTTCACAGTTGGTACGACGTGTTTCAATCGGAAAACAACAAGAAGATTCTAGGCACCATTCCTTTTACTACATAAACCGTAGGTTACTTACCACGTGTTTTCGCGAAACAAATTAAGTGAAATAAAGAAAGTTATTAAATAAAAACGTAAGTAGAAACAAATCTGTGTACAATTCTAGTTATTTTATGGTAAAATTAAAACATTTTTGTTAAGTCTAATTGTATATTGTAAAATTGCAGCATGCCTCTTGCGGTTGATTTACTCCATCCATCTGCCGAACAGCAAAGGAGGGCACATAAACTGAAACGTTTAGTGCAACATCCAAATAGCTATTTCATGGACGTGAAATGTCCTGGTTGCTATGCAATTTCAACGATATTTAGTCATGCACAGTCTGCAGTTCCATGCAAAGGCTGTTCGACCATCTTATGCACGTCAACTGGAGGCAAAGCCCGACTAACAGAAGGCTGCTCGTTCAGACGTAAACAACATTAAATTTAATTTATTTAATTGATAATGATGGAAAACCAAGGAACATCAAATACATTCTGTTACAATTACTTTGTAAAATACATTTTGCTATAAATAAAAAGATGGTTTAAACAGATGTCAATGGTTTGATTTACAGATCCTTCAAGAAGTAATCCATAAAACAAATACAGACAATACAATTATTTACTAAAATAAATCAACAATGTTAATTTTTTTCATATATTTTATTAATAATTTTTAAACATTAAAAATGACTCATTTTGTGCAATAATGCATTCAACTGATTAGATAGTAAACTAAATCCTGTTATATAACTTAGATATTTCATTAGACTAAGACTATTTTTCTAAGCCTTTTCACTTAGGGTGGATTTGGGAATTTTTTTAAAATTTTATTTAGCTGTTTATGATTGATGTTTTTCTGACCGACTGCCATCACACCTTTTTGTTCTTGTTCGTATTTAACTCGTTGGGTATCTAAATGGTTTTTGTAGCATTTTTGAAATGATGTGATTTCTTTGTTGCATAGTTGTTGATTGAATTCGTTCTCTTTGAAGCAGGCGAATAAAATTGACATTTCGTGTAAGCAGGCGACATCGGAGGTTTTTTCCCCTTTGCCGGATACACGGTTTTTTAGCCGTAAAGGTAATATTTCTTGAAATGGTAGTGGTTCTTTTTGTGGCAGACGAGCATGGTTTAGGAGAAGCGGAGCGAATCTCATTTTCCTAAAATTTTAAGTAATACAATTAAATAAATTATTTGAATTATTATTTTCATTTATATGATAATTGAACTAAAATGTTACATATTTAAACTATATAGAAATTGAACTTACTCCTGTTATTAAAAAAAAAAGAAAAATACGTTGAAACAAGATAATATCTATAATTATTTTTTAAATAAAATTATATTTTTCTAACTAAATAGGTTAAATTTGGCTTTTTAAAGGCCACTGAAATTGATTGAAGTCCATTTGGAAGTCTTAAATAGCGAGCCGATAAAGAAGAAATATTCAAGTTATGCCCAACGATTTGCCTATGCATCATCAATGGTCTATGAAGATACTGCCTTAAAATGATGCTATAAAAATTTGAAGCCTGTGAAGTTTTTTTTACTTAAACTTTACATTGGAATATGCATTCAATTTTACTAATCCATTTATTTATATTTGTAATTCAATTCTTGTAAAATTTAAATACCTAAATGAAGCATAATGATCGTTTGTAACAATAAAATTGTAAAAGAATCAATTGGAAAAGGTGTTACAATTCGATATATGTTTCGAGTAATCAATTGACCATTATTTATTTTCCTTTCACATATCTGCTCATATCATCGTCTTAGATCAATAAGTCAAAAGATTGCTTTGGTAAATATAAATAATCAAACGTATTAACTGTTGAAAGTTATTGAACTTTTATTGAATATTATTTTATATTATATATTACAACAATTATAGGCTTCAGAAAGGTGAAACTTTTATCTATGCGTAATTTTTTTTAATAAAACTTTTAGATAAATTGTTTTTTATAGTAACAACGAAGAAAAATGTTTTAAGAGTTTATATGATTTTCCCTGGTTTTAATTTTTATTGGATTTGGTCCAAAGATTAAAACATTTTTGTGCGTAGGTTACTTGCATTTGGTACATACTTATTACTTAAATTTTGTAGCCATAGCACTTATGCAACAATAAAGTATATTGAGCTTATTGGTTGCATACACTTAACAATTTGCTACCACGAAGTTAATATTGCTTTTGGAGGGAAAGTTTCAAGGCTGGGGAATATGTGAAATAAATATGTATGTGGAAATTTTTCTTCAGTTTTAAGTTCTAAAAAACATTGGACATAATGTACAATCACAAGTACTTTATATTACTAACTATGTAATAATATATTTATTTCAAAATTTCGTTAAAATCGTAACTTTCATATCTACTTACTTTTTCTAAAAATCACAATTCTTTAGGTATTTATTTAAAAAAATAAAGCTACAAAATGAAGACATAATAAATTTAAGTTTGAATAATGATTTAAAAAAATTAAATTTTTCTAATGACCTCTCTTGTCTTTTTTGACTCCACTCTCTAAACAAACGAATGTTTTACGTATAGCTTTGGTGTAGTAAGATATGATAAAAATTAGCGAAAGAATCATGAAGGAAAATCCCTATAAAATTGGGTGCTTTTGAGATAAACTAAATTAAGCTCAGATCAACCATTTTCATTGAAACAAAACTTAAAACCAAATCATCAAGTGTCGCTGATCATTGATTTTGGACTATTTAAATTTTCTTTGAATTATTTAAATTCAAAAAATTAGTTATTTTATTTGATACCATACAGAATTTGTGATTGTAATTTTTTTTAAATCGTTTTGTTCATTAATAAAGATCCATGAAGAGTAATAAAGGACTAATAAATACTATGAGAACAAGGGATAAGGAGTTCACTACTAGACTTGATTTTTAAGCTACCTGGCTTGATTTTCACGCTACTTGACCTTAATTTGGCTTAAAATTAAGTTGAATCCAAGTCAAATGTTGATATTTAAATATCAAGTCAAGTATTAAATTCGTAAATTTGTCAAAATATTAATATATTCATCGAACAAAATGTCCAATTGAACCACTTGATGGCGCAGTGGTTAGAGCTGTTGCCTTCTTCGTTCTATGCACTGGTGGTACTGGGTTCGACCCCCGTCGAATCAGATTTTTTAAATGTTTTAAAAAATTAAAAAATAATTTAATTTTTATATATATAAGCGAAAAACGATCACTGACTTATCACGAGATCTTTGAAACTATAGGTCCGATCGACTTGAAATTCAACATAGTTATTCCTCCTACCATGTAGACGCGTACTAAGAACGGATTTTACTCAAATCCTATCCAAAATAAAATTTTCATCTACCCATCTTTACAAAATTTACTATCTTTTATGTCAACATAACTGTAATGACTTTCTTATATTTTGCTATGACGGTTTCTATTAATTAATCAGTTCAATTTAGCTATGTCCAGCAAATCGGGCGGAGATCAGCTAGTAGATATATAAAGGTTATAAAGACTAAGATTGAAAACCTATAGAAATTATCTGTGTGTAAGATAGTCGTGATATAACAATAGATGCTAAAGCGACTCAAAAAACCAAAAAAATCCAATTCTTGGCTTGATAAACCCTTAATGAGTGCCTACTTACAATTAAGACAACTTAAATCACACAGCTTACAATTTTATTAATCCCAACATCATATTAAACGTTAAGTCTCATTTACAAAAAATGTCAATTAAATTTTACTTAACTGTTAATCAATGACTAAGGTCTGTAATATATACCAGATTTTTTTGAAATCCAACCATAAAGCTCAGATATTTTTTTTTTCTATTTGAGGACTTGAAATTTTGATTTCATTTTTATATCTTTAAGTTTGTGTGAAAAAAATTTTCAATATACAAACGAAGAAAAAAAGGTATTTACGAAGCTTCAATCTGACGCGACTAAGTGAACATGAACATTTACGTGATAAGAAATATAAACAGAAAGGTTGGTCAAGTGTGAGATGATGAGGAAAGAGCTTCACCACGTAAAACCACAGCAAGTATATACATATATGCATATAATAATAACAATATAAATAAAATGAAACTAGAAGAATCGAATGTTGTTACAAGTCAAGTTGTTTGCTCCCACATCCATCACATCGTGTACATACATATGTATAGATACAATCAAATATCTAATGCTACCCAAAAAATCAAAAACATTTCTGAACTTTACCTGTTCCCTCTTTGGACTCTTCGAGGACTAACTTACTTGCAGTTCTTAGACACTGTTTATATATTTCAACATTAAAGCAAACACTTGACTAAAAAATATTTTATTCTTCTATCTCGTCATGAATAAATAATTTGCTCGAGAGTATACAGAAATACTTGAAATGCCTCGATTTGTTGTTTTTTACCTAATCGAATTTAGAATATTGTTGACTTGACCTTAACATTTACTAAGAAGGAGACACTTATTTGAACTTTACGTTAGATTTACAGAACGAAAATAATTTCTTCAATATTTTAGTGTGTTTTAAATAGACGCAACCAATTCAGAGGAAATTGTGAGAAAAAGATCATCACAACAATCATTTTTTATGAGCTTCGTGAGAAGTTTTGTTATGAATAATTTAAAATCGTTTTTGAACGTTTTGTATATTAAAATTTTGATTTTAATATTCCTACCCATTCGAAATAATCAAATAAACTTGGGTTTACATAGGCTGTAAAAATAAATAGATTTTTAAACGTGTGAAGCAACTTTAAGTATGAAGTTTTTGATAAAGAGAATTACAATGTTGTTTGTAGAATTTTAATTTTCAATAGATAAATTTGGTGAAGTGAAGCATAAGAAGATAAAACGTATTTAATATTTTACGCTATATTATTTCAAGTAAACTTAAATTTCGAAAGTTCTGCCAGTTGTCGAAAGAAGTTAGTCATTGATGTTACTTTGGTGTTAAAGATTCATGGATTGACTTGAATTTCACGTATTTCACTCGATTTCAGGTATTTCAATTTTCAAGCCAAGTTTCACATTTAAATTTTAAGTATTTGAAAGATCTAACTATGAGAATCAAGTGTCTGGAATTTTTTCAGCAAAGTTTGAATTCACTTGAATTTTTATCTTAAAACTTGTCTTGACTTGGTGTTATAAAAACCTCATCATTTTGAAGATTTCGAGATTGCTGATATCGAATCTCTTATCAAATCCAACGAAAAATTGACAATTTTCCAGAAAACTTGTAAAGTTCAATAATTGCGTGCTTGTGAAAATTTGATATCTTGGGGAATTTCGGGAGCGCTATGATACCGAATCTGTTATAAAAATTAGGAAAAATAGAAAAAATTTTGTTTTGTAAATTTCGATAATCGATTCAATGTCAAGACCTTCGAAATCCTTATATAAAATTTTCACAAAAATGCAGATCTGAAATTTTATAATTTTTCTCGAAAATTTTCCTTTGATTTTAAGAGATTTAGTATCAGCAATCTCGCAATCATTGAAATAAAAAGTTTTTCAAATGTGCAGAAACGTTTAACACAAAGTAAACAGAAATTTTTATGATAAAAATTCAAGTAAATTCAAACTATGACCAAAACTTTCGAGATATTTAATCGTAATGGTTGACTTTTCAAATATTTGAAATTTAAAAGTGAAACTTGGTTTGAAATTTCTCTTGATATACCTTAAGTCAAGTACTTAAAATTCAAATCAAATTTGTCATAATTCAATCAGTTTTTTTTTTAATATTAATATGATGCCAATCAAATTATCAACTTTATTTTGAATCTCAATTTAAGTATGTATGTCGTTTGAACACTTGACTTATAATTGACTTGAATTTCTTTATATTCAAGCAATATTCTAGCTAAACAGTTCAAAATTATTAACTTCAAGTCAAGTTAAATTCAAACATCGACTTCTCAATTTTAAGATAAGTCAAGTATATTCCACAAATATGTCCAATATACCTAATTGATGGGTTGAACTTGATATACCTACCTAAAGATTTTAAAATGAAATATGTAGTTTGATATTTAAATACTAACAATTGACTTAAGTTTGACATGATTTCAAGTAAAATTTAAGGCAAATAAGTTGAAGACTAAGTTAAAATCAAATAGTTTAAAAATCAAATTAATATGTGAATCCCTCGTTTTACTCAGCTATTAAGATGATCTGAAGATCTGATGTGAGGACAAAAGAATTTTTAAGGTTCTAAGAATTTTTTTTCAAAAAAACGATTATTGATGTGCTCTTACTTTTGTAGTGTTGTATAACATATATTGATTTTAACTCTATACAACTATAAGTAAGACTAAAGAAATATTTTTCACATAAGTTAATTCCATTGCCTCATTAACATGTAGCTTGCAATTCCTTGCGTGTAAAATATTCGTGATTGGCGTATTTTTATTTTGAATTCTTAAGTTTTTGGGTTTTCATGATCAAATCCATATAAGCAATGCCATAATACTCTACTTGTTGTGTGAAGAGAGTTCGATATTGTTTAATTTCAATCACTTGAAACGCACATTGAATAGTAAAAGAACGGCCCACACGTCTCGTTAAGTATGTGGTGTTCACAGAAAAATCAACATTTGCTCAAAATGGGATTTATTTAAATCACATCGTAACGGAGCGTCCACCCACACAATCCCACTGAGATTAAAATATGTATGATCAAAAGAAAAATTCCACTTGAATTGTTTGACAATGTTTAATTCATGACAAGAATTGTTCAAGTGGATACTTCAAGTGCTGTGAGGACATTCCAAAAACTAAAGGAACGATAAAAATTAAAATCGTATGCACAGGTAATAATTGTTTGTCCTTTTTCCATAAAGTGATAAATTTCGGTTGGAACGCATCGCGTAGAATGTTAATATTTTTCCCGGTATTAAAATTATGTTATGCTGTTCTCGCCTTATGAACGCGTCTATTATGAATACGAAATTTGATCATTTGTTTCCAAAAATTTAACGCTTTATAGCAGCAGGTTTACAACAAAAGACATTTAAATAACTTATACTTTTATACATTTTTTTCCAAAACTTAATTCTATTTTTATTTTATTTTAAATAATACCTATAAATGACCATTTTTTTGTTTTAGTGATGATCATTTGTTCGATGTTCTATAAAAAACAAATTTGTTGCTAACCTACTAATAATTGAATAACAAAAATTAGATCACCATATCGACATTAATTAAAGAACTGGGATATAGGTATACAGATTATACATTTATTTTTACAGACTCGAAAGTAACATCTAGCACCGGTTGTCCCTTCATAGTAGGTAGGTAAACTATACTGCAAGAAAGTACAAAATTTGTAATCACAGCTACTCCTTCAGAGCAGAACTCAAGGCAATCTACGAAACGGTGAAACATACCTACATTTACAACACAAACAACTACCTGGTCACTTTATTATCTGCACAGAATCGCTAACAATAAGTACCTACAATAGCTGCTTTGAGGGGTGAAACTACCGAACCACTAATAAACGACACCCAGTCTTTGATTCAACGATTGAGAACACGGTTACTACAAATGTGGAAAGCCAGTCTTATGGGAATTGGAGGAAACGACAAAGTTCCTAGAAACATCCTAGCCAAGTAAGCCACTAAAGATGGTACCTTAGACAAGCGAGCGACCAGAAAGACGTCATTAAACAAAAAAACCTTGAAAAATGAAAAATTGGCAACAGGAATGGGACCGAGCTTCTGATTTTCTTCAGCAAACGAAGCCAAAAGTGGGAACACTTACGCTCTGTGGTGATCTAAGTAGGCAAGAAGAAGTGGTCATTAGGTGGATCGTCCACTGGAACCGAATTCGGCCGAATTGAGCAACGGCCGTGTGCGGACCAATTCGGCCGAACTGGGCCGCACACGGCCGAACTGCCTATACTGACAAATTAAAGACAGCCGTCCTTGACGACGGACCGACTACAGCAACGGCCGCAAACTGGTCCGAACAAGGCCGAACGATAGAATAAGTTAATTCGGGCGTGCACGATCGTTTTCGACCGAAAAATTCTGAAATCCAAACTGAATGGGATTTTGTAACGCATTCGGCCGAACTTCTAATGTCAACAATGGATTGTAAAAAATTAATAAGTTGGGTTAGTAAGTTAATAATCGGGTGATACATATCGGTGATATATCGTCAAATATATCCATTTTTACACGATAAACATGAATAGTTACTGTGAATACTGAACAGGAGAACATCTGCAAGACCGTCTCTAGTGGACGAATTCGTTCAGTCGTGTTACTTATCGGCCGTTTATGACCGTCAAACGGTCGAATAGAATATAAACACCCGTCAAACGGCCGAACTGATTTCAGCCGAATGACGGTTCCAGTAGACGACCAGCCTTACTCGTCTTAGAATCGGAAATACTAAGATGATGCACAAGTACATTCTCTTGCGGGAACTCCGACCCCTTTGTCACTCATGTGGACAACCCCTGACGGTTGAACAACTACTATCCGAAATTTGAAATTTTGGAACAACACAAATGTAGGACATACTGGTTCCAGAGTGCTCTGGCTTTGGAGATTATTGGGGGGCTATCAAAGAGAGCTCTTGCTATAACCAACTGTAATCAAGATAGCAAGATGTCGTGAAATAACCAAGTAGTTAGAGCGACATAAAACAAACCTTACAAAAAAATGAGATCGATTGGAAGTAGGGGAGACCGGGGCAAGACGAAGCTCGGGGCAGGAAAGAAAAAGTGTTTTTGTGCGTGACTGGTAAACACAACAGAGCCTAACAAAGTGTCATTCGGGCGATGTTCGGTCACGTCACACGAGTCTGATCGGCTCGTTTTTGTCACTACTTGTTTTGACTGCGTGGCGAGAAAAAACAGCTTTTTGGATAATTTTTACCAAGTATATGGTTTCTAAGAAGATGTGCACAGAGGTAGATATCAGTGATTTTGTAAAATTTTAAAACGTACTTTTAGTAATGGTGTAAGACTAATGAATTTAGATTGGATTTTTGCAGAATAATTTTTGTAGGTTGGAACTGTTGTTACTTTTACAAAATATGTCTAATGGGGCAAAAAGGTCGGGGCATAATGGGACTGCAACAAATAATAAAAAAGTAAGAAAAATGAAAAGAAACGAAAAAAAACATTTGAATAAAAGACACAAAAAAGAAACTGAAACGGAAAGTAGTTCATCCAAAGAAGAAAATGATGACTGTGCTTGCATCTATTGCAGGTATGTACCTACTTATACTCAGACTCAATCGAAAGTTGGGTTATCTGCAATGTATACCGTGTATAGGCACATAATTCTTGTGCTGGAGTTGTTGGAGAAGATGAAGAAGGGCACAGTTGTGAACAATGTCTGACGGATTGAATATAATATGTAATATGAAATTTAATATGAATATGTCCTCGTTTTGCCCCGCAGCGTTTCCCATTTTACCCCGCCCGTGGGGCAAGACGAGAAATTTGACAACTTTTTTTAAAATCTTCTTCTTCTTCTTCTTATCCAACACCCACGCTTGACATTTCTGTCATTCGGTGCCAATTTAAATGTCAAAAAATTTTCTCCAATTTATTTTATAATTTTTTTAATTATTTAAGTTAGTTTTTATATTGGGGTGACTTGGTTGCCTGCACGTGGTGCCTCTGCTTCTACGAAACGACCAAACTTGGCGAAATTTCGCTCAAATACGCCAATTCCGCGCCAAACTTTTTTAAAAATTCTATTTGTCAAAACAATTATGTGATTTTAGACGTCAGAAGGTACAATTATAGTAGATAAGTCTATACGTTTTATTTCTTTTGTAAAAGAATTTCAATAAAGCGTTTATTTTTCTTTCTGTGACGATTTTTGTCTTAGCTACCCCGTCCTGCCCCGGTCTCCCCTAATTTTTTATACCTCTTCTCATGAGAGGTATAGATTCACCAAGTACATAATTACACTCAATTATGACACTTAACATTTTCCTGAAATACATGGTCTGCTTGAAATTGAGAAGTCGAGTTTTCACTTTGGTTTGACTTGATAAGAAGAAGAATTTCAAGTTAATTAGTTTTGAGAATTGTATAAGGAATTTCAAATTAATTCCCAGCAAATGTTTCAAGCTGCATAACTATCTACTGTAATTGAAATCCCAAATAAAATCACTACTTAAACATAATTCATATTTCTTGAACTTTATCCAAAGAGGCTGGATAAAGTTTATTGTATTCCAAAGTTTCAGTCACAGGCCATATTATTATAGATATAGGTAGGGAGTATTTGAATTTGAATCAATTCAAATCTTAAATCTGATTGTCTAATAGAATTGTCTTTAAAACGTTTTTGAATATTAAAGTCATAATATTTTCTTGTTTCATGTAATCTTTAAGAGCTCTCACACCTATAACACACCTTTTTGACTTTTTAATCACGACATTAAATCAAGCAAAACGAAAAATCTATTGGCTACTTACTGGTATTAATATTTTATGCAAAAGTTAACGCAATTAAAATTCAATACCTACTATATTTTCGTTAATATCATGTAGGAGTCAATACTATGAAAATATAACACAGCTTTTTATTTCCATTGTCTTATCACACCTTAAAGTATTGATAAGTTATGAGAGCATTGTGACTAATAAAATGGATTATGTACAAAGCAAATAACACCATTAAGACAATGCTACTGTTGGCTTTTTCTATAGAAATTTGCCGTGAAACTAAATTTAATACCTTGCTAAATAATTTAAAATTATATTATCAGAATTTAATTTTTCGCTAGAAATTATCAAAATTGAGAAAAGCCAATTTATTATTCTTAACCTATAAAATGTTATATAGTGGGTCGGTTTTCGATCGCAAATTTTATTAATGAAATGAAAATCTCTAGTTTATTAAGTATTTATGTATTCAATGGTAATTTGAGTGCAAGAATTCTAGAATTTAATAACTATAAATTGTGGACGTTTTCTGTTTTATGCAAGTTTTTATTATATTCTAAGTTCATGGGAAAAAAACTGTTTAAAAATTTCTAGTTTTACTGATTTTCTTGATTTAATTTATGTTGGAGAAATAATCGAAGGAATAATTTTATTTGAATTGTTTATGCATAAAGATATAAATATACATTGAAATATTAAAATATGAAAAATATGAATTTCATTAACAATGAAGAATATACCAATAAAGATCATGTTACCATAAATGAAGTTATATGAGAAAATAAAAGCAAATAAACGATTAATATTTGCATTTTCAAAAACAAGTTTTAATTCATAAAATCTTTTTATTTTTCCCATTTAAATCGCTAGGCGTTTTAATCTTTTTTTTTTTTGGCAACTTTCTACCAACATTTTTATTTACCTAAAATCTAAGCAAAATTAACTTAAAAGATTAGTGTATTGAAAAACACTTTGTCAAGTTGAAAAGGAAGTATTTCTCTTAATTCAATGAGCTGAAAGATCTTAAATACCCTATTCTTGTCAGCAGTGACAATGCACTCTTTTGACCACTTTGATTTAGTGTGACAGGGCCCAAAGGCCCAACGTCGTTTTAAGTGATAAATACAAACGGCAAATTATTTTTAAATTGACAGCCTGTAAAATAGAACATCCTTTTTGTGTTTCATTCATTGGATTTATAGATTTTTTAAAGGAAAGTGATTTGGTAGCTGCTGCAGATGCAGATAAGTAAATTGTTAAACATTTTATAGAATTTTTGATTAAAAAAAAAAAAACAGTAGAGAAGAATTCCCTGGATTTGATTTCATTAAATATGATTATTTACTTATAGTTATAAGAAGTATTTTATCATAATTGAGTTATTCAAAATTTTGAAAACAATACATCTGCTTCGATTTTTTACTATATAACATCCATGTAAATCACCTCTAAATTTGTTTATTATAGCTGTAAGGAGCACATTCGTGCTACTTTTATCAATTTATAGATCGGTTCCAGATAACAATAAAACCGTACATTTACGGTACAATTGATGCGCATTTTACAAAAAAATGCCGTAATTGTATACTGACGTGAGTAGAACTTGTATCCAGTACAGAATTTACATATAAGCTACTATTAAGGTATCTATATATATATATATATATATACTTTAATATACCTACTTATTGTAACGAACAGCTAAAAGGATAAAACATTCCAGATTGTTCGATCAAAACTTCAATAATAGACATTTAAACCAATTCATTCAAAGAATCGTATCGAACAATGGAGAACATATTGGTAACTTTGATTGCCTGTTTAAATATATAAGAAATTCGCCGGATTGAGTCAGTCTGAACAATTAAGCCATCGAAAAAGGTAGTGAACAGTGAAAGGTGACTTTCTGAGCGATTTAGTGCGAAAAGTGATTGAATAGTTATTAGTTGTAATAAATTGTGGATCACCTAACGAAATAAAATAAAATTATTGATTATTTAAACGTTTGGTGAATATTTCTAAAGAATTAAAACCATCCATAACGTGAATCTCAATACAGTTTTGAGAAATTCCGTTACACTATTGTGGCATTATTTTTTCCAATGACTACGTCCGAAACGTTCAATATTGTTAACCCAATTTTTTAGATAAACATGGAACATAGAACATAAACATCGAACTTATAAAAGGTTCCATATCTCAAATAGCTTAGGGCCTTATCAATTCTAAGACCAGGCCTGCTTGTAATGTAACTGTACAGTTGTATTTTTATCTGGGACAAACTTTATATATACCCACTTGATGGCGCAGTGGTTAGAGCGACTGTTCTCTGATCCCCATCGAATCCCTAGATTTAAGACTAAAAACTAAGATTCAAGACCTACAGAATATTTCTGTGTGTAAGACAGTCGTGATATGACCATAGATGTTAAAGCGACTATAAACATCAAAAAAAAAAAAACAAAAAAAACTTTATATAACAACTATATCACAATCATGTTAAGGATATCAAATCTTATAGCGTATATTTCCTAAATTAAAGTCTCAAAAATGTTTTGCTCTTACCAAAAACATTTAACCAACAGATTTGGAGTTAAAATTTAAAGTCAAAAGTTGGTTTTTTCTTTACACCGTAATTTTGTCAAAAAATTTTATTTTATCTATTCTTTCGATTACCTATAGGTAGATATGAAATTAAAAGATCATACACAATTTTACCGAAATCTGTTTGGTTTTTTAATTCTAAATGGTCCAGTCCAGAAATATCGTGGTCCACATATCTGCCTGTCCACAATACTTATGTCTTTTTTGAGAGGAGCTTTTCCTCAACTATAGCAGCTTTCAAAATTATTATTTTACAAATACAAAAATGTTAAAATAAAGCTAAAAGTTACCATAATATATGTAGACAGTACAAATTACTTTAAGATTCGTAAAAAATCGTTTTTTTATAGCTTAGCTGAGTCCTGACTGTAGCTATATACCTACCTAATCCCTTTAATGAAATATACATAAGTATATTTAAAATAAAGCTTTCAACAAATTTTTGAGTAACTATATCATGTAGGTAGTACATACCTATAATTTAATTGTAAAAGCTTTGCAAAAAGCAATTTCTACAGTAAATATACAATGTTTCTTTAAGTTTTAAGATTGAAAAGAATTGCCGAAAGTTATGAGCAATGTTCATAATTATTTTAACCATAAAAACACCGCATTGTTACATCAAATAAAATAAATATTAGTTAATTAATATTTAATAATAATTACTAATGAATATATCATTTTATGATTTACTAAATGTAGGTGGAGCAAGTACAAGTGTTTAGGAGAAGGGATACCTAGACTCCGCCTCTGAGCTCCACACGTGTATCTCAAATTCAATTATATTCGATTGAAAAGTAGTCGAGCTCAAAATGACGTGAGCTTCAGATGGAACTTTTTGTCATTGTTGCTATCGAAATCTACAGATTGTTATTGACGATAGTTCTTATGGAGCGAATTACTATGAAAATTTAAGAAAAGTTTGTTTTTTCTCTTGCAAAATTTTAAACAATATCATGTGCTTTTAAGTTAAAATAAACTTTATTGAACTTAATTGAAAAAAATTTCTTTTCTGGTGCTATGTTTTGTACGAAATCGAATGGAACCCATCGGGGTTTCATTTTTCGAAACACAAAATTGTCATTTCGTTTTGTTTTGTGGAGTGTTTGTGTGGTTTTTCTTCATTTTAATTGGATTCAAGCGCAAGGTAAGAATTTTAGTTAGTTGATTTATATGACTCTGGTTGAGCTTTCTCTATAAGAATTTTGAAAGAATTAAGAACTAAGAAAAGCCAATATTAATAAGCACTGCAAATTGAGATTTTAAATCACAGAAATAAATATGCATTAAATAAAAAGAGTACCTACCCATATTACGCTTTTTATTATTTGACTAATGATTTTATCCACGGTAAGTTAATAATAAAAGACATGAAAATTTAGGCTATACATAACTTACAACTGATTTTTGCTGGTATCTATGTATGTACTAAGCAGTATAAAAAAGGTTGAAATGTAATTTAAAGTAATTTTATAATTTTTACGCATTAATGTAAAATTGCTTCAAACAAAGTATTATTAAGCTAAATTTGCAAAAAGTTTCTCTTCACTCTTCAGTATTTACTGAATTTACTTTTGAAAAGAAAAATCTTGGAGGAAACAAACAATTTGTATGCATGAAGTTGCACTAATAGGAACGCAATAGCTAAGTTATTACAACAACATTTCTATATACTAAAACTTTATAAAGCTCGATAAAGACTTATATAAAGCTTTGGTTATATTGGCTAAGAATCTAATACTTGAAATACTGTTCTATTATATCTACAGTTAAGTGCCCTAAATTGGGACAGTTTTGCACCAACCTAAAATAACTACCCTTTTATAAATTTAAAAAATCCCTACATTATGAAGGGCACTTAGCCTCTGCATTCTCATAGTTTGAACATTTTATATAACTATTGATGTTCTCATCCATGATTAAAGTGTTTATGTTATTAAATCTTGGGAGTTTGGACAACATAAATTAAAGATATACATACCTATTGTAAAAAAATCCTACGTTTCGCAGTTTTTTTTTTTAATTTTTGTTGTCCAAACTCCCAAGATTTAATAATATAAATATTCTATATTGCCATTTAATATTTGAAAAAAAAATAAAACAGTGTTTGTCTCAATTTAAGGCCATATAGAAACTAACTTGGGACAGCCTTATTTTTTCTCATATTTTTATATTTAGAGCTCCTGTTTCTTACTTGGAACAGTGGCGTGGATTTAATAAAAGTTTGGAATTAATTTGAAGAATAAAAAAAATTGAAATATTTTTTAAGTAGGTAGGTACCTAGTCCAAATTTTTATGTTTTAATTTTTGACCGTTTCACAACTTCTGAATTACAATGAAACAATGTTATTCAATCACAAGCATAAAGTAGTGAAAAGGGATCACAAAAAATTCATCAACTGTAATTTAATAAAAAATTTACCAATTTTTCTGAACTTTTACAAAACCTCTTCCACAGCTCCAAACACATTCATTCACTCTGAAATCAACTTTAATTGAAATCACCAAATTAAACTGATAAGCATGACAAAGAGGAAACAGCACAGGACTAACAACATCACTTTTCACGAAACTCAAGTGTCCCAAATTAAAGCAGCGTCCCAATATAGGGCACTAAAGTGTACATATTTGCAATATCTAGAAGTAAAAATTTTGAAGCAAATTCATTTCATGACAATTTGTTTGTTAGGTCTCTGAATAATCATTTATATCATCTGTATAATTATTTAATCCAAGAAAACAAAAAGCTGTCACAGAGTCATTCCAAAGTCCAATATCTTTTAAGTCAATCTATTAGAAACTTTCCAAAGGTATCAATACATGTTTTATGGTACATATTATATCTCAAAATATCTGCTGCGACGCGTCACAGTACTTTCAAATACATAAAACTCGCTGTTGGTTAAAAGAACATAAATAAAGCCATCGATTGAATTAAAAAAAAAAATTAAAAAAACTCCCACCCTTAACCTCAGAACCCTCCTTATTTAAATTTTTCCAGGAAAAAGTTTCAAATAAAAGTTGTAGGCATTAATGAGTTAAAGAACAAAAAACAAACTTTACTATCGTATCACTTCGACAGCATTAGATAGATATAAGATAATTTAATGCAATGTTGTAATGCTAGAAAAAAATTACTAAAATTTTTGCTACAACTAAATGTTTGACATGAAAATTTTCACATGTAAAAATCAACATAAAAATCTAAATAGCAATTGTTAAACATAATAATGAACGTTTACAACTAGGTACTATAAAATTCACTTAATAATGAGCGTAATTTATGCTGTTCTCTATGTGTTCGTATTTGTAAATGTAAGATAATAACCGCAACCAATTATTTAATTAGTTAATTAATTGAGCGTTTAGGTGGATGGCGGGTGGTGGCGAAGACATTTTTATAGACTCGTTCGTGAAGTTGAACGGCCCTAGGCTCTAGACCAGGCGCCTTCAAACTACGCGAATATCTACCACTAAAAGCGGGGCCCCCGAAAGCAAGAACAAGAAGTTCAATTTCATTGATAAACGAATTCTAAAAATTTTTAATATCATTTGTGATTGTGACAATATATATGTAAGAACAACCGACTAAAAATTTATTCGAATAATCCCAACGTGAAATTCACCACTCAATATATTCACTTCATTTTTCGAATGTTTGTATGTTAATCTGTTGAGTTAGTTTAAGGTTAGTTCTTGGAGTCTTATGGGGCATTTAAACTGATCTTTAAATTAAAAAGTTTGGAGATCCCTGCTCTAGGCTCTATAGCACTTAAAATACACAAGAGGCAGTTCGCGTCGCGTTCCGATCTTATCATGATCATGAATCCGCGTTACATTGTCATATTATATTCCAGCCATCGCACATTTAACATTCACATTCGTATACAAGAACAGCAACAACACTTTGACAACTACATGCATTCATACATCAAAATCATTCATTATTAATCCCTTAGCTCGATGCTGCTGCTACTATTACTAAACACACATATTATCACAATGGCTATAAATATATCCATTTATTCCCACAGGGGCAAACGACTCACTACGCGACTTATAGACTTTAATTTTATTTGGCGCCAGAGGATAGTTTTCTATATAAAAACATGTACAAGTACATTATTAGGTGCTTATTCATAAGCTAGTTTTATAAGCGACATTTGACTTATGTACTGTTGACTTTTATTCATTTCACCAAAATATCTAAACATAAATTACTTTAGTTTAAGATCCATAACATTATACGTAAAGAAAAAATGTCAGCAAATTACGAGCTCAGGTGAATGTAACATTTGGCATAAGTTTATATAGAAAAGGAGTTCGAAAGACATAAGTTTTGCATTTTTATAAAATATCTAGAATTTCCACCATTGGGCAACCGCTATTATTATTATAATGGTTGGTCCAGTCAAGAAACTGGGTATTTTAAAAAATGAATTGAGCTTGGCATTTGACTTGAAAATGAAATACTTTTAATACTGATCTTTGACTTGATTTTTTGATTTAATTTTAGTCAAGTCAAGTAGCAGAAAAACCAAGTGGAGCAGTGAATCTTTCCTTCTGTATGAATGTTGAGGCGTGCACAGTTTTTGGAAAGACAAAATTAAAATCGATATCTTATCAAAATTTAATTGAGAAAAATTGCCACATAAATTTGAAGATAAGAAAAGGTCATCTTCATCTGTCATTCATGAAATTTTTCGTTGAAACATGAAGTCTTCTTTTGATAATAATATCAAAAGTATTCAAGTATGAATAAAATGAGAAAAAAAATCGTAAATAATTTATGAAATTTTTACAACTAGCTGTGTATGTTTTTTATTTAATAAATCACACTGATCCAATGTATATTATATTTTTAATTACCACTACTATATTAAAAGATCTATGACATCTGTTAAACTTAACTGTGAAACATGTTAATATTGACACTAGAAAAATTCTTGTCTATCATAACGACATAATTATTATGCGGCAATTCGAAAAATATTTCTATAGCTATGTAGGTATACTAAACACATATAGGAGACATATTATGTATTTCTACAGTCCTTCACACATATATAATACTATACGGTAGATGCAACTTCATTAATTAGTCTGAAATTTTCAAGAATTCCGCTACAAAAAGATTTTCAAGTGCAAATTAGCAAGACAAATTATAAATTAAACATTTTTGTGTTATTTCTGATGGTTGTGTGTTATATAGGAATGTATGCAGATTTGAAGATGATTCGATTGACTCACACGATTATATGCTTTATTTGGAAACGTTATATGGGAAAGTTATTGCTTTTTTGATGCTAATTATAGATGGATTTTTTAATTTTAATTGCTCATAATTTCCATTTTGTGTGGATAATGCCTGATACTTGGAAAATTAAAATAAATTAATAGTAGACCCATTACAAAACACTGGAGATTTGAAGTTTCTTGGCATTTATTTTTATAAGATGTTTTTTTCTATTGAGGTGCAGAAGAATAAATTTCTGAAAGTCCACACTTTTTGAATTAATATCATTGTAATACATTTCGTATCGTTAGGAACAAAACTCAATTTTAGCTACAATTAAAACTTACGAGAGTCAATATTCAATATTTTTAAAAATATTTTTCCATCTTTTTGAAAAATATGAAAAAATAAATAGAAAATTTAAATTCAAAATGTTCCAAAAGTTAAAAACTGAGTATGCTTGTGGACCACACACTAGAAGTATATAACTTTTTTTGCTATCTATGTAGGTATATGTGTATATGTAGCATGGGTTTTCACATATTATTTTTATATTCACATTATTGGTTACATCAGTAATTACTGTAGTAGATTGTAAGACTGAAACAATAGGCTTATGATAAGGACAACGTGCAATGAGAAAAAGAAAGTGCATCTAGATTCTAGATCTATGTTGACTCTCGACTCTAGACGTTAAATCGTTAATTGTAAGAGTGGATATACACGAAGTTTCGCATTAAAGGGAATCGGAGTGTAGGCCTGCACTGTGTATTATAGATACGAACCTCTCTCTCTCTCTCTCTCTCTCTCTCTCTCTCTCTCTCTCTCTACCAACGTATATCTCCTCTCTCAACTTTGATCGCCTTGCCTGATGACAGTTTTCGTAACGTTTCTGTAACACTTTCACCAGTTTACTTCCCAAATCCTGTGCGCGTAAAGAAGTTATACTTCAAAAAAATTGTCTTAACTTTTCTCATTTTTTATTGTAGGTATTTCTAGCCATTATCAAGCCAAGTATTTGGACACTTACATTTGAACTTTTAAATGAATTAAATTGTAAATTCAATGGTTCACTTGATATGATATTGGAATGTTGAGATTTGACTCGAGTTTGATTTAATTTTAAATCAAATTTAGGTCAAGTAGCTTGAAATTCAAGTCAAGTAGTTAATCGCTAATTATTTTGTACTTAACACTATACAAGGGCCGTATATACCTACTACTACTTTTAACGACTTCTATAACCTGAAATTGAAACATTTGCCAACTTTTTACACTTATACTTACTTTCAATGAAAGTAACCTTTTGAGTGAGCAAGTCCCCTGAACCCGAAAAAATGGTTTTTAGAAACATGTCTGTGTGTATGTGACAGCCATGTCGTATCGAAAGCTTTATCCGAATTTCACTAAACTTGGAATTTTATCTTTATATTACATCTAGTTGTGCCGCGAAGTTTTTGATTGAAATCGATTGACTGGAAGCTCCTCTTTATTCTATGGGTTTTTGAGCTTTTTCAATTTTTTCCAAATACGGCTTCAACGATTTTCCTTAAACTTTCTATAGTTCTTAGACTTATCAAAGCCTACAACTTTTATTTGAAACTTTTTCTGGGAAAATTCAAATTAGAAAGGTTCTGGGGTTAAAAGTATAAGTTCGTATATACATACATAGATGCTGTATGCATATAGTTTGGTTTATATACTCGTAGTTATAAAGTGATTATAGTTCTTTTAACCAACAGCGAGTTTCATAAATGAAAATTAAGATAAAGTACACTGTGACGCCTTGTAGCAGATATTTTAAATTGATAGGAGTATAATTTTTCAGCGGTCTTAAATATTTCAAACAGTAGATTTATAGGATTAACGAAGGAGTATCCTAGTGAATGTTCGAATGTTTGTCATCAGTTTGATTTAGGTACATTTCAAACATCCTTAAAAAAATTTATTTATACTTTAAGATTATTTTGGTGAATATTTTTCAAGTTTTTATGCTCTTTTTTATTCTTCCTATTAAAGAAACATTTTTTAACATATTTACGCCTCTGTGAAGACGCCATGGCGCCTCAAGGTGCCACAACCAACACTTGAAGTAATCTCGACACATTAAGAAGATTAAATTCCAAAAATCATGTGTTGTGTTGTTTTTTTTTTTTTACTATCTCTACTCCTACTTTATGTAGCAATATATTTTCTAGAAAATTAAAATTATTTTCCATCATAAATAAAAAATAAATTTCTTATTATGACAATTAATTAAAAATAAATATCAGCCTTTGAAATCCGACCAATTCGTGAAAGTGTCACATTTACGGATTCTTAATTATTAAAAATTTGTCGGTGCCTTTTGACAATGTTACTCATCGCATAGATTACGATCCGTGCGAGCCCGTTGTTTCGATTATTTATATACGCTTGCCAAAAAATTTAAATTACAATTATTTATAGCGTAAACATAATAAGATTGTAAACGACTTTTTCAATTCAAACTGTATCCTACATACAAGGTATAGGTAACTGTTTTTTTCTTCTCTTCATTTGACTGCCTAAGAAATATATAACCGTATCTATACATAACAAGCTGGAACAAGAGGAAAAATCAAAAGACGTGTTGGTGTCTAAATATTCAAATTTGACCTTTTAATGAGTAACGTTACACAATGTGTGATTGATACCGGTGCAAATCGTAAATGTAACTTGACAATATCAATATTTTAAAAAGAAAGAACAAAGTGTTTCTCTATTTACCTATTTTCGTTAATAAATTCTCTTACTGCCATTACATTTGTCATAGACCATAAATAGAGTATACAATCTGTCACCTAAGTAAATTTATTAATCCTATTAAAATGGTTATAAAAAACGACTTGTCCAAAGTTATTTTACATTCTCAACACATACATAAGTAGTAGAAGAAGCATTTCCTATTTTATACAAGAGGCCTATCGTGTTTTTAAACTATGGCATAATGCTATTAGAATATCATTGTGTTATATTATACGTTGAAATCCGTGTGTATATATATATGTATGTATATGGTTTATGTGATAGAAGTATCTAGAACAAGATTTGAGCGTGGCTCAAATACCTCCATTTGGCTGAAACAGTATTTAATTTCCATAAAATAATCGTACAGAGACGTATAACTACATAATATTCATCGAAGGAATAAATTGAATTGAACGAGCCATAAGAGAAAACTCAATACTACACACAGCGTTGTGATTTATGCTCTTCGTATTACAAAATGAACATGTGGAATATACCATATAATAAAATATATGAAATAATCTATGACAAAGGACAGGTATTACATAAGAAAATAAGTAAAGAAATAAAATTACAATGAATATAAATTTTAACAATGAAAATATATTGGTTTTGTCATTTAAATTAAACAATATGCATTTTTTAAGCAAATGATGTCACAGCGAAATAATACATCCAGATACTTGTTTGTTACCGCAATGATTTGAATTGAACGATCCTTGTTTTATTTATAACTTACTTAATATGATCCTTATTACGGTTGTCATTTCACACAAATGGATATTTCTATGTCTCAATAAGTGAATTATAATTGCAAACATCGACATCATTTACCTTCTGGTTGATAAAATGGAATTGAGTAGTTGCTTATTCGATTGTCTGCTTAGAATAAATAAAAAATCGCTAATATTTTACATTTATTACGTGTGTATTATGCAAGGTTTTAAGATTTATGGTACAGGTAGATATACAAGAATGATTAAAAAATATTTTAGCATATGAATACCTACGTTTTATTTATAAATTAAATATTTTGACTTATCGGGTGATTTTTGTAATATTATTTTTGTGAAGGAATTTTAAAGAAATTGACCAATCTGCTACGACGCGTCACGGTATTTTCTTTAACATGAAACTCGTTGATGGTTAAAAAAACGTAAATAAAATCCACAATTGGTTAAAATTTTTTTAATAGAATTATATATAAATATTTATATAACAGAACTATATATATAGTATATACATCCTTTTCGTATATATAAGAATTCTCATCCTTAACCCTAGAAGCATCGTTATTTGTTCGCTAATAACGTAAAAATTGCTGGATAGATTTAGCTCATTTTTTTTTTTGTTTTACTTCTTAAATACTTAGCCCTAATCTAAAAAAAGAATTATCACGATGTCTTCATTAAATACAAAGTTATTGGAGTTTTAAGAGAATACGATTTTTACAAGCACTACGTATTGACTTGGGTTACTTATTATTAATGAAGATAGAAGCAAGCAATTTTGAATATTCACTGTCGGCTTTTTAAATTTACGTTAGCAGTGTTGTATTAATTGTTATATTTTTTTGTCATCGATATAAATTTCTTTAAATTTTGTGTTTTAAAAACGTTCTAAACCTCACGTGAATCAAAAATAAACAATCAAAGCAAAAAAGCTGGTAACCTTTGTTTAAGATTTCGATGGCTTCTTCACTAATTTTTTCACGAAATGACGTCACTGATGACTTTAACGAAAATATAAATGAAAAATTTGGAATAAAACAAACTTTTTGAGCAATATCTGTCTTGGTTTGAAAAAGCTTCTTTGAATTTCAAATGAGCCATTTGAGTGCTGACATTTTGGCGGATCTTTTTCTAGCCAGTATAAAATTGCATCTTTACTTAAATTAACCCATAGCTCATCATCATTCTGCTTGTTTTTTGATGCTGAATCTTTTGTGCTTGTACTCTTTGGATTATAAATCTTAATATTTGTTGCTTCAATTGTTAAAGTAGATTTTATACAGCTAGGTGAGCGAGGTTCTGTATCAGGAATAAGATGAATATCCTGTGACTGACTCATTGACGTAGAGGATTTTTGGTTCATCAGACCCCATATCTATCTCTATTAAGAAACTTTCTAATTTTGTTAACTTGCTAAGCTCTTCTTCAGCTCTCTGCTTCCTTTTCCTCTTTTGAGTTCCACTTTTATAACTTCTGGTTGGCATCTTGCAAAATGTGGGTAGAATATAATATAACTTTAAACATGCATTTAAAAGAAATACAATGCATGAAATTTAGTTGCACAAATAATTTTTACAAGTAATGCTTTAGTATATTTAAGTGTATAAACATAGGTATGACAATTGCTCACTCGGGCAATTTTCGGAGGCCCCAGAAAGTGGAGACCCTAAGCTATACTTAGTTTGTTTAATATTTAGGTCAATCCAGCACTGATAATGGTCTTAATGAAAGAAACGAAATTTTTAGAACAATAAAATTTCTTTATAAGCATAACTTCTTTTTTGAGTAGATTATGTAAAACCAAAAACTATGTAAGTACACATTTTCTTATAGTAATACCATATAATTATTAACATATCAATGTCAACACTTTTAAGAAAATATAAATGCACAATCAATTAATTTAAGAATTAATAAACAAGGACTTTTTGAAAGAAATCGATCATGAACTTATATTTATTAGTGAAACAATCCTGAACTTCATGAACTCATCTGCATCAAAGTCCATTTCAAGCAATGCAAGTATTATAGAAAAATATTAAAAAATATCTTTAAGAAATTTACTCTATAATTCATATTTAAATGCGTATATTTTATTATGACTGATTTTTTTATTTCCCAAGAATATATATTATAAACCATAAATCAGTTGTCCAAGATACAGACATATGTACATAGTATAAGTCCGCAACTTTAAAATCATCAATATTTCATCTGAAGTGTCTGCACTATAAACGTAAAAGGAATTAAAAGTTCATGATTGACGTTTTAAGTTCTTGTCAATTAAAATAGACAAATTGCAACAATTCTCTTTAGACAACTTGGATTTTACTGTTCGGAAAACAAGTTCGTTTATAGCGTGATGTGAATCATTTTGTTTCAATTTATATTTATTCCATTTCAAAATCAAAAAGAAAATATATTGAAACGGAGTTTATATTATGGATACTATATACATATTATTACTATGAGAGATTAATGTTACATTTGTATTATTATTAATTGCACAACTGGCTAAATGGAAAAATTATCTCCACTTTAGTGTCCATTGATTAACGTTAATAGAAACATTCAATGTTTATGTGCAAATATTATCAGTTTGGATCTGACAAGACACTATATGAAGTAAATATCATTTGTAATTTATAAGTACTTAAGATATACATTTTCAAAAAAAGATATTATAAAAGATTGTATTCATAAGAAGTTTTAATAGAGTTTCTATTAGCTTAAGCTAATTAATTTTCTTTTTGCAATCAAGTTCATCGTACGGCATCAGAATTTTCCTCTTCTTGCAATAGTGTAGAGATGAGATTTTTGCTATTTATTTACCATGAATAATATTTTAATTAAGGGAAAGAAAATGCATCGTTTTTGCTTTGCTTCTATTAATTGTTATCTCTTTATTTCAATGGAATCTGAATCTTATAATTAATTTTTTATCAAATTTCTGATTTCTAGTCAAGATTAAGTTTTGAATAGGTACACACTTGCTTTCGATTATAATACATCTAAAATCAATTAATTAACATTTTAATTGAAGAAATGACCTAATGAACTCACCAGAAGATGTCTCTGGGTCCAAATTGAATGTGGTGAGCAGTGGCAGTATAATTGATAATATTTGGTATTGTGAGAACTAAGGATTTACTGCTTGTTTGACTTGATTTTTTTGATATTGAATTTGACTTTCAAATTATTTCTTTTATAAAAGTAAAAATTTAAATTTAAAATATCAAACTAAGTTACAGCATTGAATTTGCAAGTTATTCTATTATCAATTTAAAATGAAACCATTCTATTAAATGTCCAGTTGTTTGACTTGGTGAATCTCTAAGATGTACGCAACACTGAGTATGAAAGATTCACTGTTTGACTTGATTTTTAAGTTACTTAATTTGATTTTCAAGCTACTTGACTTGAAATTAAGGTAAAGTACAGTCGAACTTTAATATTAAACAAGCAAGTCAAGACAAGTATTGCTTTCGTAAGTCGAAATGTCGAGCTCAATTCATTTCACAAAATGCTCAACTAAGTACTTGACTTAATGAATTTCTACTGGACGTTAGTGCGTATTCTTTCCGGCACAAAAACCCAAAAACAAAACTAGTAACAAAACAGTTATAGTTTAAATAAAGTAATCCAATTGTAAAGAGTGAAGCATAGAAACACTAAAATCAATAACTTCGGCCTGTAAATTAATTCTATATTTACTAAAAACCTCTAACTACACACGAAGTGATTTTACAAGATGTTATATAAGGTTTGTTCCAATCGATAAGCCTTGGTTGTGCACGAGCATTGACGAGAACGTATGGAAAAACCAAAGAGAACGGTCTGCAACAACCTTGTGCATAAGTCTACCATCAGGTTGGTCGTTGGGCCGACCTAAACGATGCCGTACCAAAAACTAGAATCGGTTACCACGTGTTTAGATCCAACTGTCATAAAGTGATAAGTTCGCTGGAGTTTCAAACTCACCCGATCAATGCATAAGCATGACCAGATAGAGGTAGAACGGCATTTAGACGTTCGTACTCGGAAATGGTCGGACTGTATGTCGCTTGGAACGAACCTATTGGTACAACAAAAAAACGATTATAACGAAACGAATGAACCGATTTTTTTGCATTAGGTTAATTTCGTCTTAAAAGTAGATAACATTTTAAGAAATCATAATAAGTCAATGATAATAGTACCTACGTATTTGGTTGAGAGTACAGTATCATTTCGTATTAATCGAAGTTCGTTATAAAAATTTTTCACTAAACTTTACAGGTGTCCACATTCGTGATGAATAAACAAATAGAAAATTTCTTTTAGAACTACATTTATATATATTTCGTCGAACTAAAAAAGTGAAGTAAATTTTCTGCGCAAAATGTTTTACATCAAAAATAGAGCAAAGGGCTATTACCTAGTGTTGATAAAGCTTACAGTACTCTGTTGTTAATAGAGGAAAAGCGCCCACGATGTATTCTCCAAGCAAAACTAAAATTTTTTTGGTCAAAAATTAATTTTTATTTGGGTGTGATTTTAAAGATAACGTTTTTCATGTAATATTATTTTACTTTTAATTTTTTTAGAAAAACACCGAAAAATTTCCTCTGTCAAAGTTTTGCCTTACATAAGATGAATTTTTAAAATAAGTCGTTGATTCTCTTTGATGTTGATGGATGTGTCACGATGTTGTCACTTATCTTTAAATTTATGTTTGGTGGATCACCAAATTATCAATTTCCGTGATTCCAATGGCTTTCTTAGTTGTAATCAACATTTTTTACTTTTTTATGTAATCCATTTGATGTCTGTTTCTAATGGAATTTTATTATCTAATACTCAAAAATAAGTTTTATTTTGCTCTATAAACCTAGTGTCTTAAACTGCATATTGTACACTATGCAAATGATCGATTTCCTTTAAATTTAAAAGACGGAAATAAGTTTTGGAAATTTTTTACTAACAATAAGTGCCATTAAAATTTATATCTTGAATGTTATAAATAAATTTTTCTTATTTTATAGTAATTTAATATAGTAAAATATTTAATATTTTATATGGTTTATTTTATGAGCATCGCATAGAACAATAAAAATTTATCTAACAAAAAATGCCGGCATTCGGTCTAATATAAAAACTTTTATCAGCGTTAACAATAAAATACATTTTTAATTTATTATGTTTAATGTTTGATTTTTCAACATTGGCTTTTATAAAATATCATAGCACATATTGAGAAAGAGGATTTCTTTTATGAAACCTTTATTGGAGGAATGAGAAATTTAGTAAATATTCTAATTGCAAATAAAATTTTTTTTTTTTGTTTCTAGAAATTTCTTGCTGTTCCAAGGCGAATGGCTCCTGTCGCAGCATTTGCGAGAAGGTAAGATTTTCGTACAAAACTGAATCAAAAAGTTGAAAATTTCGAGAGAAAAAAAGCCGTTTTGAATATTTTTCTTAAGACGACAATAATTTATGTAAAGCAGCCGTGGCAGGGTGATCAGTCGCGGTAAATAAAATAAATAATAATTCCCCGCTTTTTACGTATCGTAATGTCGCTTTGTCGGCTCTATTGGATTTATACGAATTTACAAAGTTCATTCATTTTTGTTTATCAACACGCTTTGAACTGTAGCCCGTTAAATGGTTTATGAGTCGAATATGTTAAGATCAAACAACGATGCCGCAATAGCATAAAAAATATTCGAGAAAAAATCAAGGAGCTATCCAAGTTCTCACACGTTTTGAAACTGGGACACATGCTAATAACTAATTAGGCCGGATATTAATTTCAGATTGTTTTCATTTTCACTTTGAGAGGATTCAATTCAGTGCTACTTATGAATTTTTTGACAAATTAGTAATTTTTAAGTAAATTACATAATAATAGGTTACTTAGTGACGTGGTGACTATGTATATTCTTCCCCTATTCGCTAATAATCTTAGGGTCAAATCCCAATTTTTTTTTGGGTTTTCGGATTCACTGGTTTTTATAACTGTAATAATATTGATATTATTTTATGATATGACTTTAAATAACCAAAAATATGCCAAAGATACAATTCATTCAAAGTTTATAGGTTTTCATGAAAATGACAAGATTCTGTTTATGTTTTCCCTGGAATATAGACATTTTTAACGATAATTAACAGATCATTACATTTTGTCTAACGTAAGTAAAACTGACGTGGAGCGGTTGATTATTTATGTTAAGATTAGATAGTTTGTGTCTAATAATTACGTTCTACACTCAGTAAAATATGAGTAAATATAAATAGATTGGTGCATTTCACATCGAAGTTTAACGACTTAAACCAGAAGCTGTGGCTTGTTGGTAAAATTTTTAAAGAATTCATCCGATTTAAATTAGGTTGTAACTAATTACTTTGTAGATTGCAGATTATGAATAATATTAAAAAAAAAAATTTTAAATATTATTTACAAATGTACAATTACTTCTTCATTAATTAAATTTCCTAACTTGCTAGAGTACAAAGAGGCTTTCATTTAAGGAGATGCTTTTTTTGTATGGATTTTTGAATTTTATCATTCATTACACTTTTGGGTTTAACTTGAGTCTACTAACTGATCCAAAGAACAGAAAGGTAAGAACTTGAATGGTCTAACTCTAATACGTAAATGAACAAAATTAAAAAAAATAGTTTTGAAATTATACTTCTTTAAGCGCGTTATAAAAAAATTGTAAGAGTGAAATTTTTAAATGGGCGGCCATTTTGAGACAAAAATTAACAAAATGAAGTTGGCCGCAAAACCACTCGGTTTCTTTTAACTTGGCGCGCGTAATTTGAATTTTCGTTTTATTTATTTACTTATTTATTTATTTTTATATTTAAATTAAAAATAATTCTATGTACAAATGACACATATTATTAAAAAATAAGTTATTACTTTTTTTGAATTTTGCAGTAGCTGTTATTGTAGCTTATTATTTGGAGTTTATTGATGAAAATGACGTCTGCATTCCATGCATATTCTTGGTTATCACAAAATCTGGCATTCTGAAATGATTCAATCATCTTAGAATAATAATTTAGTAAAACAAGATAAGAATAAGATTAAGACATTTACTTTGAAAAGTAGCTACTTACTTTATTTTGCAATTTCTATGACGCTTCGTTTTCATGACATGCATGAATTGTTAACCAGAAAAATGATCCTGACAAATTTTATAAATGTCTGCAGGCTTCCTTTGGATATTATTTATTGATATAAATTAAAATATTACTCTCTTAATTTTATTTTTAATAATTATATCTTTAAATATATATTATTAAATATATATTATTATTATTATTAAATATTAATTTACAATTTTTTAAAATTGATTATTTGAATGCAATTAATAAAAACTCATTTTTAATGATGCCAAAAAAGTATAACTTCTCATGCGCATACATTAGTACACGCAACCACAATGTTATATATTTTTTTGGGATACAAAGATTTTTTTCAAGAAGATCATCTATTTTATATGAGTAATTTCATTTTTAAGAAATTTTATTTCACTTGGTATCCATTTCCCTCGATTAGTTTGTTTTACTTACGAATAAAGAATTTCGTCCATTCTAGTAAATAGCTTCGTTATGGAATGAATTCCAAGTTATAAAATTAATTGCGCTTAATATTTTGACTTTAAAATGAAATCATAAATGAAACTGAAAATTATTTCTGAATTTAATGCTTCACTGGTCTTCATATTTAATTATTAATATTTGATTTGAGTTTGATTTAATTTTCAGCTAAATTTAGTGAATTCAGTAAAATTATGTCAAGCAGTGAATTCTAACTAAAAAATTTCTCTTATTGCTAAAATAACTCGTTAGTTAAAATAAAATAACACTAAATTGAACTGAAAAAAATCGTAAAATTAAGTGATATATTTGTACTTACTAACGAAATGTGAATGATGATAATTCTACTGAGTTTGAATACTGTTATTTTTTTTTTAAATTATGATACTAGTTATGATCCTAAATATGAATCATCGGGACAAAGAAGACAGTAAAATAAGTACGTTGAATGGCAAACTCCAATACTGGGATCCACCCGAGACTTCTTACAATAGTTTTGTGGACCTTTAAGGGTCCACGGGCCATATGTTGAAACCATTGCCGTAATTCTATGAACTAATTGATGAAATTTATTTAACATGTTTAAATGCATTTCTTACTAATTTTCAGACATCGAAAATATCTACTCTTACAATTCAATTATTTGAAACCCTTTCTCATTGCGTTCATCCTAGAGATTCATCAAGTCAAGTAGCTCAAGTCAAGTAGACATTTTGGGCTTAGCTTGGCATTTTGAATTGAAAATTAAACAACCTGCAAAATCAATGCTTAACTTAACTTGATATTATAATATTTAATTTAAATTCGATGATGACTTGATTGCTTTTTCTTTTAAGTTTTAGACAAAATAGCTTGTCAATCAAATCAAGTATCGTAAAAAGCAAGTAAAGTAGTGAATCTCTAGAGTAATGGTTCCCAACCTTTTGGGGTAATCTTACCCTTTGGAAACAATTAGGAATCTTACGTACCCCTAACTTTTATTGTTATTTATGTACAACAAAAAAAACAATATTATATAAAGAAAAAACCATTTATTCGCCATATAATTTAAAATTTTTATATCGGCCGCGCTTTTCGTACCCCCAAGGAGTGCTCTACGTACCCGTATGGGGTCCAAAGAACACCCTTTGGGAACCCGTGCTCTAGTCTAGTTCATATCCAAAAGGTCATATCCAAACGACCGATCGAATAATTTTTCATTTCATCTTAGAAAAATGTCTCTGGTTATCATTATGAGTAAGTATTGAGCGATGAAGATTGATGAAATCAAATGAAGATTAGTCTAGAAAGGATTATAGATATTTTTTTATATACCTACCTCAAACACAGAAACATTAGGGATTTAATTTAGTTTTATTTGATTTCAAGTAAAATTTAAGTTAAGTAACCTGAAAATCAAATCAAGTAGTGAATCCTTACTAAACGTATTGCTAAAAGTATAAAGTGGACTAACAGATTTTTAAGTGGAGGTAAATTATACTCCACTTGGAAGGCAAAATAACAAAATTTCTATTAAAAAAAAATTTAAATAAATTTTTTTCATAATTATTATTTCTTCAGATCCTTGTTATAATGTATTGATCTATATAGTTAGAGAGGCAATGGATCGGGATTTACAATGAATGCAACAAGAATATACGATCGTGACGTTTCGCCATAAGTTGTAGCTTCCCCAGGCCCACTGATGCATGCTCAGCATTTGTGTCTTTTTGTAGCCTTGCATATATACAAATTATACGTTTTTTTTCTATTTTAAACGAATTTGAAACTCATGGTTAATTTTTATGAAAATTGTTATCACCATATTATAATCGTAACAATCTACCATTCTTTTATTAATTTTAATAATATGAAAGCCAAAATCTGGTTATATAATTTCAAGTTACGGAGACCTAAGACTTAAATATTTACACAATCGCGAGACTAAAAATGTAAACATTGTCATTAGCCACATTTTAATTCTTCCCCAATAACTATTGTCAACGTTTGATTTATCCTAAAATACTATAATCTCAATTCATATCAAACTTGGTATAGCTTGACCCAACACATTTAAGTTTAGTGAACCCATCTTACTATTAGCTGATTTTTTACTTTCAATTTTTGGCACTTAATAAAACATAAAAAAACAGCTTAAGATTAAAAAAAATCAATGAAAATATTTGCTATTCTTTTTTCCCAATGATATTATAAAACTATAAACAAGTCAATGACTCATAAAGACAAATATCATTGTTATAAGTTATTATAAATTGCTTCTGCCTATCTTTATTATTCCTTGAATTCATAACAGTTATAACAACTCAAATTCAATGTGGTAGATTATAAATAACCGACAAGGAAGTGTCAAAGTGACTTAGTAATTCGCTCATTATGCAAATCCGTCCAAATCGAATTATCAATTGATGGATTTAGTATTAATATTAAAAAGGTTAAAAAAATAATACAATTCGAGTACAATTGGCTGTGTGGGAGTTTTTATTATAACATTTGTGTTTTGTCTGTGTTCAAAAGCAATTTTTCCAGTTCAAAAGAACAAGTCAATCATTTATCTTCATTGTATTTTAATTCTAACATTTTTATCGACAAGAAATATATAAATCACTCGAACGGTTTTTATATATAGATACATATTAAATAGTACATGGACACAAGTACAAGCTAAGGTCCATTAGACGTGAATATTTCCAAATAAATGTTTTATCGAATAAATTGAAATGTGACAAAGCGTTTAGAGCAATGCAATGGGACACGATTGAATTGCATTTAGAGAATGTCGGCTATTTACAGCGATGTAAAACAATCTTTTTAAAATATTCTTATACTTATATACTTATAAGCGTCTATAGGTTGTACCCTGTACCTAAAAGAGGAACAGTTATTTCACGAAATAAATAAAATAATGTTTTAGTAATGCACGTTTGCTTGGTTGTTTGCTGAGACGTATTTGGAAAACACATTTGAATAAATAAACTGGCGATAGGCCAAGTGTTTTCGGTGACGTTATATTTATAGGTATCCAAATGATTTTCTACATTTTCTTTTTTGTGTGACTTTCCCGTCTCGTTACAGAACGTCCCGGTATGCCACAAAAATTTCACTCAGCCACACTGATCAAACGCATCGAGCAAATTAATTAGTTGGTATTAAAAGAAAATTCGACATTTTTCCACTGCTATCAATTCGGGATAATTACCATAAATTTGGTTGTACACATAGAGAAAAAATACGATTAAGCCAAATTATTTTTGATTTGACCGTCGTTTGGAGTGTTGAGGCATTGTTTAGAAAAGATTTCTTGCCGGAAAAGGGTTGTTGAATTTATTGTCGCCCACACGCCAAGATCCGGTAGGCCACATGTTTTGAATTTAATCAAATCTAAGTAGTCAACTAAACGTTAAAAAGGAAACTTACAATTATTAATAATATTTTAAGTTGTGTAATTATTATGGGAATGTCTTCATTTAAGAATATTGTTGAAAAGTTTAAATTGACTCGTTTAATCACTGACATTGAATTCTTAATTTCTGTGACGAATTTCTTATTCAAAGAGCGTAACAATATTATTCATAGATATTATTCAATCTTATTCATAGATGATTAGAAAATCTGAAAATATCAGAAATCAAAAAAAAAAAAAAAAATCAAATAATTTCAGAAAATATATATATCACACTCATGAAAGACTTTTTTGGTCATCTGATCATGGAAAAATATTTTTTTGTTTTGATTTAATTTTCGAATTTTATTTAATGATTACTTATATTTAAAAATGCTTCACTTTGTCTTTTTCTAATCTTTTCCTGTCCTATTCACAATCTATCAATTCAATCATGGTAAATAAAGTATTGTAATCGGGTCGTGGCGGATTTCGATTCTATACCGCCCTTGGCTCTATTCCACGTGCCGCCCTTTTTCTACATAAAAGTTATTTTACAATTACCTATATAATATCTAATTATGAACTTTTTCTTTTACTTATCAAATATCATTTTAAATATTACTTTTCGTTGGTTAACATATACAGTGTAAACCAGCGGTTCTCAAAGTGGGGTCCGCGGTCCCCTAGGGGACCGCGACGCAGTTTCGGTGGGACCGCGACGAACTAACGCATATTTATTTTTATAAATCATTAAAAAAAACATCAAAAAATAATTTAATCATTTCTGTTATTAAAAATCAATTCAACATTAGCCCCCTTACGGGGTAAAACTGCGTTTTGTGTCTCCAATATTTTGCGTGCATGTTGAGCACGGGAGGGACACTCAGTGTTAAACTGCGGTGCTTTTTTTTGCTATTAGTAAGGCGGTTCATTTTGATATTTAACTTTTACGATGTAATATTTTCTCAATATTTATGTTTTATTTGCTATACCTTTTTATTTTTTGTTATTAGGGGTCCGCAAGCTATCTAACAATTTTTAAAGGGACCGCCTCGCAGAAAATTTCAAAGAATTTGAGAACCGCTGGTGTAAACTATATAAGGGGAAATTGAAGGAAATGGGTTCTTTATTACATTAGAGTTTTAAAAAGACTTTTCATTGAACCGAGAGTAAAAAAAAAAAAATATTGTGTGGTTTTACGAAATCACGATGCAAGTGAAACTTTTTTTTGGATTATAGGCATTTAAGTAGGTAACTGAAAATTTTCGGAAAATTATTCGATTTAGGGTATGAAAATAAACGATATTTATACTTAATTGTTTTTCTAGGTTTTGCATCTAACTCCATTTGCTACACCTTTGGCAAAATTTTTCTACTACTTGCAACTAATTTTGAATTTTAATTATTGAATTTGTTGATTATTGTTAAATCGATTATCTGCCTATTGTTATCTATTGTAAAGTTACTTCAAGAATACCTATCATGTCCAATCATTGTTAAATAAAGTTGTTGTGGCGAAGAAATTGTTTCTGGACGAAAGGGCCAGAAAGGGCTACATACTAACACAAACATCATACTAAACAACCTACCGCTCCGACATACATAAACATATGCACAAGCAGAAAGTTCTATTAATTTTAATAAATTCACTATAAAAATTAAATCAACTCACCAGGAGCCTTTTTCCTGGCTCTATAAGCACGAACTCTGTCGGCAGTCTTGCTCTTACGGCGTAAAATAAATTCACCGTTGGATATTTTCGCACTATTCTCACTAGCTGTATCTTTGTCTCTATCATGATCAAGTGAACAACAACATTTATATCAATATACTGATCAAAACACACAAATACCAAAACAAATATGATTGTCAATTAATGACAACTTATAATATACTAAAACGTTGCGTTGTGATGGAGAGGAAAATAGCCATTCAGCAATATAACTCGCGCAACAATACTGGTAAAACGGCATGATATATAGCTAACATGGTTGCTGAGCTCTGCCGAACACTTGCCGATTCCCTGCCGAGAATGTAACACACATTTAGCGTAGCGACATGCTAAAGACAGGCCAAAAAATTTGAGTCGATGTATAAAAAGTTTAACTTTAATAATTTTACGAATAAGTTATTGGAGACAGTAATGAAAAACAATAAGTAAACACATGCTAGGCAATTATAACTAACTAAATGAACACGTATGTATTTACGAATCTCATTGTGTGTACAAAATACTTGTGTTTGAAGTTCAGTGGTATTAATATTTATCAAACTCTTAAAAATGAAGTATTGTTTCGCTATTGAAAGTGGTTATTACTTTATATGAAATTTTTAAAAATTGATAAAACGTGCTAAAGTTAAAATTATTTCAAATATAATATCGATATTTAAATTTAACTTTAAAATTTATATCAATACAAAACAAACTAATCTGAATCAATTCTTAATTTATCTTTATATTTTTACGCCTTGACTTGTTGTCGTTTGTAAATTTTTGGCGTCCCTTGAATCATCCCACCCTAGACCAAGGCCTCACGGGCCTAGACGTAAATCCAGTATTAAATCGGATCAATTTTTCGATTTCCAATTTTCACTAAAAATACACGTTTATACATTATACATGTCCCTTAAATCCAAAAAAAACTTGCTATAGTTCTTTGACTTTTCAGTGTCTACAACTTTTATTTGAAACTTTTTCCTCGCAACAAATCAAATAAGGAGGTTTCTGAGGTTAAGGGTGGGAGTTCGAATATACATAGAGGTTGTGTACAGGCTTGGTTCTGTTTATAAAGATAGGTACCCATTTAAAGGTTAATTTTTAAACAACAGCGAGTTTCATGTAAAAGAAAGTAGTGTGACGCCTCGCAGCAGATATTTTTTGTAAACTTTTGACATAGCTGTACATATATCATGATCAGATGTACCTATACTGTCAAAATTTTGCTCTATCTTGTTTTTGTGTGTTTATTTGCAGTTTTCGTGTCTTTCTTTATGTAAATTACTGCTATTGGAATCGTCAGTGAGAATAAGACAAAAAATATAAATTATTTACAAATAATAGCGCTTACTCTCTTAAATCGAAATAGTGACTTTCGACTATCAAATAGTTATTATTCACTATTTAATAGTGAAAAGTATACCACTATTTGAATTTAGTGGTATACGCTGCACTGCAAAAATAGTGAATAGTCACTAAAGTCACTATTTCGATTTAAGAGAGTTCAGAGTCACTATTTCTATACTATATTTTGATTGTTAAGTCTGTACTCATATAGTAAAATTAAATATATTAGCAGAGGCGGAAAAAATTTAAAGAACGTTAACGGAAAATTTAGTAGTAAAATTATTTTACTCTATTATTGCGTATTTAATTTAATATTTACCTATTATATTGATATATGGACGGCAAGTTCGACACAGTTTAAGGCGGCAAAAACTTAAATCCACCTCTGTATATAAGTAACTTTTTAAAAAAATCAGAATGTTGCACATTCTGGAATCTAATTCTTTAGAAGATGGTAAAATGTAGCTACTACTTAGCCAATTTTAACGGAAGAATGTTTACTCATATAAAACAAGTTTCTGATTGTTCATGGGGCACCTTGAATTTTAAAATAGCTAGATCTTATAAAATTAAAAAATATCAACTAAAAATTTATTAATACAACATTAATTGGTTACATGAGAACTTTAGCAGAATTACGCCGTACACGATCCAAAAATTAATCAAACCAAAACTATCTCAAATAGAAAATTTTGTCTTGCTGGAATTATTGTTATCGTTTATGATTTTTTTAGATAATGTTTTAGAATATCGAGAACGTGGACCAAAAATAAAAATTATGCCTTGCACAAAACAAAATTTCTTTCAACTTTGGCCACTCACTTCCGTAATAATTTCTCATATTTCATTTTTTCAATAAGGATGTCAGCGCCCATTCTCACATTTCTTTGTATGGCAAATATCAACGTGAACAAATAAACGAAAAGTTCAACGGCAATCGTTGACAAACGAAGAAAGGCAAATAGATTAGAGAATATTTAAATTCCTTCGCATTCACGTTTGAGTAAATAGAAAAATCCGAATTGACTCTAAAGTGGCGGCGGAATAAAAGAAACGAATGGAAATCGACCAGCAACTAAACCTAGCTAAACAGTTATGTCCTCCAATATTTATTTATTTACTTATCTCCTCCGTATATGTTTTTAAGATTTAGTTTAAGTCGTTCAAGCACTTGCAATAACATCACAAAACAAACATTAACGAGATAGTTTCAAATTGAGGATTGAAACTTTAACGATGATAGAAACATTTGAAGATTCAAGTGTCCGGAAAATATTTGAAAAAAAAATTAAATTGGGCACTGATAAAACAATTTCAGTCTCGTATTAATAGATGTTACACTAATTGTTATGGTTAGACAAAAAAAAATTTGAAAAGAAAAGTTCAAAGAAAACGATTCGTTTATTTTGATTTCGGCGTGACACCAGAAAAACGTTTTGAAGTCGATCTTTATCTGTGTTTTTGAAGTGGTCAACGACTTAAAACCAATATGACATAGACAAATTAGTGACATTTCCACAAAAATGTGCATCTTTGAACGTCTCGGATGTATTTTGTAGGTTCAAAAATAAAATGTTTGAAAGCATCATGAAATGTTTGTGCAACTATCAGGTTGGAAAAAAGTTCAATTACACTAAAGAGTATGCAAAGTATAGTCAGTGGCGTAGTAAAAATAACATAAAAGAGGTATCCATGCCTTGGAAATTATTTTCAGAGGAGTGCCAAGTTACTTTCAGATATATAAGGTTATTGATGAAATTGTGGGGTAATACATCCTATTAAATAATATAAATTAACTTAGGTAATTTTCATTATTAAAATTTTTTTGTAGGAAGGACACTAAAAGGTATTGTGCCCTGGATACCACTTATGCTACGCTACGCCACTGATCATGAGTTTTATATATTTAGTTATTCAAAAAATATTTTCTCATATAATTCTTTTAGTATTTCATATTAAGTAAGTTTGTGTTGTGATTGAAATCTTTTGCAACACTGATTGAACCGAAAAAAATCTGTAAAGTGGGAAAGTTCCAGTTTTAAGTATCAATGACTAGTCACATTCCTCATATTTTCGATTACAAATTATGATCTATAGTAATAGAAATAAATACGTACAAGTTGCCCTAAACCGTGCCCAGTGTTTATTTTATTCAGTTTATAGAAGCCTATAATATTTTATGTTTATTTAACATTTACTACCTACCTATTACTTTTATAAATAATGATAATATTTCAACAAGGCAACATTTATTTAATATCAGCATCAACTATAATTATGTTCCATAATAAAATGAATGTAAATGTTATAATAAAGATCTATAAATTTATGAACGTTTTTATTACGAACGGTAAAGAAAATAAAACTCAACCACTTCAGCAGATACTTCCTAGAGGTAAATATTAATTTAAAGAATTTTTGCTTTTTTTATTAAATTAAATTGTTGGTCTTGTTAACAAACTCGCATTTTTGCAACCGCAATTTTGATTTTTGCACACTGTGATGACTATATGTATTAACAAATTTGGCATTTAAAGCGAATAATTTTATTTACAAAAGCTTGTGTAATATAAGAAATGCATTATTTGAAATGAAATCTACTATTGATTCAGGAATCATACTTTATCAAAAAAAAAAAAAAAAAATCTATAAAGAAACTTAAAGACAAAAGGCTGTATGTTGACACTTTGAAATGGTTTATATTAATGGTTTGTTATACAAGTTCGGTGTTGTATTTGTGGCCCAGCGATTAGAGTGACAGTCCCACATGCAAAAAGTCTACGGATCGAATCCCACTGTCAATTTAATGTTTTTACTGTACAAAAAGTGTTTTAAACTTACAGTCGTCAATATTTAACGAGTTGCTATCAGTACTACAATAATGTTTATTTTTATATTTTAAGTGGTCAAACTTCATACTTAATGTTGGTTAGAAAAATTATAAAACTCCTAGGTAGGTACTAACGAATTCGATTTATTTAATAAACTCAAATCAAAGGTTTACTTGATCTTGAAAAGATGTAAAGATAAAATTGAAGTTTAACTTAACCATTCAAAAGTTAGATATTCAAATCAGGGATTTTATAGTTTTTTAATCTTCAAATAAAAATTTAATAATCAACATTTTAGACCACCTATTGGCGCAGTGGTTAGAGCAGTAGTTCTCTCCACTTCATGCGTCAAGTGGTCTGGGTTCGATTCCCGTTGAATCCTAGACTTAAGATCATAGACCTAAGATTAAAATTGACCAACAGAAATTTTCTGTATTTAGACAGTCGTGATATGCCCTAAGCTGTTAAAGCGACTTAAAACACCAAAAAAAAAAAATAGGTTTCTTATAGACTTTTTGGTTCTGATTCATTATTTTGAGAATTAGTTGACAGCTTTTTCTATAGCAGTGACAAAAATGTGTTTTGTACATCAATTTGAGTGAACAAAATATTAGTTATTGTTAGAAAGAAAATAGTTTGTTCACATAGACTTAAATTAAAACAGACAATTTATTATACATGATCGTCACTCAAATTTGAGGAAACACTCAAATATGATAATCAACATCAACCATTTAAATTTTCATTTCATAGAACCTTTTTTTGACAAAACTGAGCACACTTAAGTAAACACTTACTTACTTAAAATATTTTAACAGTTTTTATAGGCCAAATTCATGACATGACTTGAATATATGCTCAATTTGTAACGCTTATAGTCATAAAAACTCAAGTCGAGCTTATTGGATATTACACTGCAAATATCCAATAAATATCTACTTATAAGTTTTCATGGTTACAAGTTAAGCAGATACTCAACTCATGTCATTTTTGTCAACTTTCAAAATATTTGAGATAAGTGTTTGCTTCAATGCAAGCTTTGTTTTTTAATTAAAAAGATTTATGCAATGAAAATTTAAATGGCCAATACTGACCACCACACTTGAGTGTTTCCTCAAATTTGAGTGACTATAAATACTGCCCTAGTATTAGACTTAAGAAGCGTTTCTTAAACTTTTTAATTTATTATTAACTATTTTTGAGCAGACAATCATTGCCTTATAAGAACTTAGCTATAATTAAAGTCACAATAAAATGATTAAAACTTTACTTAATCGGGAGATTAAAATCCTTAAAGGTCGCTAACAAGATTGATAAACGATATATGTATAGTAGGCGTAAAGTTTTGATACCAAAAATTGTTAAATACATGTACTTATCTATGTTATAGACGAATATAAAAGTTTTAAAAGCTTGATATAAAAAAAGCTTATAAAAAGAAGAAGAAAATTATTAAGTTAACAGGGAATTTTTTAACTTAAATTTTCTGAGAAGCTTACTTAGTAGTTATTTCAGTTAGAAGAAGGGAACTTCTTGAACTCAGAAAGTTATCAAAAATTTCGGTAATTCATATTCTCTTAATCGTAATACATTTTTCCAATTCTTTACAATTTGCTTGAACGTTTCTTACTTCTAGTGACTTTAATCATTGGTGTCGCTCTACCTCTTAAAGATTTTTGAGGAGTTCAAACTTTAAAAAAAAAATCTTTAAACTGCACGGGAACAAGAATGCATTTCAATTCAATTCAGTGAATGACAAACAAGCTTTCTCTTTTATTCAAAAAACGAGTATAAAGCTGAACTTTACAAACATGTAGGTATTTAGCTTTTTTGTCATCATTCAGCAGTTTTTGTAAGTTAACCCGCTGAACCTTTTATGAAATCCAACTACTTTTTAACGATTGTTTGAAAAGTTCTAGCTCTAATAAGGACAGCTCTTTTACAACTTTAAAATACTTACTTCTAAATTTGAGATAATATAGCGACAATTTTTTGATCAATAAGTGCTCGATTTTTATGAATTACACTGATTTGAAGACAAAGAGCATCATGAATTCATTTACATTTGATCAAACCTTCCACTATTAAAATACAATACTTCCTTTACTATATAGTAGTAAAAGAAAATAAAAGGCATCTTCCGTGATAATTCTAATTCAAATGAAATTATGTACTTTAGAACCCCAGTTATTTATACATAAAAATGAAAGGTGAAAAATCAATCATTGAGAAATTAATAACTTAAACGTTTGGTATTTTCACACTTAATTTCTAGAGCCATAAAAATAATTTTCTAATCAATTAATCGCATAATTAATTATCATGCCGTTTTACGTAAATGACGGCCTACACACAACCAAAACGAACAGAACCAAATAATAAGCTATGTATATATGTATATTTCAGTATTTTTATCGTTTCAAATGTGTTTAGAGCCATCAAATGTTGAAAAAAATATCAAATTTCATGAATAGAAACGACCAAAATTTGACAATCATAATTCAAAGTTCTCAGAATGAACGAGCACATATCGTATATAATATGAACGAGTCGGATGTGTATAAGAATATTAATATAATATGTATATATGTACATATGTGAAATGTACACACATTTATTATAAAGCGTGGTTATTTATTTTTAATGAAATATTTAGAAAAAATATTTTTACATGCTGTTAATTTATGGTGTAATAACAATTAACTATATTTTTATATGGTAGAATGCCGTTTTTTTAATTTCAATGATGAGGGTTTGAGACAAATGCTTATATGAATAGAATCAGATAAAGCAAGGCAAAAATAGTTAATTTGCATTTATACAAATACTAGTAGGTAGTGAGTACTTAATGGTAGTTATTTTATGGCTAATTTTAATTTAAAAAAATTATTTACTCTTCTGTATTATGATGGCTTATTAACAATTTTTTTTAGTACTGGCCATTGATGAAAATGGAAAAGTTTACTTTATGTACTCAAGTCGAAGAGTTTTTGATTTAACTAAGTAAATTTTTTTATTAGCCATCAAGAATTACAAATGTCCAACTGGAAGAGTACTTGATTAATTAATAGCCTCAGTCGCTTGAGTATTGGACAATTGAAACCCTCGATTTTACTCGACCACATTTGTCCTCAACGTCGACTTATCGTTTAAAAAGTGTCAAATGTCAACTATGTGTATGGGATGCTGGTCGCAGAGGCGTCGAAAACTCTCCATAAAAAATCCAAAAAATTCCCCATTCACATTTCGACTGAACACCGAATGCATCGAGAACCAATCGCCATAATAAATCCAAATGTTAAAATTACAATTTCCGGTTGTTGAAACGGAAAATTTGCATAGTGTGCTCTTTATGGGCGACCAGTAACGCCACTGTTTCTATTTTATGTGTGACCAAAGATCATCAAACTAAAATAAACTCGGTGTTGTTGAAGCCAACGACGATGTTGTTTCTCCAATCTCTCTTTTATTACGTGAATATATGGAAGACACAAATATGCACATTTACTTGAATTTTGCTTTGCAATAAAAGCATATTAATAAAAGAAAAACTGCAAATTCCCAAGCCCGTATTCACTTAGCAAATAATGTGTGGTTTGGGAAAATTAAGCTGGCATTTTAAACATAAAAATAATTGTTGGAAAGATTAGTAAATCCATATTTTACACGGACTTAATGTATTTGGTTTCAGAATGTCTTCAATAAATTGAAAATAATTGAGCTTATTTTTAAAATTCATATAAATAATACTTGATAGAAGATTTTCTTTTCAAATTTTTCATGTCTTAATGCTTTCAAGTTATTATGAGAAAAAAATATATAAATTAATTTTTAGACACAACTTATTCAACGTGGCAATAAACAACAGAAATTATCTCGTGGCTAGAGAAAGGTTTTTTTTTTTTAAATTTCGTTCCAATTTTCGCTTAAAGTTCAAGGAGTTCAAAATTATTTGATATCAAATGTTGATGAACGATAAATTAACTGTGATGATAATTAAAAGATTGACATTTATTCGAAGTTAAATCATTTTATTTCTATTTGTAAAAAAATCATAGATTTATACTAGTTTAAAATTATACTATTCTTGAAAATATGTATTAAAATATTTTTTGTTAGTTCATTGTAAGAAAAATTTCTTCGGTCTCTTGATAAGTCAACAAGCGTTTTTAAAATGAGTCTCACATTTTTCATGTTATAAAGTACGTATTTAATATGTTTAAACCGTGTGACACCCTCGAAAAAAAAACGAAGAAAAATAAATTGAAAGTAAAAAAAAAAAAACTTAATGAAGTTAATTTTTATTGCAGACATTAATTTGAATACCAGCATCTGTTCATCAGATCACTAAGAATATTGTCAACAGTTGCGTTATCAATTTTTGGAATTATTAATGTATGTCGCTTATAAAAAAAAATAGAAAAAAAAATATCATCACATTACTATTTAATATATAGATGATAATATTGTCTATGGTAAAAATGATTAACGGATTTCCTCAAAAATAACATCTATTGAGACATTCTGACATCCTTATATTTGAAAGATTGAAATGTTTATAAAAATTAAAGAACACAGAAGTCCTAAAAGTTTAATTTAATCTTTGTATGAAAATTGAATGGTCATTCATTAACGTAATTTTTAATAATAAAGAAAACTAATGCCATAACAATGGTCACTTGGGATTCACTACTTGGCTTGTTGTTCAAGCTACTTGGCTTAAATTTGGCTTAAAATCAAGTCAAACTCAGGTCAAATGTTAATATTTTTAAACACTACCGCTCCATCTCAAGAGAACTTTGTACGTCACTACAATCAAACCAATATGAAGACAAGGGTGCGAAATGTGGGGTACAGCTGTAGACAGCCACATCAATCGCATACAGGTAGTCCAAAACAAAACCCTTAGACTCATAACAGGATGCTCCTTGTATATCAAGGGCTCAACATTATATAGCGACCTGAAAATTGAAATAGTGTCCGAAGTCATCCAACAAGACTACTGGATACTACACTCAACATTCGCCAAACATGAAAATCCAGCTATAAGCACCGTGGTAGCAGCGCAAACAGCAGCCAAAGAATTAAGAAGACTGAAGCGGAAACGGAATGTTTATTTCCTAGAATAAACAACTAACCAAATAAAACAATGTTGGGTAAATCACTGGATTGCACCCGGTACAAGTTTCACATTAATTAGACCTATAGTTTACCACCATAAAGCCATCAGAACTGTATAGTCACCAAGTGACAAAAAATTAAAAAGGAAAAAAAATATTTTTAATATCAAGCCAAGCATTGAGTTTGAAATATACTTCCTCAAGGAGGCCATCCTTCTTACCGGACTATGATACAGTGTATGTGAAAACGTGACCCAGAAGTGCGTAAATGTGAACCATGATTTTGCTGAAATTGAACTAAAGAGTACGAATAGGATAGAAAAAGTATACGAATAAGACACCAAGAAAGTGAAACGAGTGGCAAGAGCTTTAGAACTAGAACAGTCACTGATGACCTTAGATGTTTCAAGTGACTTTAAATAACCTTTAGTAAAAAAAAAAAATTAATACAGTTAACGTAATTATGAATCAATGAAATTACTCAAATTGTATATCTGCCATTAGTAGTTAAAAACAAGAAATTCCCAAAAATATTATCAATTATCTATAACTTTTAGCTGGTTCCAAAATTTCCTATATGTAAGATTTGGAAATTATGAAATTCTTGATTAATAAGCAAAGGTTCTTGCAAAATGAATAAGAATTGATGCTAGATGCAGTTTTAACTTCGGAGTTTGAAGCTATTCAAAAAGTAGAAAAATGGTTTAATATTATTATGACAGAAAAAATACCACTTTAAAAGAAAAAGACATGATTATAGTTTGAAAGTCTAAACTATTACAATGACATCAGTTGATACGAGATTCTTACTTTGTAAGACAAAGTATTAACTATTTTTAGTTAAATTTTTACTTTGGTAAGAACAAACAACGAATTCAAAATACAAATTTATTTTTTTAATTTTTTTTAACTAAAAATGTTTATATTGTAAGGGGTATAGGAAATATTTAATTATGACCATTACTCACTAATATCTACTAATATTAATAGAAAACAAAAAAAACCAACGGTCTACCTTAATCTTAAAAAATCAACCCCTAACTTTCGTATTAACAGCAGGAGCTAAGAGCCTCGATGCATTTTGTTATCATAAATCAAACAAAAAAAAAATAAATTATTCATTTTAGATGCTGGAAAAAAGGATAAAATAGGGATTCCTTTAATTTTTACAATAGTGGCGCTGAGAGGGAATGCCAATCGTAATTTTTTATAGACCATGTGTCTGAAGAAACTTGTTCTCGTGCTTCAACCTGTCAACTTGCTCTAGATTACGTATTAGGAAATAATATTTTTTGTACAACAAAAGGAAGTGGAGGAATTGCAACACGAATAGGTCACAGGTTCGGGAATTCTTCTCGGTGACACTGCACAGGTGTTCTTATTGTCTAACGACTAATCGATAAACAATATCGTATTTAAAAGGGTATCAATGAAATAGATAAAGTTAACGAACTTATTAAATTTATTAAAATGCTGATTTCACATTTATAATTTTTGTAGGAAAAACAATAAAGATTGTCGAAGATGTTAACACGTCTTGAGATCAGTTATATAAGTATATGAATCTCAAAGAAAATATTTTGACCGTAATAAAGTAAAAATTGGAACTAGTGGTGAAGTAATGAGTAAAATTGGTTTTGATCTGGTATAGTCTTCGTTTTGGTCTTGCAAAAATTCAAGACCAAAACTAAAACCAATTTAAACCAAGATTAAATACGCAAGGCGAAGACACAATTGGCAAAACTAAACAAAAAATTATAACTTTTGACAACGTTCAAAAATTTTTTCTTCGGACAAAGCATTTTTTTTTAAATTTTTAATTTTTACGTTTACAATATTTTACTAAGAAAGTATTCGTATCGAGCAATAGTATTGAAGGCATCTAAAAGACATGAAGAGTTCAAAATTGTTCACAATTTTGTATATTTATAAACGAAATTTTGAGAATTTTTTTGTTTTTAATAGATCTTTGTCATTGTTTTACCAAACTGTGCCAAATTTTAACAATTTTTTAGTAGATTCGAAGGAAATAATTCGTGACAGACGACATATCGTATCGAAAGCTTCATACGAATTTGACCAAACTTGGAGTTTAGCCTGCATAAGTATTTCATCTAGTAGTAATGCGAAGCTAAGTCCATGCGGTGTATACGGCGTTAAAATTTCCGGTGTTAAATTCAAAACCGAAACCGGTGTGACAGTAACACCGTTAGCGGTGTTAATATTTTATTATCATTTTAATATTAGTTTCAATTAATTTTTAATATTTACTGTGTTTTATTAATTTTTTTACATACACCGATTAACCCTTATGTCAATACCCGGGTACCCGGGTACCCTTTTGCATTTTCTTACTCACATATCTTTTGTATCTAATGGAAAATTACCAAATCCTTTTAGATCCTCGTTATTTGAATCTAACAACATCGATTCGTACATGTTAAAACATTTAAATATGCCAAAAAATATATAAATTTAAGATTTAAAGTTAAACCCCCCATTGACCAATACCCGGGGTACCCGGGTACCCATATGTAAAAATTTAGTGCGTCTACAAAATTGCGGAGAAATAAATAATTAAACTTTTCTCAAGAGATAAAAAATAATACTTAATTTATAAACAAACAAGTTTATTTAATTTTATTATTAAAAATTTGATGATTTGCCGGTTTAAATTTGATCTTTCAATGGGTATAAATTGTGTGCGTCGCATATCCACCATACTTTAATTCCATACTTTGCTGGCTTCGATGGCATATACTGGGTGCATTTCGTTCGCCCTCTGTATAGGTAGACCTGCTCATCGACTGTCAAACACTCTATCGACTTATAAAGTGCTGATAAATTGGCATTCACCATTGTCCAGAAATCGCGGATCGGCGCTGTTTTATCTTCTTTTATTCGAACGTCGTATTGGCAGTATCAAACCGAATTAATCTTAGAATGTCCCAAAATCTATTGATACCCATAGCCGCTTGGTATAATGGATTGATGGAAGTTGATTTCGACATATCTAATGTATGGCCCAGTATTGGAATTATTCGCACCTGTCATAATTAAAACTCCCAAGAATGCGTAGAACTCTTGAATAGTTATATTTTTCCACGACATTTTTTTTCTTAGGATTTTTTTTATTGTACAAATTGCATACAACAATTGCCTTTTTGTCGGTGGTACGAATAATTACGTCGACCATTTCAACCAGACTGTTGTCGACTGTGACGATTCGCCACTAATTGGAACGCGTTCAGTCAATTCATCATCATAATCCTCGTCTAACTCAGCCTCACTCTCACGATTTTCCACTAAACACAGACATATTATATAAATTACAGAAATATTAAAAGATTATCTACATTATATTTGAATATAGAAATTGTAATGCTGGAAAAAATAATAGTTATGAAGTACCAAATTCTTCGCAGTCTGAGGCTTCTGAATGCTCTCTGTTAGGTAGTAGTCCTCGTCGTCACTATCTGTGGCATTGTCCTCGCCAGCGGAATCTTCTCCCAATAATTCATTCAAATATCTATTTTTTTCTTCAACCGTCAGTTTGTTAAATTATTAATTTTTTAATTATATAGTAAGCATTTAATTGTATAAAGTTGATCCATTACAAATAACTACTATTTATATGAAAAAACTTGAACGTACCTTGAAAACTCAGTTGGTGATAAATTTTTCATTAGGTATTTATAACAATTTTCTCACAAATTTCAGGCAGAAAAATACACACTATGTTTACAAAATATTCACAAATATTCATTTTTACTTTAAATCAAGTCCAGTTTGAAAATGACCATTAATTCTAATTGTTATTGCTAATTTTCTACCTTTTCATCCCTCCCAAGGTTATTATTTCTTTAGAAATAGAGTTTTTCAGATGATCGATAATTCTTTGGAAAATCCCTAATGAGATGAGTTGAAATATCAAAGTTTTTAGGAATTTAAATTCTTATATGGAAAGAATAATCCATGTGGGTACCCAGGTACCCCGGCTATTGAACAACGTTGTAACGACTGGGTATTGACATAAGGGTTAAAGTACCTTTACTCCGCTGTAACACCGAATTTTTAACACCGCAAAAGAGCATTGTAACATCGGTGTTAATCCACCGGTGTTACACAGCGGTGTTAAAACGAGTCCATTTTAACACTGTTTTTTTACAGTGTATGGTTGAAATTGGTTGACCGGAAGCTCAAATTTATTCTATAGGTTTTTGAGCTTTATAAATTTTTTTCCGTAAACGGCTCCAATGAGTTTCTTTAAACTTGCTATAGTTCTTAGGCTCATCAATAACTACAACTTTTATTTTAAACTTTTTCCTGGGAAAATTTAAATAACGAGGGTTCTGAGGTTAAGGGTGGGAGTTCGTACATACATAAAGGTTTCATGCATATAGTTCTGTTTATATGTATAGTTATAAAGTGTTTGTAATTCTCTTAACCGCAACAGCTGCAAGTTTCATAAAAGAAGGTACTGTGACGCCTCGCAGCAGATATTTTATAAAATAAAAGAAGTTAATGTTTAACCCATGTTTTTTTTTTAAATAGTCCAGTTTTCTTTTATAATTTTTCAAGAAATTTAAACTATCTCCATCACATATACTTATAAATTTATTAATAACATTTTATTAATGTTTCTCATAAGCGATATCCACGTATTTGACTTCCATTTCACACTCTTTTTAAAATCATATTTCACGCTTATAAATTGGCACTAATTCTTAAAATCAACATCCAAAAAATGGAGTCATATTTCAATAACTTAGTCAGTCAGAAGAAAATAAATAAGCCGTGTCGTAAAAATATATACTTATGTATACTATATATACACAGTTCCTATACGTATATATAGATCGAGGTTTTAATGGGCTGAGTCAATCAAAATATGTTTGGTGTGTAAATTTAGTTCTCATTATACACATTATCATATTACAATACAATGCTCTGTTGTCGTTGTCGTTAGAACATGTGGATCGTTAACTAACTAAAATGCGATCGTAAAAAGCTTCAAGTTATTTTCTTTGGCTTTTCCACGAATGCAAATATAACATTAACGACGAAACTGTTTCTTATTTGACAACATTGCGAACATATATCTGGACTTTCAGGCGTTGGTCGTTATAAGAAACAGGAAGAAGCGAAGTAAAAGCATTTCTCAATGAGACATGTTGATAGACGACAGCTTCATTGACTGGTTGATTGCATAATAAAAGAGCATAAAACAAAAATGTAATGATTCAAGTGGAACATCAGCGTTAATACCTAGAAGGAAATTTATTTATTTATAAGACGCTTATTATTTCCAGATGCTTGTAAACGTTATAGTTTTTAATGTCTTCCTGATATACTTTTTTTTTCCTTCAAATCGGTCACATTTTTCCGAATGAAATCGTGCTGGATGGTCGTTAAATAGGGCAAATAGCTAATACCTATATTTTTATTTTCCTCAAATCTCCTTAATCTATAGACTTAATAAAATTCTAACTAAGCCATCTCTGTAAATTTAATATTTTTTGAAAAATTTTATTGCAAAAGTCGTTGTTGATACAGATGCCAAAGCTGCTTTTTTAAATGTTTGTCTGTTACCGACGAGAAAAGCTATATCGGACAAACCAGGAGAAAAATAGGAACTAGATACAAGAAGCACCTGGCAAATATAAAATATTCCAGAACGGAAAAATCTTGTATAGCGGAACATACTGTTGAAACAGGCCACAAGTTAGCCGAAGTAAAACTTCTGAAAAATGTTCAACAGAACAAGAGCTTGGATGCCATCGAAAGCATTGAAATTTATAAAAGAAAAGAGAAAGTTTTAAACTGGGAGAAAGGACCGATTCAGGATTCGGCGTTATTCGGCATTTTGGGAAAGGGTAAGAAGGGGATGGACGAAAGGATTGCACCCCCAGCTGCAGCGATTGCAAAAGAGAAAGGGATCGAAAGGACCTATAAATTGCGGTCAATTCGAGACTACTTTGTGAGTCAGCACGAAATTGTCTTCGAAGACACTTCAATTTGATCCACTGATGACGAACGCATGGCGTTTGAAATACGTATCTGGAGATACAAAATTAACAATTTGGATTTTTCGGTTTGTGATTTTTCACATTTATTTTTACTTAAATTTATAATTTGTCTTGTGAATTTTTGTGAATTGTATTTGTGAAATATAATAATTAAGTCCAAAGTCAGCAAAATTTAATTTTTTTACTAGACGGATTTCGATGAAATTTGGTATTATGATAATTGATAACTGATTATCCGGGTCAAAATTTAGGATATTTTTTATTACGGTAAAATGTCTCATTTCCGCTGGAAAAAAGGAAAACTGTTTCAAGTAAAAATCTCATATAAACTTTACAGTTGTAGTTGATAACAGATTTTGGTGAAATTGGTGGCTATTCAAGTTGTTATCTAAGATACTTTTTACTTCGGGAACATTTCTCAATTCCACGGGAAAATATAAAAAACCGGTTGAAACCAAAATTAAATTTATTATTAAATTAATTAAATTTTCATTATCAGTATTGTTTACATTGTTAAATTTATTTGCCATGAATATGAAATTCGTTCAAGTTTGAGTTTTAATATCAGTGTAATAGCCTAATGTTACACTCATAAAGTAGTTAATCAGAATTTGATTATACATATATTTAAGAATGGGAGTATACATTTTTACCAGGGTTCCAATCAAAAAGTTCCCGCAAGTATTTTTAATTAAAATAATGAACATCTATTTTTGGAGACGAATTTCATTCATCTTGTAGCGAAATAAAATATAATCGAACCACCTATTGGCGCTGTGGTTAGACCAATTGCTCTCTCCGCTTTATGCGTCAAGTGGTTCTGGGTTCGATCCCCGTTGAATCCTAGATTTAAGATCCTAGACCTAAGATATAATTGACCAATAGAAATTCTCTGTGTTTGAACAGTCGTGATATGACCTTAGATGTTAAAGCGACTTAAAACACCAAAATAAAAAATATATAATCCACTATAGTAATGTGTGTAAAAATTTAGAAAAATACTGGCTGCGGTCGTTCAAGTACCCGCACGCACCCCTTCGCAGACAGGTGTAAACAGGTATAATATTGAAAGACTTTAACGTTTATAATCAGTGGCGGAACTACCATAACGCTAGACCCCGCGACGCGGGGGGCCCGAAAAAAGACGATACAGTAAAAAAGAGAAATTGAAAAAGGAACAGGAACAGGAACGTTTAACAAAAATATCAAAATTATCCCGTTTTCTTAAATCGTTTGCTACGATCACAGAAAATCAAAGTACTTCTAAAGATGAACAAGTGTTTGAACAAGTTTATAGTGAAAAAATTAATCCAACTGATTTAAAACTAAAAAATCAAGTTACTACACCTAGAGATGAAGGGCGAATTGAATATGTTGATAGCAGAAGCAGTACGGCAGTTGATTTTAATAACGATGAATATACCGTAGATTTCGACCAAGATGTTAGGAATAAGGATATTCAGAAACTGTCGTTATTCTTAACGGAAAATGTTAATTTTCAAAACAAAATATTGCACCTTATATAAACAAAATGATAATACCTGCTAATTCCTCTAGACCTCAAGGGCCTTTTAAGAAGAACATTTCGCAAGAAAATCGGTGCTAAATTAAAATATGGGACGCTTGATATGAAAAGAAAAAATTCATATACCTAAGGTTGGGTGCCGATCGAATTATTTTGTGGGGGGGCCTAAAATTTGTAGTTCCGCCACTGTTTATAATGTAGATTCATGATTCATATATCAAATTAGAGCCCTCTTTTTCTGTGCATTAAGATATAAGGTTGCGTATAGAAAAGTGCCCGCAAACTGAGGCAATCAGCTGTTAAAGATGCTAGAAATTGAAGATAAAGTGAGAGAAGTTAACGCGTAACGTTTCTTGTCTATAGGTTTCCTTGTAACCTATCCGTTTATGTCTCTGGAAGACCTCAAATAGAGCATTTTGAAAAGTTTTATGAGCAATGTCCTGAATTTCACGTGAATGAAGTCTCGAGTACAGATAGTCTGTTAAATAAGACAGAGAGTGTCAAAAATAAAATTTTCCCCCTGCATGATTAAAAAATTCCACCAATTATTTCTCAAGACATAAAAAATTTTATATTTCAAAATCAGATATAAACAACACTAATATTTAGTCAGAACAAATCAATTTTTAACATAAAAAATCGATACTAAAAACCATCAAGGTTTTTTTTAAATATAATAACAAAGCTATAAGCTGATAGAATTTCTTGCGAGACCTTTCTTGCAAATCTATTTCTTTGATGTGAAAATGACAGTTTGTTTCCTTCAATTTTTTTATATACCTATATATTATTATAAATTCACTTTGAATTCTTTATATACGAGCCAGATGCAGCAATGAAGTAATAATCGATAAAGAATTCACACAATACACCGTTTATAATATATAGAATTCGAATGTCTTTCTTCTTCGGCATTCATTCAATTTGCTTCATTCAATGGACCGTATTCGAGTTATTGTTGAGCCAATAGAAGAAATGAGGGCGGAAAGCCCGAGCTGTATGATGGACAAGTGTGAATGGGGTTGTCTTCGAATCTTTTCCAAGCAAAATAAAACGCTTTTGCTATTATTAGACGCGTTAAATAGACGTATAGAAAATCCCCTTTTTATTATTATCTCTATACCTCTAGTATTTCAATGGAATTATTATGTTTTCGGTAGTTCTGTATAAAGGAGATTACTTAACGCTTTTGTGTGAGATAATTATTTTAGCTGTAGTGCGTTATTTACGCAATAAATTAATATGATACGATCTAAAAATGTATTTATTGTTAGAAAAGTAGCTTTTTAGTAAAAATTTTTAATTTTTCTCGTTTTCATATTTTGCAATCTGTCGTAAATCTGAAGTAAACTTAACAATATACGTAATCTTTTCACTTTACAATATACGTGATTATTGGTCTCTTCTCTGATCCCTTTTTGTTTTGTAAGGCAGCTCCAAAATTGTGGAGCTTTTTTATCAGAATTTTCAGCGTTTGTCCATAAGTCCTGAATCATAGTTAACTCTTAATTTGAGATACCAATACCACCGTTTTGAGTAAATCGGTATTTATTAGAGTATGGTAATAATTAGAAACTTATATATATGGAAGTATCAAACTTTGATCGTCAATGTTCATTTCCTTCGCCTACTTTCAAAGCATTCACCAACAATTCAACCTTTGATTGATCAAAATTTATTTTAACCATGCTTATGGGTGATGTGCAAAATTTAGGTTGATCTTGTTTGACAAAGCTTGATATATTCCACAGTCTTTGAAGCAGATCTTTTAAGTGCTTTAACGAATCTACGACTAAGGCCGTGTATACACGGAACTATTCAAAAGAAATTAATTATTGACGTAAATTACTAACCAGTTCACGCTGAGTCACAACCTATGTTCTTCAATGGAACACTACAGACACTACTGGTTCCTAATTAATTACTAATACGTTAGTGATCAGTTCCAGTTTCAACTGTCGAGTCACTTCCGAGTTGCGTCACTAATCAGTTTTATAAATCTGAAATAATGTGTACTAATTGTAGGTAACTTTCTTTAGATATCCGATAAAAGCTTAAAGGTTCAATTCGATCGTAGCAACGAATAGTCGGTGACGAAAATGTCTTTCAATGTATGGATAGACCCAAAATCTTCTTCGTCTTCTATTTATTTTATTATGGCTATGGCAATATTCAATCTTAATTTCTCCATCACTGGAATCATCTATGGTGTATATAAATGCTGTTGCAGGTCCTACTTCTATAACCAAACAGTATAAACTAGTGATTTAGATCACTTTTCAGTATCCCCGTGTATAAGTCCGAGTCGCTAATACGTTAGTAACTGATTAGTTATTAAAATCAGTTCAGTTTCTTTTGAGTAGCTCCGTGTGTACACTACCTAAGCTTCAAGCAACAAAATAGCATTTGTCTTGCAATATCTAGAGTAAAAGTTAGATATATATAGAATATCATATAACTGTGCTTTAAAGTGCATAAAAGTTGTGACATGTTAATATGTACCATGTAATGTTATGGTTATGTTATCTGGAATGTTATCCAAAAGCTAACACGCAATTTTTATTTTCTCGTTACTGACAAATTCTTCTTCTAATTTACTAAAATTTAGCTCCTGGAGTATGATTTATTATAGTTATATCTGGGTTCAGAATTATCCGCAACCCTTAACCCCAAAATGTAGGATATTGTGTTAATAATATTATTGATTTTCCTGTTAATTTTCATTAAAAATTGAAATAGGTTTATATATATTGGGAATAATCTTAATACATTAACTGTTAATGTATTAATATTATATTGTGTTAATGATTAACACAACTTAGATTTGTATTTAGTATCATAATAAGAGAAGACTGCAGTATTTCGAAAAGACGGACATGACGCCTGGAGAGATAGTAACGGCAGCCCCTAGGCAGGTGCTGGCTTCCTTTAAAAGCCTGAAGCTCCCCTAGCAAACACAGAGGGTCACATCACAATAGACCTCCTAGGTCGCAGTGATAAAAGGAAGGAATATCATGGGATCCGCAAAACGGAAAAAAAATCATAATAAGGGGCCATTCATAAATTACGTAAGACGTTTTTGAGGCATATTTAAACCCCTCCCCCCATTGTAAGAACTTATAAGATTACAACCACTCACCCCTTCCCCTTCATAAAAAATTTTCGTAAAAACTGAACATACTTATAAAATAACAGTTTAATCAGAGGGATTCTTAGTGCAAAATAGTAAAATTTTCAATTCAAAATCATATGTAAAACCAGATTGTCTAACCCTCCCCCCCGCCGATATAAGGCATTGATAATATTCAGTCTACCCTCCCCCTCTAAATACTTACGTAATTTATGAATGGTCCGTAAGCAAAGAAAGTAACTGAAATGTTTTTTTTTTTTTGGGTAGCTATTCTGGGCCGCTCTTTGATTTGCGTCCTGGGCAAGTGCTTCTGTTGTCCCTACCTAGTTACGGTTAATAATTTGTATAATTCTTTCAAAACGGGCCTAAAATTTCTATTGTATTCTATTATGACTTTATTCAAGGAGAAGATTGATTTAATCCACTTTACGTAAATCACATGTAAATGTTATCCGATTATTTGTTAAAGCAGAAAATTTAAATACACTTTTGCCTGTGTACTATCTATCAGAGTATATGTATATTGTACATAAACCGGAAATCGTAGCTTACACCATTTCTTTTATTCATGATATGATGATGATGTTTTCAGTTCTCATCACGAAACAAGTTAGGCAGAAAACTTTAATGAATATTATATGATCACGATGAAAGGACCTAACCTATACGTCCCACCTATGTGTCTTTTAGTGACATGATAGATAGGTATGCAATGTTTCACATAACATGTCACAATTGCGCTCATAATATATTTAGCTATGCTTCGTGACAGGTAATTTTGATCGATAAGATGGTTTAAACAAATAAAGGTATTCATTTCGTCGATATGTTATACCACCTATTTAATGATATACATGATATTTCATGTCTAATTTAGTCCTCCCTTTCATTTTCCGGTGAACTAATTAACTGTAATAGCACATTTAATTCAAATAATTCAACCCTTAGGGACCCTTTTTGGAACGATTCGTAAGCAAGATATAATTAACATGTAAGATGGCACAAGTTAAATAAAAAAAAAAAGCACTTCTGATGCATATAGTGAAGAAATCTATAAAACGCACATGCAAATGGGAGTTGAACCAACATATTTTAATTAAGAAAACCGTGCTATCCACACTATCAATAAATCTACACACAAATAACGAACGAGGCAAGTCAGCCACGTTTAGGCTGCAAATAAAACAACATTCCAAACACTCGATATGTGTTTGTATATATAATACATGTATGTACATATGAGTATACCTCAATGCACACGATAATATATGGGAGGCAATATCTGGGCAGAAAACTGGCCAGCGAGCACAAACAAAAGTTGCAATGGTCACGTGAAGGCGAGGGCGAGATAAAAAAGCTACGCGACATCTTTCCTAATGTAAATAAATAAAAATTTATATTGAGCAAAGCAGGGGGTCGACGAGGTGGTGTTCGATATGTTGTTTAATACGTAGCGTCTTGCAATGGAACAAGCGTGATCGAAAACCGGATACGAAATATAAAAATACTAATTAAAATGGCCATTTATTCACGTTATATTGTTTGTGCAAATTGAAACTAAACGATTGAAAATTCAAACGAGTATTTCTGGCCGAATACTATAAATACTATAAATATTAGAATTATTAATCACCTATACTTATATTAGTTATTTATCGGGATTTTTCTGGATCAAAATAAGGAATCTAACATGTTAGAAGAATATTTAATCTCTAAACTCATAGGACATTGTGAATCAAAGAAACTTTTTACAAAGCGTGTTTTATATATCAAAACCACGGAAAAGATTATCACTGCAAGATAACGACTAACAATAAGGACAAGTCGACTATATAAAGACCCAAACTTAAAACAACGGTTTTGATGTATGCAAAAATTCTTAGTTGATTTCTCTTTGTATTCCGAGTTCAAGTCTTGTTTTACCATATTTTGTACTTTTAGTCCACGAAGTAAGTAGAAAATTAATCTTATCAAAACTTTACACTTTTGTAAATCACTAATGGCATTTAAATATTTAGGGTACATTCTTGGGCAGAAAAAATTGAATGTTATCAAATTGATTACAAAAGAAAAATAAATACATCGGTATGAACAAATAAATAATTCCGGGATTGCTTTAAATGCAAGGGATTTACAATTTACAATTTTAAATAACTGATATAGTTAGAGGGGCAATGGATCGGGATTTTACAATGAATGCAACAAGAGTATCAGGTCGCGATATTTCGTCATATTTTACAGCTTCATTAGGTTCTCTGATGCATACTCAGCATTCTTGTCTTTCTGAGAGAATATGGTGACAATTTTCATAGTTTATTATCAATTATGAGTGTCAAATTCGTTTTGAAAATAGAAAAAAAATATATATATATTACTGGTATATGCAAGGCTCCAGAAAGACAAGAACGCTGAGCATGCATCAGGGAGCCTGATGAAGCTATAAAATAAGGCAAAACGTTGCGACCTTATACTCTTGTTGCATTCATTGTAAAATACCGATCCATTGCCCCTCTAACTTTATCTATCAAATCAAAATACCTCAATCATTCCCTGTCTATAGAAAGTATTACAAATACAAATACCTTTGTCTAGGACTCTTTTAGTGTTAGGTTTTTAAGATTATTTCCTCATCTCTGAATAAAGTTGAATATGAAAAAGAGTGCCAAAATAAAATATTCTTTCAGTACTGCAGTAACCTAGTGTAGTTGTAGTTTTAAGGTCATGCTTTTCACTTATATCTGTATTGTTAAGATACTAGATCTGTTATACTAAAATTGAGTACCTAAAACCTTTAAAGCCAAATTAAAATCAACGGTGTAATTGAGTTTGTCTTAGTTGAAAGGCAAGACTTATAGTTTTCTTTTATCTGCTATTATTTTTATATTTTCAATTTTTACTGAAAACGTTAATTTACATTAAAAATCCGACATAGAATGTTTAATTTTGACTTGTTTATATCAAACTCTTTGTTTTCTTTTACTTATACTTTTTATACTCTTACTAGATAATAAAATAAAATAACTTGGGAAGTCAATATTTGACTTATCTTTGCATTTAATATATTAATATTTAACTTAAATTGAATTTGTTTTCAAGTCAAATTTATATCAAGTAGCTTGAAAATTAAGTTAAGTAGCTTAAAATCAAGTTAAAATGTGAATCTCTTATCTCATTTTTGAATTATTCTCGATTGTAGATGTTTACAACATGAAATTTATCTAAGTATTAATAATGAAATAATGTTTATTATAGTTTTCTATAAAAGTTTTCTTATGATTTTTTTATTTATTCAAACAGCTCTAGTCGAAGATCCCGCTGCATGATTGCTACACTCATATAAGGGTGTCAATCTAAAAGTGCCCGCATTTAAGCGAAAATAGCTTAAATAGTTAAAGATGAGATAAAGTGGCTGCTACATTTGTTAGACGAGGACAGCGAATATTTGTATTACAAGTATTATCTCGATGACGTGTCTCGATCTATTGAGGCACGCAAAGACTTTAAAAACTCGCAAGAGTATTAGTCTTCTTTGCCTGGAAAATGTCTTTGTGCGCTCTCTCACTTTATTTTTAATTTATTATACAACATCTTTAACAGCTATTTAGCTTCTTTGCGGGCACTTATAGATTGGCACCCTTATGTCATTATGCACAGAAAAAAAGAGCTTTAATTTGATATATGGAACTTTCATGACAATGATAAAATCGTTTTTTTTTTTTGGTCTTGAGAACTTGTATAACGCTGTTTTGCTTTGATACTTCAAATTTAACTAACGATAAACATAATTAAATTTGTTAATACAACTTTTTTATTGAATAAATTAAGCGAATGTAACCATTTATGTATATAACAATGTATATAAAATTTTTAATTATCTAATCCAGAGAGAAGACTGAGAGAGCCAGATCGCCTGAATACACTTGCTGCCATCTACTCCGAGTAAAGGTGTTTGGAACTATTCCTTAGTCAGTTTGTGTTCCTTTCTCCACCGTTCTACACTCGGAACGCTTTTCTTCTCTCTCATGAGCATAGATAAGTCGTAAGCTATCGCTATTTCAGTTGAGAATTATAGCTCTATTTATTTTGCGATAGCTTACGACTTACCTATGCTCATGAGAGAGAAGAAAAGCGTTCCGAGTGTAGAACGGTGGAGAAAGGAACACAAACTGACTAAGGAATAGTTCCAAACACCTTTACTCGGAGTAGATGGCAGCAAGTGTATTCATGCGATCTGGCTCTCTCAGTCTTCTCTCTGTCTAATCTAATATTTTAAAAGTTTATGTTTCATTTATTTAAATGTCATTTGTAACGGCTATGGTCATTAGTGGTCACCGAATTTGAAAACCTAAGAAAAAAATTTGGTTTCTATTGGGATTCGACTCTAGAACCACTGGCGCATAGGGCGACAATCTAGTCACCGCGCCACTAGGAGACCTTTTTTATGTTGTACCTTAAAACACTTCGCTCAATAATATTTTTTTGTCTGGCCAATAGCAATAAATCTCACTTCCTATTTGAATATAGAACTTAAATATTTAAGATATTTGTATAATAGGAATTTAAAAAAAAAGTTTTTTCTAATAAAAAAATTATGACTGTAAACGCCTAAGACAATTGGATAGATTTATTTATTTCTGATTTCCAATGATAATCTTTGAAAAGGATTTAAATTTTGTTAGTCAAAATAGATAAGGTCTTTGTGGCATTTTATGTTGTTTTTTTTTTTAAATTGTCCTATACAATTATCTTTTCAATCGCATCCTAATAAACCAAATTTTTTCATTGAATGAATCACCCCATTCTGTGATTAAACAGATAACTGGAAATTGTTGCAGTGAAATATGAATATGAGAGATAGGGACGTTATATAGGCTCTCTGCAGAATATTATTCATATGATTGTATATGAATAAAGATGCAATGCAAAGATAAATGATGGTGCTGCAGACCGCCATGGTTCAGGGTCGACACCCTGTAGTGTGTACATTGGATGATATACGGGCTGTCCAATGAACAACGGTCTCCTGTGCATTTATAATGTTTTGGATTTTTCTTTTTTTAATGCACATGTCGTTTTACTTGTCTTTCTATGGTGCATCCATATGTTTATATACTTTTTCCAAACTTGCCCTAAACACTACTTGTAACAGTATGTGTAGGTCTTGATTTATTTTCCTTAATTAATTCTTATCATAGAATAAACTATAATACAATTGATTTAACATTTTCCAGCTTTTGGATTTAAAAAAAAAAAAACATTCTTTTCAAATAAATCAATTTCGAAAAATTAAATTTAAAATAGGAATTTATGCGTGTAAGTTAATGTTAAAGATAGGTTTTATTGAAAAACACGCTTATAGATCTAATGATTAATATCTAGAAAAGATTCGAGTTACTAATGGCTTTTACTATAAGTATACAAGTTTTTAAGTTGAAGAAGCTATCAGTGTTTTTTATTATATAAGGCATACTTATATCGAAACGTGCTTGCCGAGGAAATCGTAGCAGTCAAAATGAAACGGCGACACAAATGTCAAAATTGATTTATGCTATTGTATGTCGATGCTTTGTAATGACAATCAGTAGAATACTTTTAGCATTGATTAATTGATATTGTCATGTCAGATATACATATTGGAACAACATCAGCGACACACAGTTACTTACAACGTACGGCTCAGTGTGATTTAAAACCAGTTTTTCACGCAGAGTCTTATCAATATCGAGAAGAAAACAATATTAATTATTCCGACAAAATGACATGTGTGGGACATATTTATTACTTATATGATATTAATATAATTTAAATTTAGCTTCCTCGATTACTTCATGCCTTATCCAACATTCAACTCCACTTATTCAAAAACTATTCATCTATAGGTACATATAAATGATAGCTACAGAACTTGTTAAACTAAATCAAAAAAGGATTTATACATTTTATTCTATAGAAATGGTTATCTTTTCTATTTATTGTTAAATTATGCTTTTCTTTTATATAAAAACGGCTCAGTTCTATTGTATAATTTAATATTTATCGGGCATAAATCAAAAGACAAAAAAGGATTGTTAATTCAAAGAGAGGAAAATGACAAATCGATTTACGATTACTTCGTAAAAATTATAAAAACATACTTTCTTAGCATACTAATAAATATTAGAAATCTTGTGAAAGTTTACTGTACTTAATAGGAATATTAGTGCAACGCATTCGTATTCGATTTATTTAGTTTGTATGGAAAGAATAAGTTTATACGGGAAGGATATAAAGATTCGGCCAACAATTTTCTGGTTCATATACTATCTATTAGCTCTGTGAAGTTGGCACCGCCAAATCGAAATTTAAAAAAAAAAAAAACAGGAAAAAATTTTCGTTTGCCCACCCTAGATGGAAAATTTATTTAAAAAAGAAAAACAAATTGTGTAGTTGGCATAACTGCCACCTGGGACACTGGCATCTCAAAATTGCAAAAAGAATACACCAATCGATTGCCCATCGTGTGTCCACAATATTCCACACATTGTCCAGGAAAAATTTTTGTTTGTCCATCTACCAAAATTAAAAAAAAAAATCAACAAAAAATTATTGTTATTATTAAATTTAAAGGGTGTACAAATTGTTGATAATTTGCAGAAAACTGCAAACTGCGAATATTTGAAAAAGAAATATAGATAAGTACCAATCGATTGTCAATCGTTTATCCACGTTTGCCAGGAAAATTTTTTTAATTTAAAAAAAGTAAAATTTTTTTTTATGTAAATGTAACATTTATCAAGTTAAGATAATTTAGAATTTATTCGTCCAATAACAAATTTCCTTAAAAGAAAAGCACCTGTCGATTGTCTGTCGTTTGCGAAAGAACAAGTTTCGTTTGTCCACCCTGTAAAACTTATTAAGATATTTCATCGACAAAGTTTTTGAAAATTTTTTTTTTCGAACTTTATAAATAATCTACTGCAAAATGTACAGATCTATATTTTCTTATATAGATAAATATACTGGCAGGGTTGTAAAAATCCTGAGGACAAAGAAAATGGTTTTTTATGTACATTACTGCTACTTATATAGATATCTATCTATATCTATATAGGTACCTATTTATATACTGATATATGGAAAATGTGTTCATTTCATACCAAATTTTGGCGATTGGGTGGTATTTTTTACAGTGTCCAGGGGCGGCACTAAAGTGGAATCCGCCTCTGGCTGTATTATTTAAAATCTAACAACATTTAATTTTTAAATAGCCCGAAGCTTCAGAAAAAAATCAAAATAGATGACAAAGAATGATATTTGTAAGCTTGTAAATCTAAGAGTTTGGAATTAGAGCGTTCAAAGAAAATGTTGCAGCTTTATTTTAGAGATTTTCGTGTCAAAGAGGATAAAAATGTTTCTTTTTTATTCAAATTTCAAATCCGCTTTAACTAAAAAAATTTAAATATCATTATAAATTTTATATTTAGGCACAAGGTATTAAGCAAGGGATAAAAAAGCGAAAGTAAAACTGGAGAACGTAATAAAAGCTGATTTAAGAAATGAACTTTATTTTTAGTTTTGCTTGAGCTTCAAAAGTAGGTGCTTCTACTGGCATTACGTTCAACTGATATATGGAGATATTTTGTTATTTAAAAGATTATACTGGTATCTAGATTTTATTTTCTTTTCCATATTTGAAAGATTAAAGAATATTGAAGGTAAAAAAATATAACTAATCCTATATAATACCTACGTGTACTTAAATGCTTCGACTAGTAATAATCCATTTAAAAAATAATAAACTCTTGAAAGACTTAATCTCAAAAGAATTGATTTCAATGTCTATATATTTATTCTATCATTAACGTCTATATAAACAAGATCATATTTTGAATGAAACGTGACTTTTTCCTAAGAAAAACAAAATAAGTAGTGATGTACCGAATAGTCGTCGATTAGTCGGAAAAGCCGACTATCCGCTCATATTTATAGTCGGCGACTAGTCAGTGACAAGTCGGTAAAAATCAACGACACTAGTCGGGGGATTAATTTATCAATATTTATTGTTTTAAAAGAGGGTAGTTGAAATGAAATACGTCCATTATTAATTACTTTAATTTTATTATCAGTCAAAATTATAATATTATTAATATTATAGTCAATTTACCTACAATATCATCTAAGATAATTGTAATAAATAATTGTGCTTGAGCAATCCAGAAGATTTCTTATAAGTTTAAAGCAAAAAAAAAATTCTAAATGGAAGTTTCTTAAACTCTTTACGAAGAACAAAATTATGTTATATATGTTTAGGGGTCATGTATAAATTACGTCACACGTTAACAAGGGGGGGGGTCAACAAAATGTGACATTGTGTGACAAGGGGCAGGGGTGGTCAAAAGGTTTGTGACGTCACATGTCAAAATACCTAAAACCGAAATTCATATGTAAAAAAAAACTTAAAAATATTACTGTTACCTAATTAGTTTTTAGTTTGTCCATTATAATAAATATTTGACTTAATGTTAATTGTATCAAAGTTTTTTTACTATGAAAAAAAAATTGAAAAGTCTGCTGTTTTAATTTTATTACTTCTAAATGTAAATTTGAAAAATATGGGACGTCACACCAAGAGGAGGAGGGTTCACAAGTGTGACCAACTTTGACAAGGGCGGGAGAGGAGACTAAAAAGTAAAAACCATAACATTTGTGTGACGTATGATTGGCCTAACCGACTAGTCGGCCGACTATTCGGTTTTTTCCAACCGACTATCCATTGGCCTAACCGGCTAGTCGAGTAGACGGTTAACTCATTATCAACACATCTCTAAAAATACTCTTTAAAAATAAAACAGTGAAATTTTTACTATTTACGCCAGTGAATCATTAACTCAATGTAAATTAAGTGTTTTCAAGTATAAATTAGTGAATTTTTCACTCTTCAGAAATAGTGATTTCCATCATCACTATTTCTTTAGTATTTTTCATTATAAATTAGTGAAATTTTCACTTTTTATAAGTAGTGATTTTTACCACCACTATTTCTCCAGTATTTTTCGATATAAAATAGCGACTACTTCACCATTTATTTTATTAGAGTGATTTTAGCTGTTCTATTATTGAATTGTTTTGTTTAGGTCAGTGGATTTTTTTATTCATTCAGTGCTTCTAGTGTGATTTTCACTAAATTAATTAGCGTAATCATATCACTGAATGAAAAAGTGAGTATCCACTTATTGCTAGTGGTATACTTATAACTGCGGCAAATAGTGAATATGCACTGTCAATTAGTGAAAATCCACTGTTTCATTTTTAGAGAGTAAATGATCATTTTAAGTAGCCTAAATTCTCCTATTTTCGAGGTTTAAATCTTTTATGAAAGCTGAAAAACTTTGACCTGAAAACATGAAAATGTTATGTAAGACTATAAATATAATTCTTAAAACGATTACGATTGGACACATTTTCCAATTATCAAAGGCATTTATTGTTACGGAGGAAGCCATAAAAATATCCCCATTGTAAATGTGCATAAAATATTAATGTATTATTAGAACAAACATGCCGATAAAATCGTTGATATGCATACGTTTAGGCACAGTCCTGTTTAAATGTACAAGTGCTCGAATCACAGGAAATATAATGTACACGTAAAGTCATTCTTCTTGTGTCTTTTATCCTGTCATCTTCCTCACCCCATGACCACATACGTTTATAAACCCATAACTCGAAAATCTCCAAATCCCCGAATGTGTGTATTGGTGGGTAAGAGTGAGAATAATAGTCATAACAATAAAATATAGATACAAATTAAAAGTCAAGATAAGAACAGAATGTGGCTGTGTGGCACGTAGTGGACAGAGAAGCGACGAAGATCGAAAACAAAAAGAATGCATTATTTCAAAATAAAAGACCAAAAACTAACACTAATCGACGGGGGCCGAAATGCTGTCCATTTGTTATGTGACAAGTGAAACAGCGGGCGTTAAATTTTTATGACGATCATCCAACGCACACAAGTATATATATATATAGTTTATTATTCCTGATGAGAGCAGAAACTCGACCATTGCCAGATCCCAATCATTAAAATGTTGTGTTTATAATAATTTTATTTATGCAAAACGATTTTTATTAAATTTATTCAGCGTATCGACGTACGTGATTCGCATGCAAACTTCTCGGTTTTCAGTGTAGGTAAGGAATTTCAGAGGAAAAGGACTGCTATGAACTTAAAACAAATAAATCTTGTGATAAAAAAAAATTATTGATTCAAAAATATCTCAATCATAATTAATTCCCAAAATACTTTCCAATTTAATTTTTTTGGCTATTTAAGGTTGCATCAACTTACATAGTTTTTAGTGATCAGCGAATCTAAAAAACAAAGATACATTTTAAGCTTGCGTCAGGATGCGACCACTGGCGTATTGAGCGGCAATTTAGTCATTATGCCATTAAATGACCTTCATTTTATCCTAGCCTTTGAAGAATCATAAATATTTCGTAATTTAATTTAAAAAATGTTTGTCATAATAAAGAATGCCTTATTTGGGTTATTGGAAAATCCAACAATGAATCAGTGTCTAAAATCTAATTATTATGCATAAAGCCCATAAAGCTATGTTCAATTTTTATATAATATTAGTTTTAAAAGAAAAGAATTTTAAGAATTTCATTTAATTTTTCTAAGCATTTTTTTTCGTTTTCAGATGTCATTGGTGGAGATGGCAGCCAGTAGTTCGTACTTAGATGAAAATTTACGAGAAGTTCGCAAGTTTTGCCCTACAGAACTAGTAAGTATATGCTGCATAAAAATTTTTGCATTGAATTGAGCTTGGGCTTTTGACTTATAAATGAAAAAAAAAACATTTGAACTCAATACTGGACTTGATTTACCATTTAAATATCAATCTTTGACCTGGCTTAAAGACTTTAAAACTTCAAAATAAAGTTACGTAGGTTAAAAATCCAGTCAAGTAGTGAATCCCTATAAATAACTATAACTTAAAAATTGAAATATAAGCCCTAAGGAAATCAATACTGAGGCAAATCAGGGGAAAGTAAATTTCTCCACGATAATTTAAGGAAATAATAGCTGCAAGTAGGCAAATAGTAATTAGCATTTATTTACTGGACCTTAATAAAAGTAATTTCTTTTATAATTTAAGGGCAGTTGTACGATAAAACATCTAATTTCCTTCAACTTTTTTAGAAATCATGATAAGCAATATTTGAATTTAATCCAGTTAGCTCTTTAGCTTGAGTCTCCAAAGCACATAAACAATTCTTATACTTATGTAGGTACATGCCTTTAAAATATTATCTGAAAGTTTTAAACAAAACCAATAAATATTTTTCTACAATTGTTGTTCTACAATTGTTGAAGGGTTCTCTGGCTTTTAAGAACAGGTATAAAACGTTAAAGAGTTTTTCTCGAAACTATGTTTTCAAAGTCGAAGACCAGTGACCACTGAAGTTAAAAGCATAATAATTTAGTGCCTGATCAAAGGATTTTTCTCTTCTTAAAAATTTTAATATTTTATAAACGATTAACGGTTGCATTTTTCCATGAAAATCTAGAAGTAATCAATCAAAGGTCATCATTTTATTTATTTAAAAAAAAACTTCGATCACGAAGTTTTAGATTAGCTATACCTATAAAAAAGTTTTTTTTTATTTGAATGATCTTAGATTACCCTGTAAGAAGTTATAATGATCACCGTAAAGTACCACTTATGAAACGGGGGCCAACTAACTATTAAGTTTAATAGCACAATAATTTGATTTACTAGAATAAGGGGTTAACTAGAAGTTTTGAAAATTGGTAATTTTATAGATTTCAGTGTGATCTTTACGAATTTAAACTTCGCCACCTCGTATCTTCACCGCCCGCGTCGCCATATTAGAAAATTGTGCCTAAATCATTATTTCTTGACAATATTTGACAACTGGACAGTGGACATCAATAATGGACTAAGTGCCAAAAACCAAAAATTAAGTTAGACCCGAAAAAGCAAGCTAATGTGCCATTGCCAACAACGTAAAAAGCGGGTTAAATGCCATGTTCTTTAATAGTAACTATTAATGTATTAGGTTGTTGGCAATGGCACTTAGCTTGCTTTTTTGGGTCTAACTTAATTGTTTGGCTCTTAGTCCGTTATTTATGTCCAGTTTTCATTTCCTTTCCAATTCATTTTACGGAAAAAATATTTCTATATAAAATGAAAGAAGAGAAAATTTCCCACAATTTATGAAATAACCTTTTTTTTTTTTTTTTTTCGTAAAATGAACGGTTTTTGGCGTACGAGCGCCGCAAACTTTCATACATTCACACCATCCGTGATTTTCAATTTTAGCTGCGTGTATTGTAATGTCACGCGTTGGCGTATATGTATAAGTTTACGGCGCTCGTACGCCAAAACCGTCCGTTTTACGAAAAAAAAGTTATTACATAAATTGTAGGAAATTTTCTCTCCTTTCATTTTATATAGAAATGGTTTTACCGTAAAATGAGTTGGGAAAGAGATATTGTCAATAAATTAAATTTCTAACAAGAAAATTATTCAAAATACCTTTGACTGCCCCTAACTCTATTAATAAAAAATATATTATAGTAAGTACACATTACACAAGTAAAAACGTCTAAGCTAATTTTTTTTTTTTTGGAAGTATATTGAAGTTAGTTAAAATTTAGAGATATTGAGCCTTGAGTCGTATTCATAAAAGAGGATAATAATTATTTGCAGTTTTTAAATTGAAGAAAAACTTAAAACAAATCGAATATATAAGCAATAATTGTTTTAAAATTGAATGGTTTGCGATAAATATTACTAATACAAATCGAAGGATATTCATTACTAGAAGATAAAAAATAAAATAGAAATATGGAGGAATCGATTGAAAGTTGCTTTCCTTACTCACTGAAAGTAAATTAATATACCACTTATAACCGATATAAATCAGATTTTAAAAATTTACGTTGTGTTGTTTCAGAAATCCTTTTGGGAGTGTGTTAATACGACAGTAGCAGGTAAATATCCTTTTTTAATATATTTATCATATATTTAAAATATATTTTAATGTTATTCCATAGACATATTTTGTGTCCACGGACATGCAACGCTGCCAGTATGTTTTGTTGCATCCACATGAGTTTCTTGAGTTTGATAACCACAAGCAACCTGTTACACGTTCTCGTGAATGTACATTATATCCCGTTGCGTTATGCTACTCAAGTTCTTTATCGCTCACATTTCGAGCTAGCGAATAATGCGATTTGTTTGTTTTTTCGTTTTTATTTTATTTTATTTTACTTTCAAAGACAATAATGCAACAGTTTCATATGCATACAATAACTCAGTAGGCAAAAGCACCGGTTTAGTTAGCTCACCTTGCATCGTTTGCATTTAACGTGCATCCGACTTTCATACGATACACCCACATCTCAACAAATAGACTGAACTCGGGACATAAACACGCTGAAGAATCACCATTAACGACGAATTTTATATCTAATTTTATTAATAAATTAATGTTGTTTCAACATTCTTTCATCTAGCGTAATAAATTCAGAGATAATATTAATTATTTTCTTTGATTTGGAACTTTCTGGGAATAATAACATAAATTTTATTACACAGTCCCGAGGATATCTACCATCTAAATTGTTTTTCATTACTTGTGTATGTCGTAAAGAAAAAGTTTATTTCGTATCAATGCAAAATATTATGTTAACATGTTCTTTTTCAACGGATCGAAATCTTAATGTATGCCACGCACGAAATGGGGAATGAGGGTGTCCAGATCTTAAATTCAAACAAGTTTTTGTTGGGGATTCGAAATGAGGACACGACAACGTCTTGTTCCTTGTTGAACCGTACAGGATTGTCTGACACGAAATTATCATATGAAAAAATCAGAAGTCGCGAAGAGTTTAAGCAGATTGTACATCGTGCATGGTATATAGGTACATGGCATACGAGCCATATACATTTATGCATATTTGTACCTACCTGATATTGTTTATGTAGGTGTACAAATACTGGCTTATTTCCAACTTCGTGCATCGTGTTTTTAATGTGTATTGTATAGGAAAGTATTTGTATTTTTATGTGGAAGTGCTTTGGTCGTTATTTTACTTTATTTTCTTCCATTTCAAAGCGACATGTTTCAAAGTGTTAACGATGCGTTGTGGAAATAAACATTTTTATTTATATTATATATTTTTAATTTCATTCAACTGCTTAAATAAATGGTTGATTTTCTTTTAACTTGATGAATTTAAAAAATATACTTAAAGTTTCTTTCTGTTAAATATCTATACATTCAAGTGTCCTATACCTTGGGACGCTGCTCTAACTTGGAACACTTAAGAAATTTGGTGATTAGTGACGTAGGTAGCCCTGCGGCTCTGTGCTATTACTTCTTACTCATGGGGATTATCCATAGACCACGTAACCCATTTTTCACACTTTTTGAACCCCTTCCCCCTACTATGTAATGCCATATAGACTGCCTAATATTATATTCTTTAACCGTACATAACAGTAGAGCATATCCTTCCCCCGCTGGTAGAGTATGAGTTTGAGTGGTTTATGGATTGCCCTATGCTAACTTATCAGTTTAGTTGGATGATTTCAATTAACGTTGATTTCAAAGTGAATGAATGTGTTTGGAGCTGTGAAAGAGGATTTTTAAAAACCCAGAAAATTTAGTCATTTTACTACTTATATAGGTCATTTGGTGAATTTTCACTATTTTATGCTTGTGATTGAATAAAATTGTGTTTTTGTCATTCAGAAGTTGTGAAACGGCCAAAAACTATAACATAACATTTTTAGACTATTTAAAAAATATTTGCTGCGGACGTCACAGTACTTACTTTTACTTCCATTTATGACACTCGCTGTTGGTTAAAAAATATAAGCACTTTATAGCTATACATATAAACAGAACTATAAGCATACAGCTTCTATGTATATACTAACTCTCATCCTTAACCCCAGAACCGTCATTATTCGAATTTTCCCAGGAAAAAGTTTCTATAGAACGAACAAGAAATATAGAAAGTTTAAAGAAAATCGTTGGAGCCGTTTTCGAAAAAAATTGAAAAAGCTCAAAAACTCCTAGCGTAAAGTGGAGCTTTCGGTTAACCGATTTCAACCAAAAGCTTCGCGGCACAACTAGATGTAATATGCAGACTAAATTTCAAGTTTGGTGAAATTCAGATAAAACTTTTGATACGATATGGCTGTCACGCACACACACACACATAGACATTTTTTAAAAACCACTTTTTTGGATTCAGAAGACCTCAAAACATGTATTTCCGGTGAAAACTAGAATTTGAAAATTCGGCTCGATTACAATACTTCCTTTACTCTATAGTAGTAAGAGAAAGTGAAAATAAAACTAAACTAAACTAACTAAACTTTTATTACAGCCCATTAAAGCCATTCCAATGTCCGGAGTAAGAAACAGGAGCTCTAAATAGGAAATTATGAGAAAAAATAAGGCTGTCCCTTAAGTAAGGTTCTATGACCTTAAGTTGGGACAAACACGGTTTCATTTTTTTTCCAAATAGTAAATGGTTATATAGATTGTTCAAATTATGTGAATGTAGAGCCTAAGTGCCCTTCAGAATATGGGTATTTTTTAAAATTTATAAAGGGGTAGTTATTTTAAGTTGAAGTGAAAAATGGTCCCAAGTAAGGGCATTTGACTAAATCTATATCAAATCTATAGTTGAGATAAAACTTGCATTTACTATTGTTATTTTTGAAACTAAAGTGATTGAATCAGGATTTATAGAGACAACATATTTGGGAAATATTTAGACTTGCGATTACCGGAAATTATCGTTAGAACTTCAAGAAAGTAATTGCTTTCGATACTTATACACAGACCCGTAACGCGTGAGTGATGCGAGTGGCGTCTTATTTTTATTCCAAGTTTTTTTAGCCCCAAAAATTACCGGGATTGCCTTAAATATTTGTCTCATAACCCGAAAAACAAAAAATTAAATCACAACTGAACAACTCGAATTATACAACCGATAAAGCGTTAACCAAGATTATCGACGACGTGTCACTTTTCTCATATTTGTTCTGATTTTAATTAAATTATTATTCCTGGTTTACCTCTTGGATATAATTATAAAAGATTGTTTTTTGTTCCTTTTTTTTTATAACTCCTAGAGTCGTTTACCTCACAAATACTTGCCATCATTTCGAAATTGCAAAATTATATTTCAGATAAAAAACTTGACCAGAATTAATAAACATATCTATAGATTAATATTTGAAAGTAACCAGAAGTCCAATGAATTAACGGGTTTTTAACATTTTGCAGATAGTTTTTGAAAAAAATGCGTTACCACTTATAAAAAAACGTAGGTAGGTAATATTTTCAAAAAATCAGGCAGCTTTTTTCAAGTTATAGATAAAAATGTTATTTCGTGTCTTTCGATAAGTGGGATAATGGCTAATATATTGTATATCTGCATTCAATATTTATAAATATGTGTTTAGTGTAGTTTGTGTGTGCAATATATAATATACATAGAAGTAGTAGCATTCACGACAGAGGCAACAAAACGTGAGATATGGCCCAAGATAATACCCAGAGTCTGAAAGAGCCTGGGTGTTCTTGTCGCTATTTGGATGTCGCCGTGAAGATGGTGCGATATAGAAAAGACCACGGAACTGTATATAAGTGTCCACTTACTTGTGAATTATAGTCGTGCTTCTGCCCTTCGTCTCTTGCACTCTCAGTAAAGATATTGTCTTTAAAAACGATACACATGCAGCAATGACCTTCTGTACCGCTTTTTCTCAAAAAAAAAAAATGCCTATGGCTTTACGATATTTAAAACACATATGTTATGTGCTAATAGTGGATCCACTTCTAGCGAGACTCAATGCAGAAACCGAGATTTTAGATCGTTAAAGTTAAAAATATATCCTGCACCCATAGATTATATCTCTCAAACTTTGTACTTATAAAATATTTAATTAATTTAAAACCAAATGATTTTTACTTATATCCTAAATAACTAAAAATTTGTTCGTATTACTACACCCCTTCAGTCCTCCAGTGAAAGGATACACTTTATTCCATCTAAATAGTTGAAAATAATACAACTTATTGTATTTTTTACTTAGGTACCTACTACAACTTCCTATGTTTATTAAGTACTTTTGATATTATTGTACAATCATTTGGTTTTAAAATAAGAGGTTACCTGGAAAGTGTTCCAAGAGTTTTAAAATTGGTAATTGTATAGATCTACTTAGATGCGCTTTTATGAATTTCCTCGTATCTTTGCCGCTCGCGGCGTCATATTGTAACATACCGGCTATAACACTGCAGTTTTTTGACAATATCTCCTTCCTGACTCATTTCACGGCAAAAACATTTCTATATGAAATGAAAGTAAAAATAATTTCCTAAAATGTATGTGTTAACCTTTTTTCGTAAAATCAACAAGTTTGGCGTACGAGCGCCGTGAACCGTTATACATCTACACCAAACCGTGGCATTTGCTTTTACTCATTACATTTACGTATTAAAATATCTGGTGCGAGGCGTCACACAACTTTCTTTTAATTTCATTTATGAAAGTATTCGCTGTTAGTTAAAAGAAATATAAGCACTTTGTAACAATACATATAAACAGTACTATATGCATACAACCTATAGGGCTATATGTATATACACAAATTCCCAACCTTCATCCCAGAACCGCACTTATTTGAATTTTTTCAGGAAAAAGTTTCAAATAAAAGTTGTAGCCATTAATGAGTCTAAAAACTATAGAAAGTTTTAAAAAAATCGTTGGAACCGTTTTCGAAAAAAATTGAAAAAGCTTAAAAACGCCTAGAGTAAAGTAGAGCTTTCGGTTAACCGATTTCAACCAAAAGCTTCGCGGCACAACTAGGTATAATAGGGAGGTCAAATGCCAAGTTTGGTGAAATTCGGATAAAGTTTTCGATAAGATATGGCTGTCACACATACACACAGATTTGTTTCTAAAAACCATCTCTTTGAAATCAGGGGACCTCAAAACATGTATTTCCGTTGAAAGCTCGAATTCGAAAATTCGATCCAATTACAATACTGCCTTTACTATTAAATAGTAAAAGAAAGTAATATGTATACACTATACAACTTATATGTACATAGGTATAGGTATACGAATTCCGAACCTTCACCCCAGAACCGCCCTTATTCGAATTGTCCCAGGAAAAAATTTCAAATAAAAGTTGTAGCCACTAATGAGTCTAAGAACTATAGCAAGTTTCAAGAAAATCATTGGAGCCGTTTTCGAAAAAAATTGAAAAAGCTCAAAAACGCCAAGAGTAAAATAGAGCTTTCGGTTAACCAATTTCAACCAAAAGCTTCGCGGCACAACTAGGTATAATATAGAGGTCAAATGCCAAGTTTGGTGAAATTCGGATAAAACTTTCGATACGACATGGCTGTCACACACAGACACACACACAGACATGTTTCTAAAAACCACTTTTTTGGACTCAGGGGACCTCAAAACATGTATTTCCGGTGAAAGCTCGAATTCGAAAATTCGACCCGATTACAATACTTCCTTTACTATCTATATAGTAGTAAAAGAAAGTAAAAATTAATTTATTTTAAGAACTATATACTTAAATGAACAAATATAAATAAATGTTCGACCGAAACCTACATTTTTATAATCGTATATTTCGATAGATAACGCGCTTCTCTTGTATTTAAAAAATTAATATGCGCGTTAGATATAACAGAAAAGCTATACCTACATAAGCTTTATATGTAGGTATATAGCGAGCGGCAAAGATATGAGATGGTAAAGTTAAAATTCGCAAAGCACATCGAAATCTATAAAATGACCAATTCTTAAAACTCCCGGAATACTGTCCGGGTAAAACTACCCAAGGACTGGACTATTTATTATTATTATGTATGTTTATTGTCCAAGAAATACTTAATAGGTAACAACAAGTGTTATCAGATGTACTGATTTCCGCGGGAGGTCCCGATTCACCCTCAAGCTGGACACTGAATGTTCCAGTTTTTCGTTAATTTTCGTAATTCATACTTTGATCGATAAGTTTGACAGAAAAACGTAATATAGGTCCATTTTATGTATGTTACTAGTTGCTACCTGTGACTTCGTTCATTTATTATAATATTTGATAAAAAAGTAAACAGAGACCTGTCTCCAAACATTATATTTTATCTTCAATGATTTAACTGTCAGCGTGGCTGTCGGTCAATCAGGTTCTTATTTTTTATATATAGAGATAAAATAATACGCATTATGATGCAGATTCTACAATCGTTATTAAGTATAGAACGACCTTAAATAGGAAAAAATGAATATTTTTGCTTTCCATTTTCATATTTTCTTACCTTTGGTCTTACAATAAATGGTCACCAGAAAATTTTTGAATTTCCCAAAAAAAAAATTTTATTGACCATACGAAGTCTTATTTTATACCATCAATTATTGACTACACCAAAATGAGATGTTAATATTAGAATTTGCCTGACGAAGTCAAAATCAATTCGAACCGTTGCAAGAAACGTTGCAATTTTTTCAAATATAACGTCTTTAATTGTTATTGTCCAAACACCCAAGATTTTATAATATAATAGTCCAGTCAAATAACTCTTCAAATTGACATTCGTCCGGGGGGGCTGATTTTTTCATACAACATAAAGATGGCCATTCCTAAGAAACTGCTAAAAAATCAGCCCTCCAATTTTCCGGGAACTTTGGGAAAAATGGGTTTTCCCCCGGACGAATGTCGATTTAAAGAGTTATTTAACTGAACTAATAAATACTTTAATCATGGATGAGAACATCAAAAGTAATATTACGCATTGTTTCAGAAATTTCCAAGGGACAACAATGGGTTGGTCGGGCGTGTTGTTCACTACCACAGAACACAAGGTGTCGTCAAGCCTGCGTTACCGGAAGTTCTCGTGGTGATTTAGCGACACATTGTCGACAAAGTGACGAGTTGGAATTCTTTACGTGTGTCGACCGACAAGAGCTTGGTGAAGCTTGTTGTGGTGCTGCTCGCACTCCCGATTGTCGCCATGCGTGCTCGGCGATTTTCAAAAAATCGCATACACCAACGCGAGAGGCGCGACTCCAGGTTGTTGCAGCCTGCGAACAACGCAGTGCCAAAGTCTTACAATGCGTTCGAAACTATACCAAAGTAACCCCAGCGTCAAATCCTCGCAAACGTAAATAACTTATATTTACTCAAATTTAATAGTAAGAAAAAAAAATCAATTCTTCATTTTTTTAGAACTTCATTGTTGTGATAAGACCGATAATAACACATGTCGAGAATCATGTCGTTTAATTTTAAAATCGAAGACAACCCATCAAGAAATAGTTGATAATTTAATCGATGGAGGATGTGGCCCACCTTTACCTTTTGTAAGAAATTGTTTTTAATTATGTTTGCTTGTTTTTCTTAGTATACTTATTGTATGTTTTCAGGATAAACTATGGCAATGCTTTTTAAGTTCTGAGAACGATGATTCGCCAACACCAGAAGCTGCGTCAAGAATCGATCGTCTTGGAATGGATTCGGCTAAATTGCAGTGCTGTTCTCGAGCAGTCGCTCCACTTTGTCGCCGTCTGTGTTCTCGCACTTTTGGAAACGACTGGGCCAGTCTTTGGGAAGAATTCGACCAACAATGTCTTTCACAAATCACCGAGGAAAATTTACGAGTTTGCATCAATGAAGGTATTTTTTTACCGTAAGACTTACATAGGTCAACAAAATACAATATTGAGTTTAAATTTTTACTTAAAACCATAATCTGGTTTCTAAAAGATTTCTTCTTTGACCAAATTAAAAATAGTTTGTAATTAGTAAGAGTCTGCTTTAATTACGCTATTTAGTATTAACAAATATGTAGCATTAGATCAATGGTGAAAATATTATTTTTGAAAAATTTTTTACCATTTCAATAAGTTAAACTTAAGAAATTTTGAATTTGATTTTTTTTTTTTGGTTTATTTAAGGTCGGCTCAACTACTTTGGTCATTAGCGACCGTCGAATCCGAAAACCTAGAAAAAAATCTTAGGCTTTCATGGGATTCGAACCCAGAACCACTGGCGTATAAGGCAACTGTCTAGTCCACCACGCCACTAAGTGACCGAATTTGAATTTTATTCTGGTTACAAAAGCAAACTTTAATAGAAACTATTTTTTTTCCAAAATTACTCGTAGTTAAAGGAATAAATTAATCAGTTATTCGGAATCCATACTTAAAATTCATGTTGAACTGTGATTAATTATTAAACCAGTGGTCCTGGGTTCGAATCCCAATGAAAGCCTAAGATGTTTTTTTTTTGAGTTTTCGGATTCGACGGTCGCAAATGACCATAGTAGTTGATGCGACCCTAAATAAACCAAAAAAAAAAATTAAACCAGCTTTTTTAATTTTCATTGTTAATTTCAGTCGAAGAACCCTGCGAATTAGGCTGTGATGGCTTAAGTTACTGCACCAACTTCAACAATCGACCAACCGAACTATTTCGATCGTGCAACAAACATGCAGATGAAGCAGCCCGTTTTGATGTAGCCCTATGGCAACAACAAGGAAATTTAAGCATCTTAGCCAATCTCCATCTCCCGGTTAGAAACATTTCACGATGCTCCCCAAATATGTGGAAAGCCGTGGCTTGTACCCTACAAATTCAACCATGTTCTCGACATTCTCATGTCAACCAAATTTGCCGGGAAGACTGCTATGATATCTTATCACAATGCATGGACTGGAGCCGAATTTCTTCCGACCACACGGCAGCATCAATATGTGCTAAATTATCACCGGATGATCCTGACGATCCTTGTATATCCTTACAACCGTTTCTTGAGCCTTCAGATTATCCATATCGAGAACCTAAAGAACTAGTGACTTCCCCATGTAAAGGGGATCCATGTGGGGCTAATGAAGTTTGTACGGTAAACCACAATTGTTTTGATAACAAATGTCCACCGTACACCTGTTCTAAGGGATGTAAATTGGGGGAAGTATCCCAATATTTAGTCCCTGAAGGTTCTTACGTTCGCATTCCGATTTCTTATGGAAAAAATGGATGCTTAAAGATTTGTAAATGTGTAAAGGGCAATATTGTACAATGCCAGCCATTACCTTGTATTTTACTGGACTCTTGTATGCTGGGAAATCGAAAGATTGAACACGGAACTTCATTTTATATGGATTGTAATGTCTGTAGCTGTTTTGCGGGGGAAATTGTTTGCAGTAAGAGGCAATGTGAGATTTCGGCCCTTGGTGGTAGTGATCCAGCATACACGACATTGCCGTGTAATTGTCCTCCACATCATGTTCCTGTTTGTGGTCGAAATGGGAATACATATCCAAGTTCCTGTTCAGCAAAGTATGTGTTAAGAATCTAACGATCTCAAGATATTTAATTAACATGATATGTATTGTTTTAGATGCGCCGGATTAAGTGATTCAGACTTTGAATTCGGGCCGTGCAAAGATCCATGCCACAATGTTAAATGTGGATTTGGTGAAATTTGTATTCCCGATCAAAAAGTTTGCCTCTCTTTGTTGCATAAACCTTGCTTACAATATGAATGCGGTAATTTTATTCATTGTGGAGGTTGTATCAATTTTTATTTTATTTTATTTTTTTGTTTATAGTTAATATAACATCTGCATCTTGTGTTGGATCGCCTCGAATAACTGCATGTGATATTTACAACAATGAGTACACGAATCTTTGTGGAATGACCAAACCTAGTATACCCTTGGCATATCGAGGTCCTTGTTTAAAAGGATGTAGTACTTCAGGTGAAGTATGTGCCATTAACGGGGTGACTTATCAATCAGAATGCGCCGCATGGGCTGACCATGTAAGCATAGACTATCCAGGACCTTGCGTAGCCATTGGACTTATCGGAGATACAATGAAACAACAGTGTAACGACGTCAAATGTCCCCCATTATCCGATCGAAATTGTATCGGATACACTCCACCGGCTGCCTGTTGCCCAGTGTGTGCCGGAGCAATAAAATTAATTTATTCCCGAAAACAAATTGATCGAGCTTTATATGCACTTCGAGGCTATTCTATGACGTCCCTTACGCTTCAGTCTATCCTAAAAGCTCTTGAAAGACAAATTCAAGTCGCTGAATGTGTGCTACGTGGTTATTTAAGTATTGAACTCGATATATTCGTGATGGTGGAAACTGTAGAAAAAGGACGACCGTCCAGTTTACAGTTAGAGGCTTGTGTGAGAGAAGCCGAGAAAATTGCTAGTTTAATTCGACGACACAGTCCTCGTGTCGCTAGCGATTTGAGTTTAAGTGCACTAACGGCTGCGACTGTTGTGCATGTATCTGCTGTTAGCAGTGCATCGATAGGATCTATATCCCATTGTTTCGTTTTAGTAAATTATTTGGTTGTATTATTTTTTGTAACAAGACAATTGTTATAGCTACCATGGAACTTAATCCACAAAAACTAATTGTGATGTTAACTTTTTTTTTAAGTTTATTGAAAAGAAATGAAAACGGTGCCAAATTAATTGCGTAATGTACAAAGCTGTTGCATTGTAAATGCAATGGATTTGGAGCTTTTTGCTAATTCAATTTCAAGCTCTACCATTTTAGTCAGTTATCGCGATACAACCAAATAATGAAAAAATCTGTGATATTACTCGATTGAATCTAAATGTATATTTACTGTATTATATTTAGTTGTTTTAGTATTTTAGACACAATATTTTCAACTTAGGGTAAGTAAATCAACCTTTATTCAATGAAATTTTTAGTCTTATTATGTAAGATGTTTCACTTGCTAAGTGATACGATAGTTCAAATTCATATTCTGAAAACTGTCGCTTTACGATAAATGAGTCGGTCAGTGCACACATCGATTAACTCCATTTTTTAAAAAAATTTATTAAAAAACACTGCATTGACTCTTATCTTTATTAGAGGTGCAAACGTTAGATCGATGTTTTAAAGACATTAAAGATAGTAAACAATTTTTAAAGTTTTTGTTTGTGCCGCCAATTTTTGAATTAAAAAAGAAAAGTTGAGGATCACTTTCTTACGGAATTGACCCGTATGACTTAGTCCCTTCGTACACAAGCTACGCTACGCAAATCTTCGATACTCGACGATTTTAGTCTCCAAGCGATTATCGCCATACAAATCCATTGAGGTTCGTACACGAGTCGCGTCGCCAATATTCATCCCGCGACTAGCGTCGCACCATGGGCGCACTACCTGCTAGACGAGATCGTCGCGACGATCGCGACATAAGTCGTAGCGATTTCCAAGATGGTGGAGCAACTATTAAATATTATAATTGTTTCTAAGGTGAAGAAGAATCCTTGTGTATATAATTATAACTTGAAAGAATATTCTTAAGAGGAGGTTATAAAAAAAGTTTGGGGAGCAGTAGAAAAGGTCGATAATTTACAGATTGGTATATTTTTAACCGACTTCAAAAAAGGAGGAGGTTCTCAATTCGATTGTATTTTTTTTTTATGTTTGTTACCTCAGCATTTCCGACTGGGTGAAGCGATTTTGATTATTCTTTTTTTATTTGAGAGCTGGTGCTTCCCGAATGGTCCCATTTTAATTTGAAGGAAATCGTTCACTTTTAAGGGGTTGAAAACTAAGGGATGAAATTCTAACTTATTATTGGATAGCTCGATTTCGATAATTCTTTTTTTATTTGAAAGCTAGTGCTTTGAAAATAGGGGATTGAAAACCCGATTTTGAAAATTTTGTTTGTTTTTGAAAAATCCACCCCTTAAGGATGAAAATAGGGGATGAAATAGTGACATTTAACCGAACTTTGATAATTTTTTTTCTGTTGAAAAAAGTAATCCACTTAGTTTTGTTATTACATTTAAAAGCAAAAAATTTCAACCCTCATGGGCAAAAAAGGATGATGTAGTAACTTTTAATATTAAACGGCGCTGCCTCATATGAGCAGCGCGTTTGGAAGGTTAACCATTTTCAAGAAAATAAAATCAGTTATCAAACTTCAGATCACTAAAACGCGAGAAATAAATAAATATTATAAAAAAATGAAAAACCGACTTCAAAATAAATAAAAAAGCTTAAACAAGAAATGCACTAAAAAGTAACAAAATAATGGCGTATCCTTGCAGTATCTACAACTTACAAATTATTAGGATGATACAATGTACAACTATTGTTATTTTTGGAGTTGGTGTCAGTCAAGAAAATAAATAGTAATGGTAATTTGTAAAAATTGTAAAAAGGTTTAGTTGGTAATTGGTATTTTGTAGTTTAAAGGTCGCTAGATATTGTTACAGTTCGAGTATATTGTTTAAAAGTTCATTTGAAAAATATTTTTCATAAGGTATTCTCGTTTTTTGCTAAGTACCAATATAGTCTAATTTCCTTGGCTGACACCAACTCCGAAAATAACAATAGTTGTACATTGTATCATCCTAATAATTTGTAAGTTGTAGATACTGCAAAGATACGCCATTATTTTGTTACTTTTTAGTGCATTTCTTGTTTAAGATTTTTTATTTATTTTGAAGTCGGTTTTTCATTTTTTTATAATATTTATTTTATTATAGTGTTGAATATAGTCAATAATGTAGTAAAGTACTAGCAGTTTTTTGCAGTAATATTTTTTTAAAATTATTTTACGCACATACCTACATAATATTCTGTGTACGCATTTAATTATGATAGCCAATGTTGTTGTAAGCCGCTACGTCTATAGTAGCTGAATAGGCAATTTGCGAATCAATGCTAATGTAGTATACAAAATTAGTATCGAAGATTTTCGTAGCCTTGTGTACGAAGAGCCTTACGTAGACATTTTAAAATAGGTAAAAAACCGTTAGTTAAATCCGATTAATTTATACTGTAAGTTACCTTTTACTTAAAACCATTTGATTACACTTTCTTTGAAATTTTTATTTTTTATCAAGATTTTAAATAAAATCACAATAATTTTCTTTGTAATTAAATGAGACTTCTATTGTTTTAACAGCTATATTTCTCGTACAAAATCTGCATACTTATCTCATTAAGAATACTCTATGATTGCATGTGTTTCAGTTAGATGTTAAACTGTAAATACCGAGATTTTTCTTATGAATTATAGATATTTTTCGTTGAATACTTAAACTAAAAATAGGCTTTAAAACCTATTTTCTTGTAAATGTATTTTTGTAGTTAAGAAATATAAATTAAACATGCATTTGTTAACGACTTCATATAATTACAGATGTAGGAATAAAATATTGTACCTTTGTCTTTTATTGCTTTTTGTCTTTTATACCACTTGTGATTGGAAATTGAGCTACTTACAGGCATTGGCCGCTTTACACATTTACCACCAGTAAGATATTCAAATGTTGTCATCCCTACCAACCTTTACAATTCGTATCACTCGCTATCTTACAATTAGTTCACAATTAAGTTAATTTATAATTTTTAATCAATGAAATTGTAATTTTATGATTTTTATTTGAAAATTTCATTTCAAATTTACCATCCTTAAAATCTACTGCCCTAGATTCCAGTTTACTCAGTCTGCTGCTATATCCGCCATGCTTATAAGTACATATTCCTCACTTGTGTGATAAAAAATTTCAAGATTATCACAGTTACCCTCTTAAATATCAAGAATAAATACATACTATATAGTTATAATTGTATATAAAAAAATTTGTTTCCCTATCATTTATACATAATTTTGTTACCAAAGATATTTTGTAATATTCTATTTGTTATTAGAGATTTTTTTCATATTATTTTCGACTAATTTGATGTTGTATTCATCTAGTCTATAAAATAGTTTATCAGTTTTCTTTTAAAAAGTTTATATCAAATCTTAAGTAATTTTTTTTCTTCTTAAACAGTTGATGGCTAAACGAAAAATCCACTAACTTCTTTATATGATTTTATTAACTACTACCTACCTTATGTTGTGTATTCGTAATATTAAAAATTTAACAGGAAAAAGAAGAAACGAAAAGACAACCATAAAATGATTAACCGTAAAATATATATATAAAATGTAAAATTGTTTTATATGCAATATTGAATTGTATAAAGAAATAAATTATTCTATATTCAATTTCGTTTTTTATTTTTATTTAAACTTATTTAATAGCAAAAGTCTTCCTACTGAATTTTCGAATGGAATTTTGAACCTTTCAACTATTGAAAATTATCGCTAGTACTATATCTAAGGCTACGCATTAAACCGTAGCGTGGGTGGTGCGAGCGATGGCTTGACACAAAGCGCCGAATGACAAAAATGACGCACAATAAAAGGGGTGAACAATGAAGATACCATTTTAAACTTGAAAACATTTTAATAATGCAGTAAAGCATTTAATTTTGTATAGTTCTATCATTTTCCAAATTATTTCAAAGATGATCATAAAACGGAGGGAGTGGTGCTTTCATACCCGGCGTCGTAATATTACGCTACGACTTCATGGTTACGTTCCACTAACGTAGTAACAGCATTAAACCCAGTTTAAAATTGTTTTTTTTAGCCGTTCATTGTTGCAATAACGAGCGTTGCCTTAAATAAAACGTCATCGATGACGTCATAACTTTCGCTTGCGATTACCCAGACCCTTCTTAAAAAATAAGCCAGAGTGATGAATATCGCAATAACTCTTCATAAAATAATTAGAAAAGAAAAAAGCAATGGTAATGGCGGTAATTGTATGAAATGTAGCCTTCAAAGGAGAAGTTTTGAACACTTATAGACACACATGCTAGAGACATGGACATATCCAGCTTTTAGTCAACGGGAAGACCAATCCTGAAAACTGTATTATATACATGCAAAATTGTAAATTGAAGACTTTTGTGTTCTCAAGACTTCGAAGACTTATTGGATGTCAATATCAGAATTTCGCCTAAGAAACCAAAGCCTTACTACGACACTGCCCGCGTCGTCCGTGAACATTTTTAAATAGGAAATCAGAATATAATTTTATTATAAGCTTAATAATTACATTGAAGACAGGTAACAATTTAACCAGTTAAACAAATAAATTGAAGATAGTGATAGTTAGGGATTCATTCGGTCAAGTAGCTGCAGATATTTTGACTCTCAGACATGAAATAACTACCTATTGAAATCTTGGAACAAGCAAAATTCTTGGCATGTTTGGTATTTGTATATTAATATTTTAATAAATAATAAATAAATAAAATTAAGACAAGTATTGTTAATTCCTAGTTATAGAAAAAGCAGAGGAATCTTCCCCTTAAAATTAAATGCAGCCACAAGAAATTTCCATTATGCTACTGATTTTTAAACTGGTGCCATAGTAAAATTTCATATTAGAACCACTGTTATAATGGATTAAGTTTCAAAATGTAGATAAATATTATATCAATTATTCTATCCCTTTAATATTTTAGGGTACTTTTTTTAAAGCGAGGCATAGGCAACCAAACGTTCACCAGTACATAAAACTTGCATAGTTTATTTTGCATCTTATAATATACAGCGACTACAGCAATATACAGCCAGCTATGATTCATAATCAAATAACTCATAAGCAATTGCCTTAAAATTTGAAAAATCAGTATTTTCACAACTATTTAATAATTTAAATCTATAAATACAATGGATTGGAATATTTAAACATTATAAGCCAACGATTAGTTATTTTAAATTCTCCGCTAGAAACTGACACATAATAACGTGAAGTGAGCGTTTTCCCCTAACTTCACACTTGTATAAACTTGCTTGTAATTGTGACTGGTTAAGTTTTATTTGGTCACTAGTTCTCAAATTTTCTTTAAGAAAAACTCAAAGAAATCCTCCAAAATGCCGGACCACCTAGGGGATGATATGCGAAAAATCAAAGAAGACGAAAAAGAACCGGAGAAAGAAATTAAATGTAAGTTTACAATGTGTTAACCTTATATTTAACTCGATATTTTTGTAATCAATTTCTATTTACCAACAGCTCTCGATGAAGGTGATATCCATTTAATGAAAAACTACGGCCAAGGCCCGTATACTTGCTCAATCAAAACTGTAGAAGAGGATATCCAGTCAATTATAAAGCGAGTCAATGAACTAACTGGAATAAAGGAATCTGATACGGGATTGGCCCCTCCAGCTTTATGGGATTTGGCTGCGGATAAACAAACCTTACAAAATGAACAACCTTTACAAGTGGCTCGTTGTACTAAAATTATTAATGCTGATTCCGATGACCCAAAGTATATTATTAATGTGAAGCAATTCGCCAAATTCGTGGTAGATTTAGCCGATTCGGTAGCTCCTACTGATATAGAAGAAGGTATGCGAGTTGGGGTTGATAGAAATAAATATCAAATTCACATACCGTTGCCTCCAAAAATTGATCCTACGGTAACAATGATGCAAGTGGAAGAAAAGCCTGACGTGACTTATAGTGATGTTGGAGGTTGTAAAGAACAAATTGAGAAACTACGAGAAGTTGTTGAAACTCCTTTGTTACACGTAAGAAGATGATCTTATTGATTTAGAGTAAGTATTAATTTAATTTTGGATTTTTAGCCGGAAAAATTCGTCAAGTTGGGAATTGAGCCTCCAAAAGGTGTCTTATTATTTGGTCCCCCGGGAACTGGAAAGACTTTATGTGCCCGAGCCGTAGCAAATCGAACTGATGCTTGTTTTATTCGTGTAATTGGATCTGAGTTGGTTCAAAAATATGTAGGAGAAGGTGCTCGTATGGTTCGGGAACTATTCGAGATGGCTCGTTCGAAGAAAGCCTGTTTGATTTTCTTCGACGAAATCGACGCCATTGGAGGAGCTCGTTTCGATGATGGAGCCGGAGGAGACAATGAAGTCCAACGTACCATGTTAGAACTGATCAACCAGTTGGACGGATTCGATCCTCGAGGCAACATAAAAGTATTAATGGCCACAAATCGTCCTGATACCCTAGATCCAGCTCTAATGAGACCTGGTCGTCTTGATCGTAAAGTGGAATTCGGTCTTCCCGATCTCGAGGGACGGACTCATATTTTCAAAATTCATGCCCGGTCTATGTCGGTCGAGCGGGATATTCGTTTTGAGCTTTTGGCTAGATTGTGCCCGAATAGCACGGGGGCAGAAATTCGCTCTGTGTGTACCGAGGCGGGTATGTTTGCGATTCGAGCTCGGCGAAAGGTTGCGACTGAAAAAGATTTTCTAGAAGCCGTTAATAAAGTTATTAAGTCGTATGCCAAGTTCTCGGCTACACCAAGATATATGACTTATAACTAAGTGTATTTATTCGGTCTCTCGCATATATTTTTATTGTAATTTTTCATAACTAATAAAGAATCATAAGTTAAAATTACTTTAAGACTTTTCTCTGCATCAACATCACAAACCTATAACAATTGAATTATCAGAGCCGTACCAGCTTTGGGGAGGGGTGGGGGACAAATCCTGAAAGTATTCTATACAAGCAAAACCATAAATTGCAACATTTTTTTTGTGTTCTCAATAATTACAAGCGGCGTTTAGGGAATGGTGGTTGAGCCGAAATTCATCATTACAGGATTGAGAGGGGGTTTCGGTGAATAATGCGTTTTTTTCGTAAGAAACGCTAATATTTTTAAAAAATTCGATAAATTAATCTTACATGACTTATAAAGTTTTTTTTTTTTTTTTTTAGAAAATTATATATTTTTAGAAGAAATTCCACAGGTATACATTTAGAAAAATCTTTGAATTTGCGTGCCCTAGTGAAGGGGGTTGAGTTGAATCACATGACTTATCGTTAGGGGGGGGGGTCAAAAAAGCCTTACTTTATTAATAGACGCCTCCTTATGATCAACAATAGAATTTGCTTCAGTTAACAATGACGACAGCACCCTCCATCGTTCATGAAAATTGTCAAATAATAGAGCTCACAAATTGTACATATTCTGCCTACAATTTCATAACTACAATAATATTTGGAGGAAGATAAATAATGACGCTGTTAAATAAATTGGTGTTAATTATGATCAAAAACGAGGCGGAGGTAGCTACCCCATCTAATGCTTCTAACCTTCCTTTAGTACGTTCCTATTGATAAAATCAGTTAATTACAAATACATTTAGTAATGCGTACGTTTCACCCAGATTCGCTTATGATAAAAGTTAGATAACATACGCAGATTAAAGTAAAATATTGTTAAATATCCTGTCTCGTTGAACGAACTTCCTTTATTGGGCTTAAAGTTAAACCGTGGAGACCCTAACGTAACGAAAAACGACCGAGCTAATTTCCTTTTTTTCTCTTTAAAAATAGGTTATATAGGTATAGTTATATATAATAGGTATATTTCTATCTCCTTAAAAGTGAAATTTGACGAGTAAGAGAGGGAATATATAAAGGTAGAGACAGACAGAAGAAAAAAAAATGATTCTAAAGACTACTAGATAGTTTGTCAACTTTACTCAACTATAAAAGTTGTAGCACATGGTAAACTATATTCTGTGATTCAAATTTTCTAATTGAATTCCAAATACGAATTACTTAAAATATATACAAAAATTATAGTAAGGAAACTCAAATTTTCATTATTATAAACAAAAAAATTGGTTGTCTGTAAAGTCGGTTTACGGACGATAGTTTTACGTGATAACATCATAAAGAAACATTGATGAAAAATTGCATACTTTTATGAATTGAATTGAATTATTATCACTGAATTAGCATTCTTTTGTATAATACAAAGAAGGAATTCATTGAAAATTAACATTTTTTTCAAAATGAAATCAGACTGAAAATTATGAAGGAAATCAATTAAATCTTATTAAATTGTAGAAAAAAACACAAAACAATTATTGAATACGAGGCACAGCTTATTGTAGTAGCAGAACTCTATCGTGCGTTTCTATCTCTTGTATCGCGTTCTCGCTAGCACGTACAGACTCAAACGGAACGTGACACTTTTTCGTGCAGGGTGTCGTAGTTCATCAATTTATAAGACGTTATCACGTCAAAAAAAATTGTAAAAAAAATGAAAATATTTTTAATTGAAACTTTTTATTTTTATTTAAAAACGTTTAGAGTTAAAAAAAAAACTTAAATAACTTTTTGACGTGATAACGTCTTATAAATTGATAAAACATGGACAACCTGTACGAAAAAGTGCCACGTACTGTTTGAGCCTGTGCGTGCAAGCAAGAACGCGATCAAGCGATAGAGATGCACGATAGAGTTCTGCTATTGGAACGCCGCCACGCGAGCTTCTTCGAGAACTTCTGCAATAAGTTAGGCCTCGTTTTCAATAATTGTTGAATCCTATACAACGTGTTTTATGTTTTTTTCAACAATTTAATAAGATTTAATTGATTTCCTTCATAATTTTCAGTCTGATTTTATTTTGAAAAAATTGTTAATTTTCAATTAACTCCTTTGTAGTATATAAAATAATGATAATTCAGTGATATATTAATAACTCAATTGAATTCATAAAAGTATGCAATTTTTCATCAATGTTTCTTTATGATGTTATCACGTAAAACTATCGTTCGTAAACCGAATTTACAGACAGCCAATTTTACTTTCTTTTACTACTATATAGATAGTAAAGGAAGTATTGTAATCGGGTCAAATTTTCGAATTCGAGATTTCACCGGAAATACATGTTTTGAGGTCCCCTGAGTCCAAAAAAGTGGTTTTTAGAAACATGTCTGTGTGTGACAGCCATATCGAAAGCTTTATCCGAATTTCACCAAACTTGGTATTTGACCTCCTTATTATACCTAGTTGTGCCGCGAAGCTTTTGGTTGAAATCGGGTAACCGAAAGCTCCACTTTATTCCAGAGGTTTTTAAGATTTTTCAATTTTTTTCGAAAATGGCTCCAACGATTTTCTTTAAACTTTCTATAGTTGTTAGACTCATTAATGGCTACAACTTTTATTTGAAACTTTTTCCTGGGAAAATTCGAATAAGGGCGGTTCTGGGATGAAGGTTGGGAATTCGTGTATATATACATATAGCCCTATAGGTTGTATGCATATAGTTCTGTTTATATGTATTGTTACAAAGTGCTTATATTTCTTTTAACTAACAGCAAGTATTTTCATAAATGAAAGTAAAAGAAAGTAGTGTGACGCCTCGCACCAGATATTTTTCTTTATATCCGTAATTATTTTCTTTAAATTAATACTTCATTCATAAAATCGGTTAAGTGAGTAGATAAAAGGTAACAATTATATAGGCATTTTTATACTAACAGAAATAAATCTGCCGTATATTGAATAGCTTTTAATTGGTTTTTTAACAGTGACGAAACTAAATTCTAATTAAAAATTATGGAGTTAAAAAATTTTGTGCTTTAAAGGTTCACCCTCCTCTAAACTAATTTTTATACTTTAAATAGAAAAATCCTATTTGAAAATTCTGTAGAATCACTGTAAGCCTGTTTCAGTAAATATAGTAAATTTAGTTTTAAATAATGTTTATTTGTTGAGGCCGTTGAGGCATTGCCTCCCTTTCATCTGTAAATGAACCCCCTAAAGCCACCACTGATTGTATTTTTTTGCAGTCTGTACTCCCCTAGTCTACATTGCGTCAATTGCATTATGTTTTACGTCATATAATTTTTCCCGTTTTTCCATTGATGTTTTACTCGTTTTACTGCCGTTACTGACATTGACATCCCTGACGCAATTATGTTGACCAATGTTGACGTTTAAATAACTGTCAAAATAATAAAAATCATTGCATTATCTGAATTTGATGGCTACTAATTAGTACTTATAATTAACATAGACGGTATACCACATTGATTATTCGTTAAAACTATGATTTGTAATAAACTGCTAATAATAAGTTCAGGTAACGCAAAAATACTTTTTAGGTTATAATTTCAAAAAATACAATTTTTCATTTTTTCAGCTGTAATATTTATTTCCCAAATAGCCGCAATAAATTCAACCGATAGCGACCAAAATGCAACTACATTATTGGATAAGGACACCACTGATAGTTTATACACCCACTTCAAATGTACTATCAATGGAAATAGTAAATTATCGCAGTACAAGGCGATAATGATGCTAGCTGCTAGAATCAAGGAGGAGAACAGCAAGTTGTTACTATGTAAAGATAATGGTAACTTAGAGCCAGGAGTTGAAATAGTAAATTCAACGAAATTAGCTAATTTGTTAATTTCGGATCCTAACGTTACAAAGACCACCGAGGGTAACTGTGTGATGGTGTTATTTTACGCCCCTTCATGTCCGTTTAGTTGTGCTGCAGCCCCACATTATAACTACTTAGGACATGCTATCAAAGGAATTAAGGTTGTAGCCATTGATGCAATGACACATCATATGTACAATGCTCAGTACGGTATCGCGGGTGTACCCAATTTAGTTGTGTTCCACAATGGGCGGTTGGTTGGACGCTACAATGAAACCGAAATCAATGTTAAGCGGGTCTTTGTGTTTTTGTCCAAAATTATAAAGCTTAATGGCACACCACCGTCACATTCAATATCTGAATATTTCGTACGGCCATTGTCGAATACACCTGTACATCATACCGACTACTATTTAGGATTGGCGTGGGTGTTTATTGTGTTTTCAATGTTTTACTTGTTCACTTCGTCTCAGTATTGGATGAGGCTGATTGAATCGATTCAGAATATATGGACGGAATCGGCTGCTCAACACGAGCATGCTGGTTAATTTTCCGGATGTAATACTTTTTTATGTTAATATTATTTTACGACAGTTTATATTTATTGTAATTTTTGTTGTTATTTGATATAAAGACCTGAATAAATGATACGTTTTTTTCTTCAATGAATTTGTCTTATTTATATCTATCCTAATAGTACCTTAAATTCTCTATATCAGAGGTTCTTAAACTAATGACTCCGCGAACCCCCACTTGAAAAAATTTTTTTTGACGGACCCCATTCCAACTTTAGGTACTTTACGTCATTTTATTAGTTAATTTCTGGCTTACGATCTCATAAGGACAAGGATATATAATAAATATTTCTAACAGTGATTGGAGAATAACGATTTTTTTGCATATTGTAGAACACATTTTTTTAGAAATTATAATATTGAAGAAAGAAAATATAAACATTGTCATAGCAACAAATCTCACAAATTATAATGGGTACTTACATTACATTTTTATAAATATTTAATAAATGAATGAGATGGATGCAGTTGTTTTCTTGAAACAAGAAGCTCAATATCTGGCTTAATACTGGAAACTTTTATTCTAAGATCCGGCTCTATATTTAATTTGTTTCTATATTTAGACTTAATATAAAATAGTTCCGAAAAAGCTTGTTCGCATAAATATGTTGTGCAGAATGGAATCAAATGTTGAAGTGCTTTATTTGCAAGCGCAGGGTAATCTGACCTGAGAAGTAACCAAAAGCTTTAACTTTAAATATTTATATATGTATATATTTTTACGATGTTTTTTTTTCAAATGGCTTTGCGGACCCCCAGGGGTCCGCGGACCACAGTTTAAGAACCTCTGCTCTATATCAAGGGTCGGCAACATGCGGCTCGTTGTAAAATTACATGCGGCCCGCCAAGCAAGAAAATGTTTCTTCATACTTCTGCGCAATTATTAGTGAAAAATTATAGTAAACATAATAATATTTTTAATTCTATAATAATTTTTTGCATTTTTTAAAAATGTATTATCAGTTTAAATTTTACTTTATTATATTATATTACTATTAAGTAAAAATTTAGAATACGTTACTAGTAACAATGGTTACAACCGTTCTAATAATCAATTACAATTCAACGCTCGCCTTATTATTGTATTTTTTTTCAAGATACAAAACGGCGGCGCCAAAACGTCCTACTTCGATGTTTAGTTCATTTGATGTTACTAGTATTCAATGTTATGTTTATTAAAATAAAATAAATGATGTTCTTATGTACTTTCTGTTGAACTATATGATATCTGTACCTATAGTTTTATTATTTTTTTAATATCGTTTTTTGTTTTTGTTTATATTAGCTTTTAATTATATGTTATTTTGATTAAACAAAAAAGGTTGAAACTGGGATCCGGACAATTGGGCGGGTACAAATGGGCTGGCGCAGGTTGACCTAGGTCATTCATTTTTGTCCATTCATTCATAAAATTGTTTTCATCACATTTTGTGAGTTTCATTGTCGTTAAAATTTCTTACAAAATTAAATTGCTTGTTGTTTGCCTTCTTATGGCGCGTTTTTTGGAAACTGAGCGCGGTGGCCGAAAACTGCTTTACGATGGTTATGCTTATGTAAAAGAAGCAGAGAATACATTAAAAACACACTGGAAATGTGAAAAGAAACGAATTTGCAAAGCTCGCTTGCATACAATTTTGAATCCGATGCCCGGTGCTGATGTAGAAATACGTTCAGAACATACTCATCCTCCTGATCCGACTTTGTATGAGGTAACTAGTGTCGTTAATGTCGCCAAAAATCGAGCACGTACAACGCGTGAAGCAACCAGTGAAATTGTCACTGTCGCGTTCAATTCAGTGTCTCCTGCTGCTGGAGCTCAAATGCCTACACAGTCGACGTTGCAAAGATTTATTCGTCGGCAAAGAACTGTTGCTGGAGTTTTCGGCCACCGCGCTCAGTTTATAAGAAGGCAAACAACAAGCAATTTAATTTTGTAAAAAATTTCAACGACGATGAAACTCACAAAAGGTGATGAAAACAATTTTATGAATGAATGGACAAAAATTAATGACCTAGGTCAACCTGCGCCCGCCTAATTGTCACCCGCCCAATTGTGCCCGCCCAGTTGTCACCCGCCCAATTGTCACCTACCCGTTGGAACTATATACTAGTAACATTAAATGAACAAAACATCAAAGCAGGACGTTTTGGCGCTGGGCGTTTTGGTGCCATTGAACCACTAAAGTTTTAAATGGGAAACTGAAAGTTGATACAAAAAAACCACCCCCGCATAGACTTAGAACACAGGTACAATGGTGTGATCCCTCCGCGGGAAAACATCCTATGCCAAAACGTCACGTACCGACAAAACATATGATGCGGCCCGCTTATAATTTTTATTTTTAAATATGGCCCGCCGTCCATAAAAGGTTGCCGACCCCTGCTCTATATACAGGGCCGTGCCTGACGGGCGTTCATTGCGTGCACCGCACGCAGGCGGCCGAAATTAAGAGGCGGCCAAATCGTTACAAGTTGTTTACTGGGCAAAAATACAATCGGTTTGTTTTCATTAAGATACGAAGTAAAAACAGTTTCTCTAATCTAATCTATCTAAAAAGAGTTTCTCAGAAATAAGAAATGTATAAAAGTAGTATTAAAAGTAGTAGTATTAAAGTAAGTAAATTAATTCTATTTTGTATACCTCCCAAGTTGCAAGTCAGCCCAGATCTGCCATTGGCCACTGAGCTTTGTTATCCTAATATGTTAGTATAGATTTAAGGGTTATTCCTTGTTCTTTATGTTTGATAATTTTGTCTGTGATTATAAAACCAATACCATAATTTTTTTCATGTTATTATTTTTGTTTAAATTTTAAATAAAAAAATGTTTATTTTGTGCATTTCTTTTTCTTAAATTTCATCCAAACATATAAATCTCATAAAACCGGTTTTTAGCCGGTTTTTCTTTTCAGAAACCGGTTTTGGGAACAAAACCAATATTTTTTTTCGTTCTCGATTTCGGTTAACCAAAAACTGATTTTTTTCCCGGTTTGATGCCCTGTGTATAATAATAAACATTAAAAATTAAAGTAGTTTTTTTTTAATGTTATCCTGGGGGCGGCCATACAGACTGGCACGCAGGCGGCCACATACCCAGGCACGGCCCTGTCTATATAATACTACAATGTATTATGATATTTATAAAGAAAGAAGCCGATTGACTGACAGGCACGCTGGAGTCTAAGTCGTTGAAGATACAGACATGCGTTTTTAAAGTGTTATTCCCGAGTAGACTGTGATTTCTATTAAAAAGAGGATTATTTGAAATTTAACCTTACGTGGTTCAAAAGTCTTTGTTTAAAATATTTTGGATCTAACTCAATGATTTTTCATTACTTTTTGCAATTATCAACCTAAATGTAAAGAATCTCTGCTTTTGTAGTTTCTTAATTTCTTCTTTTAGGGGTTGAAAAGTATTTTTAGAAAATCCCCAAAGAAATGACGCCACCAACGCATTTATTAACATTCAAATTTTAAAGTAACTATGTAGTGAGTGATTTAAAATATACGTGTAAGTGGTGTCGGCGCCCTATCAGCGAAATAGTGCTTTCCTAGTGATATAACTAATTATGCCCGCTCCCATGCATAGTATTTTGTTGAACAGGGTATAAAAAATGGCATACCAGAGGGGAGAATCACTTAATGTGACAAGAGGAAACAGCGGGGGGGTCTTAAAAGACCTGACGTTCAGAGTTCATCAAAGAATTTTTGCTTAATTTTTTTCTCGATATTTTAATTTTATTTTTCTGTCACGATAGAAAGTCATTCGTAATGTACGTGTTAATAATATTTATAATATACGCTATACTTACACAAAATATCAACTTTTATTATGCAATTAATCAAAAGGAACTATTTACAAGAGGGGGTCTAGCTTTTGTGATGTAATATTTACAGGGAGTCCCAAAAATGTGACATAGCGTGAAGGAGAGAGCCGGGAGAGGGGTCAAAAATGGTGAAATTTAGTGTTACGTTGTTTATGAATGACTCCTAAACGAAGTCACGGGTAGTTGCTAGTTTTAATATATGAAGACTGGAAATCAATAATGGGCTAAGTACCCAAAACAAAAAATTGATTAACATGAAAAGACAAGCTAATGTGCCATTGCCAACAATTTTTTTTTAATAACTAAGATAATTTTAAGTTAGGTGTTCTCAAATACCCTACTTTCCCCTACATTTTTGACGTAATAACGTCTTATAAATTGATGAACCCCGGCAGCCTCAATGAAAAAGTGTCACGTTCCGTTTGAGACTGTGTTTCTGTTGTTCTGCTACTGGAACGCCGCCACGCAAACTTTTTCGAGAACTTCTACAATAAGCTATATGAAGCTATAAGCTATGCCTCGTATGCAATAATTGTTGGATCCTAGACAACGTGTTTTTTGTTTTTTTCTACAATTTACTTAATAAGATTTAATTGATTTTCTTCATAATTTTCAGTCTGATTTCATTTTGAAAAAATTGGTAATTTTCAATTAACTCCTTGTTTGTACTAAACAAAATAATACTAGGAATTCAATGATAATAATTCAATTCATAAAAGTATGCAATTTTTCATCAATGTTTGATTATGACGTTATCACGTAAAACTATCGTCCGTAAACTGACTTTACAGACAATCAGTTTTTTCTAATTAAATAATAGAGCAAGTCCTCTTAAGAAAAATGAACTAAGACCCTATTTTGTGGACTTTATTGAAACTGCTTTTAAATACACGGTTCCAATAGAATATCATTGTTTTGCTATCTCATTGGAACCGTTCATTATTCCGGTATAAAAAGTAACCTATATCATTCTCTCACCCCTAAACTACCACATTGCAAAGAAGAAAGTTAATCTTTTGCTCTCTAAAAAAAAAACAAAAAAACAAAAAAATATCTATCCCACGAGAACTATACATTTTTTTTCTTGTCATAAAGTATACTATATGTTACACCGGATTATAATCTATATTTCTATGTCAAATTTCATCCAGGTCCAATCATTAGTTTTTGCCTGAAAGAGTAACAAACTTTCGAGTTTATAATATTAGTAAGATATTTGCCAAGTTTTATTTCAATCCATTTAGTAATTTTAGCTTTCAGTAGGATAACAAGGTAAATTTTGCTGCCTCAAGCCAAACAGAACCAGGTAAATTAATTATTTTACAAAACTAGACAAAATTATAGTGACAAAAACAAAACTTTATTTACATTGATAATATCCCTAGACAAATATTTTTTTTTTTCACAAATTTCCAAAATGAAGATATCCTTTAATTGGCGAATATTTTTCCTCAAATATTATTTTTTGAAAAAAAATAAATGGATTGCAACATTGATAGTAGAAATAATTATTCCCATTATAGTACTATATGGGATTTATTTCACCTGTAAAGATGTCAAACAATACTTCACGGAAACCCAATATTTTCCTCCAAGAAAATTGAATATTGAAAGTGGAGATTTTGATGATACACAAATCTTATACTGTCCAAAAAATCAAATAACTAATAATATTTTAGAAAGGCTTTGTGATTATCTAAACGTCAATTACTCAAGTAACTATTTTGATATCGTTTATAATTAAGAGCTTACAAAAGGGCCTCAAACTCTGGACACGAAGTGTAATGAGGAGAATTTTATTGTGCAAACTCAAATAGAAAGGAGCCACATAATTAAATAGCGGATAAAATATTTTATTAAAACTAATAGCAAACCAGATTTTGGAGCTATTTGACTTTTTGGCTTCAAATCAAGTCAAACTCAAGTCAAGTGTTAGTATTTATATATTAAGCTTAGTCAAGAATTGAATTTGCAAATTATTTCATTGCAAAGTTTAAATATTAAGTTCAATTCATTGCATAAAGATTCCAAATGTTTGACTTGATGAATCCTTACTCAAGCTTACCTAAATACTCCATTAAAATAATCTGATCCCTTAATTTTTTTAGATATGAGGGGTTTTGATAATGAAAAGGAAATTTTGAACGTTTATAATACAATGACGTTATTGATGGAAGATTATACGGAAGTAATAATCATTGTGTTCTTTAATATGTCCAATACGACAGGACATACTTCACATTTAGAGTATAAAATACGAATTCCATTACCAAATAGCGATGTACAATATCTTGGTGAAACCCAACTTTCTTCCACTTCAGATATAGATGATGGTATTTGAATAAAACTGTTTTCCGGTAGTTTTTTTGTAACTCCATTGAATTTTTAGACTTTTATTTTGTGAGCCAGTTTCTTATGATACAATATTTACTTGATTTATCTTATATCAGATTCATATCAACGGATTATACGACCCCAAATGTAACCATTTGAAAATTACGTTAAGCAATTATATAACTGAATTCTTTTTAAGGTAACTTTCCAACCAATTTTAACCCCTAAACATTGCACGGCAAATCTAAAATTGTATCAGTTTAAAATTATTGAAGTATCATTTTTATTAACTCAAGCTCTGGTAATATTTCCAACAACTAGTGAAATTGTTAATGAACGACTTTCTGGCAAAAGAGTGCGTACCTAAACCTATTTTATATTCAATTAAATTTTCTAAAAAATATCTATGAACTATATTGTTGTAGGAATATCTCAGAGTAATGGGTATATCAAAAGGAATGAATTGGATTGTTTGGATTTTGTATGGTATGATGTCAAATCTGATCTATTTAATCGGAGTAATTTTTGTTTTTAAGAAAATATTAGATCACGCCTCTCTATTTTTGATGTTTTTATTCTTCTTTTTCTCTTTTTTGGCGAGCATTATTATGGCATTTACTTGCTCGAATTTTTTCAATGACTATAGTATGTACCTATCTATATTAAAATGGCATAAATCACTAACTCATAATCACTAAATCACAGTGAACGTTTAAACTCCACTTTTAGTTTAAACTTCAGTTCAACAAATAATTCGGAGGCCACCTATTGGCGCAGTGGCTGCAGCAGTAGTTCTCTCCACTTCATGCGTCAAGTGGTACGGGTTCGATTCCCGTTGAATCCTAGACTTAAGATCATAGACCTAAGATATAATTGACCAACAAAAATTTTCTATGTTTAGACAGTGGTGATATGACCTAAGGGCGCGTTCAGACGGATCAACTAAACTCGCCCGACTATTTTCAATCTTGTAGACTGTAGCAGGGTAGGCGACGCGAGAAGGGAAGTACAAGCAAGTTGAAAGGGAAGCAAATTGAAAGAAAACTGATCAACTAAACTCGTTCAACAAAAGATTGACTGAATCAAACTTTTGTTGAACGAGTTTTGTTGATCAGTTTTCTTTTAATTCTGCTCAATTTGCTTCCCATTCAACTCGCTTGTGCTTCACTTCTTGCGTCGCTTACCCTGCTACAGTCTACAAGATTGAAAATAGTCGGGCGAGTTTAGTTGATCCGTCTGAACGCGCCCTTAAGCTGTTAGAGCGACTTAAAACACACAAAAAAATAAATAAATATATAATTTGGTTTCACAGTTTCGTTTAAATCAAGTCATCAATTTAAGTCAAGTACTTTGAAAATCCAACCAAGGAGGGCTTACCCTTTACATTCAAACAAATAATGTTTCACTCTTAATTTTATGTTAGCACTAGCTGATACCCGCCCGCTTCGCTGAGTGTATCTAAATTTAACTGATTGATTAAAAGATTCCCTACGTTCATAGCAAAATATAAAAATTAATATATTTTGACAGAAAAAAAATGATAGATACTTTCAGACTTTAGATCCAAAGAAAGTTCATCAAAATTCGTAAAAGTACTTTTCAAGAAAGAAATGTTAGCTGTCTCACATCAGCTTCTATACGATTTTTAGTAAAAAAGTAACTGTATTCCTTCCTTTAGGACTTGAAAATTTTTCATACTAAATGTCATTAAAAACCGTACAGCTATTTTAGGGGACATACATTAATTGCGCGAGGCGGTTTTTGCGATTGTTGAAAACCCTTTCCCTTCCCCTCTGGTAAGGTGTCATGAGATTTGGCATATATCTTTCCCCCAACCCGCAATCTAATGTGATATTATTCAAAACAAAAAAATACGTGATATTTGCGAGACCTTCCTTTTCCCCAAAGTAAGATTAGATGAGACTCGGCTCGACCCCATCGGCCCCTGAACGCCTCACGTAGAATAAATTAGTAGCTATCCTACAGGATCTTTAGCAAAACTTCATTAAAATTAGTTCCGTTAAGTAATTATTAAATTTTGAAATTTTTAGTTTATTATTTTAATACTTTTATTTCTAATTAATATTAAAAAAAATTTCATTATTAATTTTATCGGGTGTTAAATTAAAATTTATATTTAGTTTCCAGTAAAATTGTCAATTTTTTTAATTTCAACTTTGTAGAGATTTCTTTCGTTATTGTGTAAAATTGGAAGAAAATGCATTAAGCTTCTATTTCACGAACTTTACCGAAACTTTTTAAATGTACGGTTCCTGTAGGATATAATTGTATTGCCATCCTATGGGAACCATGCGTTGTTCTAGCCTTAAAAGTTAAAAGTAAGCTATATCATTCTCTCCCAAACTACCACATTCAAATCATATCAATCTTTAACTCTGTGATAAACAAAAAACATATCTATCCCACGGAAATAGTTCATCTCTCCTGAGTGAAAAGTAGATCTTCTGAAGGAAAATGAGTTAAGACTCTATTTCGTGAACTTTAACGAAACTGCTTTTAAATACTCGGTTCCTATAGAACACATACTTGTTTTACTATTTTATGGGAACCGTTCATTATTCCGGTATAAGAAGTAACCTATATCATTCTCTGACCCCTAAACAACCACATTGTAAGAAAGGAAGTTAATCTTTTGCTCTGTAAAAAAAACAAAAACAAAAATCTATCCCACGGGAACCGTACATTTTTTCTATTTAAAGAGTATACTATATGTTACACCGGATTATAATCTATATCTATGCCAAATTTCATACAGATCCATTCAGTACTTTTTGAGTAAAAGAGCAACAAACATCCATCCATCCTTACAAACTTTCATGTTTATAATATAAGTAAGAAGTCTAATTTTTCGAATATAACATTTAAGCATGATAGCAAGGTTCAACTGGATTTATCAACAAAAAGGTTGTTATTGCCTCAATATAAATTATTTTCCATATTTTTTAGAAATTGCAGTTGCATTTAGCAATTTACCTTTTGTAATAGCAACCGTAGTAGTATCCTTAAAAGTTAATTTGCTAAACCAATTTTGGTTTCATCTGCTAAGCTACGTGATTCCATCATTGACTTTTAAAAAACTTATATTTGCTATGGTTACTAATGAATGTGTAGGTAAGTATCTAATTAATAAATCAAATATAGGTATAGATATTTATACTAGCTTTAAATTAAAGGTGGATTCAGCACACAAAATTTAAGTTGGCATACTATGTCGCAGTACAGTTCAATAGGTTTCACAGGCCTAATGTATATTTTTAATGTATTTTTTTATTTTGCAATTTTACTGTATATGGATCGTGCATTTCCCGGTAAATATGGATATGCGATTCCATGGAATTATTTATGTGAAGTAACCTATTGCGATTATTCAGATCCAGTTTCAGTTATCTTATAGAGAACGTATTGACTTTTTCAGCCTATTCTGTCATTTTTTTTCAAGTACAGAAATGAGCAGGACTTGGAGGGGTTCAATGAATTTGATATGGTGGAAGAGAAATTTAAAAAAGATGTGGATGGAACAGTTTTAGTATCCATACGAAATGTCTATAAACGGCATAATAAGTTTATGGCCATTCATAATTTAAATGTAGAAATTTACGAAAAGGTGATCAGTGTATTTCTTGGTGGATTTCATTCTGGAAAAAGCACCGTTTTGGCGATGATCTTAGGTAAAATAAATCAGAATTATTAATAAAAATCTTCAAAATAGCCTAACACTAAAAAAAAAAATTAAGAAAGAAATTTTAAGATTTTTTAAAAAAGTTTTGACTTACTAAAGCAAAAATTTTTCTTCTTACTGTTTATTTTAATCACGATTCGTTTGTACAGGTTTTACACACAAAATTGGACATTTTACAAATCAAATTGAACACTTTTTAAATCAAATTAGACTATCTACAAATCAACACCTAATGAGTAAAGTGTCTAATTTGATTTGTAAATTATCTAATTTACAGTGTTAAAGGTTAATTCTTAAGAGTGGCATTTTAATTTCTTAACCAACTTTCCAAAGGACTTTGCAAACCAACCAGTGGCAGTGTCCTTATTAACGGAATCGATGCAACTGTGGAAATTCGAAAGATACGAAGGCACGTTGGTATGTGTCCTCAGCAAAACGTCTATTTTCCTTACCTGACCGTTCTACAACATTTAATATTCTTTTCAATGGTACAAAATATTGATTTAATAAGCAACTATTTAAATTAAGTTGTTTCAGTTGAAGGGAATGTCATTTCAAGACGCTATGGATGAATCTAACAGAATGCTTATCGATCAAGATTTATTGGAGGATAAAAATAATCTACCCCAAAAACTTAGTTTGCTTGGACAACGCAAGCTATCTATTTTGATTGCATTTTGTGGAAACAGTAAAATAGTAGTTTTAGATGAACCTTCATCCGGGTTAGATCTCGAAGGACAGTTAGACATATGGGATATAATCAATGTAAAAAAACTAGTGCGGTCGGGGGACCTTCCTTAGGAACGAAGTTCTTTTCATTACATTTCAGTTCTAAATGCTTCCTAGTTTCAAAAGAAAACTAAAATATGAACAATTTTTATTTCAATTTCTTGTTTACAAAAATGAAAATTAAAGTTTTCTTTGTAAAAATATTTAGATGTTTGAATAATTTTGTATTTGGATTTGAACTTCAAAATTTAATTTATAAAATGTAGGTAGATCTTACAACTTTATAGTTTATTAAAGTCAACAGGCGTGCCATATGTAATGACCAAAAAAATGAATTTATTCTTCTGTTTTTTCTCGTTCTTTCTCTATCTTACAATTTCCTCTCTTACGCTTTATTTCACCAATTAATGTTGGTAAGCAGTGAGCATAACGAGATAGAAAGAGAAAGAGTAAAAAATTAGTATTAAAGAAAAAGAACGAGAAAGTGCCATGGTCGCTTTTTCGTTACGTTATGGTTTCCACGATTGCTTTTAAGTCCAATAAAAGAACTTCGTTCTATAAACAAGGAAAGTTTTTATCGATGTCTTAATTAACTGTGTTTTAACTAGGACTACCGGAGCAATCGTACGATTATACTGGGAACACAAGAAATTAACGAGGCACAATTTCTGGCCGAAGACCTTTTTATATTAGATCAAGGAATCCTAAGAAGTTCTGGGTCACCAAAAACAGTTTTTAATAAATATGGTATAAGATCATTTAGAAAGAAGAAAAATTTTCGTTTAAAATGTTTGCATAAAATTTTACTCTATTAGGTCCTGGATATTTACTTCGAGTAGTGATATCGAATAATGTGGACGTGGTGAAGGGAATTACGAAAACGGTTCAGTCGATGATTGTAGGATCGGAACTGATGGTTTTCACAAATGGTGTAGCCATGTATAAAATCCATACCAGAAACTCGCATCAACTATCTCAACTTTTTGCAGTTCTTGAATCGAAGAAAAAAGAGTTCAAAATCATCGGGTTTGGATTGCAAATTCAAACTATTGAATGCGTTTTTCTCAAGTAAGTAACAAATTAACTAGGAGTATTTAGTGGCCTATGTCTGAAATGATTTCTTTAGGCCTCCTCAGAAAAAAATTCAAGATATCTTAAAAGAACGTAAGGGTCCTTTATTTTATTTAAAAGTAGATATAAAAGACAATTTTTCTTTAGGAAAGCCCTACAAAAAAGTAATTGGAATTAAGCTATGTGCAAACCAAATGTTTGCTTTGTTTTACAATGCGTTTTATTTTCGTTACCACCAAGCTCTAAAGATAGTTGTTCTTGTAAGAAAAACGATTGGTTCAATAAAATATCTTTCTTTATCAAAGGCTTTAAATTTTAGCTTTTGTTTCTCGCTATACTAATTTCATGCACCATTCAGTTCAACTTAGGAATAACACAAAAAGCTGAAAGGCTCGTTTCACTAAGCCTAGAAGAACTATATCCTAATTCAAAGGTTTTTTATTCTGCCACTCCAGAGGCAAAGTCTATTGGAGTTAAGTTTAAAAATCTGGTTAAAACAGCTAAAGGAGAGCTTAATCTAACTAAAAGTTTGTATGAGCTTGAGTGTACTACAATAAAGTAATGAAAAACGACTTATTTCAGCTTATATGAATCTGGCTGAAAAAGATTCCTTAGCACTTTTGAAGGACGTTGTTATTGGTGCCAAATTCACGAAGCATGATATAACTATAATGTTTTCAACATTTGCAAAGCATGCGTCTGCTATAAGTCTTAATAAAGTTATGAATGCACATATTCAAGATATAACGAATGCAAACTATACAATTACAACTTATAATCAACCGATGAATTTAAATTGGCAAGATTCGCTTTATTTGAATTTTGCCATCTGTATCATTATTAGTAAGAGAAATAATTGGTTCTGCTGCTGAGGAGTGTTTCAGAATTGTAATAAAGATAAATACAAAATACTGCTTCTTAGTTTGTAGGGCTATTAAAAAAGAATTTTTTTTAAACTTAAGCCCGCATTATTTCAATAGGTAACTTATTGACTATTGCTTAGTTATTTACTATTTACCTTACCTCCGCCTGATCATAAACGCACCATTGTATGTCAAAAATCGTGACATAAACAAGGGCTTAGAAATGGTTATGGTTAAGGAAGAGATGATAGGCAAACAGTAAGAACTACCAAACTTGGTTGAGCGACCATCCCATTTGGCTATTGCCCATTTGACAAAATTGAAAAAATTAAGAGACTGAACGTTTTGGAATTGTCATTTTGATATAGCCTAAGATCGCGCCGCGAAATTACTACACTTTTAATGTAGTTAATCAAAATTTAATTTTTATATATACACCAATACCTCGTTTTACGTCGTTTTGTTTTGCGTTTTTTTTAAATTGCGTCGTTAGATTTTCGAAGTTGCGTTGTTTTTTTGCATGTTTTTTGCGTTTTTTTGTAGGTATGTATGTAAAAATTCTTGCTATAGAAAATCATAATTCACTTTGCGTCGTGTTTTTTTGGAACGTAACCACACGCAAAGTGAGGTATGGGTGTAAGGTGTATATGTATTTATAAATGGGAGAATACATTTTTACCAGGATACCAACTAAAAAGTGCCCGCAAGTACTTTTAATTAAAATAATAGGGTCACCAAGTGCCCGCTTTTCAACCGGACAGTCCGGTATTTGAGCAGACTGCCCGGGATAAAATATAAATTAATACCGCCTACCAGATAATTATTTGTCCGGTTGTTTCTAAAATTTTCTAAATTTCTGTTCATGTTCGTGCTCGTTTTATTATTTACATATTATTTTTTTCAAAAATCAAAATTTCTTAAAAAGGCTCGTTGTTGTTGTCGTTTTCTTGTTCATCTTATTTTTTCTGCTCACTAAGCTCCAAGGGAAGCAGAACGGGTCTATAAAAATAGGGGTAGGGGAGCGGAATGAGGACTCATGTTTTTAACCAGTTTCCTGGCCTTTGATTCCACAGGGTAATATTGTTTAGGAGCAATAACCGTTCAGAGCTTCTAAGACCTTTTGTGATGGTTCAATGGGCAGGGTTCAGAGAGGATTTTTTACGGGTTTTCCCCCTCCCTGTGAGGAAGCTCATGAAACACAATCAAGCCTATAACTTTTATTTCAAAAAATATCTGGTGCGAGGCGTCACACACTTTTCTTTTACTTTCATTCATGAAAATACTCGCTGTTAGTTAAAAGAAATATAAGCACTTTGTAACAATACATATAAACAGTACTATATGCATACAACCTATATGTATATACACAAATTCCCAACCTTCATCCCAGAACCGCCCTTATTCGAATTTTTTCAGGAAAAAATTTCAAATAAAAGTTGTAGCCATTAATGAGTCTAAAAACTATAGAAAGTTTAAAGAAAATCGTTGGAGCCGTTTTCGAAAAAAATTGAAAAAGCTCAAAAACGCCTAGAGTAAAGTAGAGCTTTCGGTTAACCGATTTCAACCAAAGCAGGCACAACTAAGTATAATATGGAGGCCAGATTCCAAGTTTGGTGAAATTCGGATAAAGTTTTCGATAAGATATGGCTGTCACACACAGACATGTTTCTAAAAACCACTATTTTGGACTCAGGGGACCTCAAAACATGTATTTCCGGTGAATGCTCGAATTCGAAAATTCGACCCGATTACAATACTTCCTTTACTATCTATATAGTAGTAAAAGAAAGTAAAAATGCACTGGTAACAATATAACAATCTACACAATTTTACCATAGGTAATAGTCTCGTACCCCTCCCCCGTTTCGCGTGATACCCGGGAAGGGAAAGGTAGTATTGGGAAGGTGTCCAGTATTTCCAGAAAATATATCTGGCAACCCTATAAAATAATGAAAATTGATTTTTGGAGACTGATGTTGTAGCGAAATAAAATATAATCCACTTGATAGTAATGTGTGTTACGAATAAGAAAAATAGTGACAGCGGTCGCTCACGGCTTAAGTGCTCGCACCCCTTCGCAGCCATGTGCCTACAGGTAAAATTTTGGAGGACTTTTACGTTCATAATATAGATTCATGGTTCCTATATCAAAGCCTATATTCCTATATTAAAGCCCTTTTGTTCTGTGCTTGATGATATAAGGTTGCGTATGAAAAAATGCCCGTAAACTGAGACAGCCAACTGTTAAAGATGCTAGAAAATAAAGATAAAGTGAAAGAAGTTAAGGTGCAACGTCTCTTGTCAGAGGAGGATGACGTGGTCAGATTAAGAGCATAGAGAATAAGAGGCAAACTATTTTGGTGCAGCTATACTTTAAATTTTTCTTACATTTACTAAAATCGTTAAGTGCAATTCTGAACCTCTCTATGTTTAAGCCTCTTTTAATATATCCTTCTAATGTGATCGATCTTTTTAGTTTATCTGTTTATTCCAATCCCGTCATTGTCTTTAATTTACAATCAAAATAAAAACGGAATGAAGCGCGTTCAAGTAATGACCGGTGTTGATCTAATAGTGTATTGGTCAATTAACTGGGTGTTTTGTGTTTGTTCTCTTATGATAAGTTGTGGAGTAGCGATTCCCATTTTGGAACAGTACGATAGTTTGAAACTGTTCCATGAAGCAAGCGATTCGTGTAAGAAAAAATAGTTATGAAAGTGATTTTGAGTGACTAAGTTCATCCAAAATTACCATCATTAAGTATTCTAGTTGATATAAAATAAAGCCTGTATTTTAATGGACATTTTAAATCTTGTAGGTACCTTCTATTATTATATGACTACATACAAGAATTAAACTTACAAATTTCACATCTACACGATGTTTACACTATAATATTACGGCGTGATAAAGTGTAATTTCAGTGTAGACACGGTGGAATCTGAATAACCGTGTGTTACGCTGAAATTCCAATTTAAGTTTAAAATACAGATGTTACACCATGTCTACACTTAAAGCACACAGTTAGTTTTATGAAATGAGTATAACACCGTATTTATTATTTATTAGTATTTATCGCTTATATCAAAATCCACTGTGTTTTTTAAGTGTGATTTCAGTGTATACTTGGTGTAATCTGCATTTACACCGTAACACACCGTGGAAATGGACCCGTCAGGGAACGGCTTTCTTATTTTCTGTTTTCTTTTTACAGTGATGCTATTTCGAATTTTGTTAGTCTTCGCGTTTTCTACTACAATTTTTAATTTTGTTTTATCATGCTTCGTTAAAAATGAATGGCAAGGATTTGCTATTACGTTAATCCTAGTTTTAATCAAAATTACTCTAAACAAATATTTTCTATTTCTGGACATTTTGTATTCTCGCTTCATTGAAAATGCGATACCCATTAACAGTCTGTATACGATATTATATACATTAGAAATAACAATTTCTGATTACAACATGTGCACGATGAAACATATTAAAAAAGAAATGTGCTTGGATGAACCTGTTATACCAGAAATACAATTTTGTTGCGGTTAAGTCTAATGATTTGTTCATTTAAGCAGGATTTTCATTAATTGTGATATTATATAGATATGGGCTGCAGTAGTAAATGCGAAAAGAATTATTTGGGTTCAGAGAGTCCCATTTATAATACGATGAAGTTGAATATTACCTTTTGTATTTTATATTTCATTTTTCTTGTATGCAAGGAAAATTATTTTTGTAATAAATTTTTATGGTTTTTTGGATATTGTAAGCCAGTTCCAGCTCTTAGTACCGATGTGAATGAAGAAAGGATTTATGTCTCACATTTTTGGAATACAAATGGTAAAGTACACAACAAATATTCAACGAATATGACCAACGAGTCTGCCTTTGAATTGTCTCGATCATGACTTGATCATCAGCAAGACCAAGATAGACTCTTTGGCTGATTTGATCATTTAGTGCAGGAGGTTTCAACCTTTTCTTCTTGAGGGAACCTCATATTTAAAGAATCTATATAAATACAATTATATAGCTGTTTTCCAATGTTCGCTTTTAACTTAAAAACAACTGGATAGAATTCGATCATTTTTTTTTGTTTTACTTCTCATAAACTTGGCCCTTATCTAAAAAAAGAATTATCACGATATCTTCATTAAAAGGAAAGTAATTAAAATTATAAAAATGCAATTTTTACGAGCAAAACGCGTTAAGCGGTAGATTTTTCATCGTTTTGATAGAGTGAGGCAAACGATCTAATGCGCATGGGCTGGAGAGAATATGTTTCTCCTTTCGCTGCCTACTGATTATTGCATATTTGAGCGTAGACTTAATGCAGCTTAGCGAGATATTAGATTAATAAAGATTTTTTGAATTCTATTTTCTATTTGTTTAGATTTTTTTTTTTTTTTTAAATTGTAGCTTTTTTTAAAAATTATCTTTTAGCATTTTTTTATTTAACTGTAAATATAGATTCAAAATACATTTTTAAGTTACAACCGTTACAATTATTAAATTACATTTCAACACTCTCTTTTATTATTGCATATATTTTTTAACCAGAAAGAGTTACCTACGTAGAGTTAGCGAGAAGCCTCAGAATCCGCAATTTCTCCTAGTGTATAGTTGATTAAGAGTTAATTTTTCAAAAATTTGCAAACTAAAAATTAAAATTGCTGTAAAATACAAAAAAGACACTTTTGTAATTTTTTTTAAATTGCTCCTTAAATGCTCTTCCAGTTCCGCAATTGCTCCAGGTGTATAGTTAATAGTTAATTAATAATTAATTGCATTTTTAAAAAACTTTCAAACTCAAGAATTAAAATCGCTATAAAACCAAAAAAAAATTATTGAATTTTTTAAAATTCTCTACCTGCTCTTTTCGTTACGTAAATAAGTGATCAAATTTTTGCAATATTTTTAATAATTAATTATTTTTAACTATTTATAGATGTATTGTTGTACTATGACGTCATCAACTGCCGTTGGATTTTATAAACATTAGTAGTTTAAAAATTGAATTACTAATTAACTAAACACCTGGAGCAATTGCGGATCCGAAAAGAGCATTTAAAGATCAATTTTTTGAAAAAAAAATTAAAATCAGTGTTTATTTTGGATTTGGATAGCAATTTTTATTATTGAATTTAAACATTTTTGAAAAATTAATTATTAATTAACTAATAAGTAATACCTATACACTTGGAGCAGTAGCGGATTCTGAAGTAGCAATTTAGGAGCAATTTTTTGGCATATAGTTAAAAAGTTCTTTCGGTTATTTTTAATAAATTTTTGCTTTCAATTTTTTAAATGTTTTTCCTCTGTAAATTAAATATGTTTTTAACATAATAACCTACGCAGGCGACGTCGCGGGTATCAGCTAGTAGATTAAATAATTTTTAACGTAACAGTTAATATCAAAAAGATCATATAATCTAGGAATTCCTCAAATTCCGAGAACTCCAAGTTGTAAATCCTTGATTTAAAGATGAACAAAAGTTTCTCTTACTATACATTTTTGGAACGCAAATGGTAAAATACACAAAAAATGTTTAAAGAACAGATAAAATAGTGGGAAATACTTAATTTCAAAACAAATAGTGACCACTTGTGGGATACCTATCAAATTTTCAGAAATCCTTCGGTTTCAAGGACCCAAGAAAAACGCTGTATTTAAGGACGAATAAGAGTTTCCCCTACTATAAGAGCAAACAGAGGCAGATTTAAACTAAATGAAAAATATACAGTGGTACCTTGGTTTACGATTGTTGGCATAGCTAAAAATATCTTATTATCTCTATTTATTCAACACTATTATTATAACTTGTCAGAAGTCATGTCTTGAATAACGATGTTAGTCCTGGAAGAAATTACCGCCGTTAACCAAGGTACCACTGTATTTTTTAATTATGATCTAAATATTTCATCTAATAAAACCCGTATTAATTATTAGGCGTTGAAGGAGGCTGTACAGACATTTTATTAGTAAAAAATTTCCATAAAACTTACAACAAATGTTTTCGTAAAAGCATTAAGTCTTTACGTGGCATTAGTTTTGGTGTTCGAAACAAGGAATGTTTTGTATTATTAGGAAATGTGAATTGTGGGAAATCATCAGTCGCTCATATACTGACCAATGAAACCGTTCCCAACAGCGGAGATGCAAAAATCGAAGGATATAAACTAAGCACGCAATGGCATCGAGTACTAAAGAGTAACATAAAATCTACTAAAATCTATTAATGAAGTTTGTATTTCAGTTTTTACGAATGATTGGTTACTGTCCAGAAACCAACGCCCTTCATAACACTATGACGGTTTATGAAAATTTAAAAATTATTGTATTATTAAAAGGTATTCCCTGGTCTCAAATCTCGGAGGAAATCGATTTTTGGCTAACAATAGCTGGTATTTAAAGAAATAATTTCAGAGATCTTATTTAAGTTGGGCTTTCTATAGGCATTCAGAAGCTGAAAAATCGATTCGTCGGTGAACTTTCTTTGGGAACTAAACGGATTTTAGGAACTATCGTAGCCTTAATAGGAGATCCTACATTAGTTCTATTAGATGAACCAACTCATTCAATTGATCCCGAATCTAGAAGCTGTATTTGGTCGTTATTGTCGGCATTTCAAAATTCAAGTCAATCATTTTTAATTACAACCAGATCTATCGAAGAGTGTCAAGCACTATGCCAACGGTGTGCTATAATTTTCAATGGAGAATTCAAGTGTATTGGACCGGTTGGATTTTTATCGCGATATTATGTGCAAGGATTCAAAATAAACATTCTTTTAAATCCGTTAACAGAAGATAGTGTTGTTATGGAAATTACGGATAAGATGCACAAGAACTTTTCGGCCGTGTTAAAAGAGCGCACACCGTGCTATCTTCGAATGATAATTTTGAGCAACGATATTACACTATCTACGTTTTTTACTCAGATGGAAACGTTGAAAGAATATTTTCATGGTGTGATTGTAGAGTTTACGGTAGTCGATGCGTCATTAAATGAAGTATTTTCAAATGTAAATCTTACAAATGAATATTGAAGGTTCTATTTGTAGAACTTTAAAGATCACAAAGTAAGGTTTTGAAAATTTTTTAATGTTTCTAGTTCAAATATGTTGTTCAATTACCTATTCATTTATTTAAATAAAAATTGTTCATTCAAACTAACTAGCATCATTTTTAACCGACTTCAAAAAAAGGAGGTTCTCAATTCGGCTGTATTTTTTTCTTTATGTTTGTTACCTCAGAACTTTTGACTGGGTAATCTGATTTTGATGATTCTTTTTTTATTTGAAAGCTGGTGCTTTCCGTGTGGTCTCATTTTAATTTAAAGAAAATCGTTCACTTCCAAAGGGTTGAAAACTAAGGGATGAAATATTAACTTCTTATTGGATAGCTCGATTTTGATAATTCGTTTTTTTTATTGTTAGAACATAATTTTAAATTAATCTCATATCCATTTTTTATAAAAAAAAAACTCCACTCATAAGGGGTTAAAAATTAGGGATGAAATAATATTATAAAATTTTCCTGGCTAACCCGATTTTGATAAATTTGTTTCTATTACGTACATCGTACATTTAAATTGTTCACATTTCAATTTGAAGAAAAAAATCCACCCCTAAGGATGAAATAGTGACATTTAACTGAATCGTCGAATTTTGATGATTTTTTTTTCTATTGGTAAGAGTATTCCACTTTCACAGTATTAATAAGGAGTATTTCACAGTTCTATCATTACATTTAAAAGCAAAAAATTTCAACCCTTAAGGGGGTAGATGCACTTAGAATTTTTGAAAAATCGATTTTTCTTCTTTCATTTTCTTAAAGTATGATGTTTTAAGAATATTCTCTGAAAATTTCAAGTCAATCCGATGAATAGTTTCCAAGATATTTAGTAATTACTGAAGCAACATTAAACCTCTCGATTGTGACTAGAGCAGGTAGCGAAGGCAGCTGCAACTTTAAACGCGTTTTTCTCAAAACTATGTTTTTCCATTCGGTGACCAATATAACTCGAAAACCATTCGGTGGATATTAATGAAATTTTAATATTATCTTTATGGCATTAAGAACTAGTCTTTAATCGAAGGATATTTATTTTTGTTCACAATTACTATAATTTTTAAACAATTAACTTTTAACCTTTTATCGAAAATCAAGTCGAAAGTTTCAAATGCCACCATTTTGTGAATTTAAAAAAAAAAGCTTCGATTAAAGACTAGATTTATTATTAAACTAAAAGGTTTTATCTAGGTTTTTCAAATTCAGATGATCCACACGGCTGCTGTGATGGTCACCGCACCGCGAAGCACTACTCGCGGGAGAGCATCCAACCAATATGGCAATATTTTAATAAATAATATATATATATATTTTTTTTCATAAATGTTAAGTTAAAGCATTGTATAAAACTCTGTATAATTTATTTTGTAAAATAAACATAATTACTGTAAAAAATAAATTTTTTAAAATAGACTTTTTTTTACGCCTCTGAGTGCATCTACCCCCTTAAGGGAAAAAAGGGATGATGTAGTAACTTTTAACATTTAACGGGCGGCGCTGCCTCATTTGAGCAGCTCGTTTAGTAGGTTTACCCAAAGAAATAAAAATAGTTTTCAAACTTCAGATCACTAAAACTCAACAAATAAATAAAAATTATAAAAAAATTAAAAACAGACTTTAAATTAAATAAAAAATCTTAAACAAAAAATGCACTAAAACGTAAGAAAATAATTGCGTATCCTTGCAGTGTCTATGACTTACAAATTATTAGGATGATATATTGTACAATTGTTTTTATTTTCGGAGTTGGTGTTTATTTTGGTTAATTCAGAACTGCGAATGTTAATAGTTTAAAAGACGCAGCTAATTTAAGTAGGACTAAAAAGGACTCAACAAAAATAGATTTAAGGATCAAAACAAAATAATAAGTTCTGCAAGTACCAATAGAGCATAGGTATCGATATTACGTACTCCGCGCCAAAACGTCACGTACCGAAATAAAATAGTTTATCAATTGAAACAAATAGTGATCACTTGCAAAACTTTTGTCATCGTTCCAGAGAACCTTATGGCTCTGTAGAATTTGGATTGAGGACCTCTACTTCTAAGTATAATTTCTTTAAAAAAAAAACACGCGACCTACTATTACTGTAGTTTTCTTAGGAAAACAGCGTCCAATTTCGCACTCCGATTGGTTCCTCTACTTGTAATTTCTTGAAACACCAAACACTTCACATTTTACACCTGAAAGAGATAAGGAAAAAATAGAAGTCAAACTTTCTACTAACAATAAAACTCTCAATTAGACCCATCATAGATTGAACTAGAGATGCAACGAATAGTGATTTAGCCGAATACCGAATATACGGCCACACTCTCGGCCGAATATTCGGCCGTTTCATTTATGAGTAAATCGTATCACAAAACGCATTATTTTTTATCCAAAAAAAAAAAAAAAAAAATTAGCGGCAACCGAAATTGATTTTTATTTACAAAGTATTCGCCTAGATCGTAGACTAGATCCATATAAGTAGTGGTTTCTAAATTCAAAACAGGCTCTTAATCGAGGAAACTTTACTCAAATGCAGAAAAAAAAATATTGTTATTCATCATAATTAATTCTCCCTAATAGATTTTCAGTTTTAAATAGTAATTTAAATAAAGTAATTAAAACCCTGACGATCCACCAATACTGGAGTACCCACCAAAATGCGATTTTACTTTATATGGGTTTTCTAAGATTGTAAGAGAACTACGAGGCTTACAGACACCGCTCTGCACTTTATTTCAAGCTAATTAAATTGCCTACAAATTATACTTCAGAAGTTCTGCTCGTAGGATCAATGGTTTCGACTCAACTTTGACCCAAAAAGGTCCAAAACTAAAATTTTCAATTTTTGAAAAAACTGGCCTATTTTCACAGTGCCGTACCTCGGTAACCCATTAACGTGCAGAGCTCCGGTTGGGCTTAATTTGTAACAAATTTGATGCACTTAAAAAACGTGCAGAAGAGCTTTCGAATAAAAATGAATGAAATAGGAGATATCCAGCAGATTCTGAAACATGTTCCAAAATTTGACGGGTTTTCCTCTATAAAAATTTTTCCACAACTTTTTGAGGGTTGTAAACTTGAGAATACATAGCCCTAATGGGTCCAAACAACATACTAAAAAATCAGAGATACATCATGTTTTGTTAATTTATTGTTGATTTTGACTGGCCTATATGACAACTCGTTCAATTTGTAAAAAAATTAACTCGAACGACTTTTGAAGCAATTTGAGTAGGTACATTTTTTTGGTTAGATAATGTTCTGAAAATCTCGATCACTTTTTCGAAATTTTCATCTTGCCTTATGTCATACACCATACCTACTAGCGGTTAAAGTTATTGATGACATTTTTTTACTTACTTGAGTTGAAATAACTGTCTCCTTCGATTACTTAACACTTAAATAAAGTTTGTGATTAGTTCTTGGTGATTAATTTGATCTAATTATTAAATTATTCTAAAATTTATTGAGAGCTCACGTTTACTACTCCAACTTTTTCGAGAGCGACATTTGCACTATGAGGAAAGAAATGAACCAATCAGAGCGCGAGAGGCGAATCGCGACGCGATGCAGTTTCAAAATTTTCACAAATAATTTAAAAACTTTAAATAAATATATTTAAAACGAATCAAAGAGAATGCAACAATTATTTTGTTTATAATGTCTAAAAATAGTTAAACTAACAAGGTATCTTAAATCAAATAATTATACCTACTAATAAATTTATTTTTAATCATTGCTATGAACATATTATGAGACAGAAAGTTTACTTATACCAACTTATATGATGAACAAAAGCAAAATTTTTGAACAATTTTTTATTAAAAAAGATACATTTAAGTACATACTACTTTATTCTAGGTATTGTTATATTTCTTCCGAATATTGTAGAGTTGCCACCTATAGTTTCTTTCCGGGATAAGAACTTTATTAGCCTTCTACCTTGATAAGGTTACGATCAGGATTAGGAATGAGGATAGATGAGGAACTTGACAAGTATGTAAGGAAGATGGCCCATGAGGTCCTAATCAGGATTAGCGTATATGTTACTGGTTTGCATTTCTAAGCTCTTGTCAGGAATACCTTATGTTGGAAAAGAAGAAACATCGCATTATGATTTTCGTTCTTTTATTGCTTAAAGTCGCTTCAACTGTTCTTTTTCTTAGGGTCTGCTGAATCTGGAATCTCAAGTTATAAATCCTGGACTTCCATTAAGATTCGACCCTAAAACTACTGATTTATGGGGTACAAATCGTGTCCCCACATTATTACGTAGATCGAAAAAATCTGGAGACAAATAATGTTTCTCTTAACAAGTCAATCCTGAGAAGAACCTCAGGTAGACTAAATTAGGAATATGATGACCAAGGCCGTTCCTGGTGGGGGTGCAAATGGTGCATCCGCACTAGGGCGGCTAGCCAAAAAGCCAATTTTAGCCTCAAGTAGCCGCTTTTTGATTTTGCTTGTAAATAATCGCTTTTGTGTTTAAAATTGTTTAATCAGCAGTGTTCAATAAAAGAAATAAAATTATCAGTAAAATAAATCATGTTAATTTTTAAAGGCGGCTATTTCTTTTTTACACCTGAGGGGCTATCATTCCAGGAACAGCCCTGATGACCTCAAGCAGGAATATCTAATGGAAAATAATTTTTATTAGTAAAACTATCCAATGTGATCCTGATTTGGGCCACGGTATTTGAGAACGCCGGGTAATTTGAAACAATATCTACAATTTTAAATATATCTTCTTTTGTAAAAATGTTTATAAATGTTTAAATAGACATTTTGATGAACAATAGTTAATAATTAAATAATTAAATAGAAATTAAATAATTAAAATTTGTTGTTTTGTTATAATTTTTTTCGTATGTAAAAACTTTAGTGTGTGATATTTTCTTATTATCTTTCACAGGTCCGGATTTTTTAAGTGCGGGGCCCGGGGAAGATAGTGCAATGGCTTTCAGTGCACTGAAAATTGCTTACAATCGAGAGTGTAAGCTCTACATGGTTTACAATCCTAGCAAACAGAAAGTGGAAGTGACGAACAGGACAATTATTGTATATTCTGCACGGAAAAATATGATCCTTTTTCTAAAGAAGATTGGATCTTGTGTAACAATATAACAAATGGGCTTACGAGCAATGAACCAGTATTCAATTTAGTAATGATCACGTCTGTGGTTTGTGTGAAACATAGTAAACAGTGATTAAAAATGAAATTGTATCATTGCCCAATTTAATTTCTATTGTCCTTGTGGATTTATCTCAAATACCCCACACGATATCAGGTAAATGAGAATGTCAATATTAATTATTTTTTTATTTTTGTAATTATTATGTTATGTTTAAAGAGTTTTAATTTCAGGTTTTGTAAGTAGATAAGTAATGTTGATGCTACAACAAAAGTTTATTATATTTGTTGTTTTGTTTTATTAATTACTAGCTGATACCCGCTGGCTTTTCTGAGAGTATCTAAATTTAATTGATTGTTTAATTGATCCCTACCTTCACAACAAAATTTAAAAATTAATCTATTTTAAGATTATTATTGTAATTTTTACAGAAAAAGATGATAGATACTTTCAGACTTTAGATACAAAGTGACTTCATCAAAATCCTTAAAACTAATTTCCTAGGAAGATATATTAGCTACCTTACAGGTTCATTACAATTTTAAATCGGTATAAAATGTTCCTTTAGACTTGAAAATTTTTCATTTCAAATATCATTTATAACCGTTCAGATATTTTAGTAGAATAGATTAGTAGCTACCACAGGAACCGTCCTTTTTTAGAATAAATCATAATCAATAATATGTTAAGATCTGAGGTATCCTTAACCAAAATTTATTAAAATAAGCTCCGTTAAGTAATTGTTAATTATTTAAAAATTTAGTATATTTTAATACGTTTATTTTTAATTAATACCTTTTACAATGAACGATAAAGAAATTCAAATAAATTAAAAACACTTCATAATAAATTTTATCGGATGTTAATTGAAATTTTTAATATTTATTTTTCAGTAAACCTTGTCAATTTTTTAATTTAAACTTTGTAGATATTAATTTCATTGTTTCGTAAAATTGGTCAGGCCTTCTTGAGAAAAATGCGTTAAAATGCTATTTCACGAACCATTACAAAACCTACCGAAAATACACGGTTCTTGTAGGATTCAATTGTTGTGCTATCCTATGTAGGGTGACCAACTTTTTTAAGAGTACATGTACCTTACATACCTAATTGGTGTGGAGTTTTTCGAGTTTTTGTCCTAAATAAGGGCCAACATAACATTTTTATATTTATACGAAAAATATAGCAACAAAATACCCACTACATACGACGTACAATATCCAGTCGCTCTGCCAACGCTTTTGATTTTGATATTCGTTTTGATGAAATACTGTAAAGGGCAATTTTAATGTACATGGATTGCACAACGTATCTAATGTATTTGATTGGATTAGGAATAATACGGTATTGTTTAAATAGGTTGGTAAATAACCAATATTTTTTTTGTAATATGTAAAGTATAAAATTGGTTTCTATGGGTTATCCCCTTAAGAGATAGACATATACCGTCGCGGATTTTTTTATCAATCTCATTAAGATACACAATTTTGCCGCATATTAGTTTGATCTATCTCGTAAGGTTTAGCCAGCGTTTGCAATGTAAGTGCACAAAAATATGTTGATTATGACCTCACATTATAAATCTTTGAATTTCCCGACTTTTCTCTATTATAATATGCATGTATTATACCGACAAACCTTGCTCTTGAATCACTCTATTAATTGCTGAAAACTTCATTAAAATCCGTTTTAAGTTTAAAAGATCTAAGAGAACAGACAGCGGGAGCTACTTTGTTTTATACTATATGGTAATAGTATTAAAATAGTAAAAAAGAGTAATTTAAGTTAGGTGTTTTCAAATATCCCTTTTACCCGTATATAAATTTTAACTCTTTATTTTATGATCTTTTTAAAGAAAATGGATGTTGGTTTTTAGGATTGCAAATGAAGCATAACAAATAAGATAATTTAAAAGTATCAAATACGGTATTTACACAATTAAATTGCAATGGTACCTACTTATATTACATATATACTTTTATGAATTATGAATGTAAAGATGCAGACACCTTATGAGATACATGTATCATACGAGTATTACACGCTTTAAGCATTAAGTTTAATTTTCGTGGTGTGTTTTGGAGATAAGGAGTTTTTCTCGAATTTATGACTTTGTGAAATTATCAAATAGGCTTACTGTCGTTACTTAAGTGTAAAAGATAATCTCTAGGTATACTCGTATACATTTTCCTTATTTGATCTTTGTCAATACAAAAACAATATCTAACATAGGATTAGTAAAGCAGTCTTCAAATCCTAAATAATAGCATAAAATGTATAGATATGTAAATAAAAGAATTTGAAAAGGTTAAAAAAAATTCACTTTTATGCATTTTAGTAAAAAATTGTTTTATGACTTGATAAGGCACGGTTGATAAAAAAAATAAGTAAATTAGTTAAAGTATTTAAAAACGATATATAAACCTACTCACACCAATAACCGTTTACATAAAAACCAGTGATGTTTTCTAAACTTCTTACAATTAGTGTGAACATTTGAAACAATTACTGAATTAAGTAACACGTAACAATAAAGTATAATTATTTCAATAATTTCTATCTTCGAAAAAAATATTTTTTGGTAATTTTAGTTTGAATTATTATCGTAATATAAATAAATACAAAAAATGTTCATCATTTGAAGTGAAAATTTGGAAACTGTGCTAACTAAAAATTAATTAGAAGAATCAAAGATATGTGTCGATTTTATTTATAAACTACTTAAATATGGTTGTGGGTGTATTATCTAATTTTAAATATTGAAAAAAGAAGTTCGTTGCATGTGTATGTAATTAGCTGGTTATCTATTGTTAGATAAATAAGGTGACAACGATTATTAAGACTGTTGGTCGTTTTTCATAAATATTCTATATCTACAGACTTTCATTAGGTACTTAAAAATATAACAGAAGTTTTTAAAATATTAGCAAACACAACTCTTCATCCCGTTAAAATTTTATTTTTAATGGATATCTATGGAATATATTAATTATTAACAATATTTCAAGGAAGAGCAATCAAAAAACGTTTTTATGAAGCATTACACAATTGTTTTAATATAGAAAATACAGAAAAGCTTCCAATTTCCATTTTCTTCAAACCCTTTTCTATAAGATGGGAGACAAAGATTGTATCCCATTTTCCCAGATTGTATTATATTTGTGAATATTTATATTAAGCTTTTCTTAAACAATGAAACAAAGCTTAACAGGAATAGTAAGGAACTTAAAGGGTCATTGAATTCCAATTGTGATATATTTTTTTCTTAACTGCGACTTCATCATTTTGTGAATTTTTTTTTTCGAAACTCCTCCTAAACAGAAGTATATATTATGTAGGCGTTATATCGACATTATCACTAATTGTTTTACCCTTACCCGTTATTTATAACGACACATAGTTTAAATAACAGTATTTCGTATAGATACCTACATAATTATTATACAAATCGACAAAAAATGCAGTTGCTATTTGGTTATTTAGTGAATAAATACAGAAAATCCTGTCTACAAAATAATAATATAAGTAGTGAAAATATTGGCTTTAATTAATAATATTTATAAAACATTCCAAGCTTTACCAGTGAAATAAATCTGAAATATTAATTAAATTAAATATTAATATTTTTTTCTTTTTAGAATATTTTTTCGACTTCAAATCTAGGACAATTTAAGCCTCAAACATTCCAAAATGAAATACTTCTTCTTTTTTCTTATCGTATTCTTGGCTGATATGAAATTTGTTCAGTTGATAAACGAAGGTAATTTAAAAAAATACTTTGCATAGGTACTATTTATAATATCATTATAAAACATAAATAAATAAATAGTTTTGCTTACTGTAAAAATTTAATCTAATGATTTCGGTGGTACATTCTTAGTTAAGCCTTTTTAAATATGACTTAGAAACTGAACTATCTGATTAAAAATTACTTTATGAGTTTTTTATAAATATTCATTGTTTATTTGTGAAGTTGTCGAAAAATTGGATACAGAGAAAAGATTATCCAATTGTAATCAGCGATTAACAGATTCAGTAACGTTATTATTTAATCTTGAATCCTCTAAAAAATCAGAAATTAAACAGTTGTAACAAAATGAATCCAATAAACCAGTTTAAAAGATCTTTCCTATTTTTGTTGTCAGATTAGTATAGAAGCATGAGAGCCAGCTTTTAAAAGCTCCGTGGGTGTTCATTCCCGTTAATTTGCTAACTCATTTAAAAGAACTAGAGAGGTGCGTGAAGAATGCATACCGACTGACGAATAAGTAGGGGAAAGTGGGATAATAGAGAACGCCAAACTTAAAATACTCTTAATTAAAAAAACACATTTTATAAAAAAAATAAACTTTTCTTTTTAACATTAACGTCACGTAATTACTTATCCGATCACGGTCATTGCCATATGAGCCAGAAAAAACTTAGATATGAGCTATCGAAATAGAAACATACAGATCCTCTCTGACCGTCAGGCAGCGCTAAAAGCGATTGCCAACACAATGATCAGCTCTAAGTTGGTGTTGGAGTATACAAATGTACACTGTACAGTGTGGCAAAGTACAACCGAGTCAAATTTATTTGGGTGTCGCATAAGGGAGTTGAGGGCAATGCAGAAGCTGACGCCTGCGTGAGGGCCGATTCGGTGACCCCATTCGTGGGTCCAGAGTTTGGAGTGGGGATCACCAAATCTACTATCAAAAAGGTGATGAAAAGTCAGCTGAGACAGTAGCAAAACAAATACTGGCTAGAAATTTTCGGTCAGAAGCTCAGCAAAAGAATGCTGGGTAGAACTTGCCCCTCACTCACCGCTGAAGTATTACAACTGGGAAGGAACCAACTCAAGATAGTAACGGGACTAATAATCGGACACCGAGAACTGAGAAATCATCTGCAAACTATTGGTGTGTCTCAACAAGACCCCAAATACAGACTGTGTGGGGATGGGGAGGAAAACGCGACCCATGTCATTTTTGACTGCTAAGCTCTAACAAAGTGGCGACACCAGTATGGGATAACTGAGTCCAAGTCCCAACAATCTATCGTGGATATTGGAGGCTCTAAGCACCCTCAAAGTCAGCACCCCTGATAAAAGCTTTTATTTAAGGAGGAATACTTAAGTACCTATGAGACACTATATAAGTCACTAATATACCAGGAAACATATATGACACATTACCTACAGAACAGTTTCACAATAAAATACAACAGTCAAATACATAATCACAAAGTATAATCACAAATAATTTAATTTTTATTCAAATAATCTAAATAAACTTTGTATGTAAAATTAACTATTAAGGCCACGTTCACACGGTTCAACTTCAGTTGATCAACAATTCACAATCTTTATGACCGTAGCGGGGTAAGCGACGCGAGAAGTGAAGCACCAGCGAGTCGAATTGGAAGCAAATTGAGCAGAATTGAAAGAACTGACCGGGGTTGACTCGATCGACTTGAACGACAAAATGTTTGACTCAGTCAAACTTTTGTTGATCAAGTCGACCCCGGTTAGTTTTCTTTCAATTCTGCTCAATTTGCTTCCAATTCGACTCGCTTGTGCTTCACTTCTCGCGTCGCTTACTCCGCTACGATCTAAAAGATTGTGAATTGTTGATCAACTGAAGTTGAACCGTGTGAACGCGGCCTAACATATATCTAGGTACCTACTTGAAAAATAAATTTTTTAAATTTTCATTCCCGTGGACATATAAAACTAGTTTTTGCAAGTTATAAAACTGTCGGTTTAAAAAATTCACAATCTAATCTGAACCATAAAATAAAAAATGTTAAAAAAATTTGTCAGGAAATTATTATTTAAAATAATATTTTAGCCAAAATGGTTTTTGTACAAATTAGCAAATAGTTCTCAGTTCTATGTTTAAATACTACTTCTAACAATTACAGATCAAACATACTGGAAAAATACTTTGGAGAATGAAATAAAACAAGCCGAAAGCATTAAAAGGAATACAAAAAGAGCTAAAAATATCATCTTATTTATCGGCGATGGAATGGGACTCGATACGTTAACAGCAGCCCGAATTTTCAACAAGGGGGAAGAAAACTACCAGGTTTTCGAAAAATTTCCACATGTAGGACTTATTAAAGTAAGTACCTGATGGAAGCTGTTCTTCGTAAGTTTCAGGTGCTTTTTGTTAACACTTTATAGACTTACAACGCAGATAAACTCGTTCCTGAATCAGCTTCTACAGCAACTGCGATTTATAGTGGTGTGAAAACTAATTATGATACGGCAGGAATCAGTCCAAGTGTCAAAGTTAATGATTGTAGAAAAGCTTCTAATGTTACAAATCATTTAAAGACGATCTTAGATTGGGCTCAAGACGCACAGAAATCGACAGGTTTTGCATGAACTTTATAGTTCTTAACGTTTGAATTTATTTATTTTATGTTTTATTCTTTAGGTTTCATTACTACTACGAGATTAACACATGCAACTCCAATGGCGTTATATGCGAAAATTCCTAATCGAGATTGGGAATGTGATAGTGAAATTCCAAGAGAATGCAAACCGTATATAAAAGATATAGCACGGCAGCTAATCGAAGATTTACCAGGGCGAAAATTAAATGTATTCTCAGTAGCTATTTGTAAATTAGATTTGGTAAAATTCATAATTTTAGGTAATAATGGGTGGAGGATTACAAACTTTCAGGGCTGCAAATCCTCCATTCTGTAACGAGACGTGTAATCGGACTGATGGACACGACTTAGTTAGAACATGGATCGAAAATAAAAAGATTGAAAAAGTTAAAGGAGAAGTCGCCTTTACATTGTCCGATTTGATGAGGATATCACCTGAAAAAACGGATTCCTTAATGGGTATCTTCTCGAACGGTTACATGCCGTATGTCGATGAAAAAGTATTTCGAAAACTTGATGTTCCATCTTTAGTAGATATGACAACAGTTGCACTGAAGATACTTAAAAAAAATAAAAATGGATTTTTCATTATGGTACCTACACTTTTCTTGAAATCTTAAAACTATAGGTTTTTATTTGTCATTTTTTAAAGATTGAAGGGGGTAAAATCGATTTGGCACACCACGAGAATTATGGTCATCGAGCTTTAAACGAAACTGTGGCACTGAACGATGCGGTTAAAGCTGCGATGGACTTAATGAAAAACGAGCTTGAGGAAACGTTGATCATCGTCACGGCCGATCATGCTCAAGCTTTGAAATTTTCTGGTGAAATCTCACGAGGTAAAAGTATTCTCGGGATTTCTGAAGATCTTCCAGTCTATGAAAAAGTACCCTTCACCAATTTACTCTATTCGTCCGGACCGGGTGCTTCCTATGCTATCAATGAAACTGGAAAACCCGTTCGTACTAATCCTGCTTCTCAAGACTTAAATAGCTTTGGTTATAGACAAGAAGCGTTTTTGCACACGAATCTTTCATTCCATAGTGGAACGGATGTGGCTGTCTATGCCCAAGGTAATTTCTATTGTAGGGGTCTTCAATCTCGATTCTTTTAAGATTCCTGTCAGTTCATGGTTTTGTTGAAGAAATTTGAAGAAGAAAAACTTGAAAAAACACTGCAGCACTAGGCTTGTGATATCCCTGGGTTGCTTATACCATTGATCTTATACATTCTTGTTAAACAAGAATTTCTACTTATTCCAAGTTTAACATTCTGCCAAGTAGCAGAGCAGGCATTTAGAAAAAAAAAAATGTCATAATATTTTACAAATCTTAAGCAGTATTTATCTGTTATATTGAGGCCATATGGGCCATATTTTGTTTGTTTACTGTTATTTTTTAATAAATTTGTGAACTACTGACTGAACTTATGGCTCTGTTAGATAGTAAAGCAAAACTTTTAGTAAATAGTGATCTCTCTACCCAAGTTCTAAGGAACCTTAGGGTTCCGCGGAACTCTGATTGAAGACTCCTATTCTACTGAAAATTACCATTACATTTTTTTATTTTTCCAGGACCAAGAGCGTACCTCTTCCATAGTTTACATGAACAACCTTACATTGCTCATGTCATGGCTTATGCAGCTCAGATCGGACCATATATTAAAAATTATACATCCGGGAGCAGTTCTCAAATAGCTGTCATAGGTTCAAAACTAATAATCTCTTTAACCACCTCAATTCTTTTATTTAATTTCTATTAATTCAAATGTATTCATACTCTTAGCAGAGCCGTAGCGTAATATTACAGTGGACCCCTTCTCCCTGTCTTATAATCATCTTTAAAATATATTGGAAAAATATAAAAATATCCTAAATTAAATACATCACTGCATTACTAAAAAAAATTTCAAGGTTAAAACATTATCTTTATTCTTTGCCACGTTTATCGTGGTGTATCTTTATCACTCGGCGGCTGGTGCGGAGGAACCGCTCACACCAACCCAGCTACGGTTCTGATTCTTAGACATTAGTAAGACTGCTGATGAGTAGCTTCCTACAATTATGCACCAAAATCTGTGAAATATGTATTAGAGGAATGATCTATTACAGAGAATTGCCATTTAAAATTAGATATCAGAATCAAAACGAATAAAGTTTTATTTAAAAAATTAATACATTTTTTTAACAATCACCATCCTTGCAAGGTCCAATTCCAGCGGCGTAGGCGATAACTCGAGATACATACGGCTGTTCATGCAGAGAGTGGAACAAATGCGCCATCGGTCCAGTGGCGTAGACGAAAACATCAGCTCCCCCATGCGTTGATTGATCATTATTAATAGCAGTCTGTTGGCTATATTCAAAAGCAGTGGTATCCGATTTCGATGGATCAACTCGAATTGGGTTTCCTTGATCATCTTTTGTAAATTGGTAGTTATTTGGTCCTCCTGTAGCATAGTTTAAGGTAGTGTATGGAACCTTATCTGTCGACGCTACTCCTCCAATCCCGAAAATATTATCACCTCGATTCGCATATCCAGACATTGTTAATGACTGAGCATGATTTGCAGTGACGACTATCAATGTTTCATCTAAATCGTCTTTCATTAAGTCCAACGCCACTTGGATTGCCTCATTGAAAATATTTGCTTCGTCAATCGCTACATGGGCAAAGCCTCGATGGTGACTATAATCGATTAAAGATCCCTCAACAGTCAAAAAGAATCCAGCATCGTTTTTCTTTAAGACTTTAATAGCCGTTTCCGTCATATTAGCCAATGAAGGAGTACCATCATCAGTTATATTACGTTCAAAATCATATGGTAGAAGTTGGTTTGAAAAAATTCCTAACACGTTGTCTGTTTTATCAGTATCGATACTGAAAAGTTCTCCATTATTTTCTACATATTTATAGGTGACTCCTTTGCTTTCTTTATCTTTCGTCCAGGTATCGATTAAATCTTTTCCGTCGCTTCTATGGCATGTCCAATGGTCGATTGGACCATCAACGTCTTGTTTTAAGGCTTGTTTCCCACCACCCATAATAACCTTAAAACATAATTAAAGTAAAGTATGGTTTTCGTGTGGAACTATCTAAGATTTACATTAACTTTCGATCCAGGTTCGTCTTCAAAAAGCTGACGAGCTATATCCTTAATAACATCCTTACAATCCGCTGAAACATACGTATCACACTCCCAGCTTTTATTTGGAATGTGGGAGTAAAGTGCAATAATTCCATTATCAGTTACTCGAGACGTTGATACAAAACCTTAAAAAAAATGTTAAAATCCAAAAAAATTAAGGTTTTTTTTTACTATGTGATTACCGGTCGCCATATTTGCATCCTGTGCCCATCCCAGAATCGAACTTAAATGTGTTTTAGGATCTGCAGCACCTTTACAATCACCACTTTTAACAGTTGAATCAACTCCGGCAGTATTTGAATTAGCTTTGACTCCAGAAAATAAGGCGGTGGCTGAGCATATTGAGTCGGGAATTAGAGCATCGTTGGAATAAGTCTGATTTTTAAATTTTTTATTAACTTATCGGTAGAAATTTTTATATCAGCTATTAAATATACCTTCAAGTTTCCCATGTAAGGGAAATCTTCAAAAACTAATTTTCCGACCTCTGTTGATCGATAAATTCGTGTCGCCGCTACAGTGTTTGGTCCCATACCACTTCCAAGGAATAAAATAATATTCTTGGCCTTTCCTTCATTCTTTTGTAAATTTTTTGCTGTTTGTAACTCAGCTCGAAGTTCTTTATCCCAGTAAGCAGAATCTAATAGGTATAAAAAATTATTTTCAAGATTTGCATATTTGTGATTTTTAAAGTACAGTAGCTCGTAGTTCATAAGGACATACAGGTCCTTCTAATGCTATAGATAAAACATCACATTAACACCTCTAATAAGGGAGTGGTAAAGGGTAAGTATATTTACGGTTTTGTTTTTCTTTTTGATCTCAAACAAGAGTTTGTCTTATTCTTACTTTAACTGTGTTTTGAGCATTTTCTAATTATTATTTAAGATAAATGGGAGGGCTAATTCAGCGATGAAAATCAGAATATGCAGAAAATTTTAGATGTTCTACAAGCAAGAGCATACCATCGTTTTTATCAACCTCTAATCGCTTACTTAAATCAGAGGGCAACGCACAAGGGGTCAATAAACAAGGGGAAATATTACTGCAATTTTGCTAGAATGTTACTATATTACAGGTCATCGTCAATGTTGCAGGAATATTGCCTGCAATATTACAATGTTGCCAAGTAATACTCCGGCACATATGGGTAAAGAGACAACAATTAATCTCAACTAATGATACAGTAATCATACATATTATAATAAATTAAAAATTGTTACCTTCAGTGTTGGCCAAAACCAAAAATAGAGCGAAAATAAACACAAACTTAAGCATGTTTAGTGTTTTAAGCACAACAAAGTGTATACGAAGAACTCCTATAAAGTAAATAGTATCTACTAAAAATAATTTACTAACATTAAACTAATTCTTTAAATTGGTTTTTTATTAATTTTGTAACTGCTTATATACCATGGTAAAAGTTTTATCCTCGTTTTAATCTTTGCCGATAAGCTCTAAGTATTATATAGGAACATATTAAGTAATATACACACTTATAGATATAGGTACTTAGTTCGAAGCATCTGGTTTTCATCAATTCAGTATCAATTATTGTTACCAGTTGTTGCATCTGTTTTGTAAAAAGATAAATTTCAAAATATGTGTTCTATTTTATGTTTGATAAAATTTGCAAATAAACATATATTCTTATCAATTTTTTAAGCTACGTGCTTCAGCTTAAGTATCTCAAAAAAGAGATATTTATCAACTATTTACATTGAGGTACTGTTACTTCCTATTTTTGCAAATAAATAATATGTTAACAACCAAAAATACTCTGTCATGTCTGCTATGTTATTTTGCGTGTGGATTTTCTTTTTTTTTTTGTTTTTTTTTTTTATTATCCTTTTGCAGACAGAATTATTTACCTCAACCACTTTTCGCCGCCTCCATATTTGTGACGGCTAGAGCTAATGCTCTTTTTTCTTGTTACAAGCTACACTATTACAAATAAAATAAACTATTTTCCATATTTCTATGCGATTCCACAAAATGTTAAACCTGAAAACATCTTTCAGTAATTACCCATATCAATGAACTGTGTTATTTCATCTAAGCATTTGAATTGATTTCCAAAAAAAAAAAATAATCATCAAATAATGGTCACTGGAGGCTTCTCGTGAAATATTTACGACTGTAAGTTTAAAATGCCGAATTTACAATTAAAATAAAAAAAATATACGATTGCGGGATTCGTTCTTTAGACTTCTCACATGTGTGACCGTCATTTTAAACACTAGGCCACAAACATAACATTGAAAATTTAACAAAACATTAATACAAACCGTCTCTTAACTGGCGACATACAAACATTTTCCTATTATAATTAATATAGATTTTTGCGAAAAATTATAAAATTTAACTATTTTGCGATGGTTTTAAAATGAATATATGCCGAAGCTAGCGCATCAAAAGTATAGTTTTTAATTAAAGCAATTTATAGGTAGGTACTTGGGTAATTTAGCTAGTTATGAATCGCATATTATAATAAAATGTTTAATTTTCCATATTGTTACGAAATTTAAAAATGTTTTAACGTGCAACCCTCTTTCGCTGAGACCCCATCAACTTTTAAATTTTATCAAAATCGAAGGACACGAAATTACAATTGATTTTCAAAGAAACTGCTCGCTTTTTTTTTGTGAAAAAAACGAAAAATGTTGGATGGCATTTTTATGATAGGTAAATACACAAGGGGTTTCTATCAATGGCAAGGTATAGAAAACATCACTATCAAACTCAATTATTTAATTATCTTTAAGTCATTTACCTGACTTTTAAATGAATAGGACAGTTTTATCCAATTAAAACAAAAATACCCAAGCCAAATAAGCCGTTCAATGTGCAAATTGATTAACTCCTCTTTTTTTATAATAACTTTTTAATTTTTCACGTCAAAACACTTCCTTAACTCCTTACTGTACCTATATATCCGAAACACTCTAAAAATAAGTATTAACAGTTTTAAATGAAAATTGTTTTAATTTTTTTATAAAATACAATATATTTTAGAGGTCAACGTTATCAATTTGTTCAACTTTTTGCTTTACGCTGCTTAACTAACTCCAAGCAGTGGCGTACCGTGGCCCCCAAGGTCAGGGAGGGGGGCTCGAGCCCTGACCAGCAAACCTTACATTGAACTAGCAAAAGATTATCCCACCTTTGGAAATTCGGAATATAAATAATAAATGTTGTAACACGACTTTTATTGTTATTGCAACTCAATTGAAAGAATACAGAGAGATTTCCAACAAGTTTCAAATTCTGTGGGGAATTTCCCACAAGTGTTTAAAATAGAGTGTTTTACACACATACATACGTAAATCTTTATTTTTTTACTTCCATTTATTGCTTAGTACCAATATTATTAATTAATCCAAATGGCCTCTAAGTATTGAGGAAAATATACTCTCATTCGAGAAAAAACTTCTCAATCAGTTAAAGGCATCATTTAGGCATGTAACGTAGAATTTAAAGAAAAGGGTATAAGTTATGAAGATGATATGATAATACCTAACGTTAAAATTAATGGCACGTTCCTAAACTTGTAAAACCTATTTCCAATAGTTTAACTGGTAAAACATGGTAAGACTACTCGGTACGGTAAGACTACTGGGAACTGGTGAAACGAACACTACAGCTCACACAAGACACTCGTGCACATACATAGAGTATTAAGGGGCTTATATACGTTAAAGAGCTTATGATAATTATGAAAGAGTAGCTTTGCACCTTTCATTAAAGTATTTATGATATATATCGATTTGATAAAACCTAAACAGTTTAGTTAACGCCCCAGTATTTTTGCACTAAAGCCCTGGTCATCTAGCTACGCCAGCGACTCCAAAGCAATTATAAAAGCAAGATGTTTTGATCATCAATCCGTTTAAATCTTGACCAACGTATACCTTAGCAAACGACCAAAATATTTTCAAGAAGATCCAAACAAGTTCAAACTCTGTTTCACAATTTGTAGGATAGTTTTAATTATTTTAAGCTACAAACGGTTTCTCAAAATTTATCTTTGAAAAGAAACTTCTTAGAATAAAAAAAGAATTCATTCAAAATGTATCTATTTGCAACGGAGGAACGCTGAGTTATTATCTTACGTAATGTTATGTAGCAAAAATTTAAAATAAATTGTACCATGTTTCGAGGAGTAGGTAATTAAGAATATGTTATCGGTATCTTATGGTTTTATTAATAAACTCTTACTTACACATAACATAATATTTACCATCGTTTCTTCAACTTTAACAATCAGAAGCTTCTGAAATAGCAAAACGTGCTTCTAGGGTGCTAATGGGCTATAATTTAGAAACAGTGGTATATCTGTTCACATTATAAGTATATTTAACAGAGATAATAAAATTTAGCATTGCCCATAACTACAAGGCCCAATCTCGGCAGCGTAAGCAATCACTCGGGAAATATAGGGCTGTTCGTGTAATGTATGAAATAGATGGGCCATCGGTCCAACGGCATAAACACAAACATCAGCCCCGCCGTGGGTTGACTGATCATTATTGATAGCTGTTTGTTGGCTGTAGTTAAAGTCGGTAGTATCATCATTCGAAGGATCAACTCGAACAGGATTCCCATTACCATCAACAAAAAATTGATAGTTATTTGGTCCTCCCGTTGCATAGTTCAAAATCGTAAACGGAACTTGATCAGTTCTTGCGACTCCACCCAAACCGAAAATATCAGCATTCCGTTTAGCAAATCCAGAAATAGTTAATGACTGGGCATAGTTTCCTGTGACGATTATTAAGGTGTTATTTAAATCAGGGGCCATTGTGCTCAAAGCTACACTTATTGCATCGTTGAAGGCATTGCATTCGTCGATAGCGATACGTGCATGACCTCGATGATGAGCGAAATCAATCTTAGCTCCTTCAACCATTAAAAAGAATCCATTTTCGTTTTTCTTTAATACTTTCAAAGCTACTTCCGTCATACTAGCCAAAGACGGTGACCCTTCATCAGACCCAGTACGTTGATACTCATAAGGTAGTAATTGATTGGAAAAAAGTCCCAGAATATAATCAACGGAACTGGTATCAATACTATTTAGTTGTCCTAGATTTTCAACATACGCATAGCCAACATTTTGATATTGCTTATCGTAAATCCAGGTTCGGATTAAATCAATACCATCACTTCTTCGACAAGTATAATTGTCGATCTCACCATCAACATTGTATTTGAAAGTTTGTTTTCCACCACCCATAATTACCTAAACATATAAAAAATTTGGTTTGGGATTTGAGTATTAATCGCATATTGTTACATTAATTTTTCTCCCAGGTGTATCTTCTATTAATTGTCGAGTGATGTCTTTTATTACTCCTTGGCAGTTTGCAGGAATGTAAGCGTCGCATTCCCATCTATAATTTGGGATATGGGCATAAAGACCAATTGCAGCGTCTGCAGTAACTCTGGATGTTGTCACGAAACCTTAATATCAATATAAAAAACATTATTTAAATTAGTTTGTAAGATCTTAAACTCTAAATTACAATTATAAAATGTATTGTGGTACCTGTCGACATATTTGCATTTTGGGCCCATTCAAGAACTGAAGATAAATGATTTGAGGGATCGGCGGCAGCCTTACAATCTCCTTTATAAACGTTAGGGGTTACTCCGGCTGTGTTTTCATTTACTTTAACTCCAGTAAATATAGCAGTGGTCGCAGAAGCTGAATCAGGAATGAGGCCATCATTCGAATAAGTCTACAAGAAACCTTAATAATTACCTTTATAAAAGTTAATGAAAATTTGTTTCAACCATCGCAGTAATATTATATAAAAAGAAATAGAGTACAGAAATATTATAGATAAATACTTTTAAAGTTCCACTGTAAGGAAAGTCTTCAAAAACTAATTTTCCAGCCACTGTGGATCGATAGATTCGAGTCGCTGTTACAGTATTCGGTCCCATACCGTTCCCAACGAAAACAATAACATTTTTTGCTTTTCCTTCGTTTCTTTGTAAATTTAAAGCCGTTTGTAGTTCTTGGCTCAATTCTGCATCCCAAAAAGCTACATCTATCCACAAAAATAAAATCCACAGTTAAAACGTATTGTCCTTAAAACAATATTTAAATTTTTCAAACCCTCACCTTCGGTTTTCCCGAGGGAAACTAAGATATGAAGAAAAATTAATGGGATTAACAACATATTTAAACAAATATAGGTACTAACGATTTTTAATTCTTAAATGCAAACGTGCTATATTTTACTGTCGATGTTTTTACTTTTTTATAAGAAATTATCATTGTTTGTTGTGCCAATATTTAGTTTCAATTATTTATCAATCAATTGATCAAACTGTTTATTAATTTTCATTAAAAACTCAAATACAATACAAGTACCTATCTATAAGTAAATGTAAATACGAGTAAAATTGACTTGTTCTGTTTAAAGTTACTATAACAATAATAAAATTATTAAGTTAAATATTAATAGTAGGGGAAGGTTGGGTATTTAAGAACAGCTGGTAATTTGAAACAGTTGAATTTTAATTATTTCTTCTTTCGTGAAAATGTACATACGTGTTTAAATGGGCATGTTTGATGCCCATTAGTTCCTGGGTACAAAAATATTAAAAATTGACGTCCGCATACTGTCACGGTAAGTAAATAATTAAAGTTTGTTCTTTTGTTACAATTTTTGCCGTACCTACGTAAAAATCTTTGAAAAAATTATATTTTTGAACTTTAGTGCGTGATATTTTGTTATTATCTTTCATTTACAATCCATATATAAATTTTATGTGGCTAATTAAGATCAATGAAGAAAATATTTTGAGTATCAATTATTTTAATTTTAATTATCGCGGGGTAAATTTGAACGTTTCTTATTAATCTGTAAGAAATGAATTGTTTCACAATTTTTTCGATGAATTTTCTTATTTTAAACTATGACGCAACGTTTCGTTGAGTTAATACTTGGATACACTGACCAATGACCATATCTAATTTTAAAGAAAAATTGTTTGTTTTAAGGAAAATGTTAATCTTGTATAGTATGTCGCTAATATGCCCTCTTAAAGTGGCGACACCTGTATGGAATTAATGACGCCCAAACAGGCACAAATCGCGCAAGCTTAGTACAGAGACTGCTTTTGCTCGGCAGAATGCTGAACCTGGAATAAGCGAGGATCCTTGCACAACAGGGATACATGAGCAGAACAGGAGTACAATAAGCCTAAGGCTGCAGTGCAGGGGGAACGAGCCCTAACCTGGCTTTCTGCTAAGGGATAAAATGTTGCTAATATGGAAGGAATATTAAGAAAAGTTCTTTTAGTAATGAAATACTAAATTGCTCGAGTTCATCTTCATATATATTTTTATTGAATTATTTTCTTTTTATAATTTAAATTTCTTATGAAAAGTGTCTATATTGTACAGTGAAAATTGCGAAAAATTTTAAATTACAAATACGTCAGACTTTTTTTTCTATAGACATAAATAATTTTAAGTAGTAAACATTAATCAACTACAGTATTGTTAGTAGGTACTAGTTGAGTCATTTCAACTTCTTTCTAAAGTTTGAAATATAGGAAATGTTTACAATTACAATTTGCATTAGTATATTTTTAATAATTAAAATTAATCTATACTGTACAGTTTACATAATACTTGCTAAAACGGGTTTTCCAGATCGATTAATAGTTGAGTTATTTTCCCTTGGCCAAACTTGCATATCCCACCGCGACTGGTAAAGCCTTCTCTCCAGCATTAAAAACTCTCTTTCCAGCTTTTTCCTAATAAATCAAAGCAAAAATAAATACATTAGAAGAGCGTGTTAGAAGGCCAAATTTCGAAATTTAAGGTCTGTATAGTGCAACCTATAAGCACTTCTTGAAATTCCGCCTAAAAAGACCGTATAAAATACCATCAAAGTACCACTAAAATTTAAAAAGACCACTTGATGGCGCAGTGGTTATAGAGCAGTTACTTTCTCCGCTATATGCGCCAGTGGTTCTGGGTTCGGTTCCCATCAAATCCCTAGATATAATGATTAAGAAATAAGATGTATTACTAAGGAAATTTTCTGTGTGTAAGACAGTCGTAATATGACCATAGATGTTAAAGCGACTAAAACACTCCAATAAAATAAAAAAATAAAAAACAAAAATTGATCCTAAAAACAACAATTAAAATATTTTTTGGACAGTGATATTTTACTTTTGGAATAATCTGATGCTGAGAGAAGAAGAATTAGGTAACATAGGCATTTCCTTAGTTTTCATTTTAAAATCCGATCGTAAGTATTTTAACGAAATAAAGTATTAAGTTTACTTACAATTTTCTTCCATCCTTTCCATTTCGGAGCACCTTGAACACCAGTGAATGCCATCAAGACGAATAAAGCAAAAACGAAGATGATTGAAAACTTCATGATTGGATTTGGTTGGATATGAATTTGTTCAAGTATACAACTTGTTATTCACGGTAAATAACTGGAGTCGAATGCAAACACACAGAAGTTGTGCTCCTTTTATAACGGCCAGATTTTTTATTCTGCCTTCCGTTCAGAGAATTTTATTGCATTGTTTATAGATATGTATTTTTTTTTTATTGTAAGAGGTGAATCCCCGGCTCAAAAATGATGTAATAAATTCTTAGGGAAATCTAATAATGTGCGAGTAATACCCTCACAATTAATATTAATGATAACCTTCATGATTCAACTTATAAATAGATTCTGTGTATGGAGTAAAGCAGAGTTGCATAAAAACTGTTATCTGTAACATTAATTATTTCCACTTTGTTTTGTATAAAATGTGCTCGTCGTATTCTTATAAATTTACGGGGATTTTCTTTGGGTTTATTTATAAGTCTTTCGAGGAAATAGTGGTTTTTCAATGTTATGATGTTCGAAATAAAATCAAATTATAAGATCAAATGATTAATTAATAAAAAAAAAACTTGATCATTTATTGATTCGTACCTATGTTTTTAAGTTTAACTGAAATAAAAATATTTTTGACAAAAATTTAGGATCTTATAAAAATAACAGGTATGAATTGATGTGGAATTAAAATTTTCAAAGAAGTATACTTATATTAAAGTATGCGTTTTGGCTTAAATACTTCATAGAAATAAATATAATTAACTTATGTATTATAGGATACATGGCCGGATCGTCCATATAGGTAAAGTAGGCAGCCTCCTAGAGCGCAGAATTTTATTGAGTTTTAAAAACATAAACTAATTAAAAGTTTTGCACATTTTTTGCTTCTAGGTTGGGGAGACGAATCACTAGGTAATGAAAAGTGTAGGGTTTTTTTATTTTATTTAAGTTGCCTTTAGACCAGGGTCGATAACTTTTTAAATCAAAAAAAATTATAGTTGGATGAAACCCATTAGAAAAGGAAGAAAATATAACAAAAATTAAAGGAAAAATAAATTACGGTCGATCTGAAGTCGGAAAGTGGAAAAAGGGAGTGTTTTTAAGGGTAGAAACGGTTTATCACGATTTCCGACAAAACTACAAGTCCTATGGAAAAAATTAAGCAGCAAAGTTGTAAGTAATAAGAAGATCTACAATTTCTGTACTAACATTTTTTTCAAAAACCTCAACATTTATGTGAAAAATTCCAATAACCAAGTTTTTGTTTTTTATTTTTATCTTATACAAAAGAAATTGTTTTCATGCAAGTTGGTAAAAACTTACCTTTTAATTCCCCAAACACACTGTCATTTTTTTTATTTAAAATATTTATTTTTTCACCTTATTTTCACTTAATAAGTATTGAAAAAGCACCCTAGTTTTCAATTGAAAATTCTCACGTCAAAATATCTACTTTTTTAAAAAAGTGGGTGGCCATTAATTCGTTGAAATCTCTACTTTCTTATGGTGTAACAAAAAATATGCATTACAATGTTAAATGTTTCTAGAAAATTCAATAGTTAAAGTTTAAATTTTAATAAGTTGCTCAAAATTGTACATAATACAATTGTACAAATAAAACAAAATAAGGTGAAAAAATAAATATTTTAAATCAAAAAAATTATAAGTAAGTTTTTATCAAATTTCATGAAAAAAATTTCCTTTGTATGTCTTAAGATAAAAATAAAAAACAAAAACTTGATTATTGGAATTTTTCACATAAATGTTGAAGTTATATGAAAAAAGTGTTAGCATAAAAGTTGTAGATCTTCTTATTACCTACAACTTTGCTATTTAATGTTTTTCCATAGGACTTGTAGTTTTGTTGGAAATCGAGATAAACCGTTTCTACCCTTAAATCACCCCCCTTTTCCACTTCCCGACCTCAAATCGACCGTAATTTATTTTTCCTTTCATTTTTGTTATATTCATTTCCTTTTCTAATGGATTTCTTCCTACTATAATTTTTTTTTTCACTTTTCACCATTTTCAAAGGCTTTAGCTATGGTCTACTTAGAAAATAGGAAAGTTAGTCCCCAAAAGTATGCCCATATAACACAACTCAGTTAACATCGCTGCGCTTTGCGAAGTACAAAGTGTTGGGTTGGCCAGTGCGCGGTTGCCCTCTCCTTACACCTTAATGAGAGCGCAAAATTTATTTTCAACTAGGGCGCCAAAACCTCTAAAGCCGGCCCTGATAGAATATTATGGCTTATGACCGTAAATTATCATCTCATAATTTATTGCCTAAATTTTTAACAAATTTCTATTATAAAAATCAAAATGTTTGAAAGCTTACCGTAATGCTAAAACTAAACATAAATAGCTATTTAAGTAGTCCACTTATTGGCGCAGCGGTTAGAATAGTTGCTCTCCGCTTCATGTATCAAGTCATACTATGGGTTTGATCCCCGTTGAATCCTATATATAAGAATAATGACCTTAGATTAAAATGACCAAAAGAAATTCTCTGTGTTTAGACAGTCGTGATATGACCTTAGATGTGACTTAAAACACACAAAAAATTAAAAAAAAAACTATTTAATCGTACATTTAATTACATATAAATTTTTAATAAGTGGAAAAATTGTATTTTGGTAGTTCTCAACGTGGTCTCCCAACTTAAAATGATGTCTCTTTTTCTTAAATATCACTTTCACATCTTTAATGAATTTTAGACATTTGTCCTCAATACTATAAATCAGCATAGATTCCAGATGGGGTATTCCGGGTTTTGCTATGTAAAACTACGGAATGATGTTTCGGCACCTTACCTCATTTATTTTTAAAACTTCAACAAAATTTTGAACTCAACTTTATATCAGATAGAATAGTTTAGTGATAAAAGATTTTTATATCGTTTTGGATATAGCTCGACCAAAAACCAGTTTTCAACGACAGAATTTTCAAAATTTTCCATCGTAAATGTTTCAAAAAGTTAGTTAATGATAACATTGAAAGCAATTTGAAATTATTTCAAAATATTATATTATTTTATTAATTATCATCGTGTTGTTAATGTTTTATGTACCTATCCATGAATGTTTGAATGCCTTTTTATACTATAGTATTTAATATAAATTATATGTTTATTACTTTCAAAAATAATGCTCGGGAAAAATAAGGGAAGGTTGGGTATATGAGAACACCAGGTAATTTGAAACAGTTAAATTTTAATTATTTCTTCTTTCACGAAAATTTTCATAATTGTTTAAAAGTACATGTTTGATGACCATTTCCTGTTCCTGGATAACCTGGAGTTCCTGGATAAAAATAAATTTAAATTAACGTCCGCATACTGTCACGGTAAGTAATTAATTAAAATGTGTTCTTTATTTACAATTGTTGCCGTATGTATCTTTGAAAAATTATTTTTTTGAACCTTAGTGCGTAATATTTTGTTTATTATCTTTCATGTATAATCCATTTATAAATTTTATGTGGCTATTTAAATTCGATGAAGAAAATATTTTGAGTATCGATCATTTTAATTTGAATTGTCTACTTGAGGTATTTCGGAATGGCGTCAGAGGGGTAAATGCGAACGTTCCTTATTATTTTTATTATTCCTTATTACTCTACAATAAATGAATTATTTCACAGGTTTTTTAATAGATTTTTTTATTCAACAGGCATAACAGACATAAATACTGCTCAGTGAAATTCAAAAATTTTGGCTCCAAAAGGTTTGAAACAAGTAGCAAAAGCGACAAGCGCTGACCGCGGTATCACAACCGTTGTTTGTGCTGCCAGTGCAAATGAGATGTATGATCCTCCAATTTTTACTATCCAATGAAAGCGTATGTGTAAACTGTTGGAAATAATATTTCTTATTTTCTTTATTTTTGTCAATTTCAAGTTTTTTTTTTTATTTCAGTTTTTGTACATAGATAAGTAATGTTAATATTATAAGAGGAGTTTATTATATTTGTTAATTTGTTTTATTAATGAAGAAGAGTAATTTAATTTAGATATTCTAAAATACTCCACTTTCTCCTAGTCTACGCGTAATTTTTGCTCAAACCAATTTTTTTTATATTTTCGTGGAAATAGAACATATTTTGCCCGTAATAAAAAGTAGGTATCCTAAGACCTAGGTAATGCCTCGAGTACTATCATCTTACAAAATTTCGTCAATATCTGTTAGCAACTAAAACCGTATAGTTTTAACGTAATTTTTGCTCCAAACAGTTTTTCTTTTTTCCCGCGGAAATGAGATATTTTCCCGCAACAAAACGTATTCTAAATGTTGATCCAGATAGTCAGTTATCATTAAACCAAGTTTCAGCAAAATTTGATTTGATTTTCGATTTTCGACAGATTTGGCCTCTATATTTACCGTATTTACCTATTTTGATATTTTTATTTTACTTTTACAATTTCTTAAAAATCTAATATCCTTAACCCAGTGGTGTATTGGTAAACTAAGAAATAACGGAACGCATGGGGAGAAGAAAAATATTGTCCGCGACTCTCCACAAGCAGCTTCCTGGAAGTTTTTTGAAGATCATCTTATTTTAAGCAAAGGCCGTAGGGATATAAAAATGGTGAATTTGCCCCCGGAAGATATTTAAACGATACTTGGAGGGTTTGTAGGTATGAATGAAATAATAAGATCCTAAATTGGTTTTTGAGAAAAAGCAAATTTTGTAAAAATTGGATAAAAATTTTTTATCTCAGGACGCGTAAATCTATTGATCTAAATTTTGGGTATGTTTTAGAGGCTGATAATAGCTTTTGGGAAAAAAATTAAGAGCTTTATCGGTTTATAAAATGTTTGAAAAAATGGCGTTTCTTATTTAATTTTAATTTTTAACCATGATACAATTCTGGCACAATTACGAAGCTATTTTTTTAAATCCTCATCCATTTTTCTATAAGAATATGAGTTTTTGAAATCTAAAAAAATGATACGCCATAGTAAAAAAAAAAAAATAAAAACCAACCGCGCGCTACCCAAATGTTGACTTCATTTACCTATAGGTAAAGCAGAGGCGTGCGGTCCATACATGCTGTAGATGCGGCGCATGCCTTTGGATTGTAAGACGATTTTAAAAATTGAATATTTTTTATGATTTATTCATTTAATTTTTAATTTACGTAATTGCACTTGTAAAATCATTCTAAAAATGATATATTTTTATCATTTATAAATTTTTTAATTTACGTAATAATGAAGGGTATCACTCATAAAATTGGCATAGTTTACCAAATCAAATGAACGGCAAAAGCCGAATGAATGCGTTGGCGACAGTAGCATGCGATTGTTTGCTTCAAATTGGTCGCGCATGCGCACTAGTACGGTCGAATACTATCTCTCTTGGCATTTCACATAGCTAATTAACGGTCAACAGATGCGTTTTCCGTTTTGAATCTAAACAGTGAATTTAATTGTTACTGATACTTTTCGTGAGTTATTTTGAATTATTGACCCAAAGGCCATACAAATGTTCTGTTCTTTTGGATAAGAACTATTTTCGTGGTTTTTAAATACATTATGTACACTGCCGGCCAAAAGTTTGAGACCAGTTGTAATATATTTATGCTATCACTTATTGTATTCAAAGTTTCGGTAATAAAATAAAAATTGTTGTCCATACATATTTTTAAATTACTGATGAACATCTAAAGAGACTTTTGTAGGTATGTTTCTCAGGTACAAATAGAATTAATGAGTTCTGTTTAAAAACATCCAAGACCGCAGGGTGTCTGGCCAGTGGAAGGGTCATCATTATATTTAAAGTAGCTCCGTATTAATTGTTCTTTAATTCTATTCTTCTTTAATTTTGCACTGGCTATTCTTTGTTATTATTTAGACTTTCTAAAACAGGTTATTTAAAATTTTTTTTAAGTTATGTACCATTTTGTACGAATAATTTAATTTAGTCTTAACTTGGGGTTTCTATAGTTAAAACGTTTTAAAAATGGGAAAAGTACGAGAAATAAATATCGAAACTCGATCTGCCATTGTTACTTTACATAATGAAGGCAAATCCGAACGTAAAATTGCATCTCAACTTAAACTTTCGAAGACTTGTATTCATCGCACAATTATTCGGTTTAAGGAAACGGGTAGTTTTCAAGATTTTCCACGTTCAGGAAGACCGAGAGCTACTACTTCTAGTGAGGATCAGTTTATCGTTATTACCAGCAAAAGGAATAGACGCTTAACAGCACCAAAAATTCGTGTTGAAGTGAACAAATCTTTAAATAAACCAGTTTCGCTTACCACAGTGAAAAGACGGTTGAGGAACGCTAAACTGTTTGGTCGTGTTGCCGTTCGAAAACCTTTACTAAGGCCGCAAAATAAGAAAAAAAAGATGCAGTGGGCCCTATTCCATCGAGATTGGACAGAAGATGATTTTAAAAAAGTTCTTTGGACTGATGAGTCAAAATTCCAAGTATTTGGCTCAAATCGACGAATTTACGTTCGGCGTAGCACCGAAGAAAAGATGTTACCAGATTGTGAAGTGCCAACTGTTAAGCACGGTGGTGGTTCAATAATGGTCTGGGGTTGTTTCTCAGGCCATGGAATTGGAAATTTGGTTAAAATTGATGGAATTTTGAAGAAAGAGGAATATAAAACAATTCTCGAAAAAAATGCTGTACCATCAGGCTTAAGTTTAATTGGCAATGGGTTCATTTTCCAGCAAGATAACGATCCAAAGCATACTTCCAAGCTATGTAAAAATTATTTATTACAAAAAGAAGCAGAAGGAGTTTTAAAAATCATGAAATGGCCACCGCAAAGTCCGGATCTCAATCCAATCGAGCTTTTGTGGGACGAGCTTGATAGGAATGTCCGAGAGGAGTGTCCCTCTTCACTTGCAGACTTGTGGAGACTACTACAAGAAAGCTGGAACAAAATTTCTCAAGAAACCATAAATAAATTAATAAGTAGAATGCCGAGGCTAGTAGAAAAAGTAATAAAGTGCAAGGGAGGATTTTTTGATTAAAAAACAGTTTGAGTAATTAGTTCATTTTTTTTTTATAGAATAATTTTTTATGTTTATTTTCTATACTAAGTATGTTTAAAGGTTATAACTATAATATTAATAAACATTTTTACTGTATTTGTCTTTGAATTTTTAAAAATATTTCCTTTTTTTGGCTTAAATCTATATGGTCTCAAACTTTTGGCCGGCAGTGTATATGATGCAGTTGTTAATGATTTTTGTAAGAAGGAGCGTCGAATAAGGCTAATTTAAAAAAAATACTTATAACACCACGTTTATCAAATAAAAAAATTAATTTAAAAAATGTGGTTCTTATACCCCCCTCCCCACCTCTAATCGCATGCTCTGTTTCAAAAGTCACCGCACGCCACTGAGGTAAAGCTATAATTTATAAAGCTATAATGTATTTACCACTATATATATGTGTAAAGCTGTTATTTCATTTTTTAATACATAAATCAGATATTTTACATTTATTCCAAATATTTATTTCATATTCAAAACAACAACAATTATTTTTTTCTGAAAAGTTAAAACTTATAAAGAAGTCCAAATTTTAAATATTTTTTAAAAATACTTAACAATTATCACCAACTAAAATATTGTTGTATAATACTTATAGAAAAAATAACATTTTTCGTAAATAAATAGTAAAAACGCAAACATATTTTAAGGATATATCATTTAAGAATAGCGTATAGAATCACATTTTACCCAGTCTTCGTCACTGTTTTACTTATTATATATTTGCATATAGTAATTTACCTGATCCATACATCATCTGATAAATACGATAGGTATAGCCTGCTTAAATTGTTAGGAATCAATGAAAAAAACTCTCAGATCATTTTCCATAATTTCTGGAAAATATTCTAAGGCCTCTGATAAAATTGTTTCAAGTGACAATTTTTTGCGTTGTTAGCCATTTCATTGTACTTTATCATCTAACGTATTTTCTGTACTTTTTTGTGATTTCATTGTTTCTACTACTTCAGCCAAGAAAATAATTTTTGCTGTTTTGAATATGAAATAAATATTTTAAATTTTATAATTTCAAAATATGTGAACTATGCAATAAAAAATTAAATAACAGTTTTATACATTATAAGGTAAATGAAGTCAACATTTGGGTAGCGCGCGGTTGGTTTTTATTTTTTTTTTCTTTATTATGGCGTACCATTTTTTTAGATTTCAAAAACTCATATTCTTATAGAATATTGAAAAATGAATGAGGATTTTAAAAAAATGGTTTTGTAATTGTGCCAGAATTTTACCATGGTTAAAAATTAAAATTAAATAAGAAACGCCATTTTTTCCAAACATTTTATGAACCAATAAAGCTCTTAATTTTTTCCCCCAAAAGCTATTATCAGCCTCTAAAACATATCCATAATTTAGATTAATAGATTTACGCGTCCTGAGAAAAAAAATTTTTATCCGATTTTTACAAAATTTGCTTTTTCTCAAAAACCAATTTAGGATCTTATTATTTCATTCATAACTACAACTCCTCCAAGTATCGTTTAAATATCTTTCGGGGGCAAAATCACCATTCTTATACCCCTATGGCCTTTTGTTTTCCTTGTAAGTTTTTTATATTTTTTTTTATTGTTACTTTACTCAATATTAACAAACAAATATAAGAAATTCGAGAAAAAATAGAAATAAGACCACTAAAGCCTGCATAAAACACAATATGATGTATTTATTTGATTTAAAAGGGAAAAAGAAACAAGGCACAAAAAGCAAGATAAATTCTTTACAATTGGTTAAGATATTTTTTGAAATGTTTTTGCAAATTCGCCAATTTAAAACATTTTCATTTGGGATTAAAAATATCTTCTGCGAGGCGTCACAGTACTTTCTTTTACTTTCATTTATGAAACTCGCTGTTAGAAGAAGAAAGTTAGAAGAAATATACGCATTTTGTAACTATACATATAAACAGAACTATATGCATACAACCTATAGGGCTATGTATATTTACGAATTCCCGACCTTCACCCCAGAACCGCCCTTATTCGAATTTTCCCAGGAAAAGGTTTCAAATAAAACTTGTAGACATCAATGAGTCTAAAAACTATAGGAAGTTTAAAGAAAATCGTTGGAGCCGCTTTCGAAAAAAATTGTAAAAGCTCAAAAACGTTCAGAGTAAAGTAGAGCTTTCGGTTAACCGATTTCAACCAAATGCTTCGCGTCACAACTAGGTATAATATGGAGGTCAAATTCCTAGTTTGGTAAAATTCGGATAAAGCTTTCGATACGATATGGCTGTCACACACAGACTCACAGACACACACACAGACATGTTTCTAAAAACCACTTTTTTGGACTCAGGGGACCTCAAAACATGTATTTCCGGTGAAAGCTCGAATTCGAAAATTCGACCCGATTGCAATACTTCCTTTACTATCTATATAGTAGTAAAAGAAAGTAAAAATTATTAGTTACTAAAAAAGTACCGGAACGCGTTCCCTTTCTGATAAAAATTTCCGGAACCCCCCCCCCCCCCCCAATACACACTGCCTTAACCAAAACCAGCCCCTTGTCACTTAGATACGAGAAAGGCTAAAAAAAACGTGACCGATTTCTACGGAAATCGGTGTTGTTATAAGAGTCATACGTCTCAAACAGCCCCCTACCACTTAAACTTATCAGAGTTATTATAATTATTATATAAAAATACTTATCATAATTATTCTCATATAATAACAATAATAATGAAAACATTTAAAAAAGTTTCATTTTAATAACTTGCCTGACGTTTAAAAAAAATTATTTCTAACCTCCGACTTCCATAAATTCTTCGGTCTTCGTCAGTCTTTGTGGTCTTCTTCGTTCAACTCGTTGGCAACTAAATGGCAACTAGTGACTGCAAATCCAGTGAATATGGTCACATTTTTGTAACATGGAGTTGTAGGGGGCTGACCGAAACTATTCAAAACTAACAGATAACTGGCCAGTTGTTTTCTCACATTGTTCTCCTTTTATACGCTCAATACGCATTCACTCACTCATTCAATTCAATAACTGATGGACTAGTGCTGCCCTCGCGTGTGTTGACTAAGAAATATTCACAACTTCATATTTACAAACGTTTAAATGGTTTAAATGACGTTTATGACCGTTTAAACTGAATACTTATAAAGAAGAATTTTAAAAATCCATTGAATTAAATTAATTTAAAATTATTCAAGTGTATTTAATAATGATTCACTATTTTTATTTATTAAAACTGTTGTTATAATTATCGATTATAAAAACGTTTTTTGGTAAAGTGGAAAACTGTACGCGTAACCCTCATAACGGCTAAGGACTGTGGCGGTTATTTAACTTATTTAATTTAAGATAAAAAACTTGAATTGATCTAATCATTCTTTGTGTGATTAAAATTAAATACCAAGTGGTTGTATTAAAAATCAAAATGAATTCAAATCGTGATAGTTTTCGAACACAAATTATGAATATAAATGAAAACTTAGAAAATTGTTACATCGAATCAGAAGAAGATTCACGACTGGAGGTCGATGAAACCACTGATAATTTGGTTCAAAATCGATTTAAATCAGTTTTTGTCAATGCCCAAAATTCAAAAAAGTTGGATATATCTCCGGAAGTTCTTCAGCAAAGTGAAAGTAAATACACACACGTAACGCAAATTAAAGAAATCACTGACTATTTATCCGATAAAGGTTTGTTATCGATTGATTTGGAAATGTACCTAACAGAATTAAATGCAGACGACAATCCTGAAGTGGAAAGTTTATTAATGATTCTTAACGGCACATTAAAAATCGATATTGATTACAGAAAATTGAGGAATGAAATATATGAATGTGATCGTAGATTACAACAGTTGAAAACTGCTTTTATAGATCAAACATCGAAATTGAATCATTTACAAAACGATACGAATTATACTATTTCTGTTCCGGAAGTAGCTGTTGATTTAATTGAAAAAAATAATTTTATTAAAATCAACAAGCATATCATCGAACAGGTTATACTTTCTGATTTGAGTTGTCTCGAAAATCCTAGATGTGTCGAAATTTTAGATGAAATCAAAAGGATTGAATTTGATTTGGAGCAATAATTCAAACATTACTTTTATGTGCTTTTCGTAGTTTAAGTTAATTAATAAAATCAATAGAATCGATAGAATTAATATATATAGAAAGCAGAGGTTTCACTCGGTGTCAGCGCCGTTGATGTCGACAGTCTTCTGTGAGTTGGACAGATCGGCATCCAATTCTTTACATATTCGGCTACAAAATGGACTGAAATACATTTCCACTGCAATCACCGTACTTCAAATCTTTAATATCGGGTTAGTTTTTTATCCAAAAAACTAAGTGATTTAGAAAAAATGTTTCCAGTAATAGACCAGTGTAGATAATTTTTTAACCAAAACAAAATTAAAGTACGATGAAACCAGTAGAAAAGAAAGAGAATAAAAATAAATTACGGTCGATTTGAGGTGGGGGAGTGGAAAAGGAGGGGGTTTTTAAGGGTAGAAATGATTTATTTCGATTTCCAACAAAACTACAAGTCCTATGGAAAAAAGTTAAATGACAAAGTTGTAGATAATACGTAGATCTACAAATTTTGTTCTAACACTTTTTTCCACATAACCTCAAAATTTATGTGAAAAATTCTAATATCAAGTTTTTGGTTTTTAACTTTTACAAAAAAAAAAATTATACGAAATTTGGTGAAAACTTACCTATCAATGTCCCAAATACACTGTATTTTTATTATATTTAAATATTAATTTTTTCTCTTTATAATGACTTAATATCGAAAAAGCACCCTAATTTTCACTCGAAAATTCTCACGTCAAAACATCTGATTTTTGTAAAAAGTTGGTGGTACAATTTTAAGCAATTTATTAAAATGTACGTACTTTAATTATTGCATTTTCTGGGAACATTTAACATTGTTATGTGTATATTTTTGCATCAGAAAGTAGAGGTATCAACGAACAAAAAGTTCACCGACTTTTTTAAAAAATCAGAATTTTTGACGTGAGAATTTTCGAGTGAAAATTAGGGTGCTTTTTCGATATTAAGTCATTATAAGGAGAAAAAATTAATATTTAAATTTTAAAAAAATACAGTGTATTTGGGACATTAAAAGGTAAGTTTTCACAAAATTTCGTGTAATTTTTTTTTTGTAAAAGTTAAAAACCAAAAACTTGGTATTTGAATTTTTCACATAAATTTTGAAGTTATGTGGAAAAAAGTGTAAGCACAAAATTTGTAGATCTACGTATTATCTACAACTTTGCCATTTAACTTTTTTCCATAGGACTTGTAGTTTTGTCGGAAATCGAAATAAATCGTTTCTACCCTTAAAAACCCCCTCCTTTTCCACTTCCCCACCTCAAATCGACCGTAATTTATTTTTCCATTCATTTTTTTTTTATATTCTCTTCTTTTTCTAATGGGTTTCATCCTACTATAATTTTTTTCACTTTCTACCATTTTCAAAGGCTAAAAGCAATGGTCTAAAAAGCTACCTAATTTAAAAGTGGACTTATAATGCTGTAACTTTCTGGTAAATTCTACCATTCTAGGTCATTTCCTAGGCAATTTCTACTTTCTATGCTAAAGTTAGTTAAATGGATTTTGCTAAAAATAACTACCACAAACATCGAGCGAAACTTCTGTACTATTTATATACAACATAACCTAGTTTCTTAACGAAAATCGAAGTGAAGCACGTTGTATATATTTTTTAAAATTAATGTTCATTGATTTTTTTTAAAAACTAAAATGACTCGATTTGCAAGAGCCGAAGGCTCGAAAGCCTCCAATAAACGAATTCCCGAGGATGCAACTGATTGGAAAACCATGAAAGAAGAACTCCTAAAAAAACAAGAAGAAATGAAAGCGGAAAAAATGCGAAAAAAATTTGAAGAACAACGACTGAAAAATTATAACGCCTTTTTAAAAGAGAAGAAAACGCCGGCCAACACTACATGGTCTGAATTTTCCAACGAAAACTCGTCAAAAAAACGTCAAGGTGGATCTAAAAATAAAAGCCCGAAGAAGAAATTAAAAATGGAAGAATCAGAAGAAAATTTGGATGCTGAAATCGATGCGTTTTCCAATGAAAACTCGCTAAAAAAACGTCAAGGTGGGTCTGAAAAAAAAAGTCCGAAGAAGAAATTAAAAATGGAAGAATCAGAAGAAAATTTGGATGCTGAAATAGATGCGTTTTCCAATGAAAACTCGCTAAAAAAACGTCAAGATGGGTCTGAAAAAAAAAGTCCGAAAAAGAAATTAAGAATGGAAGAAACAGAAGAAAATTTGGATGCTGAAATCGATGCGTTTTCCAATCAAAACTCGCTAAAAAAACGTCAAGGTGGGTCTGAAAATAAAAGTCCGAAGAAGAAATTAAAAATGGAAGAAACAGAAGAAAATTTGGATGCTGAAATCGATGCGTTTTGCAATGAAGTAGATGATCCTGAAATGGACGCGCGATTTGAAAAATTAAAAAATGATGTATTGAAATCCTTAGAGAAAGCTAAGAAAGGTGAAGACTTTATGTCGGACGATGAAGAAAATGTAAACGATAACGGAGTGGAAGATGAACGGATTATTGAAGAAGTTGGTCAGAAAACGAAGAAAAGTCCCAAAAAATTGGATTCTACTAAAGGAAAGTCAAGTAAAAAAGGTCAAAATGATGAAGAATCGATGGAAGAATTAGTGAATGAATCTGAACAAGTAAAAAATAATAAAAAAGACAAAAATCTAAAGAAAAAATTAAAAAAAGAAAAGCAAAAAAATTTGTTGAAAGAACAATCGATGAGTACTGAACATACAGATTCCAATAAATTGGGTAAAAAGGATCGATGTCATAATAAAAATCAGTCTGAAAATAAAGAAAGTGATTTAAAAAAATCTGAGTCTAGTGAAGAAAATCCTAATAAAAAACGTAAAATAGATCAAAATCAGGGACTAAAAGCAAATCAAAATGAAAAATCTAGCAAAACTGATAAAAAATCTAAAAGGCCGAAACAAGAATTTATTTCTTCTAAAAACAACAAAGTTCCCACCAACTTTATAATGATCGATAATCGTCGAATAGACCTAGAAAAATTCGAAGGTTTCCCCATTAAAAAAGAAGATGCCACCCGGCTAAAAGAGCTTAAATCCGATATGATCAAAAAAGGGATCCCAATGCAAGAAGTGAATCGCACCATGAAACTAGAACGTCGTAAAGCTGAAAAAGCTATCACTCGAGAACGTAAAAAAGTTTGCTTCATTTGTCGCAAGGCAGGACATGTTTTATCCGAATGTCCAAATCTTGATTCCAACAAAGAGTCTGTGATTCCAACTACGGGAACCGGCATTTGTTTTAAATGTGGTTCAACGGAACACACACATTTCGAATGTAAAGTGGTCCGAGGAGATAACTACAAATTTGCAACCTGTTTTATATGTAAAGAACCAGGACATATATCGCGTCAATGTCCTGACAACCCCAAAGGATTATATCCAAAAGGAGGAGCTTGTCGAGTATGTGGAGATGTTACCCACTTAAAAAAAGACTGTCCCCAATTCCAGGTCCAACAGGAAAAAAATACAGTAACCGTTCGTAGTTTATCATCCGCAATCGATTCAATCGAAGACGATCTATTAATCAAAAAACCTGTTCATGTTAGCCATAAAAAAAATAAAATTGTTAAATTTTAAATCAATTCGTTTCAACATTTAATACATTCGTTATTATATACATATATTTAAATGTTTACATTCTTAATTAAATTTGCTAAAAAATATTTATAATTGTCCTGTTTATAAAATAAGAAAATGTAATATTGAATAAATTTCTGGCTCATAAATTATTTGTTTGATTTTCTATACCAATAAGTGCAAAACGTTTAATAAGAAATTCAAAACCTATTTAAACATTACACGTTTCTTAATGAAGATAAATATATCTAATATATTTCTTTGTTTAATGATTATTTGACTAAAAATCTTAAATCAAAAATAATGTAGTTGAAAAGTTGACATGATTCAATTTTTCAAGCACAGATAAACTAAATTAAAATTTCTGTTTTAAAAAATCTATAAATTATCTTTGTTCTAATATATTAGTTGGAGAAGAATTGGCGCATAAATTGAGAAAACTATATCAATTTTTTTTTCAAAATTTTTAGTGTATACAGTTTTTTTTACTTCAAATACAACTTTTTTCATTTCAAATTGTCATTGAATATTGAGTGAAGTATTTTATTTTGTATTTAAACATGTGTACCTTGCATTATTGCATATCCCAAAACTCCCGGATTCAAACTTCTATGAGGATACATGACAAATTTTAAATACAATATAACACATTTCACCAGTGGCGGTTCGTCCATAAATGGTGTAGGGCTGCAGCCTCTCCAGTATAAGTTGAAAATGTTTCTTTGAATATTTATTCATTTTATGATCTATAATAAGTACTCAAAACTCCATTAAAAAGACAAAATGTGATTTTATTTATTTTAGTGTAAGGTAAAATTAAAATACCAAATTACACCAAAAACAGTGCCATCACCACATTTTTTGGTTTTACGGGCTACAATGTACACAGGTCGCAGAGCTTGTTTTGAAATACGTATTAAGTACACTACAAATCGACAAAGTTTACTGGGGGTAGTGTAAGAAATAAAGCTGATATAGCTGCAAAACCAACAGCCCTGTCCTTTTAATTAATAATTTGGAACAAACATGGATGTACAATTCGCCCGAACCATAGACGATAAAATCTATCATTTTTCATGGACGTTGATCGTAATCGCATATATACAGAATGTTAAATACTTGTGTACTACATATATACTATAATAACACGTTTTATTGTTAAAAAGCCAAACTTTTAGAATTTTATTCAAATTTGTAGTGGTTTGTAATTAAAAAAATTAAGAAATTTAACGATAAAATTGAATAAAAAATCGCAACCACGCCATCAAAAATTAGCACAAATCGCCGCTACATTTCACTCAATAGGTTCGTTCGCGGATCCGATACTGGACCGATAACGAATCACTCCAAGTGGATTTAAGATAATCGCCAAACGCATACACGCTTATGAACTGATTAAGGGTTATTTTTCCGTGAACGAGTTTGAAAATGTTCGGAAGTAAGACGAGGATTAACGAGAACCCACGAAAATTGTTAATTAAATTTAATTTTGAGAACGACGGATATAGAAAATCTAGCTACATTTTATCAAACTGCAAATGAATAAGAGAATCGAATTTTTCGTCCTAAAAAAAAACCCCGAGAATCGCTAGAACCAGTGGTCCCGTTTCGCTTTCCTTTTCTGTCAATGTTAAACTCAATTAACAATTTTCGTGGGTTCTCGTTAATCCTCGTCTTACTTCCGAACATTTTCAAACTCGTTCACGGAAAAATAACCCTTAATCAGTTCATAAGCAGGTATGGGCTTAGCGATTATCCTAAATCCACTTGGAGTGTTTCGTTATCGGTTCAGTATCGGATCCGTGACCGACCCTAATGTCTAATGCAAATTTTAAACTGTTATTTGAAATGAAAAAGGTGATTGTGAAGAAAGAAAAAATGTATGGGGTTTAAGTAATGTAATGTTATTACTTAAATAAAGGCGTATCTGATTGGATTTTACATATATTGATTTTTTTTCTAAATATCTTTATGAAAATTTAAGAGTCGCGTTATATCGGGCTAATATGGTATTTAAAATTAAATTGCCGAAACAACCTTAAAATAATTATATTATCAAGCCGAACAATTTTTTTCATATTCTTCACTTGACTAAAAAATTGTAAAAGTCTTACAAATTTATAAAATGTTTCTTAAAAGTTATAAATTTTTAGTTTGAGCAAAAACAGACGAAAATCTATTCAAAGAACATTATAACTATCATATATTGAAAACCGTTTTAAAAATAAAATCTTTCGCCAAAATAGCTTTCGACACTCATGTGCCAATTCCTCCTCGACTATAATGACTTAATTAAAATACACTTTTCTTGAAAATGACATGTTATCAAAACGTTCTTGTTAACTAAATAAATCTTAATAAATTTAAATAAAATTTTTCATCATGATAAATTACATAAATTCTAGATTGCAGTCAGACGATCGATTATGATGCGCTCTCTCCGGATTCATTGTGAGCCGTTTGAATTATTTCCACCAAGCAGCGGCCGAACTCCTCGAGCACTTGCTTTTCGGCGCGGGGCGACGGTAAGTCGTTTCGAACGGCCAATTCGGCACTGGCCAACAAACACTGCACGGTAGCTTCGATTACTTCGGTGGTCATAAATGCAAACGGCTGCCTAAAATTTTCAAAAAATATTATAGACAATTACAAATAAATAAAATTTCAATTACAAATCAATATTAAAAAAAATAACACAAAGAAGATATGTTGAAGATATTAACACACAAATAAACCTTTACTTGTCTTCATCTTACTTTGTATTATTTCCGATTACCGGACGGTAATTTACATCAGGTTGTGTTGAAGTTCCTATTAGATTTTTACTGGGCGGCACTGTGGATATTTTGCTTGGTGTTTTAATTCCTAGTTGCTCGAGAATATCAAAATTGAACATCGGTGCGATCGGTCGCAACGTTTTCTTTTCCAATGATTCTTCAATGTTTCGACAGCCAAAACATTTACAGTTATTTGAACAAGCAATTTTAGCCTGAAAATAAAAACAAATAAAATAAATGTTACTTGTATTAAAGAATTAAAAAATGCTAGAAAAAAGGAAAAAAAGGAATTTCATACTCTTCAAAAAAAGTCCTTAGAATAAAGTTACTCAGATCAACCGTTTCAACTATATCAGAGTTCAAAAATAGCACTGATTAAACATTTTTAATATTTTACAACTTAGTTTTAAAGACCTTTTTTTTTTCTTTAGAACGTGAAATTCCCTTTAAATCCTATATTTCAGATGCTTGCTACGATGAACTGTTCCAAAATTATGAAAATTAAAATTAAATCCTTTGTTATTTAAATGAAAATTAAAAAAAAATGGATTGAAGTAAACCTTAATATGGACCACCTATTGGCGCAGTGGTTAGAACAGTAGTTCTCTCCACTTCATGCGTCAAGTGGTATGGGTTCGATTCCCGTTGAATCCTAAACTTAAGATCCTAGACCTAAGATTAAACTTGACCAACAGAAATTCTCTGTATGTAGATAGTGTGATATGACCTTAGATGTTAAAGCGACTTTTAAAAAACCTTATTATTGATATTAAGGGCTACTTTTGGTACCAAAATTGTTGTTTCAATAAATACTATTAATTTTTGGACAATTTTTTTATTTGAAATGCCCTAATGTACACTTTTATCTATCAATCGATCAATATCTTTGTTCATGGGTCAGTAAATTCTGAATTTATATTAACAGTTTGATGTTTACGGTTCATTCTAAATCTGTTTGTTATCCATTTAGAATTGATTCTAGCAATCCACGGATTTTCGTTAGGACGAAAAATTCGATTATCTTAATTGTGGACGGTTTGATAGATCATAGTTAAATTCAGCCCAATTAAACGTTAACTTACGTTTAACTTTGAAGTCATTCGTGATAAAAAATCTGAATTTATTAATAATTCGGTATGCTATCGACGATAATTCGGAGTCTATCTTAAACTGATTCGCAATCAGTTCAAAATGAGATCCACGAATAAAGCTAATATTGAATTGTGATCAATTCAAAGACTAGAAGCAGTCGTAAAGAATTGAAGTCCCTGAAGAAGAAGGTGCTAACTCACTTTTTAGCGAACATTTTTTTTTCTTTTTCCACTAAAGAAAACATCAAATTTCAGTTAAGTTTATCAGAATTCTTTCATCAGGATTCTATTAAAATCAGTATCAACATTTTAAGACCAGAAAACCTATAGACATAAGTTTCAAGCTCAAATGTTAAAGTCCATTTTCCCAGCGTTGCAAAAATGTGAGTTAACATTTCTTCTTCTAAGGGCTTCAATTGGATTAAGAGTCTAAGGTTTCTGATTGGTTGTTGAAATCATGACGTCAAATATTGTAACTTTCTATCAATGCAATGCAAATCAAATACATATAACGTTTTCAACCAGAGGTATCCAAACTTATTTGTCCTACCGCTCCCTTTTCAGAAAAATAATTACTTAGCGCCCCGTAAAACAACGGTCGACAACCTTTTAAATCTCATGGACCAGCAAAGGGTATATCCGGGTTTATATGGCAAATCTGCCCCCACGGCTTTTTAGATTTGTATTTGGGGGATCGTTTTGACATCAAACAAAAATAATTCACCCAAATTTTTAGCGCCCTATCTCAAACGGTTTTCGAGATTTTCAAAAAAAATTTCGATTTATTTTTTTTTCAACTTATAGTAAAATTTAATATTAATGAATGGTGATTTTTTATTCCCAGTTTCTAGGACTAAAAGAGATGTTATGGCACTATCATAATATATCTAAGAAGAAAAGTCGAGTTTTCAGAGGAAAAATATTTTTTTTATACATGTTATTTAAAAGTCTCACTCACCAAACTTTCTCAGAAAATGTCTTTTGTACTCCTTTCCACTCATGAATTTTTTCATAATTTTTGATTTGGTGGAACATTATGAAAAAAAATAAAAAAACTATATATTTTTCTACCATCAGCGCATCGCTTTTGAAAATCTCGAAAACCGCTTGAGATAGAGCGCTAAAAATTTTGGTGAGTTATTTTTGTTTGATGTCAAAACGATCTTCCAAATACAAATCGAAAAAGCCGTGGTGGCAGATTTTCCATATAAACCAAGCTATACCCTTTGATGAATATGTTAAGTATGTAAGTTAAGATTCTTATAGTTAAGCGATTTTTTTTTCTTAGATATTCGATATAATGTCGATTTCTTATAGATTTTGTGAAAATAAAACGAAGGGCAAGAGTAATTTTTGTCGATAGATCTTTTAATGCTCGCTATGAAATAAGAATCCTAACAATCTTAACAAATATGCCTAACATATTAAGATTCCAGCGACTTTATTTATGCTTTATAGTGACATTTTGTATATTACTTATATGAAATATAGAGTAGAAGAAACAAATTATCACTATTTTTACAGTTATATTAACTTAAAAAACCGATATATACGTGGAATTGAGAACCTCCCGTTTTGAGGTCACATTTAAAAAGTGGAGTAGATCGATTTGCCAATTAGTGTCATAATCAACAAAAAAAAATACTACTAACTAAAAAATGAAGACAAAAGTATATGAAAATAAGAACCCAAATTTCATTCAAATTGAAAATTTTTAACAATTGTCAAAGTTCCAATTCCAAAATCTTACCTCGTAACACTCGCAATAATTTTTCAAGCATCCCGAACGTTTACAATTGCATCCTTTGGTATGTCGTCGAACAGCCTGATCTCCAATATCTTTCCCCTTTCCGATTTTTGGTCGAAACGCAGACGGATTACGTTCCAAACAGTTTCTGATAGCCTGCTGTCGATTTTCTTCGTTTTCCAGGTTATTAAAACAATGAACACAGTTGCACATATTACAAAACTCGCCGTTCGCAAAACAGTCGCAGTAAAGTTTTAGGCATTGGGATTTTGTACAGTTACAGGGCTTCCGGGGGCGTAGTCCATTCGAATCGACGCCACTTACCGACGAGTTTCGTTGCGTTGGTTCGGGACTTGTTACAATTTCGCGTTTGATCGACTCCATTTTAATTGTAGTTTTCGGTATGCTCGATCGATTTACATCTGGCGATAATTGGACATATTGTGTGGGAACCATCACAATAGATTGGCTCACGGCGTTTGTTGGTATCAGAGCAGCCCCTTAGTTTATAATTAATTTATATTTGATTGTTAGATTTTTTAAATGGAAAACTTACCTTGGATACTGGTTACTGTTGTTGGTACAGTAATTTTTGCGGTGCTAGTCGCAGTTGATGGAACTAAAATTCTTTGAGTTGTAGTGGTTTTGGGGGCGACCGGTCTAATTGGAGTTTGGTTGGAGGTGTTCATTGGTAAGACCTTGATAACACTGGAACTGTTAGTGCCACGATTTATAAGAGCGACTGGTACTACAGTAGACAGTTTCGGTTGAGTTTGAATTTGGGAGGTGGTGGTCGTTGTTGTCGTCCCGGCTGCTACAGTCGTTGAACGTACCAATGATGCCACATTGGCTGAAGCAGTGGTAGCAGCTGTGCTCACAGACGATGGTGTGGCATTTAAAAGTCTCACATACTGAACCTGTCAACAATTAAATTTAAAACTGAATAAATCATTCCTAACCGAAATTTAAAAAAATTCCATTATAGAAGAAATCGAAAGAACGAGTTCTGAAAATTGTTCTGATAATTTTTTTTTACAAAATATCTTCAATATACGATAAAATAGTGGCTACCCGTGACTTTGTTCACATTAATCAAAACAAATAAGTCTGTACAGCTCTTGTCTATGAAAAGGACTGTATACTTAAAATAATGTAACGCATTTAGGATTATTTCCCCCCCCCCCCAGATAACACACTATCACAAAATATTAAGAATTAAGATCTTTCCCCGTTTTCCATAATATACGTAATGTTATTAAAGGGAGTAGGTATCAACCTTATTCTTTTAATGGAGAAACTCTCCTTACATAATATGTGAACTTTTCTCTAAAACTACGAATCAGAATTAGGTAAAAAATTGGGCAATTTCTTCAGTAATGTAACTATGAAATTCTAAGCAGAGGGAATTATCCTCAAGTTTGTAATTTTGATCTAACAGCACTACATTATAAGCTCAAAAAGTTATGAGGCAATTGGTTTGTCCGAGCCCGTGAAAAGTGCTGATTTGTCCAATAAACCGTAATTTTCCAGGATAGACCAAAAATATTTAGATTCGTATCTTCCGCTTGTTGTGTGATGTTTTGAATCATTTTTTTTTGTACCTACTTCGCTACTTGAAGCATTTTTTTTTTTTGTCACTTCTGGTGACCAGAAAACATTTTTGACATACTTGAATTCAGTAGAGCCCAAATAAATTTTTACACCAATAATTTTTTTTTTTTTTAATTTTTCGGTACCCATTCCCCTTAACCGTAATATTTAATTTAATATTATTTTTGTAACTACCTATTTAAAAAAACCGTCGAAGATATTTTAGGTGTATTTTATGAGATTTTATTGGTGTTTTGGTCCGAAAAAATACTCATAGGATCTCATAAAAAATATTTTTTTCGTGAAATTCTATGAGATCCTATGAGTTTTTTTTCGGACAAAAACACCAATAAAATCTCATAAAATACACATAAAATATCTTCGACGGTTTTTTTAATAGGTAGTTACAAAAATAATATTAAATTAAATAATACGGTTAAGGGGAATGGGTACCAAAAAATTAAAAAAAAAAAATTATTGGTGTAAAAATTTATTTGGGCTCTACTGAATTCATGTATGTCAAAAATGTTTTCTATAATAAACCACTACCAATAAAATCTCTAAAAATATTATCGACTTTATTTTTTTTGGAGATTTTATGAGTATTTTTGCGGATAAATACATATGTATAGAATCTCATAAAATCTCATAAAATCTCATAGGAATTCTACTTTTGGCTCAACATAATAAAAATCTCATTTAAGTTACAAAAATACGAGATTCGAGATAATTTTTATTGTAAAATCTCATAGGAATTCTACTTTAGGATCAATCTAATAAAACCCTCATTTAAATTACTAAAATACGAGATTCTCATAAAAATCTCTTAAAATTTCATAAAAATTACTAAATTAAGAGATTGTCCATAAAAATCTCATAAAAGATTAGAACCAATAATTCTATGAGAGTTCTATGAGTTGACGACTACTCATAAAAATACCATAAAATATTTGATTGTTAATTTTTTCTTTCTCATAGGATATCATAAAACCTCATACAATCTCATGAAAAAACTTTTTCCTATGAGAATTTATGAGATCCTATGAGATTTTTCCAGTAGGGTAATGTGTTGATCACTGTTAGATAATTAGTGACTCACCGCTTGTCCCGGTATACTAATTTGATGAATTTGCCCAGCAGCTGAGTTTAATTGTCCAGCAGGAATTCTGAGCAGTTGTGGTGCAGCATTTATAATCCCCGTTTTGACCTGACCACCTTGTTTGATAATAACCTTCTGACGAGGAGCTGGTAGAATTTTTGCTGGAGACTTGGTCACTTGGTTCGAGGCCACTTTGATTAGCTGTGGTTTCACTTGGCCTTTGTTTAGGATGATTTGCTTGCCAACAGCCTGAGGCATTAATTGTTGAATTTGAGACTGCGATAATAAACCCATTTCTTTGGCCTGTTCAAAGCTTATAGTCTTCGTTGGACTGGTCAATGTATTAGCCGAACTTGTAATGATTTTCACGACTTGCCCTCCACTTTCAGGCTTTAAATTAAAAAAAAAAAAAAAGGAAATAGGAAACGCTGACAAATTGTTGATTTCAAATAATATTTACTTTAGTGTTAGCTCCAGAGGCGACAATGATTTTTTTCTGTTGAACCGCTGAAGGGACAATTCGTTGCTTTATATTTGTTCCCGGTTTCATTATAGTTGTAGCTGTTGTAACTGCGGTTTTAGCTGGAACCGGCCGGAAAATATAGTTGCCATCGCTTGATTTGATAAGTGTTGGAGAACGACTTGTTTGAAACTGAGATAGAGTTACTGGCTGTCCGGTTTGAGATACGAGTTTAATCGATTGTCCAGTTGCAAGACTTACGGCATTTGCAGTTCCGCCTGAAAATTTAATAAGTTTATTTATATAAGACAACTATGTGATACCCGCGATGTTGTCTGCGTAGGTAATTATATTAAGAACATATTTAATTTACCGGGGATGACAATTTAAACAATTGAAAGCAAAAATATATTGAAAATAACCGGAAAGAACTTAGCGTAGAACATTTTTAACTATATGCCAAAAAATTGCTCCTAAATTGTCCCTTTAGAATCCGCTATCGCTCCCGGTGCATAGTTATTAGTTAATCAATAATTAATTTTCCCAAAATTTGTAAATTCAAATCTAAAAATTGCTATATAATCGAAAATAATCACTGTTTTTAATTTTTACTTTCTTTTACTACTATATAGATAGTAAAGAAAGTATTGTAATCGGGTCGAATTTTCGAATTCGAGCTTTCACCGGAAATACATGTTTTGAGGTCCCCTGAGCCCAAAAAAGTGGTTTTTAGAAACATGTCTGTGTGTGTGTGTGTGTGACAGCCATATCGTATCAAAAGCTTCATCCGAATTTCACCAAACTTGGAATCTGGCCTCTATATTATACCTAGTTGTGCCGCGAAGCTTTTGGTTGAAATTGGTTAACCGAAAGCTCTACTTTACTCTTGGCGTTTTTGAGCTTTTTCAATTTTTTTCGAAAACGGCTCCAATGATTTTCTTGAAACTTTCTATAGTTCTTAGACTCATTAGTGGCTACAACTTTTATTTGAAACTTTTTCCTGGGAAAATTCGAATAAGGGTGGTTCTGGGGTGAAGGTTGGGAATTCGTATATACATATAGCCCTATAAGTTGTATGCATATAGTTATATTTATACAGGGTGTACCAGCTAGACCGGCCATTAGAAGTTTCCGGAGAACCTGAAATAATAGAAATCTAAAAATTGGGATTAAAACCTAACTGCATTGGAGCTACCTTCCTAAAATATTTTTAGTTTTCTGGCACTTCCGGTATAAACGGAAGTGCCAGAAAACTAAAAATATTTTAGGAAGGTAGCTCCAATGCAGTTAGGTTTTAATCCCAATTTTTAGATTTCTATTATTTCAGGTTCTCCGGAAACTTCTAATGGCCGGTCTAGCTGGTACACCCTGTATGTATTGTTAAAAAGTGCTTATATTTGTTTTAACTAACAGCGAGTATTTTCATAAATGAAAGTAAAAGTAAGTAGTGTGACGCCTCGCACCAGATTTTTTTTTTCAAAAAATTGGTCTTCAAAAACTCTTCCCGGATCCGCAATTGCTCCAATAACTTAACTCTTTCTGGTTAAAAAATATATGCAATAATAAAAGAGTGTTAAAACTTAATTTGATTATTGTAACGGCTGTAACTTAAAAATATATTTTGAATCTATATTTACAGTAAAATTTAAAAAAATGCTAGAAGAGAATTTAAAAAGAAAACTACAAAAAATATTTTTAAAACTGCTAAACAAATAGAAAATAGAACTCAAAAAATATTTATTAATCTAATATCTCGCTGATCGTAAGCTGCATTAAGTCTACGCTCAAATATGAAATAATCAGTAGGCAGTGGAAGGATAAACATATTCTCTCCAGCACATGCGCATTAGATCGTTTGCTCCACTATATCAAAGTGACGAAAAATCTATCGTTTTGCTTGTAAAAATCGCTGTTTTTAAAACTTTAATTACTTAGCTTTTAATGAAGATATCGTGATAATCCTTTTTTTAGATAGAGATCAAGTATTTAAGAAGCAGAACAAAAACAAAAATTGATCGAAATCTATCCAGTAGTTTTTGAGTTAAAAGCGAACATAAAACAGCTATTATTTTATTTATATAGATAGATAGATAAACACAGTGGAAAAAGTTTATGGTAAACACGCTTAAAAAGAAAATCGTTATATACTAAAAATGTTTTTCGTCTCTTCAGATTTATTATAACGGCATTATACTGCGTTTAAAAAAGAAGATTCCAAATACAGTGGTACCTTGAGATACGAATGTCCTAACATACGAATGTTTTGAGATACAACATGAAATATTCTAACATTTATACCTCGACATACAACGAAAAATTTGAGATACGAATTTGCGATGTTCGATTTTATTGAGTGGATGAACATAGTTTTTGGGTCTTCAGTGAAAAAATACTTAATCGACAATGGTCTACCGCTTAAGTGTGCCACCCAATACAACGTCTACCCTTCAGCCCATGGATCAACAAGTTATCTTCAATTTTAAGAAACTTTTTACGAAGCATCTTTTCAAGCGTTCCTTCGAAGTTACCAAAAATACGAAATAAATAAATTAATAAATTTTATGTGTGTTATCACTCGTTTATTTATATACAAATTATGTATATTCCCTATTTGTAATTTAACTGTGTTTTGGGTTAGTTTCATATCGCTAGAACGCATTAATATATATTACATTATTTTAAATGGGAAAAATTGCTTTGAGATACGATTATTTTTTCCATACGACAATGATCGCAGAGCAAATTAAATTCGTATCTCAAGGTACCACTGTACATTATATTTTTAAGTCGTTAAGACAATTCTGGAAAATGTAAGATTCTTTAAAGTTACTGGAGTAAGACAGATCTCGTTGATATTGATAGGTTTCTCTTCATAGGTGTTATTATAAGAGTTACATTACCTGGGGATTGTAACAGAACAATTTGTTGTCCCCCTGACGAAATCAAATTGGTCTTCGTATTCTTTGAAGTAGATACAAATGGTTTGGGTGCAATAGCTTTTAAGGTTGTTGTTGAAGTAGCAAGAGGCTTGGTCTCCTTAACTTCTGGACTTCCTTCTTCATTTGTATGTTCAGTTTCGATTTCAACCTCTATGATGTTATCATCAATTGATACTTCTGAAGGTTTTTCTTGTTTAATTCTTTTTATTTCCATACCATTTAAATCTATATGAAACAAATATCAATAAGATGAAGAAATCACTTAATTAACACCGAAACGTACTACTGTCGGGTTCCTCTTCTTCTGTCTCCATGGCCAATAGTTCCGATGGAAGATTGTCAATATCTTCCATACTGCCTTTTAAATCAGTTACATTTGTAGAATCATCCATGGCTTATTTCAAAAATTAATATTACCTTAAATAATATGAAAATATCTTATCATCTAAAAGTAATCATAGTGTTTCAATTATGACTAATTCAGTTTTAAAAACGATGTCTTAGACTAATTATTTTAATATAAGACGATTAAATTCAAACATTTTGACAATTAAAAATTCATTGGAGAAATTAAGTTTGAATTTGAAATGCTCAAATCAAACATGGCTGCCATTTAGGAAGCGATATAATTTAATGAAAATATGAGAAAGATTTCAAGTAAAACATGAAAAATGGTATCACGAAACGAACGTTTAGTTTGTGTGAGGTGGATTTGAACTTATTTTTATATCACAACACAAAAAAATTTCTAAAAGAAATCATAATGAAATTTAAAAATAAAGTGCATAACAGATGACGCGGCGACATCTACGTTTCACGTCAACAAAGCTATGTAATTTAAATGTTTAAAAAATTTTCATTCTTAACTTTTAAAAAAAATTAATTTTCAATTTTACAGGATGAAAGATATTTTTGCTATGAACATGTTTCGTGTAGGCTCTTAAGTCTAGCTCGTCACAAATTCAAATATAAAGTTTAAAATTAAGTTGTGTAAATTGATTTTAGTACATACCATACATATTTATCTGATTGATCTAAATATACACAGATCTTAACACAATTAAAATAAGCTTAACTAAGACATTCAAAGTGTGTGTTATTGGATTCAATTAGTTTCAAAACACTCGGATAATTAAGTAATTTTGTTTAAAATCACGCGCCGTCCATTTCCACCGAGAACCTTTCGAAAACCAAACTGAAAATTACGAGCACGAAATAGTCGTATTTATTTAAGGTTAGATCGAAGGGGTTTAAAATTGACGATATTAAACTGAATAAGTTAAATTTTTAATGATTTTTTTAAAATTATTTGATTAGTTTGACTGAAGCTTGCATTATCCCAGTAAGGCCGCGTTAAATAAGTTTGTCTACCAACGTTAAGTAGATTCAAACGAAAATCACTAGATTTCAGAAACGAATTTCCTTAGGGTATTTTGTTTGAAGTGTATCAAATGTGTCAAAGAATGCAAATTTATCAATTAAAATACTAAGTAGTGTGTTAAAAATTTCCATTTAAATAGCGTAAATTAAAAAAAAATATATTTTTTGTAGTCTCAACCTTTTCTACAGCTTATTATCTAGGTATTGATTCCTCTGCCCTTTTCTCGTTAAAATGGCAGTGACGACGAATGCTATTCGTCAACAACTTGCGAATATCGCTAACTCTGCCGGTTCCCATAAAGATCAAGCAGAAAAGTATATAAATTGGATTTTATCAGTTTATATCGTTAACTGTCTCATTATTTTTAGATACCGTGCTACTCTTGAATCTATACTAGCAAATGCGGGAAATGAACTGATTGAGTGCTTACAAATATTTATCGAAGCTAGTAAGTATAAACTTGTAAATTACTGGAAAATGGAACACGAAACTCTATACAGGCATATTTGTTCATGTTGAACAAAGAGTATTTTCATAGATGTTATTCTTTTTTAAATTTAATTTTTCTGTAATTGTATTTCACAATATAAACACTGTAGTTCTGTTCGAGATGCAAGTAAAACCGTACAGTTACGATACAGGCTCTGCACAGTTTGCAATTTATACAATTATGGCAGCATTTCGTATAATGCATATCATTTCTACCCTAAATGTACAGTGTTACCATCATCTCGAGACAGATACTACTCTCACAGAGTGAGATGTGGATTTGAATTCTCTTCCCTCAAATCCATCCTACCTGGTATTCCTCGGGGTTGCATATTAGGCTTCATCCTTTATACCAGTGGTCGGAAACTTATGACCGGCGGGTCACCAAGTGACCCGTTTGATAACTATAAGTGACCCACTTTAGTTCAACTAAAGTATAATAATAAAGGTATAAAATAAATAAATATAACACAAAATTTTTAAGCGTATTATAATTACTTTCTTGATATAATTTATAATTATTCGAGTTCTTATCCATAGTTAATAATAAACATTTCACTACTTTCGTAGTTTCTTCAGGGACGTAATTATAAACACCAACTTTTGTATTAATAATTTCAGTATTAATTTCCATTTTAGTTTATATAATTATTTTATTTAAAAAAAAATTAAAATTGATAATTTTATATTAATTTTACATATATTTATTATTGAGAGGCTATCGACAGTTATTGAAAATTAATACTGAAATTATTAATAAAAAAGTTGGTGTTTATAATTACGTACCTGAAGAAACTACGAAAGCAGTGAAATGCATAGTACAAAAATTAAAAAAAAAAACATCAAATAAAGAATAAATATCCGTTAAAAAGAACTTTTAACTGTTTATAATTTATAATGTACCTTTTATTGGTTCCATGCGTTTTGATCCCCGAACAAAATATCCACGACAAAAAGTCCTCAGAATAACTGCAAATCGTATTTGCAGCATAATTTTGGTTATAAAACATTTAGTTTTGTCTAAAACTTCGCGGTGTCAAGAAGTGTACATTCAGTCAATGAATGAAAATCGGCTAAACGAACAATGACTATAATTTATTTTGTTAAGCCCCCAAACTCCCGCCTAGGGAACCACCTTGACCCCTTTGACATTAATTAACACAGTTTTTGCGGATTTAACTTGAACACATGAGGGTGAATTTAACACGTTTTTACCAAAAATTACTAAATATAAAATCTTAGTTATTGAACTCAAAAAATTGCATGAAATATTTTTATCATGGGGATAGTTTGCCTGAGGATATTTTGTCCGAGGGTCAGAACGCCTGATACCCCATTATTCACTGAAAAAGTTTTTTAAAATGAAAATACCACTGACCCAAACGTGTATTTAATACTCAAATTAGTTGAATTTGACCCACAGTCAAAAAAGGTTGCCGACTCCTGCTTTATACCATATACACATTTGATATCCCAGCCCATCCTTATACAATGATAACCACCTTCGATGCCCACCACGAGTGTATGAAAATAAATTTTTAAAAACTTCCAAAGAAGTTCGCTATCTAGGGTTTTACTTAGGCATTTTACAGAAAAACCACACACAGGACTGAAACGGCAATACCTTAACAAACAGTGGAAGTTAAATTAACTATATAAAACTCTTATAAGATCTAGTTTGACATATGGAATAGAATTGTGGGGCTCCACTAAACTTTCTAATAATAAACGTATTCAGACCTTTCTATTTGACTTTCAGCCAAAAATCTTCAACGCGTCATACCATGTCTCAAATGAAGTAAATCACAAAGATCTTAAGTCTTTTATATTTTCGAACTGATTTACAATAGATTTCTAGGATTCAATGATGAATTATTCTCCCATTCTAATCCTGAAGTTCAAATTCTTTCTCTACCCGACACCCGAAATATTATCCACGTTGCTTAAAGCGACGGTGGCTTCGAGATGGTCTTCCAAATTCCTAGAGAGTTCCAGTGTTGGGTGGTGCCTCCTATTTTCCTTATTTCATTTGGAGTACATTTACCCTGGTGAAATATTTTTTAAATAAATGTGATATAAGTTTGAATAGCTCTGAAAAAAAAGTCGAAGAAATTCTTAACGTATTAAGACAAAATCCTTCAGCATTTTTTGACTAAATTACATTAAGACTTTATCAGCTTTGTTAAGTACATTGTATTCTTTTTCAGAATTATTGAAACTTCTAGGAATTTTTTTGAGAATCATTCAATCATTGTCAGAAAAATATTTCCATTATGGTTTTATATTTTTAATTGTAAAAAATAGTTTTATTAATTTTTCTTGGAAAAAAAATTTTTTTTGAAGTTTTTTTTTGTGGTAAACGATTTTTGTTTCTTGTTAAAAGAAAATAAAAATGTAAACTTATACTAGTATTTGATCGGGACTACAGTATTATTTCGTGTTAAACGTTTTCCATTGTAACACTAATTTCATTAGTTCATATTGTTAATGTCTAAATTACTCTCTTTCAGTTGTAAATGAAAATGTTAGTTTAGTTATATCGAGACAGATTCTCACCGATGTCAGTACCCAGCTAACGATTTTACCTGATGATATTTCAAAGGCTGTATCGCATTATACACTAGAAAAAGTACAACCGAGAGTAATTTCTTTTGAAGAGCAAGTCGCTAGTATTCGTCAACATTTGGCTGATATTTATGAAAGGAACCAAAATTGGAAAGATGCCGCAATTGTTCTGGTCGGAATCCCTCTCGAAACTGGACAAAAGTGAGTTTAATTCGATTACTTTTATACTTATTACTAGTGGTCTCGAGGTTACATGGGTTTAAAAAAAAAAAGAAAATTTCCTTTAAATTTTGAGTCACCTTATTATAATACAAGAATTGTTCCATTCAAATGTTGATCCTATAAAAGCACCATTTGTGGCAACAGTTTGAATGAAAAAATTTTAAAAAATTTGCCGTTGGAAACTGGTTTTGGAGATCTCCTTCAAAAGTAAAAGTATCATTGTGGTAGACAAGATAACTCATATTTTATAGCCTTATCAGAAATTCAAAAAATTTTTAATAGTAGTTGAATATAATATGTTACTTGTGCCTTGTGTTTGAACAAAGGATTTAATAAAAATTGAAATTATAATTTTTTTTAATTATTGTCAATTGAAATTCACTTATTCATCATTATTGAGTTCACTTGTTCATATATTACGGCACTTGAGTGTAGCAGTAGTCCTACTAACGAACCACTAGTACAAATAATATAACTTATATAACTTTAAATATGTTAATAATAAATTAATTTTTTTAGGCAATATTCTGTGGATTATAAACTTGAAACCTACTTAAAAATCGCTCGATTATACTTAGAAGACGATGACCCGGTTCAGGCCGAGGCCTTCATTAATCGAGCATCGCTCCTACAAACTGAATCCAAAAACGAACAACTTCAAATTTATTACAAGGTCTGCTACGCTCGCGTTCTTGACTACCGTCGAAAATTTATCGAAGCAGCTCAACGATACAATGAACTCTCCTATCGCGTGATCATTCACGAAGACGAACGTTTAACAGCTCTCCGTAACGCTCTAATATGCACTGTGCTAGCCTCGGCCGGTCAACAACGAAGTCGCATGCTTGCAACCCTCTTCAAAGATGAACGATGCCAACAACTTCCAGCCTATTCAATATTAGAAAAAATGTACCTCGACAGAATCATTAGAAAATCGGAATTACAAGAGTTTGAAGCTTTGTTACAACCTCATCAAAAAGCTTCGACGATCGATGGTTCAACAATCCTAGATCGAGCTATAATCGAACATAATTTATTATCAGCCAGTAAACTGTACAATAATATAACATTCGAGGAATTGGGCGCTCTCTTGGAAATTCCTCCGATTAAAGCTGAAAAAATAGCATCACAAATGATAACGGAATCTCGCATGAATGGCTACATCGATCAAATTGATTCAATAGTTCATTTCGAAAGTAAGTTTTTATCACAGAATATCGATACTATCAGAAGGTTCGAGTTTGAGATTTTGACTAAAAATCACGAGTGAACCTTCTGCATGGTCAATGCTGTTATAAAACTTATCTACTAATATACATTTTTTTTTTTAATTTTAGCTCGAGAAGTTTTGCCTCAATGGGACAAGCAAATTCAGTCACTATGTTATCAAGTTAATTCAATCATTGAAAAAATATCAAATTCAGAGCCAGAATGGATCGCTAAGGTGATGGATAATGAGATGGTGCATTAATATCTTATAATTCATTTATTAATATGTATGATATTCAATTAAATAAAATAAATAAAACAGTTTATTCTGAAGTAAAATTTATTTCAGAAAGCTTTAACAACAAATTGTAGATTTTTAAAATTTATTTTTAAATAGTGACAGTGAACATTGAATCATGCCCATTTTTATGTACCTACCACTAGCCGTAGGACTAAAAACACATCAATCCACATAGTTAAAATCCTTTTTAAAACGAATAAATTTTAGATTTTTTTCCATGACAGATTAAATGTTAAGTTTTAGTCTGTACTCTTGGTGTATTACGTGTTCAAGCAGCCAAATGTTTAGTTTTTATTTCTATATCATATTGTGAGAACTTAGTCCATTTAGTAACAGGAAACTAATAGTTCTCATTTTACTTGAATTATATGTAGAACATCAAAGATATAATTAAATTTTCAATATCCATACATAGACTTTGTGCTGTCAACAATATACCAATAGCGATTATTTCTTTAATCTTAAGCTTTTCTATAACAAGGCTGTCCTTTAAATATATATATCTATACATTGTTTTATACTAAATTTATTTGTTTAAACCAAGAGTAACGAACAAATACCATAGTTAAAAGGAACATAAAAATAAATGAAGGGAAAAGAAACAATTGAGAGGTTTTTACTTCATACATGTATTAATTATAAACGAAAAACATTACGAGTTGCTTGGTTTACTACTTAGTATTACGTAACATTTTTTTTTTCAATCTGAGGGAATATACAAACCGCCCGAATGAGAATCAAGGTGACGATTCTAAAATAATGATAAAATAATTACGAGATGATAGTAGGAATTTTCGGACGAATCAACAAAAACTAGTTTAATGCGTTTAGGCGTCCAATTCGAGAGATAATCCCACTTTGTGTCCGCCAGTGTTGAAGTTTTTACCGTCGATCAATGTAGACAAAGTCAAAGTGATACCTGGAAAAATTTCAGAAGTAAATTATAAGTATTAATTTGGGCTTTCAATGAATTAGGCTTCGTTCACATTGAGGCGATATATCGTAAGCGATATACGATACAGACAGATACTTGAAATCTGAATGGAAGCTGTAAAAAAGGTTCACAATATCGCTTGAAGTGCCACTTGTCGGTTTAAGAGATATATCGCTTCACTGTGAACTACATTACGACCACTGGCATATAAAGCGACACTCTTCTCCCCCTGCCACTAAGCAATCTCCATTTGATTGTTCAAATTTATCGGTCTAATTTTGGGCATGAATGAGTAAAATATGGAAAAATGTTGTATATATTACCGTCTCGTAGTTTTTGTTGGTATCCTAAACCAATTTGGCTTTGGTTATTGACTTTGGCTCTAAGAGAAGCTCCTTCGTCAAGAACGTATTTACAACCAATTCCGAATCGAGTGTTGTTGCTTCCAGCGGACCATGCTAATGAAATACCAGCTTCCATTGAAGGAGAAATTTTTTGGAAAATACTTCCTCCGAATTCTTGTCCATCATCACTGTATTAAATAAACAAATAAATTAGCATTTACTGAAGATATTTGAAAGTCTCATTTGCCAATCGATCAACTCAGAAGTAATTAATCTATGACAAGTAAACTGCCCAGTGAGCACAAAACGTTCAACTACGAAAGTTCTGTAATGGTTACACAACGAAAAAACATTTTCGTTACTGTTACAGAGTTGTTACGTAATTGGACATTTTGTGCTCATTTACTACTATCATTTAAATTCATTAAAATGTTTTCTATGGAATTTATTAATTACGATATTCATGATTAAAATTTAAAATAACTACAATATCTTTGCGAATACAAGCCTAAATAGTTCGTTGATACTAGTATGTTTAAAAGATCGGTTTTTACATTTGTATTTGACTAGTAAAGAGCTTAAAAAAGTAAGATGATAAAAGATTGTTTAATCAACGGTGATTAGACCAGAGTAGATAATTTTTTTAAACAGAAAAAAAATTATAGAAGGATGAAACCCATTAGAAAAAGAAGAGAATATATAAAAATGAAAGAACCAATAAATTACGGTCGATTTGAGGTGGGGAAGTGGAAAGGGGGGAGGTTAAGGGTAAAAACGGTTTATCTCAATTTTCGACAAAACTACAAGTCCTATGGAAAAAAGCTAAATGGCAAAGTTGTAGATAATAAGTAGATCTACACTTTCTGTGCTAACACTTTTTTCACATAACCTCAAAATTTATGAGAAAAATTCTAAAAACCAAGTTTTTAGATTTTTATTTTTACAAAAAAATTTTCTTTTTCATGAAATTTTGTAAAAATTTACCTTTTAATGTTCTAAAGACAATGTGATTTTTTTGATTTAAAATATCAAATTTTTTACCTTATAATGATTTTATATCGCAAAAGCACCCTAATTTTCAATCAAAAATTCTCACGTCAAAACATCTGATTTTTAAAAAAAATCGGTGAGCCTTTTGTTCGTTGAAATCTCTACTTTCTGATGGTGCAAAAAATATATACGATACATTATAATGTTAAATGTTCTTAGAAAATGCAATAATTAAAGTGTAAATTTAAAAAAATTGTGTTATGTAAAATTTTGAGCAATTTATTAAAATTTACACTTTAATTATTGCATTTTCTGAGAAAATTTAACATTGTAATGTATCGTATATATTTTTTGCAACATCAGAAAGTAGAGGTTTCAACGAGCAAAAGGCAAATATTGTAAATTTTTCTTTTGTAAAAGATAAAAATTAAAAATCAAAAACTTGGTAATTTGAATTTTTCACATAAATTTTGAGGGTATGTGAAAAACATGTTAGCACAAAAATTGTAGATCTACTTATTATCTACAACTTTGCCATTTAACTTTTTTCCATAGGACTTGTAGTTTTGTCGGAAATCGAAATAAACCGTTTCTACCCTTAAAAACCCTTCTTTTCCACTTCCCCACCTAAGATTATTTTTTTTTTCATTTTTGTTATATTCTCTTCTTTGTTCAATGGGTTTCATCCTATTATTAATTTTTTCACTTTTTACTATTTTCAAAGGCTAAAAGCACTGGTCTAAATGCTAAGGCATATAATTACAATTCATCTGCCCTGCAAAATTCTCTCATCTTGAATTTGGTTTGTGGACAAAAAAAGTTTAGATACCTTTGGATTCATTTTTAAAACAATAAGTCGAGAGAAATTATAAAACGTTTATTCCATATGAAAATTTAAAAAAGGTGGAATTAATTAATTAATTAATTAATCAATTTGGCAAGTGAGGCATCCATTTCGTAGAAAGTAAAGGTAGAAAATTAGATTACTGTTAAAAATATACATAGTAAATTTTTTAAGTCTATAAGAAGAGACACAAGAGATTATAAAATTTCTTTTAAGGAGTTTATAAGCACTTATAAATTTATTCAAACAAAAAACTCAAAATTATAATTTTATGGATTAAACCAGTTTTGTTTAGTTTCAGCAATATAAGGTTTGTTCCCAATGCAATTTAGACCTTACATTGTACGGTACAAGTTATGCGCAGTGTAAAAAAAGGTTACTATTTTATATTGCGCATGATTTTTATTGTAGAATTTACGACTTTAATTTCACTGATAACCTAATATATTGAATAAATGAAACCCATTATGGTTAAAATACCGTTTTTAAAAGAACACCCGACGATATAAGGAGCTTTAAATTTATTACTTTAAAGATAATTTTGAAATAAAGGCCTCAATGTAAATTCATTTTTCTCCATGTAATCAATTAAAATTTTCAAGAAAATTCTTTAAATTTTCGACCCTTAAGTAAGTCCATATAAGAAAAAACGATATTTCCTTTGAATACTTACACATTTGTGTGGAGGATAAAATCATTAGTTGAGAAGCCCAACGAGAAATTATTTTTAGATATTTTTCCTTTCTCTGAGTCGAAGGCTGTTTGGTAACCAGCCAACCATCCCTGATATCCAACGACGGCGGCAGCATTGATAACAGGTCCTTGCAACGCCAAATCCATATCGGCGTTCAGTGAGAACAAATCATTTTTGAATTCAGTTTTTAGACGCCCAGTTTTGTTTCCGGTCGATGGAGCAAATGAGCAATCAGCAGATAGTTTCAACCCCTTAAGACCCTGATCAGCAATACTAACTTCGGTGGCCAAAGTGTTATCTGTGTTCCATTTTTCAGTAAATGTTAATCCATAATCGCTTATTTTGTACTTGGTCTCGAGATTTCCAAATGCCTAGACCAGAGTAAAAAATCGTTTAAGAAACTGGATTATTTTCGATTAGATTTGAAGGACTACCTTTCCTGATTCTTGATTTAAAACACCTCCCGTATTGAATTCAACTCCTGACGATGTTTTAGTTTTAACATCAAGTTTGAATAAACCAAAGTGATACCCTTTTCCAAAAACATCACGGGCATTTTTACCCAAATCACCATAAGTTGGAGGAGCCATTATCTAATCAAAAAGCACTTAATTTTAGTTCAAGTTCAATCGAGTATTCTTGCGTAATCAATAACAATTAGACTTGCTAATGCTATGTAAAATGATAATTTAGTGAAACTAATCGTAACAATATAAGATTTAATGGGGATTATCGTAATAATGACGATAAAAAACAGTGAATTACGTGATTCCTTATTGATTAAATTATGAAGAGATCAATTCTTTTGCTTTGTAGGGGTTGGTTTTCATGCAAAATCAGGTGACTGGGACATTATTACGTGTGCAGCCGGCATATTTCGTCATAGCGCTACAAAATACTCGCAAAACAATGTTAAAAGCAATGGAAACGATAATTGTTTTAAGTATCAGATGAAAATGTACGCCAAATATATGAAACTCACTTAGATTGAATTGGAAAAATTTATTGCTCACTAATAAAAATGCTGCAATTCCCTGCTGGAAATCGACTGATTCTTGTTAATGTAAAATGTTACTCTATGTTCGTCATAGAGAGGTCTCTCTGATCTGGTTGGAAAATACTCAATAGAAAAATGGAAATATAATTTGAAAAAATCGATGAATTTCCTTGAAATTAATAAATTTGATTTTTAAAAAGAATTAATTTTTCATATAATGTTTATATTTATTAATTTCCCGTTAGATATACCATGATTTAATTTAATCTCGTCAGCACGCTATATCCTGTCTGAGATTTGAAATAAAGCGCGAATTTCATTAGTATGGGAAAACATTTTTAATTTTTAGTAGTGTAAAAATTTCATTTAATTTATTTATGAGTAGTAATTTTCATGAGGTGTGTGTAATGAAAAGTAATCACTTGGTTAAAAGGAAAATTTTTTTTATAAAGAGTTTTCGACTTTTCAAAAATGTAACTAAAAGTAAAAAATGTACAATAAATATGTATAATATGCAAATGTCTTTACATTTTTAATGTGAAACAAGTATCTATCATTTTGTAAATAGATAATATTTGAGATGATAAGCATTTTTAGTACTTAAATCAACGTCTCTTTTAGCATTTATTAAGTAGGTAGGTATTTATCAATACCTTCCTATAAGATGGATTTCGTTGAAAATTTCCATGTTCATTGAAATAATTTAATACGTCTCTAAAAAACAATGCTGTTCTTTATCAAGTGAAAACCCTGATTTTCATACAATATATAATAATATTTTTTTTTTTTGGGTCGTACGTCGTAGGCGTGAATTTTGTTTAGGTACCTACTTAATGTCTTTCAAACAAAAAATAGGGGAGCGTCAGGTAATGGAAGCCTGTTAAGGAACATTATTTATAAAATTCATAATTTTCATTATTTAAACTTTTCTTTGTTATAAACATAAACTTTACTTATCTGATTACCAGAAAATTACAAAAAAAGTATCAACCTAAATAAGCTTTGGCGCAAATTAAAAAAAAAAAACTTTAAATTTACTTAAAATTTCTTCTATTGCCCGAAGTGTGGGGTAATAGAGGCCATTAAAGCTTTAGTTAGTGTCAGTCTAGACCAGTGGTGGCGAACCTATGACCCGTGGGTCAGACACTAACCAACAAAAGCTTTTTGAATGACCCACGAGTTGAGTTTGATAAACTAACTTATTATATCATGAAAGAAAGAACAGACAATAGAAAATATTAAACATTTAAAGTAAAAATATCTGCTGCGAGGCGTCACAGTACTTTCTTTTACTTTCAATTATGAAACCGCTGTTGGTATAAATGATTTAAAATATAAGCACTTTATAAAATTATAACTATACATATAAACAGAACTATATGCATACAACCTAAATATACATATAACATATATACGAATTCCAAACCTTCACCCAAGAACCGTCCTTATTCGAATTTTCCCAGGAAAAAGTTTCAAATAAAAATTGCAGCTACTAACAAGTCTAAGAACTATAGAAAGTTTACAAAAAATCGTTGGAGCCGTTTTCGAAAAAAAAAGAAATAGATCAAAAACTCCTAGAATAATAGTGGAGCTTTCGCTTAACCGATTTCAACCAAAAGCTTCGCGGCACAACTAGGTATAATATGGTGGTCGAATTCAAAGTTTGGTGAAAATCAGATAAAGCTTTCGATACGATATGGCTGTCACACCCACACAGACATGTTTCTAAAAAACCACTTTTTTGGACTCAGAGGACCTCAAAACATGTATTTCCGATGAAAGCTCGAATTCGAAAATTCGACCCGATTACAATACTTGCTTTACTAAATAGTAGTAAAAGAAAATAAAAATTTGTTATTCATGTTATTGTCACATTGATATCATCTTTTCTGACGTCGACCTTTATTTTTTTCCCGTCACTTGCAAACGTAAAAGTATTACAACAAGAAGGAAAAGTAAATCTATTTATAGAGGATTTTAAAAGTAAAAACCAATAAGGTCAAATGTTGAGTTCTGTACACAAATTTTTATGCTAACAAATTTTCGGTATTTCCAAATTATTTGTACCTTTTTTACCACTACCCCCCCTTCCCTTTCAAAGTGACGTCATGTTTACTGACCCACGGACTATTATTCAAGAAAAGATGAATAAAAATTTACCCTCTTCACAATAAGATTCGCCACCTCTGGTCTATAGACACTAGAGCAGTCTCGTCTTAGATTTAAATTGAATAGAGCCTTATTTAAAGCTCGCTTTAGACTCCCATTACCCCATACACTCCTTAACCACTCTTATTTTTAATCAAATTAAAGATTATTCAAACAAATATTTTCATAATTTAATCCTCATCATAAAATGTAGGATTTTATTAGGTGATATAGTTTCTGCAATTCGTTCATTAATTTCAGAGTGTAATTTGTACATATTTACAATATAGTACATACTGTACATACATACTATATAAGCAAGCTCTTCCTTCTTATATAATTGTGTAAAATCGATACTGTTATGGTATAATATACTATAATCATTTATTATAATAATATTTTATAGTATAATATAGTAATATTATTTTTATATCTATACATACCTACTCTATTTTATAAACTAAGATACCTATACTAGAGGGGTGCAACCTGGAGTCAGTGGAATCTCAGAATTTGTTAGAACGATGATAGGGATTTCGCGAATGATCATTATTGATTTAAATATATCTATCAGATTTTTTTTCTTAACAATGTAAGTTTTGTAGTTTTGCAATTGGGAATTTTAGTTTTAAGAAATTCAAAACTTTAATTTTAGTTAAGTTATAGTTCTTAAAAGAATTATTTTTGATAAACATAATATGGCAAGAAAAAGTATTGTTGTAGCTGCGTTGAACGAAAGAAATAAATCATCTTTCCCTTGAAGTATTATAATAGGATTCAAAATAACCACATCATGGAGTTAACATTGATAAGTAGGTACATATGAATAGATACTTCCAAATGGTATTTTTAATTATAATTGAAAATATTTGCTAATGTGATTTGCAGTTTGTATAGAATACATTAATAATAATACACATTGATTTTTTAATGTGAACCCAAGGTTAAAGATATCAGGGTATAAAAATCTCAAGATTGAACTTTTAATATTTATAATTTAACAAGTTGTTTTGTTTTAAGATGTCCTCATTGCTCTTTAATGGTTCCTGGTGAAGACTTATTTTAAAAATATAAAACCTAAGTGATAGAAAAGCGAAAGTGTTAAAGAGAAAATTATTTACTAATTAATACCATTTTATCGCCTCCATCAGGATTGTCAACGACTTTTAATTTTATATCAGGCTTCTTCACTTTATGTTGAACCGGAGCTTCAACTTTCGGAAGCTTTTTGACCTTTTCTTCTTTTTCTGTCGTCCAGTGTGTTCGTCTTTCGTATACCAAATCGTCCGTAATAGTATCCATTTTTTGACTGTGATTGAATTTTTAGAATCCACAATTACCTCTAATTATTTATTTTCTCCCGATGTGAAACGTTAACATATTATGAAACGTAAAATTTAAAAGTCAAATCCAATGAAATCAACAAATATTTTTTTGTTTCATGCTTTATAAGTTCACCTTAGTTTCAATAGATTCAAAATCAAACAAAACTGTTTAGTCCTTACATTTTTATATTTCGAAAAAAAAAAACATAAGTTGAGAAATCTTAAATTTATTTTAGTTTGAAAAATTTGTTTAAGTACCTATAAAAATTTTACTAGAAATTTCTTTCAAAGGTCAAAATCTTTTATGAAATAATAAGATGGCTGTTTAACGATGCTTTCAATTAGTTTCATTTTCTTTTAAATGATTCATTATGTTTGTAAACAATGGCTTCTATATTTAAAACTTGAAAATTTCTCGAACTTTATCCTCTATATGTAGAGTCCCTTATTGTATTGCAACAATGATCAAAAATAGATGTTTGATGAAAGCTTGCCAACAATTTTCATTCGAGAGTTTTCTAGATTCATTCGCCTCAGTAATATAAGACCGAAAATGAGACTCGGTGATTTAGTACAAATCTTTAAACGAGCGCGAAATCAATAAATAACTCACAAAGCTTAAAAGAAAGTTACAGATTGTTGCGAAAATGACTGATTTGAAATATAAGGTCTTAACGAAAGACTTGATTGGTAGATATGCGGTGGCTTCTAAAAAATTTGAAGCGGGTGAAGTGATTTTGTCGGAACTTCCGTTTGTTGTCGGACCGAAAATTGGTAGGTTTTGAGAATTTTTATAAAATTGAAGGTTTCTGTGATTTTTAAAAAATTAATTTTAGATACTCCTCCGGTTTGTTTGGGTTGTTATACTTATGTGGATGGAACGTATTTATGCTCTAAATGCCAGTGGCCAGTTTGTGGGCCTGAATGTGAAGCAATTTCCCGACATGCAGAAGCTGAATGCCAAATCTTCAGTAAAACGAAAGTTAAATGGCAAGCTGTTGAAGATTTTTCCCTACCTTGCCCTCAATACGACTGCATCACTCCATTAAGGTAAAATTAATATTCACCCTCAAAAAAAAAAAAAATTATACAAATTTATTAATTTTCTTAGAATGCTTTTGGCAAAGGAAAAATACCCAACTCGTTGGGAGCGGGAAATTGCCATGATGATGTCCCACACAGAAAAACGCCAAAAACAACCACATTGGGAATCGGAACGAATCAACGTCGTGGAATTTCTACGAAATCATTGTCATTTAGCTGATCGTTTTAGTGCTGAGTTAATTCATCAAGTGTGTGGAATTTTGGAAGTGAATGCCTATGAAGCTCGATCTACGTCCGATTCTCGAGTTCAAGCTTTATATCCTCAACTAGCTATTCTTTCCCATTCGTGCGTTCCTAATGTTATGCATTCAATAACCGCAGGACCTTTACCAGACATTGACCAGGATTTCAAGTAAGTACAAAACACAGTACAAATTTTTACAAATTTACAGTAAAAATTCTGTTATCATAAATGCTTGAGGAGGAAAGTATCCTAAATAATCGAAAATTTTAGAAATTAATATTTTATTAAAACTAAAAAAATTATGACGATTTTGACGATGATTTCATTAGTTTGTTAGTAGTACTGAATTTACACTCGGGGTACAAGCTCAGGGAAGCAGAATTTTAAGGGCGGCAAAATTTAAAAGATGATATAAAAATGCGGCAAAAAAATTTGCGGGAAAAGCAAAAGAGAGAAAATAATAGTGGATAATTTTTCCCAGTGCTCCAGGATGGTACTTGGTATAAATCCAGTCCTATTAGGATTTTCGTTTATTTATTTCAAACTAGCAGCCTAATGTTGTTTTAATTTTATGATTTGTCAATGTATTTCAAGGCCACTATAAGATGAGGGAGGATTTTATAATTTTGCACCAAATACCTAAATTTTACGCTACGGCTTTGCATATGTTTCAATAATTCTAATTTTTATTTTGTTGTGATTTTTATAGAGTAACAGTTCGTGCAGCCATTTCGATTGAACCTGGAACCGAATTGCTATCAACTTACACCCATGTGTTAACCCCAACTTTAATACGAAGGGAATATTTGGCGCAAAATAAATACTTTGAATGCAACTGCTCCCGATGTGCAGATCCTACCGAACTAGGAACTCATATTGGAACCTTAAAATGCAGTAAATGTGATAATGGTGTAATTATTTCGTCAAATCCCTTAGGTACAGTAACTGTTTTCCCCACTTTATCTCAACTATTTTGTTAAAATTTTTCAAATAGTTTGTGAAAATCAAATTCATTATTAATCTAATTTGTATTGGAATTTTCAGATCAATCTGCTATTTGGAAGTGTACACATTGCGAGTTTTCAACAAAAGGAGAAGCCGTTAAAAAAGTATATTTAACAATCCAAGCCGAATTAGATGCATTGGACGAGCTAGGCTTAACTCCCGAAGGAATTGAACAAAGGGAACAATTGGCAAGAAAATACAGATCGGTTCTACACCCACGACACGCCATCCATACAAACATTCGACAAGCTTTAACTCAACTTTACGGCCGAGTCCCCGGCTATGTTTTAGACGAACTTCCCGATCTTCTTTTAGAGCGAAAAGTAGAACTTTGTCAAGATTTATTGAACGTGTTAGATGTGGTAGAACCGGGATACACGCGGTTGCGAGGTATGTAAATATTGAATTGATTATGTAACCTTGTATATTTAAATCATTTTAACCCATTTATCTTTCTAAACATAGGTTTAACGTTATATGAACTTCATGCTCCATTAATATATTTGGCACGAAATCAATATCAGAGTGGAGCTATCAACGAGGAAACGTTACGAATTAAGTTCAACGATGCGGCCGCTATATTGGAAAAATCTGTGATTATTTTGTCGCAGGAGGATCCCAACTCTCCGGAAGGTTCAGTCGGGATTATTGGGGCTCAGTCGTTGCAACAGTTTCGCGATAATATGGACAATATGATTGCGGCTTTGTGAATGTTGTGTTGTTATCTAATCAAGTAAATAGATTTTAAGCTTTTTTGTATCAATTATTAAAAAAATAATTTATATTATTTATTTCAAGATAAAGTTTTCTAATCCATTTAATATAGTATATTGCATTATATTATTATTTGTACAAATATTTATTGAATAAATTGAAGTTGTATCTCTGTTTTTTTAGTTTTGTTGGTTGCCTATATGTTGCGTTTTATTTTAAAAACTGTAACCATTAAAGACCGTTTTTATAAATTACTAGCTGATCCCCGCCCGCTTCGCTGGACATAGCTAAATTGAACTGATTAATTAATATAAACCGTCATAGCAAAATATAAAAAAGTCATTTCAGTTATGTTGACATACAAAGATAGTAGTTATTCCTCAAGAATCGAAAATTTTCCGGAATAATAAATATCTTCGTATTTTACCAGCCTAGAAATCTCACAATTTGCAGTTCACTCATATTTCAAAGGATTTTTACCCGTAATTTACGTTTGACATATTTTAACTCCCTTTAAGTGTAAAAATGGGTAGATGAAAATTTTATTTTGGATAGCATTTGAGTAAAATCCGTTCTTAGTACGCGTCTACATGGTAAGAGGAGTAATTATGGTGAATTTCAAGTCGATCGGACCTATAGTTTCAGAGATCTCGTGATAAGTCAGTGATCGCCTTTCGCTTATATATATAGACTAGCTGGTCCCGCCCGCTTTGCTGAGCGTATCTAAATTATACTGATTGAATAATAGAAACTTTCATCCTATCAACAAAAAAAGACAAATAGATATTTCTAGATATTTGATTCATAGAAAGTTCATGAAAACCAGATAAACTACTTTTCCATGAAGATATTGTATATAGCTATCTAGAAGAGCTATCTTATTAGTTCTATACGTTTTTATGAATATTTTTAAAAACCTATACTTGTGTTCCTTAAGTAGCAATACAATTCGAAAATGTTGAATATATTATATATTTAACTGAGTTTTTCACCAAGTTCAAATTTTTCAATAGTAATTTAACAGGTTTATTTCCAAACATTATAGACATTCAAAAATTAACAATGAAAGAAGTTTCAATGTTTCAAAAATATTTATTATTAATTTACCGATGTTATCGGATGTTAAATTAAAAATCATATTTTGTTGTAGAAATTGTAATTTTTATTTAAACTTTTTTGGAATGATTGTGTTAAAACGCTATTTCACGAACTTTAGGGAAAGATTTTTTAAAAACACGATTTCTGTTGAATAAGTACAATTGTTATGCTATCTTTTGAGAATCGTGCATTATTCTAACATACGAATTAATAATCTATATTTTTCTCTGACCTTTCAACTACCCTATTGCAAAAAATCATGTCAATCTTTTGCTCTATGACAAACAAAAACATATCTATCCCACGGGAGTAGTCCATTTTTCCTGGATACAAAAGAGATCAGGCCTTCTTGAGGATAATTCGCTAGAACTCTATTTCACGTACTGTAACGAAACTTCTATTAAATACACGGTTCCTGTAAGATACAACTGTCTTTTTATCCCACGGGAAGAGTACATTTATGTAGTTTTTTCGCTCTACGAAAAATAAAAACGTATCTAGCCCACAGGCCTGTACATTTTTCCTGGATTAAAGGTAGACTAATCTTTCTTGAGGAAAATTCCTTAAAACGCTTATCCATGAACTTTTACAAAACTCCTTTTAAATACTCAGTTCCTGAAGGATACCATTTTTATCCTATTCTACGGGAACGGTGCTATATTCTGACATTAATGATAGACTATATATTTTATTCTCTGACTCTTAATTAACCACCACATTGTAAGAAATAATGATAATCTTTTGCTCTGTGAAAAATAAAAACTTATCTATCCTACGGGAACCGTACATTTTTCCTGCATAAAAATAAGACTAGGATAAGAAAATTATTTTTTGCCATGAGGACATTATGAGTTATAACTATTAATATACTCTATTATAATCAGCTAAAAACTTTTAGTTTCGGCATGATTTTTCTTTAAACCAGTTTTTCTATTTTCCCGTTGAAATGAGAAATTTTTCCGAAATAAAACGTATTGTAGATAATGATTCACATATTTAGCTATCATCATACTTAAATATCACCAATATTCATTTGCAAATAAAAATGTATATAGTTTATGCATAATTTTTGTTCCAACCCGTTTTTCAATTTCCCGGATAAATGAGACATTTTCCCGTAATAAAAAGTATTCTTTTTAATGACTCAGATTGTCATTTATCATCATACCAAATTTCATTAAAACCCGTATTTAGTTGGGTAAGAATTTATAATATGTTTCTAAAAACAATTTCGCTATTAATGAATTATTTTTGAAACAACTTTAATAACCATTAAAAAGGTTATAGCGGGCCAACCTTAAAAGATAGACATATGTCATTGTGAACTTTTTTTTTGCACTTTTTAAGAGGAACATTTTTGCTATACATGATTTTTGCGTAACTTTAACCATTTACGCAGAGCAAAAATGTTCCTAGTTTTTGCAACATTTTCCATTGATGCTCTGCTGCTACTGGTTGTAGAGTGATGTTGTATAGCCTAAAGCCTTCGTCGATAATTAAGCTATCCAACACAAAAAGAATTTTTCAAATCGAACTAGTAGTTCCTGAGATTAGCGCGTTTAACCAAACAATCAAACAAACAAACAAACTCTTCAATTTTATATATTAGTATAGATTAAATATTTTATTATAATTTTTTCTAAGGGGTTTTCTAGATTTTAGAACTAGATTTTAATGACAGAATTTTCAGAACCTTTCAATAAACTTTTACGACAATAGTCTTAAATCGAAAAGTCTTAATAATGGTTTCGGAGATTTAAAAAATTAAGTTAATCCGAATAAAACTTTAGGAGAGAGAGTCTTTGGAAATTTATCTCTTTAGATGCGTTTTATTTCTATATACCTACAAAAAATTTGAATAAACTTTTTCTTAGAGCTCCATTTTTGAAACACGATTTTTTAAAAACTAGACTACAGATTTGGATACATTTTTTCTTCAATGAGGTCTGTAGAGTATAACTCGAAAGTTAAAATAGATTCTATTTCAATTTGGGGAAAAACTACTATCCCAAAAGCTCCAGTAGCGGATTAGCTCGCTAGTAAGCTATTTAAATTTTTCCGTTCCTACTAGCAATAAGATAAGTAAGAAACTAATTCACAATTTTATTAATTACAATCAAATTGGTTATTAATTTGTTCAAATTTTTTAAGTGGTTAAACATCAAATTTGGAATTATTTATGTTGAAGTAATACCGCTTAAATACATAGATGTTAATCATTTAAATTTCTGTAAAACAAAAAAATTAAGTACCATACCTACTGGCGGTTAGAGCACTGGCTCTCCCCGCTTGATACCGTAAAGTGGTACTGGGTTCGATCACTGTCGAATCCCTATATTAGATAGATAAAATTGTCCAACAGAAATATTCTGTGTTAAGACACTAGTAATATGACCTTAGATGTTAGAGCCACTTAAAACACAAAAAAAAATTATCCCCAAATTTGCCACCCCTAAAATCTGCCATCTCCAGCATTCAAATATGCCACTAATAAGGTTGAAACTACTCCAAATCAGAAAAGAAAAACTCACTCTTAAGGATAAAGAAAATGGGATAGTTCGATTTTTATGTTTTTTCTTTTGTTTTACTATGGATAGTAGGATGAGCAGGCAACAATCAAAAGTCAGACTCCATGAACAATACATATTTTGTCCATTCATTTAAATATTTTGCTCACTCGCAAATTGAGGGTGATTCCCTTTGAACGCATCGGGTTCAGGGAAACTCCTAGAAAGATTTAATTACGATAAAACCAAAAATTCACGTTCTATTTATAAAGGGCACGAAATTAATATTTTGCAAAAACTAAGAAAATATAAAAGAAAAAATGAGGACCCCTTGAATTTTCGCCGAAATTTGTCTGTTTTCAGAAGAACGAAATTCTTGTTTCGGTGTTTCGGCCTTTCTTATAGATCTCTTATTAGTTCTTCATTTTTATTTACATTTGGTACTTGATTTTTATCTTTTTTTTTTGTTTTTTATTAGGGTTTTCTTCACTAGACTCAGATTTTTCAGAATCACTTTTTTATCGTACTGTTTTTTATTTTGAAATCGATCTTTTTACTTAATTTATTGAAGTTTTGGTCGTTAAACTTGAATTGTTTAGAATCTGTATGTTCAGTACTAATCAACTGTTCATTCAACAATTGCTTCCGCTTTTCTTTTTTAAATTTTTTCTTTTTGATTTTATCTCTCTTATTACTTTTTGCTTTATCAAATTCATTCATTAATTTTTTAGTCTATTTATTTGACCTTTTTTCTTTTGATTTTTTTAAACTTGATTTCTCTTCATTAGAATGAAGTTTTTCAGGACCATTTATGAAGGGTAAACGAAGCGAAAACGAAAAAAATGTGAATGAAAAAAGAGGACGCCTCAAATTTTCCCCCGAACTCGGATTTTCTCTTCATGATCCAGTTTTTGGGTATACGATCAAGTCATAAATTGATGTAAGATTGTTAACGTTTCTTAACATGGATAATGTATATAAATACCCACATTGATGTTTTCTTTCAATAAGGTATACCTATGACATAAAACTAAATTAAAACATTTCAAATATCTAATAATAAATTCAATCGATTTTGACCAATCAGATAATTAAATGATAAATAATTTATTAATAAAATTGTTGTTATTCGATGAAAGGAATAACACATGGGTGTGATATATTTAAATACAGAAGGAAAAAATTAAAGCCAATTACCTATGATTTAAAACGTATGTAGGTTCAAAAATAATAGATACAATAAAACAGTATTTTATTTATATCTTCAACGAGTGATATGGTGGGGCAAATGACGAATGAGTGAAACTTTTACTAAAGGAAATCTTTATTTTGGACTTTGACGAGTCCGGATCAATTGATTATTGAACTTCCCATTAACTTCGTAACATTTATTATTGTGATTCAAAGTGAAGGTTCTTAAAAAAACTAGAACATGACTAGTGAAAATAAGGAAACGAAGAAAATGCCGCATAAAACGGAGGCGTTTGAAATAGCGGCAAATGAAATACTTGGACGGTATGAATTTAAAAACTTAGATTAAGAAATTTTAATATTTTGGGTTTGTAGCTATCTGATTGCAAGTAAAGATTTGAAACCGGGAGAAATAATTCTCCAGGAAAGTCCGCTGATTGTGGGTCCTAATATGGATAGTTTGCCTGTATGTCTCGAGTGTTATCAGTCGTTTAAGTTACAAAAGTGGAAAGTTTGTCCTCGCTGTAACTTAATTCCTGTATGTAAATCAGGATGCAGAAACCTAACCAGCGGTCATTCAATGATTGAATGTTTGGCATTTTCTCAAATGAAATCAAAATTAACGACGGAAGATATTCTACACAATTTGCAAGTGTTCATGCCGCTACGGTGTATATTTTTAACCGAGACAGATCCCGAGAAATGGGAAAAATTGTTACATCTTGAAAGTCACGTGGACAAACGGCGAGACACTCACGTTTGGAAGTTACAAAACGAAAACATTTTAAAAGTAAGTCGCGTTATAATTAAAATCGGCTTTGTTTTCTCTCTTATTGTATTGGCAACAGTCCATGTCGATTCCCGTCTATAAATAGATCGAGAAAATTGATTTTTTGCTTGTAGGTTCTTCGGGATTGGGATTTTATTCCACCGGATATAACGGATGAAATTTTACAAAAAGTTTGCGGAATTTTAGATGTGAACACGTTTGAATTGCGTGTTCCGCGCTATGGGGATTTGGGGGACATACAAATTAAAGGGGAAGACTGCGTTCGGGGGCTGTACTTAAATGCATCGCTCATGGCCCATGATTGTATTGGCAACACCCATATTGCTGTAGATGATAATTTTATAATGACTATTCGGAGTAATGTTCCTATCAAAAAAGGCGAAACAATTTATTTCAATTATACAAATACGTTGCATGGAACCTTTGAACGGCAACAACATTTACGTGAAGGCAAATATTTCGAATGCAAATGCAACCGTTGTTCTGATCCAAAGGAAGTTCAAACGCACATGAGTTCAGTATTATGCCCAAAATGTAAAAAGGGGCTTGTAAGTCCTGAACAAAACAGTAATCATGATAGATATCTACTTAAAGCTCAATGGGAATGTGAAAAGTGCCAACATAAATTCAGTGGAGCTATGGTTCATACAACAATAGAACAAGCTAGAGATCTATTAGAAAAATTAGGTGCTGATACAAAATACAAACTAGAGCCGTAGCGTTATATAAAGAAATCAGGCGAAGGATACCCCCCTCCTTTCACAATTACCATTAATAAATTAGGAATTTTAAAAAAACTAAAATGTTTAATAAAACTAGGAAATATATTAGAAAATTATAAGACTATACAAAATTAAATGCATTATTAAATAATTTTTCAAGATTAAAACGGTATCTCTATTGTTTGTCGCTTTTATCATTAGGCGCCTGGTGCCGGGGTACCGTTCATACCGTCCACGCTACGGTTCTGATACAAACAAATTACCGTTATTACCGGAATCAATCAATAAAAATTTTTTTTCTAGATAAAAATAATTATAAGGAATCTGAACTTGTACTTACAAAATTAAGTTCAAATTTTCCCCAAAGCCATTTCTTAATATTAGAACTAAAACAAAGCTTAATCGGAATGTACAGAGATGTTCTACGTCGAGATCCAAAACCATCCAAATATGTTCTATCGAGAAAATACGATCTCTGTAAAGAATTGCTTCCAGTCTTGGAAATAATTGAGCCTGGAATCTCAAGACTGAGAGGTTTTTCTTTTTACATATTAAAAATATAATTGAGTAAAATGTTCAAATGTTGCAGGTATTACGTTGTATGAAATGCATATACCGTTAGTGGTGCTATCCAATCGCGAGTATGAATCAGGTGAAATAAAAGCGGAAAAGTTGTTAGAGCGATTGTTGGAAGCGGAGGAAATCGTAAGGGAGGCCATTAAGTTATTGTTGTTCGAACCAAAATTTTCACCTGAGGGAAGATTGGTGAAACAAGCGATGGAAGAATTGAAAATGTTAAATAGCAGTATTGGTAGTGTTAAGGAAATAGTGAGAATATCGACTTTGCAAGGCGTGAAAGAAACATCGAAGAGACAAAATAAGAAAAGGTCTCGAAAAGGGCGGCGATGAAATTTTATTAAAATTAAACTCATGAAAACGTAGATACTTAGATGTTAAAGCAGTGGCGTAACTGTACCATCTGAGGCCCGTGGCAATTTCATTGAATATCTCCTCCCCATAATTAGTCATAATATTACCCCCACCCCACTTTTAATGTTAATAATTTATATGAATTTGTACGTGGTCAGTAGCTGTGTTGAATTTTAATTGATTTTAAGTACTTATGTAAAATTGTTAATTTTAACTAAATTTTGTTAAGATATTAGGTTACTTTTGGAGTAGCGGCCTCTCGGACCGGGGCTCTAACCCTCGTGGGGCCCGTGGCATTTTGCCAGCCCCGCCACCATATAGTTACGCCACTGTGTTAAAGTGTAATGAATATAAATTATAGTGAATTGAAGAATAAAACTTAAGACGTGTTATTCAGTGTTAAATGTTATGTTATACTTGTTATACTTTTATGCATGAAAAGAAATCTATATCTATATAAACTTGAATTTTTTAACTAATAATTAATAATATATCGTTTTTAGTTTTCGTTTTGTGTATAAGTTTTTAATAAATTTCATTTTTATAATAAAATATTGTTACACTTTATTGTTTTTATCTACCGTATATATTTCCGCAAATAAAACTTGATATATATATTTTCATCTACGCAATTTTTATAGTTTAAGTTGATTTAAGCCATTTAAGCATACCTATATCTGCCCTAAAAGACAACCCTCAAACTTATCAATGGCCTATGAGTTCACTTTACATCAACGATCATCATTTCGATAATAATACTGTATAGCGAATACAAAAGTCCCAGTCGTAATTTTTCAAATGAACAAATTTTATTTTATTGCACCGGGCACATTGATTTACGATTCTTGTAAACATCCAATGTTTGCAATCGATCTGATTTCATTGGTTTCATTTTTGTATACCCTATCTTATGTTTGCAAAATTGTTTTAATTCCTTTTTTTTAATCCCCGGGGCGGGAGGCTCCCCTCATTATAAAAGTGTAAGATGACACTTTATATCTATGGCCGTTATTGTTTAAACAACGATCAAATTAAATAGATTGCAAAAATATTTTTTAAGTGAATTATTTTTTAGACAATTTTGAATAAAAAAAAATCCTACATCAATTACCGTATCTGCAACCAATGAGTTGTTATAAATTTTTACTTTCTTTTACTACTATATAGATAGTAAAGGAAGTATTGTAATCGGGTCGAATTTTCGAATTCGAGCTTTCACCGGAAATACATGTTTTGAGGTCCCCTGAATCCAAAAAAGTGATTTTTAGAAACATGTCTGTGTGTGTGTCTGTGTGTGTGTGTGTCTGTGTGTGTGTGTGTCTGTGTGTGACAGCCATATCGTATCGAAAGCTTTATCCGAATTTCACCAAACTTGGAATCTAGCCTTCATATTATACCTAGTTGTGCCGCGAAGCTTTTGGTTGAAATCGGTTAACCGAAAGCTCTACTTTACTCTTGGCCTTTTTGAGCTTTTTCAATTTTTTTCGAAAACGGCTCCAACGATTTTCTCTAAACTTTCTATAGTTCTTAGACTCATTAGTGGCTACAACTTTTATTTGAAACTATTTTCTGGGAAAATTCGAATAAGGGCGGTTCTGGGGTGAAGGTTCGGAATTCGTATACCTATACCTATGTACATATAAGCTGTATAGTGTATACATATTACTTTTTTTTACTACTTAATAGTAAAGGCAGTATTGTAATTGGATCGAATTTTCGAATTCGAGCTTTCAACGGAAATACATGTTTTGAGGTCTCCTGAGTCCAAAAAAGTGGTTTTTAGAAACATTTCTGTGTGTGACAGCCATATCTTATCGAAAAATTTATCCGAATTTCACCAAACTTGGAATCTGGCCTCCATATTATATTTAGTTGTGCCGCAAAGCTTTTGGTTGAAATCGGTTAACCGAAAGCTCTACTTTACTCTTGGCGTTTTTGAGCTTTTTCAATTTTTTTCAAAAACGGCTCCAACGATTTTCTTTAAACTTTCTATAGTTTTTAGACTCATTAATGGCTACAACTTTTATTTGAAACTTTTTCCTGAGAAAATTTGAATAAGGGCGGTTCTGGGATGAAGGTTGGGAATTCGTCTATATACATATAGCCCTATAGGTTGTATGCATATAGTACTGTTTATATGTAATGTTACAAAGTGCTTATATTTCTTTAACTAACAGCGAGTATTTTCATAAATGAAAGTAAAAGAAAGTAGTGTGACGCCTCGCACCAGATATTTTTAAATTAAAAATTGCCCAAAATCGTTATTTCTTGAATTAAATACTATAGGTACCTGAAAAATAGATTTACTATACCTAATATCTAATTTTTTATTGATTATTTAAATTTTAAACAATAACGAACAATATAATATAGTTATAACATTTAATTGTAAGAAAAAGAGTTTGTAGTTTGCAAGATAATTTAATTAGTAATTTATCTATGGTATCTATTACATTAAAATTAATCGATCAAAGTAACACTAATTGATATTGTTATCAGGAATGATTGAAAAAAGGTGATAACAAACAAAACGACCGTAATCCTAAGAAATTTTTTTATTTTTTTATTGAAGGACTATCTGTCCCCGACTTCGTTCACGTGAGCTTTAGAACATTTTTAGAAATCAAAATTGCACAAAATTCATATTATTGTAAAAAAATATAACAATTGAGACAACACTGCTAATGTAAATTTATTTACAATATTTTCCCAATTATTTTTTATTAAATGAAGATATCGTGATAATTCTTTTTTAGATAAGGGTGATAAGGGCCAAACATGGGCATCCGCAGAAATGGGAAGGGGGGGGGGGTCAATATACAGTGTTTATAAAATTTGTCGCTACAGTATGCCCTTCATTACTACAGTGTCCTGTCCGTTCGTTCACTGTACAAATACGCTACAGTAAATTAAAACTACTAAAAATATTTTGTACGCCCTCTTCTCCCTGAAAATTTTCTGCGAGCGCCCATGGAGTCAAGTATCTAATTGTAAGAGTAGTAAAACCAAAAAAAAAAAATAGATCGAAATTTATTCAGTAGTTTTTCCTCTATTTTTATAATAATAAGATAATATAAAAGCCCAGGTCACTGATTCACTCACTCATTCTGTAACGCTCAATGCCTACTATGATTGCCTATACTATGCCTACTACTATTGAGCCAACCCCACAACAAGGACATTTACTCAATGATAATCGTATTTTCACTCGCAATGTTGTGTATCAAGAAATTTTAAAAACAAATAAAGCATTCATAAATTAAAAATAAGTTATTCATTCTTTTTATTGAACTCATTCATAACTTTTGGTTGTCAAACACACTGATACGAACGCATGCAATAACTTTCACGTAAGAAACTTGGGCTTTTTAATAAAAAATAGGGCGCCGTAGGCGCCCCAGAACAACTAGTTTAAGTATAATGTATATCTATATATAAAACGTACGTTAGGCTATATATTCTAAAGCTAGAAATATCGAAATATACTTTCAAATTTCGAAAAGGGATTAATTTGTTAAGCCGGTTAAACCTTGTTGTATTGAAACGATTGAAACATTATAAAAAATATTATGAGATATCCATGAGATCCTTAAACACAATATGATAACGTACAACGGCATATATAACTATATCAACTATACGAACTATACTTTGGGTCAACGTGAAATTATAATTTTAATTAAGTTTTAATAAATATATAGTTTACAAAATCCGAAATTATTGTTTTTAGATAAATAAAATGAACTTACTTTTTAATAATTCTCAGTGTTTATGATTTTGATGATGATCCAAAGAGCTATCACATCTTTCATTTTTACAACACTTAACGTTAAACATTGTAAAATACAGAATGAAGTTTTCTACTTCAAACGTTCGAAAATTGGTTTGGGATTAGCAAAAAGGATTGGGGGCCAAAATGAATACAATAAGTCATAAACTGTTAGGTAAAAAGAAAGAAAATCCCATCAAACCTGTTAGTCGGGATTCAAATGCATAAAGGAGAACTCACACATTTTCTGTTTTCTATATAAGTACCTAATCTGAGATTATAAGCGTTCGTTAAAATTTCTAAAATCGTGACCAAATTTACAATAAACATTTTTTAAACAGATTTATTGGGAATTATTTTGTTTTTCATTAATATTAAAGCACCCTTGTGCGGTTCCGAGTTTATAATAACGAAACGCAGTATTTAGATTCGTTGACTGTTAAAAATTTAATTTTAAGAAAAATAGGTACAGTGTGTATAAAACAAAGTGAAACGGATTACATTTAAGTAACAAGGATTTAAAGTCTCCTAGTACGACAAGCAAAGGTATGTTGGTATTTTTTAAATTACATACTTCAATACGTAATTTTCCAAAAGTAGTATTTACAGTATTTACTCTAAAAGAAAATAAATTAGGTGCTCTCATTGAAAGGTTGAGGAATAATAGTGATAAAATAAATGCACATTTGATCCATAAACTTACGACTGTTATTATTTATTTCCTTAGACGAAAAAATCACAATTACATAAGCTATAAAATAAGTAACAATTAAACGTATTAAATCACATGAATTATTTCCTTTCTTGTGTTTCGGTAACTTGATGAATTGTATGCGGCGTAATACAATCGTTTTGTAAAAACATACTCGGTAAATCCTTACCGAAATAAATTTTAGTATTTTTCGCCAATGCGTCAGTTTTTTTCAACTCTAAATATTGAGGTGATAGCAACAATTTATTGGTTTCGGCTATTTTTTGGGTTTGGTAGAACTCGGCGTCGGAGCGACTTTTTTCTCTAGCCAAATGCATTTCATCTTCGATTTCTGCTATTCGTTGCAGTGATTCTTTTTCCATGATTTTTTGTTGATATTGAATTTTGGCAACGAGAGCCTCTTTTTCGGCTTCGATTATAGCCTTTTTCCTCTCAGTCTCGGCATCTTTTTCGACCACTTTTTGATGTTGTATTGATATTAGCAGTTTAGTTTTTTCACCCTCCATTAGTTCGTAATGTTTTCGAATCACTTCTGGAATTTTTGGTTTTGTAACTCGAACGGCTTGGATCCATAAACCGGGGGCCATTTCGTTCAAGTCTCGTTGTAACGCTTGTTTGAGATTTTCATCGATCTGATCGAATAAATCAATGTATACCTCATGTAATGTATGAACACTGCAGAATTGATTTAATTCGTGGTGTACTTTATTGAATATTAATGTTCTGTCGTAATCGGCAGTGAAGTTTTTAACAATGTTAAAAACTAAAATAAATTGATCATCTTTTATTAAGTGCTATAAAAATGAAGAACTTTAAATTACCGCTCTCTGAATTTAAAATATTAACAACTTCGATTCTATCGAAATAAATTAACACTCCTCCGCTAGTTCCGCAGGGAACGTTTTTTACTTCATCTGTTTGTAAGGTGATCTACAAATAAAATTTTACTTTTTTGCTCTCTAAAGTCTATGGAGGCAAGGGAAGCAGTGCCTCGAGAAATAAAAATTAAATATAGTAGATCTGTTCGAGATGATTGTAAAACCGTACAGTTACGATACAATGGATGCGCAATTTGCAAAAATTTGCCATTAATTGTATATTGTGCAGAACTTAAATCATAACTATACGGCTTTACTAACATCTCGAACAGAACTAGCTTATATATTCATAATAACTAATTTGATTATTTTACTTTTCTCAAAAACGATTTATAAAAAGGTGTTAAATTAAATACTTTTTAAAATACAACCGAAACCGGTTGTACCGACATCGTCTACAATGACAGATAATTGAATCGGTCAGTGCACACATCGATTAACTCCACCTTTTCAACTTTTAAAAATTTTCATGTGAAAACACTTGGTTGACTCCCAACTTTATATATCCGAAATAAAGTTTTCTAATAATAAGTAATAACAGTTCTAAATGACAATTTGCTTTTTAGCTTTTTCATAATAAGCAATGTATTTCCGAAGTCTATTTTACCAATGTACTCAACTTTTTGCATTAAGGCGCGTTCAGACGTTTCAACTTTAGTTGAACGACGATTTTCAATCTTTTATGCCGCGTTCACACGCTTCAACTTGAGTTGAACGATAATTTTCAATCTTATAGACCGTAGCGGGGTAAGCGACACGAGAAGTGAGGCACAAGCGAGTTGAATTGGAAGCAAATTGAGCAGAATTGAAAGAAAACTGACCGGGGTCGACTTGATCAACAAAAGTTTGACTCAGTCAATCTTTTGTCGTTCAACAATTTTGCTCTCAATTCTGCTCATTTGTGCTTCACTTCTCGCGTCGCTTACCCCGCTACGGTCTAAAAGATTGAAAATTGTTGATCAACTCAAGTTGAAACGTGTGAACGAGCCCTTAGACCGTAGCGGGGTAAGCGACGCGAGAAGTGAAACACAAACGAGCAGAATTGAAAGCAAATTAGACTCGATGAGTCTGATCGAGCAAATTTAACTAATTTAGACTTGTCGTTCAAGTCGACCCCGGTCAATTTGCTTTCAATTCTACGCGTTTGTGCTTCACTTCTCGCGTCGCTTACACCGCTACGGTCTAAAAGATTGAAAATCGTCGTTCAACTAAAGTTGAAACGTCTGAACGCGCCTTTACGGAATTAATCGATGTGTGCACTGAGCGGCTCAATTACGACTAAATACCAAGATTCCGACCGAATCCCCACATAGATAAACAACTATGCAAACATACCGCCTATAACAACACGGAATAAAGCAAAATGTCGCTTGAAGCAACGAAACTAAAATGAAGTTTATCGGATATAGCGACCAGTCGTACCCATTTGCACGATTTTTGAATTAATAATTATAGAATTTCAGTCGAAACCAGTTATAGCGACATCGTTTACAATAACAGATAGTTTTTTTTTAATTTGATTTATTTAACGTCGCATCAACTTCTAGGTTATTAGCGACTATAGTGGTTAGTTATACTAGTAGATTTCTTATCTTAGATTAGATTTATTCTGTGTATATTGTCTTTAGGTTTAGAGTTTTATTTTTTGTCACGTTTATTGATTTCAGATACAAATAGGTTATTACGACTAAATCAAAGTCCTGGTCGAATCCCCATATAAACAATTAAGTGAACAACTGCTTATAACATCGGACAAAGCGACTTTTCGGCGATCAGCCATAACCCTTTTTACAGTAAAACGGAGTATAGATCTTCGTAGTAAACATCATTAACGACATCAGGCGCATTTTCATTTTGAGAAAATTGAAAAATGTAATTTCTTGGGGTTGTTAAACATCTATTGCTACCAAATTTTCTATAGGTTTAATATAATACTAAAAATCAAGTCTCAAGCGATAAAAAAATATCATTCTATAAATATTAGGTAAAGCCTCTATCTCATAGGTCCTTAGTTGTGTGGTTCCTTTAATGTCGTTATATAATATATCCGGTTTTTATTGCAGTCATACAACTGCAATGCAAATAATTTGCCGCCCCAAAAATTTTTAGTCGCGAGCCGCCACTGTTTCCAAATAAAAATGTTCTTACTTGAACAGCTCGATGGCTGGTTAGGAAAGGGATCATCATATGAAATCCTGGTTGACTTATAATTGGTAACAATGCTCCTCCCTAATTAATTTACAATTGTTAGTATTAAAATTTCTAAGCCAATTAAAAATTCCTTACTCTATAGTAAACAGCGACATGTCCTTCTTCTACTCTATGTAAGGAGAAAGTAAACAACATAATAGCTACAGTTGCAGCCAGAAGTATACTATATTGTTCTGCCATTATTTGCTTATATTGCTTAATTAACCTATAGACTATTTAAGCTTGAATAAGCTGAAAGAAAATATGTTTTTCGATTAACGATAACCCTAATGGTTATGATTTGAATAAAAGTGAAATGTTTCAACCGATTTAAACTATTACAATGTGTATTGATTTCGGGAGTGTAATTTTATAAGTAACTCAATTTGTGAATTATTTTTATTTATAAAATTGGTCAATTTGAATGATTTAAACCGATATAACAAGGTTAACCGCGTAAATTAGGGGAATTATTTACAGGCAGGCTATGTCATTCATGTGACCAACCAAACGACTCAACAACGTTTTCGTTCCTTGTTTACCCAACTAATATCATATTGTTCTCTTACTTTAAGATGGTTATTGTTCGTTTATTTTTTAACAGAATACATCGATTTCTCAGCTGTTTTATGTCAATCGTGATTAAATCATTTTTACAACTTTAATTTAAATTTTTACCAAGGAATGGAGGTAAGTTTATTTAAATACTAACTCTATTCTTATTGGTATATTTATAATTTTGTTTTAGGAATTACAAAACTATTTTCAACAACTCCTTGCCAGGTAAATATTATGGTCGTAATTTTTATTTATATACTAATTGGTCTGACCCAGTCTGGTCCTAGGGTATAAAGAGTATCCTTAGCATGAAGAAACAACAACAATGCCACAGGAGCCATTTTAATTAAATCTTGTAGTATTATAAACTTCACGATGTCTTTCTTCGTATCAAATTTCATCACAATATCTGTTTAAACATAACAAAAAAACAATGAGTCCCAGGAACCATGCATTATTCCAGGACAAAAATTGTCCTATATAGCATAATATACTGACCATACCGACTACTGCAACTTGTTAACTAAATTTCTGTAGAAACATGTTGACTTATGTACGTTAAGATGCGTTATAGACCAGTGCCGATAATTTTTGAACACAAAAAAAAATTATAGTATGATGAAACCCATTGGAAAAGGAAGAGATTATAACACAAATGAAGGAAAAATAAATTACGGTCGATCTGACGGGGGGAGGAAAAGAGGGTAGGTGTTTTTAAGAGTAGAAACGGTTTATCTCGATTTCCGACAAAACTATAAGTCCCATGGCAAAAAGTTAAAGGGCAAAGTTGTAGATAATAAGTAGATCTACAACTTTGGTGCTAACACTTTTTTCGCATAACCTCAAAATTTATATGAAAATTTCAAATTACCAAGTTTTTGGTTTTTTATTTTAATTTTTTACAAAAAAAATTACAAAGAAAATGCAATAATTAAAGTGTACATTTTAATAAACTGCTCAAAATTGTACATAACACAATTTTGAGCAATTTATAAAAATTTACGCTTTAATTATTGCATTTTCTGAGAACATTTAACATTGTAATATATTTATTTTTTGCACCATCAGAAAGTAGAGGTTTCAACGAACAAAAAGCTCACCGACTTTTTAAAAAAATCAAATGTTTTGACGTGAGAATTTTCGATTGAAAATTAGGGTGCTTTTTCGATATTAAGTCATTATAAGGTGAAAAAATCAATATTTTAAATAATAATTAAAAAAACAGTGTGTTTGGGATATTAAAAAGTAATAAATTGCTTAAAATTGTGTTATGTACAATTGAGGCGTCTAGTATCAAAACGACCAATGTGCATTCTGACTTATATTTCAGGCCCCCAAAAACTGTCGCCACTGCAGCTCAACTAAAATAAAACTAATTTTTGAAAATGAATTTGCCTATAAAAAACATAAGTTCAAACAATATCCTGTTTAAAAATTAATTTTATTTTAGTTGAGCTGCAGTGATGACGGTTTTTCGCGGGCCTGAAAAATAAGTCAGAATGCACATAGGTCGTTTTGATACTAGACGCCTCAATTGTACATAACACAATTTTAAGCAATTTATTAAAATTTGATAACGAAAACTTGGTAATTTGAAATTTTCACATAAATTTTGAGGTTATGTGAAAAAAGTGTTAGAACAAAAGTTGTAGATCTACTTATTATCTACAACTTTGCTGTTTAACTTTTTTCCATGGGATTTGTAGTTTTGTCGGAAAGCGAGATAAATCGTTTCTAACCTTAAAAACACCCTCCTTTTCCACTTCTCCACCTCAGATCGACTGTAATTTATTTTTCCTTTAATTTTTGTTATATTCTCTTCCTTTTCCAATGGGTTTCATCCTACTATAATTTTTTTCACTTTTTACCATTTTCAAAGGCTAAAAGCACTGGTCTAAAATTAGTCCAGCCAATTTTAAAAAGATAGAAGATTTTTAAAGAGTAATCCATTTTTGGGAAATTAAGTACTTTCGTTCGACGTTCTCGAGGGACTCTTTTAGATGACCGCTTAAATTTAGCATTCGTATTAAAAGTTTGAAAGATATTGTGGATAACATTTTGAAAACATTTCTGATTAAATAATATGAAGTCTTTGTAACTCTGGTGTCTTATATAATTGATATGCTCCTGAATACGACCTAATTCACGGGTAATCCAGATAAATGTTTTTCCTGAACTATTGATTAAGGGTTCCAAAGACTGATATTTCGAGCGTTGTGAGAGCCTAGTGGAACGCATCCTAATAAGTATAAAACCTGATATATCAATTTGTCAACAAACTTGTTGGCAGACCGTATTACATACATTTCTTTTTCTCATTTGTTATTCAGTCAAACAGCCGTCATAAGTGTCTCCCTAATAAGCCTCTTCTCCTGCTTTTGCAGTTTCTGAGTCCAAATAACTTCTCTCATTTAACCACTATTTTGCTTTTCGTACCAAATCATTTAATGTTCATTAGAAATATAGAAATGAGCGTATGATAACGTAAGAAAAGCATTTATGGCTTATATGAGTGGTCAAGTGACAAAACTAATCTCGCGGTAGTGGAATATTGATCTATTATACTAGTAGCTATAGTGTATTTAAAAAAATACCGAAGTCCAAAGTATATGTTTTTGACATACTTAAAAAGCGTAGAAATATCAATTTAGTTTTACAACTAGACCATACACAGTACAACATACATCAATAATTTTATAATACCAATATGTAATATTTTGTATACAAAAATTTCATTTTTTGGTATTTTTTCAATCAATTATTAAGTTCATTCTCACAGTTCCTGAATTGGATTTGAACTACTTTTCAACTGTTGAGTGTGCGCACAGCAGAATTTTGAGTTTGAAATTCAAATCTTTTGTTCCATGCAGTGAATGAGTAAGGAGCGTATAGGAGAACAATGTTCTAGGTAGTTCTAGGATTTGATTTGAACTGATAGTCAGAAAGCAGTTCAAATTCATGAATTTGAACTACTGTGAGAACAAACCTATTATAATCAATCATTAAAATGACAACTATCCTACACAAGCAACACAAAGCAACTTTCAAATTCTTACAATGTTAGTGGTTGAAAACGAAGTTGTACAACCAAATTGTAAATTTCATGATGTACAGATAATACATTAAACACCGAAAGAAATGCTCTCACATTATGCACCATCAAAAATTAATCACTTACACCGTTCTAATTAATTATTCTTATTACAGAGTACCTGGATTACACGGTATATTAATAACAGATCGTGATGGAGTTCCGGTATTTCGAGGTAGTAACTTTTATTTATTTAAAAAAGAAATAATTTAAATGCCATTTAATTGTTTTTAGTTACTAATGATAAAGCACCAGAAGGAGCGATGAAACCTAGTTTTCTATCAACATTTGGCCTTGCTGCGGACCAGGGTGGAAAATTAGGCTTAGGAAAGAACAAATCATTGATTTGCATGTACGCTCAGTATCAAGTTATACAAATAAATAAACTTCCTTTAGTTGTAAGTTTCATAGCTAGTGACTCGGCAAATACAGGACATATTTTATCATTAGAAGACTACATCGATCCTATATTAAGTGATTTACAAGTAGCAGTTGCAGAGTCGTAATTTTTTTATATATTAATCGAATATTTTATATTATATCAAATGCATTACTATTCCACTAAATAAAATAACGTCATTATATTATATTGTTTGACTTTTATGATGAATCAATTCCTCTTGTTCTGGGTAAGTGCACCATTCATGAAGAATTACCACCTAGAATCTCTTCTTAAGCACCAAATACAAAAATAACATTTTTTTTAATGAATCTAACGACGTCACTTATCCACTGCCACACCTTAAATGCTCACACGTATTTATACTATCTTTACATATAAAAAAGTAGATTGATTAACTGACAGACAAGCTGGAGGCTAAACCATTGAATATATAAACATGAACTTTTAGTGTTATTCCTGAGTGAACTGTGGTATCCACTTACAAAAGATTTTTGAAATTTCACTGCTTAGTAGTACAAAACGGGGGTTGTTGACATTTTTGCATTATTTTAATTTTTCTCCTAAAATATCAATTTTCTAAAATTCCAATTCTTACAATTATGAATCTAAGGGTTTATCAGTCTAGTTTATTTAAGGGCTCAAAACATTTTTTTCTTTAAATTTCAAGAAAAACGACAAATGGTCATTAGCTTAATTTTTGTGAAGAAACTGTTTTTGACGTGATAACGTCTTATAAATTTATGAATACTAGGTAGCCTGCATGAAAAAATGTCACGTTCCATTTGAGCCTGTGCGTGCAAGCGAGAACGCGATACAAGTGATAGAGAGGCACGATATTATTGTTGAATCCTAGACAACGTGTTTTGGTTTTTTTCTACAATTTAATAAGAAATAATTTTCAGTCTGATTCCTTTTTGTAAGCACCTTTATTATCTGTTTTTCTCAAAACAGCAGCAAAATAGGTAATTAATTCTTGCATTTTAAGAATAATAGGACTAATAATAAATAAAGAATAATATGACAATAATTGTTCGTTATTCTATTTAAACAAATTATTTAAATTCAGTTTTTAAAAACTAAATAATATTTGGAACTTAAAAATTAATGTTTTAACCAGTTTTAAAAATATTTATGTCAAATTATTATTATTGACAATAACAATTATGAATAATTAATCCGTGCAAGCAAGAACGCGATACAAGTGATAAAGGGGCACGATAGAGTTCTGCTACTGGAACGCCGCCACGCGAGCTTTTTCGAGAACTTCTACAATAAGCCCAATAAGCTACGCCTCGTATTCAATAATTGTTGAATCCTATACAACGTGTTCTGTGTTTTTTTCTACAATTTACTTAAAAAGGTTTAATTAATTTTCTTCATAATTTTCAGTCTGATTTCATTTTGTAAAAATTGTTAATTTTCACTTAACTCCTTCTTTGTATTATGCAAAATAATGATAATTCAGTGATAATAATTCAATTCACCACCTATTGGCGCAGTGACTGGAGCAATTATTGCTCTCTCCGCTTCATGCGTCAAGTGGTTCTGGGTTCGATCCCCGTTGAATCCTAGACTTAATATCCTAGACCTAAGTAAAAAATTACCAACAGAAATCCTCTGTGCTTTACAAACGTCATATGACCTTAGATGTTAAAGCGACTTCAAAACACAAAAAAAAAAATCAATATTTCTTTATGACGTTATCACGTAAAACTATCGTCCGTAAATCGACTTTACAGAGAACCAATTTTTTTACACTCACGATAACATACTTTTTGTATTGAGAGTTATTATGCTGAGGATGGGATATATAAAAATTAGGGTACAACAATAATATATCAATAAAAATACAGATTGCAAAAAGAAATTACCGCGTAGGGTATAAGACTAATTCTTTAACAGTATAATTATTCTAATAATATGTAGAATATTTATTTATTGACTCAATAAAAATACATTTAGGACTTATTTAAAAATAAATTTCCTATCTGTTACAAAAATAATACTTAAATATTCTCTTCTCGATATCTTTAAAAAATATAAGTATCGTTTTCTTCAGTCTACAACTGTCATTTAGATATGTTGTTCAGATTCTTTTTTGGTATGTTTAACAATTTTTTTCGCTGGTTTCATCAAGAATGGAATTTTGTGCTCCAAAAGCATGTTGTTGTCGGGTGGAAGACCGATACAGGCTCGTAGAACGTTTTCGATACAAGCTCGTTGTTTGAACAACGCATTGACGACCGGAGTGTTGTTGGGGACCAATGGAGCCTTGCAAAGGTAGCTAAGAATCGAAAGAACGGGATGGAATGAACTGTAACTGTCCTGGCCACGTTCCTTGAATTGAATGCGTTGGCAAAGTTCTCCCAAAATGACCAGATCTAAAATAAGTGGAGTGGCCAAGAGGGAGTCTTCGCAAGTGTTGTGCACCACGATTGTGTTATGTCCACCAAGCATAATTTCGGAAGTGTACTCATCCATGGCTCGTTTACTATCGCCCACATAAGGGACATATTTGATCACCACGCAATGATCCGGTTTTTCGCCTGGTTTATATAAAATTGAGTTGGAAGCCACTATGTCATCGACAACGTTACTCTTTGAAATCTAATAAAATTAAAAAAAATAGTCAATAATTATTTTTACGGTTAAGAAAAAGGAATTTGTGGTATCTTGGAGTTTTTGGTTCTATTTACCTCTTTAGATCTAAATTGTTGTGGAGCTGATAAATTTTTACCATCGTTATTACCCAAGTGGTTATAACTAACAATACTGACTGGTTTAATTCCAGCACTGACCAAGAAATCAACCAAAACCGACTTGAGTTTGGTTTGGCCAGATTTAAAGTCATCGCCAGCGATAAAAACACCCTTTTGTTCAGCATATTCAATGACACCCGGAACAAAAGTGTTCTGAGGAGATCCATTAATATACGTGCAATTCTTCCGGATTGCTGCCCAAGCGAACAAAGTTGATGGCGAGATTTCCGGATGGTTATTCTTAATAGCCATCTCTAAATTATTCATGGTATCATTAACCCCTGGAATGATATCACTGAAACGTTCCGTGTTAGCAGTCCATAAAATTATAATTTTATCCAAAGAATGCTTGTTTTTGAAGTCGTCTATGTCATCGCATAGTTTCAAGCATTGTTCATATTTCGTGCCAGGGATTAGATTATCGGCTCGATTTGCCTGATTGGCGGCTATGAAGTCAGGGTTGTAAATACTTGGTCTTGGTTTGAATCCCACGAGATGCGATTGGAGTTGGACTTGGAGACCATGTTCGAGAACTTGAGCTCGTTCCATCGCCTCGGCGAGATTGAACGATGAAATGTCCCATCCATCAATGATAATTTCGTCGGGATTTACCATTGGAACCAGTTTGTTGATGGGAACGTAAAAATCGTTACCATCAGAACCTGTTCCTAAACGAATTGTTCCAGCTTGTGTCAGAGAACCGTACCAATTCGATCGCTGAATTCCACGACGAGTGTTCCAAAAAAGACCAAGTTTGTTTGCAATTATTGCAGCGGTTAAGGTGGATCCATTGTTGCCACCCCATCCGACTAACATCAAGCCTAAACGAGGAACTCGACGGTCGGTTCGGATATGTAACAGACTTGTCTCTGGATGAGCCTACGACAAAATTTAATCATAAAATAATTAATTTGAAAATAATAAGTGTTAGTAAATATTTCTTTATTGTAAGTCTAGATAGAAGATTATGATGGATTTCATCTACCGTAAAAACCGGCAAAACTGAAGAGATTACAATATTTATTCGTATTAAATGAATTACGGATTAAAAGAAATACTGTTTAGGATGACATTAGCCGTTATTAAATTTAATTTTAGAATTGCACATTATAGATACAGTTTACAACTGTACTGTATCATTCTGTTAAGTGGCTTTAAATACATACCTAATTACCTACATATATACATTAATGTATCGAATGTGTCTTTTGCAGGCCCGGACTGGCTATAGCGAAAATGTAGGGGATAAATTGGCAATATTTAATAAATATAATTGGCTAATTGTAGGGGTTTCGTGGCAAGTGCTTTTGGAAATCGAAATCTTTAAAAAGTCCGGGCTGCTTTTAGGTCCTAATTCTGGCCTTAGATATTCGATAATAAAAGAATCTTTAAGCAATGAATCGTATTAAAAAAAATATATATTCAATTTTGGTTTCTAAGAAAAAAGATAATATGTAATGAAATATGTTGAATACGAAAACGTTGAAGATGAAATTCGGTCAACCCGAAATAAAGCTGTGGCCCCATAAAATACCATTATAAATCTTTAAATTTTTTAACACGAAACAAAAATCGTGCTATAAAAAAATTCATAATTTGAAAAAATTACTTCAAGAAATTTTGATTTTTTCAAAAACAATGACATTGGGTTACCTTAGAGCAGAAATTTTTAAACTGTAGTTCGATCTAAAGAGAACGCCAAACAATTCTAGTTAAAAATTTAATAGGGTGTAGTTTCGCTAGCTACACAAGTTCAAAACCCCTTGCCCTAACAAGCAGCGGTCGAGGAACTTTTTTAACCATTACCCCAAAATATTTTTGCCTAAGTCGATATTACCCCCTCATTATGAAAAGGAGGCAATCATTTTTGACACAATAACTTCAAAGTTGGGGCTTTTTGATTTAAGTTTAAAGATTTTTTTGTAAAAAGACAAACACAAGATTCCCTTGTTACCCCCAAAAATTTCATTTTTACCCCATTTGGGGTAATTTATCCCGGTTCCCCGACTACTGCCCTAACGGATTCACTGAAATTCCGCCATGTACTCGTAAACGTGAAAAATTGGGGAAATTGACACGGTGTTAACACTGAAGTACCAAGGTATTTGGCCGGAGTCATGGTGTTAGTTCGTGTTAACCGAATTTCGTTAAGCGTTTTCAACTGAGTGATATCTTATTTCTTAGAAACCAAAAACAAAAATTCCAATGTAAAAAAGACTCTTTATAATCGACCGGCTAATAGATACATTTTTCGAGTGTAAGAGGAAATGCATCCTATGAGTTTTAAATATAGAAGAAACATTAAATATTTATATTATGAAGATAAAATGCATTTGTCTGTCTGCATAGAACTGACGCGTGCCACTGTTATTGAAAGGCATTAAACTTGCTCAAGACCAGACCTTAAAATGATAACATTATCTGTTACGTATTAAGGAAATCAATTAGTGTCGGTGCATAGATAAAAAAAATGTTATGAATGTCCGTGTTACAGAACGACCATGAATTCATGAATCAATGAAAATTATTAGAAATTATATAAAATATATCTACTTACCACAAAACAATTTCCCTGTTTTTCAACGGTGACATTCTCGTAGCTATAATCAGCCTCAATGTAATCTTCCGTGTAAGATACTTTCGGGCTGTTGACAATAACGTTTTGACTGACTTCCACTTTCATTTTTATCGGAAAAATAATTTCAATTCAATCGAAAAACACTGAATTGAAATGTTGATGTGATATACAATAATGAAATTGTAAACACAAATCGCACAAGTTCTGTATTGAATTGGCGATGTGACCGTGAAATTATTGTGGATGCGCAATGTGCAGGGGGAAAAACTTTGAAGCTTTAAGCTTTGGTCGCTTGCTGTAGTGGAGATCTGTTCGTATCGAGTGCTTTGTCGAACTGACTAACTTTTACAAATCTCTATCAGCTTATATACTTTTTTTAATCGCTCATTTCCATGATGCGGTAGACCCGTTGATGAAATGACATAATACTATTAGGATTTGAATATTCCCCGCCATGGAATATTCCTATTGATTCCCATACGTCCAGAAATTTCTACTTAATATCTTTATGAAGATGTAACGATTTTAATTGATGATACTAGCTGAAATTAACATGTTTTGGCCTTTGAACTTCCACAAGTTTTTAATTCTTTTTTTTTTGCTTCAATTTTTATCGTTGCAAACCCCTTGCAACTTGCATGCATATTATAACGCATATAATTCATAATTAATTTGATAAAAGTATTGTTTATTGATTTTATTTGAACATCAAATTATCTACCCGTATCAGTATTTTTCCTTATATATCTACTATTATTTTGATGAAATTAGCTTAATAGCAAGGAAAATCTATAACACAACTTGCATTTTTTTATGATTTTTTTTTTTTGAATCAAATGACGCTGAAGTTGTAAACTGAATTGACGTGGCAAATTTTTCGTTTACTCGCTATTTTTAAACTCACCAATATTTCATTCATATAAAAAAATCTGATGACTGATAGAAAATTTTGATTGTAATCTAAGTTTTTTTTCAGTTTTCGTAAACTCTGTGCGAATAAATTTTTGAATCTTTTCATCTATTATATTTTATAATTTTTCTTAAGATGGTTTATTCACCATTTAGTGCATTAAGGCAATAACGCTAGGGGATAATTGATAGGCTCTGATTTTTGGGTATTTCAACAAAAATTGAAAGTAGTTACCTATAAACTGGATATTTTAAAAATTTTACTGTCGAGTGGCTACCCGTGATTTCATTCACGTAAGAAGGTAAAAAATGTAAACATAGCTGTGCTTTAAGAAAATAAACCTCGGCTTATGAATAAAAAAATTTATAGGCAACACTTATTTTACCTACATCTGAAAAGTTTTAAAAAAGGCAGTAAAAGGAAACTTACTCTCTAAGCATGAATTAATGATTTTTCGCTAGTTATAAGTGCATATTAATAAGTTAATATACTCAAAATATGAATTAGTTAATCTGAGAATTCAGTGATTTGATAAGTGGTTATAAAATTCGCTATTCAAAAAGTTAATATGAAGTTTTACAATAATGAAATTATAAGCATAACTAATTGAATAAGTTGAATTTACTTAAACAATAACATAACAAATTATTTAAAAGAAATAATTTTTTTGAAAAAAACTTAGAAAATTCAAATCTAAATAATTATTTTTATAGGTATATGTAATTTAGTCACTTGTTGAAATTTCTTAGTTCTTAAGTTTTTTTTAAGTTCGTCCTTTTAGGAGAAATTCGCTAAGTCCCTGTTAACTAAGGTTTAAGAAACGATCGATTAGAACAGAGAATCCCAAATTTTCTAGCCTAACTTCCCTTTTTTAAATAAATGGTAATTTAGCACCCCTTTAAAACAGTGGTCGGCAACCTTTTAAACCTCATGGACCATCAAATTTGAATATTAAAGTTGCCTTCAAACGCACTCGAGGCTACTATTGCCCCTTTGACTCGTTTCAGTACCCATGGGGGAGGGTGATATCGCCCATTTTGAAAATCACTGAATTAGAAAATTGAAAAAATAGAACAATAATTGTTGCTTGATTAAAAATATAGTAGGAGATGAAAAATAATTTTTTTCCCAATTTTTCTAATAAACCGCGAAAACCAAATTTAAAAACGAAACATCATTATGGAAAATTAAAAATCATAAAATTTCAAATTAAATTTATTATCTCTAGGATAATTTTTATATCTAAATTCCAACAATTTGTAAATTCCTATAGCTTAATAACGATTTATATAGATATGTAAATATAAGATAGGTAATCTCTAAAGTTCAAGCGGTAGGTGTGTACCGCGGTGTGTAGGTACTATACAAAATAAAATATGTACTCATTATCAAAGTTCAAACACTTTTCAGGATTGTGCGAATTTTTATTCAGAAATTAGAAGCATAAATTGCTGTTTATCATGTTTTAATATTAAAATTGTTTTGATTGATTGAAACTTAAAAAAATAATTCGAAAATTTTCCTCTCTTTACCACCATAATCCGAGAAATCCGCCACTGGTTGCGGTTGCCGATAAAAATCACATTCCTTTCCATGTGCTGCGATACGATTAAGAAAGTTCTGGAGGACAATGATTCGCTTATTTAATCAAATTTAATAATTAGGAGCTATCTAGAATATTGTCTAGTATCAGTCGAACACAACGAACCCTATAATGATAATATTTTCAATTGAGAAAATATTCATTTTCTTTTTATTATCATAACATTAAGTTAATTAAATCAAATTGTAGCAAATATTAAAATATGCCTTTTAATAATTAATTAGAACTGTAATGATAATTACTGATATGGAACCAGGATAAAATACGCTCTTATTTACGTCGGAGTTACAATTTGATATTGGAATATCGAAGAATTTTCTACAGATCAAGTTCCAAGTTCGAGTTGAATGAGAATATTGTATAGGTAATTGATTTTCTTTTGCGGTTCAAAATGATGAATTGTAATGTAATATGTTTATTACATGCATCGATAATCCACACATTATTAATTATAGAATATGAAAATGAGAATTTGCTTAATACGTACAGGATTTTATACTATAGCACCATATACCTACAGTTAATTAGTAACTTTAAAACGTTTAACGCTTTAAGAATTGATTGACTTAATATAAAATTTCCTGATGAATATAGGTATCTATAATGTTTCATGATACTTCCAATACGTTTTTCTTTTCATTAATATGTGGATAGAGTTCAGAAGAGAATAAGTAAATCAAATTAAATTTGACTAAAATTTATTTTAAATTTGTTTTTCACTCGATCATTTTAAATTGGTTTGTGAAAATTGAAAGTTCATTAGGGGTCGATAAGATGAATCAAATTTTAAAAACAAACATGCTATTTAGCATTCCACACGGAACATCAACATCAATCTTTTGTAAACAAATAAATTCTTGGCACTTTTTCGTACAGTTAAGCAATTTCTATAAATAAGATACCATTCATAAATATCCACTTAAAAAGAAATAATTACGGCTTCATGGGAAATGCTGCTTTGATCATCTAGCGTAGCTCGAAAGTGGGAATTCACTTGACTTGATTTTTAAGCTTCTTGACTTGATTTTCAAGCTACTTGACTTAAATTTGACTTAAAATCATGTTAAGTATTTATATTACTTTCTTTTACTATTATAGGTTTGTTCCATACGTTGATGCCAAACACGTCCACGAAAGACAAAGAGCAAAGCACATTGACCAAGAGACAAGAGTGAGTGAAGAAATGTTCCAGCTTACAGCCGCTTGGCCGCATTAGGCCGAGAGTCGAGCTATGTACGTACGTTTTCGTGACAATCGCGTATTTCAACACTGATTTGGAGGTGTTTAAACATTGGATAACAGGTTTGTCAACTTGAGGGAACTTGCCGCTTTATGTTCTTCACTCACTCTTGTCTCTTGGTCAATGTGCCTTGCTCTTTGTCTTTCGTGGGCGTGTTTGAACATCATCAAATGGACAAGAGGAACAAACCTTATATAGCAAAGGGAGTATTGTAATCGGGTCGAATTTTCGACGGAAATTCACATTTTAAGGTCCTCTGAATCCATAAAAGTAGTTTTTAGAAACATTTCTGTGGGTGTGTATGTCTGTCTGTGACAGCGATATCGTATCGAAAGCTTTATCCGAATTTCACCAAACTTGAAATTTTCTGAATTTTCAAACTGAAAAATTCATATTACATCTAGTGCCGCGAAGCTTTTGCTTGAAATTGGATGACCGGAAGCTCCACTTTATTCTAGGAGTTTTGGAGCTTTTTCAATTTTTTTCGAAAACGGCTTCAACGATTTTCTTTAAACTTGCTACTATTCATAGGCTCATTAATGCTTACAACTTTTATTTGAAACTTTTCTTGGGAAAATTTAAGTAAGGAGAGTTGTAGGGTAAGGTGTGGTAGTTCGTATATATGCATAGGGGATATATACATATAGTTATAAAGTTCTTATTGATCTTTTAACCAACCGGTAGTTTCATAATATAAAGTAAATGAAAGTACTGTGACGCCTCGCAGCAGATATTTTGAGTAACAGAGCATTGAATAGCGTTATATTTAAGTCAAACAGCTTAAAAATCATATCAAGGAGTGAATTCCTATTTTAAAGTTAAAATGTTAAGCTCAATTTGCATAAAATGTTCAGTTACTCGACTTCGTGAAACCCTATTCAGTGGTATAGAAAATTTACAATGTTGTTTTAGAGACAGTTGGCGTATACAAAATTCAAGAAGATAAAATAAGATAGAACAGTGCTTCTTAAACTGGAGGGGCCGTGGACTACCTGCAGGGAAGCCGCGAGTCGCAAATGTAACAAATAATTAGCAAATGAATACAACTGACTAGTCAGTGTATGCATATTGCATATACACAATTTAAAAAAAAATAGGGGGGCTGTGAAATATTGACTGGAGTTCCAAGGGGGCCGCGACTCCAAAAAATTAAGAACTACTAAGATAGAATATTTAACAGGATTTTACTTTTGTTAAGGATTTTTTTCGAGATGCAACGAATAGTAATTTAGCCGAATACCGAATATTCGGCCACACTCTCGGTCGAATAGCCGAATATTCGGGCGTTTCATTTCTGAGTAAATCGTATCACGAGATGCATTATTTTTATTTAAAAAAAGAAAAATTAACGGCAACCACTATTGATTTTTATTTACAAAGTATTCGCCTAGATCGGACACTCGATCCTATAAGTAGTGGTTTCTAAACTCTGGTTCTTACTTGAGGAAACTACTCAAATGCAGAAAAAAATTGTTTTGATTTATTATGATAAATTCTCCCTTATTGATTTTCAATTTTAATTTGTAATTTAAATATATATAATTTCGAATTAAACATTTATTTTGTTATGATTTAGTATTCGGTATTCGGCCGAATACCGAATATTAAAAAATGCAGCCGAATAGGCCGAATAGCGAATAGTAGCCGAATATTCGTTGCATCTCTAGATTTTTTTTAAACTACCTATACTTTGGATAATATTAGAACCAACATCGTTAGGTATAACATTTTATTGGATGATAGTATGTAACTTACTTTTTTATAACTAGGTAAAAATAATATATACTTAACGCTTAATATAAAATAAAAACTCTTGGTTTCTTAACACTTAATACTATGTAGAAAAAGCTATATTGACAACAATTAAAGATGTTTCCAAACACGTTTTGACTGGAAACCGTAGTGATGACATCATTTATTTGCCACAAGTTTCACCCCCTGAACCCAATTACGTCTCTAGCTGTGTATATTTAAAACGGTTCATAAATTTTATAAATTGCAAGAAGAGCGAATAATTAAGTTTTGATATGCGACGATGTGAAAGAAATTCAAGGACATGGAAGGTGATTTGATAAGTATAAAAACCTATAACAATACAACCTATGTAATGTACGTACATCCAAAAGATCACTTTCTAGATAATTTTTCAAGAATTACATAGTTTTTCCTTAAATCTGTTTTGCAATAGAACAAATGTATTAACTCTAACGGATCCGTTTCCACGGCGTGTTACTCAATAATATCGGTAAAAACTTAATCCTGACTTTTTGAGGGTTGAGGATAATTCTAAAGCTATATATTTAGAACAATTTCTAAAAAAAATTTCCCCAGAAGTTAAGTTTTTACTTCGGTATTAGTAAAAAACACATTCACAAGAATCGACGAAACTGTGTAACAAAATGACAAAATCATTTAAGAATTAGTAAATAATATATTTGCAATTAGGGGAGTTGACAAAAATAATTAGTTAACACCACTGAGTTTTTCTGTAATTTAAAGGCATTTATTAACATTTTCTTAAAAACTATTTACAGACTATTTATAAAACCTTTACCTGTAATTTAAAGAAACGACATTTAATATTAATAATTACAATGTCAATTCCCAAACACAAGTAAATTAATATAGGTACAGTTAGTTTATAATAAATTAAATAACAACTAATTGCGACTGTCCGCCTCATGACAACATTTAAAATAAGGAATTAAACCTTACAAATGTAATAAATTTTTTCTATCTAAGCATATTGCAGTGCATGTTTTATAAATAAAAAATTCTTCCAATACCATAAAGTTCACATGCTGATATATACGATGAAAGAGAAGAGAGGAGAAATCGATCGGAAGAGAAAAGACGCGGAATTCGATCTAGTAACAATTAACTTTAACGACGTCGAAAATAAAATGTGTAGAAGCGCATATATATCAACAATTGATGACCGAACAATCTGAAGCTTACGATTTAATTTAATTTTACTCGATATATAATTAACAAATCAATATCTTAGTTATTACGATTAACACGAAATGTTAAATATAAGCTATACAGCACAATCACAGTCGCTTTCAAGTCTTAAAGAATATCATATAAACTATTCAAAAGCAATAGTTTCATATTGAGATCAAGAAATTCTACAACTATACACCATTTGTTTTTTTATCTACTGTAAGTTGGTCATTACTACAACTTTCCCTCAAATGAGACAATTCAATTTCAGAGACGATCTGGAAAATTTTAGTTTTCGCCAAATGTTGTTTGAACGGGGAAAAATGTTTCACTGTCGCTGCCATTGTCAAGAAAAAGGCGTCAATAACATTCTGATTACTTGGTTTTTCCTCGGCTTCTGTTTCCTCACAAGACTCTAAAGGATTGACAACATAAGTTGATAGCATATGGTCATCGTCGCTTAAACTACTTGTACAGTCTTGTTCATCAAAAGACCCATCGACTTTTTCCTCTTTTATGTTAACGATATTTTGTTCGTTATTCAAAAATTCGTAATAACTGTTGTAGTTTCCACCTTCATTTGATTCGTGATTGTCGTTTTCATTGGTTTCGTAGTTTTCTGTTTGAGATCTGTCTTCAGTCTCTAAATTGTTATCTGTAGGGGGAACCCATAGATATCTTGTGACGGTATCTAAAAATGTGTTGGGTTTGAAATATTATGTTATAGTTGAGAAGGATCATTAATACCTGTTGGTTCTGATTGAAATTTATTCCTCAGTTTAAATCGATCTAACCACCCTGAACTGGCTGTGAAATGGGCTTCGTCTGCTTGAGGATCACCACTTTCTTTCAAACTATTTCTCACAATTCTGAATAATTCTAAAGCTTTTTCTTTAATTTCATTTCTAGTTAATGATATTTGTTCGTTGTAACACTCTTTGATCCATTCCAGTAAAAGATCTTCCATTCTTATCATCGCAATATTGCGAGTTCTGACCGTTTTCATTTGGCTTCGTTTTTTGTAAATGTCCCGTTTTTTGATGATACATCGTATTGTTGACTCACTCATGCCCAATTCTCGGCAAATTTTCGCTTTTGATTTGCCCGATTCGTACATTGCAATTATTTGGTACTTTTGTTGTAAGGTGATCGATTTCCGGTTTCGTTTATCGCTGACCGGGTTGACCCTAATTAGAGCACTGATTGGTGGTTTTGTTTCGGGGTCCATTGTAATATTTTTTTTGTGTAGATATTTTGTAGATTAATTAAAATGATGGTGAAAATTAAGATTAAGTCGATTGACAGCGTTATTTAGGTTGTCAAAGATCGTGCAAACACGGAAATAATCGCACAAACGCGAAGCCACCGCGTATGTAAGCGACTTTTTCTCCTACAGTGCGACCTCTGATATGAAACTATATAAAACTTGATCGAAATAACAATGAATTATAGTGAAAGATTTTTCTAACATTCTTTGACTCAACATATTTTTTAAATTTACAAGAAAAAAATTTTATTTAGAAATTATTATATAAAAAATTATTTTCTTATTACAGATTCATCATGTACAATTATTTGTATAATGAATTGAGCTAAATATTTAAAATTTTAAATGAAATAGTTTGTAATTTCAATGCTTGCCTTGACATTTACATATAAAATATAAATATAAAAAATATTTGACTCGAGTTTCACTTGGTTTCAAATTAAATTTAAGTCAAGTTACATATGTTAACTTGTAAATGAAATCCTTTGCGAAATAAATGCTTGACTTTTTCAAGTCAAATATAATTAGACAAGTAACTTAAAAATCATGTCAATTCGGGAACCCTACTTTTTGCAATCAATTTTAATTTTTTTTATTAAATTTAACAAAATTAGCCACTTCCTACATGCTGATTGTAGTATTTAAGAAATTTTTTAATTGTGACTTTTTTCTTCTACAGTGCGCACTTAGTTAGGAAACTTAATTGAAATACCAACAATAAAACACAGTTGGAAATTTTTGAAAATCTTAATTTTAAATTTTGATTCTTTCTAAAAAAGGATTTGAAAAAAATCTTATCCCTATTATTATCATATAATTTTATATTAAAATTATTGGATTGCCTTTTCAAAATTTTTATTAAATATATATTTTTTAAATTTTTTCAAGTATTTTATTGTTTCTAAAGCACCAGTTCAATAGAACTTAGAATTTTATATAAGTAGCTAAAATTATTATAGATTTGTATCTTTGTACATTCTATATATTATACCTCCACTGTTTAATAATTTAATAAATCCCCGGAACTATCTTCCGAGTACCTTTAAACTAATCAATAAATTTTGAATATTAATTCCCAGAACCAACTCGAAACCACATTTACAATAATTAAATTTACTACTTTCCTCCTAAAAAAAAATTATTTTTTACATAAGCATCCAAATTTCTCCCCTTTTTACGATTTTTGGTCAACAATTTCATATGGAAATAATCAGCGTTTGCGCCCTTTTTAAATGTGCATTTATTAATTTTAACATTGACTGAATTCAGGGATGAAAATCTACTTTCTATATTACAAGAGAACGCCCCTCTTTTCAGTTCTGTATTTTCTGATCCCCAGCGTTGTAGTGTTATTGATTTTAGCGACCAATTTTGAAAATACAAACTTTTACTGTTATTTAACCAATGCATTTATGTAAATGAATTAGTAAATCGGTTCTAAGGTAAGCTTTGCGTTAAATTATCAATTTTTTGATCGGTTTATTGTTGGTTTAATTTAAATAAATAATAGTTTTTGTTACATAACCTAAAAGTTACAAATAAAAACATTGATGAAAACATAATGGTAATTATGTTATGGGGTCCGGTGAATTGTTTCTCTGTGTAATATTCAATGTATTTTTAGCTCATTTGTCCGGAATAAATATCGCGTTTCATTTAGAAAATTAATTTATTTTAAAAATAAACTTTGGGGGGAGAGTTATTTATATTTCAATTTGTTTATGTGGGAGAATGCTCTATTGATTTTTGAATGCATTAGCGCCAATATTTAAAATCACGTAATTAACAAATGAAATAAAATATGCAAAAGATTGAAAACAATTAAAAGATAATATTCATATTAAAAATAAGAAAATTACTTTTGTTATTATATTAATTAAATTTTATTTGTTACCAATGAAGCAATGAAATATTTCCACTGTCTCGAGATATCAATTAATAAACGAATCTCTCATGCTAATGATTTCATTGCTACTTAATAATGGAAATTTTTTGTTATTGTCTCTTTTACAGGCATTTTTTTCAGAATGGCTCAGGATAACGAAATATGCCACCTGCAATGGAGTAAACATTTGCAAAATATTGGCCAACTTTTCTATAATCTTTATTCGAATGAAAGTTTGGCCGATGTGACGATTTCATGTCGCGAAGGCACTTTGAATGCTCACAAACTTGTTTTATCGTCATGCAGTCCTTATTTTACGCGATTGTTGAAAAATATCAGTCAACACACGCATCCTGTTTTTATAATGCATGGGATCTCACTAGAAAATATGAAAATCATCCTTGAATTCATGTACCGGGGCAAAGTGGAAATTCCAAGTCATTCGGTCGACGATCTAATGACCATCGCTGAAAACTTGGAAGTGCAAGGATTCAGCTTTTTAAACGAAATCAAAACCAGTTCAAAAAATGGAGTTTCCAGCTACCACAATCAGGACCAGGAGAACTCTTCACATTCACAACCAAACGAGAAAAAAAGAAAACTTGACTCTGATAAACTTAATGAGGTTAAAACTATTTTAGAAAAAAAACATTGATAGTTAATTTAATATGAACATTGATTTTTAGACGAAGGAAATTTTAAACAGTTCTAGTTTAAATGATAGTCAAGCTATAGACAGACCACAAACTCGATTTAAAGGCATGAAACGAGTTCCTGTTGGAGAGGTACAGAGCCCAGAAAGTCCTGAATTGGATTCGTCTCGTTTCATTCCCAAAAAGAAAATGGCCAAACAAATGAAAGATGAAATTAAATCCAACTCGATGAAAATTGAAGGGAAAGGTATCTATTAAACAATATCCATAGAAACCGTTAATTTAGAAAGTGGTATAAGTCTGAAATATAAGAGTTTATGAGATTAAATTTATCAGGATAATAGGTCAATTAAATATTGTGGACTCCATACACGTTGAGATCTGCATCGCTACATGTCGCAAGTATCAGTATCGTGATACAAATCTCACCGTGTATAGGCCGGTCTCAGTATCGTTGCATCGCTATCAGCTGGTATCGCTCTCTGCATCGCTGTATTGCAACCTCGATACTGATCGCATGCGACTGATACATGTTGTAACGTGTGTGGTCACACTATTATGTATCGCGTGAATAAATGATATATCACGAGTTCTTCTCAACGTGTAGGAACAGTTGAAACAACATGGATACAAATCTCAGATGCATGTATCGCCACAGATCTCAACGTGTAGATACAGATGCTACATCAGGGGTGGGCAAATACTATTAAGCGCAGGCCAAAAAGAAATTTTCAAAATGTCTCCCGGGCCGGAGGAGTTTTTTCCCTGCCCAAGAAATTTTTTTGACAAAAAAATAATAAAAAAGCATTTGGACAAAGAAATTTGACAGTTTATAATAGATAATAGTAAAATTAAATTGTCTTATCTAATAAAACTAGATATTTTTGAACATAGTTCAAAAAATGTTTGAAATGTTCGGTATTCAAAGCCCCGTAGAAAGCACTCAATTCGTTAGACTGAAAATTTTCTTTTAGTAAATTATTTGCCTGTTAGTCAATTAGTTCTAGTTGAATCTCAACAGGAGCTTCTTGCACATCGAAATTGAAAGGTTGACTAATTAATGATAAAAGTTTTTCAATAGCTTTGAAATCTTGGAATCTTCTTTGGAATTCAGAATGCAGGTCTTGTGTTACTGCACTATATTTAAGAAAATCAGTATTTTTCAATGATTCTAGTCGTGTTTTTAATGAGGGAAAATGATTTAGAAACGCTTAGCTATTCAGCCATTTCATACTAACAATAAGTGAAAATAATGTACTTTGTTGTAGTTTAGTTGTGAACAAAGAAACTTATTATTTTTTTGCATTAAAGAGAGCGCTTCGGCAAACTTAAAAGCACTAAAAAGTCTATTAACTTGGGAATTTGACTCGATTCTGTTGGCAATAGGTTTGGTTTCATAATATTTTATATGATCACTACGCACACTAATACTACTGTTGATTTCAACAAAATCACATAAAAGATATTAAAAAAAATTGCTTGCGGTATTTTTCAACGGGCCGGGTAAAGTAAGCAAAAGGGCCGGATCCGGCCCGCGGGCCGGCTTTTGCCCACCCCTGTGCTACATGGATACAAGTCTCAGATACATGTATCGTCACCTGACGCGATGCATGTATCGATGCAGATCTCAACGTGTATGGGGGCCCATTAGATTTGTTCTCGATACATTATACACCGTAGATTGTACGGTTCAAGACATGTGCAATATAAAAAGGTATGAGTCATAGGATGCCTGATAAATGTTTGATAATTTTGAAATAAAAATAATAAACATAAAATAATTTTTGAAATTTTCTGTGTTTAAATAGTCGTGATCAGTCGTGATATGACATTTAATGTTAAACAACTTAGAACACTAACAAAAAGTTTATTATATCATAGAGAAACCTAATTTAATATGTTTAGAAAATGGACTTATACCACTTTTAAATGGCTCCTGCTAAAATAGTAATTCTTTATTTATGTTTTAGAAATTTCTCTCAATGGTCCATTCAATTCAATTGCAAATCATTCGACTCCAAATCGAGACACTCCTACAGATATCCTAGCTATAACTCCAGTCATCACTCTATCAGAAGGTGACAATGTCTTAGATTGTGACGAACCATCAACAGATGTAAATTGAATAAAATCAATACTTTCAAAACGCAATCTTAAAATATTTGTTTAATTTCAGACTTCCCCAGTTGATTCAGAGAAAACAGTCGAAGTCCATGAAATACCCAAGAAAGATTTAAAAAATTACTCTTGCGATTTTTGCTCTGCACGGTAAAACATCTAATATTAATTCATATACAATGTATATGCCTGTATACAACATTTTTTTTTTAGATTTGCCCGAATTTCTCATTTACAACGCCATCGTCGTATGCATACAGGAGAGAAACCATTTCATTGTAAAGTTTGTGATAAATCCTTCGCACGACAAGACAAATTAAAACTACATGTACGAAATCAACACTCGGTTGACTACAAGCCAAAATCCGAAAAGAAACCACCGATATTGATTGGATCACCACTCGACTCGTGCGATGCTCAATCTTCAAGCATGTCATCAATCACACAATCAATCATACAATCCGTGAATGACATCAGCAACAATTCCTCATCAAGCATGGTCCAGCGCCATACGATCAAAGTAAAACGACGCGGAAGACCCCGAACTCGAGGTAATTGATTCACGAAAAACGCTTTCTTACGTCTATGTTGAGTATTGGTATTGTATTTGAATTGGTTTTCTTGTAATTATTTGTAAAAAAATCAAATCATTCAAAATTTTAAATTACGTCAAAATTATGTAGAGGTAATTAGTGCGAGGTAAGTAAGTTTTAATTAGGCCATTTCCTTTCAGAAATCCATTTTCAACATGAAAGAAGACCACGTGGACGGCCACGCAAAATAGCACCTAGTAAGTACTATTTCAAGTTGCTGCTTTTTTACTCCTACTTGAAATAAAACGTAAGAACTTTGTGTAGCTTTAACTAGCCAATGCATGAATAAAACATAACATATAAACTCTCTACTTAAGTTCAATAAAATTAGACTATAGTCAAGTAAAATAATTTAGTAACAGAATACTAATATTCATACAGGGTGTCTCAAAAGTTATGAAAAAGCTGGGTACTAAAGGTAGATGACGCAATTCTAGACGAAAAATCTTTAGCCCTACTTTTTTTGACGAACAGTTAATTAGTTGGCCATTACGATTTACACCGCGATTTGTTTCAGTGCACTCCTCCTACAAGCTTTGATTGGGTAGTTTATTTTGTTAATAAGGGTTTGCTAATAATTTTTTAGGTAATTACCTAAAAAAATATGGCAAAGGACTTTTCGTCTTAGAATAGCGGCATCTACCTCCAGTATCCGGATTTTTCATAGCTTTTGAGACACTTTGTATAAACAATACTATTATAAAGTAAAAAGCAAACTTTAATAATATCGACCTGTGGTCACCAACTTTTTTGAGACAGAGATTGGATTATTATTTTTTTTAATCTTGAGAAAACGTTTTATTAATTAATCTATTCTAATACGAAACGCGTTGTGGAACATAACTCTAGACCAATGATTCTTAACCACTGTGCCATGCCGTGGCACTTAGAGTACCGTAAAACTGTTGAAGTGTGCTGCCAAATTATAGAACTAACTTTATTTTGTATGACTGACAAAACTGTTTTCTACTTTCTTTGTATATATTTGTATTTTATTTTACATTGAAAATAAGTATACACTATTTTTCATTGTGTATTATATGGTGTGTTCCACTAAGTTGTTTCAACGCCCTAAATGTTATTTTAGCAATGGAAAAGTAGTGGCTGCTAAAAAATTTCAAGCATTTTGAGCGCCTAGTAGAACGCATCCATAGATACGTTACATTATCTTAAACTTATCTTATTGTCAGTATGCCACTAAATTTTGAAATTTTTAAGAGTGTACCGAAATAAAAGTAAAGGTGCAATCTCATGCATCGCTCGCTTTCCAGCGATTTGGGTCACGTGGTACTTTTTCGACCAATGTGCTGTCAGGATTTTGAAGTTGGGAAAAAGATGGGTGCCATTTGAGCGATTTCAACCTTCAACGATTTGACGCTAGCGGCGCAGTTTAAATTTCAAAATCCTGACAGAACATTGGTCGAAATCGTACCACGTGACCCAAATCGCTGGAAAGCGAGCGATGCATGAGATTGAACCCTAAGGTTGAGAATCACTGTCATAGACAATAAGTCTTACCAATATTATTAAGATATTTAAGTGCAACACAAATAGCATTGTTTAAAAAATATTAACAATTGATTGTTTCTTAACATGCCCTTACAACATTAATAAACCATCTTGGTAATAAAATACTTTAAACTGCTTCAAAAAATCACTAAAATTAAAAATTGAACGTAAACCCTCAAATTAACTCTGTTGTCTTTCGTATAGAAATGGAAAATAATCAAGAAAATTACGACCTTGCGACTCTTCCCTATGGCGATTTCAGTTATTTGACACGAGAACTACAACAATCCTACGTCGAACCGAGTTTGTATCCGGGAGTTTCTAGTCCAGTAGTTATAAATTCGTCTGCATTGCAAAACTCAGATGTGACCATTGCTCAAGTAAACGACACAAGTCCACCCCAAAAATCGACAAATTCTTCAGACGAAAGCGCCAATTCGGTACAAATAATTCCGGTAACCACACCAGCGAGTAATTTATTGGACTCGATACGACTTATTGGTGAATGCACGATTCGTCCGGTTACATAAAGCGTTTGATTCAGTCATTTTAAAGAAACGAGTTTGAGAATTTTTAAATGTAATTCAGTATTATTGTATGTGTTATGTATGAATATTAATAAAATTATATATAAATTCGTGTAAGATTTGTATTGTGAGCGATATTAAATTAAGCGATTTTAAATGATGTGTTATCGTCAGTGATTGTAAAATGTAAATTGTAATCAATAAAAACGTTCTTAATTAAAAATTAAACCTAGTTTCAAACTCTGAACACCTAATTTTAATATTACTTCTCACTAGTAAACTCCTAAATGATAACTTAATCCATTAAAAAAATAAATAAAAGTAGATTTGATTGTAGGATCTTAATGTAGTAGAGCCTTAATCGTTTCTTCTCATCTACTAATTTGTTTATTAACTTAAATCTGTAATATTTATCCATAAAAAGATAATCTAATGTGCTGTATACAAAAATAATGAGCAGAGAGGAGGACACAGGCACGCCTATTTCCATCCAAGAGACATTAACACATTCACGTCGAGGAACGCATGGGTGCGTCTTCAAAAACCTCTCCGTAGACGCGGGAGACGCATATATGCGTCTTCTGCCTTGTAGATTATTTAACATTATATTTTATATATATATATATATATATCAGCGGCGTGCAGTGACTTTTGAAACAGGGCATGCGGTTAGATTGGGGGGGGGGGTTATAAGAACCAAATTTTTAAAATTTATTTTTTTATTTGATGAACGTGGTGTTATAAGTATTTTTTTTAAATTAGCCTTATTCGACGCTCCTTCTTACAAAAATCATCAACAACCACATCATATAATGTATTTAAAAACCACGAAAATAGTTCTTATCCTAAAGAACAGAACATTTTAAACAATTAAATTCACTGTTTAGATTCAAAACGAAAAACGCATCTGCTGACCGTTAATTGGCTATGTGAAATGCCGAGAGAGATAGTATTCGACCGTACTAGTGCGCATGGGCGACCAATTCGAAGCAAAGAATCGCATGCCACTGTCGCCAACGCATTCGTTCGGCTTTTGCCATAAAATTTATAAATGATAAAAATATATCATTTTTAGAATGATTTTACAAATGCAATTACGTAAATTAAAAATTAAATGAATAAATCATAAAAAAATATTCAATTTTTAAAATCGTCTTACAATCCAAAGGCATGCGCCGCATCTACAGCATGTATGGACCGCACGCCTCTGATATATATATATATATATATATGTAATATTTACGTATAATTAAAAAAAAATTGATTTTTATAGGATAGAACTTTCAATTGAACAAATATGTAGTGTACCTGTTTTGTTTTTAGCTTACAATTAGTTTGATTTTAAAATAATAATATGTAGGTACACGGGTAGAATATGAAAAGGTTACCCTTTTGGATAAATTTCGTGGAATGCCATTAAATGAATTGCAAACATGTTTTTGAAATTCCGAGAAATATGTTCCTTTTTATTTCTTTCAAAACTTCAGTATTTCCCTACATTTTTCCGTGTTCGTTGGAAACACTGTAAAGTTAAAAAAAATTAATTGTTGTAGAGCAATGTATTCTAACACCTGACTTCAAATTATTTTGAAATAAAACGATTGGTTAAAACGTTTCAGCGTTTTTTTTCTAAAACAATTTTTTACATCATTTGGTGAATTTGGCCCCGCTACACAAGTAAGATGGGCAAATAAACCACCCGACGTGAATGTGTTAAAGGAGCGGAAGTCGTGGAATAATGTAATCACCTACCTCGAAAAAGTTAACATCCTAAACAAAATTTAAACAAGATTAAACCATTCAAGTGCTAATGACCATTGCAGTTAAAGCACTCTAAATAGGAAAAACAAATACTGTTAAATATAGTAGAATTTAAATATATCGTATAGTATTATATATATATACTTTTTACCCCAATCGTGGTATGGATTAGTCAACTAATCACAATCGGTTTCTATCACAAGCTTCTTCTCATTAAGTTATTCTCTTATCAAAACCAATCAAAACTGTTGGGTAAAGTAGGCTATTTCAAAGATTTCAGTTTAATATTTTTGAAAATCTGTCAAAGTATAATCAATTACATCAAAACATATGATTTAAATTTTAAAATAAATTTTTTTCAAAATTATGAGTAAAATATATAAATCTATAATAGCCATATTTGACCCCTTAGTTCCAAATAAATTACGGCCGTTGTGGGAGCATGAAGCTGGTAATTTAAACTTATAAAATCCCGATACAACATTTAAGATACACAACTAATTTTTAACTTGAAATTTTTTCTTTGATATTCGACTCGTTCTTATTTTATAGGTCCAAAAACAATTTTCTTTTGGGCCCCATTAAGTAAATGGGTAAAGCAATCAGTATATTATTTAAATTGAATTTATTTATGAGAAGTATTCGTAGGTTTTAGTAATTGCTGGACTTGGAGATTTGCGAAGGCCAGCTGAAACTTTGAGTGTATCGCAATCTTTATCATTGGTCGTAAATGGATGTATTTGGTCCCGTTTTGCATTGGTAGTTATCCCGAAAAATTACAGTTTATTTACAGTTAACTGCTTCGTTGCCACAACCCAAATGTACCAATGTTGGAGAATACTAAAGTAATTTAATTTAATTTCGTTATCAATATTGATTTTTTAAGACCTTTATGTTTTATATGAACCGGTCAATGCACATTTTGATTAACTGCACTTTTTAACATAAAAACACTTCGTTGACTCCAAACTATATAAATCTGAAACATACTCTAATAATAAGTATTAATAGCTCTAAATGAAATTTTTTGAAACTTTTAGCTTTCCAGAGTTATTCAATGTGTGCAATGAACGGTACATGCATTGAACAGCTCATATATATGTTACCGGCCAAACCCGATTTCAGGACAAACTAGTTTTGCCTAGGCTATACTAGTTAATCCTATCGCGTATAGGAAGAACTAGTTTAGCCTAGGAAAAACTAGTTTGTCCTGAAATCGGGTTTGGCCGGTTACATATACATTGAATGGTTTTGAGCGGTGTATATTTGAAATAGAGTTTAGGGGAATCTTAAAGTCTCAAAGCCACTCTTCAACGTTAACGGAAATTTTGGTGAAAATATTTTTTGCCAATGGTTTGAAAATTCATGTAGACCTTTAAATCAAATTTGGGGCGTTTTAAAAGCTCTAGACAGAATCGTAGCGTACTCGGTACGTACCCTAACGCCGAAATACTACTATGAAAATGTGAAAAAATTGCAGTGTTTACACTGAAGTACCACGGTGTGATACAGTGTAGACATGGCGCAGTTTAAATACTCGTGAGTTAAATATCATTGAAATCTTACTTTAAGTTTAAAAAGTAGGTGTTAATGATTTACACTAAACTTTTTAAAATGGATAATACACCGTACATATTCCGTACACTCCGTACACATTCCATATTTATTAGCACCTATTTATTATTTGTATTACTCATTTAGTGTAAATTTGGTGTCCATACGGAGCGAATCAAGTGTTTAAACACAATTGTAAAACAAGGTTACATTTTCACAAATCCACCGTGTTATACGATTGTGATTTCAGTGTATACTTGGTGTAAAATGCATTTAAACTAAGTTTACACCGTAACACACCGTCGAAACGGAACCCTCAGGGACTTGTGAAAGTGCAAAATGTTATAAAGTTAAAACGGCATCATTATTGTTTGCTGCTTTTATCGTGCGGTGTTTTTTTATATTCGACGCTTTGTGCTGGGGCACCGCTCGTACCATCCACGCTACAGCTCTGTTTTGTTAAATGAATTCATACAATGTTTTTTTTTTTATATAATGAAAAATACTAAAGGGTTAAAGCTAATAAGGAAGAGTTTTTCAACCGTAATCAAAAGTTTTGTAGATTAACTTTTCAGAACTATGGCCATTTTTTTGTACAGAAAAACTATTCATCTGTATAAGTCGTTGCGAATACATTTTTTTAATAGTTTCATTAATAAGTCAATATTATTATCATGATTTATATTGAAATGTTTACGGTGTATCCTAAAATTTTATTTTTCTCATATTTACTTTATGATTACTAAATTATGTAATTGAATAAATTTTCAGTGCTCAAAAAGCTGCATAAAATTCACTAAAGTGTATATTACTGGACTTTGACTCAGTTAATGAGAGGAAAAATAAAGAAAAAAAAAACGAAGTTTTAATAAATTGTCCATCTGATATGTTAATATTTTTCAAATAAATAAATTATTAATAAGGAATTTTCTTGTATTATTATCTATGGTAAAGGAATTGTGCGATTAATATTGGCCTTGAATAAAGAAGGACGGCGCTATAAATAACCGTTGGGTGATGCGTAGCGGATCTTTTCTAACTGGGTGCCAAATATCCGAGTGCGACAACATCTACACTTGAACCAGATTCAAAAATAACTTGTTAATGACCACTGATACTCTTTTAATTGTTGCCTAGAAAGTATTTTAAACACCCGAATTCGGTCAAGTTCTCATCGATGTTGTTTTAAAACCAAAAAACGCGGCTTACAAGTGGATATTATCAGTGGGAAAGATTCGTCGATGTCATCGTTTTCTGGTATTGGTTAGCTTCATAATTCTTTATAGACTGAATTGGATTTTTATTTATGAAATTCATTGCGACGCAGTGACAGTGAGCGGGCGCACAATCATACGATTATCGTTTTAGCTACGAATATATTAACACTGATTAATTTGTAAAAATGAGTTTAATTTATAAAAAAAGCATTGCCATCGCTGACAAATTTGTTCCGGCATCTATGCAGCCTTTATGGAAGCATCCAGCTGGTAAGTTTTACCAAAATTCAAAATATTCTATCATTTGCTTATATTCTAATTTTAGGACCAAAAACTGTATTTTTTTGGGCGCCAATATTTAAGTGGGTGAGTAATTGGTTACAGTTTAATTGTGTTCTTTGTTCTAGTTTTTTTTAAATAGGTCAGTTATTGATTAATGTGTTTTCTCTTGTAGGGGTTAGTTATCGCTGGAATTGGCGATTTACAAAGGCCAGCTGAAAAAATAAGTATAGCACAAACAGCAGCGTTAAGTGCTACGGGGGTGATTTGGTCTCGATACTCATTAGTGATTACCCCAAAAAATTACAGTTTATTCAGTGTTAACGTATTCGTAGCAATCACACAGCTGTATCAAATGTATCGTGCAGTCTCGTAAGTAGCAACCTTTGACTCATATTCTAATTGTTATATAACTTATTTTTCTATTGTAGACATCAACAAAAAATGAAACAAAACGCACAAATTAAGAACTAAATTCGATCGTGGGCGATTTAAGTGACCTTCAGCAATAATATTTTCATATCGAAATGGTGATAGTTTTTTTAATTCCGAAAATACTTGTAAATATATATTTTATAAGAAACAAAAGAGATTGTTATATATACTCATATATATTATAAATGTATATTTTTTGAATGTCGAAAAGTAATGAATACAAATTATATATTTCTGTTTTTAAGTTTTATTTTTGAAAAAAAAACGCTTCTGTTTATTTTACACAGAACTTTTTTGTTGCATCAATTGGAATATTACATTTATTTTATTTTAATAGGTCATATTTCATAAGAGTTAGAAGATATCGAAGATATTAAAGGATATTAAAATACACTGTTATGTTTTATGTACTGTTAATAGCTTTGTAATACAATCCAATACATTAGCAAGTGGTACATATTATATACAGGGTGACACATAATATACGCTCTATGCCTTATTTTTCGGGTGAACATTTTTTTAAAAACCTACCACAGAAGAAGAGTTTAGACTATTAACTGTTTGAAATATTTTGTTTTACTGAAACCAAATTTGTCTGGAGGATAGGAAAATTAGAGTGACGATATAATCCAAAATCAAAACCCAAAGTTTTAAAAAGTATTGTGATTAACACACTTTTTATGACAATTAATATTTCAATCGAAAAATTTAAAATTCATATATTTTAAACAAAATAGAATGTTATCAAATGAAGAATGAAAAAAGAAAAAAGCTGCGAACCATAATTATTGACAATCGATATGAACAAATCGGTAATACTGTTTGTTTTAAAGACAAGGGATCCAAGAAATTTAAAAAAAATTAAGTTTGCTTGTGGACCACACACTAGAAGTATAACTTCCTTCGCTATCTATGTATCTGTGAATATTATGTAGCATGGGTTTTTACATATTAATCAATATTTTAGATTTTTAAAAATTGTTACTCATTGTTTTTATTACTGGTTACATCAGTAATTACTTTAGCAGATTATAAGACTGAAACAATAGGCTAATTATGATAAGAACAGCGGACAATGAGAGAAAGAGAGAAAGAAAACGTACGGACTCGCTTGCTCCTACAGTGCATCTAGATCTATGTAAACTCTCGACTTAAGACATTAAACTCAATGTAAGAGTTGGAACACACGAAGGTCCGCACAAAAGGGATTCGGAGAATAGACTTGCAGTGTGTATACGATATACGAACGTAAGTCTCTCTCTTTCTGTCTTTACCAAAGTATATCCCCTCTCAACTTCCGTTCGTCTCGCCAGATCACACTTTTCGTAATACATTCACCAGTTTACTCCCCAAGTCCAGTGCTCGTAAAGAAGTTATATTATACTTCAAAAACTAAAATTTTCTTTTACAGACTTAGAAATTTTGTTCTATTTTCCTGTAAACTAAGAATGAAGTCTTATAATAATTAGGTGCTAAAAACAATAAATAAAATGATAACCAACGAAAATAAAGGTACTATAAAGAAAAAAAATTCTCAATTAATGATTGTATTAGGATAAGAAAATGTTAGGAAAAAGTAAGAACATAAGGAATGCGATGAAACAAAAAAATTAAACTAAACTAGTTAAGTGATAAAAAGGATTTATCACTTTATAATATTGAGTTATTATATAAGTTTATAAACTTATAAGTTATTGAAGGCACGAATGAGACAAAGAGAGTTGAAATTGTTTGATATTGTGTAAATTTAAGAACTTAAGAGCTTACATTATTTTTCCGGTAAACTTTGAGTAGAAACCTAGATATACAAAGAAACATTTTTCAAAAATTAGCCCTATAAATTTCGGATATAGAGGAGGGAATGGTCGTTTTTAAAACTTTGATTTGTTAAAATTCTTCTATATCTTGTGAGCTATGTATTTTTAAAATATAAAAAATATATTTGAGATACTGAGCATAAATCCTTTCATTTGATATATCTTATGCTGAATTTGACATAAATTTTCGTTTTTAAATTGCCATTTCAACTCCTCGAAGTATCCTTCAAAATCAGTGTTTGCATTTGTACGATGGAGATTTGTCTTATTTTTACCAAACTCTACAAATATACTAAATTTGAAAATTTTGTATCATGTAGTTCGGAGAAAATTTCCCGTGATAAACAGTGATAAAAAGGATTTCATTTCTTGTTTTTTGGCGTGCGAAATCCTAATTTTTGTTTTGATCCATCATCCTAGAAAATAACTCTCCAACTTTTGATTTTCAAACAGACCGTTATACTGTTTCAGCATATTTCTAAAGTCCTATTAAAAACGGGAGACATAGCTCAAGATTCCTAAGCTTGGTCTTCGGGTTGATCTTAATGGGCTATTTTTGCTGGAGTAATCTTAAAATAAAATATACGGAGATCTTATTCTCATAACATCAGTAGGTGGCTTGGAAAATTACTCAAATTACTTTTACCCGTGCTGATCTTTATGAGACCACCGTAAGTAGTACTAAAAATCGAGCCTGGATATCTTGAACTATTGCTTGCGTGACCGTGGGTGATGTCCAGTTATAACAGCTTCTTACAAAAAAATAAGGTAGTTTTGGTATTATACTGAGTTAGTTTGAATATTTTATTTTCACACTTCGAATAGCCACAGCTTTCCCAAACTTTAATCGATTTCAAATGTTCTTGATATTTTTAACAAGTGCCCAAGTCGGCCAAGTACTTATGAAATATGCCAAAAAAATATGGTTTCCATTTGAAAATCAAAAGTTGGACTTTATAGCATACATTTTTTTTTATTTAAAACAAAAATCATTAAAATGTGTATTTAATTTTTTCAAAAATTGTCACCATTAATAAAAAAGGAGTGGAGCGTATAACTTGTTGACTTGTATCACGGACCACCTTGTACATATGGTTCTAAATGTGTCCATCGTTGAATACCAAAGCAACACCGTTAAAGTGTACTGGACTGTATTGTAAAAATTCCGTAAACAAAACCGCTTAAAATGTTACGGAAGTATTAATTAATGAATATATCATAGGTTAGTTATGACAAGGACACACCTATATTTAACTCTTAAGCATATAATATGTAGAAATGAAATAGAAATAATGACTTTGAAAAATTTATATCCTATTTCGGTGCATTTCAGTGTATGACAAAACACTAACAGCAAATGTCAGTGTAAGATAATTTTGATGTAATTTTCACGATTTAAAAATACTAAAAAATCGGAAGCTGTAAAAATCCTTTTTCCTAATCGATGTTTTCTTTACTTTTTTCCAGATAATGCGGAAGTTATGTTTTTCTTGTATCAAAACCCCAAAAAACAGGTAGAACCGAAGTAGTAAGGATAATTTTAGCTGTGATAAGAATGTGAAAGGAGATAAATTCCATTCCCACTCGCTTATACAAAGTTTACTATCACTGGAAAAAATCGCTCCCCTCTAAATTTGACTACGTGTCTTGTACAAATGAAATTTCTTTCAACAAATTTCTTTAGTTGTAAAACACGTTTGTTGGTGGTAACATATCGATACGTTACAGAAAAATGACCACATACAATAATATAAAAAGCGAACTAGAAAAATATGACCAAGTGCAATTGTTGCGATATTGGAATGAGCTGAGCGACGACCAACAATTACAACTAGCCAAGGAAATTCAAACATTAAACTTAAGTGAAGTGACATCATATTTCAAAAAAGCTAACGACTCCCTTAATGATGAAGTACAAAAATTGGATGATCGAATGGAACCGGTGCCGGCAACGCAATATGAATCATATTCAACCACATCAACAGATGTTTTGGATGCATACCGCCAACGTGGGTTGCAAGAAATTTCAAAAGGTCACGTCGGGGTGCTCCTAATGGCCGGAGGCCAAGGTACCCGTCTAGGAGTTACTTATCCTAAGGGAATGTACGATATTGGATTACCATCAAAGAAAACTTTATTTCAAGTTCAAGCTGAAAGAATTCGAAAACTAGAAGAACTTTCTGCCTTAGAATGTGGCTCTCAAGGAACTATAACTTGGTATATTATGACCAGCGAACACACCATGGAACCCACTGAAAACTTTTTTAAATCCCACGATTATTTCGGACTAAAAAAGGACAATATTATATTCTTCGAACAAGGACTACTTCCGTGTTTTGATTTCGAAGGAAAAATTTTATTAGATCAAAAATGTCATATTTCTCAAGCTCCTGATGGAAATGGAGGAATTTATCGAGCTTTAAATGATAGTGGGATACTAACAGATATGAAACGTAGAAACGTTTGTTATCTCCATGCACATAGCGTTGATAATATCCTGATTAAAGTAGCTGATCCGATTTTTATTGGATATTGCGTGTCTAAGGAAGCGGAATGTGCGGCTAAGGTCGTTCAAAAAGATTCACCCCATGAAGCTGTTGGGGTTGTTTGTAAAGTAGATGGACGATTCCAGGTGGTCGAATATAGTGAAATCACTGATAAAACCGCAGAACTGAGAAGTGAAGACGGTTCTCTCACATTCAAAGCCGGGAACATTTGCAATCATTTCTTCTCGAGATTATTTCTAGAGAAAATAGCTCAAAAATTTGAAAAGGATCTACAATTGCATGTGGCTAAGAAAAAAATTGCATACGTAGATGAGAATGGAGTGCGTTTGACGCCAACTCAACCTAATGGAATTAAAATAGAAAAATTTGTATTCGACGTGTTTCAATTTGCTGACAAATTTTTGACATGGGAAGTACCAAGAGATCATGAATTTAGTGCTCTTAAGAATTCCGATAGTGCCGGAAAAGATTGTCCTAGCACAGCAAGAGCTAGTTTATTTAAATTGCATCGTATTTTTATTAAGGAAGCTGGTGGTACTGTTGATGGGGAAGTTTGTGAAATTTCCCCGTTATTATCCTACGCGGGCGAAGGCCTTAAAACAATTGTCGCCGGTAAAACCTTGAAGGCTCCCGTACTCTTAACAAGTCCAGACGAGACAAAAAAATAGCGACTTACAATTAGTTTAACTTTCGTGATATTCAGAGACGTGCAATCAAGAAATTTATTTTTTAGTTACTCTTATAGATATTTTAATTGAATATGTATCCATATGTTTTTTTTTTATACAACAATAATTTAATATCAAATAAATACATTTAAAAAATTAACCACTCAATCATTTATCTGGTTCTTGTTCAAGTTTTCCTTCATTCGATTCCAAGGTAATACTTACAGGGCCGTCGTTTTCAATATGTACTTGCATTAACGCTCCAAAGACGCCGTCTGAAAGTGAAAGTTTTCATTTTACTGCAAAAATCATTGGTCTTAAGAAACAAATCACCTTGAACTTTAGATTCAATATATTGCTTTCTTAATTCCGATAAAAAGTCGTTATAAAATTGTTTAGATTTCTCAGTTTCCATTGCATTATGAAAGGAAAGTTTGTTCCCCTTGAATTGGTAGCATAACGTGAATTGGCTAATGCATAAAATATCATATTGTTTGTCTTTCACGCTTGCATTCCATTTCTTCGTTTCCGCCTCGAAAAATCGTGTATTCAAAATTTTTTTTATCCTAAAATAAATGTTATCAAAGGTCATACGTTTTATTTGTTATAATAAAACCTGCAGAGATAAAATTTAATAGAAAATATTTCTATTTAAAAATAAATTATTCAAACGAAATTGAAGGTCAGCCAGAATCAATTTCACCAAATTATACGAGATTTAATTATTTGTGTACAACTATAGCGCTAATGGTGTACAAAGAAAGAAATAAAGTGAAAGTTCTAACATGAAAATATTTGAGAACAAAAAGTTATTTTCATGTTAAAAAATTTATACTTTCAGAGAAATATTGTTATTGGAGCATTTATTGGACTGCGAGATAAGACATCGATTATTTTTTGATTTGTTTAGGCAAAACAAATAAAATTTTTGGGAAAAAATTAAGGCAATATTGAATGAAATATGTTTTAAGAATTTATTCTTAAACTTTTAATTTTTAAGGACTTTTTAGTATTTAAAGTAGCTTTCAAATAACGGAAATAATTAATTCAATATAATTATAACTATCATGGAAAAATTATTATATATTATCGATGATTGCTTCCCCGATTGGTTTATAGACGATTAAAATGCACATATGTATAAGCACTTGTTTTAATCCCACTGATAATTTTAAACCATAAAAATTCTTTAAAAGTGAATGAAAACATTGCTTTTCAAGAGGGAATTATCATTTGACAATATCTTTACCATTCCATTATCTATTTATAAGTACATATAATAAAGTCATTAGTTATCTTAGTTATGCACTACATACAGGCTATACATGTGACCTATAGGTAATCGAAAAATTTAAAAAAAAATATCGTTTTTCAAAAGTGTTCTTCCCGATGTATCCCTTATTAATAATTCTTTAAATGATTTAATTAATAATATGAGATCAAAATATAACATATAGAGATCTTGTATCCGTTATTTAAATATCATCCAAATAAAGGAGACGAAAAACTTCTAACAAGTACTACTTATTCGCTTAAGAATTTAATTTTTTATCTTCTCTTCTAGTTTTTCTAATAGCTTTTGAGTTTTGAGATCGATTGTTATTCCACTATTTTCCATTGATTGATTTCAAACGACAACAGAAAATATTCGAATAACCGACCAACGTTTCAATGTAAAAAATAATAAAAATTATCTTCGAAGATGTTGGCCCATTTATTCCATATAATAAGAAAGTGAAAATAAAAATAGATATTTCAGTCCTTCGTGATCACAAAACGTCGAACTAGGTCTGCTTAGATGAAAATAAAATCGTACGGTAACAATACAAGAAGTCCATTATTGCAACTTTATGTATATTGTGCATCATATGTACCGTAAAGGGGTCTTACATAAATAACGTTACACGTTAAGGAGAGGGGCGGTATCCTCAGAATGTGACATTGTGTGACAATGAGCGGGGTGGGGGCGTCAAAAGCTTTGTGACGTCACACGTTAAAATTAAAAATAGTAAAATGCGAATTTTATATGTGAGTGATTTAAGTTTTTTGAAATAAAAACTGATTTTTAATTTTATAAAATTGAATCATTTCGTCTTAAATTAACTTAATTTCTTTTTTTATATAAAATAGTTGATACCTGCGACGTTGTCTGCGTAGGTTATTATGTTAAGAACATATTTAATTTACAGAGGAAAAACATTTAAAAAATTGAAAGCAAAAATATATTAAAAATAACCGGAAAGAACTTGGTGTAGAACATTTTTAACTATATGCCAAAAAATTGCTCCTGCAAAATTCGCTTTGCGCCAAGTGTATAGTTATTAGTTAACTAATAATTAATTTTTCAAAAGTTTGTATATTCAAAAATAAAAATTGCTATAGGTACTTCTAATCCAAAATAATCACCTTTTTCAAAAAACTGTTCTTTACATGCTCTTTCGGGGTTCGCAATTGCTCCAGGTGTATAGTTAAGTAGTAATTTAATTTTTAAACTATTCATGTTTATAAGATCCAACGGCAGTTGATGACGTCATAATACAACAATACATGTAAATATAGTTACAAATAATTAATTATTAAATATATTGCAAAAATTTGATCAATTATTTGCATATTAAAAGTGCAGCTAGAGATTAAAAAAAAAATTTCAATAAAAAATTATTTTGGGTTTTATAGCAATTTTTCTCCTTGAGATTGCAATTTTTTTAAAATTGAATTACTAATTAACTATTAACTATACACCTGGAGGAATTTCGGATCCGGAAAGAGCATTTAAAGAGCAATTTAAAAAACAAAACTTTAATCTCGCCAACGTAACTCTTTCTGGTTAAAAATATAGGTATACAATAATAAAAGGGAGTGTTGAAATGTAATTTGATTATTGTAAAGGTTGTAACTTAAAAATGTGTTTTGAATTTGTATTGACAATAAAATATAAAAATGCTAAAAGAGAATTAAAAAAACAAAGCTATATTAATCTAATATCTCGCTGAACTGCATTAACTATTAAGTCTCCGCTCAAATGAGCCGGCCAGTGCACACATCGATTAACTCCACTTTTTCCATTTTACCAAATTTTCATAGCAAAACACTTGGTTGACTCTTAACTTTATATATCCGAAATACATTTTTCTAATAATAAGTAATAACAGCTCTAAATGACAATTTGTTTTTTAGCTTTTCCATAAGAGACAATGTATTTCAGAAGTCTATATTATCAATTTACTCAACGTTTTGCATTACGGAGTTAATCGATGTGTGCACTGAGCGGCTCAAATATGAAATACTCAGTAGGCAGTGGAATGAGAAACACTATCTCTGCAGCCCATGCGCATTAAACCGTTTGCCCCACTCTATCAAAGCGACGAAAAATGCCCGCTTAACGCGTTTTGCTTGTAAAAATCGTATTTTTTAAAACTTTAATTACTTTGCCATTAATGAAGATATCGTGATAACTCTTTTTTTAGATAAGGACCAAGTATATACCTAAGAAGTAAAACAAACAAAAAATGATCGAAATCTATCCAGTAGTTTTTGAGCTAAAAGCGAACATTGGAAAACAGCTATCATTTTATTTATATATATTTATAAATTTCAACTTTTTTACTTAAATTCTATCTCTAAAATCGATATTTTTGATGGAGATTAATCCTACTTAAGTCTCAAAAAAAAACCTAAAATATATAAAATCAGGAAGTAACTTTCAACCTCTAAAACTGTTTTTAGCCGATGAAAAATATGGACTGCTTAAATTTTGATGAAGAATAATGTATCAAAATGAAGAAAATAGAAGAGGGACACCTTCTTTCTTAAGATTTAATGTTTAATACAGTTTAATAGAAACTTTAATACGCTTTCTCAGCGATTTTTATAGTCAGGATGCTTTTTATGATCTTTAAAAGGGATTTGGAGTGTTAAAGCAAAAAATAGATTGCTAGTTTTGATGCAATTAGATGATGTAAGTTACTTAAGTATGTAATTATAATTATACTGTGGATTAAAATAAGTATTTTTTTTGGTTTATTTGTAATCGTAGCAACTACTATGGCTATTAGCGACCGTCGAATCCGAAAACCCATGAAAAAAATCTTCGACTTTCATTGGGATTCAAACCCAGGACCACTGGCGTAAAGGGTAAATATCTAATTAACCACGTCACTAAGTGACCTTAGTACATATATTATTGTCAGTGATTTAAAGAATGATTTAGTTGAATCTTTGTACACATTATGTGCGATATAGATATATCACATAGTCCTAGAGCGACTTTTCCAACCACACGGATTTAATAACACGACTTTCCTGATTTAAAAGTTTCAACCTGTTTTTTATAACAACCATTTATTTGTGCTTCTATAATAAAACTTACTACATCTTATTGATTTATGGCTTAAAAACTGTTTTTAATAATTTCCTACACTTTTTCAATTTTAAGTAAATAAAAGTGCTTTCGATTATTTAAATTTATGGTTTAAATACTATTATTAAATAATTATAAAAATGAACTACTAACATATACTTTGCATCTTTAATTGTATCATCTCGATGAATGCCTACTAAAACACATAATCCTCTTCCGATACTACTAACAATTTCGTTGTCAACTAAAAATTAGAAAGTAGTCTATTAATAAATAAGCCAATAAATTACACACTATAAAAACTCAACCTGAAACATGAGCTTTCGTTACTCGTTGAATAATCATTTTCATTTTTATATGATCTAAAGAATAAATCTAAACGATTCGCTTGCCTTGTTATACCTGTTCTACTACCAAGAGTTTTTGGTGGTAAAATCGGTAAAATCAAACCAAACGTCAATATAAAGATAGGTTAGGACGCTTAGGAAACGTGCTAAACGTCAGAAACAGGCAAAAAGTCCAAAAACTAAGTTAAGTCTGGTTAAAATCGGTTAACAGATTTAGGATTAAGGCTTAATAACATTTTTCTTAAATCTTCTTTGTATCATGATCTTTTTGAAGATTGTTTTTATGTAATGGATAGTAATATCGATGTAAGAAGACGAAAACCACGTCGATTAAGAGGAACTCCAGCGAATCGTTTTTCTATTTATCTAGGACTTGGTTGTATTGGACTCGGAACATTGTGGGGATTGCTTTTATAGTAAATTCAAGTGTACCACAAATCTATCGAATCAAGTATTCATTAACCGTAAATAATTGTTTTTAGTAAATCAAAGTTGGGAAAGTTATTAAACGAAAAAGTTGAATCTGGATATTTTGATGAGACACCCGAAGAAAAAGCACTTAAATCTTTCATGAGCCCAGCTGGATATAAAACAACGCAATTCACGAAAGATTATGCTGAAAAAGAAGGTGTACCATTCTCCTAGTCATAATGCAAGGGACTTCATCGAAAAAAACACTTTCACGTTCTAATAAAACCCAAGAACCGAGTTCTTTACTTTCTAGGTAATTATGTAATAATGTAGTCATTTTATAGAAACAAATGTAAATTATATACAATAAAACAAAAATAGAAATTATGAATTACATTTGTGCTATTCCAGAAATAAAATATCCCGTTATTTTAAGCCGACATCGGATAATAAAACAACAGAAATTGCCGCGAATAAATCCGAAAACGTAACAAAGTGTGCAACGGTTATATCAAATTTTAATTTGAATCTGTCGACTTTTTCCGATAACGTTAGTTTCGAACCTCCGAAACCGGTCAAAACCGCATCGTTTTTTCAGTCCAAACTTAAAGGTGGTGGAAGAGCAACTTCAAAACAGGCAAAAAAGAAAAACACCAACCGGAAATTAAGTGAGGAGACCCGTAAATTTTTATATAATGAAGGAACTGATGTGAATGAAGATCATTTGCAACTAGCAATCGCGTTATCTAAGTCTATTCAAGAAGAGGAAAACCCCTTTCCTAATACTCAGGAAAAAATTGCTATTGTAAAAAACAATTTACAACGGTTTGAGTATAAATCTTCGAAAACTACAACTACAAATGAAAACAGCGAATTTTTCTTAAAACCGAGTGTAAGTTATATAATATGATGATTTTTTACATTATTTGCCTAAAGTTTGCCCCCCTTCCTCTTCCAATGCTATCTTTTACTTCTGTTGATTATGAAAACTATGCTTGCACTTTAAATAATATCACTATGTATGTCTATTGTTCGAAACCTATTCTACCTAGAGATAGCACCAGTAGCCACATTTTCGGTAATTTAATGGAAAAAATTCCGTGCAGTTCCTGTAACGATATATGCTATTGAATACCGTAAATAGTATAGCTGAATAAGCCTATGTCAGTGGGCCCAGGGTGTTTTTTTAACCTGACGTTTATTTTGTTCTTCTCCACATATACCTCTAGGTGGAAGTAGTAAGTATACTCGATATTTTTCAAAATATCATTTAAGTTAATAATTTATATATTCTATATTTTTTTTGCTTACATCATAATATTTAAGCGGTAAAAAATTAATGAAATTTTTAAGGGGCTATTTTTATACCTCTCTTAGTTGACACCCATAAAAAAATTTATTTTATGTAACTATTAAGTAACTGCTTACCATAAAAATTTCGCGAAAATCGATTTGGTGGGACATACTTTTAAAAAACATATTCCGCACTAATGTTTTGATAGCGACCATTAATTCTATTTTAAAAAATAACAAATTCATAAAAAAACTTTTTTTAAAATTCTATAAAAAGTTTTGTATTATAAAAATCAAATTTTAATCAAACAACACAAAATATTATATAAAAAATATCCGTGAAATATCGCAAAACAGTCGCCGAAGACACTTTATTTAATCCACTAATGACAATTGCATTGCATTCGAAATACGATTTCAATTTTCCCGAAATTTTTGTGGTAAGTAGTTACTTGATAGTTGCATAAATTATATTTTTTTGGTGGGTGTCAACTAAGAGGGAGGTATAAAAACAGCCCCTTAAATATTTCATTAATTATGATGTAAGCACAAAAAAAAAAAATACAGAATATATAATTTATTAATTTAAATGATATTTTGAAAAAATTGTTCCGTTATCTTTATTAGTTTCCGAGAAAAAAAAATTTAAGTTAAGGGTTGTAACCCCTCTAGCTCCGATAATAGAAGGGGTAGCGGTCTAATATCGAGTATACTTACTACTCCCACCTATAGGTATATGTGGAGAAAAACAAAATAAACGTCAGGTTAAAAAACACCCTGAGCCTGCTGGCATCGGCTTATTTGGCTAGATCCTATGAATATAGTTTTTTAATATTTTCTGTTTTCTTTTCATTATAGAATCCGAGATCTAAAAAAAATCAGCTAGTCAGATTAGGATCAGCACTTCTACATCAAACTGAAGAAGAACGCCAGAAAAAAATACGAAAAAACTTCAAAAAAATTCTTCTTAAAACCCCGCGTAATTTAGAAGAAAAATCCTCAATCTCCCCTAGCTTTGAATTTATTTTGAGAGGAATTAACTTAAATGCATTCTATTGCCACGGAAAAACATTATATAAAAAAGCTAGCTATTCACAAAATGAAGAACTTTCCAATTTTTATGTAGAAGGTTTAGTCGAGCAAAGCTCAGTTAAAGTTGGATATTTATTATATGATTGGAATAGAATAATTGGCAGAGACAAATCTCCGATTAAAGAAAATAAAAGTGAAGAACCATCAAACATGGAGAGTCAAAATATAACGAGTGTTATAGCTATGGAGAGATCTATAAGAAGTATATCTCCAGATTTGTTCAACGCGAGTGATGCACTACTTTTAAATATTTCCAATCATAAAGATATCAAAGAAATTTGTAAAGACGATGATATAATTGTTTGTGAAAGTTATGAAGATGACGATGAAGTTTTATCACAACCATCACAACCTTCAATTAATCGAAGCGAAAAGAAATTTTCATCTGAATGTTCTAATCGGGCTGTAGAAAACAAAAACATAAGTGTACATAGTGTTAATATTGTAAAATTTATATCAGACTTACCGCAATGTTCTAATGAAAATAATCAAATCGGGTCATCTCAAGAGATTTATGATTTGACCCAATCTTCTACCAGTAGTATGGACAGTGTGGAAGCACAATGTAACACGTTTGCAGAAGAAAGTTCTGACAGTTTCGATTTGCCTGAAGTTAATATAGTAAATAGTCAACGATCAAACAATTCCCAAAAGTTATCACAAGGAGAAAAGAGACAGGAAAATTTTTCCAAGAAACTTAAAGAAATTGAAACCGTTGTAACTAAGTTTAATAAACCTGCGATTTGTACTCCTAAATCATTAAAAAGATACCATTCGGTTATGGAAACATCAAAAGATGAATTAGATTCAACGTTATTAGCATTTAATTTCAATAATGTCAATCGAGTTGAACCAACTCGAATTTTCGAGGTTTCTCAAAGCAATACTGATAAATCGTTGAAAAAATACCATTCATTTGTAGAAACATTACAAGATGAATTTGAGTCATCAATGATTCAAGAAGTCAATCAGAAAGTCTTAAATTTAAATGATAAAGAAGCTATTTTAAGCGATTCCGATGATATTGTCGTTATTGATGACGAGGAAATAAACTATTCGTGTAATCAATCCTTTCGTATAAATCAGAGAAATTCTCCAATTTATCACAAAAAAACTGAAAATAAGTCAGTTACAAATTCTTCAAGGAATAAAAGGATATACTTTAATGACGAATATGCTATGGAAGATTTTACCCAAGGTAATCAACAGGACTATTCTTCTGACTCGGATGCGCCAGTGGTTAATGAATTAGATACAAAATCATCCAAAAATGATAATTTGGACGATTTCGAAAGAGGTTTAAATCTTGATTACAACCCCTTTGATTTTATTAAAAAGCGAAAAGGTGAAAAATCCGAAGAAAAGGATCAACCTATGAATACTAGTGTAATTTTATCCCCCATTCAGCCTGTTAATAAAAACGCTAGAAAAACTACTTGGTGTAATAAAGAAGATTTAGAGTTTTCTGGAAACGATGATAACCATGGTATTGCTACACAAAAATATTTAGCTAATTGTTCTTTCAAATCCTCTTCAACTACTCTTATTAAGGAATACGAAAAAAAGGATGCACCGAAGAACACTACTAAAAGTGTATCCCCTATTGAGCCTGTCAATAAAAGCCGTGGAAAAAATATTTGCAATAATAAAGAGGATTTAGAGTTTCCTGGAAACCATGCTAACAATGATATTTATAGACAAGAATATTTAGCTAATTGTTCTTTCGAATCCTCTTCAACTACTGTTATTGAAGAATCCGAAGAAAATGATCAACCTATGAATACTACTGTAATTTTATCCCCCATTCAGCCTGTTAATAAAAACGCTGGAAAAAATACTTGGTATAATAAAGAGTATTTAGAGTTTTCTGGAAACGATGATAACCATGGTATTGCTACACAAAAATATTTAGCTAAGTGTTCTTTCAAATCCTCTTCAACTACTCTTATTAAGGAATACGAAAAAAAGGATGCACCGAAGTACACTACTAAAAGTGTATCCCCTATTGAGTCTGTCAATAAAAGCCGTGGAAAAAATATTCGGAGTAATAAAGAAGATTTAGAGTTTCCTGGAAACCATACTAACAATGATATTTGTAGACAAGAATATTTAGCTAATTGTTCTTTCGAATCCTCTTCAACTACTGTTATTGAGGAGGACTCACCTTCAAAACCTTCTAAAAACGATGTTTTCGACGATTCATTTGAAAGATGTCTAAATTTAGATCACAATCCCTTCGATTTCACTCAAAAAGAGTGTAGTGAACCTGTTAAGATACCTGTTAAAGATGCTCAACACAAGAAGGTTCTTACTCCAAATGTATCAAAGTTTCCTAATGAAATGTTGGATAAAACTAATGGAAGTAATGCTGGAAGGAATTTGGTTCATAACAAAAGTAATGATAAGGCCATTGCTACTCCTAACAGAGAAGTTGTTAAAATATTTCATAATATCACTCCAATGCCTCAATATGATTGTTTTGATACACCTAAAATAAATTTGGAACTCAACAAGTTTGGTTTGAAACGTTTAGGGCGGAAAAAAGGTATTTTTTTTGGGAATTTAATCAAATATTTTTTCTATTGTATTAAGTATTTTTAAGGTGTTAAAATTCTGCGGCATATTTATGAGCAAACACATCCATTTATATCGGAAAAATCTAAGACGCCTAATACAACCAGTTGTGAACAGGAAAATTCACCGAAACGAAGAAAAATTGATTTGGAGGAGGGATCGTCTTGTTTTAAAACTTTTAGAACTGAATTTGGCGATCTAAACATTGATATTGCCGAAGAAGTAAAATCAGCTAGGTAGGACCAAAATTCAAGGTACTACATTACTACTATAAAGCAGGGGATTTCCAGTCTTATGCCCGGGGACACTTTGGCGCTCACAGACCATTTTAGTGTTTTTTTAGTATCAAAAGCCAGTTTCTGATAATATCAGAAGTAGTTTTCCTAAATGAATGTTTTTTTCATGTTAAAGGCATAGTCAGATTTAGGAATTGGTCGCTTGTGGGAACCTTTTGAAATATTTTCCAAAGGACACCAAAAGTGTTCGCCTATTTTGGGTAAAACACATTAAACAGTGAGAGTTCGTAACAAAGTTTTTAAGCAAATTTTGTACAATTTTACTGTTAAGCAGGAAGGCTCTTATATTTCTATGATAAATACACTTCCTAGGGTGAACTTATTTGATACTGTTCCAGTCATGCACAGCATAAATCTTTTTTGTATTGCGCATGACTTGTACTGTACGGTGTTATTTTCATTAGGAACAAATCTATTTAATTTTGTTATATATTTTTCTTTTTAAAATGTCAAATATTGAAATAGACAATAATTGTCTCTGAAGGAAACTGAATGTGTATAATTAAATTCTGAAAATTTATAAAAGATGGGAGGATATTATCTACCATTTCAAAAATGAACATCTATGTGAAAATTCACATTTACTGCAATTTATTTACCCTCCTTTTCATTTTAAGAGCCTTAATTACAAAACGGTTTGTGTAAAAGTTGATAAAACGAAAAACTAAAACGAATTGATCGGAATAATAGGTTTGCACCGTATTATTATCAATTTTATTGAGTCGTAGGAAAAAATTATATACTTCACAACAAAGGCAAAGCGAGGGAGGCCACAAAACGGGTTCATTTTGTGTGACCTATTTTATATATGTTATTCAAGACAAAGGAATTGATGTACGTTTATTTTTCAGGGATTCAGATCAAGATTTAATTTTTGAACGCCAATTTTCGACAAAAATTCATTCGTGTCGTCTTCCATTCCATATTGCATGGCATAATTTCGTATTATGCAACCCAGAAATTCGACGGCAAATTTTAAAATATGAACCTTTACAAGTAGAACCAATTTATGCGCATTTTCGAAATATTGGCCTTAAATTTCATAAAGATGTAATTATTTTCATTGTTATCAATTTTTTCGGCTATATTAAGTTTAAATATTTAAATTTTTTAGGATATTGTTAAGTTTTTGGATCGCAGATGTATTACAATACGGACCAATAGTAATGCACAACGCAACAAACGCAATCCACGCAACAAATAAAATGTCAATTTAAAATTTATATTGTTTGAATTTGTTTGTTTATTTTGTAATGCTTGTAACCAATTTTTAAATGAATTATATTTTCTTTTATACGCAAATATTGTGAACTTGAGTTTGAAAAATCAATTTCCCCCGTTTTCCTCTAGTGAAGAAAAACAGGAGGGTGAGTATCTGTGTATTTTACTACCCTTTGACAGTTCATGCGATTTTATGTAAAATGGCGCTCTGTCATAAGGCGTAACCACTGATTTGTGTGAATAAATTTTAAATTACATAACTACTCGCGATTTTTTCACATTTGCAATCAATTCGATTGACCTAACAATTGAATGCGTTAAGGAATAATGGAATCAAGCGTTGATAATGATGAATTAGATGCAAGTGAAACACCAGCACCCGAAAATGACGAAAGTGCACCGCTCATTCCAGGCGATGATACTGGAGGACTCAAACGGCGAAAAGTCGTTTCATGCGCCAAAGAAACCATCGAAAATGGTAATAAAATTTTAATGGTTTCATACGTTTTTACAATATGCTTCTTTGTTCAAACCAAATTTTCTTTGAATGAGTTATTGATTTTCAAATGTATATTTCTATTTATAGCGGATATGTATGATATGTTCTTTTTTCTTTTTTAATTCAGCTTCTAGATTATTACGTCGTAAAATCCCTTGTGCTGGACACTTTATGGCACCACGCAAGCTTTGGCTACAGCGAGTCGCGACACCCCATTGTGATGTTGTTATGACATTTCCTCCAGGTGCTCAAGACAACGTCTTACTCTGGTTGTTGGCGAGATTTCGCCAATCTCCCGGTCTCACTGTGCACGTTCGTCATCATGCATCTACTCACAGTACCGCTTTTTACTTAACAGCCCCATTTTCAATGTAAGAACAACACAATTTTATCAGGTTCCCGTTATTTGTATTCTTTTGGTGTTCAGACTTCTTAAAGCAGCCGAAGAATATCATCTTCCAAAGACTCTCAAGGCAAATCGAGGTGGAGGCCTGAAGGAGTTTTCGTTACAAGAAGCGCATAGTTTCGACGGAATCGATAATGAGCAGGCGTTTTTCACGACCCAAGAACGGCAGTGGCTCGTTTTGAAGCTTCTTCAAAGTATTCGAGCCTCAGATTCGGATACAGAACGAGGACTTGAGCTTTTAGAAGGACAACCAATTGGTAATAAATCAACTCGATTCTTTGAAAAAACTCCGCAAAAGTCTTCAAAACTCTGAATAAGATTTCCTTTGAGTCTTATTTTCTCACACAAAGTAAAAATTAGCCTTAATATATGTGAAAAATTCTGATTTTTTTTTTAGATTTCTAAGTATAAGGAAGAGTTAATAAGATTTATTCAGAGTTATTCAGATATATTAACACTTGTCTTTACTTCTTTGAGGAAATAAGACGTTCAAAAAGTCTTACACCTAATTCTGAATGTATTTTCAGGGTTATTTCAAAAGAAACATTTCATTGTAGGGCTTGGTTCTTTATTAAACTAATTTTGTTATTTGTAGTTCCCAAATGTTTATCCGAGGGAATTATTTCGCAAGTATTTCCTTTACATGAAGGCACGTTATTAGAACAGCTTCAATCATCATGGGTGCGCGATGTATTTCGAGCTCAACCATTAGGTTATCATTTATTTCAGCCTAACTCTTCACATGAATACTAAATTTTTTTATTTTATTTTAGAACAAATATGTCAATATTTCGGGGTGAAAGTCACTATGTATTTTGCTTGGTTAGGGCATTATACTACGGCGTTATCAATACCAGCTTTTGTTGGTTTTATATTTTGGGTAATAAGCCAATGTTGTGCCGTTTAGATAATATTTACTAATGATCTTTTTCATTTTAGCTATGTTGTACAGGGAAACACGATGGACTTGAAGATGTATTGTATGTTCTATTTTCGATATTTAATGTTGTGTGGGCCACGATTTATCTACAAGCTTGGAAACGATACTCAGCCGAACTTGCATTTAGATGGGGAACTTTAGATCAACGCGATGATCTTTTATCAGAACCACGGGCTTTATTTAGAGTAAGTTTATTTGATGTAAAACATTGATATTGATGTTAGAGCAAAAATATTATATGACAAAGTGACGTTTTTTGTGATAGTTCGGTAGTATACGAAGTTGAAATACTTAAAATTAGTTATCATTGACTTTTAATGCTACTAAACTAACATTAATAGTTAACGAGACTGAAATATGATTTTGTAGTAGCTCAGAGCCCCCTCCATCTTATAATCATTTTTGAAATAAATATGTTAGACAATCTTTAAAAATTGTAAAACTAAATACATTACTGAAACAATTTTCGAGTTTATAACGACATCTGTATTCGCCGCTACTTTATAGCGCGGCATCCTTATTAATTGGCGCTTGGTACCGAGGTACCGCTCACACCACCTACGCTATGGCTCTTTTTTAGTTATCATCGATCAATTGTTACGGTTAATGCTACAAAATTAGCATTAAAAGTTACTCATTAAGAAATTTAACCTAACACGACCTTTTCAATTGGTTATCTTTTATCGACTTTCATTTTTGTTTTGTTCAAAAAATATATTTTATATGGATCAATGGACTTAACATAAAAAAAAATAAACTGGATGAATGGAAAAATACTACATATTTCATACTTAAGCTGCCTTGGTTAGATGTAAGAACCAATAGAGATACAAAAAGTATTCCCGAAAACGGGAGCTTCATGGAGTAAAAAAAAAGGTGAATCATAACGGTATTGTGTAATTCAATGGGGTTTCATAGGCAGATATTAGTACAATTTTGGGCGTTTTACTTCTGCTAGGCGTTCAATGACTGCTTTCGCTTTCTTTAAACAAAACTTCTTTCGGCAAGGTAGGGAAAAATTTATGGGTTACGGTTTGTACGTTATAAGGTAAACCTAATCATAGCATTGAGAAATATATCTCTTCTGACATTAAGATCTTTAGAAAGACAAAAATGAATAAAAGGTTTACATGATCTTCATTGAAAAATAAAATTTCAGTTTTCATCAATATAAAAATCATTCTGTTTATAAATATCCCCAAAAATTACTTGGAACAAAAATTATTTATTTTTTAGTACCTCAATTTTTCTATATTTATAACATAATAAAAACCATAAAAATGTTATTTAACGAATAGAAGTTTCACTTCTTACGTATGTACGCTAATACAATGTACAGCATGGGTCGGCAACAAGCAGCCCGCGGGAGACCCGCGAGGGGTCTTATTGCGGCCCTTAAGGTATTCGCAAATTCGAATTTACAAGTAGATTTCTACTCGCATTTCTACGATTTCGATTTCTACTCGTAGAGTTCCCTAAATTGCGGGGTTACGAAGTAAAATGGCGGGGATTCCACAATACGAGATGCATTTTTGGGGTAGAATAAAGTGAATTTGGTGGTCATTTTTGTTGGTTGTTTGTACGTCGATTTTTTAATGTTCACGATGCATTTTCTACAAGGGGATTCCAGGGGTTGCGATGGGGGGAGGGTGTCTAGTCGGCATTTGCCAAAATGCTTAACATTAGATCCGCCACTGCCCAAGTGCGGCCCGCACCAAACCCCACGTAAAATATTTGGCCTTTTAACAACCAAAAGTTACCGACCCCTGCTGTACCGGTATCATTTTTTACCGATATCACACAAGGAGAAAATTATGAAGAATGAACTCAAATCCTATTTTCATTTAGATTTTTAAGATAGTGATAATATTTTTTAATTTTTTCAGGGACCATTACAAAAGAGTCCGGTGACCGGACGTTTAGAACCATGGCAACCGGCTTGGCAAAGACATGTTTTCCGATATTGTGTGTCGGTACCGATAATTATTTTATGCCTATCCGCCGTCTTTATTGTGATGATTGCGTCTTTCCAACTTCAACATTGGTGGGATATGAAAATTGAAACTCGGAACTACCCTTCATGTCTCTCATACATCCCGAAAATTCTCCTAGCCATTGTGATTACTTTAATGGACGAGGCCTATTATAAAGTTGCCGTTTGGCTGAACGATAAAGGTATACTTAAAAAAAACTTTAATAATGAAAGATATAATCAATAGAGAAAAAATTTTACTTTTTAATCTTAATACTAGAATTTTTTTAAAATCGTTAAAGTATTGACCTAATTGTGCTACCATGTTACTTAAATTTGTTATATGGGATTAATAATTAATAATTTGTGTTATAAACTTTAATTTATAATATTATCAATATTATTATTGCGCAACAAAAAAAGTTGTCATTTTGCGTATGACTTGTAACGTACAACGTACGGTTTTATTTTCATCTGGAACAAAGCCATTGTTGAAATTGGCGATTTTTATAACGTTAACATTACGGCAATAATACGCAAAATATTGTTCTCACTCTCAAATTTAATACGACGTAGTAGCAGAATTTTTGTCGAACCTTAAAAATAAAAAAGCACTGTTATTACTACCAATTTGTGCTTTGACTACTAAAAAACTACTCTATTCTTTTCGAGAGCTCTCAAAGAAAAATATTTCAAGATTCACTAAATCAGCTTAGCCTCTCGCACCATTTTCTCATTTTAATTAAAAATATCTTGGCTAACTCATTTGATTTAATCGTAATAAAATTATTTTCTATTGTTTCCTTAGTATTATTAATTTATTATTAAATTTTATAATCTCTATAACACTACTATGTTGTAATGTATAACATGTCTCGATACGAAACTATGCTACATTCTCATTTTCTTGTGTTTGTCTCAATATTAAACTTTATTGATTAACGAGAAAATTGCATGACCAACTTAGAACACTACCTGCCTATCAATCATTTTGTGTTATCAAAAATGAAAAAAGTTTTTCGATAATGATAATATTATACGTATTATAAATTAGTGTATTCAGGTAATTCATCTCGTTTACTTTGCATGTTATAATGACATTATAGATTTCTTAATAGATTTGAATTGATGATAGTACTTGAAATCGAAATAAGTTTTTTATATTGACTCGCTTGAAATATTTGTTTTCTTGTTCTATTTTAAAAAAAATCATTTTCCTTCCCAAAAATCTAAGTTCAAGGAAATGTACCGAATGACCCTATAAGGTTTTAACAATTCGGATAATTAGGCACTAATAGGGTATTTGTGTATTGCTCACGCTGCCAGAGAATTATCGGCTTGAGACCAAGTATGAAAATCATCTAATCGGAAAAGTGGCGCTGGTTTGTATTTCTGTCTCCTTTCCTATGTCTTTGTGATATCACTTTTTAATCAGTTTCAATTTGTTAGCATGCTGTATGTCTTCAAGTAACAATTTTAGTAGCACCAATTTTTCAAACACTGTTTTTTTTTCAAGAAAAACTAGCTGTAAATTTTGTTCTGATATTTTGAAATTGTAAATTCTTTGATAAGTAGTTTAAATTTTTTGAATAAAAACGTAGCTGAATGTTTTTTTAACTGGTATGAAATAAAATTAATTTTAATATCCCTTTAATTTTTTTTTCAGTTTCAATTTGTAAATTCATTTTTGTCTTTGTTCTACATCGCGTTTTATATCCAAGACCAAGCTCGTTTGAAAGAGGTAAATTAATAATTTTTTAGCACTGTAGGCACCGTTCATTCTAAGGTAATATACGGTACGCGATCGAATCCCTACAGATTCTAAGTTTCAGCCGGTGTGTATTGCATATCGTTTACGATACATTGCCTATCACCTTAGTATGAACGGTGCCTAAATGGTTGAGTTCCTTTTGAAAAACTTCTCTTATTGATTTGAAATTATTTATTTTCTAGCAATTGGCAGCATTATTAATCGCTAGACAAGTGATTGGGAATCTCAAAGAATCGGCCCTTCCCTATATGCTCGAGCAAATGCGTTTGGCGAAACTAAGTTTCGATTTATGGGGAGCCCTAAGTCCTACAACCGCAAAAGAACCACCCGGGGTAGAACCAAAACCTACACAACCCAATGAAAAATCAACGACTGAAAACGAAGAAACTAAAAACGTAGAAACCGGAACTCCAACATCGAAACGAAGCATAAGTCAAGCTGAGTTAGAAAGCTCATTATATAAGGTGATTATTTTACTATTAATTTTTTACTATCTAACAATTGCCCTTAATTTCAGTATGATGGAACTTTTGAGGATCATTTAGAAATGGTGATACAACTAGGTTACGTCGTTTTATTTTCTGCCGCTTTTCCTCCAGCAGCACTTTGTGCACTTCTAAATAACCTGATTGAAATACGTAGTGATGCTTTTAAATTGACCTACGTTTGTCAAAGACCTTTTGGACAACGAGTTCCAAACATTGGATCTTGGCAGGTAAGTTATTTAAAATTATTTGGATGGTAGCTTGAATTTTATTTAAATAAATGTTGTAACTTCTTTGTCGTGTTTCAGAATGCTATGGAATATATGTGCCTGATGGCAGTGTTGGTAAATTGTGCTTTAATTGGTTTGTCGGGCCAAGTGCATCGTATGTTTCCTGATATGACAGCGACTCAGACGATTTTGCTTATTGTTGCGTTAGAACATATCATGCTGTGCATCCGTTTTCTTATAACCTGCGCCATTCCGGACCTGCCAAGTTGGCTGGCTACGGAAATGGCTAAGTTAGAATGGGCTCGTCGTGAGGCTGGACGATTAACGGCAACAGCCACACCGTCTCCTGATCAAATTGATGCTGCTTCTCAACTAATTGGACGGTAATACACTAATGTTGTAGGATTTCTTTTTTGGGCTATTTAAGATCTCTTTAACAACCAGTAAATATAGTGCAAGTGGTGCACAGACACATTGCGAGGACTTTGAAAGAGTTTAAAAATAACTAACAATAAAACCAAGGTAGCCTGAGACAATTTTAGTTTTTTTATTTTAAGTTATAGAAGTATAGGTTTCAAGTTATAGAGTGCCATTAAAAAAGCTCCTACTGGATGCATAAAAAGTTACTAACGATACTATCAACTTTTATGATCATTAGCAACAAAAATATGAGAAAAAAATTTAGGGCTTCCAGATTCCGAAGTTTGAGAACCATTAACGTATAGGCCATAGGGCATCAATCTAGTCATTATTAAAGTAACATTAGAATTAATGTTATAAGTTATGCTTTAGAATGAAGACTTTATTACAAAACGAAATCTATTATATGCAACTTACCGAGGAACACTAAGTTTCATGAATTCTGTTTTATAAAATTCACAAACATGTATTTGGAGATTTTAACACAAAAATTGAAGTGAACGAAGCACTTAAAGTGATTTATTTTCTTAATATCTACCTAACTTAAATTTTAAAATAGTTTAGAGCTGGAATATATTAAAATTCGGAATTCGTTGAAAGCGTAATAAAAAAGGGTTAATTAAGCAAAAGCATGCAACTTACCTTTATTGAAAACTGCAAACAGTATCCAGCTCAGCGTTCAAACCAGTTCCATTAATCCAGTGGCACTAAGCACACACAAACACCTATAAAAAATCGAAATCAATCAATTTGAAAATTATGAATGATCATATTTTGAACTTATATAGACATTGTTTTTACATCGGATGAGCTTTTTAATGAGAGACAGATTAATACTCAAAAAACTAAGTGATATGAAAAATATCTGCTGCGAGGCGTCACAGTACTTTTTTTTACTTTCATTTATGAAACTTACTGTTGGCTAAAAGAACTATAAATACTTTATAACTATACATATAAACAGAACTATTGTATATGCATAGCGTCTATATACATATGGATATACGAATTCCCAACCTTCACCCCGGAACCGCCCTTATTCGAATTTTCAAAGGTAAAAATTTCAAACAAAAGTTGTAGGTATCAATGAGTCTAAGAACTGTAGAAAGTTTAAAGAAAATCGTTGAACCCGTTTTCGAAAAAAATTGAAAAAGCTCCAAAACTCCTAGAATAAAGTAGAGCTTCCGGCTAACTGACACTAACCAAAAGCTTCGCGGCATTACTAGGTATAATAATATGAAGGCCAAATTCCAAGTTTGGTGAAATTCGGATAAAGCTTTCGATACGATATGGCTGTCACACACAGACATGTTTCTAAAAACCACTTTTTTGTACTCAGGAGACCCTAAAACATGTATTTCCGGTGAAATTTCGAATTCGAAAATTCGACCCGATTACAATTCTTCCTTTACTAGTAGTAAAAGAAACTAAAAATATCTGCTGCGAAGCGTCACAGTACTGTCTTTTTCTTTCATTTATGAAACTCGCTGTTGGTTAAAAGAAATATAAGCACTTTATAACTATATACATAAACAGAACTATGTACGAATTCCCAAGCTTCACCCCAGAACTGTCTTTATTCGAATTTTCCCTTGAAGAAGTTTCAAATAAAAGTTGTAGCCACTATAATGAATGTAAGAAATAGAAAGTTTAAAGAAAATCGTTGGAGCCGTTTTTGAAAAAACCTGAAATAGCTCAAAAACTCCAAGAGTTTTTAGTAGAACTTTCGGTTAACCGCTTTTAACCAAAAGCTTCGCGGCACAACTAGATATAATATGCAGGCTAAATTCTAAGTTTGATGAAATTCGGATAAAGCTTTCGATACGATATGGCTGTCACACACACACACACAAACACACACAGACATGTTTCTAAAAACCACTTTTTTGGACTCAGGGGACCTCAAAACATGTATTTCCGGTGAAAGCTCGAATTCGAAAATTCGACCCGATTACAATACTTCCTTTATTATCTATATATTAGTAAAAGAAAGTAAAAATGTTTCAAATAAAAGTTACCCAGTTTTCGGAAGAATATACATAACATAATGTTGTAACTTTCTGGTATTTTAAAGGTCATTTTCTAGGTAATTTCAAGATTAATTGAGGGAAGTTTCAGAAGTTTAGCTCTACTGTTTTAGCAAGTTTTTTTTTAGGTCCATGAAAAGGCAAAGGTTTATAATTAAAACATTTTTTTTTACAAATTTTACATGAACGAAGTTACGGGTAGTTACTAGTCAAAGTATTTAAGAAATAGAATTTTTTACAATAGTTTTTCAAGTAAAAAAATTATTATATAGAAATGAAAAATATTTTGATCCTCAACAATCAAAAAAAGGGTTATTCATTAAACTTGAATATTGATGAAAATTATGCATCAGAATAAAAGGCGCCAGCCGCCATATTGGCGTTGTATCGACCAAGCCGCGGCGTTTGTTAGATCGTCAATTGTTCATCGACTTCTCCCAAACAATGATACTTTTCTTTGCCAAGTTACAAAAATTTCTAGTTTATTCAATATGGAAATCTAAACTAATCGATTGAAAACTCGAATGAAAATCATGAAGAATTATTTGGAATGAAATACCCTAATTATAAATAGGGAAAATCTCGATCAAAAAGTTTCACCCTAAGCCGACTTGGCCCGTTATAACCCAACAAATTACAACTAAAGAATATGACAAGCTTTTTACTTACTTGAACAAAAAATATTAATTTTATCGATCACTTCGCACTAAATTTCACTTGAAACTACTTTTTTAAGATTGATTCGTTTAAATTAATTAAATAAATTCAAATTAATTAAGAGCTAATTTCAACAAGTAATGCAACTTAAGAGACTACCCATAATGCATTGAGCGCATTCCCATCTGAGCACGGACCAATCAAATTGCAGGATTTTGAATTTAACGTTACTCTTTTGTTTTTATAGATTCGACCTTTTTTTGAAATGTAATTGCATTTTTTTAATTCAGAGAAATTTAAATACAAACTTGAAAAAATTAGTTGGTGATAAAAAGTATATTTCATAAACTTTTAATTTTTATAGATACGATTTCTTACAATTAGTTGAAATCTTGAAGAATATAATTTTTGAAATTATGGAATATTTGTTTCAGAAACCTTTTCCATTACTTTATTTGGTAATTGTAAGTTATTTGTAAATTCACACTTTGGTTCATATTTTTAATGAGAAGGATATGCTTTTACATACAGAATATGAAGGCACTCGTCATTTTTATTTATTCATATTTTCATTTACATGAACAATTGAGGTGTATTTTATCAAAATGACCAATATGTATTCTGACTAATTTTTGAACAGGATCTTGTTTGAACTTATGTTTTTTATAGACAAAGTCCTTTTCAAAAATTAGTTTTATTTTAGTTGAGCTGCAGTGACGACAGTTGTTAGCGAGCCTGAAAAATTAGTCAGAATATACATTGGTCATTTTGATACTAGACGAACTAGACGCCTCAATTAACGTAACGACCCAAATTTCACATTTTTTTCGAATTAGCCCTCATTCGCCAAATTTTACGTATCGAGTTATAAGGAACTCTTTCAAAACTTAAACAAGACATATTCAAAATGAATAATGAAAAATTGAAGAAATTAAAAATAATTTTTGCGTCGGTTAAAAAAGTGTCGAAAATTTACCAGAATTGAGCATGTACCTTTTTCCTAAATACCTTTTATTTCTTAAAGTCAGATTTGACTAGCCATTTAAATGTTATCCTGTAGGAATATTTTGAATGTTATATAAGAGTTTTTTTTTTTTCTATATAGCTTTCAAGTTTCACCCAGTCATACAACTGTACGTGGTTCAGCTGAATCAGTTGAACCAGCAGTATCCGGCAGCTCATCTGTAGAGGACAAAAACAAATTAGATGGCTCAAACACGTCAATTCCAGAAATCAGCCCTCCATTGACACCACCAGCACCAACCGCTGTCGTGGCTCCTACAATTCCGAAGAAAATCCTCAGCGCTGAAGACCGAATACAAAAAATACCACCGTTTAAACCCCGAAAGTCAACCGATTGGGTGCATCAAGAGGTATTGTATTTTTTCTCACAGTGTATCGTGTATGTGCATTAGACCTTTGGGAAACATGTTTTGTCATTTCAATAATTTATTGTTGCTCTTATGTTGAACATATTTTGTATATATGTTCAGCCTGAAGGAGAGCACCACTTGACAATCGGTCCAAGCGGAGGCGCTGAATGGGCACGAAGATTAAAAGGAGAAGTTTCCGAAAACATAGCTCTGCATCGGAGCACGGATTGTATTTCTCCAAAGGTGTGAGCTTTTTTTAGCTAACACGATATGATATTTTGACTTTTAGCAGTTACAGGATGCATCCAGTTCCGATTCGGATTTGTTACGTACAAATCCACTGTGGCCACCAACGCCTCGACAGATTCCCGGTGTTTCAACTGGAATCAAAGCCAGACTAGACCCCAGTCTCACTGAGAGTACGAAAACCTTGTCCGCTCCAGAAGGAGAAGAGAAACCGATGACAAAAGGTTGTTTGTAACTAAACATGACGATTTCAATTATTGTATTTTTCAATTGTTATTTTAGAGGAAGAACTAGCTGCCAAGAAGACACGAGTCAAGCAAAGCTTAATGAAACGTGCAAGATCTGTAGCAATATTTTCTTTGAAATTAAAAGAGCGACGTGCTCGTGAAGCAGCCGCTAAAGGTTTACCAGCAGCAACTCCTAGTCCTCCTCCGCAATTACCGGTTCCACAATGTGGTGGTGGAGAACTTTCTTGTATACCCATAGAAAAAGTAAGAATTGGCAATAGCTTATTTACTGGGAAAACATTAACGACTTAATTTTTGTTTTATTTTTAGCTAATACAAGTTGATGATGTGATGAGACGGCGACAAAATCAAAGTGGAACATTGTAGTCATTTTAAATCAGATACAAATCGTAAAACTCTCTGGATCTTTATTTTTAGTTATCTGTTAGTGCTTTAGATCAGTGGTCCCCAACCCCCGAACCGCAGTCTGGTACCGGTCTATTGGCCAAATGGTATGGAGCCGTTCAAGGATCATTATTTTTTTTTCATTTTATTAATTGTGGTAAACTTCATTGGAAAGTAATTGCAAAAATTTCTTTCATAAAATGGGAGGCTCATGGCTCTCATTGATTTAACGTTCTAATGAGTTGAAAATTAAATTACTTTATGTTGCTGGTGGAATTATATTTTATCTTGACGGCATGTTTAAATACAATTATTTAATTAAAACACTCTTAAATATGAACTATCAACGTTCTCCTCTCCATGAGCGAGCTGCGTTAAGATAATTAAAAATTGACCAGGTAATAAGGTTGAGGACCATTGCTTTAGATGATTTAGTTCTGACGATATAACTATTTCTTCTAACTCCGTAGTAATTAACATTAGTATTTAGAAATTATATAATCTTCGAAAATTATACTTCTCTACCCCCCTTATTACCATTTAGAATAACATTCCCCAATCAATGTGATTTTTAATTTGCAATTTTTTTAAATAATGCAGATGAATTAAGAATACAAAAAATCAAGCTCATTTTATATACTGTACCGATTAAGTATTATAAAAAATTATTTTTAACGATTTTATTTTATACCAAAAGTAGTCAATATAAAGTTTGATTATTTTTTAATATAATTTACCATACATTTGCATTATTACATAAAAAAAATCAGTGAATTGTATACAAATATTTGTCTAAATTTTAAACTGTGAACTAAAAACGTGAATAAGAATTAGATCTTAGAAATTGAATTACATAGTTAAGTTCTTCATGTAAGAATTTTTTAGAGAGCATAAAAAGTATATAACAATAACAAATATTATATAACTGAATACATCGATAATGAATCTAGTTTTGTAACTAATTTTTAATCTAATAATTTTGCTTTTAAATTGCTGTAATCACAAAACTTACGTCCGTAGAAATATGCATCTATTACATGAATCTATAAATTTTTTTAAACGATTTTTATAGTAATAATAAGTGGGGCCTTTAAATAATTATAATATTTTTGCTTTTTGTGTGAAAATGTTATTTGGCATAATTAAATTTTGTTTTAATTTAAATATATTTTGCGAACGAACGACTTCCTCAACAATTAAAAAAAAGCAATATTGTAGTCTTTGAAAATGATCAGAATTGTAATACAAAATACATATGATTTAATACATTTTTATAAGGAATGAATAAAGGTTGAATGATAAATCTGATATACATTATATGTTAAAAGGACTTTCTGTTTCACTGTTACTATTGTTATTAGCGGTATAAGGACAAATAATGTAATACAAAAAAATAATGTTTTCAATTGTTGATTATCTATTTTTTTAAAAAAATCTATCATCTTCAAAATTACTACATCATATCACATAAAAAAAAATAAAAACGAGGCACAAAATTATTGTATAGTTTTCTTTTATTGAATGTAAAAAGCACATTTCATGTGATATGAGCATTAGGCGCAGTTGTTAAAGCACAGTTTGTAGGCTCGATATTTTGAAGAAAAAAGTAATTTTGTGAGATGGTAATGAAATTGTTAACTAGTTTTTATGCAATAATAAAAAAAAAAATGAAAAAAAATCTTTTCATTTAAATCAAAAAGTCAATAATGTCTAAGAAAAATTTCGGATCTTATTTATCATCTTTTCATTACCATCGACTAATTGTTTAATTTGTATTATTGCTCTAATTATTGTAAGTCTTTTTACGATTTTCCGTAATAAGATCCGACCGTAAGTTAGTCAACATAGTTTCAATGCAATATATTTTGTATACTTTCAAATAATAAACAAATAAAAAATGCAATAAAATGAATCAGATCATAAAAATCATGAAACCCAAATACAAATTTAATTAGTACCTATATAACAAGTTTGTATTTATAGATTTGTGACTTTAAACATATTTAAGATATTTAAGCTAAAACATTAACGTTACTAAATGTTGCTTTAAGACTGCTTGTTAAAATATCTGTATTTACTATGAAAATAAATTTAGATTGTTAAATATAATATAAAAATTTCAGTGATCTTTTTTATAATATTTTTGAATTAGGGGTTGTAAAAGGCGGTTGTTTACTGTTCAATACATTTATGAGGTTTTTCTCTTAGGACCAATTGACGAAGCCTATGACTTCCATGAAACACCTTGAAAATGTACTGGGTTGTATTCAACTGTGTTAAATTTAGTTTCATAATTGACACCAGAGGTCTAAACTCACGTGGTATTCAAATGTCATTTGTTTTAAACTGAAGCCGTTTAAAATTTTTGAAGTTTTGTTCCCTGTTTACGTGCATTTTTTGGACTTAATTTTTAAAAATGTTAAAAGTTAAATAAATTTTTATGTTAAACGTGTTGAAAAATGTGTGTTTAAGTGTTAATAATCGAGGTTATTGGAAGGTGAATGGGGAGAAGTATCATCAGTAAGGTAGGCATGTTTATTTTATAATAATTGGTATTGTTATTTTTCACCATAAACACATTTAAAAATGTCTTTGATAATAATTCGTATTCAATTCACGTTTGTATATATTTCTACAATACGCTTACATGCCCTACACGCATAACAGCTTTTTATAGCTTTATAATTACTCCAAATGCTATTACTTTTATAATAAAATATATTTTTAAATAAAATTACTTTTATAAAATATTTTTTCCAAGGTGGAAGTATCTACTCAATACTTGTTTTGTATTTTTTTACTATTTTTTTGTTGGATATTTCTAAAAAAAATTTAAGTTGCTCCCTTGCTAAGTAAGCTTTTGTGTGAAATCCTAAGAACCTACTTTTTTAGCGTTAAAAGTTGCTTTAACATCTAAGGTAATATCTAAACATAGACTATTTTTGTAGTTCACATTCTAGCAATACTCAGGATTCACTGGGAATCGATCTGAGAACCACTAACGCATGGAGCGGAGATTTAACAGATCTAACCGCTGTATCACTAAAATCTCTTTTATACTCCATAAGAATCAAACTATTTTCCAACATAAAAGTACCCTCTGCCCCCAATCGGTCCATACTGTACTCTTATACTAAGAAACACGTTATTTGTTACTTCATTATTGCTTTAGAACGAACAAACACATTGTTATTTAAATTCCAATAAACCGTATAATTTTCTAAGATTAAATCAGTAGTCTTTAGTAAAACCACTTAAGCCCATTTTTTTTTTTTGAAAAAAAAAAAGATTATGGTGGATTTTGAATCTCCATTCAAATCTCCATCAACTGTCACAAGTAGAATTCCTGATTCAGCCTTACATTTGTCAGAAATGAATAAGAATATGAAAACACAACCTAAGTCCATTTCCAAACGTGTCTGTCCGTTTCCAAAAGCTTTTATTTAGAAACACCATCTTTTAACCCGTTCAATACTTCCAAAAATGATTTTTTTAAATAAATACAAATACATTTATTTATATATATATTTTAAGTAATTATCAGATTAAAGGACCAGTTTTTTATTTTAACAATTTATTTTCTTTTTACACTACGTTTCGTCAGTCTTATTCTGACTTCATCAGGTATCTAACAATTTATATTTTGATTTTAGCAATTCCTATTGATCGTAAATGGGTTAAATAGTAGGTACATATAATAAAACAGTTAAGCAAAGCTAATAGTGTTCACTTTTGTAATCCTTGTTGATGTTGTAGCGAAAATTACGGGTCAAGTTTTGTGGAACCAAGATTTTGAAAATACTCAGTAGTCAGTACATACGTTAAAACTTAAAACCAACAACACCATGTCGATATAATTCTAAAACTAGTAATTTCTTTTATTTTGATCAGATTTTGAATTATTTTTTCATTGGAGTTATTCGTCCTTATATACCTACGGCTTATACTTGTACAATCTACCTAATATTAGTCGTTCAGTGCACAAAGCGATTAACTCCACTTTTTAAACTATTTTGAATTTTCATGTCAAAACACATCGTGGACGTTAAACTGTATAAAATCGGAGCAAATTTTTCTATAATAATAAGTAGAAACAGCTCTAAATGATGTTTTTTTTTTCACTTTCGCATAAAAAATAAATTCCAAAAGTCAATTTTATCTATTTACTCAACATTTTACCTTATGGAGTTAGTCGATTTGTACACAGAAAATATAACAGGTATATATTTGTAAAATAGAACGTTGTCTATTCTGATAAATATTCATCAAATTGTATGAACATAATTAAAAATGTAAACTGTAGATGAACAATCTGCAATCATTGAGATATTTTAGTAAATATTGCAAAAAAATTAAGTTAATCAAATTACTGTTATAAGTAATTCTGGCGAAATTTCAAAGAAATCAAACGCTGTGAATTGGATAGGCTGATTCATAATTTGTAAAGATGCCATTTTTATCTAAAATGCAAAAAAAAAAAATAACAATATTTCGAAAATATATTTATTTAATCATTTTTATTTTACTTGATCACAAAAAATATTTTCCTCCACCGTATTTTGAAGTTGGTGCAATAAAAGTGCAAGTTGTCGAGACTAAAAGAAATTAGAAATGTAGTACCTATTTTATAACTCGATCATTTAGACTGACTTCTTTTTGGATGCTGTAGCAAATGTATACCAATAGCACTACTTCTGTTGTTGATATAATGTTCCATTGCAAATAAGACCACATTTGAAGGTTAGTATTCGTTGTATTTTTAGTTATGGTTACATAAATTACATAATAACCACTTGTAGTTATCAAAATAGTAGTCATTATTGATATGAATATCGTCAAACCATAGACGGTCTGAATTTGTTGGCAAATTGTGTATAATCTACCATAAAGCAAACGAATTTCTTTTAAAATTATTCTATGTATATAAATCTCTTCTCTGCTTATTTCTTTCGATAGACTCTCTGTAGATTTTTTCAAAAATTTATTTATGCAGTCAAAACGAAATTTTACCAAATATAAAAAAGTAAAAATTGACGCGTGAATAACTCTAACAATTAATGTGGGAAAATAAACGGTTAAAACATTTAAGAAATTATTTAGGTCATGAAGTAGCACATCTGTAATCATTGGGAGAACAACATTTACCACTTGTATGGCCAAAATGAAAATTATAACTCGTTCAAGTTTGTTGTAATCAATTGATATATCAAGCCCACGAAGTCGAGAATCGATATTTTCAAAATTCTCCAAAATTGAAATAATTATCGAAACATTGGTCATAATTTTAATCAAAGACGCATTAATTAAAATCGTTTCTAGCGACGTCGTTAACCATACAGCTACTGGTTGGATTTTATTGCTGTAATCGTCAGTATCACTAATACCCTGCCAATTTCCATTTAAGACACTAGTAACATCCAAAGCGATAAGAAGTGCAACACTGAACATAATAGCTGTTGGTGACTTGACAAATTTAAAATATTTTCCCATTCGAATCAAAGTTAACGGGAACATTCCCACGTATTTAGCAAAAATATACAAGGGTAGAAGCACTTTAACATTAGCACTTTCATTTAAATTTTTTATTTCTATTTTTGAACGAATGTAATTTTTGAGTTGTTGAAGTTTTTGCTTTTGTGCCTTCTTTTCCTTTTTCATGATCGAAACTTTTAATTTTCTGACTCACGAAATAACAGACGTAGAATGAATTTTTTGGAATAGTTTATTTCGTTTAACAAAATAATAACTGTGATTAAAATACAGATAATGGATAAATAATAATTTATTGGAAGGAAAGAGTTAAAAGATTAATGCTTTTTATTATTACCTTAGATATTAGTGTTAATTTAAAAATATTAGATATTCGGTAAATTTCAATAATCAATCTATCAGAAATGTAAGGGGTGACTATTTTTTATTGAGTTGATATAAAGAAGAAAAATCTACATGGTTTCTATCGATAAATTTGTGATTTTTTTGTTTTGAGCCAAAGGATGATCGATGTTGTTAAGATTGTTTGAAACCAATTATTAACCAGTTGAAACTTACTTATTTATTTAACCACTTAGTTACATTTAGTTACAATTTTGGGTTTACTTAAGATTAATTTGTTTTGTTTTACTTTTACAAATTTTCCATTAAATGCAATTTTAAATCTCGGGTGATATTGCGTGAATAATGCCTAGCGTACGCAAATAATGTTTCGATCTCAAAAGTCTTGTGGTTTAATCTAGAGCAGTGTTGGCAGACGAATAAAAAAGTATTTCTGCTTCAGGACCGTAAAATTGTTGTATATTTTAAGATTGTATATACTTTTCAACTAATTTGCGGTATAAGAGGGTGGTGGGCTGGTCTTTCGCCACTAGTATTTAGTGGGCGGCAAACGACTGTTAACTTTAATAAAAGAGCTGACGGTTTTTTTGATTGGAGAAGGCTTTAGTATTTAATATGCTGTTGATTACTCATCTAGAACCTTAAGAAAGAAATTTTTTAAAGGTGTTTTATATGTGTTTTACAGGCAACCAAAAGTACTTACAAGTTAGGTACATTGCATATGTATTATCTATTGTAGTATTATAATAGGTTCGTTCGCGGATGTGATAATGAATCGGTAACGAATCAGTTCAAGACCGATTTAGGATCATCGCCAAGCGCATGCAAGTTTATGAGCCGAGTTTAAGTCCGATATTCGCGGTTCACACGAAATGCGTTCGTTACCGATTCATAATTGGTTCTAGCAATCCTCAGATTTTTGTTAGGATGAAAAATTCTATTCTCCTACTCATGCGCAGTTTGTTAAATTGTGGCTAGTTCTTAATCCAGTTTTGCTGTCATGCTACGTTCACACGAGTCAATTTTAGTAGACCGTTTTTAGTTGATAAAAAAAAGTTGAATGAAAAATCTCGTGTGAGAACCGTAATCAACTTTTTAGTGGATCAAAAAAAGTTTGAACGAGTCATCACACTAGGTTTTTCATTCCATTTTTGATCGATTAACTAAAATCGGTTCACCAAAGAAGACTCGTGTGAACGAGGCATCAACGTCTGTCAACGTTCTATTCAATTAATAATCTTTGTAGGTTCTCGTTAATCCTCGTCTTGCTTCCGAACATTTTCAAACTTGTTTACGGGAAAATAACCCTTAATCAGTTTATTCATAAGCGTCTATGCGTTTGGCGATTATCCTATCCACTTGGGTTGATTCTTTACCAGTTCCGGATTAACACCGCGAACGAACCTAATAGCTTTGCTCGCGGGTCTCATTCTAAACCGATTACGAATCAGTTCAAGAAAGATGTAGGATTATTGCCAAGCGCACGCACCGATATGAACCGATACAGGATTTTTTCCGCTAACGACTTTAGAATTGTTCTGAACTAGACGACGATTAATGAGTAACCCAGGAAAATTGTTAATTGCATTGAACGTTGACAGTTGTTGACAGCGAAACTGGACTAGCCACGATTCGTCAAACTGTGCATGGGTACGAGAATCGAATTTTTCGTCCTAACAAAAATCCGAGAATCGCTAGAACCAATTATAAATCGGTAACGAACGCATTTCGTGTGAACCGCGAACATCGAACCGTTACTTAAAATTCAGAATTCACTGACCCGCGAACGTTCTTTTTAAGAATGCGCATGCGAATAGTCCCTGAATTGGTTAAGAATCGGACTCGCGAACGAAGCTATTGCAAACTTCCAATGTCCCTAATTAAAGAAACATATAGATCAATAGAACGTTGTCTATTCTGACAAATAATTATCAAATTGTATGAACATAATAAAAAATGTAAACTGTTCATGAAAAATCTGAAATCGTTGAGATATATTAGTAGATAAATATTTCAAAAAAAATAAGTCAATCAAATTACTGTTATAAGTAATTCTGGCGAAATTTCAAAGAAATCAAACGCCGTGAATTGGATAGGCTGATTAATAATTTGTGAAGATGCCATTTTTATCTAAAAATTAAAAATAACTAATTAAAAATAAATAATTAAAAATTAATAAATAAACTGGAGTAAAAATTTAATTTTTACTTTACCTGTTCGGAAAAAATATCTTCGTCTACCGAATTTTGAAGTTGGTGCAATAAAAGCGCAAGTTGTCGTGACTAAAATATATTTGAAATGTATTACTTACTTAAATCAATCATTTTTTAGACTTACTTCCTTTTGGATGCTATTGCAAATATATACCAATAGCACTATTTCTGTTGTTGATATAATGTTCCATTGCAAATAAGGCCACAGTGCTATATCAGGGTTCGTTGTAATTTTAGTTATGTTTACATAAATTACATAATAACCACTTGTAGTTATCAAAATAGTAGTCATTATTGATATGAATATCGTCAAACCATAGACGGTCTGAATTTGTTGGCAAATTGTGTATAATCTACCATAAAGCAAACGAATTTCTTTTAACATTGATTTATGAATACAAATCTCTTCTCTGCTTAGTTCCGTTGATAAGCTTTCTATAGTTTTTTTCAAAAATTTATTTATGCAGCCAAAACAAAATTTTACCAAATATAAAAAAGTAAAAATTGACGCGTGAATAATTCTAACAACTAATGTGGGAAAATAAATGGTGAAAATATTTAAGAAACCATATATTTCTTGAATTAGCACATCTGTTACCGTTGGGAGAAGAACATTTACCACTTGTATGGTCAAAATGAAAATTATAACTCGTTCAAGTTTTTTGTAATCAATTGAAATATCAAGCCCACGAAGTTGAGAATCGATTTTTTCAAAATTCTCCAAAATTGAAGTAATTATCGAAGCATGGGTCATAATTCTAATCAAAGATACGTTAATTAAAATTGTTTCTAATGACGCTGTTAACCATACGGCAACTGGTTGTAATATATTGCTGTAATCTTCGGTATCATCAATATCCTGCCAATTTCCATTTAAGACACTAATAACATCAAAAGCGATAAGAAGTGCAACACTGAACATAATAGCTGTTGGTGACTTGACAAATTTAAAATTTTTTCCCATTCGAATCAAAGTTATCGGAAACATTCCCACGTATTTAGCAAAAATATATAAGGGTAGAAGCACTTTAACATTTGCACTCTCATTCAAATTTTTTATTTCTATTTTTGAATGAATGTAATTTTTGAGTTGTTGAAGTTTTTGTTTTTGTGCCCTCTTTTCCTCTTTCATGATTGAAATTGTTAATTATCTGACCTACGAAATAACAAACGTTGAATGAATTTTTTGGAATAGTTTATTTTGTTTAACGAAATAAAGTGTGATTAAATTATAGATAATGGATAAATAATAATTTGTCGTAAGAAAAGAGAAAAAAGAGTGGGAAATGCCTTTTACTTTTAATTTATTATTATTGGGAAAATTTCAATCATCAATCTATCACAAATGGAAGGGGTGACTATTTTTAACTGACTATAAAGAAGAAAAATCTACATGGTTAAAGATTTAGACCAAATAAAACTTAGTTCTTGGAGTGTAGAAGTCACATTTCAGTGGCGGCTCGTGCAAATTTTTTTAAAGAAACTTTTATCATAATAATTAAATTTACACACATTAATAAGTATAAAACCTTAAACTTTTATTTAGTTGTAAGTTAGGATTCTTTTCTTTGATGTTTTTGATTTATAAATTCAATAGCAACTTTTTAATCTTCTATATAGCTTCTATTATTGCCATTATGCTTTTTTTTTTAATAAACAAATCGTACAAGTTTAGAAATGTCTAAATAGATTAAAGTGAACAATGAAAAATTCAAATATGTTCATTTATGATACGAAATCGAAAATGTACCTATATCCATCTTTGTTCAATTTGTTAATCAAATGGCGAGGGCTGTTTGTGTTGCAGCCCAAAATCCCAATATTTTTTAAGTGACTCCTTACATTTTTCCGTTTCATAGCGTAAACAGTATATGCTTCAATACAAGCTTAGCGGGCTGTAATTCATGCACTCCGCAAAACCAAAATAGAGCAGTAATTGCACCGTTTTAATGATTTTTGATGTTTTGGTTTAATCTAAGAATATATCTAGAATATATCCTATATTGCTCAATTTTTGCAATTGTTCAATTATAAATGAATTAAAATTAAAACAAGCATAATCAAATTATACTGGAAGGACTGCAGCCCCGCAGCTCTGATAGACAAGCCGCCACTGAATTTTTTCATCAATTAATAAAAAAAGTATGTATAATACAGTGACTCTAGACCTAGAGACAAACCTGCGTAAATTCGGATAGAAAGATATCTCTATCTGTATTAATAAATGACTTAACGTGTTTCTTTTTGTTGGGAGAAGGTTTAGTATAAGTATACTTTATACCTGCGTAGTGTGTTGTTGATTGCTCCCCTGGAATGTTAAAAAAATGAGTGCTTTTTATCTATCGTGTATAGGCAACCCAACGTACGTCAAGTTAGGCATATTGCGGACGCCATTTTATGAAGAATTTGGAAGCTTTCATATTTCCATAATTAAAGAACCATATGAGAATAAACCTAATTAAAAAACTTATATAAAGTTACATCTTGTATGCAAAAACTGGAAAATCCCAATTATTTAGTGTTAAAATTCGCTTTTTAGAAAATTAAATACTCTGTTAGTAAATAGATATTAAATATGTACCTACTTGATATCTAAAATAAACAAAACGCTGAAAATCGTGATTATCATATGATCAAATGATCGTGTAAATCAATCTCAAAGTCTTCTACTGTATCAGTGTACTAAAATAATTGGCAGATAATCTTAGAAATATACGATAAGAAGAGAAATAACCTTTCTCTTTAGAACAGCTTACGAATGAGTGAAATATTTTAATGATTGCTGGAAAAAGATAAATTGTTAATTATTTTTGTCTTTTGAAACTGGCTGTAACCCAACTCTTTTTGTAGACTCGTGTGACAAAATAGTTCTGAATTAGATTAGATGTTATTTAAGATGTTACTTTTTGTGATTGCCAGTTGAGATATTACTGGGCTATGATTTAGGCTGTGGTTTGTCTTAAGCGACCTTACCTTACATGTAAATACGTTTTTTTTTTGGTCACTTGCTATGATCATTAGCGACTACCCAATCTGAAAGCTCAAGAAAAATTTGGTATTCTCATACATGTAAATAATTAATGTTTAGAAATTCTGAAAGTTAGCTTTATTTTTTAAAATTTCTTCAACATTTTTTGAAGCACTTAGGTATTTAGAATAAATTATTTTCAATTTTTGCTATGAGATATTGAAGAATCAAAATTTATAAACATTATTAAAAACGTTACTTGTAGATGAAATATCTAAAACAGGTAAGAAATGTTAGCATTGTATTAACCGTTATTAGATTACATTTTTACATTCATTATTAATTCCTTGGAAATTTCAAAGAATCCAAAAGCTGTAAATTGAATTGGTTGATTGATGATTTGCAGGGAACCTAGTCGTATCTGAAAAAATTGCCCTATGACTTTTTTATTCCTTGCATACTTTTATTCATTAATAAGGGTTTCTTTGAAAGGAACATTATGTAGATTTAGACGTTGGTATTTTCGGAACCTATATAGTATTAAACAATTTGTATTAAAACTAAATTTTACCTGATCTGAAAAAGCAGTTTCTTGAACTGAATTTTGAAATTTGTGCAAGGCAATTGCAACAAGTTTAGCCTGAAAAAATTGAAAACTATTAACTTGCTCCCATTTCCTTATCTTTTATACTTACTTCTTTTTTAATATTATTACAAATCTGTATTAAAAGTATCAATTCTGAAGTAGACAAAATATTCCATTGGATGTAACCCCAGCTCTCTCCAAACGTGTTATTTGTATTCCTCATAAATGTCACGTATATTATGTAATATCCACTTGTCGTGGTTAAAACATTACTCATTATTACTATTAACATAGTCAAACCATAGTAGGTTTCTATTTTTTGACAAACCAAAAATAATCGGCCGTACAACAAACGAATTTCTTTTAAAATAATTTTATTTATGTAAATCTCTTCGCGACTTATTTCATTCGACATGGTCTCGGTTATTTTCTTCAAAAATCTATTGATGCATTCAAATCGAAATTTTATCAAGTATAAAAATGAGTAGTACTGAGCATTGACAAATCGATTTACCATAAAAGGGAAATATACTGTGAAAGTTGTTAAAAAACTATTCAGCTCGTCATAAACACTAATATCTATTACAGTGGTCATTAGAAAAATCATGAATTCGACAAATAATATTACGATAACAGCATATCTAAGCTTTTTGTAGTTAATAGGAACGTTGAGACTATGAAATCGAAAATCGATTTTTTGAAGATTTTCTATGATTGAAATCATTGTGGAGATACTAATAGTGAATTTTACTAATGATGTGTTGAAGAGTATTGTTTCTAGTTGTCCTGTGATCCATTCGGCTATAAGCTGTATTTTTTCACTTCGATCGTTTGTTTCACCGATTTCCACCCAATTTCCATTAAGAACGCTAATTACGTTGAAAAAGACTAACAAAGCTAAACTAAACATGATGGCCGTTGAAGACTTGATGAATTTTTGATTTCTTCCCATTCTGATTATAGTCAATGGGAACATTCCAAAATACTTGTTAATGATGTACACGGGAAAAATAACTCGAGTATTTTCACATTGGTTAAAATTTTTCACAAGAATTTTTGAGTAAATGAAATTCTTTAGTTGTAACAGTCTGTGGTTCTTTGGTTTCTTTGACTTGTTCATAGTTGAGATGTTCTCTCCTTGGTCACCAAATAACTGATTTGGGTTATATTGAGAAATTATTTTTAAGAATTTGCGTTGGTAGGTTGTTAGTTATAAGTAGTGTATAGATAATTGATATTGTGAAATAATGTTTGAATTTCCAGAAAAGTCTAATCACTGAAAGTTGAAAAAAATATAATAAATATAGGGTGTACTTTTTCAGGGAACTTTATTTGAATTAACTTTTATTCATGCAGTATTTTTAGATACATTCGTTTAGGTATATAATATAATAGATATTTGATTTTTTAAACTAAATGAATATACATATATCAGTGGAAGTTAAAGTGAGAACAAACTAAATTCTTCATTTGCAAAATTTTACTTTGTTCTATTTGCCCTCTAACTATACATGAATCAGTGAGTTTTCACTAATTATAAATTCATATTCACTTTTTGTTAAAGCTTAAACCAAATTACAGTGTGAAATAGCGAATCTTCAATATAAATTAGCGAATTTAACTTATTTGCTGAGAAAAACAACTAATAAGTGAATACTAAACTTACGCATTTAGTGAAATTTTCACTGATTCATGTTTAGAGGTTCAAGATTTTGTTTGTACTTTTTGCTAAAGAGACTACTTTCTGATATTTAAAGAGACGTTTTTAATCAAAACTTGGATTTGCAATGAATTATGACCATATAGATGGTCATATATGCTATAGTCTTGACTAACAAGAGACTGATCAAGTATTCACATACTAACAAGTAGGTAATAGACTGAGCTTATTGCTATCAAAACTATTCACAATGAGTAGAATAAGATCAAAATAGGTCTTAAACAATCATTTATCAAGTGACATCGGCCGTTTTCTAATTACTGCATTTACCATAAAATGTGGCATTATTTTTAGCATCGAGTGTTCCAACTTTCCAACTACAGATGCCCATTACATTTTAGAGCATTCAAAATAGCGTTTCTTACGAATGTAATGCGCCAGTAGTATCAACAAGTTAACATTAAAATATGAGTTGGCATTATTGAAGTGTATTTATCCTCTGCCATTATTGGTCATTATCATGCCATTATTATTTAGGTAGGACGATTCCATTAAAAAGCAATAATTTTTTATAGCTCATTTTGAAACTTGATATAAAAAACTTAAGTATTAATTTATACGTACTATTAGTAAACAATGTGATTACACAAAAGTGTTTATAGTCTGCTAAACCCGGCTAAACCTAGGAACTTTTCTTCCACACTTAAAGTGAGACGAGTGCATTCTACGCACTCTACTGTAGCATTTACAAACTAATTTATTCCTACTGAACATGAAAATTATGTGACGGTAGTGGGCAAAACAATATAACGCCGTTTAATTAGAAAACGGCTATCAATGCTTCAACAGTGAAAAATATAAAATGCTACTACAATACTAACTTGTGGATTGAGGAAAAACTCCTCATTCCAAAGAAAATTGTTCGATTAAAAATACCGTTGATTGAAGCTAATAGCTTCCACCGAACTCTAATTTAATGATACATTGTTTATTAGTTGTATGGTTTAATTAGTTTAAATGGGAAAAATTTAAGTCAAAGCTTCAAAACTTACAGTTTGCTGACTTTTAGTCAATTTTGCAAACAACAGCTTTTATTATGATTTATGAGAGTGGAAGATTATAGTCAGTTTTTTCACTAAACCCAATTAAAAGGGTTTAGATTATAGCTGTCACAAACTTTACTAATTTTCAGACCCGTACTGGAACCTAAAAGCAGTTCAGGTGTTTAAGAGACATCGACTTCCAAAACAATGTCTACAAAAACGACTAAACGGACCAAAAATGATGACTTATGTTATCAATGACAATGAGTCATTTAAGATTTAAGATTTATTGCATCAGACACGTATATTTCGATTACCAAATAATCTTCTTGAGTGGTCATCAAACAATCTTGGACCTCTTCGTGACTGTTACGTAGAGATTCTATCTATAAATAATATAATAAAATTCAAACTTAAACAACATTAAATAATTTTTGGAAAATCTTATTTGATTATAATAGTCGTTATAATAGATACAGAGGCCAAATCTATAATTTTAAAAATTTTGCCTGTCTGTCTGTCTTTCTGTTACCGCATCACGCGAAGACTGATGATAGCTAACTATCAGAGCCATAATCTAGGATAGGTACAGCTAATAACCAAGATGTTATATTTAATAATTTTTAGTAAAAACTTGTTAAATTGACCCCCATGTGTTCGTGTTAAATCCGCAAAAACTGTGTTAATTAATGCCAAAGGGATTCAGGGGGTCCCCCTGGCGGGGGTTTTAAATAAAAATAAATTATAGTCATTGTTCGTTTACTCGATTTTCATTCATTGACTGAATGTGCACTTCTTGACACCGCGAGGTTTTATACAAAACTAAATGTTTTCACATAAAAATTATGCTGCAAATACGATTTGCAGTTATTATGAGTACTTTTTGTCTGAAGATATTTTGTCATGGAGATAATTTATCTGAGGATATTTTGTCGTGAAGATTTTTTGTCATGGGGATATTTTGTCCGGGGAGCAAAACGCATGGAACCTTAAATGCCCCATTGATAATAATTAATAAAAGCCTAGAAATTTTTATAAAGTCATTGCCTTATGGCTTATACACTTGTACTTGAAAGAGGCGAACAAAATAAAATTAATAAGCTTATAAACATACATAATAGAAAAGTACATTTTTGGGTTAATCAAATGCTCGTCCGTAAGAATATTTTTTTTTCCACTGATTCTTTAATGTCGCGTCAACATTTCTGTCCTTAGCGACAACTGTTGTAGTGACTAGGAAGAATATTTGTTTTCACAAAAAGATCGCAGATTTAAGGCAACTTAATTGATGTTATACGTTTCATTAGTATAATGTTGTGAGCTGTTTGCAAATGTTGAATTTGTAGTAGAATTCATTAAAACTCCCGTGCTTCTGAACTGAAGTAAAATTATTAAATAAGAAGTCAAACCACCTGCAATCTAAAATTCAATTCTTTTATAAACGTGATGATTGCATGAAACATAGTATTACCTCGTATAAAATAAAGTTATTAAGAGGGAATAATTTACAAGCTGATAGCTTAACACGCAAATGTAACAATTGTAGTGAATAATATTCTGCCTGAAAACAGATTACCATTTACTAATATTTTTACTAAAAAATATAGGTACACCACGTAAAATCTTACAACTGCTTGAACGCTTTGATTTATATTCCTTAATTTATGAACGATAAATCGGGTTCGGTTTGCCTCATTTTCAGCCATCGTACAGGGAATAACAGCACCAAGCAGCCCAAAAATATTACAAAACGTACTCATGTTGTCGTAAAGCCATGATGAAATTTCGTTTGTTTCTAGCATCGATACCCCATTGTATAAAACCCCCAAAGTGCTCATGGCGATTGTAACAATAATACAAAGCATTTGAAACCCATATACAATATTGATTTTTTTAAGAACCAAACATAAATTGTAATGCATTTCCATGACGTGTTGTAGAAATAAATATGATGGTGGGCCGTTTTTAGATTTCACAGATACGATTTTATTGTGAAAAAAACTTTGCGTAACTTTCGAAGGTTTTGCCTCATATGTTGATAGTAATTTTTCATTTAATATCTTATACCATTTACAACTTATCAACATTGAAGTTCCAAACTGTACGATTAAGCACGCCCATATCATATTTGGTAGTTCCAGTGTTATGAAACACGCAATTGCGTTCTTTTCCAAGATGAACTTTAAATATCGGGAAAAGGTGAATGTGAGATTGAACAGCATCACCATCCATCCGGCAAATGAGAATAATTTCTCATATTTATAGTCGATTTGGGCGTGCATTGTTGATATTTGAAAATCAATCTCGGTCATGTCATTCAGAATGGTCTTCGAATTTTCCGTGAATGCTTCCATTAAAACTAAACTGGACACAAATAGAACGACTTTCATGGAAATCGTTCCATACTTAAACATGCGTAACAATTTATTATCGCTGAATTGAACGTATTTATCACCCGAAACATATTGCACAGTGCAGTATAAATAAATGATAATTATCAATATTTTCACTATTATATTTGTCTTGGAAAAGGTTAACGACCAGATTTTATTTCGATTTTTATTAGAAATCGCTACGGTAAATGGCGTCACGACCATAATAAACAGAGAAATATTGTAGATAGTTGCCAAAATTGGCAAAGCTGATTTCCTCTCAACCGACCTCATTATGACTGAATTTTAATCTATTAATTGTTGCAATTATAACATATTTAATTTGTATGTTTTATAAAAGTACGCGGTTAATACATTTGCTGAATTTTTAATGCCTATAATCAATTTATTATTATAATCGATTGTTTCATATAAAAATTAAAACTAATTTATTTATGATCTTTAATTAGCTTTTTGCATGATTATAAATTTTATATAAGTAAAACAAACAAGGTGAAGTAACCATTTTTTTATGATAATGTATAAGGCTAGCTATAACATTTTTAAAACTGTTTGGATTTTAATTATTAGCTTAGTATGAGGTGTTTTGAAAAAATACTACCTCGAGACCAAATACATTCTGGAATTACAGTTTCAGATTCGTACAGTATACGACAACAATCACAAGTTCCTCTGGTACACAAACTAATCAGTGCAGAACAGTCACAGATCATCTAGAACGCTATTTTGTTGTTCATGTACGGAAATGTACGGTTTGTCTGTTATTTGGACGAACCTTAAGCCACCGAAACGTCAACAGCAAATTTCTTCTCTGTAGTATTTTATGTTTTGTCTGACGAGTTTTTTTTTCTGATTTTGTTTCTTAAATACGTTTCTTATTTATAATGCAGTACCTTTTCTAAAATAATTTTGAGTCATTTGAATCTTCGATCAATTCTTTAACCAACGTGACAAATTCTCATATTTTTTTTTCTTTTTTCCATCCTTCGTAAACCAATTTCTTCTGTTGTATTATCTCTTCTTGATTCAAAATTATTACTACAATAGCCATTCTCAGAAAACGCTATCAGAAAAATTCATGTATACTGATATACAATCGAGAGTACAATTGACAAAATTTTTGAATATTGTAGAAAAAAACCGACAAATAAATTTAAATACATAGTCACCCTGTAAGCCCATAACGTCACACTACGTAATACAAACGTAAAAATAACATTGAAAGAATATTTATAACACGAAAGAATATTTTCTTGATGTTACAAAAATGTTATACAGTTTGATAGAAGATCTGTTCCAGATACAAATAAAGCCGCACATTTACGGTACAATGAATGCGCAATATAAAAAAATTCCATAATTGTAAACTGCGCAAAACCTGTATTGTAACTGTATGGCTTTATTATCTTCTGAAACAGATCTATTGTGTGCTCATTGCGCACTGTTTTTTTTTATTGAGACTGGATGACAATTACTTTTAGGTAGTTATAAATAGACCTTATAGTTATAGATGAACTATGAGTATAAAATAACAACTAAAGCATGACTTTGTTAGTTTAGTATTTGACATTTATTGAATTTTTGTGTACAATGGTGTTGTCACAATATCACTAATTGTAAGTGTAACATTTTCAGTGCCGTCAGCAGGTGTTAAATCGAACTGCACTAAAATGACCAGATAAGTCGTAATTGACATTAAAATCTGAAAAAAAATAAAATGGTTCAACCTATCCTGAGTTAAGACGTGGTTACATAATACGATCAATTAAAATAAAATGTCATTGAGAGGATTTCATATATTGACTTCACAAAAGTTACAAAACAAAGCAATAGTTAAACTTAACGATTTATAATTAAAACGAAAACAGCTTATATTCAGTCTGTGATCATATAGTACGAATAAAGTGAAAGCCTCTCATTGATCATTTGACCTGTTTTTGAATAATTCGTACCGCATAAACTAATTTAAAATCGATCCCAATAAATCCACAGGCATTGAATGCGATCTTTTGATGAAACATTTGTAAGGAATAAACTTCAATCTATAACAAATTAAAATATTTGTTTGTTATTAGTTAGAACAGCGTTTTCCAAACTCTTTGGTCTACGACCCCCTTTCGTACTTAAACATTTTAAAAGACCCCACGATGAATGTGTAGAAAAGCATATTAACAATGAAGAGACAGGTTATTATCCAATATTTTTGAGGGTTGCAGATAATTTTAAACCGAGATAAGCTAAAAGAAATAATCTGAACAAAAAAAAAAAAAAATCACCGCGAAAAAACAAATTTACAGAAATCAACAAAACTGCGTAGAAAAAAGACAAAATCATTAAAAAGAATAAAATTAATTTTATTAAATTTATGTTTAATAAATAAAATATTCTTCAAATACTTTAAGTTCACATATGTCAAAGAAAAGAAAGGAGAAAACGAGCGGGAGATCAAAAGTCCGGGGTTTGATCTAGTAACAATTAACGTAAGTGACACTGAAAGTAATATACGTATGGGCGTATATGACAATAGCTGATGAGGAAATAACGTTGAATTCAAAAGGACTATTCTGTGACCCTCAAACATCTCTCGTATCTCCTTTGGGGGTGGTGATTTTCGCTTTGAGAATTAATGGGTTAGATGTTGTCATACTTACAGCCTTAAATAAGACAGGATCTTCATTTTCGATTTCATGCAAGATCGTACACAATGATTCAGCTGCTGCTGTAACTGAAGAGCAAGAATAAACAACCGAAAATAGAAAGGTTGTACTGATCATTATATACAAGTAGTTCATGTTTTTAGTTTGGACATCGTATGAAGTATCTATCACGTCATAAAGTCGAGCTAGCAGCGACAAGAATATATTTGTCACAAGCAGAAGCAATGGAAAGTTGTATATAACATTCAAGGATTTTGCTGCATCACATAAAATATCGTGGATTTTAAAAACTCGATGAAAAATATCGAGTGGATTTCGGCCAGTATATAGATTGAGATAGTATTCGGTATCGATTTCAGATATCGTTGATGTCACAGCGACCGGTTTAACACCGACGATGAATATTTTTTTATTTCTCAAAATTCCAGAAAGCAAATTTCGCTTGCCGTTTGACAATAAGAAATTATTGGGTGGAACCATCGGAACATTGTTGCATGGATCTGTCGTTGTCTTCAAAAACGAAGTTTTTTTATTCTTGATATACTGTTGAGCGACGATTTCAGCCAGTATTTTAAATCGTATATTGATTATATATAGTAGAGTTGCAAAGTTCAAGATGATAACCCCAATGGTCATTTGTGGTATGTACTCGAACAAAGCAAGAATAAACGAGGAGTTTTTATGGACAACCTCTTCGTATGTTAAAATCGTGAAACTTCCCCCAAAGCTGGCGAGAAACGTAAGTGTTGCGATGTTTGAGAAAATTTTCAAGTTTCTATAGGGCAAAACAATTTGTATCTCATTTAACATTGCATCAACTTTATCAATGGTCATCCAAAAATTGTATAGTTTCGTATTGTAAAACACTATTAAAATATTTGCCGATGGATAAATCCACGTTGTGATTTGTTGGGTGCTCCAACGTGTGACACTTCCAATGAAATTTTCACCCTCGTCCAAACTTATATCTTGAAATTGACTTTCCGTCACCAAATTACCATAAATGACCAACGCAATGTAGAAACTAGTTATAATCAATCCATGAATTAATGCAAACTTTGATTTCTTTAAAACGACATATGCCTTGTTGGGTGCTTGTTTTAACGCATGACCGAACGGAAAATGACCAAATAATTTTTCAAGAAAAAACAGCAATAGTGCTGCTTCGATATTATTAATTGATTTTTTGAATAGTTTTACGATTAAAGTAAACATTTTTAACCGGAGTTTTAGCGTGGTACGGTGTACATGTCATTGTTATTACTAACAGAAGGAAAAACCAAAACAAATTATTAGATTTTATTTAATGGAGATAATATATGTGGTAATTATTGTCTTGATGGATTTATTTTAGTATTTGACGTTGAAAAAGCTTTGATGAGCGTAATTAATGACTGTACAGTGAAATTTAGGAACTCAGTTATTAGTCAAAAATACGACATAATAGGATAGAACATAAAAACAACGATAATAGTTTTAAGATTGATTACTTTATCGTTAGGGATGATTAAATGTGGTTTTAATGCATATAATTAGTTATCTTAGCTTTTCTTCATTATTAAACGGGTTGAATAAGCACTGTTGGTTTTTAATTAGATATTTTAACGATGTACTTTTTAGAGCAGTAATTCCTAATTTTTTACCACCCCGAATCCTCAACAACTCCTAACATATTGAGCAAACTTTTAAAGCCTAGTAGTCACTAGTAGACATGTTGCGCGATTTGTCTAGAGACACTGTTCTTGGTGTCGTCTAGCGTCCATACTACGATGTGAATTTGTCAGTCACATCTTTGCAGTTCAGCATGGAGGACAAAATAAAATAAACGCAGCTAGCCATGGCTCGTGACGTTAGTGACGTTAAAATGTTGCGGAACTTGTCAAACGTTGGATGCTGTCTCTTAAAGCCTCCCATTCCGATCGGGAAACGTTAGACCTGCGATTTTTGGTCTTGCAACAGGCCCTAGACAGGGATTCTTTTATAGAAATGTCTACGGAGACAACCTGAGACGCGCCTCAGAGACCAAAATCGCGCAACATGCTTACTAGTGAGAACTAGACTTTAAAGATGAAACCATAAAAAGAAAATTGCTTATGTACGGAATATTGTATAAATCTATAATTCACAAATATGCAATCAGAACCACTGGAAAACGTTTGATTTAGTTGGACAACACTTCATAAACTTTTTGACATGTGGAGTTTTAAGAATAACGTTTTCCATTAATCTCTAGCCTAACTTTTAACTACAGTGAGACGTTGTATAATGTTGTTAGCTTAATTTTCTCCTCAGGACATAAAAGAGTATAGCATAAATTCGTTAAATCCTAGACCCCAATTCTTGGAACTACCGTGGACACCCTCGGAAAGCTTTGTGAACTTCCAGGGGTCCACTGGGGATCACTGTTCTAGAATTAGTTAACAGTTTTAAAATAAAACATTCAAAACAAGTAATCTGCGACGTTATTCTGGCATAGATTTTTAGAGTTGCAAAAATTTTGTGAAAACTTAAAAGTATTTCTCAAACTCAGAATTTCTCAAATCTTGATCTCCGAATTTTTAACACCACCTGACAAACGGACATTTATAGCAATGCATATTCAAATTCAGAAGTCTCCTATTTGAGATTGTTAAAAATTAGTGGAATATAAGTAATTCTTTGCTTTTAGGAGACTATTTTCTTTCTTCGCGACTCTACTGATTAAATTGATAAGTATGTATAGCGAGTCTTATCACACGTAGAAAGTATATGCTAGGAATTGGAACTGCAGCAGAGAAATGAACAATGTAAATGGTAGTTTCATCTTTGAGAATCTTCAGATTTTTACTAAAGAACTGTGTCCAATATTTTCTTAGAAGTCGTTCTAGATTGTCTTTCCATCTCATCTGCGGTTTCTCAACACTTCAACTTCGAAGTCACTATTCACTTTATATATTGTTTTGCTAAGAAAAAGCTACTTTTGGTGTTTTTTATCTTATTCCTCAAATACAAGACTGGCTTTACTGTTTTCTGGAAACTTTGAAAACAATTAGGATTATTCCCAAGACCATTTATCGCTTGTTGTTCATTTTCTTAAGATTCACAGGAATAATTGGACTGTATAGAATATTCTTGAGTTTTTCAAATCATCTTTCAAGAAAGATACATTTGTTTGGTTATAGAATATATTTGAATTTCGTTCTTAAGTCTTATGGTACACCCACAATAACGATTTTTATAGAACGGTGATTGTCGGTGGTAAAGATTGAATTATTTAGGTTAATGACTAGTTTTGAACTTATAACTGATCACTTTATGGTAAATCAAAATCACCTGTATTTATGTGGTGTTGTTGGTGCTATACTTACTAAATTTATAACGAAAAAATGCTTTTTCTCAGGCTCCTTGGAGCATTCAAGATGAGTAGCTGACAATTCCCCTAATAGTCATGATCTTGTACTTTAACGATTAACCACAGAAATTCGTATTTAGTATACGTATGTTATGTACATTTACCCGTAGTTCTAGTAGTTTTGAACATTGACAAAAATGTTTTGATAGTACTTACAATGATTGATTAACAGTATTTCAAAGAGAGCCATTTTTACTCCCGAATGCATCAATTTTAAGTACATATATGCATATGTAATATCTCGTTAAGGGTTAATATGTACATCTATAGTAATACTTACCTTTTTGAAATAGACATCTTGTTCGTTTTTTTTTAAGGAAGACCACCTTATACCTGAGAGTTATTAGCGACCATCGAAGTAGAAAACCCAAGATAAAAAAATCTTGGATTTATACGTACTGGGATTTAACGCGACAATCACTGATAGAGCGGTAATTTAGCCACTATATCATTGCATGGTCATATTGATTCATTTCTTATTTTAACAAAAATACAAACCTATTACTACAGATAATTTTTGATACTTTTTTCAATGTTATAACTGAGGATTCAGAATATAAATAATTTTTTTACATTTCATTAATTTATTATTATTATTATCAATCAAATTTTTTACACGGCACACATCTTAAGTAGAAAGAGTCGTATTATTGCTTTGATTTTTATTCTTTGTAATAGGACTCGAGTCAAATTGAATCAAAATAACTAAATATGTTGTAAATGCTCCAACAATCTAAAAATTAAAATAAAAAAAAACGTTATTAAAGTGTTCCTAATTTTATCTGCTTCAATAGAAGACTTTTTATTTTACCGAAAATAAAAGAGTAAAGTCCAAGCTGAAGAAACCACACGCAGTAAATTCGACGTTTTGATGTAGAAGTTGCAAAGAAAACATTTCCGTCTGAAAAAAATATAGAATTCTAATTGTAGGTTAAAATTTCAGACTATATTTGCATATTTTCACTGTAGATCAATATTGGCGATAAGCATTTTTATGATCACTAAACTTGTTATTGTTTCCTGTTTATTTAATAATGAAAATTACTTACAACTTCTTTCAGTTCAGGCTTAGTATTTCTGGCACGATGCAACAATAATTTGGTATTATTCCCCTCAGCCGCTGTTAAACTAGTCGAAGTAACCATTGTGATAACTCCTACAATAAATAAAAGTGCCCTAGACGTTACCATGATTTGTTTCGAAACATCATCCAACTTGATGGGAACATAAATATTGTTCAAAATATCAACAAAAGCAATCATCAAACATGTCAATGTTTGGAAACCGTACGCCGTGTTGATATTCTTGCAAATTTCAAAAATTTCATCGAACAACTCAAAGATGATATACAGTATCTGATCGAGATTATTAGCTGTGATAATAGCGTGAAGATCGAATTCAGTACTTTGCTTCATTGGGATCTGATTTTTGTATACGGTCATATAGTTGTTGATTTTTTTGCTGGCTTTATTTTCCAAAAAGTTGATTGTTATGATTCGATTGAGAATGTTGAATCGAATACGAGCTAAATATAGAATGTTACTTAGTTGGATGATGATTAGGCCTAGTACGGCACAGGGCAAGGATAGATAAAGAAATTGGTATATAGAGAATTGCTGTGGTGAAGCTAAGAATGAGAAAAACATCAGGATTGAAACGCTTGTTATCATCATAAGAATTGCAAAGTTGCAATTTCTCATTGCTTTCCCGTTGTCTAAGCGAATGCTGAATTTTTCCCATAAAGTTTGTTCGATTTGATCCATTTGGTTTAGAACGCGAGAAATTCGAAATCGGTGAATCCAGTTACAAAAAATGGCAGCGCATACGACCAGTCCGTTTATATAATGACTGGTTAATGTAGATAATTGGGTGATCACGTTCGATTTGTAATTGTTGGTTGTATCTACGCCAATATTTTCTTTGATGCTGTAACCATAGATGATCAGCAAGGCGATAGTATAAACCCATTGCAGAAGAGTGGCTCGTTGATTATGAATCAGAACCGGTGAATGAAATCCAAAAATTTGTGCAACAATTGTGGTTAGGGAAAAAATTTGACTCACATCAATTGGTTTTGGTGGCTTATACGTTTCATTTTCATAAACCGTCAAAATATTTTTACTGAAAATAAAACGGTAAATTCAATTAAGCAAATAATTTCATAGATCTAACTTTTTCTCACTTAATTTTTTTGCCATTTTTCTTTTTTATTTGACCTGAATTGATGTCGTGAATCTTCATTTTACAACTAGTATTGTATTTAGCGAGGCTTTCAATTATATTACAATTATTTTTCTAGAGTATAAATTTTTAATTTTTTTTAAACATAAAACCACTTTATAATAAATGAAAATGATGTTTCATATTTATCAAATATGACAGGCAATATGTTAACGTTTTTTTAAGCTTACAATTATAAAATATAACGTTTTATTCATAAATCAATCGAACATATGAACGATTACTTAAAATAATTATTTATTGATCGGAACTTGAAATAATTAACACGTCAAATTGGAACATTATCGTTATAAATGATAGAATTTGAAGTAAGACCTAGAAAAATTATTAAATTGGGTAATTATCTTTTTTTTTTAAATAATTAAATGATTTAAAAACCTGAATTATAAGAGCATTTTTTAAGATACCAAATCCTGGCGCTAAGAAATCTACTGAAAAATTTGTAAGTTTCAAGAAATTCGAGTAGTTTTTTGAAGGGTTTATGTAGCAATGAGGCGTTGTATTCCATAAATGTGAGAAGTTTGTACGTATTGTATTTGCCTGTTGAAAAAATTATCGGATTAAAAAATATCTACTGCGACGTGTCACAGTATTACTGCAGTTATATATTTCTCTTAAATATTTCTCATTTAACATTAATCCTTAAAATATTGTTAATTAATTACTCCATTAGTTCTTTAAAACATTTAATTCACGTTCTAAAATATTTTCCTACAGTAAAATATCTATAATTTAAATGAATGAGAGTCAAATTCTTAAATGTACTTAATCGACAAACCTCACGCTCAAGCTAAATGTTGATTTCAACGTGAGTTATTGCGTCACAAGAAGAGACGCATTTAAGCGTTAATAAATCTTACTAATATTATAAACGTGAAACACTACAGTCAAAAAGTATTGAATGGATCTGGATGAAATTTGGCATAGATATAGATTATAATCCGGTTTAACATATAGTCTACTTTATATTCAGAAAAAATGTACGGTTCCCGTGGGATAAATATTTTTTTGTTTCTTACAGAGCAAAAGATTAACTTTTTTTTTTAATGTGGTAGTATAGGGGCTAGAAAATGATATAGATTACTTTTCATACCGGAATAATAAACGGTGCCCATGGGATAGCAAGTATGTATTCTATAAGAACCGTGTATTTAAAAGCGGTTTCATTAAAATCCACGAAATAAAGTCTTAACTTATTTTCCTTAAGAAGATTTGATCTACTTTTTACTCAGGAGAGAAGTACTATTCCCGTGGGATAGATATTTTTTGTTTATCACAAAGCTAAAGATTGATATGATTTTTGCAATGTGGTAGTTTGGGGGAGAATGATATAGCTTACATTTAAGGCTAGAATAACGCATAGTTCCCATGGGATGGCAAAACAATTATATCCTACAGGAACCGACATTTAACAAGTTTCGGTAAAGCTCGTGAAATAGAAGCTTAACGCATTTTCTTCCAATTTTACACAATAACGAAAGAAATCTTTACAAAGTTGAAATTAAAAAATTGACAATTTTACTGGAAAATAAATATAAATTTTAATTTAACACCCGATAAAATTAATAATGAAATTTTTTTAAATATTTAAATTTTTTCATTGTTCATTGTCGAAGATATTAATTAGAAATAAAAGTATTAAAATAATAAACTAAAAATTTCAAATTTCAACAATTACTTAACGGAACGAATTTTAATGAAATTTTGCTAAAGATCCTGTAGGATAGCTACAAATCTATTCTTTTAAGGGAACATCCATTAATTACGTGATGCGTTCAGGGGCCGATGGGGTCTGATAATGAATCTCATCTAATCTTACTTTGGGGAAAGGGAAGGTCTCGCAAATATCACGTATTTTGTTGTTTTGAAAAATATCACAGTAGATTGCGGGTTGGGAAAATGATATATACCAAATCTCATGACATCTTACCAGAGAGGAGGGAATGGGATTTCAAAAATCGCAAAAAACGCCTTGCGCAATTAATGGATGCCCCTTAAATAGCTGTACAGTTTTAAATGACATTTGGTATGAAAGATTTTCAAGTCCTAAAGGAATACAGTTACTTTTTTACTAAAAATCGTATAGAAGCTGATGTGAGACAGCTAAAATCTCTTTCTTGAAAAGTAGTTTAACGAATTTTGATGAACTTTCTTTGCATCTAAAGTCTGAAAGTATCTATCATTTTTTCTGTCAAAATAGATTAATTTTTACATTTTGCTATGAACGTAGGGAATCTTTAATCTATCAGTTAAATTTATATACACTCGGCGAAGCGAACGGGTATCAGTTAGTAGATAGATATATTAAAAATTAAAAAGATAATTCAGATCGGGCTTGGTAACCGTTAATCGTTCAAAACTAGGCGATACTCAACAATAGTTTCAACACTTACGATTAGTTTAATATCAAAAACCTAAACAAAATCTCAACATTAAAACAACATTAAAGACAAATTTAACTTTCATTCATAATTTCAATATTATAAATTTAACATAAATTAACTAAACAAATAAATACATCTTAAACAAAAAAAAAAAAAAAAAATGTAATTGTCAATATACCGATTCGCCTTCCACAAAATTAAATAACGGACAAGGATTGGATTAATCGATCCTTTAAAAACGTTAACTCTACTATAGACTGCATTCAACTTTTATATCATATAACGCAATACGTTTTGAAATTATAAGTGAAAGTGCTGGCCTTAGCTTTTGATTAGGGTAGAGCAAGATTGCCTTTCAACGATTGCCCTTTATAGGAAGCCCTGGTTTCAGCTGTACACAACAAAGCTGTCACTTATGTAAATTAACAAGACATGCATCTTGTAGACTAGATTCGAGGCTAACTGAACCGCGTCATATAGTTAGATATAGCTTTTGATAAAATCAGACATTAGTATTTAAAAAAGCTTGAACCTCTAAAAATGAAACAGTGAATCTTCACTACTTGGCAGTGCATATATTCAATATTTGCCGCAGCCATAAGTATACCACTAGCAATTAGTGTATACTCACTTTTTTAATCCGTGATATGATAACACCAATTAATTTAGTGAAAATCACACTAGTAAATTAGCAAATAAGATAAGTAGTAATAATAACTAATTGAAACAGTAAAATTCTTTATAACAATTAGTGATGGTATGATTACTTGAAATAGTGAAATTCGCGTATAAACAACTTTGTGTTAGTATTTTAAAAAACATGTAATTACTTGTTGTTTTTCGTAGTAAGCCATCACAATTTTAAATGATGCATAGGTCGATAACAAAAGCACTGAATGAAATAAAAAAATTCACTGACCTAAACAAAACAATTTACTAAAAGAACAGCTAAAATCACTCTTATAAAATAAAAAGTGAAGTAGCCACTATTCTATACAAAAAGTGAATAAGAGTGATGGTAAAAACCACTACTTCTAAAAAGTGAAACTTTCACTAATTTATAGTGAAAAATACTAAAGAAATAGTGATGGTGGAAACCACTATTTCTAATGAGTGCACATTTCACTAATTTATATTTAAAAACATAATATACTTATGTATTTTACAGTGAGTTAATGACTCATTGACGTAAATAGTGAAAATTTCACTGTGCCATTTTTAGAGAGTATATATGTATCTACAGACTTATGTATATCTAGATGCAATCGATGGAAATCCACAAAATTTTCATCGTCTCCATACAGATTTTTAGAAAACTGACTTAGTAACATTGTCCCGCGTCTTTCAGAAGATGCCAATAAAATTTTATTTTTGCTGAAAATTGTTTTTCGCATTTGACTTTTCGGCGCCCCTTGCTACCTGGCGCCTAGAGCAATTGCTCCTCTCGCTCTACCTCTGGGCTGCGCTGATTGAATACTCTTGAATAATTTTACAAAACATTTAAATTTAAAAAAAAAATAATAATTTTTTTTGAAGCCTTTACACCTATTTTCCCCCTTAAAATAAATGTGAATATAATAATAGGTTGATTTGAAAAGGGCATAATTTAAAAGTAGTGATGCAGATTTTTTTTAAATTTTAAAAAGAATATTTTACTTATAAATCTTATAAATAGTTTTGAATAGGTTTTAGTTGAATAGGAATTTTGATAAGTTCACAAATTTTAATATATATGAGAATAGCGCGTTCAAAGTAAAAGTCGTTCGCCTCTTAGAAGAATAAATTTAAAAATAGATTCAATGTAAAGAAAGGTATTCTATCTTTAAATTAGAAGCTCGGTTTTCATAGAAAAATCAATTCAAAACCGTTTATATATAAATTATTATTTAATTTTTACCTTGAAGAAAAAAAACCTTGAAGATAATACTTAAACTATTTATTTACAAAGAGATTTTTTAAATTACACCATGATAAAGCCAGATAAAACCAGTATAGAACCGAACATCGAAGTTCTAAACTGTTTTCATTTAGACAAAAAATTTAAATAAAACTTACTTGGTCCGAGATGCTACTGAAAGTTTGTATGATAAAAATAATATTAAATGTTGATCTCAAAACCATTAAATTAGCAAAATAAGTTTGAACGTAATGATAATTTTTTTTTGAAAAATTTCCTACCAAAACTTTGCCCAAACAAACGAAAAAAAAATATCAGCAAATGTAAAGCTAGTATTAACAATTTAAATGATATTATTGACATTAAATTTTTATTTATTCCCTCACAAATATTTTCAAAATTAGAGAGAATGATATTTATTTTCAACAAACGCTGTTCTGAGTAATTTGATTTTAGTTCCAATAGCATTGTGTTTAAATGATCAATTTGTAAGTGTAGACTTTTAATCAATAATATAATAAGTTGTGATAAAACACTTAACATTTCAAATGTGAGACCAAGAAGAACTAAGACATAAATTGTTTGAGATCCAACAAAAGCATAAATTACTACAAGCTTGACGATTAAATAGAAAGCTATTGAAATCAAAGAAATAGTTTCATAGAAAAATATTTTTCTAATCTCCTTATTTTCTTGAACATATGAATATTTGTTTAATTTTTTAAACACATCACGTATATTTGTATTATAGTTGTGTACAAATAAATAAATGTATAAAAAAGAGAAAATATCAACACACATTAAGAAAACATCCCCTAATATTCCCGTAGGGGACACAGCTTGTAAAACCATTTTTGTATAATATACTATGGATCCTTTGATTATTAATATTAAAAGGATACAAAAGATGCAAAATGAATATATTCGGTATGTAGTTGTCCATTTTTTACAAACAAAACCTAAACCCAATATTTTAAGTATGAATAAAGTAATGAACATGGAAGAATTCACGTCCATTGTAATGGATTTTTATTTCGAGCGATAAAGGATTAGGTAATATTATATATATCTTTATTCGATAGCGATAAAACTTGCAATGAGGTACATTTAAATTATATCAAACAAATGAAATATTTAATATTTTAACAAGTTTAATAAAATATGATGTGACTGTGTTTTTTTCTTTTTTCTATAGTTTAAACTACATAATTAGTGTAATTTTCAACTTTATAAATTTTCTTTTCCAAAAAAAAAAAATATAATAAGTATATAAAAGTAATTCATTTAATGTTTTAAAGGGATATACTTGTAGTCAAAGTTTAATAATAATCCTGTAAACGAATGCAAACAAATTTAATCGCTGTCCTTATATTACACTTATCTTTATTCAATGAGCAATGTGCTAAATAGATAGGGTAAGGTTGCGCAAGTTGTACCCGCTAAGGCAATACTGCTGTAACAACTATTATAATTGAACAGAAACAACAATTTCAACGGTAACTGAATCTTTTGTTATTTAACTACCATTTAACATTTATAAAAAAAAAAACAGAAAAACGTTTAAAAAAAGGGCTATTCAATGTTTTTTTAAAATCGGTTTCTGCTGCTTCCCCCACCTGCCTTCCGGTCATTCTCTTCGCACCGATTCTTCGTTCCTGTGAATTCTGCATGCTTTTGTGTTGCTTCAAAGAATATAAAATGGAGGACGAACGATTAATTGAATTAGTTCTCGAGAACGACGAACAGTTTGACATGTCCCACCGAAAATACGGCTGCTCTGCCCGCCAAGTGCCCGTCAAGGCACGATAAAGGCATTTAGCGGTCCTTGCTCTGCCTTGCTCTGCCCGGATAGTGTGAATAGACCTTTAGTTTAAAAAAAGTTACTTTGGTACGATTAAGGCCTTGTATTATTAATGTCCTAAAATAATTGCCAGATAATCATAAAAAGACGGTAAAAAAACTTAAAGATCATGTTATTATTCCTAAGAAAAGCTAACGAACGAGTGAAATATTGAATCGAAAGCTTTATCCGAATTTCATCAAACTTAAAATTTTTCCTTTATATATCATCTACTTGTGCCGCGAAGCTTTTGGTCAAACAAAAGTTCCACTTTATTCTAGGAGTTTTTGAGCGTTTTCATTTTTTTTTTTCGAAAACGGCTCTAACGATTTTCGATAAACTTTCTTTACCTAGTTCTTAAAATTATTGATGCCTATAACTTTTATTTGAAACTTTTTCCTGGGAAAATTCAAATAAGGACGGTTCTGGGGTTAAGGGTGAGAGTTCGTGATATCGTATCGAAAGCTTAATCCGAATTTCACCAGACTTGAAATTTTGCCTTCATATTACATCTAGTTGTGCCGCGAAGCTTTTTTTTTTAAATCAGTTAACTAATGAGCTCTACTTTATTCAAGGAGTTATTGAGCATTTTTAAAATTTTTATCGAAAACGGATCCAACAATTGCTTTTAAACTTGCTGCAGTTCTTTGACTCATTAATGCCTACCTACCACTTTTATTTGAAACTTTTTCTTGGGAAAAATCAAATAAAGAGTTCTAGGGTTAAGGGTGGGAGTTCATATATACATAGAAGATGTTTATATAGTTATAAAGTGGCTTATAGTTCTTTTAACCAACAGCGAGTGTCATTAAAAAAAGTAAAAGAAAGTACTGTGACGCCTCGCAGCATATATTTTACCTATTGAGAAGAAAAATATTTATTGAAATTTAAAATAATTTATATTTTCAACGTTGAATACAAGAAAGATACAATGATGTCATTAGGTCTTTTATGCCTTGAATATAGAATTGCATAATATATCAAATTGAAGCATTACTGATAGCAATGACAAAACTTGTAGAAGAAGCTGAAAAAATTAAGATAAAACTGATATTTTTCAATTAGCAATTTTACAAATCTTAAACATAAGATTACAATTTATTGTACCAACTCCAAACACAGAACACTCAGTGGAAAAATGAGATAGCTTTAAAAATATATAATAATTTTTCAAACTGTTGGGAAATTCATGCGGAAGAGTTGTATTCCATACGGAAAAAAAACTTGAACGAATTTCATTAGCCTGAAAAAAAAAATATAGTGACTTACTGCACAGCTATACGAAAAATTATAAACATTTTTTATTACTTCATTTGCAAATTTTTCGAATGTATGTACAACAATATAAATATTGAACACGGCTCTTAACATCATTAAACATTGGAAGGATATGTTATAATAATTGTAGTAATATTTTGGAAGTTTTTTTAACAGAACTTTTCCACTGATAGTCAATACAAAATCAAAGAAAAGCCAATTTTGTAGAATTAGTTGCATTGTTACAATTATTAAGAGTTGAGCTTTGATTTTGTCGCTTATTTTTTCTAACTCGATTATATTTTGATACATTGTAACTATATTTGGTTTTAAGTTTACAATTTTTTTTCTTACTTGTGAAAATTGTTGGTGAAGAACTTTAGTTATTAGTAGGATGAACTGAGTTAAACTATACATATGTTCGATTGGAAACCAAAGAAGTGACACCAAAAAAAATTTTTCAATTAAATTTTGGGTGTGAGAAACATTTAAACCTACTAATATTATATAGAATATTGTAACAAAAAACGAAAACATTTCGTAGTACCATAACTGATTTTGTTGCTTTTCGGTTATTAACAAGAATGTTGTATTAAGTTGCCTAAAAATGTCTTTTATCCCTTGATGGTTAGTGTATGTAAAAACATAGGAATATAACACACAAGTATAGTTTAACGAAATTAACACTAAATCGGTCATTTTAACCATCAGAGACACTGTTTGAAGAGTATTTTCTCTTAAGTAAATTTTTAATCCTTGATTCATTACCGTTAAATACAAGCATAGAACACCAAAAGAGTAAAATTGATATAATTTATTCCTCTCTGCAATGACAAATGGAGTCAATCCAAGTATTTTAAGTGGAAATATAAAAATTGAAAACTTAAAAACGTCCATATTGAAAAAAAACTGTATTATGGTACTATGGTAGGTAAAATTTGTCCAAATTGAAAAATATAAGAATAATTTAAAAAGGCAACCAAATATTCCTTACTGTCTTACATCTACTGTCTTAAAAATAACATTTTTAATTGCTTGAAGAAAATATAAAAATACTCAAGATTCCTAAATGATTATAAAATTTGTACCTACATATGTTGTCAAACTGAAACTTTCATTGAAGGTAGATTAAATAAATTGATGCACTATAATAATTGAGGTTTTAATGTAATAAGTTTTAATTCAGTATTAACAAATGTTATATTTAAAGAAGATGTATTAGTGATGGTTTTTAAAAATTGTATTGTCATTGTAATTTTGTATGTAGGTAACTGCATTATACGGCATTTCTAGATGAGCTTTAAGGTGCAGTGATAACAAATCTTGGCAGTCAAAATAATATAGATTTACCTAATTTCTAAAATATGATCATGGGTCACTATCACTAAATTAACTTACATTGCAATAACAATGTCTTAATTCACCGCGAGATAAACATATATAGGTATCGCTTTATCAGTTTTATTGGCAAATGGGTCAGTTTGAATCTATATGCAGGCCATTAGATCTGTTTAGGGTTTGCAAAAAACCGTATTTCTGTTAAAACCGGTTTTTCAGTTTTTTCCTATCTTAAACCCGGTTAACCGGTTAAAAACCGGGTTTCTAAGAAAATTAAACTATAATAAAATCACCCCACCCTTATTGTATTTATTTACAAATAAAACACGATTAATTAATGATTCTTTTTATTTTTAATTCCACTTCAGTTATAAAAGTTCATTTGCGAATTTCAAAATTTAATTAAACTGATAAAAAACATGTCTAAAGAGTAATTTTACTCTGATCTTTTACTTACTTCTAATTTTGTTGTAAAAATTGCCTAATACAGAAAATGTTCTTTCTGAATCCGTCGAATTTGGTTTAAGTTGGTTGTGATTAAGGCATTTAAAAGTAATTCTAAGTTGCTCGTTCTTTTCCCGGTTGTTTCAAATAACTGACATTTTTTTTCTAAAAATTTCATAATTTAGCGACAATTCCACTTCATTCACCTTCATTATGTATTTGAATCCCACTATCCTCAACTACAAATTTTTGATTCTGATTCAATTTGAATCATTCTTTATGTTAATCGTCTGGCAAAATTTAACACAACTGATTTTGACGAATATGGCAGAGCAACTCCCGGTTGAATAATTGATTTGATTTTTGCATAATTTGGGTCTTTTGGGTTTTCAGTTTTTGATTTTTACTAAAATAAAAAACGGTTTTTAAAAACCAGTTTTAACCGGTTTGCAAACCCTAAATCTGTTCCAAATTTAAATAAAACATTACTATAACATTTACTGTTACATTTACTAAAAAAGTTATTCGCAGTACAATATTATGGAAACTTTTAGTATAACGTGCATCACTTGTCATGTACCGTACCTAAACGTAGGGTTTTATTATCATGGAGGGATTTTTTAAGCAGCTACAATACCTTCAACAACTTATCGGAAGCCACTTTTAAGTTCTGCGACATGTTATACTTTCATCATTGTTTTATGAAAATGACAATTTTGTGAATTATTTTAACAATAAAAAGAACTATTCGCTGGCTTCTGAAAACTTTTGATTCAACCTCTTTGAATTCTTTTTTATGAAATTTTTCAAGGCAATTAGGCTCAACGAGTTGAATCTAGTATGTTTTATTTAAATATTTGTATATTATTTCTTGTTCCAATCATATTCGATATAAAAATAGCTAAATTTGCAAAACATGATGTATCTCTGATTTTTTAAGTATGTTGTTTGTACCCATTAGAGCTATGTATTCTCAAGTTTGCAACTCTCAAAATGTTGTGAAAAAATTTGTATAGAGTAAAAACCGTGAAATTTTTGAGCTTAGTTCAGATTCTGCTCGGTATCTCCTAATCCATGCATTTTTAATCGAAAGCTATTCTGTACGTTTTTTAAGAGCATTAAAGTTGTTAAAAATTAAGCCCAACCGGAGATCTGCAGGTCAATGGGTGACCGAGTTACGGCACTTTGAAAATAGGTCAGTGTTTTCAAAAATTGAAAATTTTAGTTTTAAACCTTTTTTGGATCGAAGTTGCGTCGAAACCATTGATCTTATGAGCAGAACTTGTTGAAGATAATTTGTAGGAAATTTACTTAGCTTTAGTATATGAAGTACAGTGCGGGGTCTGTAAATCTCTTAGTTCTCTCACAATCTTAGATAACCCATATGAGGTAAAATCGCATTTTGGTGGGTACTCCAGTATTGTTGGATCATCAGGAGCTCGTCACCGTCGTCCTCTTCATTGCAGTTTTGCATATTTTCCCAGAGCAGGTGACACATATCGCAAAACATCTAAGTCCTGTTTTCAGTCAAGTGCAGCCACCTCTCTGCTCCCCTTTTTGCATTTACAACAAAGGGGTTTTAGGAGCCCTGCGGGGGCCGGAATTTGCCGACTGGCAATGTGAATGAGTCCAGCCGAGGTCATACATGTTTAAAAATCACTTCATGCAACAAAAAATTGTTTAGGTACATTTCTGAGAAAATGCAATTTTACCTTTAATGTTTTTTTTTAAGATTTTGAGAGAACTACGAGGCTTACAGACCATAGAAAATGTAAAATATCAAAACTAACTTAATTGTAATTAAAAATATTTGTAATATCAATTGTGTTTTAACCAATAAACATTATAATTTATAATAAGTAAAAAAATTTAAAATCTAATAAATAAATAAAAAAACAAACTGTGCTACAATATGCGTCACTAAGTGCCTTACTCTTAACATAATAATATTGGTAGCCTTGTTACCTTAGTTTCCTTATTTTACTTTTGAGAAATGGGAATGATTAGCAAATCAAACTGGAACATTATTGTTAACAGTGATATCATTTGTAGAAGTAGCTAAAAAAAAGGAATTGATAATCAAAATTTGCTAATAAAAATATTACAAACCTTAAACATCAAATTGAAATTTAATGTTCCCAATCCAAAAAATGAAAACTCTGTAGAAAAATGGGACAGCTTTAAAAATATAAAATAATTTTTTAAGCCATCGGTTGAATTATATTGAGTTGAATTCCACAAGAAAATAAAACTTGATCGAATTTCATAAGCCTATAAAATTAATTATAAATCGTGGTCTTTACTATATTTAATTATTTAATGTTTTGCTTACTAACCTGATTTGAAAAATTTTCAAATGTATTTATTATATAATAAACATTGAATATTGGTCTCAACATCATAGCAGTCGAAAAGAGAATACTATGGTACTCGTAAAAGTGTGTGGGTATATTTTTCATGAGTGCTTTTCCACAAAAAGAAAATAAAAAACTCAGAAATAGACAGTTTTGTAATAAAAGCTCAAAGGCTATTATTGTTAATAGGTCATTTTTGATTTTAATTCGAATCTTTTCTAAACCAATAATTCTATGGTGCACTAGAAATGTGTCTAAATTAGAATTAATTTTTTTTATCCTCATCTGTAAAAACTGATAGTACAAAGCTTTAGTATAGAGTAAAATTAATTGTGCTAATGTATTAAGTAAATCAATTGGAAAGCATAAAAGACACATTAAAAAAAAAGCATTGATTCCCATTTTCATTTGAACAATGTTAATATAAATTAATATCTGATAAAAGATCGTGATTGAAAAAGATAATAATTCAAAATTTCTTAATTTATTAATTTGACTTCTTCTCATATAACATTGATTGTTTTGTAAATGTTTTAAAACGTCTTTCATTGCTTTTCTATTATTATAAACATAAATATAAGAGTAAACTAAACTCATACAATTTATAGATATTAAAAATAAATCGAATAATATTCCCATTGGAGACAAGCTCTTAAAAATATAGGCTGTTGAATAGTTTTTAAATCCTTCATTGATCAGTATAAAAAATAAACAACATAAACAAATGGAGTAAATTCGATACAATTTTTGCCGTTTTTCAATAGCAAATGGTCCCAAGCCAAGTATTTTTAAAAGAAAAATTGTAAGTGAAAAATTTAAATTTGCACCCATTTTAAACCACAACTTTGTATTGTATACGATCTGTTGAAATGGAAAAATTAATTTAATAAAATTGTCTTAGTAAATAATGAAATAATTATATGCATTGTAGGGTGTGTTACTGATGTGTGATAATATTGAAATTATGCGTTTCTATTAGCGAAAAAAAAAGAAATGCAAGTATTTAATTAAAATTTTTATTAAGGACGTTTCTTTATAGCAGTTGTACTGAATTTTCAAATTCCGCCTATGTAACGAGTAGTTAGAATAGCGAATAACCATATACTTATTTCAAGGTGTTTCAATTTAGCACAGTCATTAATTAATTAAGTCATTAATCACTAAAAATGTGAAAAGGAAGCAGAATTAATAAAATATGTAAATAAAATCTTGATTAGGATGATTAATAAGTTTTCGTTTTTTTAAACTTTGTTGTTCTTTTCTTTCAGTAAGGATTTTCCTCATCAACTATTGACATATACGCTCTGACACATCTTACTTTCGACGTTGTTTATGTTAAAAGTTATTAGATAAGAATCCACGTCTTCTCTCTTTTGCTCGGTTTCTCATCTCTTCTCTCGTTGCATGTGAACTTTATAGTATTTGAAGAATATTTTATTTCCTGAACACACACCGCGATATATTCGAACGGAAAAAAATCACACACCCTGCTTTTATAATTTTTCGATACAGTTTTGCCGATTTATTTGTTTTTTTTACAGTGAATTTTTTTCTTTCGGATATTTTTTCAATTTTGTATAAGAACCCATTTGAAATTTCTGAGGAATAAATATTTTTAGTTACATATAACATCTCGGTTCAGAATTATTCTTGAGCCTTAAAAATTCAGGATTATGTTATTATTTAATTTTATGTTGTTAATTATTGATAATTCTACTAATAAAATCTGTAAATAGGTTTAGTTATAGATATACCTATTAGGAATAACCAAAAGGCACACGTAGATTAGGTAGCTTAGTATGAAACAAGAGCACGGGATGAAATTTGAAACAAATTCAAAAGTGTTATCACAGAATTTTTAAATGGTGGTTCGCAACCCATGACCGACACATTATGTGAAAATGCGTTTCGATAACTGACCGTCGTACCTAATTTGTTTTTTTTTTAATTCAAAATAAGGACAATCATCTATTTACGGGGGATATTGGTCTTCTAACATAAGTTATATGAGAAATTAAATGCGAATATACATGGATTTTCAATATTTTTTTTGTAAAACAAGCTGATAATACAGCTTGATATAGCTGTAATGGCTTGTTGGAGTTTGGGATTTTGGGGTGCCGCGATCATGATTTGTTGGGGTTATGGGAATTGGAGTTACGGTTGTCAGGTTTTTGGGGTAGACTCGTTGATAGTAGTTAATGATAGTCTTAGTTATCAATACAAAAGTCAAATTTATAACTTTTAAAATTATTGTCTGTCTGTCTGTTACCGCATCACGTGAAAATCACTTGACGTATTTGATGAAATTTGTTGTGATTATGTATACCATTTGAGTTAATGTCTATAGGATACTTTTAATTGCGGGAAAATGTTTATTCCTAAGGGAAAATACCAAAAACTGGTTCACCCAAACTATACATTTTTACTTGATAATGATATTTATGGTCATAGTTATTTAAATTTTAAAACAAGGAAAAAATAAGTATATGAGTATTTAGTATCTCTTATTAAAAAAATAACATAATTATACGAAATTTCGTATCTTAAATAGCTCAATAATATTGAATTTGATTTAATTAATGTGTAACTAAATGGTTTTTAAAATACGTAATTTCTTTATCATATCAAGCCAAATCATTAGCGAATGGGTTTTTTTTTTAATAATTTGAATGTCAACTGAGTCAAATAGTTACGATAAAGGCACGCAATTTTAATTTTTATTGTCTTGTTTTAAATTTTCATGGATGCTGATGGTGATTTTTTAAGAAACATAAACATGTATATCTAGAAGTATTATGAACAATGTTCTGTTGCTTATACGTATACAAAGTCGCAGGTATAGCTTTTTTTAAATAAAAACTATGTTGTTCAATAAAATAAATTTTTTATTTAATTTTAAAAAGTTATTGGATCCTATGTAAATAATTAAATGTAGTAATTATTCATCTGTATTATCAAAAATAGCATCGAACTGAAGGATAATAATGGAGAATGATATTGTTGATAAAATAATCTAAAATATATCAAGAAATTGTTTTTTTTATTATTATGAGAAATGATAAAACTTACCTTAAAAATGACTTTATAATTAAAAGCATTAAAACATTCAGCAGAGAAATATTTTTGGAAGTGCATTATTTTTTGAGTAATGAAATAATTATTTAAAACATTAGCAGATTTTTGAATAGCTTTAGTATTCCATACATGAGTAAGTAAAGTTAACGTTTTTTCAGCCTAAAAAAATTGTTTGAAAATAGGAAACAACAATTTTAACATAAAATTTGTTTTTCTTTTAACTTCGCACATTGATCGGTTAAACTTTAGGATTAATAAATCTTTCAATATTACTATAGTCTATATATTATTCATATTCACACTTACATGATTTCTTAAATTGGTTGTTGCATTGACAAGTATTAACAATGAATTGGCTAATATAATCAGCATAGTAAATCTTCTATAGATGTTGAGCATCTCCTTTTTATGTAGTGTTGAATTCCACACCATACTACCAATTTCTATGAGGCTAACGAAAAATATTGTTGTGCTAGCAATAAAAAAATGCAATTGAAACTTGATAAACTTTTCGAAAATAGTCTTCATTTTTAATCCATAGTTCAATAACATCAAATATATATGAAGAAGATTATCTAACTTTCGAATTGTTCTAGGCTTTGAAAAAAACGATTCACAAGTTTTCAACTGATCGTTTAATATTTCAATCAATAAAACGAAACTATTTAACATAATTAAATTGAGAAAAATCGGAACATAGTACAAAAGAAATTCATATTTGTAGCTCCAACCAAAAATAATACTATAACAAAAAAATTGATTTACGAAAGAACCCGAATATGTGATTATGAAGTAAATTTGTTTCAATTTAAGCCTCTGATCAAATTTTTCAGAGTTCAAGTTATTTAACTTATTCAAATGTATGAAGATTGTCTTAGTCCCGTTTTGGTTGATAATGTAAAAATTATATATTATAAATAAATTATTAATTAGTATCGCATAGAAGTCGCACATATAGTGCATGAGATTAAGTTTACTAATTGTATTGATCAATATGATATTGGAAAAAACGTTGTAAATTAAAAAAAACACCCATAGTATCGAGTAAAAACGGTTAAGACTCTTCGAAAATGTCGACTGTTTTGCTCCAGTGATGGAAAATGGAGCCAAACCGAGTATTTTCAGGAACAATAACGAAATTCGAAGTTGTGAATACACATTCATTGTAAATGAAATACCTTGCATGTTTGAAAATCGATTTATTTTAATTGTTTGTGCATTATAACATCTATTAATTCAATTTCAATAAAGCAATTAGGTATAAAATATTTTTTATAATAATAAATTATGTAGGTACTTTATGTCTTCCTTTCTTGATTTAATGGGTTTTTTAATTGATGCATACTTATTCTTCAACTAAAGCGTCAAATTGCAGTAAGATTATAACGAATGACAGGATTGATAGCAGAACCTGAAATATATAAAAAAAATATTTTAGCTTTAAGCAAAGTTATGAATTATGTTATGAACGAGTTGATGAGTTACGAACGAGTTTCTTTACGTTTGTTTAAACCATTTTCATTAAGTAATTTTCAAAATCAAGAACTTAAAAATTAACAATTTTTTGTAAATTTCTTGTTCATAAAACTGATAATCGGATTTTTTTTTTTATTAAAAATATCTAAGCAACTTTGTCTTTGAATTTCAAAACTTGCTTTATTGAACATAGGCCTCTTTCTCTCTCCTATCATATTTCCTCTCTCCCTTCTGGCATACTTCATTTCACCAACCACTGTTTGTAAGCAGTAAACATAAGGATATTGAAAGAAAAAGAGATGAAAAAATAGAATTAAAGAAAAGAAAGGGAAGGATTCCCGGAGAACGTATAACTCTTTCTTCGTTACGCGATGGTTTCTACCAGCTCACTCTAAGCCCAGTAAAGGAACTTCGACCCAAAATAGTACTTTGACAATGAAATAAAAATGATAATATTATATTAAAGGAGTATATTTATAAATACAGTGGCACTTTGGTTAACGACTGTTGCTGTAACCAAGAAATATCTCGGGTAAGGCGTGGTAAAAAGAAAAGAGGGGACCGAAAGAATTAATCTATTACCGATATTATACTTGAAATCGCGCCTGTTTGGGGATGCCTGATTTGAATGGAATGCATCGAAAGACCACATGGCCATATAAAACGCCTTGTTGTTTTCCTCATTTTCTTGTGAATCGATCCAGGTTCGAACTTATCTTGAATGATACAAGTTTCGACCATGGATCGATCCAATAAGTCCTGAACAGCGCCTTTGATAACGACGGTAATTTGTGTCAGAAGTACTACCAAGGTACCACTGTACATCTAACCGTGTTTTACACGGTAGATTGTTCGAGAGAATATCACGTAAAAGGTACACAGCTAATGATAAAAGTCAGCTAATTGGTAATCCTCAAAATTACTACAGAAATAAATTAATAATTCGGTAAAACAAACACGAGCATGATTCTCCATTATCCCATGCCCATTTTATTCCACTGATCAGAGAATATCACGTAAAAAGACACCCTGCTAATGATTAAAATCAGCTTATTGGTATTCTTCAAAAGTACTACAAAAATTAATAATTAGGTAAAACAAACAACGGTATCATATGGTATCAATACACGAGCTTTTATATAATTTAGGTCTCATTATTTCACAATTGTTCTCCCGAAGTTCCACTTTAAGTTATGATTTCTATTTCCTGAGAAATTTTGTTTGGTGATATTTGGAAATATGAAATTTATTAGTTGTATATAAATTTGATGGCAGATTGTAAATGTGGTTAATGTTGTAGTTAAAAAGCAGAGAAAAGTGAATCGTAGACGTCATCCATACTAAGACGATAGGCGATAAGCGATATACGATTTACTGAAGGGAAGTAATAAAAAAGTATGTTGTACAGCTGCGTATCGTATATCGCCTCAGTTTCAACGGCATCTTAGAGTTATCTGTTCTTCGATCTCTGTCTGTTTGGTTTAGAAGTTTATATGGATATACTGATTTATCAGCACTACTGTACTAGTATTTTTGTGGCATTATAGTATTGGAAACAAAAAGATAAAAGCACATTTAATAAAAAAAATTATAACTATAAAATATAAAAGTACTTACTTTAAAAACTAACTCGTAGTTGATAACTCCAAAGGCATGGGCAGAAAAATTCATTTGGAAGTGTGTCAGTTTTTGAATGATGAAATAGTTCTGCGATGGGTCCAGGTTTTTGTGGTTCTGGGTATTCCAAAGGTGTATCAAAATTGTCAGCGTTTCGTTAGCCTATAATAAATAAAATCAATATTACATTAAATGCACTTAATTGAAATATTACATTTTTTCTAAAATTTTCTGTTATTAAGTCTGTTATCTCGATGGAGCGTGTTTAGGTAATAAAAAACGCGTTGATTTAAAAATTGTGTATTGTTTAAGTTTTACTTTATTACACGAATTTTCTTTATTTATTTATGTACATATTGTGTCTTAATGCATCTCCTTAATTCCTCAACCTTGATCTTATAAGAATCATCATGTTGTGTGTGTAACTGGTTGGTATATATTTAAATTGAGCAATATTTTTTTAAGAAAAATTTTACTTACAGTATAAATTAGTTTTTCATATAAATACGACAGAGAAACGATTTTTCTAAGAGCCACCAAAGCTTTAAGAGCACAATAATAAAGTAAAAATATTACCACTTGATTATTTTTCTTTGTGATATCCTTCAAGTTTCTAACAATAAAATAAAAATACGATAAAAAAATTACAATCGCACTTGGCACTACATAAATAATGAAGCCACACAAATCACCTATGACAACTTCACAAAATTTAACGATTGTCAAGTGAATATCAACAGCTTGTTGACAGAATTTTCCGTTTGAAATTTGATCTTTCGATTTCAGCAAAAATTCATGAAATGTTCCGATTTGAAGCGATAAATTTCTTAAGATATAAAGAATACATACTGAGAACATTTCAAGAGTATAGGATGGGACGTAAACCGCAAACATTCGCTTGTAATTTTTTTCATTTGTATACCAACCAAATGAATAGCAATCAATGGTCACTATTCCAAGTAAATAAACTAACATTTTAATATAGTTTATCTTTATCAGTTTGGCAAATTTTAAATTAATTATACCTTGTAATTTTGCTAAAATTCGATTTTTTTCAAAATTTGTCCATACATAAGGAATTAAAAGAGTTTGAATGATATGAATGAAATATATTAGATCTATTACAAATTCTGTCATAGCACTTTTGTGTGGGTAATATGTTGGTATTTTGAATAAATAGAATAAAACGATTATTGACATTGAAATAGCAACTATTGAAATAAAATATATTCGACGTATAATATGTATCAATTTTGAAGGATCGCTTTCTCTAGTTGGAAATAAAACTAAACCAAATATCGCTAATATAATTAACAACACTTTCAATTCATTGTACAAAGTCATTGTTGCAATGATACTGAAGTAGCATTTTTATTTCAATCAAATAAACAAGTTTAATACAGTTATTTTCATTAATTAAATTAAAAATTTTAATTATGTGTTACATATTGTGCTTTTTGTTATTGAAAGCTCATCATTGTCAATAATTGTTGTTTGTTTCTTTTATTGATGCATATACACTTTAAAGTTTTTGCTTAACTCACATCAATAGGTATATTGAACTTTTGTCTATTTATCAGTACTTATTGGGGATTGAGGGCCTAATAGTTGTCGTAGCTGTCCGTATCGTCTGTTTAGTTCTTGTCTTTTAAGTCTTGAATGGGGATTCCAAGTCATGTGGCTGTCAAGGTAAAAACCAGAGTAAAGATGAAACATAAAAGCAAATGTTCAAGTTGGGCGAATTTCGGATAAAGCTTTCGATACGATAAGTCATATACAGACATTTTTCTAGAAACAACTTTTTTGGACTCGAAAACCTCTAAACGTTTATTTTTGGTGAAATACTTCTTTAACTAGTAACCTAGTAAAAAGAAAGTAAAAACTATAAAAACTTCATTGTCCAGAAATGAAGCTGCTATCCTTTTTCAAATACAATCTATACCTATATGAATTTTTGATTCATCTATATCTATACCAATAATAAAATTGAAGATTTCTGCTTTTTGAAAAGTTCTATAATAAAAACGTTACGTCTTACCTGCGCGAGCGAACAAAAACGGAATTATTTTTCTCAGCCGAGATTTTTATCTAATCTAAAAAATGTAAGGTGTTTTCTTAAAAACTTTTCATTATCTACATTTTCGTTTATTTTATACAAAAAAATTAATGCCATTTACATATAATTTTCCCCAAAAAAACATTGTTTGTCCAGGGTAAACTTGAAAACGGCTGGGTCGATTTCAATGAAATTTTCACAAAAATTTAATAAATAATGTAACTTATATTATAGGCTAGTTTTTTTTTTTTGAATAGTTTTGTCTGTCTACCTATTTGTTCTTGGCAAACTTGAAAACTGCTGGTCTAATTTGGACGAAATTTTCACATACAGGTAGTAAACATTACAAAAAGTGCTATAAAATACTTTTTGTTCCGAAAAATTTTGATTTTCTGAGCAAAAAAATAAAAACTATAAAAACTGTGCAACGAATAACATACATCGCCAAACTTGAAAACGCTCAGCGAAGCAGGCGGGGATCAGCTAGTATATAATAAAACTGTAGAAGATTTTTGTCTGTTTGTTTGTTGTGTCTCTTTCACGCAAAAACTACTAAACGGATTTTGATGAAACTTTTTTTGTTATATAGCTATTAGTCGTCGGTAACATAATGGCTATAATTTATACACAATTTAGAAGAGAAAAGTCGGGAAATTCAAAGATTTGTGATGTACATTTGTAATGTCATAACAAACATATTTTTGTGCACTTACATTGCAAACGCCGCGCCGGCTAAACCGGCTAAATATGCGACGAAATTATGTATATTAAAAAGGTTGATAAAACCGTTCACGGCGGTATGTCTATCTCCAGGATAACCCACAGAACTATTTTTTTTTTCATTTATTTAAGGTCGCATCAACTGCTATGGTCATAAGCGACCGTCGAATCCGAAACGCCAGAAAAAAAATCTGGGCTTTCATGGGATTTGAACCCAGGAACACTGGCGTATAAGGCAACTATCTAGTCCACCACGCCACTAAGTGACCTAGAACTATTTTATCTTTTACAAATGACAAAAAAGTTATGTTGCCATAGCGGCTGGCTATTGTACGACGTACGTATTGCCTGTTTTATTGGTATCTTCTTCTATATTATATAAAAATGTTATGTTGGTCCTTATTCTGTACCAATTGAGCTCAAATTTTGATACAATAACAATCGGGATCCAGAATGGTTTTTATCTATATTTCGCGTCAGTAATATATAGTGAAAAACACTTGAATCCCATAGGATAGCATAATAATTGTATCCTACAGGAACCGTGCATTAAAAAAAAAAGTTTCGTTAAAGTTCGCGAGTGCGAGGGGAACGTGCCCTACCCTGGTTTTCTGCTAATGGCAAAAAAAAAAGTTCGCGAAATAGCATTTTAACGATTTTTTCTCAAGAAGGCCTGACAAATTTTACACAGTAACGAAAGAAATCTCTACAAAGTTTAAATTAAAAAATTTTACTGGAAAATAAATACAAACTTCAATTTAACATCCGAAAAAATTAATAATGATATTTTAAAAATATTTGGAGTTCTGTATTGTTCATTGTCGAAGAAATTAATTAGAAATAGGTAAACGAATTAATATAATATACTAAATTTTTAATTAATTAACAACTACTGAGCGGAACAAATTTTAATGAAGTTTTGTTAAAGATACCTCATATCTTAAGATAATATTGAATATCATTTATTCAAAAAAGGGACGGTTCCCGTAGGATAGCTCCTAATATTTTCTACTAAAATAGCTGAACTGTTTTAAAAGACATTTGACAAAATCTTATAGAATCTGTAAGATAGCTAATATATTTTAGTATATATATATATATATATATATATTATATATATTTTATATAATATCTCTTCCTAGAAAAGTAGTTTTAAGGATTTTGATGAACTTACTTAGGATCTGAAGTCTGGCAGTATCTATCAAATTTATTTTCTGTCAAAATAAATTAATTTTTAAATTTTGCTATGAAGGTAGGGAATCTATTAATCAATGAATTAAATTTAGATAATCTCAGAAAAGCGAGTGGGTATCAACTTTATCAATCGTTTTCAAATTTTGACCTTTAGTTCAAATCACAATCATTTTTAAACCGGCTACGTATAACGTTTTCATCTTTCTTCCTAAAAAATAATTTCTTTGTGTTAAAGAGTTTACTTCAATATAATTAAACATTAATTTAGCCACAGCAACACGTGGCCGGATCTGCTAGTATACAATAATAATGGTTGAATATTTTCATATTGGTCTTTTACAATTTTTACACTGACCATATTGGTAATAATTATTGAACGAAAATTGATTTGTACCCATACTAAGCATTTAATTTGGCATTAGTTATCATAAAGAACTTTTTAATGAAATTAAACATTTGAAAAACTTACAAATTAGTACCTAGCAATTTGTAATTGACACTTACTGTAGTTGAAAAAGTGACCACACTATTCACAAGATGTATTTCAAAAGTGCATATAAGAACAGTGACCGCCACACAGTACCAGTACACTAAAGTACTAAATGGGTGTTTTAATTTGCACAGAACAAATCGGACGGTAACAAAAACGATATGAATATTTGAAATAGAAAGAAATTTCGAAAAAACGAACATAAATTATCTACAACATTAAAAATGTGGAAATACGTTTGTAGTGATTGAAAAAATTCAGATTTACAAACTTTTTTTTATCACAGCTATACATAAATACATTTAAATTATATAACTGATATTGAATAACTGCTGCGAGCAAACGAACAAACTCTAATAAGATGAAATTTAAATAAATTGGTGTTCGGTATGATAAAAACATTTCCCAATTTATGCTATAGCTTTAGTATTCCATACATGAGTAAGTAAAGTTAATGTTTCCTCAGCCTAAAGAAAAATTATTTGAAAATAAGGGCGCGTTCAGACGGATCAACTAAACTCGCCCGACTATTTTCAATCTTGTAGACTGTAGCAGGGTAAGCGACGCGAGAAGTGAAGCACAAGCGAGTTGAAAGGGAAGCAAATTGAAAGAAAACTGATCAACTAAACTCGTTCAACAAAAGATTGACTGAATCAAACTTTTGTTGAACGAGTTTTGTTGATCAGTTTTTTTTCAATTCTGTTCAATTTGCTTCCCATTCAACTCGCTTGTGCTTCACTTCTCGCGTCGCTTACCCTGCTACAGTCAACAAGATTGAAAATAGTCGGGCGAGTTTAATTGATCCGTCTGAACGCGCCCTAAGAAACAACAAATTTAGCATAACTTTTTTTTTAACTTCGAACATTGATCGGCTAAACTTCAGGATTAATAAATCTTTCAAAATTACTTTATATTATCCATATTCACACTTACATGATTTCTTAAATTGGTTGTTGCATTGACAAATATTAACAATGAATTGGCTTATATAATGAGCATAGTACATCTTCTATAGATATTGAGCATCTCCTTTTTATGTAGTGTTGAATTCCACACCATACTACCAATTTCCATGAGGATAACGAAAAATATTGTTGTGCTAGCAATAAAAAAATGCAGTTGAAACTTGATAAACTTTTCGTAAACAGTCTTCATTTTTAATCCATAGTTCAATAACATCAAATATATACGAAGAAGGTTATCTAACTTTCGTATTGTTCTAGGCTTCGAAAAAAACGATTCACAAGTTTTCAACTGATCGTTTAATATTTCCATCAATAAAACGAAACTATTTAACATAGTTAAATTGAGAAAAATCGGAACATAGTACAAAAGAAATTCATATTTGTAGCTCCAACCAAAAATAATACTATAACAAAAAAATTGATATACGAAAGAACCCGAATATGTAATTATGAAGTAAATTTGTTTAAATTTAAGTCTCCGATTAAAATTTTCCGAATTAAATTTATTTAACTTATTCAAATGTATGAAGATTGTCTTAGTCCCATTTTGATTGATAATATAAAAATTATATATTATAAATAAATTATTAATTAGTATCGCATAGAAGTCGCACATATAGTGCATGAGATTAAGTTTACTAATCGTATTGATCAATATGATATTGGAAAAAACGTTGTAAATTAATAAAAACACCATAGTATCAAACACATAGTATCGAGTAAAAACGGTTAAGACTCTTCGAAAATGTCGACTGTTTTGCTCCAGTGATGGAAAATGGAGCCAAACCAAGTATTTTCAGGAACTATAACGATATTCGAAGTTGTGAATACACGTTCCTTGTAAATGAAATACATTGCATGTTTGAAAATCGATTTATTTTAATTGTTTGTGCATTATAACATCTATTAATTTAATTTCAATAAAGCAATTAGGTATAAAATATTTTTTATAATACTTAATAAAATTATGTCATATATGTGATATATAATTATGTTCTATCCTCCTTTCTTGTTTTAATGGGCTTTTTAATTGAAGCATTCCTTAATTCATCGAATACGTACTTATTCTTCGATTAAAGCGTCAAATTGCAGTAAGATTATTACGAATGACAGGATTGATAGCAAAACCTGAAATATATAAAAAAATATTTTAGCTTCACGCAAATTTATGAATTATTTTCTAAACGGTAGTAATAAAAGTTAGCGCGGTCGGGGATCTCCATTATGAACAAATTCCTTTACGTTTTTTTTTTAAATAATTTTTATTAAGTAATTTTCAAAATCAAGAGCTAAAATATTCACAATTTTCTTACAAATTTCTTGTTTATAAAAATGATAAGCGGAGTTATTTTTTAGTAGATAAAATTATTTAAGCAATTTCTTGTTTGAATTTCAAAATATGATTTATTGAACATAGGTCTCTTTATCTCTTTCTCTCTCTTATCGTATTTCCTCTCCTTACTCGGCATACTTCATTTCACCAATCAATGTTTGCAAGCAGTGAACATAAGGAGATTGTAAGAGAAAAAGAGGAAAACATCGAATTAAAGGAAAAAATTCTCGGAAGTCGTCATATAACGCTTTCTCTAAGCCCAGTAAAAGAACTTCGGCCCTAAAATAGTACTTTGATAATGAAATACAAATGATAGTATTATATTAAAGGACTATATTTATAAATACAGTGGTACTTTGGTTAACGACTGTTGCTGTAACCAAGAAATATCTTGTATATGGCGTGGTAAAAAAGAAGAGAGGGGACCGAAAGAATTAATCTATTACCAATATTATACTTGAAATCGCGCCTGTTTGGGGATGCCTGATTTGAATGGAATACATCGAAAATCCACATGGCCATATAAAACGCCTTGTTGTTTTCCTCATTTTCTTGTGGATCGATCCAGCTTCGAACTTGTCTTGAATGATACAAGTTTCAACCATGGATCGATTCAATAAGTCCTGAACAGCGCCATTGATAACGACGGTATTAGTTAACGACGGTAATCTGTTTCAGAAGTACTACCAAAGTACCACTGTACATCTAACCGTGTTGTACACGGTTGATTGTTCGAGAAAATATCACGTAAAAGGCACACAGCTAATGATAAAAGTCAGCTAATTGGTAATCCTCAAAATTACTACAGAAATAAATTAATAATTCGGTAAAACAAACACAAGCATGATTCTCCATTATCCCATGCTCATTTTATTCCACTGATCTTTTATTAAAATTGTTCTTTTAAAATTTAGGTCTCATTATTTCACAACTGTTTTTCCGAAGCTTCACTTTAAGTTATGATTTCTATTTCTTGAGAAATTTTGTTTGGTTAAATTTTTGGAAATATGAAATATATTAGTTGTAGAGGAGCAAACACAATTTTTTTTTGATTCTAGGAAAATTTGATTATATACATTTGATGGCAGATTGTAAATGTGGTTAATGTTGTAGTTAAAAAGCAGAGAAAAGCGAATCTTAGACTTCATCCATACTAAGACGATAGGCGATAAGCGATATACGATTTACTGAAGGAAATCAATAAAAAAGATTCACACACGCGTTATATGTTGTACAGCTGCGTATCGTATATCGCTTGCGATATATCGTTTATCGCCTCAGTTTCAACGGCATCTTAGAGTTATCTGTTCTTCGATCTATGTCTGTTTGGTTTAGAAGTTTATATGGATATACTGATCTATCAACACTACTGTACTAGTATTTTTAAAGCATTATAGTATCGGAAACAAAAAGATAAAAGCACATTTTATAAAAAAAATTATAACTATAGAATATAAAATTACTTACTTTAAAAACTAACTCGTAGTTGATAACTCCAAAGGCATGGGCAGAAAAATTCATTTGGAAGTGCGTCAGTTTTTGAATGATGAAATAGTTCTGCGATGGGTCCAGGTTTTTGTGGTTCTGGGTATTCCAAAGGTGTATCAAAATTGTCAGCGTTTCGTTAGCCTATAATAAATAAAATCAATATTACATTAAATGCACTTAATTGAAATATTAAATTTTTTCTAAAATTTTTTGTTATTAAGGCTGTTATCTCGATGGAGCGTGTTTAGGTAATAAAAAACGCCGTAATCTAAAAAATGTGTTATGTTTAAGTTTTACTCTTTTACATACATTTTTTTAAGTTATTTATGTACGTATCAATCGTGTCTTAATGCATCACCTTAATTCCCCAACCTTCTTTTTAGAATCATCATGCCCAATTATAAATGTATTACCTTGTATATATATTTAAATTGGGCAATATTTTTTAAGTAAAGTTTTACTTACAGTATAAATTAGTTTTTCATATAAATACGACAGAGAAATGATTTTTTTAAGAGTCACCAAAGCTCTAAAAGCACAATAACAAAATAGAAATTCTACCACTTGATTATTTTTCTTTGCGATTTCCTTCAAGTTTCTAACAATAAAATAAAAATACGCTAAAAAAATTACAATCGCACTTGGCACTACATAAATAATGAAGCCACACAAATCACCTATGACAACTTGACAAAATTTAACGATTGTCAAGTGAATATCAACAGCTTGTTGACAGAATTTTACGTTTGAAATTCGATTTTTAGACTTAAGCAAAAACTCTTGAAATGCTTCGATTTGAAGTGACAAATTTCTTAAGATATAAAGAATACATACTGAGAACATTTCAAGAGTATAAGATGGGAAGTAAATCGCATAAATTCGCTTGTAATTTTTTTCATTTTTATACCACCCAAGGGAATAATAATCCATGACGAATAGTCCAAATAAATAAATAAAATTTTTCTTATAGTTTAACTTTATCGGTTTGGCAAAATTTAAATTAATTATACTTTGTAATTTTGCTAAAATTTGATTTTTATCAAAATTTGTCCATACATAAGGAATTAAAAGAGTTTGAATGATATGCATGAAATATATTAGTTCTATTACAAATTCTATCATAGCACTTTTGTTTGGGTAATTCAATGTTATTTTGAATAAATAGCATAAAACGATTGTTGACATTGAAATAGTGACTATTGAAATAAAATATATTCGACGTATAATATGTATCAATTTTGAAGGATCGCTTTCTCTTGTTGGAAATAAAACTAAACCAAATATTGCTAATATAATTAACAACACTTTCAATTCATTGTTCAGAGCCATTGTTGCAATTATACTGAGGTAGTATTTTTATTTCAAATAAACCGGTTTAATATACTTAGTTATTTTTATTAATCATATTAAAAAATTTAATCAAGCGTTACATGCATGTTGTGCTTTTTTAATTATTGAAATAATTGTTGTTTGTTTCTTTAATTGATGCACAGACAGTTTTAAATTTTTTTTAAGACTGTTTCTTGACAAGCTCTCTTTTCCGACTTCGATGCAATGAAGTTTGCGGCGCTCGTACGCCAAAACTGTTGATTTAACAAAAAAGGGATTACATAAATTGTAGGAAATTTTCCCTTCTTTTATCTTGCAAAGAAATATTTTTCCGTGAAATCCGCGAGCGGTAAAGATACGAGGTGGCAAAGTTCAAATTTGGATATAATCGAAATCTATAAAATTATAAATTTACAAAACTCCTGGACAATTTTCCGGGTAAAAATACCAAATGACTGGACTAACCATTTAATTTGGCGCTAGTTATCATGAGGAACTCTCTAATGAAGTTAAACATTTGAAAAACTTGCAAATTACTACTTAGAAAAATTTGTAACTGACACTTACTGTAGTTGAAAGAGTGACTACACTATTCACAAGATGTATTTCAGAAGTGCATATAAGAACAGTGACCGCCACACAGTACCAGTACACTAAAGTAAATCGGTGTTTTAATTTGAACACAACAAATATATAATCGGACGGTAACACAAACGATATAAATATTTGAAAAATAAAGAAATTACGAAAAACGGAATTTAAGTTCTCTACAACATTAAAAATGTGGAAATACGATTGTAGTGATCGATGAAATTCATATTTACAAACTTTTTTCATACCACAGTTATACATAAATACATTTAAATTAGATAATTGATTGTGAATAACTGCTGCGAACAAACGAACAAACTCTAATAAGATAAAGTTTAAATAAATAGGCATTCGGTATGATAGAAACATATCCCAATTTATGATACCATCAACAAGACTGTGTATCAAAAAATGTATGGCAAAACAAATGCTTAAAATTCTAATAAATGATTTTTGTTGTGTCTTTATTTGGTTGATGAATTGTTCAGAGTTTAATTTTGACGTGTCATTCAAATTATAAAATATATTTTGAAGTATTGGAAATTTTCTCCAAAAGAGTATATAATGATAGAGAACAAAAATAAAATTGTATGTGAAGACAAAATAATCAATAAAAGCTAAAACAGTTCGGTAAAACTCTGGAGATCGATTTTTTAAATCTGTTACAGGCCAAACCATAAAACTCAGAAAAAAAATTAAGACTAGATAGGAATATAAGTAATTAATTTTTTTTTTCAGTAAAGACTGTTGCTTATTTTCATTAGAAAACGATATAAGTCCTAGTATTTTTAAAAACAATAATGCTAGATGTAGTTGTGCTTGCACTTCCATTGCTTTTATATTACTGTTTTAACATCGATGTTAATTGATTAAATGAATTATTTTATATCTACATTTTTTGTGTTTGAGCTTAATTATATAATAAATAAAATGACAACATGGTTGTTTAGAACAATTTTCTTTTCAGTGGGTACATACTTACAGTATAAATTAGTTGCTCATACAAATACGATAAATAAGTAATTTTTGTAATGGCCATCGGAGACCTAATCATGCAAAAAAGCAACACAATTCCTGGAACTTGATTATTGATTCCCATTGATTCTTTCACATTTCTAATAGTATAATAAAAATATATTAAGAAATTAAGAATCATACTCGTTATAAAAAAGGAAATAAACGCATATAAATCGCTTATAAGGGCTTCACAAAATTTAACTATAGTTAAATGAATCTCAATGAAACCAGCCGTACATTTTTTGTTCAAAATTTTCTCACTTAAACTGAATATAAAAAAATGAACTCCTTTGATTTGTAACGATACAATTTTTAAAATATAAAAAATTAAAGCTAAAAACATGTCGAGGAAATACATGGGACAGTAAAGCGCTAAGACTTTTTTGTACTCTCTTCCTTTTTTAAATCGACCAAATGCATGATAGTCTAAAAGTGCAATTCCAAAAAAATAAACGAAAAACATCAAATAGTTAAACTTAGGTAGTTTGGCAAATTTTAGAGTCACTAAGCATTGCAATTTATTCATGAACTGATTCATTTCAAGTTTTAGTACTGTATAAGAAATGATTAATGTTTTAAGGAAATGACTAAAGTAAAGCATGTTTATGATAAATTCTGTCATTGGAGTATTGTGCGGATAATATGTAGGTGTTCGGTATAGAAAACATAGTACAATTATTGCCAAAGAAAAAGCGTTTAATGAAATAAAATATATGTAAGAAATAACTCGAGATATTTTTGAAACTGTTATTTTGTTCGTTGGAAATAAACCTAAACCACAAATCGCTAAAATAATTAGCAACACTTTTAATTCATTGTACACAGTCATTGTTACTATAAAACTAAAATTTTAATTTTTCTTCTGTTCTATTATTCAATTTATAAAGGTTTTTAAGCTGTAATTACTATTTCATTAAAATAATTCAATTCAATTGTTTTAAGTGTTATATTATATATGTGCTATAACAGTGGATCCCAAACTTTTTCGCTTCCTGGTACCTTTAACATGGTAGAATTTTTTCACAGCGCCTCAAGGCAAACATTGGTCTATTTCAGAGTGAATTTTATGTTATTAGTAACTTTTTTTATTTACAATCCCCACAGAATTGCTTTAACCAGAGTTCTAATAATCTATCTCTATCCTCTAATTTCTCCTCCAAAGAAAACCAAATAACTAATTTCATACAATGTTTTACTTAATGGATAACTAATACTAATTTAATTTGTTATATGATAATTGGATCTTTTTAAAAATTTTTTAGACAATAGGGAGACAAATTGACGAATGAGGAGCTTCAAGAGCTGCCAACAAAAAAAGATTAAAGAAAAACATAATTTCTTTCTTTATGCTGGTGCCTTTGCAGTTTGCAAATGCCAAATCTTTACTAGATTTAAGGCATTAACAATAAGAACCAAGCATCGTTTCAATTATGATAGCACTAATTCTCACTGTAGTGAGATAGTTTATAATGTTGGTAATTTGAATTTATTTTCAACACCTCTTGTCCTCTGATTCTCTTGTCAAATCAGTGCATGGTGGGGGCTCAGTGTTTCAGATCTCTGATATTAACAATGATAATAAACAATCGAAAATGTGGTTACTGGTGCTATCTCTAGGATGCTTTTTTTTCGTTTCAAAAGTAACATTTTTCATTTCTTATAATATTTTTTCTTTCTTTTATAACTAGAGGTCTTACCAGAAGTACACACAAAAAAGGTAGTTGATCGAAAATTTATTAAATTTGGAATTTTGCCTTCATATTTCTTCTAGTTGTAACGCGAAGCTTTTGGTTGAAATCGGCTAGTAGAAAGCGTCACTTTATTCTGTGTTTTTGGGTTTGGATATTAATTTTTTTCAGATTGCTTGAGTTATCGAAGCCTATAGCTTTTATACACCTATATTTTTTTACAAATTGTTTAAATCAACAGCAAGTTTTAGGCCGTTTTTCAATTATGAAGCATTGTGCGGTTTTGTGCCTCATAACATCGCATAATGGTGATGTTTAATTGCAATAAAATTGGCCTAGATTAGTTTGTAAATGCTACAGTAGAGTGCATTCGTCTCACTAGATTTTGAAAAAAATTTCTAGGTCTAGCCAGATCAGGAACCTTAACACTTTTGTGTCATCACATTGTTTACTAATTGTAAACATATAAATTAATTTTTAAGTTTTTGCATCAAGTTTTAAGAAGAGCTATAAAACATTTTTTTTAATGGGATCGTCATATCTAGATGATAATGACCAATAATGACATAATTTACACTTTAATAATGCCAACTCATATTTTTATGTTAACTTGTTGATACCACTGGTGCGCTAAATAAGTAAGCAACACTTTTTCTAATGCTCTAAAGTGCAATGCGTAGTAATCTGTAGTTGAACTCTCAACTGGCTCTATAAATAATGCCACATTTTATGCTAACTGTGGTTATTGGAAAACGACCACATTCATGTAAAAGAAAGCTTTGTGACTTGTCGCAGCAGATATTTTTTTAATAATGTTACGAAACGAAATATTATATTTCATGTACCTACATATAATAATTTATAGCAAAAATATATATAGTTATTGCATATTTATTTTTTTTAATTTTAATACGAAATTAAGAAATATGGGTAATTTGAATTGAAGACGGCTGCTTTTGAAACTAGAAAAATTCTTTGGAAATGGAAAAAACTTGCGTTTGAAGTGATAAAACTGTATATGCGGAGTACTTACATTAAACGATAGGTTATTTACAGTATGAAACAAAAAAAACTTTACTAAAACACTTATACTATTAAGTGCTACATCGGAAAAAAATGCAGCTTTTTCAGTTATAAAATAGTCAAATATTGCTCCATAAATCGTATCTGTTGATACCATCCAAGCTATAATAACTTGCATAGCAAAAACCCAGCTGTATAACGCACTTATTAACTCTTTAACTACAACAGTATGTAAATACACTTGAAATAACTTCCATAGTTTAGTTTGGAAATTTTTTACGCTAATCGTAGAAATCGATTGATTCAAATTTGAAATTTGATCGTTAAATATTGAAATTAATGCAACTAAAAACTGAATTAAAAAATAGTTGCAATATAAGGAAAAGTGACTTAGAAAAAAGTAAGTCATTGAATGACCACCTGTACGAAACGTTAAACATCGACATATCAAAGGAACGAGAAGAATTAATGTCATATAAATTTGATTATTCCTTGTTCTTTTTGGAAAATTTTTAGAGTTAAACTTCGTGAAATTATTTAATAAAGTCAATAAAGATTTATTTTTCCTCCAATTTTTCCAAGTTGAAAAGTATTGATATTGAATGAAATACAAATTGACTGATATCATAAAAAAATCATTGTATCTTAGCAGCACTCTCTCTGCCGAAGTCATAAAATGTGGTATGAGAAATTTTAGAACTAAAATAAAATAAGTAAGACTTATGAAAATTGAATTTATGAAATTAAAAAATAATTTGGTCTTTGTGAATTTATCATTTTTGACGGGGAAGGGTATATATCCAATTAATTTTAGTTGAATTAGTGTTAGTTGCATTAATGAATGCACTTCCATTGCACATGAATAATAGCACTTAACTAGCATTTGCTATTAAATGATTAATATTTGTTCAAAGTCATGGTAGACCAAGTATTTTCCTTCATTTAAATAAAATAGAAAATAATGCGATTAAAAATTCATTGAGTAAATTGAAAAAGCTAATTTTTACTATGTATATTACTTAGGCAATATTTTGGTGTTAATTTTAATTGTTGTAGAAATACGTATCGTATAATTATTATAATTTTGAAACCAGAAGGTTGTCTTATTCGTTATGTATTTTTTTCACCCGTTAATGTCGCGTCATCATTTTTGTCCTTAGCGACAATATATCTCTTCCAGGACTCCCAGAAGCTTCAATTAGCTCCTAATGTCCTCGAGATCCATTGCCTTTTTGTTAAGGGTCTTTTTTAGTTCGCTGGGGTTGATTCATGCACTTAAAAAGGGGCACTCACTCATTGCATGTGTCACTGTTGGTTCACTTCCACACTTTTTTGGGCTTGTCTGAAGGATTCACTGTCATTAGTCAGGATACGTTGACCAATGACAGCCTCCGGATCTCTCCAATTTGTAGCAATGACGCTACAATCGCTACGTCTCCAAATGCTGTCGCAAACCCAGTGTAACCTTGTGGGTGTGTTATGTTTATATGGTTATCATTTTATTTGATTTTTTAATTTGATAAATGTTAATACCATAAATACCTACTATTTATTCTACTTTATATAAAAATGCAGGCATTTTTTCTAACAATGTAAAAAATCGATTTTTTCATAAAAATCGATTATTCCTACATAGATTAATATTAAAAAGTGAAAATCGATTTTTAAATAATCAATTTTTTTTCCACTCAATGTCATCTCTCTGAAATGATTTCTATTTTTGAAGTATAACTATATACGCACTGGCCTGGAGAGTAAACTGGTGAAGAATGTGCTACAGAAGCGTTACGAAAAGTGTGATCTGAAGTTGAGTGGGGAGATATACGTTGTATGTGTACGTGTATCTAATGCACAGCGCAGACCTATTCTCCGATTCTCTTTTGTGCGGATCTACGTGTGCCCCCACTTTTACATTGAGTTTAACGTCTAGAGTCGAGAGTTTACATAGATCTAGATGCACTGTAGTAGCAAGCGAGCCCGTACAGTTTCTTTCTTTCATATATACATATGTGTATACATAAAAATCTAAAATATTGATTAATATGTGAAAACCTATGTTACATATACGAAAGAAGTTATACTTCTAGTGGGGTCACATGTACACTCAATTTCTTTTTACTAATCGTCATTATGTGCTCAAAACACTGAAAGATGTAAACATCCACTTACACTTCGTAAAACACTAATAGATATTTCCACCATACGAATTCGAACTACAATAGACACAATAGACACTATTACACTATATGCAATATTTTTGAAAGGTAGATATCTAAACTCAAAAATAATACTAAAAATATAGTCGGTTTCAATCATCCATGTCAAAACTACTTGAAAAGCCAAAAACAAATTAAAATAATTATTAATTTTTTTTCTCACTTTAATAATTTGAAAATAAATGACTATAAAATCCCATGCTTTGTTATGGAAATTATTTTTATATAATAACTGATTTACAGTGAAAATTTTTACATTGAAAATTGTAAGAATCGTAGTAAAATATTCGCTTAGAAATAAATTTAAATACAGAGGACCGCGGTAAAGCATAAACAAATTGAACTCTGACCAACCATTTAATAAAAACTTAATTAAACATTGCAACGATAGAAGTGTCAACAAAAGCACTGTTGTATAACTTTGTTTACGTCTAATTTTTTTTGCAATTTTTTTGTCTATTAAAACACTAAGGTTATTCAACGCGTGCAATAAACGTTCGATTTTTCTGCGGTTTTTCCAAGTTGAAGCAAATTTATATGAGATAAACGTATAATTTACTATAACCATAAAATAATTGTTGAAGGAATACACCAATCTGTAATGTTCAATATTTCGTTCTGGCACATTAATTATGGTATAAATTGTTCCAATCAACACGCAAATCAATACTATAGTCGAATAGGCAAAATTGATAAACGCTTCTATAAAATTAAGCTTTTGGCCTGTGATTGAAAATGGAGCTAGTCCCAAAATTTTTAATTCATTTAATGAGAGACTTAACAAAGAAAATATGTTCCCTTCCATTTTTAGCATTTCAATGTCAAAATGTAGTTTTAATATAAAACGTTTTCATTGGTATAAAGGAACGAAACTTGATGGTATTGATGTATTAATAAATGAAATATGTTTAATTCTGTTAGTTGAGTATTTTTTATTTTAATGGAAATTTGTACTTTGCTAATGGAATTCTTATGCATTAAATGCAAATTTTATTCTTGTAACATACTTACTTTACTTACTTGCTTTAAGAAATTAATAATAATAATAGTCTCATAAGATCTAAACGTGAAATGTATTACAGAAACATAAACACTAAACCAAAAATCCAACTCATTGAGATCAGGTAGTTTAACCAGACTAAAGATATAATCAGTTGCGATTAACCACGATAAAAACATTTGAAAAGCTAAGAAAAAACTAAAAAGCGAATTGATTTCATTTGACATGTTGAAAATTTTAATGTAAATTTTAGTTAATTTTGAAAGTTGATTTTGAAAATTAATATATGAAAGAACGAGAAATGATTGATTTAAATTTTCCAATTGATCGCTTAATATTAACACAATAGAATCTAGATATTCCATTAAAAAAAAAGATAAGTAAAACGGGATTCTAAATAGCAAAAACATGTCAAAATTCTCCAAAGTTTCAATAATTATATGCAAAATAAAATGAAAAGAAAACGCTATTACAAGGAAAAACAAAATGAAAATTTGCCGATAGACGATTTGATTTAAAACATGTTCACTATTGAACGTCATGGAATTATTTACAGAGTGTAATATTGATTGAACTTTATCACAGTTAATCCAATTGGAGGCATTAAGATAGTATAAAAATAAAAAATTTATTGCAAATAAAATATAATCGTCAAACTTTAGTATGAATCTGTAATGGGAGATATTTCGATTAGGTAGATCTTTAATTGTTTTAATCATTACATATGACGAAATAATTAATATAAAAATCGAATAGACGAAATTAAACATTTTCTGGGTCCGAGTCGATTTTCTCCCATCAATTGAAAACGGGGCGAGACCAACAATTTTTAATAAAATTAGTGATATTTTCAATACTGAATACACTTCCATTATAACTACAATCATTTACTTAAAACTGTTTCACATGTGACATGATTAATATAATTTATTGAATAATTCTTTGATTAGTTAAAATAATGCATTCGAATTGCGACGAAAAGTAATGCATAATATATGATTATATGATATAATTAAATGAGTTACGTCAATACCTTCAAAAGTATTGATGTATTTTTAAATTAATTGGTTTAACAATTATTTAATTGTTTCTGCAATACTTACATATTTTACAAATAATCTATACTTACAAAATAAAAATGTATCTCATACGTCTCCGTTAATTAAATATTTTTGGAAAAATCTTATTCTTAAAGCCAAAATTATCTATACAAAGGCTAACTTCACCATTTTTAAAATTACTGTCTGTCTGTCTGTTACCGTATCACGCGAAAACTACTTGCCAGGTTTTGATGAAATTTAGTACGATGATGACTGAAAAATGAACTGTCTATCTGAGTCATTATCTAGGGTAGGTACTTTTTATTGTGGAAATATGCTTTATTCCTACGAGAAAATACAAAAACTGGTTGTAGAAAAAATTACGGTAAAACTAAATATATTTAGTTAAAATGGCATTTATGGTAATAAATTACAACTTAAGGCAAAAATAAATATGAATATTTTTTATTTAAAAAATATAATATACTTATGTTAAATAATGCTAAATATCATATCTAAAATCATCTTCAGTGTAACCTATTTCTTGAACGAAGTCACGGTAATGCCACTAAAAATAGTTTAGTTATCAGTTATGACTGCCCATAATTTGTATGTTATGCCTTTTGATTTTATCTTAGGTGCTTTATTTCAAAAGTTTGAAGATACGAAATAGTACAGGGTTTCCAAGGCTACTTTGACATCGTCCAATGCTACTTTGACAAATTAAAAATTTTTTAAAAAAAATAATTTAATAGAGTATAGTTTAGATTTTCTAAGATTGTTTATACTCTATTATTTTTTTTTTTTTAAATTTTTAATTTGTCAAAGTAGCATTGGATGATGTCAAAGTAGCATTGGACGATGTTAAAGTAGCATTGGACGATGTCAAAGTAGCTTTGGACGATGTCAAAGTAGCCTTGGAAACCCTGTATTAACAAAATACTTAGTTATCTAAATAGAAATATTGACGATAATTATTTTGTTAGTCACCTATTAATCCTATTCATTTCCTGGTTTCATTAGTAACCGCTTCATTAGTAAGCTACTTAAATAAAGTAGCCTAAACAGTTTGACTAAATCAACTCTCATTTTCACATACATATATAAACATGCTTGCTTTTTAGTTTTACAGAATACAAAAATATTACAGAATTTTTTTTGCCCAATGTCTGTATGGTCTACCTAAGAAGTTAAAGTTAATTGGCTTCTTCTGCGTAAGCTCTTATTAGTGATTCATTAACTCAAATAGTTGGACGTTTCTTGATATGAATTGTGCTTGAAATTTCCACTTGTAAATATAGTAACTTGTCCCTAGCCAAATCAAAGCTTGTTTAGATTTGACATTCAAATATTAATAATTAATTCAAGTTTGGCTTGACATCAAGCCAAATTTCAGTCAAGACACTTGAAAATCAAGTCAAGTAGATGAAAGGTGGATCACTAATCCTAATCTAGAAAATATTCCAGAATACATCATCGAACAAATAAAAGAGAGTTTTATGTATATAAAGTTTGTTTGAGGTTTTTTGCTACCACGTTTCTTTATTTTAATAATCATTTTTTTCTATCCCAAGATCATAAAAAATTGGTTGTCTGTAAAGTCGGTTTACGGACGATAGTTTTACGTGATAACGTCATAAAGAACACCTAATTGATGAAAAATTGCGTACTTTTATGAATTGAATTATTATCACTGAATTATCATTACTTTGTATAATACAAAGTAGTTAATTGAAAATTAACAATTTCTTCAAAATGAAATCAGACTGCAAATTATGAAGGAAAAAATCAATTAAATCTTATTAAGTAAATTGTAAAAGAAAAACACAAAACACGTTGTCTTAGATAAGGGCACCAACTATCGATATATCAAAATATCGATAGTTGATATTTATTTCCGAATATCAAATTTGATATTTTTTAAGAGCTTTATTATATTTTATAATAATTATAATTTATTTCACTTATAGTTATTGGCAATTTTTCAACTAATCGCGTTTTGAGATGAAAATATCGATATATCAAAGTATCGATATTTTCTATTCTGCATCTATCGATATTGCTTGTAAATATCGATACGATATATAATATGTATATATAATATATCGATATATTTTATATATTTGCCCATCCCTACGTTGCCTAGAATTCAAAAATAATATCGTGCCTCTCTATCACTTGTATCGCGTTCTCGCTTGCACGCATAGGTTCAAATGTAGGTAACGTGACAAAATGACCGAACTTTTTCAGACTTGGTGTCGTAGTTCATCAATTTATAAGATGTTATCACGTCAAAAACAAAGCAAAGATTGATAAACAAGTTTTTGCTGACCCGCTTAAAAATTCCTGGATAGGTACAAAAAACAAGAAAAACTTCCATTTTGATTTTATGATTTTTAATAATGTGACACTAAGTTAGCTGAATTTTCCTAGTAGTTCCCAACTCACTTTACTAAGCTTAAACTAAACTAAACTTTATTAATATTAATTTATTATTTTTTAAAGTCGCTTTATTAACATCTAATGTCATATCACGATTATATAAACATACACAAAAAAATTTCTGCAATCTATAAATTATTCTGTTTATTTCTTCAAGATAATAATGTATGGAGTTCATAATTGAGAGTACTTCAAAATTAAAAAAAGAAAAAACTTTTTTAACTAAGGTAGACTGATAAAGCAGATGTGGAGTAATGTTCCAATGTATAAGATACCTTATTTATAGAAGTGTTATTATACATAGAGATTCATTGTAATTAAAAATCATTTTCAATCTTACTATCTCTGGTTGAAACTTGGAACGCAAAAAAATTGAAGGACTTTGACTTATTATTTATGTGTGTAAATTAGTATACCTATCTCTATGACTTATCGTCCTACACCTATGGTATACGATTGGTGGACATTGGTATAACTACATATTTTTTTCAGTATTAAAATATTAGCTAATTTAATATTTTAGGCATATCGAGATAATTATGAGATAAGAGAATTAAGATAAATTTAATTTTATTACAACAAAATAGTCTGTTCAAATTCAATCCAACAAAAATCAACAAAGCAAAATCTATACTTACATGAAATGTAAAACTTACTATCGCCTCCAAGAGGCGAGCCTTAAACCAAATATTAACAATTATAGTATAGAGTCGAAAAAAAAACATCACCACATTAACATAAATCGTTTTGCAAGCACCGAAAGAGTACTCCGCAAGAACGACCCAGGCCAAAAAAGTGTGGCATGCCAAAAAAATTTCATACAGCCGGTTTATTTTCTTGCTTATTTCTAAAATTTTCCATTGAATTTCAATCAATTCCCACACATTTTTTTGAACACTTTTCCCTGAGAGATTTCCAATCGAGTGATTTAAATTTAACAACTGGTCCATTAATATTGCAATTATATTAATAAAATATTCACTTGTTATGAAATTAAAATACATCGATATGCGAAAGATGAAATAAAATTTCCAAAATTTAATACTCGACATGGAGTAATAAAATAAAAAATGAAAAGAAAATGAAGTAACTATAAAAATCGATATAATTATTTGAATTCTGATTACTTTCTGTGCGTAATTTTTTGAGTTGAATTTTTTAAAAGTTTTTAAACCAATAAATACTTCTTGCATTAACTCATAATTTTTATATGTCGTAACATAAAGGTAAATGAAAACAACTATATAAATATAAAATATAAATATATTGTTATATGCCAAGATTTTACTGTAATACGGAACCCCGATTGACGTATTTATTATATCAGGAATTACACTAAACATCCCGTATAATGACAGTATAAGAATACATGTTGAATAGCAAAAATTAATCAGAAAGTTCCTTTTTGATTGTTTGGTCTTAATTGAAAATGGAAAAAGACCAAATAGTTTTAGGGGAAACAATAAAATTTTTAGTTGTAACAGCACCTCCATTTGATAATAAGTAATAACTATGTCTCCCTCAATATATCCATTATGTATAATTAAATTATATAACTGACATGCAGAAAATGGAACTTAATTCATATTAGAGTTAAAAATTACAAAAAATCCTTATTATAAATTCATTTCAGCTAATCGAATTTCATTGCAATTTTTCTACTTTAAATAAAAACAAAACATCAAGCAAGAAATCGTCAAGAAAGTATCAAAACAGAAAATTTATCTGACAAATGTTATAGTACATTTTTTAAAGACATGAAATATTTGTAATCATTTTCCAGCTGAAACATCGAATGCAAAGTTAAAATTTCACCATTATCCCACAAAAATATTAAGAAAACACTTTTTTCACATATAAATCGCTTTAACGTCTAAGGTCATATCACGACTGTCTAAACATAGAGAATTCAACGGGGGTCGCACCCAGTACCACTTGACGCATGAAACGGAGAGAGCAATAGTTGCTCTAATCACTGCGCCAATAGGTGGTAAAATTGAATTTGTAACTATCATTTGTTGTATATTAAAAAATAAGATATTTGCTTTATATAGAAATATTTATATTTTGTAACTGGATGGTTTACAGTACGAAAAAAAAATCAGCCTAAGCCCTAATGTATAAGTCTAGAGAAATCTCCACCACTCTTTTTTCCACCCTACATAACTTTTAAACAACCTTCAAATAATAATGTTCCCAATATAACTAAACCTTTTTACAGATTTTAATGAAAATTAGTAGAAAAATCAATGGTAAACAACAATATGTTGATGTAAACAGCAATATCATGAATTTTTGAGGAACGAGGATTATTTTGAAGCGAGATATAACTAAAAGAAATAATTTGTTTAACGTTAAATTTTTATATGGGCTCTTATGCATAAATTGAAATATCCGACAGAAAATAATTCACTACGAAAAAAGACATTTACAGAAATCGACGAAACTGTGTAGAAAAATGCCAATATCATTAAAGAATATAATCTTTTTGTTTTTTCTGTTCGAGGATATTGCGGTGCATATTACACAAATGAAATATTCTTCAAATATAATAAAGTTCACTGGCAACGAGAGAGAAGAGATGAAAAAACGAGCGAGAGAGAGAAGGTGTGGAAACTGATCTAGTAATAATTGACAAAAGTGACATGGAAAATCATATGTGTATTATAACCGTATATGCTAACAGCTGATCAGGAAACGACTTTAAGAGTCTGTTATTTGGAATTCTAATGTTAGAACCGTTGAATAATTTGTATTCAAATTCATTTCCACTCATTGTCAGTGAAAAACATGATTTGCCTGCTTTTTTTTATTGGTTGATTCGATTTAACATTTACTCAAATATAAGTATGGGACTCTAGTTTGGCTTGATTTTAAGTCAAATTTCGATCAAGTAGCTGGAAAACAAAACATAGTAGCGTTAAAATCAAGTCAAGTAGTGAATCTCTTTTTATACTCGTAGGTATGTAGTAAATTTCAATCAACGCTGAAGAACTAGAATTTTAATATTTACTAAATATGACGATAGATGGAAGAAACTGAAAATTAAATTTACTTACTTTGAACGAAAAACTTGCTAACGACCTCATAATTCGAGCCTTAAATCAAATATTAAGAAATAAAGTAAAGAGTCGATACAAACACATCAGTCGATTAATAAAAAACGTTTTGCAAACTCCAAAAGAGTAATCTGTCAGACTCATCCAACTCAAAAAAATGTGACATGCCAAGAAAATATCATAAAGTCGATTTATTTTCATGCTTATTTTGATTATATTTGATTGAACTTGAACTAATTTCCATAAATTTCGTTGCATACTACTCCCAGAAAGAACTCCAATCGATCGATTTAAATTTAGCAATTGGTCCATTAGTATCGTAATTATATTAATCAAATATTCGGTTTTAAAGAAAATAAAATACATTGGTATGCGAAACGTTAAATAAAATTTCCAAAATTTAATACTTGACATGAAACAATAAACTATAAAATGGAAAGAGAATGAAATTACCATCACAATCGATATTATTATTTGATTTCTAATTAGTTTCAATTGGGCATTTTTTGAGTTAAATGTTATGTAATTATTCAAACTAATCAAAATTTCTTGATTTTCATAATAATTTTTATATGTCATTGTGTAAAGATAAATGAAGAAAACTACATAGATACAAAATACGAATGTATTATTATATGCCAAGATCTTATTGTAATACGGAATCCTCATTGATAAGTCTGTTATGTCAGTAGATACGCTAAGCATGATGTATAATGAAATTATAAGAATGCATATTGAGTAGCCAAAATTAATCAAAAAATTCCTTTTTGATTGTTTAGTTTTGATTGAAAATGGAAAAAGACCACATAGTTTTAGTGGAAACAATGGAATTGTTAGTTGTAACAGCACTTCCATTTGGTAATAAGTAATAACTGTCTTTTTCCAACTTAAAAACATTTTATCAATTATAGATAATTGAATTGAATATCTTATATAAATAATTGACATTAAAAAAATTAAATTTTATTGATAAATAGGTAATTGGAATTAAATTTACAGAAATTGAACTACTCAAATCGTATTGATGGTTATTTCAATTTCAAATTCAAAATCAAAATTGTACTATTTTTTAACTTTAAACCAGATAGAATGACATTGAAGGGACCACATAAGTAAGAATTTAATAAATTTTAGGTTCAATTTAGAAACGTTCAGTGAAACGGACAAGTATCAGCTAGTAACTTAATAAAAATGATGCAGATAGAAATAAAATTACTTACATGAAACGAAAATATTACTAACGACCTTATAACTCGAGCCTTAAACCAAAAATTGACAAATAAAGTAGAAACTCGATATAAAAACATTACCACATTAACATAAACTATTTTGCAAGCACCAAAAGAATAATCCGTAAAAATCATCCAGGCCAAAATAATATGACATGCCAATAAAATTTCATAAAGCTCATTTATTTTCTTTCCCAATCCAGTCATTTGCGATTGAATCGCAATTAATTCTATCGACTTTTTTTGAAAACTGGCTCCTGAAAGTTTTCCGACCGACCGATTTAAATTTAATAGTTGATTCATTAATATCATTATTATATTGATCAAATATTCAGTGGAAATAAAATTAAAGTACATTGGCATGCGAAAGGTTAAATAAAATTTTCAACATTTAGTATCCAAAATTAAATAGTAAAATATGAAATGAAAAAAAAATGAAATTATTATAAAAACCGATTTAATTTTTTCACTTCTGATTATTTTCTGAATATTCCTTGAATTTCTTGACAATTTTTATATGCTGTAATATAAAGATAAACGAAAAAAGTTTGATACACAATGAATACAAGTAGATTGCTATATGCCAATATTATGTTGAAATATGGAATTCCCATTGACATATTATCTGTTGTAGTAGTTACAATGCTAACCATTCTATATAGTGAAACTATAATTATAAATGTTGAATAAGCAAAATTAATCAAAAGATATCTTTTGGAATTTGAATGATTCATTTTGAATGAACATGGAAAAAGACCACATAGTTTAAGTAGAGCCAGTAGGATTTTTAATTGTAACAACACCTCCATTTTATTTTAGTAACTACCTTCGCTTGTTATTATTTCATAATAAATTTTTTTTTATATTTAATTACGACTTTCAATTACGACTAATTTAATTATACATATGACTTGTAGAAATTTGAATTTAATTATATTTTATTTAAAATTAAGGAAAATGAAACGTTTCTACTTAAGAATGTATAATGTATACAATCGGGAGCAAAAGTACTGAAAATAAATTTTTGTCCTACTAAAAAGATAAATCACGGATTCTTTTTCTTAAAATGTTTTTTTCTTATGGTGTCCAAAAATTGGTAGTATACCTATATTGAAACAAAAATTTGGCGCTAAAACGAGCTCTTAATATCAATATTAAAGTTTGTCTTAATCCTTATTTAATTTTTTTTTTCACTGGTTCTTTAATATCGCGTCAACAGTTCTGTCCTTAGCGACAATTTTTAAAATGTTTCATTTGATTAACACTGGGAAATTTTTTTCCATGCTTAATTCACCCGTTTTTTTTTTGTCTTCAGTGTTATTTCCTTTTCCTCACTAATGGTACGATAACTAAGTCATTATCAGAAAACTTCACCACTAAAGTATATTAGAAGGTAATGTTGGTAGTACGACAGAATGCAATCAAAAATATTTGCTGCGAGGCGTCACAGTGATTTCATTATTTATAAAACTCGCTGTTGGTAAAAGAACTATAAGCACTTTATAACTATATAAACAACTATACACATACAGCCTCTTTTTATATATGAACTTCCATCTTTAACCCCAGAACCCTGCTTATTTGCATTTTTACAGGAAAGAGTTTCAAATAAAAGTTGTAGGCATCAATGAGTCTAAGATCTATAGTAAGTTTAAAGAAAATCGTAGGAGCTGTTTTCGAAAAAAATCGAAAAAGCTCAAAAAACCCTAGAATAAGGTGGAGATTCCGGTTAACCGATTTCAATCAAAAGCTTCGCAGCACAACTAAATGTAATATGCAGGTTAAATTCAAGTTTGGTAACATTTGTATTGAGTTTTCGATACTACGGCTGTCACATACACACACTAACCAGACATGTTTCTAAAAACCAGTTCTTTGGATTCAAGGAACTTCGAATTATATATTTCCAGTGAAAACTTGAATTCGACCCGATTACAATGCTTCCTTTACTATACTTACTTACTACTTAGGTACTTGTAAAAGAAAGTAAAAAGCTGACGGTTCGATGTGAATACTACTCGTGCTTTGAACGGTGACGGTTCTGATTCGGAACGGTTACTGAGACGGAACATAGAATGTGTGTAAATAAACATTCATGGTGAATGTAGTTATAGGTTTGTTCCAACGTTGATCCAAACACGTCCACGTAAGACAAAGAGCAAGGCACATTGACCAAGAGACAAGAGTGAGTGTAGAAATCTTTCAGCTTACAGCCGCTTGGTCGCATTAGGCCGAGATTCGAGCTATGTACGTACGTTTTCGTGACAAGCGATAATATCGACACTGATATGGAGGTGTTTAAACACTATACCGGGTTGTCAACTAGTCGGAACTTGCCGCTTTATGGTCTTCACTCACTCTTGTCTCTTGGTTAATGTGTCTTACTCTTTGTCATTCGATGGACGTGTTTCAACATCATCAAATGGACAAGTGGAATAAATCTTATATATTCCCTAGTGCTTAAGTTTCTCTAAAAAGGTGCTTTTCTTTTATAAAGTGCCAAAACACGATTTTACTCACATGATATGAACAGTCGACTACCAAATGAACCACACGAACTTTAAAAAATGAATTTAAAATTAACGTATAAAGCCGATACCAAAACACTATTGAAAAATTGACCGATAACTTGCACAAACCGAAAGAAAAATCAGTCAAAATCATAAAAGATATAAGAATTTGAAAAACGAGAAAACTTTCATGCAAACAATTCAGTTCTTTTCCTGTTTTTATCAAGCTTAGATAAAATCCAAGCAAATTGATACATTTTTTTGGAAATTGATTTTTTTTTAGTCCCTCAAATAATTGATTCAAGTTCAATAGTTGGTCGTTAACTATACTAATGATATTACCGAAATATTCTGTTAGGATAAAACTAAAATACATTGGTCCTCGATAAAGCATAAAGAAATCTACGTGTTCTGCTCCCGCATAAGCATAATATAAATAAAAATTGGAAGCAAATGCAACTATTAACAAAACTAGAATAAATTTTTGTATTTTGATTAAATAATTTGCAAAATAGGGCGAATGAAACTTCTTTAAGCTATCTAAAATAAAGAATATAGCTCGAATTTGTTTATAGTTTTTTAATGTCCATAGATACATATAAATTAAGAAAATGCAATAAACACCAAATGCAATGTAATCGTTAAATGCTAAAATCGAGTTATAATATGGAATGCTTTTTTTAATATTTGGCAGATTACTGATTGTATAGCTCATTGCTGTCAAAGCAAAAATCAGAATAAATGTGGAGTAAATATAGAAAACATGCAGTTTTATCAATTTTGGCTGGTTATCGTCTATTGAAAATGGAACAACTCCACACATTTTTAATTGTATTATCGGTATTTTCAATAAGGTAAACACTTCCATTTCGTTCACAGAACTTTTATTTAAAAAAAAATCAATTTGAATTTTCAATTGTCAATTTTCTTTGCTTTGATGATTTGATTAAGTTAATGCAATGTTTAGAATGAATGGACATCGTATAAATTGATTAATTAATTAAAATAAGAGACATCAAGGAAGGAAACTTAGCTTTTATCATAATTGATTTTCATAGTATAAGGTATCTTTAAGTTTGACTAATTACTAATAAACCTTTATTACTTAGGTAGGTACTTGGTTACGAAGAAAAAAATGAAATCTATTATTTCTTTTCAAATAAATTATTTAATTGAATTTTGAAGTTGTTTGCACTAATAATAATAAGCAAGAACTATAATTTTACTTACTTGATGTGAGCAATCACGTGCAATTTCAACCAGATGAAGTTTAACGAATGAATTTAAAATGATGGTATAAACATACCACACCACTAACGATATTGGATGCGTATTTCTTGTCAATCCAAATATAAAATCAGCTTGTATCATCCAAGTTAATAAAACTTGAAAAACGAGAAAAGTTTGATGGGACTTGTTGATCTTTCCTCCCAATTTCAAATGAGATAAATACAAATGAAAAAGTTTCCAACACTTTACTTGAAAGTTTTCTTCTGTGATATATTGAAATTTTTCTTTCAAATTGCACATTTGATTTTGGAAGATTGACAAAATGTTCGCAAACATTTCCAATAACACAAAACTGAAATACATGGGCCCCCGAAAAAGTAAATAATATCCCCAAAATTTCCAAAACCACTGTCCTGAGAATATGTAATATAAAACAAAATGGAAAATTAGTGATACAATAAAAAACAAACCGATTATTTTTTGTCGAATTACAAATCTTCTAACGAAATTTTTTGAGTTTAAATTTCTGAATTGATTTAGTTCAAGTAATACAGCTTGAGTTTTAAAATGATATTTATAGCTACAAATATAGCAGTATGCTATAAATAAAACATAGGTAGCACATACAACATAATCAAGAGTGCCTAAAGTTGGATTGTAAAACGGAAGATCTATTTTAATAAGCGATAGCTGACTTATTTTTCTGGTCATTGCAATCAAAATTAAAATAAAGAGAATTGACGAATAAAAAAAATAAATTTTATATCTTTTTGAAGTCAATTGAATTTCATTATGGGAAAATGGAAATAAGCCAAAAATTTTTAAATAAATTAGCGATACTCTTAGTTGACGATGCACATCCATCATATGCTTTTCATTTATATTTTAATATCGTTGATAATAGTGTTTTGAATATATGTAATTGCTGCTAAGTGATTAAATTGAAAAGAAATAAAATAGAAAATAAAAATAGACGCAATTAATTTCACAAGGAAGTTATTTTCAATTAGTTGATATAAAAGAGTAAATTATTAATAAATATTAATTACTCCTATTAATTAATTATATTATATTATTATTACTTATAAATATCTGCTCGAGACCAGGTACTGGAATTACTGATGCAGATTCGTACAATATAAAATCACAGATTCATGTGGTACACACTCACCCGTCCAGAAATAGTCACAGATTATCTGGAACGCTGCTCATGCACGAAAATGTACCTTTTTTACATACAAAGCACAGCTAAGTGTTATATTGGGCGTTCAATTTTTTTATATCTTCTAGCATTTTATGTTTCCTTGTTCTTACATAAAATCGGCTCAAACGCATTAATTGCGTTCAATAACGATTGCGACAGCATTTGGGAGACCGTGTCAATATTAAACCGACGATCGGATCAATGCTTGTTGATCAGATTAAGAATTGGACACGCGGCCTTCTCTAATATCTTCTTTAATATAAATGCTGAAATATTACTACAAATCTGCAAAAGAAATGACTATACATCCCACATTATATGTGGGGGTATATTATCAGTATCTGACAATTTGGCGTGGGATGTTTTGACGCAGGACGTTTTCTCACGGGAGGTTTCGCTTCACTGTATCGTGGCTCTAAGACTTTTCGGAGGGGGGGTTATTGTATAAAATGTCGGTTTCCCATTTAAAACATCAGTGGTTCAGTGGCGCCAAAACGTCCAGCATCGGTATATAAAATGTATTCTCTCGGTTTGTTCCAATCGTCCTTCTAGTGATGTTCAAACATTGACCAACAGACAAAGAGCAAAACAGTGTGTGAAAAACATAAAATGACAAGTTCGCTTGAGTTACAAACCAGTTAACCAGTGCTTAAACATCGCCAAAACAGTGTCGATATAAACGCTCGTCACGAAAATATACGGACATAGGTTGACTCTCGGCCTAACGCGGTCGAGCGATTTTAATCTGAAACAGTTCTTCACTCACTCTTTTCTCTTGGTCAATGTTGTTTTGCTCTTTGTCTGTTGGTGGTGTTTGTGTATCGCCATGGATTGGAAACAAAAACAACATTTACCTATTTAATTTTTCTGTAAAACTTTTATAATTTCCACCTCAAATTTAATATTTTTTAAATGTCCCGTTCTCGTGAACAAAAATAATCCGGGAAAAATTATCCTCAAGTTAGTGCTCATTACCCTCTAGCTAAAAAATCAATTTTTTACTGAAAATGATATGAAATATTCTGTTGAGCGGGAGAAAATAAACGTTATGAAAGTATTTGATTAATCTAAGCCAAACTTTGTTGTGGATTTTCAATTTCAATTAGAATTTTTTTTTTGAGATTTTAGGTATTAAACGGTAACTTTTTAGGGACTGAAAATCATAAAAGGTAGGTATATATGTGGACTTTTTAGTGAATATACTCAACAGTAACTTGCTTTATTCTGCACAGTAGTTAATACATGATGAATATGACTCATGATTTATTATTTAATGGTATAAAAAGTAGAAAAGAAATAGGAGTAACATTTTTGATGTGATTTTAAAAAAATCTCAATCTTATATTTTATGGAAAAATGAAATAGTATTTACTACTGCTTTTGCTGAACATATTGCTTTCTATATGGATTGTGCATCTGTAAGCCCAATTGTCTCCACATTGTACAGAATAATAGTCGGTACATGTAGATACATTTTACGTGTACATTTGATAGGTATACTGTATAGTGTATACTGTATACTGTGTAGGTATATTTTATTATGTGTACCTTTATAGAATAATTTAATTTTAAACTTTATTAAGATTTTAAGGAAATTATTTTTATGTGTGATTGATTCAAAGGCATCTCAAAGGTTTCTTAGACAATTTGAGATAAGTTCATAAAATATTTAAATACAAGAACTGATAGTTTAAAATTAGCCAAATAGTATTTTAACATACGTTTTAAACTATTTAATAAACAATTTATTTTCGCTCTTATGCTACCTTCATATTAGAGTCATAACGACTTATGAAATGCATGTGTTGCTATTGTATAATAAAAATACAAATATCAAAATTAAAGAAAAACCATTATAACTCTTTAGTTTTTAAATTACTATTATAACTCATTGGGTGCAAGTTTTCAAACACTCTTTTAATTGATATATTTTGAATTTTTACAGAATGCGAACCATAGAATTGCAGTGACCAATATTATATGAACAATCAAAGCAGTTGAAGATCGCGCGTCATTTAGATTTCATACGTAGGTACGGTAGCTTCAATCACAGTGTATTGAGTTGTTTATAAACTATTTCTAATGATCTTAAAAGAATCAAAGTTTTTATTTTTATCTTTCTATTATTTAAATTAAAAATAGTTTTCATATATTGGTTAATTCATTCGTGTGTTTGTGAAACGGGATTATATAAGCTGTAGGTATATATGAAGTATATGAACATGGCGTCATTTTTTGAATAAAGGTTAATTTTTTGACTTTAATGTATTTCAGGATGTTAGATTTTTTATTTAAGTCTACCTACCTATGTAGTATGTACCCACTTATGTTACTAGTATATGTTATGTAAAGAGTTTAAATATTAGCTATTTGGAAAAATATCCATTTTGCATTATGGTAGGCATGTAGCAGGTACAATGTGGGTATATGAGAATCTATAGTACCTACGCATACCTATAGTAAGCGAAAATTCATTTGTATATAATGTTTCAAAGTTTTATACTTGTTAAAATACCGTGATTTTGTAAATATTTCTTCTTAATCAATGTCTACACGTAAGAATTAAGAAATGTGTTTAATTTCCAAAATTGTAATTACTAATTTTTAACACTAATAAAATCCAATAAGCATTTTTCCTTTTAAAATAAATACCTTTAGGTAATTAAGCTTTCTTAACGTATGTTTAATAGGTATAAGTTCTAAAAAATATCTTCTCTTTTGATCAAGAGGCAGTAAAGTAGTGGAGATAAGTAAACTTAAAAGTATATGTAAATAGGAACTTAACTTATATTCTATAAAAAATACAACGCAGATTGTTATGGCATTAACGATACAACATAGTTAAGGTTTTGACTTTTATGAAAAAGGAATAGAACAAATTTAAAAAAAATTTAACATTTTAACTTTAGACTCAATTGTCTTGACATGTAGAAACATTAAAGTTTCCTAATAGTCCAGTCATTTGGTAGATTTACCTGGAAAGTTTTCGGGGAGTTTTCAAAACTGGTAGTTTTATAGATTTTTATGTGCTCTTTCCAAATTACAACTTTGCCACTCGCACCGCCATATTGAAAAATAGCACCCAAAACACTGTTTCTTGACAATATCTCCTTTTTGACTTATTTCACGGCCAAATTATATCCACGCAAAATGAAAGTAGAGAAAATTTCCTACAATACATGTAAAAAACTTTTTTTTTCAAAAAAATCAACAGTTTTGGCATACGAGTGCCGCAAATGTGTAGGTATACATCTATGCCAACCCGTGACATATACACTAGGGTGGAGCGTCATAATTTTTTTCAAATTTTGTTATTGGAAGAGAGTTTAAATGTTGCGTAATTATATAAACTTCATGTAAAAAATAATAAAAAAAATCTAAAAAAATTCTTTCAGCCCTCTACCACAGCTCAAAAATTTAAAAAAATACGTTGAAAATAATCGTTATGTATTGTTAATTTTTTTATCCGTAACTGTTTTTTTAATATTTTTAGCTATGTTTATTCAGTCCAGGAATGGCATATAATACTGGAAAAAAATATTAATTCACCTACTTGTCCTCATCGTCATCAATCTTACTTTTAATACATCCGTAAAATACATAACATTGTTCAATGTTTTTAGATATTTGCCTCGTTCCCTTTAATTAAAAATTTCTTTGTAAAAGTTTAAATCTTAATAATTATAAACAACCAATAATTTTTTTTTTAACTAAAATTAGTTATCTTTGCGTCGTGTGGGTAGGATAAGTGAGAATACAATTTTGTTTTTATTTCAAAGTTGTTATCATAACTATCAAGAAGTTACGTGTTAATTTTGAAACATTAAAATTTTTATTAAGTACTTAAATACATATTGAAATCATCATGTTGAAGCGAGTAACCCGACACGAATTTAGCTGTCCAATCTTTGGATCATTGGGCCTTCTAAACAAGAGAGTGTTACCAACAATCGCGGACGTTTTGAAACATTTAATTTTTGTGAGAAATGAACATAAAGTTATGGGAAACGGAAAACAACCAGCTATTGCTGAAATAATTGATATCACAGGTCGTAATATAATAGAAATTTGGAAAAGTGCATCTTTACCTTTTGTTACAATACAACGTATAAAACAACAGCTAAAAAGTGCCTATGATAAATATTTACACTTTTTGAGGTACCCTCAATCTAAAAAAAATGAAAATTTTATTCAGAAGCTAGAAGAATGGAAATACAAATGCCAAACTGAATTATTTGATATCTGTACTTGCAAATGCATTGATTTCAACAGTTGTATTTGTTCACGAGATAAGAAAGTACCTTTTTTAGAAAGATCGTTTCTTGCCGATCAAAGAACTAAAAGAAAAATGGTTATAGGTGGGTTGGATCTTTTGGAAACAAATAAACTTAAAAAGAAAAATATAAGGAAAAAGAAAGAAAATGACAAAATTATGTTATATAAAACTATGAAATCATCGCTTAACGTAAAAACAAAAAATTCCGTAAAAGTTAATATTCCAACTGCTTCATCAACATCTGAATATAATTCCAAGTCACATACCTCGAAAAATGTTCATGAAATAAGTGAGAGAAATCATTTACATCTTCCAAATGTTGCCCGAATTTGTGATCAATATGGCATTTCAGATCGATCGGCAGCAGCAGTCGCGAGCGCAGTGTTGCAGGACGTCGGATTAGTAACTGTTCAAAATACAGAAAATATAATCGATCGAAGCAAAGTTCGTAGAGCTAGAAAACGGCAACGTGAAAAACTCCAACAAAACGATTGTCTTTCGAATGTTACCAGTATTTATTTTGACGGAAGAAAAGATAGAACGTTGGTTTGTGAAAAACGAGGCCAAAGTTTTCATAATGTTAGAAAAATAAATGAACATATCTCCTTACTCACGGAGCCAGGTTCAAACTATTTAGGACATTTAACCATTTCTTCCGGTACAGGGAAAGCAATTGCGCATTCGCTATATTCTTTTATGACAAACAGAAAATTAAATTTAAATGCGTTGTCTGTTATTGGTTGTGATGGTACAGCCACAAATACGGGTTGGAAAAGTGGAGTTATTCGAATTATGGAGCTGAAGTTGAAAAGGCCTTTGCAGTGGTTCATATGTCAACTGCATTTCAATGAATTACCTTTTCGCCACTTATTTCTTAAATTAGATGGAGCGACATTAGGACCTAAGAGTTACACAGGGCCCATTGGAAAAGCACTGGAAAGTTGCGCTGATCTTCCTATTGTGGAATTTTCAGCAATTTTAGGAAATCTACCGACGTTAGCTCCTGAAATCGAAGAGAGCCTAAGTACGGACCAAAAGTATTTATACCAAATGTGTCAAGCTGTAAGTAAAGGATCTTGCCCTGAAGGTCTTGCACACCGAAACCCAGGAAAAATGGCACATTCCAGGTGGCTAACAACTGCCAATAGAATCTTAAGACTATATGTAGCGACATCTAATCCAACGGAAAATTTAATTATACTTTCAAAATATATTTTAAAAGTATATGGCCCCGTTTGGTTTGGCATTAAAAAAGATAGCTCTTTCAAACATGGCCCAAATCATATTTTTAAACTTATTAGTTTTTCAAGATGTTTCAGTCCGAATGTTCGAGAAATAATTGACCCGGTAATTCAACGTAATTCTTTTTTTGCACACCCAGAAAATATATTACTGGGTATGCTAAACGATAGAAGACCTCACATCAGAAAATTGGGCTTAAGAAAAATTTTATCAGCCAGAGAAAAACAAAAAGTTGGAGCTTCGGTTCGAATATTTAAGCTTCCAAAGTTAAATTTTGAAGCTAAAGACTATACTAGCTTAATAATATGGACTGAATCACAAGTCACATCTCCTCCACTGTTGGATAATATGAGCAATCAAGATTTAAAAACATTGCTACAGAAAAAATCGAAAATTGATATAGAATTTCCTGATTATCCTTGTCATACTCAAGCTGTTGAGCGATGTGTGAAGATGGTGACTGAAGCTTCAGTTACTGTGGTTGGTGAAAAAGCAAGGGACGGACTTATAAGATCTAAAATAAATTCAAGAAGTATAATGCCATTTTTCCACACTAAAAAAAATTACAAAATGTGAAAATAGAGCAATTGTCTTCTTATAATCACATTTTGAATCAACCTTTCGAGTTTTCGATTTGTTTTTATGAGTCGAATCATTTATTTGTGTCATTATTTGTATCATTTATTTTCGTTTAATAAACATTATACCTATATTTCATTATAATATTTTTATAAGCTTTATTTATAAAAAATTAACTCTAGCTTTTTTATGGGAAAAACGGAAACTGAACTTCCAAATAACCCATTTGAAGTTGATTATAATGTATATTATTTATCATATTTTTTATCGGATTTTAGGCGATGAAAAAAATTTTAATTTTTGAATAAGTTAAGTAACATCCATACCAACTTGCGAAGAATTGAAAAAAAAATCGTTAGAAAATTAATTTCACCATTAAACTAATAAAATAAAAATTCCTTTCTTAATTTTAAAAAAGTTGAAACTTTGAGCTTCGGTAGAGGGCTAAAAACGATTTCAAAAATAATAAGTTTATAATAAAAAAGTGTTTAATTCCTCAAAATGCAAAAAACTAGAGGTATTCGAATCCGTTAAATTAATTTTTTTTTCTTCCATATATTGACGCTCCACCCTAATATACACACATGTATAAAATACCCAAATACAATCAGTTATAATTACAGCTCACGGGTTGATGTAGATGTGTAAATGTTTGCGGCGCTCGTACGCCAAAACTATTGATTTTATGAAAAACGGTTATTACATTAATCCGGAATCCCGGTAAACTTTCTAGGTAACCTCTTATCCTAAAACCATATGACTGTACTATAAGGGCGGTTCATAAATAACTAATTTTGTGATTCTTCTCTGTAAGTTATCATACATTTAGGTATAGTAGGTACATACCTATTAAGGAAATAAAATATTTTAATTTTATAAAGCAATTTAAAGATGTTGCTATGACCTCTCGATTCCTCAAATTTTTTCCCTAAATAATGAAAAGATTTGTTGAGATCCTTGTCAAGAAAATTTAATGACCCAATATAAGTGCACTATCACTTTCTAGGCTTTACGATTCATTCAGTGGAAGATGATAAAACACATTATACTATAGAAAAAAGAACTTCACGAGATAGAAAGCAAAATTAACAAAACTTGATTTTAATATGCCTTTTTTAGATAAAACCATTTGAAAAAAAAACTAAATTTAATAAAAATTTGATTCAGAAATTGTTGTTAATTTTGTTAATTAAGTGAGCATTGCTTTTTTACACCTGTACTTGTATGCACGTAGAGTTTAATATATTATAGTGAAGATCAGTGCTTGCTACTTTTTGATTTATCGACTTACAAAATTAACTGAACTTTTACTTACTTGATTTGAGCATTTTACTAAAATGTTTACAACTCGAATTTTGAATATCGAATTTATACATAAGGCGTAAACATACCAAATCACCAAAGGTATGGGAGACATGCTTTTTGATAGTCCAAACAAAAAGTTGGCTTGTATCATCCATGTAATCAAAACTTGAAACACGAGAAATTTTTCAAAAAACCAACTGATTTCTCTCCCCAATGTCAAGAGATGTAGATGAAATTGAAATAATTGCCAAGTGCCGTTTATCAATTTATCTTCTCTGAGATATTTAATTTTTTTATTTAGGTTAAACATTTGATTTTCATACATGGACATAACACTAGAGATAAATTCCAATAACAAGAAGTTAAAATACATAGGCCCTCGATAAAGTAAATAAAAACCCCAAAATTGCCAAAAAAACGCTCTTGAGTAATTATAATTTAACATAAAATGTACAATTAAACAAACGATCAGTAATGAGCAAATCAGTTTTTGTTTTTGAACAAAATTTGTTGTGAATCTCAGCGAGTTGAAGCTCTTTAATTCATTTAGTTTTAATAGCAAATTTTTAATTTCGCTCTGATTTAAATATGCAGAAAAGTAACAATTAACAAAAAAAAATAACATAGAGCCCATATGCTATGTAATCCAGAAACCCTAAAATAGGATTATAATAAGGAATTTTTGTAATCATATTGGGCAGACCGGAAATTTTATAAGTCATCGCGGTTAAAATGAAAATTAAAAGTATCAAGGAATATAAAAAATAAACTTTAGGTTTTCTTGAGATTAATTGAGTCTTGGTTTGAGAGAATGGGTACAGTCCAAAAAAATTTAAAACCCGTAAAAATACTCTTAATTGTGAATGTACTTCCATCACATTTTCTTAGATGTATCTTAATTAATAAATGCGTGTTACTAACTGAAATACTGGACAAATAAATAATAATAAAAAAAAAAAAAACTTAAGTGAAGAAATCAATAAGTATTCAGAAGAAAATAACTTATCGAAATTAAATTATTATTAATGGACAAGCATTTACTATTTTTGAAGTTGTATGATGGTTGATTGAATTGTCACTGAATTGTGAATAAACAGCTATCATATATTAAGTTATAGTCGTCAGCCCTTCAAATAAAACAAATTACCCTGAAAAATTCTTTTGATTAGTCACCAATCAATTGTTTTATTTAATTAGTCAATTAAAAAATAATGATTTTGTGACCCATTTTAATGTTTTGTTATAGCTGACAAAACGAGCTTTTTTCGTCTAGGAGAGGGTTTCTTAAACTGTGATCCGTGCACACCCAGGGGCCCGCGAAATAATTCTAGTACCCAATTTTACTACTCTTGTATAATTTGTAATGATCATTGATTTAGTTTACTTTTGTTCGTGTTTTTACCCATTTTATCTCAACGCCTCAATTTTAATAAATTAATAATTTTTATGTGCTTTTTAAATAATTAAGTAGTTAACTAATTTCATTTATTTTTAATTCTTACAACCAATATTTTAAATAACTATCTACTAAAAAATTGTGGATAAATAAATCCTGTTCATAAACAGTAATGATGATCCCGTGAACAATTCATTGATATAAAAATATTTATTTTGCTTTGTATTGAGATACACTTTTTTTTTTTTGAATTTGACTGCTGTACCTATGTATGTTATGTGCCACGCAAATCTAACTACGGCAAATTAATCCATTGTCCATAATCGGATCGAGCTGAAATTTAGCAGGGAGATTTGTTGCCGATGATTATACATTCTATTAAAATCTCAGCTCGAGAGAATGCACAGCAATTAACTAAACAAAAATTAAATTACTGTCACCCATCCCTATTAAGAAATTTTAACTTATAGAGAGATTTTTGAATATTTTGTTTTTATGGGTTAATTTTTTACTTCTAGTTTATTATTAAACCAAAAATTCAAATGTATATATCTATAAATTATTCATATAGATACACCAAAAAATGAATAGGGGAAGTGTGCCCAAAACGGGTAAGCTAAGCGCGAACGTAAAAAAAAACTATAACATTTGTATTATATGATAGGTTGATTTACTTTATAATATAGTATATTAATTTTACTTTGAAATAAAACACGATTTGACCACATTATATGTCCAGTATTTGTTTATTTAAAAACATAACTATATCAAAACACCAATTTTGCCCTATACATAAGCCTAAAACGGGTAACTACCTTTGGCAAAACGGCTAAGCTTAGGGCAAAACGGTTTAACGTCTTTTTATTTACTGTAATGAGTCATGAATCAGTTTTTTTTTTCGTTTTATATAAAAACAACGTATTAATATTACTCATTTACGTGGTATTTAATTAACGAGTCTCAGTATTGGCTATTTAGTCGATAGAGATTAACACTAATTTTATACTCATTTAGTCAGACTTTTAGAGTTATCCATTATTGTAGAGATCAAATATCTTAATATTGTAAAATAGAACAATAGTTATTACAATTAGATATCACACAGAAAATACAAACTGATAGTAAATTGAGGTTAAAATGCTTCAGAACTTCATTCTTGGCACAAATCACAATAATATGTCCTATGCCAGAATAAGAAGTACAGGTTTCATGACCTTATTCTCTACAATCTCCACATTTGATCCAGTTTTCTTTAGGTGGATCTTCGTACGGATCACTACAAACGAAGTCTATATACATTTTTGGTTTTTTCTGCATATTTTTCATGTTAAATTGTTTATATCTATCTACTCGTTTTGCCCGAGACACTATTTTATTTTTAAACTAGAAATAAACTCAAAATGGAAGATAAAGCAGGCAAAGTGTTCACGTAATTTCAAACTTATATTAAGCTAAAATAAAACGATGATACGAGCGACACGAATATTAAAACGATTTTCGACTAATCATGAAACACTTACCTTGAATTTTTGTAGTATAACTAGCAAAAAACTTTTATTTAAAATACTTATGTTTGCAAACAATTCCTGCGCTCGAGCTTAGCTAATCAAAGCGCCTCAGAGCTAGGTAGACAAATTCCGCGCACGCGCCCAAAAATGCTAATGCTTCATACAGGAGCGTACGACTGCTTAACCGTTTTGGGCTCACTTCCCCTAATTACTGAGTTAAAAACCAAGCTTGAAGGGTGATATAAAATGGTTACACTTAGAAGAAAAAAGTTTAATGGGGATCCGCGAACAACACACGTTGAAGAACCCTTGGTCTATGACAGTGGTTCTTAACTTATGGGCTTATACTTAATCTATGGACGAAGAATATTTCTTGGTTCGTACAGAGACGAACCAAAAAAAAGTTTTAAAAAAAAAAAGATAAATAGGTATATATGAACTATGTAACATCATACTTTTTGCACATTACTTAATTACTGCAACCGAACAAATTTACCTTTGCAAATTTATCTATATCTATTAACACGCTACGTACAAATGCATTTAACTAGGATTCTTATAAATTATATACAAATAAGGCATTACGATTGTCGCCGCTATCATCTCCAGTGCTGTCAGAGAGTATTTCTATGTAACTATTAAATACAGGTTTCCCTTCTATAACACGATATCTAACAACACGGCTTCACTTTAACACGAATTAAAAACTACGGAAAATTTACTATTACACGGTATCTCACAGCACGGTTTTGCAATAAAACGAAAATATTTGTTATAATATATATGTTACTGTGAAAGACCGAAATCCGGTGAATGTCGAGATACACCGGTGAATGTTAACATTCACATAGTCGCTTGGTGTATGTCCGAAAGATTTGCTAAATAACAATATTTCTGACTTACACCGGTAAATGTCGACATTCACCATGCTCTATTGGTGAATGTTGAACATGTCGTACATTTATAATTTTTTCTCCGTAATTAAGTCGTTATAAAACGTCACCAGGATAACGTAACTTTTTTGCCTCCTTTCTGAGAGGAGTGACCAAGAGTTTGCTACCCACAGTACATTCTAAATGAGAAAACAAATATGTAGTTGTAAAAAAAAAACTTAATTATGTGATTCTAATCTTATTTATTGCAACAACTTAAACTATTATGACACTTTGAATTGCACAAGAGTCCTTTGCTTTTACAACTGCATTTATTTGTAGAACACTTCCTTTTGAAAGGACAACGTGCATATCCTTGCCCCCCGCTTCTTGAGTTAGCTGCAGCTGCTTCTCTCAGCGACATTTCTTGCAAAGAAATCTCATCTATGGAAAGTAACTTTTCTTTACAAATTACGAACTGATTACGTGTGTGAAGCTGCTTGAGGGTAGTTGGAGTCTTCTATTCCAATAACAACCGCTAACACATTTCGGCTATCTGTACGACCACGGTCGACATCAGGGACTTGTATTCGTACAGTATCACCAATTTGAGCAGGAGGAAATTTTTTTTCAGTCAGAACTTGATGTGAAGTCGTTGTAGATTGCAGGTCCTCTTCAATATTTTTCTTCGGATTATAGTTTTCAGTATGACTACCGCTCAATTTTTTTTTCAGAAGTATTAACAGTTTCTTCAAGCTGTTCTTTGGTTTTAAAAGTATTGGCTATTTTTTCGAGTTGTTTTTCGGTTTCAATATTTGCGATTTGTTCGCTAAGAAAAAATGACGATGCTATGCCTCTTTTTGCTTTAATGCCAAACATGGCTTCATAAGGACTTTGGCGTATTCCTTCGTGATATGTAGTGTTCTTGGCAAATTGAACAAAGGGTAAACCATCTGACCATTTATTTGTATCGTTATCGTCCATCCATGCAGTTAACATATTCTGTACATCCTGGTTGTCCTCTCGTTTACTCTTAATTAATGTATTTAACTTTTCAAGAAAAAGATCACGGTTTACTGTAGTATCCATTGGGTATAAATTAGGGTATCAACAAAAAATATGCAAACGTCGCTCGTATCAGCAAAACTTACATAAGACTGATAAAGCTGATTGACTTCCAGCAAATAAAGGATTTGGCGGGAGAGAGCCAGTCGCTTCCTTAATGGCTCTTCCCTTTTGAACCTTCACCAGAGCGTATCTGTGATTGTCGACATACACCGGTGAGGGTTCGAATGTATAACAATGTAATGAAATATTTGATCTTTCACCAACGTATTTGGCGTATGTTGACATTCACCGGTGAAAGTCGACATTCTCCAATTTCGGTCTTTCACAGTAACATATACATTTAATATTAATATTTGTGTTTTTTACTAAGAATTGTGAAAACTAATTTTTTGAAAATTGAAACAATAGCCTTGTACACTATGACGAGTATGACATTTTTAATTTAGGTTGGAACAATACCCCCCCCCTTTCTAGCTTCTAGTCTCCTATAGCACGATTTCCTACAACACGCCATTTTTCAGGAACCTATCTACCGTGTGAGGGAATAGGAGAGAAACCTGTTCATTCATTCAATTTACCTTGGATTGAAGAGAACTTTTGTTTATCTTTATTATTAATTTTTTTATATGCGAATTAAAAAGTCATCATTGTAAAATTGTTTAAATATGTTCTAAAAAAGTTAATGAAGAAAAATTTTTTTTTGGGTCCGTGACATAAATTTATTTTTCAAATTTAGGTCGCGACTTAAAAACTGCTGTTCTATGAGATTTAACTTGAAAAATCAAAAAGCTTTACTTACTTGTCGTGAAAATTCAACGGATAGCCAAACTATTCGAACTTTGAGAAACGAATGAAAGCTCAAAGTATAAACTCGATACGAAAAATAAATAAAACTGGGAAAAATAAGTCGGCTCAAGTTGAACACATAGTCAATAGCCACCATCCATGCCAAAACCGTTTGATAGGCCAAAATAGATTCATACAACCAATTTATATTTTTCCCCACTTTAACTATCCGACAATAAGTTTGAAACATTTCCCATGATTTTCTTTGAAATCCACATCTTTTCAATTGACAAACCGATTTATTAAAGCCACTTATTTGGTCGTTCACTATATAAATGATGTGGATGAAATACTCAGAAAAAACGAAATTAAAGTACATGGGCAACCGGAAAATGCTATAGAATCCCCAGTCTTTTATTCCGAATATCCAACAATGCCATATCATGTTCAAAATAATCGATAAAATCAAAACAAGGACCATGAACTTTTGAATATTATAATATTTTCGTAAAGAAATATTGTTACTAAAAAATTTAAATTCTTCCAATGAAAGCAAAAGCGTGTTAATTTTCTTGTGGTTTTTGTAAACGAAAATATAAAGGTACAGAAAAAATAAATCATAAGTGAATAAAATTAAATAATCATTGAAAATTAGTACAGTATTATAGTAAGGTACAGTCAAGAGTCGACGAGGAAAATCTGGGACAAAAGAGTTTGTGAAAGCTAAAAGTGATAATAACATAAATGTTGAATAACATAAATTGATTGCATATTTTTGAAATGAAATTTCTATGTTTTCAATCGCAAATGGAAAAAATCCAAACAGTTTTAAAACTGTGATAATTGGCTTTAATTGAAAATTCACTCTCATTGTTCTCTCACTATTATATATAGACTTAGTAAAATTAATGATCTTATATCATACAATTGTAATAGTTTTAAAAGTTATATTGAAATATAATTATATTAATGCAATTGCTGACAGATTAACGCTTGTTTACTGAATTGCATACATAGAAACACCAGAACATTGTCACAATAATTTTAATACATAAGGTGGAGTGGGGTAAGATCGTTAACGCCTTAAATCTATTCTAATATCCATTACATTATAAAGACTTAAGAGTAGAAACCTGTATTTGATTATTATGCAGTCAGAAAACTATATTTCGCTCTTTCAGAAGTAAGTTTTCTGTTTTTATAACCAATGTAAATTCTCACTCATTTTGAAGTTCACTTGCAAGTTAGAACTGACAAGATAAGTGCCGTGATATTGCAACAAATCTTTTATCCTGAGCGATTATTTTTGGTAGGTATTAAGAAAAATGCTTAAAATTCACTTTAAATGAATAAATTCTATTAATTGTTTTGAATGTTTTGAGAAAATCACTTCACCGGTCTTGTCCCGAAAATATTAGTTCACGGGGCGAGTTCGAAGTATATGGCGAATTTATATTAAATGCACCTACTTAACTAAAAACAAACTATTCTCAAAGCTTCTTTCTAAACATATAATATAAACATAGAATACAAACTTCTTTATATTCTTTATTTATAACAATTTTATAATAAATTATAAAAAACATTTTTTAAATGGCGAATGAAAAATTCAGATTTTCTCATATAACGAATGAATATTGGATTCAATGAGCTTTAAATAGCTGCTTACGCTCTTACCCCATGACGGGGGTAAGACCGGAGTAGCTACGAAATTTTTTTGATAAAATTATTCATAAAAGTTGTAATTTCCACTACAAGTTAGAAAGAGTGTTAGTTGCACTTTACGATGATACCAACATAATGTTTAATATTTGAAACATAGGTACTTTTGAAAATAAATGGTAAAGTCAAACTTATCGAAAACCGTTCCGATCTTATCCTACTCCACTTTAATATATTAATTAATATTTTAGTTACTTACTTGATGAGAAAAGTTTACGAGTGCGTTCAAAGCACGAGATTTAAAGCGACAATTTAAAATAACGGCATACATACGATACCATAATATCAATGAAATTATCTCGTGGTGTTTACTGATACTAAAACTATAATCAATTAATAACAACCACGTATGAAATACTTGAAACGTAAAGAAGAATTCGTAAATTTCATTCAACTCGATCCCTATGCTTTGTATACGCAGATACAATAAATATAATTTCCATGATCTTTTGCGAAAATCATTTTTTTCTATGGTTGCAATTGATCGATTCAAATGAAACAGCTGATCACTCATTACACATATTACATTGACCAAATATTCGAATAGGATAATACAAAAATACATTGGCCCTCGGTAGAGGAAGTAAAACGGCCAGAAAACGATTCCATCAATCATATTATGCATTTCAAAATGAAGTAAAAATGATATGAATAAAACTAAGGTAATTGCTTTCTGTTCTTTAATCAGTCGTCTTGAAAATTTCATCGAGTTGAGACTTTCGACACCTTTCAATGTTATCAATAAGGTTTCCGTTCTTTTTCGATCTTTATACGTTCGAATAAAGAGATACACAAAAAATAGGCAATATGAAGTGCATATGAAATAATCAACCCAGACCATGACAAAATTGTAATAAGGAAACACAGAAAATCGAGTGTGTAAACCGTTAATTGTATAGAGCATTGCAGTAACTGAAGAAACGAGTACACAGATTCCGTAGATAAAATATAAAAATTTATTTAGGGGTGACTTTTGTTTTCCATCAATTGAAAACGGAGTAAGTCCGAATATTGTCAGTCGAATTATAGGGATTTTCAACAATACAGTCACATTCATTGTACCCACTTAACTAAATGAAGTATTTTTTAAATTAAACTAAACGTGAATGAAGTTTATTTTTCTTCGTTTTAAATTAAAAAATTACTGTCTAGAAATTCTTATATAAATAATTAGGATTAATTAATTGGTTATAGCTTTTATTTTAAATTTAATCTCTCTAAATATATACTAGTATGATGTAAGGAAATCTATGGCATACTTAGACCTAAGATTGAATTCTTAACTTATTTCATTTTTAGCAACACTAATATAACATTTATATAGACTAGAGGGAAAAGTTTTTATATAGAATGATATATTTGAGTTATGTCTTAGTTCAGAATTATCTTCAACCCTCAATCATTCAGGATTATGTTTTTAACAATATTATTGGATTTTCTGTACATTTTTATTAAAATCTGTAAAATGATATAGTTAAATTGGGGACAACCTTAAGAAGAAATCGATCACTAACCCCGACTTTTTTTTTAACCATAGTGCATATCTTTGTCAAAAGGGTCTAGCCAAATAAGCCTATCAGTGGGACCAGGATGTTTTTTAGCCTGACGTTTATTTTGTTCTTCTCCACATAAACCTCTAGGTGGGAGTAGTAAGTATACTCTATATTAAACCGCTACCCCTTCTATTATCGGAGCTAGAGGGGTTACAACCCTTCCCCTAACATTTTTTTCCTTCGAAACAAATAAAGATAACGGAACACATTTTCCAAAATAACATTTAAATTAATAAATTCACAGCCCCTTAAATATTTAATTAATTTTTTTACCGCTTAAATATTACGAAGTAAGCACAAAAAAAATACAGATAAAAAAATGAAAAACCGACTTCAAAATATATAAAAATTCTTAAACAAAAAATGCACTAAAAAGTAACGAAATAATGGCGTATCTTTGCAGTATCTACAACTTACAATTTATTAGGATGATACAATGTACAACTATTGTTATTTTTGGAGTTGGTGTCAGCTAAGGAAATACGACTATATTGGTACTTAGCAATAAACGAGAATACCTTATGAAAATTATTTTTCAAATGAACTTTTAAACAATATACTCGAACTGTAACAATATCTAGCGACCTTTAAACTACAAAATACCAATACCAACTAAACCGTTTTAAAATTTTTACAAATTACTATTAATATTTATTTTATTGACTGACACCAACTCCAAAAATAACAATAGTTGTACATTGTATCATCCTAATAATTTGTAAGTTGTAGATACTGCAAAGATACGCCATTATTTTGTTACTTTTTAGTGCATTTTTTGTTTAAGAATTTTTATATATTTTGAAATCGGTTTTTCATTTTTTTATAATATTTATTTATTTCTCGCGTTTTAGTAATCTGAAGTTTGATAACTGTTTTTATTTTCTTGAAAATGGTTAACCTTCCAAACGCGCTGCTCATATGAGGCAGCGCCGTTTAATATTAAAAGTTACTACATCATCCCTTTTTGCCCTTAAGAGTTGAAATTTTTTGCTTTTAAATGTAATAACAAAACTAAGTGGATTATTCTTTCCAACAGAAAAAAAATTATCAAAATTCGGTTAAATATCACTATTTCATCCCCTATTTTCATCCTTAAGGGGTGGATTTTTTTCTTCAAATTGAAATGTGAACAATTTAAAGGTACGTTGTACGTAATAGAAATAAAATTATCAAAATCGGATTAGCCAGAAAAAAATTATAATATTATTTCATCTCTAATTTTTAACCCCTTATGAGTGGAGTTTTTTTTTTAATGGATAGGAGATTAATTTAAGGTTGTATTCTACAAATAAAAAAAGAATTATCAAAATCGAGCTATCCAGTAAGAAGTTAATATTTCATCCCTTAGTTTTCAACCCTTTAGAAATTGAAGATTTCCCTCAAATTAAAATTGGACCTCACGAAAAGCACCAGCTTTCAAATAAAAAAAGAATTATCAAAATCGAGCTATCCAATAAGAAGTTAATATTTCATCCTTTAGTTTTTAACCCTTTAGAAGTGAAAGATGTTACTCAAATTAAAATGGGAACACACGAGAAGCACTAGCTTTCAAATAAAAAAAGAATTATCAAAATCGAGCCATCCAATAAGAAGTTAGTATTTCATCCCTTAGTTTTCAACCCCTTAGAAGTGAACGATTTCCTTCAAACTAAAATGGGACCATTCGGGAAGCACCAGCTTTCAAATAAAAAAAGAATCATCAAAATCGCTTCACCCAGTCGGAAATGCTGAGGTAACAAACATAAAAAAAAATCCTCCTTTTTTTGAAGTCGGTTAAAAATAGAATTTATCCATTCCGTTATCTTTATTAGTTTCGGAGAAAAATAATTATAAGTTAAGGGTTGTAACCCCTAGAGGTGTATGTGGAGAAGAACAAAATAAACGTCAGGCTAAAAAACACCCTGGGCCAGCTGGGATAGGCTTATTCGGCTAGACCCTTTCGATGTTTAAATTGATGGCAAACTCTGTTTTTAAAAATATTTTACGTGTAAAATTAAGTATGTAGGTATAGCTCAATTTCAAATAGGATGATTTTGATTCTTGGATTTAGAATAATTAAAAAACATTCTTGAGAATTCATTGTAAACCTAAGGTTATCTATATAATATTAATCGTACTAATAACAATTATTTCATAAAAAATTCACTTACTTGCTTTGAAATAGTGACTATAACTGCAACAGCCCGATATTTCAAAGAAAAATTCAGTAAAATTATATAAACACGGTACCAAAATATCACTGACTTTAGATCTGATGAATTACATAAACTAAAACTGTAATGCGATACGACCATTATCGTGATAAAACATTGGAAAACAAAAAATATTTCATATAATTTATTTATATTTTTTCCAGTTTTTAATAAACTTAAATAAAATTGAAAAGATTTCCAAGATTTTGCTTGAAAGTCATTCGTTGAAAGCGTTACAAGCGATAGATTCAAATTAACGAGTTGATCGTTTAAAATTAAAATTAGACTCACAAAATATTCAATTAGCAGCACAGACATATACATTGGTCCCCGATATAGGAAGTACATATCCCATTGTTTCAACCCAGCAATACAACAATAAACAGCCAAATGAAAGAAAAAAGAAAAATTTAAAAATACCAGCATTATTTTTTGTTTTCTTATAAGCTTCGAAGTAAAATTAACAGAGTTTAAGCTTTTAAACGCATCCAACTTCTTAAACAAGTTTTGAACTTTTCCATAGTTTTTATACGTGCTTATTAAATTGTAGTTGAAAAATAAGAAGTATATACAAAAACTTAGATATTCGTCAAAGGCTAGTATGATATTATAGAATGGGATTATTAGGTATCGATTTGGCAGGCTGCTAAGTGTGTAAGTCATTGCTGCCAAAAAGAAAATAATTGTGAAAGTGGAGTAAAATAATTCGCAAAGAAATTGATTTTTTTTAATATGATTTTTTTCAATTGATAATGGCATAACACCGATTATTTTTAGTGGTATCATTGTTAGTCTTAATTGCACATACACTTCCATATTGAAACACTTGATTGGTATACATACAATTATTTCTAATAGATTAAAACAATTACTTTAGTCTTAATTCATTATTCTTTAACGATTTGCTTTTGTTCGAAAAAAAAAATTATACATTCTACTTAGTTATAATTCTAAAGAAAAAAATGAAGAAAAAGCAATTATCTTATAGATTATTTTCATGTTATAGCGTGTTAATTGTTTATGGTTTTAATGAAGGGAAATTGTTGGGAATTATTTAATTTAATTACTATTATTATCAAACTTGTAATCTTTTCTAAAAAAAAGCAAATAAGTGTGGTTGGGCACACCTGGGAAAAACGAATTGCTTTACGTTATTTTTCCAACTTTAAACGCTCTCTAGGTTCCCAAGAAAACTAAAAAGTTAACAATGTTTCTTACAATTTTTTGCTTGTAAAAATGAAAATTGTAGTTTTCTTCGTAAAAACGTTTATATATTTAAGTAATTCAGTATTTGGATTTTTACTACAAAATTGATTTTCCGGATATTAGTATTCTTATTTTTTTTTTATTTATTTAAGGTCGCATCAACTGCTATGGTCATTAGCGACCGTCGAATCCGAAAACCCAGAAAAAATCTGGGCTTTCATTGGGATTCGAACCCAGGACCACTGGCGTATAAGGCAACTATTTAGTCCACCACGCCACTAAGTGACCTAGATATTAGTATTCATTTGGTTCTAAAATAAGATTTTATGATTTCGATATGCTCTTTCCGTATTTCAACTCTGCTACCTCGTATTTTTGCTGTTCGCCCAGCAATATTGAAATTTTTTTTTTTGCCTAAACCACCGTTTCTTAACAATATCTCCATTCAGACTCATTTCACGGCAAAATCATTTTTATGCCAAATGAAAGTAGAGTAAATTTCCTACAATTTATGTCAAAATTATTTTTTCAAAAAATTAACAATTTTGGCACACAAGCGTCGAAAACATGTAGGTATACATCTACGCCAACCTGTGACATTAAAATACACCAATGTTAACATTTAGTTGAAGTATGTTAGATGTATAAATGTTTGCGGTGCCCGTGTGCTATAACTGTTAATATTAGGTTTGTACCAGACGTTTGAGCAAAACATGTCCACGTAAGACAAAGAACAAGGCATACTGACCAAGAAACAAGAGTGAGTGAAGAAACGCCCCAGCCCTCGGCCGTTTGGCCGCAACAAGGCGAGAGCCGAGGCCGAAAGATCTATGAACGTACATTTTTATGACTATAGCTTGTTCGGGCACTGTTTTGGAGGTGTTTAAATACCGCAAAACCAGTTTTTAATTAGGGTGAAGCCTTTGCTTCATGATTTTCACTCACTCTTGTCTCTTGGTTAATGTGTTTTACCTTTTGTCATACGATGGACGTGTTTCAACATCAACAAATGTACACGTGGAACAAACCTATAAAGAAAAAAATATTCTGACATAAATTGTAGGAACTGTACTCTATTTTCATTTTGCATAGAAATAATTTTGCCGTGAAATGAGTCGGAAAGGAGATATTTTCAAGAAACTATGTTTTACGCCCTATTTTTCAATATGGTGGTGCGAGCGGCAAAGATACGAGGTGGCAAAGTTGAAATTTGGAAAGAGCACATCAAGATCTATAACATTACCAATTATTTTCAAAACTCCCCGAAAACTTTCTTAGTAAAACTACCAAATAACTGGACTATATAGATTATTACAGTTTAGTAAGTACACTTCATTTTACCAATCAGTGTTGGCAAGCAGTGAGCCTAAGGCAGAAAGAGATAGCAAAAGGAAAATTAGAATTAAAGAGAAAGAGAGGAAATACACACAAAATAAAATAAAATACACATCCGAATCGCCGACAGGATGTAATATAAAGCTCATGAAATATTGAAATACAAGTGAAAAATATATTATAAAAGCAGTAATTTTTTGATTTCTATAGCTGATTTTCTTGAACATAGATGAATTAAACTTTTCAAATTTGTTTAAAGTCAAAAATACAAAACGGTAAGCCTCACGAGTTATCCATGTGCAAATAAATTGAAAAAGGACAAGGAAGAAATATGAGCAAAACAAAACATATTCCAAAAATAATACAATTGGACCGTAATTGTAAGAACGTCTTTGTAGTAGGTCAATTGCAGTAATAAGCATTCCAGTGACAAATAAAGTTAGAATTATGGTCGAGTAAAATAAATTAAAAAATAACTGTCGGTTGGTCAATTTTTTTCCTTCAATGGAATATGGGGACAGACCCATAAATTTAAGTTGAATGAACCAGAAATGCAATTGTAAATGTGCCATTATTTGTGAAACACTTCACTATGCTTCTTATAAATTGTTATTTTAATTTACCAATAACTCTTTAGTTGATTTAATGCAATAATGATGCGTTTAATTGTTACAAAAAATACATCAATAAGGAAATTATTTTCTTCATGCATTTAAAAAATAATTATCATAATGGTTGAAAGCCTGACGAAAAAATTCTTCGAAGAAAAGCATAAAAAAATAATACAAATATATTTCAAATTGACTGTCATAAATTTTTATAGCTTTTTATATACAAGGTTTTAAATTTTATTTAATTTAAATTTGTTTAATAATCTAACTATAGTCAAGTGCTCTAACTTGGGATAGTTTTACACATCAATCTTAAATAACTACCCTTTTATAAATTGAAAAAAATATATCCACAATTTGAAGAGCACTTAACTCTACTTAATTCCCATAATTTGAACAATCTATATGGCCATTTACTATTTAAAAAAAACAAACAGTGTTTGTTCCAAGTTAAGGCCATAGAACCTAACTTGGAACAGTCTTGTTTTTTCTCATATTTTAATGTTTAGAGCTCCGGTTTTTTACACAGTGGAATTGCTTCAATGGGCTTTTATAAAATTTTAAACAAAAATCTGAAAATATATTTTTTTAAATACTTAGTCCAAATATTTTATATTTTAGTTTTTGACCGTCTCACAACTTCTGATTGACAATAAAACAATGTTATTCAATCACAAGCATAAAGTAGTAAAAAAGGATCACAGAAAAGTTCACCAAAGAACAATTTTTCTGGATTTTTCAACCCATTCATTCGCTCTGAAATCAAGTTTAACTGAAATCACCAAACTAAACTGATAAGTTAGCATAGGGCCCTCCATAAACTACGTAACACACTCTACCAGGGGGGGGCATTAGAGTCTAATGATATGTACGGTTAAAGGGTATAATATTAGGCACTAGGCAGTCTATACAGCGTTATATAGTAGGATGGAGGGGTTCAAAAAGTACGAAAAACGCGTTACGTGGTTTTTGGATAAAACCCCCATGACTAAGATGAAACAGCACAGAGCCACTGGGCTACCAACATAACTAATCACCAAATTTCGTGCCCCAAGTTAGAGTAGCGTTCCGAGATAGGGCCATTGCCTGTATTATTTAATAATGCATAATTTTTGATTTGTTAAAAAAGTCTTCATGGCGATTTACAAACGTCGGGCTGGCAAAAATTGGTCATTTTGGTTTACTCACCTATTAAAAGAATGTTGTATGTTTGTAATAATGAATCGAAGGTTGTTTCTCACCGATAATACTTTTATTTTTTTTTTATAAACAATTTTAGGTCAAAATTTGATAAAAAGTAGATTTTTGTTTGAGAAGGCGCTACATTTTCAAAAAATGTTGCTTTCTCATTCCTTTGATTAATGACAAGATTGTACATAACTTCAACGAAATCCGTTTGGTTTTTCATTTTATTAACACGCTTTTATTATAAATAAAAATCTTCCTGTATATTCTTAAGACCTTAAAAACGTAAATGTGAAGAAATCATCTTTTACGTTGTCACTTGCATTAGTATAGTTGGATTTTCTTTTTCATACTTTTTGGTTCCATTTAATGTTTTGATTTTTTACTTAATTTAATGTAAATTCTTGTCGGGAGTCAAAACATTAAAGAATAAATCAATTTTCCTTAAAATATTTTTTATTCATAAAACTATACTTAGGTAAGTATATGACTCGTATATTGTAGCCCCCACAATTCAACATAATTGAATCTTAAACTTATTGATTATATTTTTTAATGTATCGTTTTATTGTAATTTCTTATAGCGTAATTATTGTCAACTAAGCGCCCGTTAGTCAATAAATCAAATTGTAACATAATTACTATGTACGAAACGAGGGAATTAATCACCTAGAAAATTTTTTTTTTAATCTTTCAAATTTAAAATTACTGCAGATCTTTTACCTTAGGAATAGCATTGTAATTTAAATTAATAAACTCTCCCGCAAAAGTCAAATCAATCTTATTGTAAGTGATATTTAATATTGTCATTATATTCGTTGAATTAATGACCGAGCCACTTTTCATAAAAATATGAAGCGCAATATTTTTCATACGATTCGCCTTAAACAAAAATATTATTTAATCGTAAATTTATCTGAAAATTAAAATTACAAACCTCACGACGAATTGCATTGCATTGTCTCAGAAAAATTAAATATCGCAGTAGCATCAAATAGAGAACTGTTATCACACCCAAAAGCTCCATATAATTCACATTAGTGACATTATTTAGAAAACTGAATATAAACATTAGAATCGTATAATAAGCGTGTAGACAGAATGAAAATGCCACAGTTAGATGCAAAAAGATAAAATAGGTGCAAGCACCAATGAAAATTTTTAAAGTTTTTATCATTTCACTGTGCAATGCAAACAATTCCCGCAACTTCGCATTGTTGTTGTGATAGCTTAAAATGACTTCATTCAAAGCGTGAATTTGATGATAGCTGATTTGAAATATTTCCATGATTACATCTTCAATTGCTATCCCGTATGAAAATGGAATTAGAAAACTAAAAACTCCATAAATCGTTATTGAATGAGAATTCGTCCACATCATTACTACTAAAGTGATGTTGTTAAACAGTAAAAATCCAATGTTGAAAAATGAGTTAATCTTATACTTTTCTTGGTCATACTTAGAAAATTTATCCAGATTGTATAAAACGGTGTTGACGCTAGTTCTGGTTGCATAAACGCACAGAAAACAAAAAAATACGTAAATTAAGTTGAGCGAGTTAGAAAATCTTTCCAAGGCTCTTTGTGCAACTGATGCGTTGCTTTTAATGATATTTTCAACATTACGAGTTCCAATTATGTAAACATATAAATATAAGAAAAATAATATCGAAGAATAAAGTACATATATTCTAGATTGGGTAGCTTTGGTCGTTAAAAGAAACGGAAATAATCCAAATATTTTTAAAGTATAATAAATATGTCTGAGCTTTTGTTCGATTCTTGGATTCATTTTATGTTAAACCAGTTTTGCAATAAAATAAACTGAATTGAAATTTGTAAAATATTTTTCTGTAACATATTTTACAAGTACCGTCATTGAATTATTGTTTCGAGAGTTTATTACTTTAATTTGAAGACTTCTTGAAAGTTTGTAACTTCTTAAAGTGACTGTTCTGAACGACCACTTAACAGAACTGCAATTTTTCATGCAATATTCAGTTGATAGCATTTTTCTTAAATTATTCGTAGATCAACGTTCTTCTTTCGATTGATATGGATAAAATTGAGCCGAGAATCAACCAAAAAATTAAATCTGCATATGTTTTATCAAAATTATTTGGATTATTTCCTTTTTTGATTATTGATAATAAAAAGTTATGGGTTTATAAATTTTATTCCATAATATTATTTGGGTTGTACATTTGCGTTCATTCCAAAGGAAATCTCATTGTTCAAAATGTAATCGAAGATAGTAAATCAGCCTCTTTACGAATCCTTCAGATGTGTATCCAATTTTTGAATATATTCTATGTATTTATGTGTTACGCTTGTGTATATTTTTCAAGAAAAACTGTAAACGTTTCATTTCACAAACTTTCTAAATATTCCAAAATAAATTTTTTATATTATGATACAAATTTATTTTCAAAATTTTATATAATATTCACTCATAATATTGTAATTTGTACACTTGTAATTCTCTTTTCGAAATCGATTGATATTTGGGGATTTTTAACGTTTATGACACCGTTTACCTGTGGCATTGCCACTGAAAATATTATCCATGAAATCTTTCAAATTTTCAAGTGTCAGTTGTATGATTTAAATGAAAAAATTATCATTTTTTACAAACATAAAGAAATCGTGGAAAAATGCTTCAAATTACATGCTGATATGTGGAAGAGCATAAACATTTTGTTGGTTTCTTGTACACCATTTATGTTTTTCCATGTGGTTTTGGGATTATGTTTCGCATTGAACGGCTATTATATGTTGACGTTATGTTTATATCGTTTTGTGAAAAGTAACACATATCCAAATATGCTAGAAGTTCTTTGCATGGCCTTAATATTATGTTTGACGCTCACTCGATTTATCATCCTTATGAATACTTGTGCAAAGATCAGTTATGAGGTAATATCTGTTCTTTTTGTGTCTCATTACTTAAATGAAATGTCCAATTTGTAGAAGTCTTACAAAAAATGTATAAATATTAACCGATTCAATTAATTTCATTCATCTAAATATGAGCCTCAAAAATAATACCAAATATATACCAATTTATGTATGTTTTTATATTTTTAGGCTAATAGAGTGAAGGATTGTATTTTTCATATAGTAATGCAAAATGGTTGTGTTAAGAGATCGCACTGTAAAGCCTTAGTGCTGAATCTTTTACACAGTAAAACGGAATTGCGTATTTTCAGAGGTCTTATCCATTTGACCCCTGCCGCTGTTGGAAAAGTATTGATCATTCAATTCATTATATTTATTTATTTTTAATATTTGAGTTTACTTTTAGTGGACCCAAGTAGTAATTGCTTATGTTGTGATCATGTTACAGTTTGATTTATTAATACATTGAAAATGTAGTGAAGTAATACTGTTATTAACCATACAGCGACTTATTTAGTATTAAAAGAAAATATTTAATAAATATTGATACTTATTAATTTGTTTTGATTTCATTCCGATATTGATGTGTACGGTTAACCTAAACACCAATCTTAATAACTATAAGAGTAAACTTATTGACTGACAAACACGGTGTAGGCTAAACCATTCAAGATAGGAACATGAATTTTAAAATGTTATTCCGGAGTGATACCTATTAACGAAGAATTTTTCAAAATTCTATCCCTAAGTATCATAGTCCAAAAAAAGAGTTTCTCATATTTTACGTCTTCTAAAATATAAATATTCTGAAATTCCATTTCATGCAAAATATATCAATCTTCATGGAAATGCAAACAACCTCTGCGTTTTTTTTTTTAGTTTCTTAATTTGTTCATTTAAAAGCTGAACATAATTTCTAAAAAGTTCAAGAGAATCGCGAAATAATTGACCACATTGATCCATTTATTAAAAAATTTCTTAAAACCTTTCTCACGTAGCCTTTCTAACGTAATATTTATAACACTATTGTAAATTGTCATATTTGGGAGGTGGGGTGTGAAAATAAATTTTTTTAAAAATATTACGTAATTACCGCACAGTTTAATTTGTCAAAATTACAATACGATTCGTTTCATTGGCGTTGTTAAGGCTGCTTTTTTATATAATAATAATAATAATCTGTTCACTTTGCTGAGCGTATAAACCGAATTCCACCACGTCAATGGCATCAGTGGCATTCAAATTCAAAAATTCGTTTTTTAAAGACAAACGTTATTGAGTAAGAATTTAATGTTAAATAAATATATTGAAAAAAAATCAGTAAATGTTTTCAAGTTTGATGATATACGTTATAATTTATTATTCATGAGATAATTCGTTTAAATCATTTATAAAGACAAAACAAATAAGCAATTTATCGAAAAAATCTAGACATGAACATGGCACGGTACTGATATTTAAGTGATCTACTGTAAGTTTTCTCTGAATTGAAGGTTATACTACGCATAAAAAGTGATGAAATATGGTCATGAATATCTTATTAACATAAAAATTTCACTAAGAAATTGTTATTAAATGATAAGTGAGAACAAATAGTAAAGGACTTAAAAATCACAATTAGAATGGAATCACCCATATGCATATTATTTATTAGACAATATCTAAATTTTGTTACAATAATTGGGTAAAATTGTATTTATTAAAATCTGTTAAAGTTTTTTGTAAGCATAATATGCAAATAACTACGAAATACTACAATTGATTTATGGGTCCTTAAAGATAAAAGATAAAACCCTTTTAAGAGGAAGCTTTTTATTTAATTAAAACAATTCATTTCATCTTTATCTCAACCATCGAATAATACTCAAAAACTACTTGAGATGAACTAAGTACCCTTTATGTATGAAATATTTCAAATGAAATAGACAATAAACTTTACATTATTATATTTTAATCGCGTCAAATGAAACAAATAGATCTCTACCGACCGTTTGTCAAGTAACATTTTTAAACAAAATGGATAAAGTAGAGCCAAAAATTTTTCGAAAGATTAAATCAACGTATATTCTTGCGAAATTATTTGGTGTTTTTCCATATCTAATTTCAGACACTCGAAACTTGTGGATCTATCAGTTGTATTCTATTGTCGTATTAATTATTTACATTTATATTCACAGTAAAGGCGATTCTAACACCCAATTTGTAATCGGAAGAGACAAATCGACCACGCTTCGTTTATTACATTCATTGGCGAATTGTTTAAGTATTTTTTACTTCTTTTTAAATTTTGTCTGTGTCTATATAACAAGAAAAGCCCTCAATTTAATATTGTGGAAATTGTTTGAGTTTTCAAAACGAAATTCTGAGGAGTACCCAGTTAATTTATTTTCTAATTTTGTTGTTGTCATTTTCCAAAATTGTTTATTTTTCACTCTCTTTTATTCGTACTCTGATGTGATTGATGTATGGGCCATTTTGTCGTTTGTCATGCCGTTTACTATAGGTCTTCTCCTGGAAAACATAATGACTGACATTTTTCAAATTTTTCATCAACAATTATATTATTTGAATGAGGACATTTTATCCTCTTCTAGTAGTAAAGAACGTTTTGAAAATTTGCTTTTATTACGTGTCGAGATGCTGGATAACATCAAACGATTTATGAGTGCCAGTTCTTCACCTATTACACTTCACATAATAATAGGATTTTTGTTTGCGATGAATTCATATTATAGATTAGCTCTGATTACTTTTCAATGTATCAAAAATAATACGCAACTAGATATGATTGAGATTTTTTCATTGGTTACACTTCTTGTGTTAATGCTTGCTCGATTTGTCCTTTTTTTGTCTCGATGTGGAAGCACCAATCATGAGGTAATAACAATGATTTTATTAAATGTTTAAGATAATTTTTTCTTTGAATTGTAGGCTAATAGGTTAAGGGATTGTATTTTTCATATAGTCATGCAAAATGGTTGTGTGGAATATTCAAAATGTAAACTGTTAGTGATGAATCTATCCTACAAAAGAATGGAGTTAAAATTATCGGGGGGACTAATAGTTTTAAACGAAGCTGCTATATTACAAGTAAATGTTATTATAATAGATTTGTTCTCACAGCCGAATTAAAATTGGATTTAAACTGTTGAGTGGCAGTCAGAAAGCAATAAATTTGAACGGCTTTCTGACTGCCATACTTTGTTACTTACTGACTCCATACGCATGCACTCACTCATTCACAGCAAAGTCTGTTGTGCGCCCACTCAACAGTTCAAATTCAAATCCAGTTCGGCTGTGAGAACGAACGTATTAACTATTAAATAGTAAACTCTTTTACAACTTATTATTTTTCTAGTGGCTTCGATCAATGGTTGCGTATGTTGTAATCATGCTACAATTTGATTTAATAATGAGCTAAATTAGTGGTAAATTGTTATTTATAGAGTATAATTAGTATTTTATAATATGTATAATAATAATATTTTTGTAGTATTTGAAATTAAAAAAATATAAATAAAGTAACGAGGGAAAAAATTCATGAATCTTACTTTTTGGAAACAAATTTGCGAAAATAGCTGAAATTGGTCATGAAATGACTATTGTAGTTTGTACGTGTCGCTAAAACCTAAAACCTCCCACCGTTCTTGACAGTTGCTACCACACAACAGCCAACATCTTTACTGCATCGAACGTAAATTTTTGATTTTAAGCCAAATACTTCAAACTCTGACTCATCAGTCCGAAGAACTTTTGTAAAACAACGTCTGTCCAAACTCGATGGAAGAAGCCCCTCTGCATCATCTTTTCTTATTTTGTAGCCTTAGTAAAGGTTTTCGAACGACAATACGACCAAACAGTTTAGCGTCCGTTAACCGTCTTTTCACTGTAGTAAGCGACACTGGTTTATTTCGTGGTTTGTTAACTTCAGCACAATGTTTTTGTGCTGTTAAGTGCCTATTCTGTTTGCTAGTAACAACGATGAACTTGTCTTTAATAAACGTGGTAGCTCTCGGCCTTTCTGAACGTGGACGATCTCGAAAACTACCTACCCGTTTTCTTAAACCGAATAATTGTGATCAGCACTAGTCATCGAAAGCTTAAGTTGAGACTCAATTTTACGTTTGGATTTGTCTTCATTATGTAAAGTAACAAATTTATCCTTTCTTAAAACGTTTAAAAATGGGACCATAGAAACTAGAGGAAAACCACAAGTTAAGACTAAATTAAATTGTTCGTATAAAATAGTACATAACTTCAAAAAAATAACTTATTTTAAATTTACCTGTTTAAAAAAAAAAAATGATACGCTTTTTACTCAGATCTCAGTAATAAATGAAAGAACACGACTCTGATTATTTAAGATCAGCTTTGTTTGGAAGTTTTTAAATTTTTAAATTCAGCGATGTTTCGTTGTTAATCACTTTCAATCATACACGCACTTATACCTAAGGTTTGTTCCATACAACTAGCTATGGTGATGCTCAAACAATGACACACAGACAAAGAGCAAGACACATTGGCCAACAGACAAGAGTGAGTGAAGAACTGTTTCAGCCGATTCGTTCCGTGCGAACATTGCTTCGAGCCTCATCCAGCAGTCAGCACAGCCATTTTCGTGACGAGCGGTTATATCGACACTCATTGACACTAGTTTCGACATGCTCATGCACTTTTCGCCCCTCGGCCTAGGCTGAAACAGTTCTTCACTCACTCTTGTCTCTTGATCAATGTTGTCTTGCTCTTTGCCTCTTTTTGTGTCTGTACACCGCCACAGCTGGACAATTGGAACAAACTTATAGTTACACCATAAGTGCTAACTACCATTTTTTTTCTCTTTCCCCCAAAAATGAATACAAAATTTGAATTTAGATAACAAATTAGAATAAATTCCACGTAACCCCTCCGTGTCCGTCCTAAATTTCACATTATGATAATACATTTATTAATACATCTATAACTAACTTTATATCTAATACTGTAATTTAATTATATAATTTATATATGTATGTATTTCAGTGTAAAGGTAGTTTTGTAGTTATTTTATTTTTTTAGAAACCTAAAGAAGTTGCGATTAGCAACGAAACATCGCTGAATTTGAAAATTTAAAATCATCCATATAAAGCTAATCTGATCTAAAGCTGAGTTGTTTTCTTTCAGAATGAATAATAAAAATGAATAACTAATGCAAAATTAAAGCAAAATAGTTTTTAATACAAAGCTAGATAGTTTATTAGTACGACGCGAGTCTCAAATTTTTGGCCGGCAGTCTATAATAGTTAATGATATAATTTCTGATTTGATTAAAATTTTTTAAGAAACTCTTAGATTTTATTTTTTGTTCTTTAGACAAAATAGATATTTAAAAGGTTTTAAAATACATATACGTATTAAAGTGAAGCAGTTCTCACCAAATGCTACCATTTTAATGAACTTTTCATGCTGATAATTGGTACTTTTGAATTAATTTTTATAGTTGAAAAGCGAAATTTCTAAAAATGTTTATTCCCTTACCGAATTATTATTTATTTATAAACCTCAATAGATGAAAGGTAAAACTTATAGCTTTTGTCTTTTGAGTTAGTAATTGTTTATATGACGCAACGTGTACCACACCATAAACTACGCGTATGTACATTGTGCTTATAACTAAAAACCCTATATAACTTACAAAAAAACACTTTTTCAGATCAATAATTTTTATTTTATCGTTTTAATAACAAATCAAATTGTAGCATGATGATAACATGGCCAATTATTGTTCTGATCCACTAAAATTAAAAAAAAAATTTTATTCAATTTTTATTATATCTAAGGTATAATAGAACTTTGTCAATCGATGCTTACTAGTAAAATACTGCTGTTCTTTGTGTTTCCTTTTAAAATGTCCACTTCCGTTTTATTGAACATAGTATTAAATATCAGCAGTTTACATTTTAAGGTGTCAATCTCACCATTTGCCATTATGATATGAAATAGACAATCTGTTAAGCGATTTACCTGTAATTAAATTAATTAATTCTTTTTAATTATAAGTAAAATAATAAATACCTCACATGCAGTTCTCTCCCATTGCTTGATAAAAATGATATATCGTGGTATAAATAAGCAAATAATACCGAAAATGCATATCACTTCCAAATAGTTTGGACTTACATTATTTTTATACAACTCATATATAATTACTGCTAATCTATAATAGAAATGTAAACCAAACAGAAATCCGACCACAGGATGAAAAATTATGTAGATCGAACAAACTTTAATCAACTGTTTCATATTAGTGACCATCTTTTGATGTAATCGAATAAAACTGTGTAATTTCTTTTCATTTCGGTGACAATTGAGGATTTTTTCGTTTAAATCATGTAGTTGAAATTGAACGATTTGAAGCATCTCATTAACTATGTTTTCAATTGAGAAGACATAAGAAAACGGGATCAGTTTATGTAAAATGTTCCAAAAGTTTATGGTTTTTGAATAAAAAAGCATGCCAAGAACACAAATTGCGTGTTCAATAAAAGTTATGAAAACATTAGAAAAAATATTTTTTGTATACTTTCCAGTGCTGTACTTTGAAAATTCGACGAATTTCATAAAGACTTTGTCAGTTTTATTTCGATTTATATAAGTAAGAAGAAAGCACACAGAGACAAAGAGCACATCATTAACATGGTTAATTAATTTAAGAGCTTGCAATACAGTTGAGTTTTGAGCTTCATCCACGGTTCTTGTGAAATGTTTATACGAATTAATGAAAATAATGAGATAAACACTATATGCTATCGTAGAGTAAAGCTTATAATTTCTTAATTCTGTTTTATTAAAGATTAATATTGGAAATAGACCATGAACTTTCAATATAAAAACACTCATTTTGATTTTTTCAAAAATTCTCCGATCCAATTTATCCATTGAACTCCGTTTTAGTTTTGTATAACTGAATTTAAAGTTACAGTATGTTAAACACTTGTTCTCTTGATACTAATATTAACAATGGAAAAAATAATTATAAAACATTTAAATATAGCTACCCATACTTTTAGTTATATTTATATAATTTTTGACATTTAAGTACCATTTGAGTGTTTAATACATTTTTGACAAAGTTTTTTATTTATTTATGTCGTTGGATTGACAACTAATTGATCTAGTTGTATCAATATTACTAGATACGATACGAAATTGAGAGTCATCTAAAAAAAATATTTATTAAATATGTAATGGTGTTTACTATCAATTACATATGTTTCGTAATAAAAATTTGATTAAAAAAAGCTCTTAATATTCGAAAAAATACGTTTTAAATTGACATTAAAGTCTATAATTATAATGGTAATAAGTGAATGCCAACAGTAATCCACAGTCAAAAACCTACCATTTCAAAAATTATATACAAAATTTAGAATAATTTTTTGAACAGTATTCACAAATTCTTACTGTCTAAAAATTTTGTGTTGACATTAGAGGTTCACTACTTGACTTGATTTTCAAGCTACTTGCTTACATTTGGTTTGAAACCAAATCAAACTCAAGTCAAATACCAATACCAGGTCAAGTCAAGCATTGAATTTATACGTTATTTCATTTCAAAATTAAAATGGTAAGCTCAACTCATAGCACAAAATGTCCAGCTACTTGACTTATGTATCCCTATATTATTTTTAAAATTTATTTATTATAAATAAAATATACACATGAAAAAACTATTTCAGAAATATAGAAAAATTTTCTGTACTCATATGTCAAAAAACTTAAAAAAAAAATAGTAAAACTTAATAAGCGCATTACTTACTTTTAATAGAAATGAATAATTTAAATTAAATGTGGCAGCCAGTATAAACGTAATTTTATTGTGAGAATAGTTTAAAATTGTCCAGAAGTAGCGTTTTATTTGCACATAAGAATCTTGATTGTTGCAAATTAAGAAAAGCTTATGACGGATTTGATTTGCCTGAAATTATAATAAATAATTATTTGCTACATTCCATTATTATTACTAATTTTTAGAAGTTTTTTGAGTCTTCAGTTAAATGAAGATGTGCTTCTTTTGTATTCAAATAATAACTAGGAGCTCGCTGCATGATTGCTACACCCATAATGTAGCTTAATCATTTTTAAAATAAATGAAAGCTTTTTTTACTGTAGGTAGGTACATGATGATTTAAGGGTGCCAATCTAAAAGTGACCGCAAATAAGCAAAAATAGCTGTTAAAGATGTGAGAGAATGCGCAACGACAATTTCAAGATAAGAATGGTGATAACTAGCTTTATGAGTTTTTAAAGCCTTCGCATGCCTTAATAGATCGAGACATGCCATCGAGACAAAACTTGTAGTGCAAACACTCTTTGTTCTCGTCTGACAAATTTTTCTTTACGTTATACTTGACTTTATCTTCTCATTCACAGCTATTTTCGCTTATTTGCGGCCACTTTTAGATTGGCACCCTTATATCACTATGTACAGAAAAAAAGCTTTAATTTGATATATAAATGATTATGCTACATTATGAGTGTAGAAATCATGCAACGGGCTCCTAGGGTATAAGAATTCAAATTAATTTTTGTCCTTTTTTAAGTAAACTTTGATTTTACAGAAAAATTAAATGGACAACTATAAATACTTTTGTCAAAGAAAGGAATTAGAATTTTTAATATTAAAAAAATAAATATTTTATTGATTCAAACTTACCTCATGTGGTAATCGTATTAGTCGATCCAACAAAATATAACTTCGATAAGTCATAATAAAAACCCACGACAAATCAAAATATATCTTATAAGAGGTGATTTGTGCAATTAACCAGTTATTTATGAACATATAAAATGTACCCATGGCACTTAGAGTTAAACAAAATATGTGAATATTAATCAGTATGTTATACAGTTTAAAATATAGATTTATATTTTCTACCATTCTCGTATGGTTCATTATCATTTCATCAGTATTTAAATTGTGAAATTTTTCGAAGGAAATATTCAAATTATATATTTGATCGATAATTATTTCCAAAACTAGTATATGAAAAGTCTCCAACAACAAATAGACTAAGAAGAAAATTTGTAGCGAAATAATACGGATGATACTAAATTTTGAATTGTAACAATACGTTGTTATTCCGCTCATGATTACAATCAATATTGTTTGAATGACCAACCATAAATCGATTTGATAATTTTTCATAATTTTATCAGAAGAAAATTGAGAAAATTGTTCTAGGTTCGTTAAAAGTTGAAGTATGTCACTTCTGTATGCTAGGAGTAAATAGAAATTATAACAAAAATACGTTATTGTTGATATAAAGCTGATATAGAGCAAAATTTCTAAGGAAAATGAACTATCGTTCCAAGTAGTTCGCATTTCCTTTTCACTTATAAAAACAACACTAAGTATGTTATGTTTGCAAATATTATATACAAAATATTAACCGATTTTGTCAAATTATCGCCATTGTCTTTTGTATTTAAGGTAGGTAAAACACCGAAAAGGTTAAGTAAAAATATTGTTAATCTAATTTTAATCTTTATCATCTTATACACTTCTTATTACCTACTATGAATTTAACTTCAATTTTATAATTCAAATGATTAAAAATGAAAACTTTTTTTCTCATTGATGTTATTTCAATTAAACTAAAAGCAATCAAACGTTTTCTATACGAAGCAAATCATTAATATTTTAAATGGATATATAATATAATTTATAATTTCATGGTAATGTCTTCATAAGTATGTCAAATTGAAGCATAATAACTACGTAAGAGACTATGGTTGTGAACATCTAAAACATTAAACAATAATTATCGAAACTTGTTTGATTGTCGGCAGTTCAAATTCGCCGAAATATCACGAGGGCAAGTAGACGCGAGAGTAAACCTGCTTTCGTATCAATTCGCCTTGGCTCGTCTTATTACGATAGTACTCGGTCTACCTCGTTTAAAAGTGTGCTAAAACAATTTCGGAGAATGTGCACTGCCAGAATAAGATTTTTGTTTACCTGAAGTCTTGAGTCAGCATTTAAGTTTACTAATCCACAAGAAAAAGACAAATCCATTTGTTTATTAGTCAAATTCAAAACTCTTAGCTTGTAATGGTAACTTTCAGCGATATTTTTTCGCATTAAAACTTGGTAAATAATAAATCGAATTCGATTCGACTAAAAAATAAATGCAACCATATTAATCTAAAAACCCATCGTGCTATTTATGTTAACTTACCTCGTAACAAGTTTTACGAAACTGATTTATTAATATAATATAACGGATATATAACATGAGAAACATAATTCCCCTACTTATAAGATCTGGAGTATTAAGAGGATTCTTTTTTGCTATGGCATACAGAGTGATTCCAAGCGTATAGTACCCCATTAGACTGAATACTAATATTACACTACAATGAACTGACATAAAAAAGTTACAGCAATCGAAAAGTTTTTCAAAATGCGCTTTTAGATCTTCATATGAAATAAGAATCTTATTCAAACTTTGCTCTTCTTGGAAGAAATTTAAAATTTTCCCGTTCACTAAGACAAATTGGTGATGGAAAATTTGAAGTATTTCGAAACATAGATTTTCAATAGAACATGCGCATACAAAAGGAATAGCAAATGTTAAAATTTCAAATATGCCGAAATCTTGAGAAGAATATATCATTATTATAGATGTCACTGCTACATGTAAAGTCAATATAAAAGTACTCGAAAAAAAATTAAGCTTATATTCGCCTCGTATATTTTTGGATAATTCGTTTAGCTTAATGAAAACAGTATCAGCATTTTTTCGAATTTTATAAACAGCGATATAGCAAAAGAACGCATACAACAATGACATGATGTTGCTTGTTTTTTGAAGAGTACGGAAAACACCTCTTGAGCTTAACTCAATGATTGAATCCACTCCTTGAATAGCAATGAGATGAATGAAAAAATATATTCCAAATATCAGCGACGAATATATTTTATACACCGTGGCGGATGTTTTGGTCAATAAAAATGGAAATAGACCAAGTAAATTCAAAATGTAATACACATGTTTTATTTTTCGAAAAATTTTTGAATCCATTTTATTATGCATTTATTATAATATCTTGACAACAAAGCAGTGAATTGTTAACAAAACCATAAATTACAAATACATACATTTATTGAACAAATTTAATTTACGTAAGGGGTTAATTAGCAATGTGTTCTCTGTAGAGTCATTAATTCAAATTGTAGGGTGCTTTTTAATTCCAATTCAAGTGGTTCTCGATTATGTCACTGGCTTTTCGATTAAACGATCGAATTGCTCCAATATTATGATGTAGGATAAAATGTACAGGACGATCTAGAATTAGAAATAAAATATTAGAAAGTTAATTTATTTAATGTAAAATGTACAAGTGGCATCTAAATTTAAAAGTGTGCTCTACATATTTCGTTCAAAAAAGCGCTGAAAATTTTAACTTTTGAACTGTCAGACTATTTTGTACTAAATTTTTTTTTTAAATATCATATTAATTGATCAAAAGAATTATACGAAATTTTAACTTTAATTCGCAATTTCACAGTGGTTGTTTAAACTTAAGTGCAGCTGTATCTGAACTGGAGTTTAAATTTGAAGTTGAAATCATTCAGTTTCATATTATTATATAATTTAAACTTCAGTTTAATTGAACGTCTTTTAAATGATATTTTTATTTTCAAAAAAATTGCACAATCTGCATAGGGTTGCAATAAGTGCATTCAATCCATAGACAATCCCATGTAAACACTAGTTCCAGTAGATTAGTGCTGTTTAAGTACAAAATATATTTTTAACAATCAATAGCGACAATAACAATAATAGTAATTCTTATAGCAATGATTTAATGAATAAATTTGGTAGCGCTGCATGTAGTTTTTATAGTTTCTAGGGTTTCTACGTAATTTACCAAATGTATTATCACCAATTGGTTACGTATAAAAATACAGTTGTCAAACGTTAAAGTATAGTTAAAACGTAAGAATTCTTTAGTCTAATTTATAAAGCATGTAACCTAAGTTTAAATGAAACTGAATTATTTGTTGAGCTGAAGTTTAAACTAAAAGTGGAGTTTAAATGTCCACTGTGCAACTGGGCATATGTTTGATAAGAATTAGTTTAAGCAATCATTACACTAGTTGAAAAGCTAGAGGCCTGTTCGATATGCAAGTAAAATCATACAGATACAGTAAACATTTTTCTTCCTCATCCCCACACATTCTGCATTTTGAGTCCTCCTGAAATATCCCAATAGTTTCCAAAGCTTTCTCAGCCCACAATGTTTGATTATTAATCCCGTAACAGTTCTGAGTCCGCAGTGAGTAAGGGGAAAATTCTCCCCATCATTCTCTCACTGAGTTTCTGACCAGGAACTTCTAGCTTTATTATGCTGTTATCTCAAGCGATTGTTTATCGCCCTTTTTACAGCAGATTTGGTGATTTGGACCACGTTTTGAACTCACAAATAGGCTGATCAGATTTTTCATTGTCATCAACTCCTTATGCACTGTTATCCAACCAAATTGGATTCGAGTATGCTTTGCCAGGTCCTCCAGTAGTTGATGGCACTCTAACAGCATTTTAAATGGCACTCTAGCTGATTGTTAAGTTGGCGATCGCTTTTAACTCTGCCTGACTTTCAGAGAGAATCTGTATTTTTAATATTTCGATAAACCATATTTAAATTTTCCCTAGCACATATGACTATAGCCGCGATCTCCGCCTAAAATATTGTGGTCGACTCGAAAATGCCGCTTTTAGGTCCACCCCTCGTTACTCCTGATCTAGATTCTCCATCCATTTCTGATCCATCCGTTAACCACATCAGTTCATTATTTGATTCTTTCTTTTCGCCTCTATATATGGTATTAAAGCTGTATGTAGAAGATTACGCAGTGTTAATGAACAGAATTTGTATCGTAACTGCACAATTTTTCTTGCATTTCGAATAAAACTTAGATCTACTACTTTACAGTCTTATTGTTAGAAGTTTATATTTTTTTAAATATGCGTTGAATAATGCGTTAATAGTGCATTGAAAAATAAGACATGTTTTTGTTCAATGAAAGAAAACTTGAAAGAGTTATAAAACTATGGGCATTATCTTTTATTGTACAATTTCTTAATCTCTTCGGTTTATGGAACCAAAAGGGTTCTTTTCAATAAGAATTAGGTTTTTTTTTGGTGAGTAATCTCTAGAATGCATTCATTTTATATTAAAGTATTTGAATTGGGTTTTTTTGTACCCGAAAATGTTTTATCGTTATTGACAATATTTTAATCTAAATTTCCAGTATTATAGTTTTGATCATGTTTACTTCTTGATTTTGGTTTTAGTAACAAATTGTAACTTACTTAGACATTTAGAACTACATATATATGAAATAAAGCTTTACTCAGAGCCGTAGCGTAGCAAGTGGATAGTGTCAGCGATGCCCCGGCACCAGGTGTCGAATGGTAATGATACCGCACTATAAAAGTTATGCAGTAATGCTTTTGATTTTGTCTAGTTCTATAATTTTCCAATATATTTCCATTTTATCTTTTCGCACCAGGTGCCGTGTTACACCGCTACGACTCTGTTCTGTCTTACCGTAAACATAAACGAATAATTCAAATTGATGGCTCCGGCCAGAATAAATTCCAGTTTGTGATGACAGAAGTTCAAAATGACCAAAACCCGTTGAATGCTTGTATCGTAAGTGCGTTGATGGTTCCATATGTGAAAGAGGATGTGAGGAATTTGATTTGCCTGAAATTTAAAAAATAAATTATTGTTTTAGATTTGAGGCACCGCTGATTTCAACGCCAGAATCATCGAGTATTAAGAGTTTTTATACGAAAGGTATGTGTAGTATAATATTTTACCAATAGTTAAGTCATGGACGTACCCTGGTTTTAGTATAAAGAGGCGACTTTGTGGACGCATAATTATAAGTTTTGATATATATAATAACTAATTAGCTATATATAATAAATCATATAGTCACAGTTCAAGAGGGGCAGCTACAGTACCACCATGTATGAGGTATTATTATAATAATAATTACTAATAATTATTAGTAATAGTATGTCTAAATCCTGAATTAAATCATAAATTATAAATTTCTCTTGTATAATCTGGAATTCAAATTGTTTAAGTTTCAGTTGAATCTAAGCAAGTACTAATTTACTAGAATCCCATTTTAAGATTATTTCTTCATTTTAAATTATTAATTAGTAATAGTGATTTTTATTGGTTCATTTACGAAATATTTTTCTAACCATTATAATTACGATGAATATTTCTATACAAAACTGTAACGTTTGTTGGAAATTCAGAAAAGTCTTTATATGCCTAATACCAAGGCTTACCACCACTTGTTTTAAGATTAGAGGGTAAAGAAATCACCATTTTGATTCACATAACGTTTTATTTTAATTGATTCACATACCTCATGTATAACTGCTAACAATTTTCTTAAAAACGTAAAACAACGGTAGCTCATAATAAAAAACCAGAGCAAACCACCGTTACTTATACTTGAATCGTAACTATTTTCACGAAGTGGTCCTTTTCCTATGTTTTTTAAAATTTGCTCTAAAAACATATACGTGACAGTTGTAATCATATAAAATCGACTTATGATATAAGTATTGATGTAAATAGTGAACGTTTTCAAGAAATTTTCTAGATTTTCTCTCATAAGACCATAAACTGATATCACATAATTTCTATTTGAACTATCACTTTTTATCAATGTTTTGTTTAAGCAAATTAATTGATCCAACATAATATCTAATACTAAATAAAAAAATGTTTCGAGCAATAATGTTATGAATAGGGGAAACTGTAGAATTATGTTAAGAACGATATTGTAAGTTGGATTAATGTAATGGAGGGTTACAACATTAACAACGATCATAAAAAATATATGTATACTGGAATATAAACCGGAGTTTTTATTTAAAAACCCTTTCGAGTTAAAGTAACAAAATTTTCTCAAGTTTGGTAATGTATCGTTTATGTTAGTTCTTTGCGTTATTACCATAAACCAAAACAAAGCTAAACATATTAATAAACAAAATTCGTTACAATAAAAGGCAAATTTTAATGCTTTTGAAGTAAAAGTTAGTTTTTCTATAAAATCAGTCTCTGATAGCTTGAAACTTATTTCGTTTACAATAGCTGATACTAAGGTATATAAGTTATTTATTGATAAAAGTTTATTATCTGCATTTTTAAAGAGCGGGAGAAAACCAACAATTTTTGATAAAAGCACAACCAGCTTTATGTTTTTATTAAATAATAATTCACGATCCGGGACAGTAGCCATTTTTTATTGTGATATTTGCTTTTTAATAATTTTCATTATGTAATTATTAAAAATATTTACTATAAAGTAATGTATGAAAATGCAATAAGTCTAATGTTATTATTATACTATAAAAAGCAATTATTGCAGAGAACTATTTAATATAATTAGATATTAATAAGATAATTACTTTCTCAGAAAATTAATTTAAATATATAGAATGTCTTAAGAATTATAACTGTTACAACGATAAACTACAACCTTCATTAAATAAAAATATAATTATAAATACACCTTATACTCGATAAAATTGAACCTTCTTAAGTAATAAAGAACATAAAATATTTAGTGTGAGAGTTAGTAAGAAAAAAAGAACAATATCGTAGCAAATATTCTGTTCATTTATTATTTACATTGTCATTTTATGCAATAGTTGTGTATAACCACTCTCGTTTGTTCCACTTCTGAGCGTCAGTACATATAGTTTTCTTTCTTTTTCTCTATACATCGTGTCATTCTCGCTCATGTAACGAAATAAAGCATCTTTGAAACTATATTCCTACTACTAACTATACGTCCACTTAAGAAGCCGCCTAAGAAGTTCTACAAAAATTTAAATAGTAACAAATAAAATATGTTATCTAAGCTATAAATCAATTTTTTTTATAGTGATATAACTTAAAGTTTCAAAAAGTACATAGATATTAAGAAAATTGACATTTGTTTGAAGAAAATTTTTTACTGTCAAATCTCTCGTAGGTATGTAGGTAATAGTTGTAGCTTCGTGGAAATATTTTTTAAAATAAGTTAGAATTATTGCAATCTATACTAATATTATAAAGCTAAAGACTTTGTTTGGTTAAAGGCGCTAATCTCAGGAACTACTGGTGCGAATTGAAAAATTCTTTTAGTATTGACTAGCCCATTTATCAAATAAACGAATTGATGAATTGGTATTGTAAAAAATTTTAAATTAGAAATGATTTGATGCATACGTTGCATATCAATTTGAAGATTGCTAATTTTAAAGAAGATTGGCCATTTAAATTATCAGAGGCTGATTTGCCGGGAATGGATTGCTTTCCACTCAAAATTGATGGAGTCTCCTATACCTATTCATGTTTTAAGCATTATTTGAAATTTATTTAGTAATATTAATGTATAATATAGTAAATTGATTAAAACTACTTACCACAAGACAAATTTTTTTACAAACTCTCAAGACCCAACTAATGCGTAAACAATTAAATATCAATAGTGTAGAATGAAACCACATTACATGAACATCAACCATCGATTGTCGTTGATTTTTTAACAAATTAGTGAGAGAGTTACACCATTTAGTTATAAAAAAAACCATTATAACCACATAAAGCCAAATCAAAGGTGATAAAATTCCAATTATCGATTTAGCACTCTCTTGAATTTCAAGTTGAATTGAAATCAGCTTTAATATTTCTTTTTCTTTGGTGGCCTCCGAAATTTTTTTATTCACATTCATAATTTGGTCACTCACCACAAAAATGATTGAATGCAACAGATTTTCTTGTAATATAAAAATACATTTGGGAAAATCTGTGACATAAATTTCAATGAGAGTCCATCTTTGCGCCACAAAGAAATAATGAATGAAATTGAATGTTATAGAAAAAATTAGATTGAAGAGAACTGATAAGTGAAAACGTTTACTAACAAATAATTTTTTCGATATAAATTCGTGACGTATATTTATAATTTTGAATACTTTCTCTATATTTTTCAGTTGAATATTTACGAATAGAAAATTGAGGGTTAGAAAAATTAATGCACTGATAAATGTAAGTTGAAGTAAAACGTGATATACTGGTCCTAAGTTTATTCTAACGACCGATGAATGCTGTACTCGGGAAAATCGAAAATATAAGAGGCAGATAAATATTATTTGAAGCACACAACTGTACAAAACATTAACAAATCTCTCACATAAATTGGATTTTTCTATTGAATATGGTGCTACACCAAACATTTTTATGATTAATAGTTTCGTTTTAAACACTTTACGGATATCAGCCATATTAATTTCTTGAATATCCTGATCGTAATGATTTGTTTTACATTATTTTTATGAATTGAATTTTTTCCAAACTCTTGGGGTTATTTATTATGGAAACATCAGATATGGACAAATAGTACTTTTTAATATTAAAAAATTTTCATTTTTTAAGTTTTATCTTCTTAAATGGCGTACTAATATATACCAAAATAATGCAATCACTTGTAAGTATTTAGATCGCCAAAGATACTTCAATATTTATTGAAGCTTTTAGTGTGTTGAATTATTATTGATTGTTTTTTTATTTTAGTTTTTGATTCAAGTGAAGATTTTTTTTTTTATGTACGACTAGTTCATAGCTGATACTCGCTCATTTTGCTGAGCGTTTGTAAATTAAAATAATTGCTTAATAGAAACTTTCACCCCAATTATAAAAATTCAGCCATTTTGACAAAAAAGAAGAAATAAAAAGATAAAAATATATTTCAGAACCGTAATATCTGATAAAGTATTTCTTTAGTAAGAGACATAAGCTTCGTTCGCGGGTGCGATTCTGAACTAGTCCAGGGACTATTCGCATGCACATTCTTACTTTTATCTCTTACTCATGCGCAGTTTGATAAATCGTGGCTATTTCAAAGTCCAGTTTCGCTGTCAACGTTCAAGCGGTTCAATCCAGTTAATAAATTTCATGGGTTTTCGTTAACCCTCGTCTAGTTCGGAACAATTCTAAAGTCTTTCACGGAAAAAAAACCTGTGTCAGTTCACAACCATGCATGCGCTTGGCGATAATCCTAAATCTGTCTTGAACTGATTCGTTATCAGTTCAGAATGAGACCCGCGAACAAAGCTATTAGCTATCCCAATGCTTCTATACACTTTTGAGAATTTTCTTTCCTTTAAAACTTGAGAGTTTTTATAGCAAATATCATTAGAAAGCACTCAGCTATTTTAGTATTAGTATATATAAGAGAGCATTTAATTAGCATTTAATAGTTACCCTACAGGAACCATACCTTTTATTTAGGACAATTAAGAATTAAAATAATTTATTAATAATTAAATTAATCAAGATTTATTATGAAAACTAGAAAGACAACAATACAAAATTTAACTCAAAATTCTTTTTTATACTGCGCATAAATAGGTAGGTGTAACTTGAAGTTTCAAAAAGTAGATATTAAGAAAATTGCCTTTGATTGAAACAAATTTTGTACTGTTTAATTAAATCTCACGTTGATACGTAATAGTTGCACCTTCGTGGAAATATTTTTAAATTAAGTTAAAAATATTTTTATTTTACTATCTGAAGAACCTTTTAGTTGCTTATACCTTTGAATACCTAGGTATTTAGTATCTAGATGTAGGATTTATACTGTACCTACACCCTGAAAATGTTATGTTTCATTTAAAAACACTTTAAAATTAGGCTATAAAACATCTTATAGGTAGGTAAGTACCTATTTTTAAACCATATCAAATGTTTCACCTTTCGTTAAAAATTACTTGGGTATAAGTAGTTTGAATATTTTATTGTATAATAGTTGCAAAAGCCTGAACTAATCGGATGATAATAATTAGGGGTTTCAACACGGTATGGGCTTTGGCAATGTTTAAACAAATTAACAGTATAATAGTAATTTTTTCCATTGGTAAAAATTCCTAAAAAGTCAAAGATAAGAAAAGATGCTTCAAAATTGGTCTTTTCGTTAAGGAGCTACGACGCCACAGACAGACACAGATGCACATGTCAAACTAATAACATTCGTTTTTTACTTCGGAGGTTAAAAAACATTATTTTAAAAGAAATATGAAACAAAAGCGAATTTTCTTATTAAACACCAGTTAATATTTCAAATTTGTACAATTTTGTTGCATATCATTTTGAAGATTGCTAATTTCAAAGAAGATTGGTCATTTAAATTTTAAATTATTCGAAGTTGATTTTTCGGGGATGAATTTTATTCGACTCAAAACTGGTCACGTCGCCAATACCTATTCATGTTTTTTGCATAAGTTTGAAATTTATTTAGTAATAATATAGTAAATTGAATCAAACTACTTACCACAGCACAAATTTTTTTTCAAACTCTCAAGAACCAACTAAATCGTAAACTATAAAATATCAATAGTATAGTATGAAACCACATTGCATGAATATCAACCATCGATTGCCGTTGATTTTTAAACAAATTAGTGAAAGAGTTACACCATTTAGTTATAAAAAAAACAATAAGATGAAATAAATCCAAATAAAAGGTGATAAAATTCCAATAATTGAATTAGCACTCTCTTGCATTTCAATTTGAATTGCAATCAGCTTTAATTTTCTTTTTCTTTGGGGGCCTCCGAAATTTTTTTATTCCCATTCATAATTTGGTTGCTCATTACAAAAATGATTGCATGTAAAAGATTTTCTTGTAATATAAAAATACATTTGGGATAATCTGCTACATAAATTTCAATGAGAGTCCATCTTTGCGTCACAAAAAAAAAAAATGAATAAATTTGAATGTTACAGAAAAAATTAAGTTGAAAAAAACCGATAAGTGAAAACGTTTACTAACAAATAATTTTTTTGATATAAATTCGTGGCGTATATTTAAAATTTTAAAAATTTTTTCAATATTTTTAACTCGAATATTTATAAAGAGAAAATTGAGGGTTAAAAAAGTTAATGCATTGATAAATGTAAGTTGAAGTAAAACATGATAAACTTGTCCTTCGTTTACTCTAGCGACCGATGAATGTTGTACTCGGGATAATCGTAAATATAATAGGCAGATAAATATTATTTGAAGCACACAACTGTACAAAACATTAACAAATCTCTCACATAAATTGGATTTTTCCATTGAAAAATTTTGGTGCTACACCAAACATTTTTATGATTAATAGTTTCGTTTTGAACACTTGACGGATATCAGCCATATTTATTTCTTGAATATCCTGATCGTAATGATTTGTTTTACATTATTTTTATGAATTGAATTTTTTCCAAACTCTTGGGGTTATTTATTATAGAAACATCAGATATTATGGACAAATAGTGCTTTTCAATATTATTTTTTTTTAAGTTTTATCTTCTTAAATGGTGTACTATTATATTCCAAAATAATGCAATCAATTGTAAGTATTTAGATCGTCAAAGAGACTTCAATATTAATCGAAGATTTTGGTGTGTTGGATTACTGTTGATTGGATTTTGTGCAGTTATTGATTTAATTGAAAATCGATTTTTATGAACGATTAGTTCACTGTTTATAATCATAGGTCTATTTCTAGGCAACTCAATATTTTAGTAGCTAACTACTTATTCGATATTCACCCCGTTCATTTAGCGCGCCTAAATTTATCCGAGTTATAACTATAATAAGTTTCATACCATTAAATAAATTATTTTTATTCATTTTGAGAAAAAAAAGGCTAAAGTAATTTTTATAGCATGGGTTTATGCCATCCGTGGCGATGGCGATTCCCCGGGGAACATTGTATTTGCCACTCCTTATTTTTGTAATTAAACAACATTTTAAGGAATCTTAAGGAATCTTCAAGTCAAGTAGTTGGTCATTTTTTTAAATGAATTGAACTAGATATTTGATTATGAAATATCTTGCAAAATCGATGCTTGATTTGACATAATGTAAATATTAATAAGCGACTCTAGCTCGACTCTATTAGTAAAATTTAAAACAAATAGCTTGAATATCAAGTCAAGTTGGGAATTCCCAATCCTGTCATTTTAACTTTTTTACATACATTCGTCTAGAATCTAGATTATGGAATCTACCATTTTTTCGAATGCCAAAATAGCTGCGCAGCTTTCAACAGCTAAAAACTTTTATACAAATACTGGTAATGTCTTTTGAATTTTCAAAACAGTACGAGCACAATATTCATCGGTCGCTAGAGTAAACTTAGGACAAGTTTATTACGTTTTACTTCAACTTATATTTATCAATGCATTAACTTTTTTAACCCTCAATTTTCCAAGACGACTTTTGCTAATCGCTAGCAGCTCCAAAGTTTTAGATACTTCATAGCCAGTTTCATCAAAATCCATGTGGCTATATTATATAGGATAGATTAGCAGCTATCTTACAGTACAGTAAATTTTTTCCAATAATAAAAAACTAATGCGGTTGGGAAACCCCCATCAGAAACGACGTTCTTTACGTTATTTTTTCAACTTTAAACGTTATCTTGAAAAGAAAATTTACAAAAATATTAAATTTGCTTGTTTATGCTAAATGATAATAGAAGTTTTCTAAGTAATAACATTTAGGTATACATGGAAGTAATTTTACATTTAATTTTCAATTACAAAATTTTAATGTTAAAATAGGTAAAGATTTTTACAACTTTTATAATTTAGTATCATTTTTGTAATTTGTGTATCATTTTTGAAAACCAAATAAGTACATCTACTGATGAAATTGAATTTTGCTTTCATTTTAATTTAATGGTTTATTAGGTGTCCTACAAGCACCTTAAAATATTCCATCATTATAATCAAATATTGCATCCATGAACTATCTTAATGCGAAATATTCTATTTATCCATTGATTCTTGACTTATTAAAAGGACAGACAAACACATCACCGCATTCATAATACATATACATTTTATTATTAAAGACTTACTTCATGAAGCACATTTAAAAAAAGCACAATAAAATAAAAATAACGATAGCTTGTTATTATTACCCATACTAAATCGATAATAATTTTATATTTACGGTTTGGTTGGCATTCATTATGATCATTAAATATTTCCCAAACGATCAAAAAAATTAGTTCAACCAAAAGGACAAAGCGTGAAATTAAAAATACATTAATAAAGACCGTCGAACGTTTGAATAAGACTTCTACGTTTTCAATCATACTCGAATGAATTTTAAGCAAATCACAGTTTTCAAATTTTTTTACGTTTGAAATGCTTGTATTTAAAGTGGCAAATTGGTCTTGTAAAATTCTTAAGATATTAATGAAAACATTTTCGACCAATAACGTTGTTATGTAAGGCCACTGAGAGATAAAGATTACAAAAACGCCGAAATCTGGATTAAAGTAAAGCCTTGTTATAGTATTTGGCAGTATGAACCAGGCAATTTGATGAAGATTGAATAAATCTAAAGAAGCTTTGACCAAAAACTCCTCTGTGTTATACGTTATAAATTTCTCTATGTTTTTAAGTATTTGATGATAATTTTTATAATATCGAAATGCAATATAGTAAATGCCTGGAATATACACGGCTATAGAAATATGAAGGACAAATATTGTTAGTTTAGATGCAAACAATGCACTGCTTTTTGCCATATTTAAATTTAATTTAAACTGGGTAACAGCTAAGCTCATTATAGTAAAGAGAAAAGTTAAAATTATATAAATCCAACTTATGATTTTTGTAGCTTTATTTTTTCTTACAAATGGAAAAAAACAAAAAAAAATTGCAAAAGTCTAATAGTTATTTTCAATTTATAAGCTATCATATTTTTTCATTTGATCGTGTAGTATAAGTATATTGATTATAAATATTTGTTCTTCAGTAATTGAAATTGTTTTGGCGTTTGAATGGTTCTTCATGCTAATTGTATGAGAATTATTTTTATTGTCATTCAAAGTGAAATATGTTAGTTGTATTTTATTATTTTTTCTTTTTAATTAGCGTAAAAGTCTGAGAAATGATTGAGGAAAGCAAAATATTTTTTTTATATTGTTTTTGAAAATTTAAATTTTGCGCCAGATGTTTAATATTGAAATTTATTAGTATGTTAAATATATTAGTTATATTATTTATCCAGTTTTGTATTATATGAAGAACTCGGAAAGAAAACTTGTAGTGCTGAAAAAGCCGTCTCAAATGACGTTAATTTTTCAAAACAAAAAAAAAATGAGCATCTATTTAAACAAAAATAAGCATAGAGGGGAAAACATTATATTATAAACATTATACCCCATTAAATGTCACTTTATTTGAACTAAAGCAAACCTCCTTACTTTTGGATATTGATAAATTTTGTAAAAATAGTTTGTTTATAACCACTTGAGGACGCAGCGGTTAGAGCAACTACTCTCTCTGCTACATGCGCCAGTGGTACTAGGTTCGATCCCCGTCTAATCCCTAAATATAATATTAAGAATTAATATTACAAGACCTAGAGATATTTTCTCTGTGTAAGACAGTTGTGATATCACCATAGATGATGTTAAAGCGACTGAAAACACAAAAAAATTTTTTTTTTAGGCATATGATATAAAAAAAAATCACATTCACATATCAGGTATTCTACTGAGACTAGTGCTTATATGTGATTGTCTATGGATTGAATGCACTTATTGAAACCCTATGCAGATTGTTCAATTTATTTGAAGAAAAAATATATCAGGTACATCAATTCCGTCATGTATTAGTCAAAAGAATATCTTTCTTTAAAAACTAAATGCCACTGTGTACACTGAGTCGGCTAAGTAACGAATGAGAATATAGTTATAATATAATATACGTTTAGAATCACCAGTCAAGTCCCCGTCACCAGATCATCGAAAGCACATTTTTTGAAAAAGATATTTTATGTTTTGACTGACGTGATTTTTTTTTTGTTAAAATATTAAAAAAATGGATGATTAAAAGTTAAATGTAGGGATTCTTCAGATCAGGTATCTATCTGAACATTTTGTGCAATGAATTTAGCTTAAATTTTAAAGTGAAATAACTCACAATGTTTTAGTGACCTGATATTTAAATATTATTGTCAGAGTTGCTTTTAAGCCAAACTTGAGTCAAGTTACGAGTAAGTAGTGAATCCTTAATTGAGTATCTTAGAAAATAACCACAGTTATAGACCTAATTTCTACAATGATTGCTTTGTGATTTTCAAAAATACTAACAAAATTTTTTTTCCTCAATGAGCAATTTTTTTAAGAACATTGTAAATTGCTCTTCTTTTCATCTTTTTACAATCAAAACATTAACGGAAAACTTCGTCAATAAATGGGGGTATATTCGAGGACACATTTGATGGAATGATTGAATGCATTTAAAAAAATTGACAGTGAGATGTGAATTCAGCCACTATTTTGCCTGGAACTAATCGGTAACGGTGCTGATTCGAAACGGTGATTTTAATAAAAGGTTCATTTCAGATTTGTTCCATACGACTAGCTATGCTGATGCTCAAACACTGACAGACAGACAAAGAGCAAGACACATTGACCAAGAGACAAGAGTGAGTGAAGAAATGTTTCAGCTTACAACCACTCGACCGCATTAGGCCGAGAGTCGAGCTATGTACGTACCTTTTCGTGACAATCGCTTATATCGACACTAATCTGGAGGTGTTTAAGCACTGGTTAACCGGTTTGTAACTCAAGCGAATTTGTCACTTAATGTTCTTCACTCACTCTTGTATCTTGAACAATGTTGTTTTACTCTTTGTCTGTTTGTCAGTGTTTGAACATCACCAGAAGGACGATTGGAACAAGCCTTTCATTCAATATTTCTTGTACGTTAACGTGACGATAAAAGAACTGTTTATTTTTACTTTGTGTCGTGCCTACCCTAGATTTCTGTTGGCGGTTTTTAAACGATACCCAATAATACTCAAGCCTAAGTAGGTGGTGTTACTGTATTAGATTTGTATAATAGAAACTTAACAGTTGATGTGGTACATTAACTCACTTGTTCAGAAAACGTCACAGATTTTACGGAACTTCATTTTGCTGTTCATATCAGTTCATTTATGGAAATATATACTTTGTTCAATGAAAATTTGTTAATTTGAAACGAACCTTTAATGCATGCATCTAAGATGATGACGGATAACCCTTAGTTTCAAAATTAAGTTTTTGTATATTGAAGGTCATTTTAAAAGTACTTACAAGCAAGTTATAACAAATTGATGAGAAAGAAAACTTACCACATGGCAAATTTTTCTACAAACTCTCAATAACCAACTTAAACGCAAACTATTAAAAAGCAATGAAACAGTATGAAACCACATGACATGGATATCAGCCTTTGCTTGTTTTTGACGTTTCAATAAATTGGTCAAAGAACTACACCATTTGGTGATTAAAAAAGTTTGTGAAATGAAATAAACCCAGAACAATAGTGATATAAGTCTAATAATTAAAGTGGCATTCTCTTGCAATTTGATTTGCGCTTCGATTAAATTAAATAGCGTTTTTTCCTTAGTGGACATCAAAATATTTTTGTTAGCATTTATAATTTGATCGCTCATTACATAGACAATGGAATGCAGTAGATTTTCCTGTATAATTAGAATACATTTAGGAAACTCAATGACTAATTTTTCAGTGACTGTCCATTTTTCTCTTGTAAAAAAATAATGCACGCAATTGAAAACTAATGCAAAAAATAAATTGAAGATAACTGAAAGGTGAAAAAATGTACCATAAAATAATTTTTTTGTTATTAATTCGCAATTTTGATTTAAAATTTTGAATACTTCTTCCATGCTTTGCATTTTTATGTTTGCATAAAGAAAGTTGGTTATTAGATAGTTTAATCCAATGATGAATGTAAGATTTTGCACGATGTCATAAACTGGTCCTAAATGTTCACCAAGGACATTTTTTTCATTTTGTAACCGCGATTGTCGTAAATGCAATAAATAGATGAACATTATTTGAATCAGACAGCTGTATAAAACATTAACCACTCTTTCACTTAAATCTAACTTTTCGATTGAATATGGTGCCACACCAAACATTCTTATGATTAATAGTTTCGTTTTAAACACTTGACGGATATCAGCCATTTCTATATTTTGAATAGACTAACGTTAGCTAATGATTTATTTCACATAATTTCTGTGAATTAAATTTTTCAATCGATTGTGTCTATTGTCTATTAATAAATTATATATCAGATAATTTAAATATCATATCTGAACAAGAAGGTATTTTTTTCCAATATTATTTATAAATTTCGCTTTTATATAGTTAAAACTTTTATAATGGTGTGTTTTAAGTGTTTCTACTAGGCATACGTATGTGGGTCTCTTTAGAGTAGGAACGTGTAAAATAAACGCTTAAAAAGTAAAGTAAAGAAACATCTGTATGTTCTAGACTGTGTGAGATTTATTAAAAAATTATTTCTAACTTCAGCGAGGTATCTCAAAAATTAAACTAGCGCATAGCGAGGTCGCCTTTATTATTTCAAATATACTATACATTTTTAAAAAATCTATATAAATAAAATGATAGCTGTTTTCCAATGTTCACTTTTAACTCAAAATGTACTGGATAGATTTCGATCAATTTTTGTTTGTTTTCGTCTTATATACTTGGTCCTTATCTAAAAAACGAATTATAATATCTATAAATCTGATCGCATGATATCTTCATTAAAAGCAAAATAATTAAAGTTTTAAAAATTGCGATTTTTTCAAGCAAAACACGTATGTTTTCGTTGTTCTTTCATTTTTTTGTTAGAGTGGGACAAATGGTGTTATTGCGCATGGACAAGAGAGAAAATGTTTCTCCTTCCACTGCCTAATAAATTATTTTATATTTGAGCGTACGCGGTAAGACTTCATGCAGCTAAGTGAGATATTAGAATAAATAAAAAAATTTTTGAATTCTATTTTTTTCTGTTTTTAAAATACATTTTGTAGCTTTTTTTAAATTTTTCTTTTTGCATTTTTTAAATATTTAACTGTAAATACAGATTCAAAATACATTTTCAAGTTACAACCGTTATAATAATCAAATTACAATTCAATACTCCCTTTTACTATTGCATATTTTTTTTAACCAGAAAAAGTTAAGTTAGCGAGAAATTTTTTTTTAAAATTAAACTATATACTTAAAAATTGCTCCTTTATAATCCGCAATTTCTTCAAGTGTATAGGTATTAATTGATTAATAATTAACTTTTCGAAAATTTGCAAACTAAAAATTAAAATTGCTGTAAAATACAAAAAAGTCACTTGTTTAGTTTTTTATTTTATTAAATTGCTGCTTACATGCTCTTTTCGGGCCCGCAATTGCTCCAGGTGTAAAGTTGATAGTTAATTAATAATTACATTTTTAAAAAATTTTAAACGCAAGAATTATTGCTATAAAATCCAATATAATTTTAATTGAAGTTTTTGTTTTTTTTTTTAACTCTCTATCTGTTCTTTTCATTACGCAAATAATTGACCAAATTATTGCAATGTTTTTAATAATTAATTATTTTTTATTATTTATACATGTATTGTTGTACTATGATGTCATCAACTGCCGTTTGATTTTATAAACATGAATAGTTTAAAAATTGAATAACTAATTAACCTGGAGAAATTGTGGATCAGGAAAGTGCATTTAAGGAACAATTTTTTGAAAAAAAAAGTGATTAATTTGGATTATATAGCAATTTTTATTTTTGAATTTACAAATTTTTAAAAAAGTAATTATTAATAAACTTATAACTTTATACTTGGAGCCATAGCGGATTCTGAAGGAACAATTTGTTGGCATATAGTTAAAAAATGTTCTACGCTAAGTTCTTTCCGGTTATTTTTTATATTTTTTTCTTTCAGTTTTTTAAAAATTTTTCGTCTGTAAATTTAAATAATCTAAATATGTTTTTAACATAATAACCTACGCAGACGACGTCGCGGGTATCAGCTAGTTTCGAAATAATTTTGTTTAATTTTTTTCCGAATTTTTGTTTTCGTATCCTTGTAGGGAATTAAATTCTATACAAAAACGGGATCTAACGTTTTTCACTCAAACTTAACAGGAAAACGTTAAGTTTAGCTTTGTCTCTTTTTTTAAGCTCTGAACCTTTCATCCTGTTACGTTTGAGGGAAACATACTAGAGTTACCTGATACCTGATGCCGGGGCACCGCTCGCAACACCCACGTTACGACTCTGTAAGTCATCAGTCTTTAATATGGGTCATGAAATAGTGCTATTTAGTGACCAGATAAACTTTTTAAAAACGATTTGATCACAATTTACAACCATTAACAGAATACTAACTAAACATACATTTAAGTATTTAGTAAATTATTAAAGACTTACCTCATGAAGTACATTTAAAAAAATAATAACAAAATAAACATAACGACAACCTATAAAGTGAATCCACACTACATCAATAGCAATTTTATATTTGTATTTTGGATAATGGTTATTCTGATTATTGACTTTATCATCAACAATCATAAAAATCATTTCAACCAAAAACATAAGGCGTGTAATGAATAATATATTAATAAAAAGAGTAGAACGTTTTAATAAAAGCTCTGCATTTTCAATCATTGCCGAATGAATTCTAAGTAAGTTGTCATGTTTGAATATCCTGACGTTGAAAAATGTTATCTTCAAATTGGCAAATTGATCTTGTAAAATTCTTAAGATATTAATGAAACAATTTTCGAATAAAACAGTTGTTAGGTAAGGCCACTGGGAGATAAAGGTGAAAAAAATACCCAAAGTTGGATTAAAATAAAGTGTCGATACTACATTTGCCAATATAAAGTAAACATTTTGGGACAAAGTAAAAAAATCTAGAGAAGATTTCAATAAAAATTTCTCGGTATTAAATTTGGAAAATTTTTGAATATTTTTAAATATTTGTCGCAGATCTTTGTGGTATTGAAATGTAATAAAGTAAATTACTGGTATATACAAGTTTATAGTAATTTGAATTATGAGCAATACTAGTCTTAATGCAACCGATGTACTAGTATTTGACAGAAGCGTTCTTAATTTGTATTGACTAAAAATTAGAATTGATAAAGTGAATAAAGAAATAAAAATTATATAAAACCAACTCGCAATTTTTGTGGTTTTATTTGTTCTAGTAAATGGAATAAAACCAAAAAGTTTTAGCAACCATATTGTGATTTTCATTTTATGACCTATCATATTTTAAACTTAAAAATTTTAATAGTGGTAACGTATAAGTTGTAGTAACAATGTTAAATAGTTATTATTTATATGTTAATTGATTCTAGATATTTGTTAGAACAATAATTGAAATTGTCTTGTGTTATATCTTTGAATATTTTTAGTAGGTACTGTTTGTATAACAATCGTTTTTGCTGTCATTGGAAGTGAAATGCATAGATAATTTAAGAACATTAGTAAACAATGTAATTATTATAATAGCTCGATAAAATGTCTCTACTTATATATATTCATAAGTTACATATTTTGTAATTATATACCTGCTGTCATGCGTCACAAAACTTTCTTTTACATGCATGAAACCGCTGTTGGTTCAAGAAAGTTAAAAATAAAACTAACGGTTAAAAAAATTATAAAAGGAATAGTGTTATACATATATACATTAACTAGAACTTTATGTTCTATATACTTAACTCCTATTTTATTTCTCAGTACCCATTTATATGAATTTTCCCATAAAAATGTTTCAAATAAAAGTTGTAAACTTTGACGAGTCTTAGAACCATAGTAATTTTAAAGAATATCGGTAGAGTCGTTTTTGAAAAAAAAAACAAAAATACCCAAAAACCCATAAAATAAATCGCTCTGCTAGAGTCGATTTCAACTAAAAGCGTCGTGGCACAACTAAATGAAGTATGGCTTAAGACTCGTACTGGAGAAATATTCCAACAGGTACAGAAACAAGGCAAAAAATTCATGAAGAAGAGAATTCATGACATGCTATCAATTAGCAAAATGGACGTAAAGCTTCTATCACCCCTTCGGCCTTACCGTAGGTGGCATTTGCCGCCATAATATCTAAATTTTAACACTTTTTAATTTATTAGATCTGCTAGTAGCATTTGCCACCACTAATTAATTCTTATATTTAAGAAGTAAACCATTTCAAATCGGTTTTGGAGTTCTTGGTAAGCTTCCCATCAATAGTAGTTAGTAGTCAATTAAAAAGTTACATTAAGGGTTGTAGATGTCAGAGGAGGCAATTTTATTTTTTAGGTGTAATGAGGCGGTTAGTGTAAAGTTAAATCCGAGTTTATGGGGTAGCAACTCTTGCCCCGCGGCCGTCATCTTGTAAAAAGGGGTGAGAATATATTTTTTTTATAGGGGATAAATTATTTATCGCATAGAAAATTTATTATGATATTTTTTGATGTAAACCAAATTGTCTACAACTTTCATACTGTAACGTTTAATTCTAGAAACAAAAATTACAAAGTTATTCAAAATATATATATATATATATATATATATATATATATATATTTATAGAATTTTGGGAACACATTTTCTTTTAATCATTATAACTTTTTTCCCAGTCATTTTACAAAAAAATGATACCTAAGCAAGGAACAGTTTTCATTATAAGCGTTTTATGTTTATTTATTTAAAAGCGGTTTACAGTGTGGTGAAATTTACACTATTATCATAAACGATTGGAACATAGTTTTTTTTTCTATCTTTTCATCATTTTTATTAGAAATATTTTATCGAAATATATTTCCCAATTTCTGATATCGAATTATTGAGGAAAGATGGTGAACGAAGTGGCGTCATTGTTAGAAGTTCAACCTCACAATCATTCCTCTCGATCAATTTTAATATCACCCTTTTTTACAAGATGGTGGCCGTGGGACAAGGGTTGCGGCCTCATAAACTTGGATTTAACTTTACACTAAACCCCTATTGACATCTAAAAAAAAAATTGCGCTCTCCGACTTCTGCACGTTAAGTCCAACAACATTTCAATTGACTAGAATAATTAATAAAAAAATTATTTTCATTTTTAAAAATTTAGGTTTGGAAGGGTTAAGCCTATACATAGGTCATTGTACCAAAAAATACTATCTTCTTAATATCTTATCGAAAAGTTGCACATTTATATGCGCAAAGATGTATAGTTTCCATTTCAAATATCTATTAATTAATTTAGGTACTTATACAAAATGTAACTGCTTTATATTCAATAAAATTTTATTCTAACGATATTCTATAAATAATATTGTTTTATAACATTTTAAACGACTTACCTCATGCAGCATACTAAGGAAAGTCTTAATAAAATAAACATAACGAAAACACAAAATGAGAATCCACATTAAATCAATTTCAACTTTATATTTATGTTTTGGAATATATTTTTGGTCTTTATTAACTTTCTCATCAACGATCATATAAATCATTTGAATCAAATAAACGAATCGTGAAATCAAAAAAATATTAATAAAAAATCTACACCGCGTGAATAAAAGCTTTGAGTTTTCAACCATACGCGAATAATTTGTCAGCTATTCGTTATTTGTAAATTCTTTCACGTTAATGATTTTGATCTTAACAACAACAAATTGATCTTGTAGTATTCGTAAGATGTTAAGAAAAAAATTCTCGATTACTATACTTGAAAGGTAGGTCCACTGAGACAAAATGATTTCGAATACGTTATGCTCTACATAGAAATATAATGTGGATAGCGTACTTGCCAATATGTAAATACAAATTTGTGATATTGTAAAAAAATCTAAACGAGCCTTGACCAAAAATTCATCCGAATTATATTTTGAAAATATTCGAATATTTGTGAATATTAGACGCAAGTCTTTATGATAGCGAAATGCCGTATAATAAATTCCTGGCACATATAAATTCATAGAAATTGCAACCACAAGCAGCACATATTTTAATGAAACCGATGCACTACTTTTTGACAAGATTAAATTATATTTTAACTGCGTTAAGAATAGACCAATTACAGTGCAAGAAGAAATAAAAATCGCATAAATCAAATGCACTAATATCATTTTCTTACTACCATTAGAATACAGAATAAAACCATAAAGCTTAAGAAGACCTAACGTCATTTTTATTTTATGATCAATCATTTTTTTAAACTGACGGAATAGAATTATTAATTACATTAAGATGCTTATATACTTAAAATTATAACTGTTAAAAATGTTTGCTATTTAAAATTGATTTTCTCATAAGTACAACTACAACCGTTTCATGTTCTTTCTTTAAATATTATTTCAAACTAATTGTTACGCAATAATTTTACTTAAAACTCATTTGTTTCATTAACATGGTGTTTTAACTTTGTCTTAAGTTTTCATTTTTAATATCATAATAGCCTGCTGAAATGTTAAAGAAAAACAATTGACATTAAAATTAAAATTAAAAGGCAATCAATTGAAATATTTTAACACCAATAAGGTTATTCTAATGGTACTTACTATACTCTATTATCAATATTTAGTAGGTGATTGCGCAAAGGTACAGTGCTTAAGAATCACTAGCGTAGACAAAGATTATTTAAAAAAATTTCAGTGACCTAATAAACCTAGATAATAATACGATTTGATGGGAATTGAACTAAGCACCATTGACGCATGTACCAATTTAACCATTTCATCACTTAGCGAGATTTAACTCCGTTATTTAATGTTATTTTTACCTTTCTAATCATACTAGTTGCTTAAACTTTTAACTGCAACATTTTTACTGTAAAAATTTTTTATCATTGAAACTATAGATGCAGAAACATGCAAACATCATCGCTTTATTCAATTTTATTCTTAATTGAACAATATTTTAGCATGAATTCTTTAGAAATAATTTTGAACTTACTCTTCTAATACAAATTAGATTATGCTATCCCGTTTAAGCCATATTTGATTACCAGTATTATTGAGTATTATTGATGATGCTGCTAGATCTGATGGAAATTATGAAAACAATAGGTTCGTTCGCGGTACTGATCCGGAACTGGTAAAGAATCAATCCACGTGAATAGGATAATCGCCAAACGCATACACGCTTATAAATAAACTGATTAAGGGTTATTTCCCCGTGAACGAGTTTGAAAATGTTCGGAAATAAGACGAGGATTAACGAGAACCCACAAAAATTATTAATTGAATAGAACGTTGACAGACGTCGATGCCTCGTTCACTCGAGTCTACTTTGGTTGACCGATTTTAGATAATCGATCAAAAGTGGAACGAAAAACCTAGTGTGATGACTTGTTCAAACTTTTTTTGATCCACTAAAAAGTTGATTAGGGTTCTTACACGAGGTTTTTCATTCAACTTTTTTGATCAACTAAAAACGGGCTACTATAATAAAATTGACTTGTGTGAACACAGTATGACAGCAAAACTTGATTAAGAATTAGCCACAATTTAGCAAACTGCGCATGAGTAAGAGAATCTAACTTTTTATCCTAACAAAAATCTGAGGATCGCTAGAACCAATTATGAATCGGTAACGAACGCATTTCGTGTGAACCGCGAATATCGGACCGTAACTTGGCTCATAAACTTGCATGCGCTTGGCGATGATCCTAAATCGGTCTTGAACTGATTCGTTATCGATTCATTATCACATCCGCGAACGAACCTAATATGTTTAGTAGGTAACCTTTAAGACTCTGGTCTATACTCTCTACGTATTTATCAGGCTTGTGTTTTTTAATGGAATGAGAGAACGAATTCTCAATGCTAATACGCAAATAAGTTGATATTATCAAAAATATACATCAATATTTTTTAATTTAAACAAAATTAATATAAAATCTAAAACAAATTTATATAAAATTTACTAGGGCTTCATACTTAGGGGCTTAGGGTTTACTGACCCACCATCATTTTTAGATTCTTATGTGCTTAGATTTAATTAAATTAAATATTTTCGATTTATATTGACTTATACACATCGAAAGGTTTGTGTTTTGGATAATTTTCCAAATACATACAGGTTATACAGGCATTTAAATTTGAGAAAACCGTTACGGCTAGTTTGCATTTAATTAATAAATTGTGTAACAAAATCTGTGAAGGTGTCCAAAAATTGGATAAAATACTTTGAACATACATTCGAAGCGAGTTAAAAGAAGACCAGGAATAAAAGAACTCTTTAAGCAGTTAAAGCAGTATAATTAGTTTTCTTTTATAATCAATCATTAATTGTTAAATGTTTATGTGAAACTACAAATTGAAGTTCTATGAAATTTTTTCAAAGTCTTACTTTAATTAAATGAAAACAAACGTGGGCGTGAAACTTATTTGTTAAATTGAAGTTTGTTTTTAAATTAGCGAACTAATTTTTTAAGTTTCCCTTATGTTAACTAGGTTGCTTATTACTTATTCAGGTTTATAATTTAGATATGTTGTCAATAATAATAATAATACATTTTATGTGTTGTATTTTGTATTTCTTTTAAATTCATTATTTAATTATACTAAAAGCTTTGTTTTAAATTTTTCATTTGGCACCTTATGTGTATTTATATTCTATTATAATTGGGTCTGATTTTATCACTAACATATTTAAAGTAAAAAACTTTTTGATTTGTAATACTTAACTTACTATTCTTAATGCCATATTGAATTTAGTGGGAAGCCACATAAACTAACGTTTCTAACGACATCTGATATTTTAAATTATCTTTCATTTTATCAGTCAACTACGGATTGGTTTGAAAAATATAGTTCAATGTACGATAAATAAAAATTACAACAAAATCAAAAATCGAATTCATAATAAATAAAAAATCTTAAACAAAAAATGCACTATAAAGTAAAAAAATAATTGCGTATCCTTGCAGTGTCTACAACTTATAAATTATTAGGATGATATAATGTACAACTATTGTTATTTTTGTAGTTGGTGTCAGCCAAGGAAATACGACTATATTGGTACTTAGCAATAAACGAAAATATCTTATGAAATGCATTTTTCAAATTAACTTTTATGCAATAAACTAGTACTGTGACAATATCTAGCGACCTTTAGACTACAAAATGCCAATAACGAATTAAACATTTTTCAAACGAACATTAATATTTATTTCCTTGGCTGTCACCAACTCCAAAAGTAACAATAGCTGTACATTATATCATCCTAATAACTTGTAAGTTGTAGACACTGCAAGGATACGCAATTATTTTTTTACTTTATAGTGCATTTTTTGTTTAAGATTTTTTATTTATTATGAATTTGGTTTTTCATTTTGTTGTAATTTTTATTTATTTCTCGATTTTTAGAGGTCTGAAATTTGATACCTGATTTTATTTATTTGAATATAGGTAAACCTACTAAACGCGCTGCTCAGACGAGGCAGCGTAGTTAAATGTTAAAAGTTACTTCATCATCCTTTTTGCCCCCAACGGTTAAAATTTCTTGCTTTTAAATGTAATGATGAACTAAGTGGAATATTCTTTTCAATTAAAAAAAAATTATCAAAACTTGATGATTTAGTTAAACGTCACTATTTCTTACCCTATTTGCATCCCTAAGGGGTGAATATTTTTCTTTTAATTGAAATGTGAACAATTTAAAGATACGATGTACGTAATAGAAAAAGAAATTATCGAAATCGGGTTGGCCAGAAAAAATTTATAATTACATTCCTAATTTTTAACCCTTTATGAATGGAGTTTTTTATAAAAATGAAAATGAGATTAATTTAAAATAATGTTCCATCAAAAAAAAAAAGAATTTTAAAATCGAGCTATCTAATAAGAGGAAAATATTTCATCCTTAAGTCTTAAACCCCTTAGAAGTAAATGATTTTCTTCAAATTAAAATGGGACCACACGGGAAGCACCAGCTTTCAAATAAAAAAATAATCATTAAAATCGGTTTACCCAGTCGAAAGTTCTGAGGTAACATACATAAAAAAATACAGTCGAATTGAGAAATTAAAAAATGAAATATGTTAGATCTATACTCGATTCGATATACAAGTAAAAGTGTACAGCAACAATACCGTTTGAGGCCATTCATAAATTACGTAAGACGTTTTTGAGGCTTATTTAGCTCCCTTCTTCCCTATTGTAAGACATCATAAGATTACAACTACTCCCCTCTTCCCCTTAAAAAGAAATTTTCGTAAAAAATGAACACATTTATATAATTTAACACCGTTTAACCAGAGCGATTCTTAGCGCGATTAATAACATTTTCAATTCAATATCATACGTAAAATCAGATTCTCTACCCTCCCTGCCTATATTAACCCCTAAACGTCATACGTAATTAATGAACGGCCCCTTTGTATCAATCTATGGTTTTATTTTCATCTGGAACATTTATGTAACAATCATTTTTTTTATTTGAATATTTTGAAGCGTAATAACGTTAAAGGGGTAAAGTAAATAAAAAAAGCTTTTCTAGATTTAATTATTATTTTCACTTAGAGATTGAATTATCATTTAACCATATTATTGCATGAAGGCTCTATTTATTGAACTCAAATATTTTTAATGCTTAAATATTTTCAACAGAAAATATTTTTAAGCTCTTACATTTTTCTGGAAAGGTTTAATTCCAAATAAATAATTTATAGGTAGATACATTACAAAGTTCTACAAAACTATAACTATCATGCCAACATAATGCTTACCTTATTTAAAACGGATAGAAAAGTCAATAGAAAACTAAACCATCTATAATAAAATGTTGATGCCCACAATATTTCAACTAAAAATCTATACTTCAAATTGTCCTTTGGCCAACTGTTATAATTCAGTATTTCAACAATTAATTTATAAGTTATTCGAACACCAAACACACATTTGATTATCAAACTTGTATTAAGATAAAAACAAAAAACTTTAAATAAAAGCGTCACATTTTCTATCATTTCAGTAAAAACTTCTAATAAACGACGCGTATCAGAGCATTGATTTGTAATTGTCATTTGTAAATTTTCTATTTGATTTGCAATTATTTTTAATAAGATCCGAATGAAATTGTCTTGCAATGTATCAATGACGTGTTTGAACTCGCTAAGAAATGTGAGGAAAATATTTTTGTTCTTACCGATATAGCTTATAGATAATGTACTGATAAACACGACTAATATTATATTCATTAAATTAAACAAATCTAAGTTATATCTTAGCATAAATTCTTTCGTGTTGAACTTAGAAAATCTATTTAAGCTGTTGAGAATTTTATTAATTTTATTATAAGATGTATGTTGAATAAAATAATTAATCGGAGTTGTAATCAAAAAAGCCCATCTGACTCCTATCAATATAAGCACCAACGTGAATGAAGCATGATAAGATCCAGAAACCAAAATATTCTCCAAGATAATTGTGCTAACAAAGTTCAAACCAAATGGTATAGAGGCGTATAAATAACTTGCAATTTTTGATTGGTAATGTGAAACTGATACAGGTAATAAGCCACACACTTTCATTAAGAGCAATGTGATTTTAATTTTTCGAAAAATCATTTTCGAGAGTTATCACTTTAATAACCGTCGTAATTTTTACTTATTATTCAAATTAACAATGCTTTAAAGGATATTATTGTTCGTCAATTGGAAAACGTGTTATTAAAAGTTGATTGATCGATTTGATGAAGTAATTAGTTATTTTATTATAATAGACTCATTTATCTAATGACTCAAGAATCGGTAATATAAGAAATGTAATCTTTTAGTTTTTGAATGAAACAACAATTACTAATTAATGCTTCTTTCTCGCCTTGGGTTAAGAAAACATTAATAAAGCCCACGATTGGTTAAAAAAGAAGAAATTCTACTTATATTATAAACGTTTGTATAGACGGATGATTGTTACTCAATCACGTCAGAACAGCTGAACGGATCTAGATGAAAATTGGAAATGAGATAGATTATAATCTGGAGTAACACATAGTTTACTTTTTATCCAGGAATTTGTACGGTTCAAGGGATTGGCCTGATTTTTCACTGTGGTAGTTTAGGGATCAGAAAACGACATAAGATACTTGTAATCCCAAAACAATGTTAGGGTTCCCGTGGGGTTGACTCGTTTTTTACAGAGCAAGTTTTAGGTTTATTTTTTTTAAAACGGTAGTTTAGAGGTCAGAAAATAATATCTACGTACTTTTTAAATAGAGTATAATTTCTTTTTGTGAACATTTTTTTAATATCAAATGTGTGCTTTACTTACTTGTAATGAATTTCTAAGTAAATTTATTTATAAATTACGCTAGAGGTGAAATTCAAGTAGCTTTTTATAGAAGAAAGGTATCATTTTTGTAAACTAATTTTTGCAGTTAAAATTGTTTTTATTATTTCTGATATTTTGTAGGATAAGTACTAATCCATTTCAATAAAATAGTGGAACGAAATTTAATGATAATTGATATGAAAGGTTCTCACAGCTTATAGTAACAAAAATTTATTTTATCCTCAAAACCGTATAGAGATTGTGAGATACCTTATATCCTCTTTCTGGAAAAGTATTAAAGGATTGTGATGAACTAGTTATGAAATGTAACCATTACTATGGTTAACATGGTTACTTACTATGGTTACATCTAAGGTCTGAAAATCACACAAAGATATTTCTTTTATATATTATCCTGAAAAACGGAAAGCTCTTGAGAAATAACATTATTTTTTCTGTCAAAAGGATTCAAGAGAATCTTTAAATTTATTGAAGGTTTCTTGTGACCAATCAGTTTAATTGAGATGCGCTAAGCGAAGCGGACGGGTATCAGCTTGTAGAATAATAAATAAATATCATTGTTAACAGAACTATAAGTATACAGCCTTTCTGTACTTATGAACTTCTACCCTCTACCCGGGACCGTTCTCTATTTGAATTTTTCTAGGAAAAAGTTTCAAACAAAAGTTGCAAATCTTTACGAGTCTTATAACTTCAGCAAGTTTAAAGAAAATCGTTAGAGCCATTTTTGAAAATAACTGAAAAAATCCAAAACCCATAGGGGCTTCCTATCAATTGATTTCAATAAAAAAACTTCGCGGCAGAACTAGATGAAATATGAAGGCAAAATTCCAAGTTTGGTGATTTCGAACAAAGCTTTCGCTACGATACCGCTATCACACACCGAGGTTTTAAACCACTTTTTTGTACTCAGAAGATCTCAAAATGTTTATTTTCAGCGAAAATTTGAAATCGAAACCTATATCCGGTTACAATACTTTTTTTAATTAATAATAGTAAAAGAAAGTAATAATCATACTCGTATATATTATTTCTAAAAGGTGTTTTTCCTGAAGTGACAAGATCTCTTTAAATAATTACCCAAAATTAATAATTCGATTAATTTCATTTTAATGTTTATGTTCTTTACGTTTACCAAAACAAAGAGATTATATATTATATTTAATTTTTATTTTTAATTATTTCATAAAATAGATTGGATAAAATCAACGTGTTAAAAATTGCGCAGTTTTAGCACGGGTCTGCTAGTTTAATAGTAATTAAATCACTTACCAACAAACAGATTTTGTTACATGTCTTCAAAACCCATCCAATACGTATTATATTAAACACTAACAATATTAGATGGAACCAAAAAATATTAGGATCCAGAAAATAACTTTTTTGTTGTTTTAAAATGTTCGTTAATGAATTGCTCCATCTTGTAATCAAAAATGTTTGAGCAATAAAATAAATTAAAAATAACGGTGATAAAACTTTTATGATAACTACCGCATCTTTCTGCATCTGAACTTGGATTTCGATTATTCGAAAAATACAATTTTCTATCTTGGAGGTCAATAATTTTTGATTAACATTTGCAATTTGGTCCTTAAACACATAAAAAACTGATTGTAATAAATTTTCCTGTAATATTGCCATCCATTTAGGAAGCTCAATAGCGCAAATGTCCAAAAGCGAATACTTGGTATCTTCTGAAGTGAAAGTGAACGTTGCCAAAATGACTCCAAAACCTATGACTGGGAAAACCGAAAGGTGAAAACGAAAATTATTAAACAATTTTTCCGATACGTAAACACGATATTTATTAAGAATCAGAAAAACGTGTTCCATTCCCTTTACTTTTATATTCACCAGTACAAAATTGATCATTAAATAACTAATTCCCATTACAAACGTTACGATTTTCAAAATACGATATATGGGCCCTAAATTTGAAACAGTCGTATAGTCCATAATCTTCGAATTTTTAAGTCTTATATATAAAAGCGAAACTAGAATCATATGGATCATAAATCCATATAAAATATTAACTAATCTTTCACTTGAATTTAAATCTAGTACTGTGATTGAATACGGTGCCAAACCAAAAACCTTCAAAATTATCAATTTTATTTTGAAAACTTGATAAATGTCACGCATTTTGTACTAAATTTTTCCTTAATTATATTAACACTAGAACACACGTAGTACGTACTTACTCGTACGTTGTATTGATTGGCTTATTGTTGAAATGAAATCATTTTATGAGTGATGAAAATAAGTGATATGATCAAATTATACCTTTAAGAGTTATAATATTTTCACCATTTTTGTTTTTATGGTAATAACATTTATTACGAAATGATTAATAATCACATTTTTATTTGTTGGACAATTATTATTATGTTGCTATTAGCGTTATGTTTGTGCTTCTAATCTAAACTTTAGTATTCCTCTATTTCCAAAAGTATCTGGCGGATCCAATATATAAATAATAAATATTTTTCAAAAATATTTATGGTTACCAAGTCCACTTTTAAAAAACGATATTTAGTTTTATTGGATTTGTAATTAAAAAAAAAAATTTTAACCATCTTTGAAAATTTTACTAAATGCGTGATGACCTAAAGTTTTTCTGAGTTAATGAGTTAGCCTTCCTTTTATTTAAAGCTTACAACTAGCCAGATTTCTGTCTCTACTATTCATTAGCTTTCTATGCTGACACTCAACACTGTTATATTAGACATTCCTTATGAAAGAGAAGGCATTGTACCATTGTTAATATTGTTTAAATTATGAATGATAGTGTTTAATGCGATTTGTACCTATATGATATGTTTCTTTTTGCTTCTCTTACTTTTGTATCTAATGCTTTTAATTGATAAAAATGATTTTTTTGTTTTTCTTGTTTGACACTTGTTCAGCGAACCTTAAAAGTCGCTATTCATAGTGCCAATGAGAGTGATTATTGTCTTATAAAAACTGATAATAACTGGAGGTTTATCATTTACCCTCGAGCATTGTTTTGATTTTTTTAAAAATAATTTCCTGTGGTAGCCTTCTCTTCAGTCTTCTCTGGGTTCTGCATTGACCCAAGTTTAATTCAACGGCACTTGAGCAGAGGGAGATGTTTCCAAAGAATCTTTTGGTTAGACCTCTTATGTGCTATTTTATGCTTTTTTTGCTTCGTTGTAGATTTGAGAGTTCCGCATGTAGGTACTATGGCGCTTTCAAAGTAATAAAAATGATTTGCTCTAACTTATAAGTAATAGAACTTTTATTGAGTGCAGTAAAACTTCGTTCAATCGTCGCTTTCTTAAACAATGAAACGTAGAGATATTTTATGCATATAGATACTGAATTTTATTGTATAACAGGGATGCTGCAGATTTCTGCATCTCTGAGTGTGAACCTCCAAGCATCCATATCTACAATAATCAATTGAAGCTTCTGAGGAAGTATATGTTGTCTAAGTCGCGTACTTTTGCAGTAGCAAAAACGGGACCTTTCATTTTGTTAGAATATTTAAATGTCATACTTCTTGACCCGACTAAAACGCGACGTCAAAATCGCGCCAACAAAATTGCAATAACAGGAAAAAATAACACCCTTAGTTTTGAAAAAAAAAAATAAACACACCTGGCATTGAAGTTTTCCGGAAATATTAAATATATTATAATTTTTCATCTAATATAATAATATATTTGCTGCTAGCGGTTCCAAAACCACCATTATAATCGTTTTATTGTAAGATTTTTGTGTCCACTTTTTATTTCGTTCGATGAACTTGAAGAACTTGGGGAACTTTTTCATAAAATTGATACGTTTACGCTTATTTGACACAATTACATTGTGACGTCGTATATTTGTCGAAAATCAAATTCGCAATTTTGAAAGCATTTGTCTATTGTATTTTTGTCAACGATTCGTAATACTTAACGTATGTCTAACCGACTTATTTTGTGGACGTTGTTATTTCAGTGATATTTTCAATATTTTTAAAGCTTTCTTATTATAAATTTGATTATTATTTTGAAATTGGGAGTGGAAGATATAGTACAGTATTACCTACTAAAATTTGGAAATATTGAACATAAAAAAAATCAATAAGTTTGTTCCTCTTGTCCATCTGATGATGTCCAAAACACTGCCACGAAAGACAAAGAGACAAGAGTGAGTGAGGCACATAAAGCAAGGGTTTCCCTCTACTTTTAAACCGGTTTCCCGATGTTTAAACACCTCCAAATCAGTGTCAAAATACGCGATTGTCACGAAAACGTACGTACATAGCTAGACTCTCGGTCTAATGCAGCTAAGCGGCTGTTGAATGAAACATTTCTTCACTCACTCTTGTCTCTTGGTTAATTTGCCTTGCTCTTTGTCTTTCGTGGTAGTGTACGGCATCAACGTATGGAAAAAATTTAATTTTACACGTTTGTAATGAACTTATTTATTTACACGTTTCTATTTACCGTCCATTTAATTTTTGATTGAATGATAGACTTAGTCTCAAAGATGATGGCCATAAAATTCTACTGCATTTAGTTAAATTAGATCTTCAAATTAGATACCGAAAAATCTTTATTTCAGAAAAATGCAAAACTTCTGTGGAATAGTTGTTTCTTCATACTAATTAAACATTAAACAGTATCTTAGCTAGTAAACTTGAAATTCAATGTTTAGTTATTATGTAAATATTTTTCTATAATCGTTATAATCCTTACAAAAGGGATGAACTCTTAATTAAATTCAGTGAACATTGAGGAGCAAAATCAACAAATTTCATAAAGATGACTTACCTTATTTAAAAGTCGTAAAGACGACACAACTAATTGTTGGTATCGATAAACAAAAATCACACTCCATATAATTTCAAATTGAACCCTGAATCTTATGTTATCAGTAGGCCAATGATCAGTTTTCACAAGTTCAATGATTACTTTATATACGACACCAAGATTACAAAAAAATCTTGCTATCATAAATATATTAAGGAAAAAATAGAAAACATCAAACACATTTTGTGTGTTCTTAAGTATTTGGTCATATGTCCTCAACAATTTCCAAACTTGAAAACTATTACTGTTTTCAATTTGTGATTGAACCGTTACTATTTGGTTAGTTAATATTTTCAATAGGATATGAAAAAAATTTTCAACGACTAAACCAATTAAATGGGGACATTGGCATAGGAAAATATGTAAAAAATTAAATTGTTTTGCTATATAAGTAAAAGATATACTATTTGTTGTAGCCACCAATAAAAACTGTGATAAATTAAATAAGTCTAAATTAGTTTTAAGCAGAAACTCCTTTGAGTTGAACTCAGAAAGTTGATTTAAATTTTTCAAAATTTTATTAATTTCTCGATGCTTTAGATAAACGATAAAAAAATTAATAGGTGTAGAAAGCATAAACAGAACCGAGCCTATCATTAAAACAATTGTTAACGCGAACGAGGAGTGATGGGTGTCGGAAGTTAATTCATTTTGTAAAACGGTTATACTCTTTAAAAATATAACAATTAAAACTATTGGGCATAGGTGGCTTGCATTTCTCGTCCATTTATTCGACGTGGAAATCGGGTAATAGCCAAAGAGTTTCATTAAAAACATTGTGATTCTAATTTTACGGTCAATCATTTTGTTTCTCTAATATGCTACACCAACATTTTTTACACGGACAACGAGAAAATTTTAATGTTTATTTTTTTTTACGGTTACGTCTTGTTAATGGTTTTGTTTTTATTAAGTTATACTGTAATAGTTTTAATATAACTAATGAAATTTAATGATAGAGTTGTTTGAAGGTATACTTAAATGAAAAGTTGTTCAATAAATTAATTAGTGTAATCGTTTTAAAAATTTTGAATACTTTAAGACGTGGGGCGGCAACCAGCGGCCTGCAAGATATTTGCCAATTCGAATTTGCGAGTACATTTCTCTATGTAGACCGGTGTCATTTTGCGTGGAGTTCCCTGAGTTGCAGGATCCGAAGTTAAAATAGCTGGGCTTGTACAATATGAGGTTTATTTTTGGAGTAGAATAAACAGTGAATTTGGTGGTAATTTTCCTTGGTAGTTCGAACGTCAATTTTTTAATGTTCACGATGCATGGCCCACAAGGGGGTCCTAGGGAACGCGACGGGGGGTTGTTTCTAGTTAGCATTTGCAGATATGCTTACCATTAGATCCGCTACAGCCCAAGTGCGGCCCGCACTAAACCACACGTAAAATATTTGGCCCTTTTTCAACCAAAGATTGTCGACCCTTTCTTTATGACATATTATTATAATTTTAATGGAATTGTTATCAAATATTGCTATGTGGTATACAAATATAAGCTATTTAATATCGTCAATAATAAACCTAATAAACGGTTAGTAGAGTTTGAATGATTTATGAAGTACAAATTCACATAAATCAAGAAATAAATGCATTATACATCATCCAAAACTTTTTATAAAAGGAAGTTTTTGATTATTGACAAAAATTATTTCAGATTTAAAAAAAATAAAGATATTATACAGTTTATTTTAAGCCTCTTATTACACATATGTCCATTCACTTAAGGCTCGTTCTATCTAACTGACAAAGCGTACATTTCTGTGCTTTTCCGTACATGAACGGCAAAATGACTTATCACATAATCTGTGACGTTTTCTGGACGGGTGAGTTTATGTACCCAGATGACCTCGTGATTTTATGATGTACGAATCCTAACCCATACTAGGTTTGTTCCATGCAACAGACAGGGTCCCATACAGACGCCTGTTTCTATACAATTCCGTATATATGTAGGAGGATAATATGACGTTTCATTGAACCGGGAACGTGTTTTGGTTGGGTAACTTTGTAACTCAAGCGCCTTTTGTAAATTTTCACGTGTGTTACTGGTGGATCTTTAGGAAACATTGTATATCGAAAAGTGTTATAAACAATGTTCTGAATCTCACGTGAACGAAATCGCGGGTACAACTATTATTGAAAATAGAAATGAAAATATGGATATCATTTGCCTTCAAACGTATAAGACATTTTCATTTTTAACACGTATTAAATAAATCAGTAGCGCTCAGTAAGCGTTTTGTATGTAATGGTAAAAACGTCTCAGAACGCATTCGGGAGTTTCTCGGGTATTTAACGGGTTAAGGGAGCTATTTTTGTCTCAAGTGTCGAGCGAAACGAATAAGATAGAGATTTAAACAAAGAAAGACTATATCACTGATATGAGTTAATTATTAGGAGTAATTATAATATTCTTACTTTTGGTTTAGTATCATAAAATGCAATAAAAACCTTTATAATAAATTTTTAATAAAAGCTTTACAATTGAAGACTGGACATCAATAACGGGATAAGTGCCAAAAACAAAAAAAATGAGTTGGACCCGAAAAAGCAAGCTAATGTGCCATTGCCAACAACGTTAAAAGCGAGTTAAATGCCATTAGTTTAATCGTTAATTAATGTATTAGGTTATTGGCAGTGGCAGTTAGCTTACTTTTTTGGGTCGAACTAATTTTTTGGCACTTAGCCCGTTATTGATGCCCAGTCTTCAATTGTAACGAGCATTTGATTAATATTAAGTTTTCTTTGAGATTTTTTTCATTGTTTCAAATGACTTCTTTTATTGAAAGATATTGCAACGATGAGTTTCATATTCTTACCTCTTGTAGTGTGGTAATGAGCCTTGAGAAAAATCTGCTGAATCGGTACACATAAAATAAAGTCCAACAAAAATACCAAATAATTTGAACGCTGTTGCTTGTTTGATTTGGAGCCAATTGTTTAAATGCTGTTATACTGATCATAAAAAACATGGAGACATTTGAAAAAAATTGTGATGCTATATAAAAACTCAAGAACATATAGTACGATTTCATGACCACTTGCATATTTCGAATCATTTCCAAATGAAGAGAAAATAAACGGCCAATTTCCGATCGTTTGCAGGTTAACAACTTCAAATGCAACATTTTCATTTGGTCTGTGATGGTCATAAATATAATAAATAAAAAATTTTCTGTTAATACGTTCGGCAAGTGTCCACATTGGCTGATAATTATTTTAAATACATTTTCGTTAGGCCACATTTGGTAGTGAATTGAACAAATATTAACAGTTAAAAGTAATAATGAATCACGTACAACTAAAAAATCCAAGTGGTTCTTACGAATAAATTTTTTTGAATGAAACTCTGAAAATTGATTCAAGTTTTTGAATACTTCAACCACATTTTTGTGATGTTTAAGGGTTGTATGAATAACGGTGAATAAGAGAGAAAAATAAAATGTCGCCGATATGGAAAATTGAACTCGTAAAGGTAGAGACGTGATGTTTAGGGTTAGCATTTGCTTATAAAAACTTGCAAACATCCTTATGTTAATTCCATTGCTGATAATTGCGTAGAAATAACTACCGATTTTCTTTGGTTTAGTTGCTTCTGATATTAATAAACAACCAAATAATTTCAATAAGTACACTGTTACTTTTATGTTACGACTCTTCATTTCTGGGAAGATACCTACAGCTGTTTTTTTTTTTTACTTGAATGACAACTATTCACTTAATGTAACGCCTTGTAATTATTTATATTATGGAAAACTTGGTTAATATAATACACTTTATGAAAAAAATTTAATTAAATTAATGGGATTTGTTAGTGTTGTTTTTTAACGTTATCTGCCATGAGGATGATATTTAGAATTATTGACTGATTTATTTGGTAATAGTTTATGGACTCTTTTATACTTCATATTTTAAGTTTTAATTAATTTATCATATTATTTACATTTTGTAGTTCTTTGGCACTATAACGCGCAATCTTATTATCTTATATAAAGAATATATGTTTCAATTAGAGATGACCTACCTTTTGCATTAACAATTTGATCCATGTATCAAAATACAGATATAATTAATGATAAATATCTCTATCTGAAAACATTCTATGAAATATGAGAGTAATCATTAATGATAGGAGAAAACGCTACAGTACCTAGGCCCTAGCTTACATTGAACTGCATTACAACAATTTTTACTACTCTTTAAAGCTTTCCCTCATCAACTGTTGACATATACGCTCATACACATCTTGCTTTTGGCGTCACTTATATTAATTGTTGCTTGATCAGAGTTCGCGCCTGTTTTCTCCTTTTTTCTCTGTTCCCTTTTTGTGAAAGTTAAAGTATTTGAAGAATATTTTGTTTATTTAACATACATCTTAATAATCTCAGACTGAAAAAATTATTCTTTAATGATTTTTTCTTTTTTCTACATAGTTTCGTCAATTTCTGTAAATTTGTTTTTCATAGTGCTATTTTTCTTTCGTATATTTCCATTTTCTCTTAAAAATCCATTTTAAAAATTGAGTTTGTTAAAATTCGGATTATGTTTGTAACGGCATCTTTGATTTTTCTGTTAATTTTTATAAAAATCGGTTAATAGGATTCGTTAATATTGGGAACAATCTTAAGCTAGAAAAGAAAAACATATAGAAAGTTTTTTTTAATTCACTGATTATGCGCCCCTTTTAAAGTCTCGTTTTCTAAATATTTTCTGATTTTATTAAGATGGAAACTTATTAATTTCTTGGTTTTTCGAATCGCTAGTACTAATTTTATTTAGTTATAAGTTTTATCGAGCTATTACTGGATCCAAATCGTATATTTATAAAGAGTTTTTTCGGAAAGGATTTTGAGCTTTTTCCGCTATAAATTTAGTTACTAACAATAAGTGCAACTTTCCAAACTATCTACGTTCATTCAAAGAATTAACTAACGAATAAGAGGTTAATAGATAACCACTTATTCATCAATGCATAGTTAACTTTCCTCCAATTAAAACCTGAAAACATTGAGGAGACGAAATTTTTACATAAATCAGATTTAGTCAGATCCATTTTCTTCCCTGAAAATCTCTACACGATAAATTTAATAGAAATATTTACAGCCCTTTTTCTAGAATGCTTCTACTATATATTAAAAATATGTGTTCTGTTGTTTGTTAGTAACATCACTGAAGTCCGTTTTGACGTTTTTCGAGACATTGCAATTTTAAGTTCTACAAACACATTTAGAAATGGGCTTAGATTGTGCTTTCATTATCTGATTTCTGACAAATAAGACTGAATCAAGAATTATCCTTGAGACAGTTGATGGCGGGTTGAAAGGAGATTCAAAATCCATTTAATCTCTTTTTTTGAAAAAAATGGACTTAAGTGCTTTTACTAAGAAGCCACTGAATTAATATTGCTCGGATACCTGAAATCCTGAACCCTCGTTTTCTGAAAACATGTATAGTATGGGTAAGTTTGTTGTTATGTTAAGATTCATTAAAATATTAAAAGGCTCAAATATTTCTAAAGCTTCAACAAGCAAATGAACAAAAAGGTTCTAAATAAAAATATTAAAATCTTACCTCTTTCATAACACTAATGAATATCATGAAGAAACTATAATATCGATAAAGATAAAAAGCAATCCATATTGCATCACAAACGATTTTCTGTTTTCTCTCATTTGTATTTTCTATGTTTGGCTTAAAAATCGCTATTCCAACCAAATAAAACATAGCAATTTCACAAAAAAAATTTGATATTAAGTAAGCATTGAAGAACGAAGAAAACACTTTGAAGTGAATCCGTACATTCTTAATCCACCGAAAATAAACCAGAAGCAATTCACCAGTTTGCAATTTTCCATTGTTTATTTTCAGATTCAATGTTCTAATCTGATCGTAAAGTATTTTAAATGTAATAATCAAAAAATTTTCTAGTATTATATGAGGCAAAAATGGTAACTGGTAAAGAATTGTTTCATGTAGTCCCGATCTTGGATTTTCTTGGAACTGTACTGTAAATATATTAACCACAAATATTGAAATTGTTTGACCTATATTATATCTATCTAAATGTGTTTTAAACATAAACTGTGTGGAGTTAAAGCCTGAAAATTTGTTAAGATTGTTTAGAAGTTGAAACATTTTTTTACGGTATACTATGGCGATGACAACTGTTATTATCAAAAGAAAGTAGGTAACTATTGTAGCCATGAAAGTTATAACCTGAAGTGGTATAGAGTGATACTGGGTGAAAAACATTCCGCTCATAAAACATAGAAAAAGTATTAAACTAATGCAATTAATAAGCGTCGCATAGGTGTAACTAGAAATTTTTAACGCGTAGCTTGATTCGGATATCAGAAGAAAACCAAATAACTTTAACAACCAAACTGTTAATTTAACTTTTTGATAAATCATTTTATCTTGCGGTGTTTTTGAAAGACCAAACACATAAACTATTTTTAATGAATTATTGTTATAAGGTGACTCTTCAATGTATGGGAATCGATCGAAATTGACAATTACTTGAATAGAAAACTAAAACTCAATTTATTTATTAAAGTTAATCAATTTGATTGGAGTGTTGTTAAAGCTTATGTTTTTCTTTTTAGAGTATTTAAATAAGTATTTAAAAGCTTCTTTTAAAAAATTCTTTTTACTTAGTGTATTTTTAATTTTTTGTTTTCGTCGGACATATTTCTAATTACGTATGTAAAAGATTATTAAATCAATTGAATTCTTCTATTAATTAGAAGAATATAGAACAGGAAACAGTAAAAGAACCAGAGAAAGCAATATATTAATAAAACTAAGAAAAATATTTATGAAAACTTCGAAGAGCTTAGGTTTATTTCTAAACAGTATTTAATAATGATTGAGATTTTAAGAAAAAGAAGTTCCTAAAGGTATAGGTAGGTGACAACAATAAAAAATTTGAAAATTGTTACAAGTCATAATAATGCTCTTTCATTAAAACTGAACCAAGCTTGTAAAATATCAATTCTGTTGGCTAAGAAAGTGGATCCAATTAAATTCAAACGATAAACTCGTCACAAACAAACATTCCAAGTTAAATAAAAGCTTGTAATAAAAAGAAAAACTAGACTTAAATATATATGAGTTATGATGAATTTCGATTGTAAAATTAAATCAACGGAGTATTTTATTTACGAGTACGTCATAATTTACAAGTTTCAATTCATATCTGCTAAGAAAGTTCCTTTATTTTTGAATGTTCTAATCCTGGATGTCGATTCTAGGCTATACTTATTATAAGAATGTAAATATCATGAAACTGAGCCACTATGCGAAATTTTAACTCTTTAAAATAAGAAGAAGTCCTCATTTCTAAATATTTGATCTAATAAGTGGCGTGGTTGACTAGATAGTTGTTTTTTACAGAAGATTAACTTCCGTTTTTTGCAATGTTGTAGCTTAGGGGTCCGAAAATGATATAGATTACTTCTTATATCGGAATAATGAACGGTTCCCATGGGATAGCAACACAATTGTATTCTATAAGAATTGTGTATTTTAAAAGATTTACGTTAAAATTCACGAAATAGAGTCTTAGCTCATTTTCCTTAAACAGACTTGATCTACTTTTTACTCAGAAAAGATTTACTATTTTCGTGGGATAGATATGTTTTTGTTTATCACAGAGCAAAAGATTGATATGATTTTTGCAATGTGGTAGTTTGGGGGAGAATGGTATAGCTTACTTTTAAGGCTGGAATAATGCATGGTTCCCATGGGATGACAAAACAATTATATCCAACATGAACCGTATATTGAAACGAAGTTTCGGTAAAGTTTGTGAAATAGAATTTAGCGCATTTTCCACAAGAAGGCCTGACCATTTTTACACAGTAACGAAAGATTAAATTAAAAAATGACAATTTTTACTAGAAAATAAATATGAATTTCAATTAAACACCCGATAAAATTAATAATGATATTATATAAAATATTAATTTTTTTCATTGTTCATTGTCGAAGATATTAATTAAAAATAAACGTATTAAAACAATAAAAAGAAAATTTCCAAAAATTCACAACTACTTAACGGTATGACTTTTAATGAAGTTTTGTTAAAGATAGGTATTACTTAAGATCTTAGCATTTTGAATATCATGTATCCTAAAAAAGGTAAGGTTTCTGTAGGATAGCTACAATCTATTCTATACTACTTACACATTATATACTATATATATTAAATCCATTCTTTTAAAGGAGCGTCCATTTATTACGGGTTAATTACGGGTCTCGGTAAATTTCACGTATTTTTTAGGCAAGAAACAGAGTAAAAATACAAAAAAAATAGTAAAACATTTTCCTTCACTTAAATATGGCCAAATGTTCCACAATAATATTTATACTGGTTTTGCAAATGCCACAACGCATTTACCTACACTAGAAACAATGGGTTTCATCCTACTATAATTTTTTCACTTTTTGCCATTTTCAAAGGCTAAAAGCACTGGTCTACTGGTGGAAAGCCAGTTTTTAAGAACAGAAATAAAATTGTATTATTTTTGTTACCGTGTTTTCAAAGTGTCTACCTATAAACTTTTTCTGAAAATATTTTCTATACTCCTTTATAATCATATTTTTTTAAATTTTGGGTTTGAAAATTTTTAACTGAAGAAACATAACTAACCCATAAAAATATTAAAAAAATTAATAAATGTTTGTGAATAAACATTTTTGAAAAATGTCAGGGGCAGATTTCCCATGCACCCGGTGCTGTTCTCTTTCCAAAATTTAAACTTGCATTTTAATAATTTAAACTGTATATTAATTATACACACAGCAAAAGAGTAAATAAAACATTTCTTACCTCTTCAATAGTGGCTATAAAAATCATAAAGAAGTTATAATAACGATTAATATAAACGTAACCCCAAAGCAAATCCCATAAAATTCTGATCAAGTACGCCTCTGTAGATTCTTTTCGAGGCTCGAAAATCGCATGCCCAACCATAAACGCAATGGATATATTTGCCAATATTTGTGAAACTATGTAGACATTCAAAAAAATTTGGTAGCACTTCATGAACAACTGCATATTCTTAATCATATCATAATAAACTACGAACAATTGATCGATTTCTAATCGATTGCACGTGGATAGTTTCATATTAAACGTTTTCATTTGATCTAAATTGATTTTGAATATAATCTTAAATAAATTTTCTGTAAATATATAAGGCAAATGTGAACATTGTCCAATTATAGTTTTAAGTAGATGTTTTTGTGGACTAAATTGAAAATGTACAGAAATGATGTTGATTGTTAAAAGTGATAAGCCATTAGCTATATTGAAAAAATCCAAATGGGTTTTTTGGATAAAATTCTTTGAATTATATTCTGAAAGTTTGTTTAAATTATTGAATACTTTAAGCATATCTTTGTGGTACTTGAAGGTAACACAAACAATAACAATTAAAAGAAAATAGTAAGATCCTAAAGATATTGAAAACGTAACGCGTACCAATAATGCCTGATTGATTGCAAATATAATTTGCTTCAAAAAAGCTCCATAAATTCCTACACAAAATATATTGATGATTGTTGCATAGACGTAACTTGCAATTTTTGCTGGTTTATTTATTGTAGATATTAATAAACAACCAAATATTTTCAATATCCACACTGTTAATTTTATTTTGCGAAGAATCATTTTTGAAGGTAAAAACCGCACACGTTTTATATTTGTTATTAAAAGGATTACAAACTCTTGAAATGGGATTGTTTTACTCGAATTAGAAATTCTTGAATGGAAATATGAGAAAAATGGATATGTAATGAAAAATGAAATTGAATTAATTCTTTTTCATTAGAAATGACACATTGATGATGTCATATGGATAATTTGTGCTTTCATGTTGACGTTCCCGCTCAAATTCTTTAACCCTTTTACTTTTTTATTTCTATAATAATTTATATATATAATATAATGTACGAGATTTATAACATAAAAGTTGATAGAGGAGAGACAAATTTTTGTCAGTGTTTTAAGTCGCCTTAATATCTATGGTCATATCACAACTGTCCAAATACAGAAAATTTTAGTAGGTAATATAAAAAAAAAAAATAGAAATATCTAGGATACATCGAAAATCGAAGGTCAATTTATCTAATGGTTGCGCTACTAAGTGCACAACATTTTTTTAATAGTGCTGTTTAAAAGAAAAATAATGCACTAGATAGTAGGACTAATTTAAGTAGAATTAATCAATAAGGGAAAGGTGTACAAGATGTTCCGCTATCTAGTTGAATTTTTGACAGAACATAGCTTTGAATACCTCCCCGCCGCTGTTCATTTGCAAAGACAGCATAACCAGCGTGTTGGATTTTACAGAAAAAATATAAATTGTGCTCAGTTAATATAGGGAAAGATTGAATTCAATTTTACATTACTTCTATTAAATACTAGTAAGCGCAATGATTCTTGTGTTTGTAACACTCTAATACGCCTAATTTTTATTTTTGGGTTACTTTGAAATAGCGGCGTGACTATGGGTTATTTTCATTAACTTCGAATAAAAAAGTTGCACTTGGGGCAAGTTGATTCCCTTCCTTGCGTAAAAGATGACCCCCGAGATTTTTATTTAATTACATATATTTTTTTTTGGGTGTTTTAAGTCGTTTTAACAGCTAAGGTCATATCATGACTGTCTAGACACAGAAACTTTCTGTTGGTCAAGTATATCTTAGGTCTAGAATCTTAAGTCTAGGATTCAATGGGGATCGAACCCAGAACCACTTGACGCATGAAGTGGAGAGAACTAATACTCTTGCCACTGCGCCAATAGGTGGCCCTAATTACAAATATTAAGTTTAAGAAAACATCATATTTCTCATCTGAATCATCTGAGGAGAATGACACAGAATGCCTTTATTGCACGGAAAAGTTTTCCGGCGATATCACGGGTGGAGGGTGGATCAAGTGTTATGCTTGTGGAAAATGGCAGCATGAAGCTTATGCCGGAATTGATAGGGATGATATAACTTCATTTATTTGTGAAATGTATAGCACAACACCGACCAAAAGTGTGTCACTATTTAATACATAAATTCTCATGCAACCTAAATTAGTTTAACAATATCCCAAAAATGGAACATTTCCCATATTTTTGCCATGCGAAAAAAATACTGGAAGTGAGAAATGCATTCAATTTTGTATGGGATATTAAAAAAAAAGCTTTAGTAGATAACGGAGGGTAGCATATTAGTTATACAGTGAATCCTCGAAAAAAACATTAAATCACAATCAGTTATACAAGACTTGCAGGTTATTTTAAATGATCAAGAGAATCCTCTTTATTGAAAAAAATGAATATGTCCCTTATTTTAATCAGTCTGTTAGAAACTCACTTAATTTTGAGTTTAGAACAGAGTTATTCTAAATAAAAGTTATTACCTTTCTTCAAAAACTATTTTCTACGACACACAAAAAAAGTTCCGTTGAGGATATCGAAATTCAAAAACTTGGATTCAGCATACTCTTCCCTATATATTTTAAAGGTACATGTATACAAAACTAAAAGCACATTTCTTTTATTCAATGAAATTCGAGGTCTAAGTACAAGCAAATGCTCTCTTAAATTAAAATAGTGAAAACTCACTTTTGCTGTAAGGCGCGGGCGCTGTGAGCGGCGCGTATACCATACGGCGCAACGCAGATACAGCGCGTATGCCATCTGGGACGTCACACAGTCACTATATCGTCACTATTTTGACAGTGAAGTTTACTTCATTTCACTATTTCGGTAGTGAATTCAGGCGTCACTTAGCCAAATAGTGAGAAATTCACTAATTTGACAGTGAATTTTAATTTAAGAGAGTGGGTACGCAATAAAATGATCAAACAAAAAAATAAATTCCTTACCTCTTGTATAGTGCCAATGAATATCACAAAAAAATTACAATACCGATAAAGATGAGCTATAATCCATAACACATCGGATACAAGTTTTAATATCTTTTCAGTTTGATTCTCTACGTGTGATTTAAAAATTGTGTTTCCAATATCAAAACATATAGCAATTTCACAAAAGAAACTCGTTAGCATATAAGCATTAAAAAACCAAGAAAACATTTTCAAATAATCCTGCACAGTTCTTACCCAACGAAAATAAGCCATAAGCATTTTTTTAGTTCTTAACGTTTCAGTGCATATTTTCACATTTAATGTATTAATCTGATTATAGATAATCTCAAATACAATGAACAAGAAATTTTCCAGTGTTATATGAGGTAAATTCGATAACTGATAAAAAACTATTTGCAGCAAATCTGCTTTTGAATTTAATTGGTACGTTAAAAAAATATTAATAATAAAAAGCAATATTAACTGACATAAACTATATCGATCAAAATGAGTTTGGGACAAAAAATAATTTGAATTGTACTTAGAAAATTTATTTAAATTTTTTAATAGACCAGATATTTTTTTACGATAAAATAATGCAATACTAATTGTCGTTATAAGAAGAAAATAAGAACATATTGTGGATACGAAAATTATAATTTGAAGTGGTAAAGAACGGGAAGTTAGGAAAAACATTTGATCAATAAGTCCTAGGAAAAGTGTTAAACTAATGCAATTAACAAACGTTGCGTAGATAAAATTGGCAATTATTAATGCTTTATTTGTGTCGCATATCAATAGAAAACCAAATATTCTTAATAACCAAATTGTTAATTTTATTTTATGATCAATCATTTTTCAAGAGGACTTATAGACACGGATACTTTTTTAATAAATTGTAATTGGTTGACTTTCAAATTGATTATTGTAATATGCAATTAACTTAATAAATGGGGTACTTTTTGTTTACTAAGGTTAATAGTTTTGATGAAGTTGTTAAGAAAATGGTGGTGTTTAATAAGAAGCTAAATTGAATTTTGTTTAATTTTATTTATTTAAAGCTAATTTCTTAATGAAATGCTTATGAGTATAATTGTAAAACTTACAAAAAGAAATTAAAAATATTTTTTGCTCTGGATACTATTAAAACTAATGACTTTTATAATGTAATAAATATATCTTCGTAACTCATGAATCTATACTAACGCCATAGCTAATAAAATTAAGTTGAAAAGTCTAAGAGCAAAAAATTGAATGACTTAAGGCTTAGCGCTAATTTGCCATTAGAACCTTTCTTGTTAATATACAAATAATTAATTATTAACTCAATAATAAACTCATTTTCAAATTAAGAGAAACCTTTGTCACAATAAAAAAATTTACGTACATTCAAGTTTCTTAACTTGGAACAGTTTTGTACATCAACCTAAAATAACTACCCTTTTATAAATTTTTAAAAAAATCCCACATTCTGAAGGGCACTTAGGCTCTACATTCTCATTATTTCCATAATCTCATTAATTCCATAATTCCCATTACAGTCATTTAATATTTAAAAAAAAAATAGTGTTTGTACCAAGTTAAGACCATAGAACCTAACTTGGGACAGCCTTGTTTTTTCTCATATTTTCATATTTAGAGCTCCTGTTTCTTACTTGGGATAGTGGAATGGATATAATAAAAGCTTAGAATGAATTCCTAACCACAAAAAATCTAAAAATATACTTTCTTCTTAAATAGTCCACATATTTTATGTTTCAGTTTTTGACCTTTACACAACTTCTGAATGATAATAAAACAATGTTATTCAATCCTAAGCATAAAGTATAGTGAAAAAGAATCACAGAAAAATTCACCAAATGATTTTTACAAAACTTCTTCCACAGCTCCAAACACAAATTCACTCTGAAATCAACTTTAATTGAAATCACCCAACTAAACTGTTAAGTTAGCATGGGGCCATCCATAAACCACGTAACACTCTTTACCAGGGGAGGGTATGCTCTAATGCTATGTATGGTTAAAGAATATAATATTAGGCAGTCTATATGGCGTTACATAGTAGGGTTGGATGGGTTTAAAAAGTACGAAGAAAAATGCGTTACATGGTTTATACATGACCCCCATGACTAAGATGTAACAGCACAGAGACACAGGGCTACAAACATCACTAATCACCAAATTTCTTAAAAGTGTCCGAAATTAAAGCAGCGTCCGTGCCAAGATAAGGAACTTGACTGTTATATTTTTTTTCACAAGAAATCTTGTTGAAAATAAAATGGCTCAATAAATCTTTAAGATTTATTAATACTCAGAAGATTGTTTTTAAGATTGACAATACAATTGTTAATTTGAGTCTAAAAAGCCTTCAAAACTTTCTGCTACACATGTTTAAGGGATCCAATCATTCTAAGAAGAATCACAGTTATGATTACTAACTAAAACATCATGTATTTGTATCTATTTTGTTTTTTTCTTTTTTTGGAACTCAAAATCAGATAATTTTTATTTGTGATGTTATATCAACGTACCAGCTATAATACATTTTTTGTTAGTTTATTTAAGGACGCACTAATAACTATGGTCAATAGCTACCGTCGAATCCCAAAACCCATGAAAAAAATTGGGGATTTTCATTGGGATTCGAACCCAGGACCACTGGCGTATAAGGAAACTATCGCCACTAACTGTAAGCGACCTTAGCTACAAATTCTTAAACTTGATTTTAATTTCTAATTTTAAGTTAGAGAAAAACGTAATTAATAATAAATAATTAATGTAAAGAATAAACAAATCATAAAAAAAAATATCAAAAAATCAGCTCACCTCTGCACATAAATTATCACAAGCTCTTATGAGCATTGCATAACGTGCGAATACTATTCCTAGAGAAATCACTGAAAACCACATGTATTCAGATCCCAATTTCAAGATATCATTTTTTTCATTTATAACAATTTTCAGTAATGGATAGCTCCATTTTAAAGTAAATAGAAACATTACACTCCAATGAATCGATAAACTTAACGAAAACGCTTCAACTATTTTCTTAAAGTTTTGATTCAGTTTTTCATGGCTCGTTTCTAAATATTCAATTTGGTTTACTTCGCTACAGGTAGAATATTGCTTGTTTATGTTGGCGAATTGGTCGGTTTGTATAAAAATGATATATATAAAGAAATGTTCTTGTATTAATCCGATTTGTTTAAGAATTTCATGCTTTATAATCTGTATAAGTGAAACAGAATCGAAACACAACGAAAAGATCATACCCACGCTCAAATTAAATAAAAGCCACAGTATTGACGATATTTTTTGCAATTTATTCGTAAAAATATTCAATGAATTCAATTCTGCCAAATGATTTAATCTCGTGATAAGATTTTTCAGTTTGCTTCGATTTATTAAAGTAACAAAAAAACTGGATGTAAGATAAAAAGACGTTATAGTTAAAACTGTTATTTGGGTGTAATAGAGAATGAAACCAGAGCTTCTGTTTCTTTTAGCTGTTTCGATTCTATCATTAACTACTATAAGCATTAACATATGACATAACGTAGAATATAGGAGATTTATTGCAGTGCCAAATAGACTTAGTTTATTGTTGGTTATCGAAAATGGAGCTAAACCAAATATTTTCATTACAACTAAGGTTATTTTGAGGGAATCGAATATATCATCAGCCATTTGGGACCACCGTTTTTAGTTTTTATCGGTTTCACTCACTTTAATAACTTTGTATAATTGCTGACAAGTAATTTTTCAAGTTTTTCTTTTAATTTATACTTTTAAATGAGGAGAAAAACCTATTATCTAAGTAATTTATTTTATTATAATAAAACGTAATATCTTTTGTCCCACTTCATTATTTGCCAATAATATTCTATGATAAATAATTATGACAAAACACGTTTATATTTATAAATATCGGCTGCAAAGCGTCACAGTACTTTATTTTACTTTCATTTATGAAATTCTCTCTTGGTTAAAAGAAACATAAGTGCTATATAAATAACAATACATATAAACAGAACTATAGTCATACATCCTATACCTATTTATATACGAATTCCCAACCGTCACCCCAGAACCTTCCTTATTCGAATTTTCCCACAAAAAAGTTTCAAATAAAACTTGTAGGCATCAATGAGTCTAAGAACTATAGAAAGTTTAAAGAAAATCGTTGGAGCCGTGTTTGAACGAATGTATACAAATGTATTCCGATGAAAGCACGAATTTGAAAATTCGACCTGATTACAATAGTTTCTTTATTATATAGTAGTAAAAAAAAGTAAGAAGGAAGAAATTAGTTTATGTCAAAGTTTTTTACCTTACTCAAAAAATAGATCATGGACACTTTCCATCTATCAACAACAGAATTATAATCTCGATTATACAAAATACTATTAGTACTTATCCATATAATTTTCTTAATAGGATATATCATGTTTGTAAATCATTTTACAGTATTTTTGTGTTAATAAGACGATTTTTGGAACATATAAACGTAGTTTTTTTATGTAATAATTGGCTCGTTCCAACCGACTCCCAACCAGATCATTACCGTGAACAAACGTTTAAATCCCGTCCCACGCCGCCTGGCGGTGCTTATGCACGTGCCTTGAGCGGGTGAGTGTAACTAAAGCGAACTTGTCACTTAAAGATGGTCGGACCTAAACACGCGCTAAACGATTCTAGTTTTTGATGCAATAATTTAGGCCGACCCAACGGCTAACCTGATGGTAGACTTGCACACAAATTAATTTTCGACAGTTCTTTTATTTATTTTTATTATTCTCGTCAATGCTCGTGCACCGTCAAGCCATGACAATTGGAACAAACCTATTGTTTTAATTTTACACCTTAACAACTCTATGAACACTTAAGAATAGGGATCATCAGTTCAAGTGGTTGGAGATATTTTGAAATGAATTCCGTTTTACATTTAGATTTGTAACTGAAATAACTTGTAAAATCAATGCTTCACTTGTTTTACCATTGAAACATTAATTTTTAACTAAAAAGCAAGGATCAAAGAAACATTCTTACCTGCAAAATCAATTCCTGACAAACTCTAATAAACCGTACAAATCGCATGAATATTACAACAACAGAAAACATCGAAAACCAAATAAAATGAACTCCCAATTTTCTAATATCATTTTTTTCATCAATAAATATCTTAATCAAAGGATAGCTCCATTTTAACGTAAACAAAAACATGACACTCAAATAAATGAGCAAATGTGGTGTAAAAATTTGAATTGTTCTATTAAAATTGAGCCTCAGTTTCTTATAATTCTTTGTTACATTTTCGTTTTTGCCTATCTTAGGGTTGGCTAAATATATTTTGCTAATATTAGCGAACTGATCAGTTTGTATTGTAATGATATACAAAAAGAAATTCTCGTGTATAAGTGCAAGTTGATTCGGGATTTCATATTCTAAAATTCGTACTAATGAAAATGATTCTGAGTAAACTAGCCAAAAGAATATAGAAACACCCATGTGCAATAAGAGCCATAGTAGCAATGACATTTTTTGTAATGTATTCTTCAAAATTTTAGAAGAATTTAATTGAGATAATTGATTCATTTGCATGAAAAGATTTTCAAAATTTTTTCTATTTAACAATGTGATAAGAAAATTTGATGCGAGATAAAATAACGTTAAAAACAAACTCGATATTCGACTGTAATAGTGAATGAAACCAGTATTTGGGTTCTTTATGGTTCGTTCAATTTTTCCATTTACAATTAAAAACATTAGTATGTGACAAAATAGAGAATAAAGAATGTTTGTTGTATCCTCGCGTATACTTAGTTTTGTGTTACTAATCGAAAATGGAGCTAAACCATATATTTTCGTTATCATTAAGGATATTTTTAAAGTATCATATATTTCGGTAGTCATTGTGAAAATTGGGAGCACCTTATTTAAATTTGATTGATTTTCATTCACTCACTTCAGTAACTCACTGTAATTATTTAAATTAATTTTGTTGCACCGTGCTAAAAAATAACAATAAAGATGTTTTTTTATTGAAAGAATTATGATGAAAATATTTATTTGCTTTTTTTAAATTTTAATTAAATTTACAATTTTATTGCACATATTAGAAAACTTCGTCATGCTTAAGATGTTTTTTCACAATTATATCACTTAAGGAAAATTAATTTTATACTTATATATTACACTGTTAGATATACTGATGTAATTAACAGAAATAATGTTAGAGTTTTCGCTGAAAAATGTATAGGTATATAAATAGGTTTAACTTAAAATAAAATTTCAAAATTAAAAAAAAACATCTTTTATTTATTAATTTTTATAACTAATAATTTTTTATTAATTATAACATCTATGACTTGGTATGAAATGTTATAACATCACAGAAATAATTTGAGAACTTATAATTAACAAAATAATATAACATTGAAAAGGCTCAACTGTTCAAATTTGAAATTCTAATCAACTTCTTCGATCGTGGGACCTCCATTTTGTCCTCCGAATCCCCCAGTTGCTTGTCCACAACTTCCATTAGGATATCCTCCATAACCACCAGGCATTTGTTGTCCTTGTGCTCCAGCTGAACCTTGGTGCATTTTCGTCATTATTGGACTGCAAGCACTTGTTAGCTCTTTGAGACGATGTTCATATTCTTCTTTGTCAGCCAATGTGTTGCTGTCCAACCACTGAAGCGCTGAATGGCACTCGGATTTTACTTTGGCTTTGTCGTTTTCGTCCAATTTGTCGCCAGCATCATCGACGGCTTGTTTCAAATTGAAAATGTAGCCTTCGAGTTTGTTGCGAGCTGCGACGTTCTCACGTTGTCGTTCGTCTTCCTCCTTGTATTTTTCAGCTTCGGCCAACATTCGGTCTATGTCTTTTTGCGAGAGGCGGCCCTTGTCGTTTTTGATGGTGATGTTCTTGGACTTGCCGCTACTGTTATCCTTGGCCGTGACATTCAAGATTCCATTGGCATCCATGTCGAAAGTGACTTCAATCTTGGGTATGCCTCGAGGAGCTGGAGGAATTCCAGTCAAATCGAATGTTCCTAGCAAGTTGTTGTCGCGAGTCATAGCACGTTCTCCCTCGAATACTTGGATTGTTACAGCCGGTTGATTGTCTGCATAGGTCGTGAATGTTTGAGTTTGTTTACAGGGAATGCGTGCATTTCTTTCGATGATCTTTGTCATAACTCCACCGGCTGTTTCAATGCCCAATGACAATGGTGTTACATCGACCAAAAGTACATCCTGGATTTTCGAGCTGGTGTCGCCGCTGAGAATAGCTGCTTGAACAGCTGCTCCATAGGCAACAGCTTCGTCTGGATTGATCGACAAGTTTAATGATTTGCCACAGAAATAGTTCTGTAGCAAAGACTGGATTTTCGGGATACGCGTAGATCCACCCACCAAGACGACATCGTGGATTGCTCCTTTATCCATACGGGCATCAGCTAAAGCCTTCTCCACCGGTTCCAGTGTACCACGGAATAAATCTGAGCATAATTCCTCAAATCTAGCTCGTGACACTTTTGTATAGAAATCAACGCCATCAAATAGGGCATCAATTTCAATGCTTGCCTCGGTACTGGATGACAATGTACGTTTGGCTCGTTCCGCTGCTGTTCGAAGACGTCGCAATGATCGTGGGTTACTTCGGAGGTCTTTACGGTATTTTCTCTTGAATTCGTCGGCTAGATGATTCACTAATCGGTTGTCAAAATCTTCTCCGCCCAAATGAGTGTCACCGGCCGTTGATTTCACCTCGAACAAGGAACCTTCGTCGATGGTCAAGATGGATACATCAAAGGTTCCTCCACCCAAGTCGAATATAAGGACGTTTCGTTCACCCTTTAGATTTTTATCGAGACCGTAGGCCAAAGCGGCGGCTGTTGGTTCGTTGATAATTCGCAACACATTCAATCCGGCAATCGCTCCTGCATCTTTGGTTGCCTGACGCTGTGAATCGTTGAAATACGCCGGCACTGTAATGACCGCATCTTTCACTTTGGCTCCCAAATACGCTTCGGCTGTTTCCTTCATTTTTGTCAAAACCATTGAGCTGATTTCTTCCGGTGCGAAGTTTTTGTATTCTCCTTTATATTCGACCTGGATTTTGGGTTTTCCACAATCGCTGATCACTTTAAATGGCCAGTGCGCCATGTCGGCCTGAATTTTTGGATCGTCAAATTTGCGTCCAATCAATCGTTTGGCATCGAAAACAGTGTTTTGAGGGTTCATAGCCACTTGATTTTTAGCGGCGTCGCCAATCAATCGTTCTGTGTCTGTGAACGCCACATAACTTGGTGTTGTTCGATTTCCTTGGTCGTTGGCGATGATTTCCACTTTTCCATGTTCCCAAACTCCGACGCACGAATATGTCGTTCCCAAATCAATTCCAATTGCTTTTGTTGCCATTGTTGATTTTTTCAATTGTTGTTAAATATATTATAAAAAATCACTTTAAATTGTCCCTACAATAATGTAGTAAAGAGGTATTGAGTTTGCTTGTTTAAGCTTTCTCGCTTGTTCAATAGTAATATTGTATCTGATGCTCTGTCGTCGCAACGCTGCGTATTTATACTTGGATCGTTTTAGTCTAGAATGTTCTCGTATATTCCCGTATATTCTTCTACGTTCTACTGAACTCTGGACGTTTGTACGAGTAGTGCTAGTACGAGAACAGTCTAAAATCTAAATTATATAGCGTGTTCTCTCTTGCTCCCAAATAACATTTATATTTAGATTTCCCGTTCTTTCTATCTTATCTTTATAATATGAGGCATACAAAATTTATTCACATGTTTATACCAATTATATTTGCATTTTATCACCCATAAATGATTCAATTTGTTTTTTAAATAAAAAAATATTCCATATGAAAATTGTACGTTAATAAAAAGTCTTGATCAATATAGGTATACAAAAGATTTTCTACATTATTTTTTTTAGCAAACCGAAAATTTCAATTAATTGGGTTTTGAAAAATACATTTTAGATATTATACTAGGTATGTGAATATATTTCAAATAAGTTTTTTATTATTATAATGATTAGTGAAAATATCTATGAATTCACTTAAATTGTATTTTAATTGCCGGTAGTGACGTTGATACCCAATAAGTCGTCTGTGCCATTAACTGAAGATTTTTTTCGAGCTTTGTCGGCCAAATCAAATTGGACGAAAATCACCAAATACGTGGTTACAGCTCCTACAATCTAATGAAAACCAAAATTATTATATTGATAGTTATTTTTAGTTGGACGTTTATCTTACTGTGTACAGCAAAGTGAAATCAACAGGAAAAAATCCTCCAGCGGTTATTTCAACTTTGTTATGCAAAAGTTGCATGGAGAAATTTTCAATCTACAATTAGTAAAAAATATAATAACGGTTTAAGTTTATTTGCAATAAATCAAAGGTCTTCAACGTTTTACACTAAAAGGAACTCTTCAAGCTTTTAGATTTCTTGAAGGAGCTTCACGTTTAAGTTATAGATACTAAAATAGTTACTCAGAGTTAATAGTAAAGCAAATAGTAAATGCAGAATATGTGTCAACTGATGACGTTACAGAGGACTCAAGGATTCTAGAAAACACAGTTTAATGACCTCTCGAGTTTATGATCAAGGAATGATCGAAGAGTTCAAACATTCTTTAATCATTTATTGTAAACGGTTTTTTTGTTTATTTGTTAACTAGCTGATACCCGCTCGCTTCGCTGAGTATATCTTAATTTAACTGATTGTATATATATAAATATAAAAATTAATCTATTTTGACAGAAAAAAATGATAGATACTTTCAGACTTTAGATCCAAAAAAAGTTCACGAAAATTCGTAAAACTACTTTTCAAGAAATAGATGTTAGCTGTCTCACATTTTTTTGTTTCTCAAATTCTCACACTTCTATACGATTTTTAGTAAGAAAAAGTACATGTATTCCTTCCTTTAGGACTTGAAAATCTTTCATACCAAATGCCATTTAAAACCGTACAGCTATTTACGGGGCATCCATTAATTGCGCGAGGTGTTTTTTGCGATTTTTTAAATCCCATCCCCTCCCCTCTGGTAAGATGCCATGAGATTTGGCATATATCATTCCCCCAGTCCGCAATCTAATGTGATATTTTTCAAAACAAAAAAATACGTGATATTTGGGAGATCTTCTCTTTCCCCAAAGATTAGATGAAATTCGGCTCGACCCCATCGGCCCCTGAACGCCTCACGTAATTAATGGACGTTCCCTTAAAAAAATGGATTAGTAGCTATACTATCGGATCTTTAGCAAAACATCATTAAAATTCGTTCCGTTAAGTAGTTGTTGAGTTTTGAAATTTTTAGTTTATTATTTTAATACGTTTATTTCTAATTAATATCTTCGACAATGAACAATGAAAAAATTCAAATATTTTAAAAAATTCCATTATTATTTTATCGGGTGTTAAATTGAAATTCATAATTATTTAATTATTTATTTTTCAGTAAAAATTGTCAATTTTTTAATTTCAACTTTATAGAGATTTTTTTCGTTATCGTGTAAAATTGGAGGAAAATGCGTTAAAATTCTATTTCACGAACTTTACCGAAACTTTTTAAATGTACGGTTCCTGTAGGATATAATTGTTTTGCCATCCCATGGGAACCATGAATTATTCTAGCCTTAAAAGTAGGCTATATCATTCTCCCCCAAACTACATATGACAAACATATCAATCTTTAACTCTGTGATAAACAAAAAAACATATCTATCCCACGGAAATAGTACATCTCTCCTAAGTAAAAAATAGATCAAATCTTCTTAAGGAAAATGAGTTAAGACTCTATTTCGTGGATTTTTATGAAACTGCTTTTAAATACACGCTTCTTATAGAATATATACTTGTTTTGCTATCCCATGGGAACCGTTTATTATTCCGGTATGAGAAGTAATCTATATCATTTTCTGGACCCTAAACTACCACATTACAAAAAAAAAGAGTTTATCTTTTGCTCTAAAAAGCAAAAAAATATCTATCCCATGGGAACCGTACATTTTTTTCTGGATATAAAGTATACTATATGTTGAAATGGATTATAACCTATTTCTATGTCAAATTTCATCCAGATCCATTCAGTAGTTTTTGAGTGAAAGAGCAACAAACATCCATTCTTACAAACTTTCACATTTATAATATTAGTAAGATTATTGTTTGCTCATAGTAAGAATAATTTTTTTAAATAATTTAACTGACGCTTAAAAAGGAACAAAAAGAGTAAAAATGTTTAAGATCTTTACTTATTTAACAATATCACTTGTACCTAATCATTTTAGAATCGGTACCAAACAATAAGATTATTTACTAAAGTATCTAGGGTCATACATATTATACAAAAGTTGGATATGTGCCCTTCAAAGAAATAATAGTAAAACGTACTGATGATTGTCAAACGCTCCTAAATAAGTTGATATGTACCTACTAGACAAGAATTCGACCGGACACACGTGAGGATACACACCATTCTCTTATTGTAATCATTTTGCATCGCTAAAAACTTCTTATTGATGCAACACGAAAAGGATTAGCAATGCATTTCAATGCAAATACGTAAAATTTCGATTTAATCAATATTTTTGATGCGAATAAAATATTGTTAAAAATGTATTGTTATTAATATTTAAAAGGTTATTTTTTCAGAAACGCGGACAAACATTATAAACGCCAAATCATCAATTAACAACTTTTCGATCATTTTATTTGATGAAAAACGTATAATAGTGATAATCAGATGATAATCAAGCTTTATAATAATCAAGACACCCGATGAAGATCAAATAAAATGACCGAAACGTTGTGAATTGATGATTTAGCGTTTATATAATAATGTGCATGTTCCTTAACCTTTTAAATATTTAATAATATGGATGCTAATAACAATAAATATCGTTATTAATTTTTCGACTAAAATTATAATCATTACAACCGTTTGTGATCATTGTAGCTTTTTACTTTAAATTTAAGCTATCCAGTTTTTACACGGTAGGTATTTGGATTAGTTTTCGCATATACCGACTTAAAAATGGTTAAAAATTCAACCGATAGGTAATTAAGTCAAGATCTTAAACGCTTATTTTATTTAACTCTTTTTCGTTCTTTTTCTTAGTGGTAGTTTATTTTTTTTGTAAAAAGGTTTTATTTTGTAATTTTAGGTGTAAAGATACTGTTATGATTCAGTCAAACAGCTTCTGTAAAAGCTTTTCGTACAACTTTAAATGTAAATTGATAGTATATAAAAAAACAAAAATTTTGGCATCAAAACGAGCTGTTGATGTCCTATTTTTACCCCTAAAGGGTGGATTTCCCTTCCAACTTTTAATGAATGCATGAATGAATTGCAGGAGTAAAAAATTCATAAAAATCTGGTCATCCAATAAAACGTTTGTATTTCATTCCTTATTTGTCAACCCTTTTGTGGTGGGCATTGTCCTTTAAATTATAACGAGATCCATTTTGAAATACTTCCGACCGTAATCAATAAGTAAAAATTTATGTTTGGTCTAACATAAAAAATAACGGTACATATAGAATCTTTCGTTTTTGGGTCGGGTAAAAATATAAAAATCTCAGGTAAATGTTCTTATACACGGAGAAAATGAGTCAAAATTTAACATTAATAAAGTTATACTATTAAAATTTACAATACCCTAAGATCCCGTCGCATGATTGCTACACTGATATTGCAGATTAGCCGTTTATATATCAAATTAAAGGTTTTTTTGTACATGATGATATAATGGTGCCAATCTAAAAGTGCCCGCAAATAAGCGAAAATAGCTGTTAAAGATGAGATAAAGATAGGGAGAGTTAACGTGCAGCGACATTTCTCAGACGAGAACAGCGAATGTTTGCGCTACAAGTTTTATCTCGATGGGATGTCTCGATCTATAGAGGCATGCAAAGGGTTTAAAAACTCGCTAGACTACCTAGTATTCGCCTTCCTTTTCTGAAAAATGTCGTCTCGCACTATCTCACGTTACCTTTAATTTACAGCATCTTTAACAGCTATTCTCGTATATTTGCGGGCACTTTTAGATTGGAATCCTTATATTAAACGTTCAGAAAAAAAACTTTAATTTAATATATAAATGATAAAGCTACATTATGAGTTTAATAACCATGCGGCCGGATCTGAGGCTACAAACTGAAATGAATGTTTAATTTATATTCAGTGTACAAAATATAACTTTATATATTATTAACTTTATATATTTTTACTTTTACGTACTTCACGTTTTAATTTGCTCTCTTCAATGTAAGAAATCGAGTGGACGTAGTAACTAGAACGATTAGCCTGGAATAACAAAATAATCACAATTTTTTAAAGCTTACAGCATAGTCATTTATTTTACTTACATGATAGCAAACGCTGCTGCAAATAAAAATTAAACTGAGGATTTCGCCAATATTTCCTAGTGTCCACAATAAAACCATTACAATGACAAAATCGTTTCCACAGACCATTCCGTCACTTATAACCGAATACGCTCTAAACAAATTGCCCGTGATTAAAACGAAAAGCTTCCCTATCATAAAAAGCAAAGGCAACGAATACATTTCATTCGTTTTCTTCAAAATATCACACAATCTATCATGTAAATCAGCCAACGTGCGAATGTCGATATACAAGCAACTATTTTTGCGGAAATCAACCAAAGAAAAAACCTTCGGAAAACCTTTTATTTCAAAATTTTTAAAATCATTAATCGGTTCACTCGACTCGCTTGTATACGCCGAAGTTATTGCCGCGACTTTCATCAATATTTTATTAATAATTATGAACTGGTTTCGATAGATCATCATTTCAAAGAGGAATAAAACTCGCATTCCCAAGTTGAATACATCGGGAATTATTAAAGTGAGCCATAGCAAAAATGTGTCGTTATCATCTTCAGTTGCAACAAAGTATCGAATCACGGACAGTAAGAGAAACGTAAAGAAATAACTAAATAGTCCAACATAAGTATACTTCTTAATTTTATTATACTCCATGTCCCATTTGAGCGACTTGAGCTTTTTCTCAAACTCAACATATTGCTTTTGTATTTCGATATGTTTCAAGCGATTTTTATACGCGAAAATCATAACAAGCACAAAAATGGGAACTGGGCTTATTTTTGAAAATTCCATCAACGACAATTTCAATTCGATCCCACTGACGCTCATGAATATATTATACAGAATATACCATAGTATATAGGCGATCATTAGCACGATTCCACATAGATTAAACGGGGATTTGGTTCGAAATTTTCGATACCCCGCTGGTCCTTCGATACAAACCAAACAGAGACACAGCCACATGAAAGTTTGGTAGATTATTTTTTTGTATGTAAATACGTCATCGATTTTAACTTTTTTGCTCATCGTGAAAACCGCAAATTTTTTCTCTTACTTGAATTAGTGATAATAATGGAATGAACACTGAAACAGGATTCTAGGATGAAAAAGAAAACGTTAGGAAAATCAATTGCGTTTTAATTAAATTGATGTTAGTTTTTCAAATAAAGCCAAGTGGTTATTAATTCATCATTTAAAAGCAATCAATTATTGATGAAATTCAATTGTGTTAAAAGGTTTTATAAAATGTTGCCCTGTTATCAAATAAAAAATTGTATTTTAATAATAAGTTATTGATATAAAATATTGACTAATGAAATATTTTAGGTAATCTTAATTTTCTTTTGCGTATTGTAAATATTCATCCAATGAATAACCAAAGAGTTGAAAATCAAATCTGTAACAAAAAAAGTATTAATTTAATTCATTGAAATCAACTATGATATATTAAGTTCATTCCAAGCGACACACAGCGACCATTTCCATTGAACCGGATCGTGCTTATACATGTAGCTTGAGTGAGTTTGTAGCTCAAGCGACCTTGTCACTTTATGATGGTTGGATCTAAACATGTGCTAAGCGGTTCTAGATTGCCTAGTTTTAGGGAGATATCGTTTAAGTCGGTTCAACGGCTGACCTAATGGTAGACTTGCGCACAAAGTAATTACAAATAGTTCTTTTATACGCCCTTGTGTGCGACCAAGACATGTCGATTGGAACAAATCTATTGTATATTATTATTGGTTGGTTTAAAGAACTTGTAAGTTTTATTAGTCAAACATGCTATAAGTACTTTGACTTGCTTTCATGGTACGTCGCTTTAGTTCACTTAATTTTGTGCAAAGTAAAAAAAAAAGGTTTTATATAAAAGCTAAAGGAAAATATCTGCTGCGACGCGTCACAGAACTTTTTTTACCACAAAACTCGCTGCTGGTTAAAACAATATAAATAAAACCCATAATTGATTAATTTAACAAGTAAAGTTAAAATGTTCCACACTTTTCACTAATAGGCTTCGGTATTGAGCATAATACGCGTATATTGTGTATGGTTCTTTTTATACTGACTCCAATAATCTTCCCTAGAACCCCACGTACTTAAATTTTTCCAGGAAAATTTTTTAAATAAAATTAACAGACTTTAAAGATTCTAATATTATAGCATGAAAATCGTAAGAGCAGTTTTCGAAAAGAATTGGAAAAGCTCAAAAACCGATTTAAAATCTCAGAATTTTAAACATTCAAAATTTTGATCTAAGTATAGTTGTTAGAGATTTGTTTATTTTTATTTCATTTCATTATTTATAAAAATAAAAACTTTAAATTTTGTATCCACATAATTACATCATACTTACTCATAAATTGTATAAAGTTTTATCATTTGTGATTTGGTCAACGTTGAAAATTCTTTTGCCACTAAATCGGCTGTAGGCGTATCAAAGAGCTTATTCTTCCATTCCGTTTGTAAAATACTCGTTAAATTCATTTGTTTAATTAAATAATCTTGATCGTCCTAAATTTTTTTGGAAAGCAATGATAGCAGTGTAGATATTAGGTTTGTTCGCGGGTCTAATTTTGAACCGATTACGAACCAGTTCAAGCGGATTTAGGATAATCGCCAAGCGCATACACGCTTACGAACTGATTAAGGGTTATTTTTCTGTGAACGAGTTTAAAAATGTTTGGAAGTAAGACGAGGATTAACGAGAACCCACGAAAATTGTTAATTTAATTTAACGTTGATAAACGTTGATGTCTCGTTCTCACGACTCAACTTTAGTTGACCGACTTTAGTTGGTCGATCAAAAGTTGAATGAAAAACCCAGTGTGCTGACTCGTTCAAACTTCTTTTGATCCACTAAAAAGTTGATCACGGTTCTCACACGAGCTTTTTCATTCAACTTTTGTTGATCAACTAAAATCGGGCAACTAATGTGGACTCGTATGAACGCAGCATGACAGCGAAACTAGATTTTGAACTAGCCACGATTTATCAAACTGCACATGAGTAAGAGAATCGAATTTTTCGTCCTAAAAAAAAACCCGAGAATCGCTAGAACCAATTCTGAATCAGATACGATTGATAAATCGTGGCTAGTTCAAAGTTAAGTTTCGCTGTCAACGTTAAATTCAATTAATAATTTTTGTGGGTTTTCGTTAATCCTCGTCTTACTTCCGATCTGTTTTAAACTCGTTCACGGAAAAACAACCCTTAATCAGTTCATAAGCGTGTATGCGATTGTTGGCGATTATCCTAAATCCGCTTGAACTGATTCGTAATCGGTTCGGAATAAGACCCACGAACAAACCTTTAATAACAAATTGAGTCATACGTCTAACGTTTCAAATTTTAAAATATAGTCGAAATGGAATTGACAAGGTGTACAAAATTCGGCTATTGGTGTCCAATGTTCATCGAGTGATTGTTTTGGATTCCTATTATGAAAAAGATCAATAGTATACTCGATGAATTCGCTAAAAGTTGGCAGCATATCCCTTGTTATGTTTTCCTATTAGAAAACTTTGTATTCAATAACGATCAATTCTGTGGTGATAAGTACAAGGAGTATAAGTCACATTTGATTTCGGGTTTTTTTTCATCGTCATTTTTTGTTGACCATCTGAAAGTGATTTGAAAGTAACAGAATTGGTCAATATTGAGTATTTTTATTCCTAATAGCTGCAGATACGCAACATTTAAACTTTCATATAAGTCAATATTATAAGTCAATTTGGAATGCGTTTTTTTCGAATAAAATATTTGAATTAAGGGGTTATATACAGTAGGAATTTTCAAAAAGTTTTTTTTTAAATCATTTTTGTGGTGTAGCTAGATTATAGCACACACTCAAAAAATTTCAGGTCAATCTGGCGATTATTTTCAAAGTTAAACGTAAATTTTGAAAAAAACAGTTTTTACCTTATGTAAAGTGCTTTTGAAGCTTTAAACGCGTTTTTTTAAAAACTGTATTTTTAAAGTCAGTAATCAAGATTTCTTAAAAACAGTTGAACTGATCAGTCTCAAAGTTTATCACAAGCTTCTTAAGTATATTTTTTTAATAAATAATCGAAGGTTTCTTCTCACCGTTAATTTTTTTATAAACAATTTAAGATTAAAATTTTTATCAAAAATCATTTGTTTTTTTTTTTTTTGAGAAGCCGCTATTTTGTCAAAAACTTTTATTTTGTTTTTTCCTTTGATTAATAATTAAAAGATTAATTTTTAAAATAACTTCAAGGAAACCAGCTTGTTTTTTTTTATTTTAAATTATCCCGCCCAGAGGTATCGTGGTCACCATAACATCCTACCTTTTTTAAAAGGAGCTTGTGAAGATCAACTGAAGTAGGTTTAAAAATTAGCATTTATAGAAATGCAAAAACGTTAAAATACATTTCAGATGCACACATTTTATATTTTTAAAAGTTTTTACAGGAAAAATTATTGAAAATCGTTTTTTTTTTTTTGACCTACTGACTATATATAACTCCCTAATAGAGGTACTCCTTGTACTAATCAAGATTGAATTTGTTCTTAATTATGCTCACCTGTGGAATGTGGCTATATTCAACAATAATTTTTTCCACCATTTTTCGATAATAGTTCAATGTTGTAGACCGACAAATTTTATCGCGATACACGGCTAAAAGTCGTTCAAAAGGGTGACGTACAATAATGAAAGACGTCGAAGTTTCCAATTCTTTTTTTAATTTTTCTACGGTTGGGTTTGGATATTTCTCTTTAATGAAATGGAGCTGGTCCTGTTTCGTTTCATCCAAAAATTCCCGTGTATATCTAAAATACAACTATATAAGATTGTTATAGATTTACTGATTTGGCTACTGACCCTGCGAGTAAATTAAAGTTATACAACCAACTAGTTGAAGCCGCTTTAAACACATGACACCAAATCAAATGATGTTTTTCATTGATCAAAAATTCTTTTGGATTTGGTTTATGTAACAAATCTTCACCAGCAATATTCAATTTATAACCTTTACACATATCTTCAAAAAATTCTCGACGATCAGCCATACGAAACTCCATTTCAGTAGAATTAGCATGTCTGACGCCATATTCCTTAAAAATATTTACAAAGTTTTCTTTACTTTCTAATCGTATACTTTATGTTTTACACCAATCAAAATAAAAGTTTAAAATGAAAATAAATACCTTAAACATGTAATAGTTCACATTTAAAAAGCCTAAGATTACCAAAACACTTATTAGCACTAGTAATAAAAACTGACGATTTTTTGGTAAATAAACGAACATATTGGTTTTGATTACAATGACTTACAATACATTACCGATACTTTCAAATTGTTTTTATTTTTATCTCTACCATTTTACAGTAACGGTTATTAAAAAAGATTTATGGTTTATTGGGGCTATTTAAATTTTATTGATCTTTTATAATTTACACGAATCGTCTTTATGATTTCTTATTTTGCAAAAATTTCTTGTTATAATATTTTGCTTCCAAATATTTTTTCTTAGAAATATTTTTTTTTAATTTTTAATTTATTGTTATTTAATATGATTTGACAAATAAACGAAAAATTAGCTAAACATATATTTTTATTGATGTGCTCCCTATGAAACTTAATACGAAGATTGAGATTTAAAATATTTAAATAAAGAGATTATTATTATTTACCTATATTTTAAACCATTATAAGTTTACTGATAACAATATTTTGACACTTTAAAGGTGTTAGATCCAAGAAGTGAATTATCAGTCAATGCTGTTTTGTCCGTTTGTAACCAATTTTAAGTCTTGTTAATTATCAAAAACTAGCTGATATCCGCTCGCTTTGCTGTGAGTATCTAAATTTAATTGATTTATTAATTGATTCCCTACCTTAATTAGTCTGTTTTAACAGAAAAAGATGGTAGATACTTTCAGACTTTAGATCCAAAGTAAGTTCATCAAAATCCTTAAAACTACTTTTCTAGGAAGAGATATTAGCTATCTTACAGGTTCATTACAATTTTAAATATAAAATGTTCCTTTAGACCTGAAAATTTTTCATTTCATTTCACCCTATGTAGGGTGACCAACCGTACTCTTTTAAGAGTACATGTACCTTGCATACCTAATTGGTGTAGAATTTTTCGAATTCTATGTCCTAAATAAGGACCACCATAACATTTTTATATTTATAAGAAAAAGATAGCAATAAAACGCTTTTTAAATCTGTGATATCTTCTAAGATATTCATTTTGATGAAATGCTGTAAAGGGCCATTTTGATCTACATGAATTGCACAATAATGTGACGTTGCACGTCTAATGTATTTAATTAGATTAGAAATAATATTGTATTGTTTAAAATAGCTTGGTAAATAACCAATATTTTTTTGTAATATGTAAAAGATGAAAATGATTCCTGTGGGCTATCCTTGGGAGATAAACATATACCGTCTCGGACTTTTTTATCAATCTCATTAAGATTTCACAATTTCGCCGCATATTAGTTTGATCTTATCTTATCTTGTAAGGTTTAGCCAAAGTTTGCAATGTAAGTGCACAAAAATATGTTTGTTACGACATCACATTACAAATCTTTAAATTTCCCGACTTTTCTCTACTATAATATGCATGGCTGGTGCAAGCGCTGGTGTTGAAAAAAAAATTGTTTTTTTTTTCATAATGTTCCACCACATCAACAATTATGAAAAAATTCATGAGGGTAAATAAACATAAAAGACATTTTCTGAGAGAATTTGGTGAGTGAGACTTTTAAATTATATGAATAAAAAAATATTTTAGTTTTATTTTCCCTCTGGAAAATCGGCTTTTCTTCTGAGATTTATTATGATAGTGCCATAACATCTCTTTTAGTCCTAGAAATTGGAAAAAAATCACCATTCATTAATATTAAATTTTACTATTGAAAAAAAAATAAAACCGAAAAATGGTTTTTTTTTTGTTTTGAAAATCTCGAAAACCGTTTGAGATAGGACACTAAAAATTTGGGTGAATTATTTTTGTTTGATGTCAAATCGATCCCCCAACTGCAAATCGAAAAAGCCGTGGGAGCATATTTGCCATATAAACCCGGCTATACCCTTTTGGAATAAATCTTACTAATGACCTTTTCTTTTATAAATCCTGAAAGTTTAATGTTTTATACTCAATACTTCAGTGTGCTATCAGTCATGGTATTATTTTATATAGACCGAAGGTACTGAATTAAATATGAATATAATGTATTTCAAGTTCTAAAAAACGTTTTTACCACAAAACATTAATTGAATTTTTATTTATTGAATCCTTTTCTTATATAAAATGTTAAACTTTATCGTTTAAAGTTATGTATAAAGTTAATGTATAATTTTATTGTATGCAATTTGTAAATATTATGTTAAATGACTATTGTCTTATTAAGTTAGATTAAAAGTTATAATTTTTGTTATTATTATATTATTTTTAATCTTTTGTATAAAATTTCTTATCAAGTAATAATTTCGTAATAAATCATTAAAATACATGTTAATGGTAATTAAATCAGTGTATAATGTAGACATTAACGAATGTATTGCAAATATATTTGAAAGAAGTAATTCAATATTTATAAATAAACTTTTGCTGTAGTCACCTATAGATTAACAATTGCTAGAGATCATTATAGTTAGTAATATGCTATTTGTTTTAATAAAAGTAGAGATTTTAAAGGTTGAGATTCAATAATTGCTTAGCTGAAATCTTGGAATCAACACTTTGAGTAATGTAGTAGTAACGTAGGGCTAATATTCGGTATGTATGTATGTACAGGTAGCCCTCGGTTTACGCCTATTCACAATAACGCCACATGCAAAATCCCCGGTTTAACGATGTCTACTTATATAAATATATAAATATCTAGGAATAAACGGAAATCGAAGCGTGTTGAGGTCCTCTGAATTGGTAACGAGTGGTTTTTAGAAAAATGTCTGTGTGTGACAGCGATATCGTATCGAAAGTTTTATCCCAATTTCACCAAACTTAGAATGTTGTTTTCCCATTTCATGTAGTTGTGCCGCGAAGCTTTAATTGAAATTGTTTGACATTAAGCTCTATTTTATTCTAGGGGTTTTTCAGTTTTGAGTTTTATTTGAAACTTTTTCAAAATTCAAATAAAAGGGGGTTTAGGATACAGGGTGGGAGGGAGTTTGTTTATACATAGTGGGTGTATACTATATACATAAAGTTATGTTTATATCGGTCGTTCTTGAGGCTCATTTATAATTTGATTAGTAGGTACGAGTGCGAGAGATTAGTTTATGGGGCGGACACTTTTATGGCACATGCGGTTCTCCTGAATTTTAGTATGGTCGGTTGAACAGAGATGGCGGGGCAATGTCCAAAATGCATCTTTGCATTACGGACCTGCGCTGTGACGATATAAATAGCGCGACCCTAGCGCCTCTATAAACGAGCGACCTATACTAGACCCCAGCGCCCCAAGCTAACCTTACTTAACATGTTTTCTTCTAATCACCGTTTGTGTCAATTTGTGTAATAAATTAGTTTTTTATGGATGATTAATAGCTGAAAAAATACGGGTTGCAATGAAAATAACATCCAAAGAAAGCCGCAAAACGTTTAAAATTTGTCGGAATCATTTTTCTGGCAAACAGTTCATGGATAACTCGGGTAAACGAAATGGATGACACAAACTTCTTTAAAGTTAAGTTAAAATTATTTTGTTTAATTTAATTATTATTCTAAGAAGGTTGAATAATTTCTAATCCCAGATTTCGTGGCAACCAAGAATACGCATGGAATGCAGACGTCATTTTCATCACCAAACTCCAAATAACAACAACTGCAATATTCGAGAAAAGTAATAATTTATTTAATAATTATATTTTGTTATAGTAATTGTTATTTTGTTTGTGAGAATTTCTTATGTAATATATTTTTTTTTCTAAATACAACGTTTTAAAAATAATTACTGAGTTTATTATTTTTACTTTAAATATAAAAATTAATAAAAAAAACAAATATTTAAAACTACGCGCGCCTAGTTAAAAGAAACAACACTAGCGCCTCTATGAACAAGCGACCATACTAATCCCCCACGAGCTACCGCAGTTTAACACTGAGTGTCCCTCCCATGGATTAGTTATTCTTGTGAGTGATTAGTGCAAGCGCAGAAGCTAAACAGTACAGTGAACACTGGACACGACTCGCACGGCACACTTGAATCGCTCCTAAGAATAACTAATCGCTAAACACTCGCACTAATCAGAGTTTAAATGAGCCTTTAGCCATATGCTCATTTACCGAACTCTTTTAAATTGGATAATTATATTTTCTTAAGATTTTTCAAATTCAAAATATAAGTCCCTTATACCGTTACACCCATATAGCCCATATACCTTATATGAGCCGGGTGTGGGTCTTGGTCATCGCTGAACTCCTTGAGATTGAACTCCTGGGGTTTGATCGGACCCAAGTTAAGAACCACTGGTTTATATAGATAATTATATATTATTTTATCTTTAAATTTTTCACCAATCCACGGGTCTATTTTTAATATACTTTTGACCAAAAGCGAGTTTCATGCAAAAGAAAGTTCTGTGACGTGTCGCAGCAGATATTTTTTAGTCTGGCTCTCATCCCTTAAATATTTTCAATTGGAACTCCATTCAAAAAAATGTTATTATGGTCAATAGTCGTTTCTTTATTTAGTTTTCTATCATAAAAACATCATCAATTGTGTTAAAGGCATATACTATACGAGTAGACTATAGACATCAACGATTTTAATATTTAAATGAACTGTGAAACCAACATAATTTGAAGTTAATAATTTTATATAAGATTATATACTATATATTATGTTGGTTGTTGTACCTATATTCGCACAACATTGGTTTTTTTACAAATATTTTCCTATTTGGCTTATTGAGCAATCGCTAAGTAAGATATAGAGATAAGAATAAATCAACCATACCGCTGAAATTTCAATTTTATTCTATTAGATTAGATTAACAGATTTTAGTTCTTTTTATCAATGTTTATATATGAAGCTTTCTTAAAGCTGAATTTTTAATCTTCTTTCTATCTAAAATTAGAAATCAACAGCTTACGTTAGCCTAAAATGAATTCTAGGTATTAAATAAATCATAAGCCATAAGCCAAACAGAGCACCATAAATATTTATCAAAAGTTGGGATGATTTCATCAAGCATATTGTAATTTAGTCTGGTGTTTTATAAACGTTTTGGTCATTACATATTTTGTTAAACATTTTTTTTTCCTTTTTAAAGCGCTTTAACCACTTGGTCATTAGCACTTTGAGTCAGGTGGTCATATTTTGGTAAGTATGTTTGCTGAGTTGAGGCAGTCCACTAGCGCGGGTCATTCTCTTGGCGTTGACAGGATATGTGTTAAACATTAAATCAGTTTTTTTAATAAAATTCATAGTGGTTTTTTATTTAATAACCAGAGGTGTTTTGAAATGTGAGAAAGCAAAGGTTGAATTAAAAAAATTATTTAAAGTGTAAGAAAATTGTATTTAAAACAGCTTTTTTAATGTTCTAGAATTAATATTAAATAATAAAAATTAGTCATCTTTTCCAAGCTTTAAGTATTCATCTATTGAGTAATCAAAAACTAGAAAATCGTATCTGTAATTAGAAAAAAGGATTAAGATAAATTACTAAGAAATCGGTTTGAAAAATAATTTGACACATTCTAAGAGGATATTTTTCATTATAATTCTGTATAATGCATAAGCCAAAATACTTTGATAGAATCCAAGAAAATAGATTTTGTTTCCTTTAGTCAACTATATTGCTTAGTTTTTACAGCACATTTTGAGATGACTTAGTTAATTAAGATTTATAGGTTATTCTTAATATTATTTTATATATTCAATTGGAAGCAAAAGTACGGATAACCGGCAATCCGCAAATACGTCTTTATTGTTCGGTATCTGTTGCCAGGGCACCTCTCGCACCACCTTTGCTACGATTCTATCCCAATTATCATTAGGTTCTTGGATTAGAAATTTTTACTTATAAGCTACCGAATAATTTTACTTAAGCCCTTTTACTTACCTATTAATTTTACTTACCTATACAAGGAATAAAGGATTTCTATTTGGCTTTTAGTCACTGTTTTAAATTCTTTTTTTGCCATATTTCGAGTACTATTACTATTATTCAATTTATTCCGCCATTGTGGCTTTAAAATATCATCCAAGTAGGTTCGTTTAATCAAATATTTTTGTTCTTCCTAAAATAGGTATTTTGTAAAAGGTTTAGGTACATATCATTAAGCCTCAAATGAATATAAAAAAATATTATTACTTGAATATTTTCAAATTTTAAAATATAATCAAAATCCACCATACAAGGTGTACAGAACTCGATCATTGGTGTCCAATGCATATCCATTTCGGTATGAACTTTACCATGAAATCTTTCATGAAACTGCCTAATTATAAATTGTATAAACTCATAAAAGGTTGGAAATTGTTGTTCTAATTTCTACCAAAATGAAAATCGTTTTTAGTTTTCAAGAAAAATGTTGAAAGAATTTTAAGAAGTTTAAAGAGTACTTACGTCATTTTCGTTACGATATTGCTTAACAATAGTTTTTGAAAGATTACGGTAATAAATCGAATCAGATAGGAACACTAATTTTTGATAATAAACAGCCACAAGTCTTTCGAAAGGATGTCGTACAATCATAAAAGACGTAGACGTTTTCAATTTTTGTTCTAATTCTTTGACAGATGGACGAGGATATTTTTTCCTGGCCAAATCAACTGGATGCTTTTCGGTTTCATTTAGGAATTCAGGCGTGTATCTTTTATTAATAAAAACATTATACGAATCGCTTAAAGGTTTAGCAAACACTTATTTACCCTGCAAGTATGTTAAAGTTATACATCCAAGAACTTGATGCAGCCTTAAAAATATTACACCATATTAAGTGGTGCTCTTCACTAATCATAAATTCCCAAGCATTGATCCTATGAAGTAAATCGTTCCCTGGAATATGAAGCTTTAATTCATGACACATTGATCGAACAAAATATCGCCGCTGTGAAAATATTTCTTCCATTCCAGAATCAAGTTCTTCGATAGAAAAATATTGCGTTTCCTACAAATGGTTTACAACAAATTCTATGAAATGTAAAATTACTGATTGCACCTAACTAAAACACTTACATCACTTGCATTTACATCATTTTCACTGAGTTCTTCACTTGAAAAGAACAGTTCTTTGTAAAGAGTTACAACTATCACTAAAACAATTAGGATAAGATAGGTTTTTTGATATTTTCTCATTTTTTGTTTTGTTGCGTAGATGCTTTATATTGGTTATGTATTATACAATTCATTGAAGCCTTAATAATTATTGAAGATAATATAATACTTGTTAAAAAATATGGTGGTAATGAAAATTTATTGCATGCTTATAAGCTATAATGATATATAGGGTGGGGTAGAAAATAGCAGACGTATGAAAAACTTACGAAAATATCTGCTGCGACGCGTCACAGAACTTTTTTTAGATGAAACTCGCTTTAGGTTAAGAGAACATAAATAAAACCCAAGATTGGCTAAAAATTGTAAATAAAATAATCAACAAATACCTATATAAACAGAACTAAATGTAAACAGTCTCTTTGTATATACGAACTACCACCCATTACCCCAGAACTCCCTTTATTTTTATTTTCTCAGGAAAAAGTTTGAACTAAAGGTTATAAAGATTGAAGAGTCTAAGAACTATAGCAATTTCAAAGAAAATCGTTGAAGCCGTTTTCGAAAAAAATGAAAGAACCCATAAAATAAAGTGGAGCTTCAGGTCAACCGATTTCAACCAAAAGCATCGCGGCACAACTAGATGTAATATTATGGCAAAACTCCAAGCTTGGAGAAATTTGTATAATTCTTTCGATAGAATATCGCGGTCACACGTGGACATTTTTAATTAAAATTAAATATTAAAATAAAATTGTCGTTACTATATTTTTATGGCTTATCGATGTTATAATTACATCAAACGTTTAATTTAAGGTTTTTTGACATAATTTTTTTGCTTGGAAATATGGTTTGATTACTTACCTTTACACATGAAAAGAAACTCGAAATTATTGTTTGTTTTTTAAAATTTAAACCTTATATTGACATCATTTTCATAGTAGTTATACAGTCAAAATAAACTAAACACAATTTATAAAAATTTCAAAGAATTTATCTTGTTTAAAAGTAACGTTTGTCGTAGCCACACTCGGTATAATTTTAAGATAAAAAAATAGGTTGAAATGTACATTCTTTAAATATTTTCTTGCATTTCATTTGTAAGCAACTTACAATTGTTAATTGAAAATTAAGTGAGTTGAATTTCTAAAATTCTAGATATACACTTAGAGTACCTACTATGAGGGGAAGTATTGCAAAATTAAAGTCTAGGGCCATATTTCATGGTCACATACTACAGGTTATGTTTGCTTAAAAAATATAAAAAAAATTTTTTGGTAGTGTATTGATGAAATTTGTTATCTATTATGTTTTGTTAGGGAGAAATACAGTGCATGCTTATTAAAAACATTCAACGCAACATCATACAATTTGAATTTTTTTAATTTGATTCTCATTAGGCATTAATTCATACTTAACTATCGTAAATTAACCTTGGGAAAGCGCAACAGTTTTTATCTTATACGAATCAGCTACCTATTTTAACCACTAATTACACTGCCACACAAAAAAATTAAAGGTATCTGACCTAGATGTGCGATGTATGGTCTTCGATGTATATTTTTACGCTGAGCACGAATCCGCGGTAAGTTTTCCTCTTACACCCTTCAATTTTCAACAAAATTACTAAAAAATTTTTTTAAAGTTTTTGTTGTATTTTTGGACATTGGGCATAAATAAATTTTTCACCAGCATCTTTCAGTGTTCAGAAAATCTCTGGAATAGTTTCTTTTGAAAGAAATGTTGTTTATTGGGCTCAGAGTAAAATCATGGAGACTGTAACATAACGAAAAAACGGCCAGGTGACCTTCTCTCTCTTTCTCTTTCTATCTCTTTTTGCTCTACGCTTGCCATCAGTGATTGGTGAATGAAGTGTGCCGAATGAGAAAAAGGAAATAAAAAGATTGATATAGGGAAAACGAGAGAGAAATGGCATGCCAATTGACTTGACTGAGTTTTGCTCATAAAATTTGCAAAAACCCTTTATTTTGTAAAACTTTTTAGAGCATTTCTGTAAATCGAAGAATGTTTTATTTAGAAAGTTGACCATGCATATGTCTAGGCCGAATGTTATTTTTATTAATTTGTGTTGCAGTTATTTTTATAAAATTTTCACTTATTTTGATTGCTAAGCGAATGACTAAAATTGAGCAAGTTAAAGACTAAAATGATTTAAGGCTAACAAAAAATTGAGTGTGCTTGTGGACCACACACTATAGTAGGAGAGCCCACGATGCTAAATCGGGATTTACTCGAGCGTTATCGAGACCTATTGGGTTGCAAAGCTTAGATGATAAAAAGAAAAAAATGTCATTATATACCTTTTCAGCGGGTATAGATGGTGGGGGAGCGGCTATAGATTTTCAAAAATGTAAAAAAAAACTGTTACATGGACATACTCGAGCGCGTCAGGTATTGACACCATCCATGTCCTACGTATTTTGTAAAAATGTACATATGATAATCTGATTATTTCCATGATGGGTCGTACGTAAGGGTTGAAAATGAAGAAAAAAAAATTTAATTGAGCGCATCAGATTTTCTAAGGGGATGTTAAGTGAACCTAAGGCCGCGTTCAGACGGATCAACTCAACTCGCCCGACTATTTTCAATCTTGTAGACTGTAGCAGGGTAAGCGACGCAGTTTTCTTTCAATTTGCTTCCCTTTCAACTCGCTTGTACTTCACTTCTCGCGTCGCTTACCCTGCTACAGTCTACAAGATTGAAAATAGTCAGGCGAGTTGAGTTGATCCGTCTGAACGCGGCCTAAGACAAACCTCTGACGATATAATCTGACGATTTGAATGTGACGCAAGCGCGCTGCCATTATTAGAATGTGCAAAAAATCGCCATTTTGAAATACACAAGCGCGTCAGATTAAGATATATATGATTCATCTTTATGCCTTAGACATGCTCCTACAGTGCATCTAGATCTATCTAATCTCTCGACTCTAGACATTAAACTCATTGTAAGAGTAGGGACACACAAAGATCCGCACGAAAGAGAATCGGAGAAATTAGGCCTGCACTGTGTATTAGATATACGAACGTGACTCTCTCTCTCTCTCTCTCTCTCTCTCTCTCTCTCTCTCTCTCTCTCTCTCTCTCTCTCTCTCTCTCTCTCTCTCTCTCTCTCTCTCTCTCTCTCCTCTCTCTCTATCTCTCTATCTATCTATCTATCTATCTCCTTCTCTCTCTCTCTCTTTCTCTTTCTGTCTTTACCAGAAAGACAGAAAGAGGAAGTTCAAGTTTGTTCAAGTTTCAAATAAAACTTCTGTATAGGAATTCATCAAGTCAAGTATAACTGAACGTGTGCAATGAAATAAGTTTATAAAATATTAACCTTATAAAATGAAATAACTTGAAAAATTTAATCAAATTCCTTGATATTTGTTATAATATTTAATTTAAGTTTGGTTTGATTTTAAAGCAAGGTTAAGTCAAGTAGCTTGTCAATGAAATTAAGTTGTTGTGTTAAGTCTTTATTTCGATGATTGTTAAGGTTCAAAACTACCTGTTAAAATACAGTTTTTATAGTTTTTTGAAAATTTCAAAATGGTTGACAAATTTATTAATTTTCATAAAGTACAAATGGGGTAGGATCAAATAATCGCAATTCCGGTAATTCATAAGTCTCTAATGCATATTGCAGAACATTTTCATTAACAACTTACATTTTTTTCTTCTAAGATATATTGCAAATATCAATAATATGTATGAGAATTTCACAAATTATTTTCAGTTAAAAGTTCTTATCATTAGAAAATTTCTTATTTAATTACTACATTATAACATACAAATAATCAATTTATAATGATAACACACATACAATTGAATTTAATAGCCATAAATAGAAGCATAAAAGTAACGAACATTTAATATGCGTATAATAAAAGTAGACTTATGAATGGCGATCTCAAGAATTTAATTAATTTCATTTGAAATTAAGTTAATTTAATTATATTTTCTTAATTTGTAGATATGAGTTCAAATGGAGCAAACCCATTTGCCTTTGTGGACTTGCCGAGTAAAGATTTTAACGATAATTGTCGTTGTGCCACTTGCTGTCTAAAAAAAGCCCGTTTTGTTGCCAATAATTCTAAAATTTCTCCCTATGACAAACCAGGTAACCTTAAGATCTCACAATTACATAGTGTTTTACTATGTTTTAATTATTTGTTATATATTTAGAAACAAAATATTTCAAAAAACGGAATACAAGTGTTTCAACTAACTCAAATACAGCGGAACTTTTACCTCCAAAACAAGAAAATTTTCCTCAAAAAATACTCATTGAAAACTTACCGTGTTTCTGCTCAAAATCATCTCCTACAACAGCAGATTTTCACACACAACCTGAAGAGAAACCAACTGAAAAATTAACTGAACCTCTTAATAATAACAACAAAATTAATAATAGAAAACTTAGCGATTGTTACGGTGAAAATGCACACCCAGCATATTATTGTGTACCCATAAAGCAATCACTTAAACCAAGACAACAATCAATTAATTTACAAAATAGTCGAAAACTATCACAAACCCTTCATGAAGCCAATCCTAAAGACCAACTCGTAAGCACTGAAATAAACGAAACTGCCTCCTGTCTTAAAATCACAGAAGAAGTTACAACGAAACGAATCTTAAAACTTTATCCCGATCAAGATAGGCAATTCTCTAAGAAGCAATTAGAACAAATCATTGAAAGTACAGCTCCTTTTAATTCCAAGGACTTTTATTACTATCACGATGGTGAAAATACGAAGGAAATATTGATTAAACCTAATACGATTACTGATAGTTACTTGGATTTGTTGTCTGACGTTTTAAAAATCCAAAAATCTGAATTGAAATTTTTGACTAATAATGTTGAAGATATTGAATCTGATAATGTAAAAAAGTCATTTTGAACGATATATTATAATACTAAACGAAAAAAAAATCGAAAAATTATTCAACTAAAATATGTAAGTACATTGTATTACAATAATAGATGAAAGCTATTATAGAAGAATGTTTATTTAAACTCCTGTTTTGAAAGTGGTATAGTTCTAATTAAGTTCGGAGTCAGCTAATGAAGGGTTTGCGTTGGATTAAATTGAAAAATATACGTAATATTTAAATAACAAAATTAAAATTCAACATCAATGAAATTGGGTTTTTAATTTTTGAGATATTACAAATCTTTATACAGAAGCTCAATTTTACTTCAAATAATTGATTATAAAATCACATAGTAGAAGTTTTATGAAAACCTACCCCTTATTTTGAAAAACATTTTTCTTGCCTTTTATTAAGTTGGAATTACTTATTCATTTTACATTAGTTTTATTGAAATACATATAAAAGTTTAGTAGAAAAAAATGTTCAGGTTTACAGGTTTAGTCTGGGGATTTATATTTGGCTCAAAATTATTCCTTACAACTAGCGACAAAAAAACGGTACCAATCTCAAGAAAGATGCTGGTGCAGATTTCATATGGAGACCCGATAAGATCCTTTTCGTAAGTAGGTATAAGTGATTCAGGATAAAAGTCTTCAATATTTAGTGTAGATTATATGAGTGAGGGGGGACAACATTGGTCTCGATATACTAATGGTGAAACATAAGGTTTGTTCCAAGCGACACACAAGCCGACCATTTCCGTGTACCAACGTCTAATTGCCTTAACACTCCAACTAGTCCTGCTTATGCATATGCCTTGAGCGGGTGAATTTGTAACTCAAGGGAACTTGTCACTTTATGACGATCAGATCCAAACACGTGGAAATCGATTCTAGTTTTTTGTGCGGCATTGTTTAAGTCGACCCAACAGCCAACCTGATGGAAGACTTGCGTACACCATAATTGCATACAGTTTTCTTCGGTTGTTTCACACGTACTCGTGCACAACCAAGACGTGTTGATTTGAACAAACCTATAAACTATAAAGTAACAAATACAACCAAATCTTGTTTCAACATCACTTCGTCACAATGAAAACTGTGTTTAACATAAAATGTAAACAATTTGTCTGTATGCACTTATACACTTACTACATAATTAATTTTTTTAATATTTTTTAATTTTTAAAGTACTATTATAGAGTACAGTTACATTTTTATATAAAGATATTTTTCATGTTATAGGTATAATTAAACTAAAAATTATTATTAATATTAGTAGGTACATTACTGGGTATGTAAGTGATGAAATTTTTGATTTCTCGTTTATTTAATTATAAATCCATCATATACTTATGTTAGTTCCGAGGGGACGATTAAAAGAAGTTCTATTGAATTTAAATCCTTTTTAATCAGGACCTTTGTATCCACGGTTTTACTTTCTCTCAACTGGAGTTTTTATGTATTATGTTTTCATGCCAAAATAACTATACAAATAAATAAATAAACGTTTTGGTTAAAATCGAAACATTTATTATTATCTGCGAAAACTCCATAACAACGATTAGTTACGAATCATATATTTTGCAAATACAGGAGTCTTACTGGATTTTAGGATTAATATTATTTCTACCGTAATGCCAATTTTAAAATTGTCATTCTCTATGACTTATAAAACTCTCACAATGCGACTTATACATACCATTTTTAAAACCTCTCCAGCTCTTCATTTACCAGCAAAGTTTTGTGATACACAGTTTTTATTTAAATCAAATAAATTAGTTACAATTTACTACAGAAAAAAAATGTCATTTGATAATGTAATTATTTCCGTTTTTTTTTTTGAGAATAAATTTATGCGACTTTTAAATAAGAAGATTCATTTATGATAAAGGTACTTTTCATACTTTTCAATAATTAATTTAGTTCGCTATGGTATTGAACAAAATTAAATCTAGGTTTGCTAGTTTTTGACGTAAATAACGTTATTTTGCCTATTAATATAATTTTTATAGGTAAAATTTTAATTTTAAGTCTTAATAAAATTAATACGTTTTATATGTGATTCTTAAATGGGACATCTTATATATTTTTCAGAACAAATTCAAAAATGGAAACTTCTTTAATAATCGAGGATGATATTAGCGACTTCGATGACCAACAAGACGACGAACAAGTAGACAACGATGTCAACATCGTTAATTACCTGCAATCAAAATATGAATCTCTTGAAACCCAAAATAAACATCTAGAAAATAAGCTCACCGAGGCTGAAAGCTTAGTCAATCGTCTCATGCAAGAAATGAAAGTAAAAAATTCCATTCTAAATCCCGACACCCTGGAATACATCTGTCCAATCGACATCGGAACACCATGGCGAAAAACTTTCGAGGACAAATGGGTGATTGGAGTGGAGATTCAGAACACATTAAAACAGTAAGTGAATGGTTTTCTCTTCTTCAATAATTAAAACAATTTTTAAACAGAACATTGTATTTGTTAAAGTTTTTTGGTATGAATTGACTTAATAGTTTTTTTTACAAACGACTAAATTCTTATTACAATATATTCGTACAATATTAAAGCTTTCTTTTATTATTTTTTTCACTATCGCTTTATTAATGGCACTATTTTATACGTTTATGGATAGGTATAACATTTTTAAAGTCTAGATTTACAAGATTGTATAGTTAATGTATGTTACAGTAACATCAAACGCTACTTCACTTTTAAATGAGGAAAGTAGGTACAAGTCTTATACTTTGCAAATGTATCTATTGATGTTTTCAAGCTTAATATCAAAACTTAAAAAAATATCAAAGAAAAGTGTTATAAAAGTTGGAAATAATACAGGTAAAAATTAATAGATTTGTGGGATTTAAGAGTAAATTGTCTAAGATTTGATGTTTTAATATTTTATTTTTAATGCTAAGAGTCTGCTTCTGTAAAAATGTTCTATTATTATAACTAGAAGAAATATCTCTTTGAAACATTTCTGATTTGATATATCATCTAAAAAGAATTTTAAAAATATTTTTTTTATTAAAATAAATTAAGTTAAGTCGCTTTAATCAATCTTCAAGTTTAATGAAAAGCTCACTCGATGTTGCATTATTTTCTTAAACTTTTCACTAATTAAAAATTCTCATCTTAAAGTGACTTAAACTATTTAATAATAACTTTTCATTCGTACCAAGCAATCAACGAAATATATAACATTATAGAAACTTTTAATGATTGTTCTTATAAGTCTTAAATTCTAATAATTCTTAAGCTGTCTTTTTTTTTAAATTCTATATGTATCTAAAAGTAAATCTCTCAAAAATGTTACTAGATAAATTAACATGTTACAAACTACTGGAAATACGCTATCGCTCATTAATTACATTTGTCGTGTTTGAGACGAGAGAAAGAATTACGTAAACGTAGACATTTATCGTGGACGAATGTCACATGAATTGTTTGATCATTGAAGAATTATATCTCATGTTGAACTCATTTTTCAAAGGTGTTAATTATATTATTATCTTTCTCTATATCTGTTCCATGCTTTTTGTTCTCATTACGCCGTAATGGTTTGAATCGGAATGTTTGTGCTTGGTGAATCGTCTTGGCCATATTCCAAGTATCCTTTTAACGTATAGTTGAATAATTCAAAGTCATATCTGTAAAAAAAAGACAAACTTGACAATTTATTTATAATGTTTTCTAAAAACGTTGACATTTATATACAGTGAGTTCGGAGAAGTTGTAATTGTGGCATTGTTATGATCGCTGAAATATGTAGATTGTAGATATAGGACTATATGGCGTTTTGACGTTGAACAAATAGACTTTTATGCTAAGTTTGAGTTTTAATGACGCCAAACTGTCTCATATGATTTAAGAAGCGGCGTCGTGGCGTCTAAAATATGTCGTTATCTTCTCTCTAAATATGATTAAAAAATGGGGTTGTCTTTTATAGAGTTAGAAATTAAATATATAAATTTGATAGGACATTTATTTCATTCAAACCATGTACTCTTTCGTTTTTTGAAAACGACATATAAATATTTCCAAAAAAAATCTTTATTACTTTCTTGTGGATACTACATACATTTTTCCGAATAAAAGTGGGTCAGTGAATAAATCAAGTTCGAAATTTAAGGCCTTTCCAATTGAAAATAGTTTATTTAACACAAAAGCATCACGTCGATTGTTTGTTACGGAAAAGAAAAACGCTAATACCCCAGCAACTTGATGTTATGACCTAATCCGTCTTAGAGAAACCCAATTATAATTACGCAAATAGGAAGTTTAAGAGTTGAAATTGTGGTGTGAAAAACCCTTCAGTGCATTTTAACTGATGCATCATTAAATAGGCAAAGAAAATCGATTTTTAATTTTTTTTTCGGATACTAAAACTTATAAAAAGAATTGTTAAAAAATTTGAAGTCATTAGGAGCAAAAATTTTCAAGTTATACCCAATTGAGTCTTCCGGCGCTCTCTTGACCATAATTAGGCATCAATTTGCCCGGAGGCCTGGATATTAAGAATTGAGTAACGATGTTCTTTTGGAGCGTTTTTCTCAAAATCTTTTTTTTAAGTCGGTAGTCCAAATTTCAAAAATAAAAACCGTTAGACCTATTTCACCTAAACTTTGCACACTTTTCTTTTACATTTACTAAATGCTCGGTTCTGAACGAAATATATTTTTTTTTAATTACAACTCATTTTTTAATCAACAAAGGGAGAAATTTTTGTCCAAATTCAGAGTTTTTAATTGTACCTTTGCCCAAAAAATCAAAAAAGAATTTTTCTTTAATTCCTCCGTTCAAATCTAAGATAATTTTATGTACTCAAGAAATAATTTTGGTTTTTTAAATTTAAAATGAAGCAATCATGAGTTACCCTGATTTTTGAATGGAAACCTTTTTTGGAGGTCGCTCAAAATAACTCAATATAACTATAAACAACTTTAAGGGGGTATTCTAGTCTAGAGGCCCGAATTTCGAGCGTTTTTTGACAGTTGATAAAAAAAAGCATTTGATATTTTTACCATCCATTTTTTTATCATTTGCTTATTCATATTCAAAGAGTACAAAAAATTAATTTCAAAACAAAAAAAAATTTTTCATTGAGTTATGTGACTTTGAAGTAGAGGGGAAAAAAAAGACCGTGTCCTCGTCGCCATGATTTCTACCCTTGTGGTCATTTGAAAAATTAAACAATGATGGATTCTTGATAAGTACAAATGTCGCTATCGCATGAATCTCCAAAACCGAAAAAAACATTTTTTTCATAAAATAGCGGCTACTTAAAAATAAAGGTCGATTTTTTCACTCATTTTTTAACTTTGTCGAATTTTTAAAAAATATTACAAATTTAAAATTTTCATTTTTTGTGGGTTCATGCGATAGAGAGATATTTAAAGAATATTCATGACAAATTTCAAGTAAATCGGCTGATTAGAACTTGAGATATTATGGCGACCGCATCGAAAAAAGTAGTTCCGAGAAAAATGCGTTTAAAGTTTTACGTTAACTCTCAACCGGTCTAGTTGCCGCGACACTAAAACGGCTATTACTTCGGAAATAATTTGAATTTTAAAAAATCCTGTTAGCGAGATATTTTTGAATATATAAACTATCTGATTATGAAAAAAAAAATTTTCGATTTTTTCAAAATCCTAGACTAGAATACCCCCTTAAAAACTAATAAACGTCAAATTTTAACATTAGTTCTTATGGAAAATTAAAAATAGGTATGCTACAGACAATAATCATGGTAAAAAAATAAATTTACAGAAATCTACAAAATTGTGTAGGAAAATGATAACAGCAGTAAAGAATGAATTGCTTGGAAGAGATTACAAGTTTTTACAAATTAAGGGGTTTTGAAACCCGCATTTGTGTGTGTATACAACAATGAGTCTTGTGATTTTTAGAACACCTATTTTCAAAACGCCTAATTTGTACTAGCTCTAAGACGGTAAGACCATCAGGCCCAACTAGTGAACTTCCTAAAAAGATAGTCACTAAGGACCGTGTGAATATTGTATGAGTGACAAAAGGATTGCAAACTTATAGTGATTTTGGGTTTGCAATTACAAATCAAATTGCAATAAGTAAAAATTGTAACATTTTTTGTACATTTTTTCAACCCATTACATAAACGGTTCCTTCGATTAATAATTACAATACGAATTTAAATTTTTTTCAAGTTCTATTTAAATAATTATTTTTGTTTTTGTTAATTACTTGCCTGTAAATATTGTGCAATTGATATATTTGAGCTTTAGTAAGTTGTTTAAAGTACGTTTCGACGAGTTCAGCCGTGCCCCGACCACGCACTGAATTTCGCCATTGAGGTTTGATAAAATCCTCTAAGTTCGCTGCTTTTATCACATATTTCTGGTCCTCCTATTGAAAAAAATTATTTATTAACTGATTAAACAAATCAACTATTTCTCAAAAACTCTTACCCATAGTGTTTCGAATTTGGCTATAACATCAAAATGCACCATACATGGTGTACAAAATTCGGTAACTGGCGTCCAATGCATATCCATCGGACGCCCTGCTTCATACGAATCTAACAAATATCTAACAAATTCATTAAATGTAGGCCAACGCGGTTTGCTTGCTTTCTCCTGTGTCAACAATAAATTTTAATATAAAAGTTTTGAAAATTAATGTAAAACACTTACTTTTGAAGTTCCCTTTCGATACTTTGCAATTATTGATTTTCCCAGCCGTTTATGATGAGTAAGCGGAAGGGAAAGTTGAATTTTTTCTCTGTAGGCGGAAAGAAGTCGTTCCAAAGGGTGTCTTACAATTAAAAATGATAACGAGTCGTTAAGAGCAGTTTGCAGTTCTTGTAGTGTAGGCCTTGGATATTTTTTACGCGCTAAATTCAAAGGAACTGTTTTAGTTTTCTTTAAAAATTTTGCGCTGTATCTGTAAAAGGAAACATATATAAATGATTTAATTGCAAAAAAAATTTCTATTTTACCCGGCTAAAAGATTGAAGTTATACATCCACGAGGTGGATGCGGCCTTGAAAACGTTGCACCAAACCAAGTGGTGTTCCCGATTGATGAGGAACTCCCAGGCGTTGGGACGATGCAACGAATCGTTCATCGGGATGTCCAAGCCTAATGTGTGGCACATTTGCTTCAATTGATGACGTCTGTCAGCCAAACGAACTTCCACAGCCGTGAAATTTATATTTACATCGAAGCTTCGGTTTGCGTATGAGTCGTACTGTGGAGAAGAGATTTTAAAGATATATTATGTTCCATTTGTCTTGTAAATGGGTTGGAAATTGATTTTTTTTTTAAATTCGTAGAAAAATTTAAAAATAAATCCGGAAGAACTAATAAGCCATTTTGTGTGTTCCTAAATGTTATTTATGAACCAACCAGATATATTTTGGACAGACCAAATGTTAAAATTAAAATTTTTAATTTTTATTTGATTTTTTAAAATATTTTTCAACTAAGAAATTTGTTTTTCTTCTAAAAATATAACAACTTTTTGAAAACTTATCTCATTGGACTGTGATGGTTTATCTTAGTAATATTTATTTTTAATTATACTTTTTGGAGATATTTAGTTTTAAGTTAATATTAGAATTTTCTTCAAATAATATAAGTGAGAACCTTTGTATAGTAAGTAAAATAACTCGTTCCTCTAATTGTGATATATGTCAAGATTTGATGACCTGTTATTTGAACTGAATTAAGATAAATGGAAAATTATCTTTAAAAAAAAACTTTTTTTAAAAAAGTGCTTCTTTTAGAATATTCTGAGAATTAGAAAAAAAAATTAAGTTACATTTTAAGTGAACAAAACGTAATAGTTTTTAAATATTTTTATTTTTATTGTTTTTTTTATATAACTCTTACTCGAAATTATTTAATTAAATTAAATCTAGAGATGCTATCGTTTCAAAAACTTTATTTTCATCTTTCTTCATCGAAATTAAGCTCGTGTACAAATTTTACGCAGGGAGCGAGTTAAAAGAAGCACTTTAAAAATAATATAAATTTTACATAATTATAGGTTTAACATTTTATTATTTTTTATGAAAATCACAGACGTGATATCTAAATAATTAGAATTAGTTTTCCTTTTCTTTTATTTCTCTCTCTTATCTCCTCTTTATCATTATATTTCCTCCCTTTCACTGGGCACATTTTATTACATCATTCATTGATGGCAAGTAGAATTATTATTAAACAAAAAGAGAGGACAAAGCTGGTTTAGTCGCCTTTTCGTTACGTTATGGTCTCCACCGTATTACTCGAAGCCCATAAAAAAGGTCATTCCAGAAACATTTTTAATCTTTAATCCAAATTAACAACAAGAATAGTACAATAGAGTATAGACCCTGCAGTGTAAAGATTGAAAATTATACTGTAAACTTTGTAGGGCAAAATTTTCTACCGTGCATAATATTATGTAAGAATTTAACATTTAAATTTTTTTATTTTTTTTTTGTACCAAAAAGCATAAGGTCTTTAAGTTGAAATAGTTTTTTCGGTTTTATGTCTAATTTTTAGTATATATTTTTTTTATTTTTTTTTTGGGTGTTCCACGATTTTCACTATCCACTGTGTACTTCACCCAATTCCGCGAATAATCGGGGCTTTACTGGATTGGTAATGGAAAAATCAAAATCGTTTAGATTTCTTGATCAATCAAAAAATGGGGGAAGTAATGGTTTCATAGAAACTTAAGTACAAATGTAGAAAAGTTTCGATGAATATTGGTGGAAGAAAAGTTTGGCCAGAGACGGCTGGACGAATTTTGTGGCACCTTTGGAAGTATGAAACTTTTTTCCCTTCGATCGATTACAAAAGTCCAATGAATTAAAAACTTAACTAACACTCCTAATAATAATGAAAACTTTTTATTACCATAGTAATATTTAAGCTTTATAATTGAAAAATTAGAACAAATATTTGTTTTTAATTTTAATCACCAACTCCGGTCATTAAAAATCGAAAGAATGTGATTATTTGCCTACAAACGATGCAAGATGTAAATTTTATTGACCATCTTAAATATACAATAAACTTAAGATGAAGCAATAAACTTTATTGCATCACCCTATAAACTAATAAAATCATTTTCAGCAATTAAATTTATGCTAAGAATTTATTTTAAAGTTATTTTAGTTGTTTGGTTTCATACATTTATAATGTGTATAATCGAAGACATGTTAATGATTTATTAGTCGTTTAAATTATAATACGAGAAAAAAAATTCATTGCTGAAATGTGTCAGCTTTTCGTTTTCTTGGCAAACATCTGCGAGCGTTCGTTAGATAGTGCACAGGTGCATTGATTCCACTGAAAACTTTTCCGTTTAAGTTGGGATTTCAGTTTATTTTCATTGCTACATTATCATAAAATCAATTTGAACTTTTCAGAAAGTTTCTTGCGACATGTTTGTAGTCTTATAATTGAATTTGATCAAGTTTAAATAGATATTTTTCCTCGTGTTTTATCTCTTCCGAATAAAACGTTGCGCCACAAAATATCAAATACCAAGTGATGTGTTTTGTCGTTGAAATTGAAATGTTATATTTATATGAGGAAATGAGTTGAGTTTTCCTGCGGCTATACGCCAATATTTAAATTGAAATTTTTAGTTGACTCGTGTGTACGTTGGAATTAGGTAGCAAGTTACTTTGCTCAACGAAATAATATATTATCGGTGTATAAATCAAGTGTCGTGAGATAGAGGAATACGCGCAACAGCTGCAAAAATTTACCATTCAATTTTTTGTCGTAAATAAACCACTGCCATATGCATCAAAAGCGTCTATCAAATATGAAATACTCTTTAAGAAAATTCCTTATTCAATATTAACTAATGATATCATAATTATTAATACCTATAATAGTTATCTTTATTACAAGGCTTATCCTTTCAAAAAATACTGGTACATTTTTAAATATACAAATATAGTTGTGTTATAAATATAAGTGTTAGGTAATTATCTTATACTCTATTGATTTATTGAAATGTAGACAGTTCAATCTATATAACACGCCATGCAATTTATGTATTATTGTATGCGTTGATTAATTTGATAACAAATTTAAATTTCAAATAACGAAATGAAATTATATATTATAAAATATATTCATATATGAATATATATATTACTGATATACGTGGGCCGTGGTACATCATAGATATTCTCTATAGTATGTAATTTATATATACCAATACCTGTATTAATAATTGATTTACAATGAAATATTCAGTGTTTGAGTTATATTATTGTTTCAAATCCTCTTATAGAAGCTTACCGCGTCCTATTTGATTTGAAAGCACTTGTATTTACAATATTCCATGTTCTCAAGTTTATCAAATTAAAAATAACAACAGTGGACTTTATAGTTTAACGTAGTTTTGAGAAAACGTATTTTTGTTTCACACAGTATCACATAGTATTATCTTATGGCCCATAGTACAGTCATTTAGTTTTAGAATAAGAGGTTAGATGGAAAGATTTCCGGGAGGTTTGAAAATTAGTAGTTTTCTAGATTTCTATGTGCTCTTTCCGAATTTCAACTTTGCTACTTCGTATCTTTGCCGCTCGCGCCGCCTATTAAACTGTTTCTTGACAATATCTCCTTTCCGACTCATTTTGCGGCAAAAATAAATCGATGCAAAATGAAAGTAAAGAAAATTGTCTACAGTTAATGTAATAACCTTTTTTTCCTAAAATCAATAGTTTTGGCGTACGAGCGCCGCAAACCCTTATATATCTATATTCTCCATGATATTTACTTTTATTAGGGTATTTGTTTATTGTATAGGTACATTTGTGGCTTGTAATGTCACGGAAGGCGTAAATATAACAGTCCATTCAATAAGTCTGTGAATAAGTAAGAAAAAAACAAATTTTGACAAAACTCGATTTTATTATTCTACATATGCCGCGTTCACACGCTTCAACTTGAGTTGAACGATATTTTTCAATCTTTTAGACCGTAGCGGGGTAACCGACGCGAGAAGTGGAGCACAAGCGAGTTGAATGGGAAGCAAATTGAGCAGAATTGAAAGAAAACTGATCAACAAAACTCGTTCAACAAAAGTTTGACTTAGTCAAACTCAGTCAGGTCTTGTGCTTCACTTCTCGCGTCGCGTCCCCCGCTACGGTCTAAAAGATTGAAAATTATCGTTCAACTCAAGTTGAATCGTGTGAACGAGGCAATAGTTGCCTTCGAGGGCGATACAACAAATATAGCGATTTTCCAACTTTTTGTAACACTTTTATAATACAATTATTTCTCTTTCACGTCAAAATAGGTGTCAGTTTCAGCGATTGGACTTAAATTTCTTTCCAGCAAGCATTCTCTTGAGATCTCAAAAACAGGAAAAAGTCGCTGGGGGCTAAATCTGGAGAATATGGTGGGTATGGGTAAGCAAATCGAAGCCCAATTCATTCAATTTTGCCATAGTTTTCATCGATTTGTGACACGGTGAATTGTCTTGGTGACAAAGCACTTCTTTCTTTTGCAAATGTGGCCGTTTCTTTACGATTTCAGCCTTCAATCGATCCACAAGTGCACAGTAATAGTCGCTGTTGATGGTGGTTCCTTTTTGGAGATTGCCGATGAATATTATACCGTTCACATCCCAAAATATAGACGCCATCACGTTACCGGCCGACTATTGCCTCTTTGCTCGCTTTGGATTCCGTACGTCGACTGCTGTCCACTCAGCTGACTGTTTTTTGGATTCTATTGTGTAATTGTGAAGTCATGTCTCATCCATTGTCACATATCGACAATAAAATTCCATTTTATTGCGTTTTAACAGTCCTAAACACTTCTATGAAGCATCAATTCGTTGTTGTTTTTGGTCGACTATGAGCTCACGCGGCACCCACTTTGCACAGAGCTTTCGCATACCCAAATGTTCGTATAAAATGGTAAAAATACTACCATCTAACATCTTTATAATGTCAGCTAGCTTGTGCACCTTCAATTTGCGACCGTACATAACCAATTTGTGGATTTTTTTATATATTTTCTGGAATAACAAACTCATTTGGGCGTCCACGGCGCTCTTCACCATTTGTGCTGGTACGACCACATTTAAATTCAGCAATCCACTTCTCTACCATTTGTCTCGATGGAGCAGAGTTCGGATAATGTTTATCAAGCCATTGTTTGGTTTCCACTGTATTTTTTTCATCAAAACAATGCTTTATTAAAACTCAAAATTTACTATTTTTCATTTTTTTTTTTTCAAAAACAAAAGTTGCTTCACACAAAATGCTATAAGTCACGAATTAATAGTCAGACTGCTGTCAAATGTATACACGTCCTATATGAAGATTAGTACTAAATAAAAATCATATGGAAAAAATTCTAAGAACGCTATTTCTTACTTATCCTACAGGCTTGAATGACCTTTTTGGGTTTGTGGCGCTCGTACGCCAAAACTTTTGGTTTTATGAAAAAAAAAAAAAAAAGTTATTACATAAACTGTAGGAAATTTTTTCTACTTTCATTTAGCGTTGAATGCCGTAAAATGAGTCGGAAAGGATAATATATTGTCAATAAATAGTCTAATAGGCGGCAAACTACCAAATGACTGGACTATTGTAGATGGTGAATTTTCTAACATATTATTAATAATTATTTCAATGTAACATTGAAAAAAAATTAGTACCCTACATAGTTTTACTCGGATATAGGTGTTAGTGTCGCTTACTTGCTATAGGAACGTATTAATATACGTTAATTAAATTAAGACATTTTCAAATTAAGGTATCCTATATATAAATCTCTATTCCACATTTATTTAAGCTTTTTTACATTTTCTCTCTTCTTATAAACTTTTAAAACTACAGGGTTTATTAAAAGTAGCACGGGAGGGAGAACGATATTTTATCCCTTATTTTAGAGTAAAATTTTATGAATAAAATAACATTGAATGGATGTTCATATTATGAAAATATCTCGGCACATTGTTCCCATAGAGACCCGCGATAAAATTGAACGTCCATCATTATGAACGTGAATAAATTGGCACGACAAAAAGGGTCTCTGTCTTGGCAAAGTTTCAATTTTCAGCTTACCTAAAAAACTAGGTGAAAAAACTACATACATACCTACTCCAACAGTGAAATATCAATATTTAATACTCAAAAACAAAATTGTCGTCTCTTAACTACGTAATTTTTATTAGGTTTTTGTTCAGTTGTAATTTCCGAAGAAATGTTAACAGTTATTAAATAATTTCATTTTGTTTGTTTTTCAAGTCGTAAGATAGTGGTTGAAAATGGGTTTTACTGTAGAATCATAAGCTGTATTTGTATTTAAATCATATGTACCGCCCCTTTTGTTTTAATGCCTTTGCGGTGCACGTACCGGCATCGAAAGTAATTTACTATATACAATTCCGTGCCAGTGCAAGTGGACAGATCTGCCGGCTCCGGAACTGCAATGCAGTCATATTTTCTACACGTACATATTCGTGTTTATATATTAAATATACAATATACATCCACAAATTAGTTACATGTAGAAAAATTGCTTGAAAAACCTTTTCCAGCCTCGGCAACTATATTATTCCATTTGCACATATACAACCAACACGGCGAAATCTTCTGCCGCATGTAATGTGATAATTATTAATTTTATTACTCTCACTCAGTCTCTTTTTAACGCTAATTACTAATTCAACTTGTTGTTTGTGACCATTGAACCAAATTAATTATTAACTTTAATTTTAATTAATAACAGAATTACGTTTCAATGTTGTAATATTTAAAAGCTTTTTTTCTATTGTTCTATATTGAGTTACATTACCACGAGTTTTCTGCTATGTAAATTATGAATTATGTCATTTTAAATTTTTTACTTTGAAATGAAAGAACGTGAAATATTACAGAAATTTAGCTTTTATAAGTCCATTGTATATTGTTCTGTATGTCTGTTGGTACCTACCTATGTATGCTACAGTGGAAATGTCCGCTTTAAAGTACCGTCATGAAATACAAAGAATTTTTTTCGATGTTAACAAACCGTCACTCTTTAGAATTCTAGTTTTGTTAGGAACGTTTTCATATAGATTACAATGCAAATTTTTCAACGATTAATTGTTGGCGTGTTACGATTTATATGGAAATTTTATTTTATTTAATAGAATCTATTTACAATTTTCTATTCAGACTGACAATTTATTAGTTCAATACTATTATATCATACACAACGTTTAATCAATATAAAAAATTCATCAGAGGATGTATGCATAATTTATATATGGTTTTCAAATTAAAAATTTCATTTTCGTCACTCTCTTTATCTGTTTTCAAGATATTAGATTGAAAATCTAGCAAACAACATTTTACTCATACAACTTAAAAATTTTAATTACAAAGCTTTTTATCACGTTTATATTAACTTTATCTGTCTGTGTTAACAAAATTTCATAATCAATATTTTACCAATTTCTCGATATCGAATCGCACTGAAATTTTGCACACGCACGTGTTTTTTATGACAATATTTGAACCAATTATCAGATTCTTTTATTAATCAGTTGATGTATTTATCCTAATTAGTTAAAGCTTTACGGGAAAGTAACTAACTATAAGCTAATGTATGAGCTAAGCTAAGCTATGAATATTGACAGATTTGCAGTAACATAACTAATAACTGGAGTTGGAGGATGACTAAAAACTTTTAAGAGGCATAGTTCATTTTTACTTCCCCCTGGGGGAATTAGAGTTGTTCTCAATAAATGAAAACTTTTAAGTTTTTAAAAAATGGACTTTTAAAGTGCAAAAATAAGACTGATGTACTCCAATTGACCGAAATGCACAGTTATAATAAGACTGGCTTTGTGTTGATATCACATTTTAAATGCCTGTTGTAGTTGGAATAAAACCAACGAAACGTTGCGGTTCAAATAAATGATTTAACACGCAAAAAATGCTTGTTCTTTCTCACCTAATACCTATTTTTAGTTCTTTGATATATTATTTATAAATAAAACCAAAAAAATTTTACTTGTGGCTAATAACAATTCAGGAGTTTAAATAAAGAAATTGTATGAAAATATCCATGGAATAATTATTATAAATAAAATTGGTCTCTAAATGAATTCAATAATTTCTACAAAATTGCTTGTTGCATATAAAGTGATTTTACATGAAATCATAGGTATACCTCACAAGCATTTCCGGATTCACTTAGATGAAAAAACGGAAAATAATCACAAAAAAAGTCTGTGCTCCGATAGATGGAGTTTACTTCTTAAAGCAATTGTCTTTGAAAATATACCATAAGAAAAAGATAGTGAACCTAAATGTAACTTTTATAACACTGAAAAATAGGAGTTACCTTTGTAATAATTGAAAAAAAATTAACGTGTAAAACAGAAATAGACGTAGCGCTTGTCATTTACGAAAGAAAAAGTTAAAGATAAACGCCAACCTTGATAAACTGGGTAAAACTATATACAGTATGCTACAGCCGTTTCTAACATTACAACAACCAATTTGTAAGGATTCTTAAGTAACAAACTAAAAAAAATTGATTATCTGTAAAGTCGGTTTACGGATGATAGTTTTACGTGATAACGCCATAAAGAAACATTAATGAAAAATTGCATACTTTTATGAATTGATTTGAATTATTATCACTGAATTATCATTATTTTGTATAATACAAAGAAATAGTTAAGCGAATATTAACAATGTTTTCAAAATGAAAACAGACTGAAAAGTATGAAGGAGGAAATCAATTAAATCTTATTGAGGTAATTGTAGAAAAAACACAAAACACGTTGTCTAGGATTCAACAATTATTAGTAGAAGTTATAGAAGAAGCTCGCGTGGCGGCGTTCTAGTAGCAGAACTCGTGCCTCTCTATCGCGTTCTCGCTTGCACGTACAGGCTCAAACGGAATGTGACACTTTTTCATACAGGCTGCCGGTGTTCTTCAATTTATAAGACGTTACCACGTCAAAAATTTTACGAGTAGAACAAAATTGAATACTGTTTCAAGCCCCAAGTTAAATACAGAACAGAAAAAAAATTGTTTTCAAAACGTATTTTAATAATCTACACGCACTCTGCAATTACAAACTAATTATAGAAAAAAAAAACAAAAAATGAGGAAAACATGGTTCGCTAACTAAGTAAGAACCTTTTAAAGAATTATAAACTTGGTTTTCAAGTATTTTGATGTTTTGTACCTAATTTTCAACAGATAGTGAAAATACAAGTCAAACGAGTGTATCCATCAAGCACGTCTCGCTTTTTTACTTTCTTTTACTACTTCATAATAACGGAAGTACTGTGATTGGCTTGAGTTTTTGATTTCGAATTTTCACTGGGAATGCACGTTTTGAGGTCCCTTCAGTTAAAACAAATTCTTTTTAGAAAATGATTTGTTAAATTCAGCTTGAGATTTTGTCTTCATATTTCATCTATTTGTACCATGAAGCTTTTGGTTGAAATTGACTAGCAAGAAGTCTCATCTTATTCCATAAATTTTTAGGTTTTTGTGATTTTTTTTGAAAATGGCTTTAACGATTTTCTTTAAATTTTCTCTAATTATTACACTTATCAAAACCTACAACTATTATTTGAAAGGTATTCTTAGGAAAATTTAAATAAAAGAGGTTCTGGGGAAAAAAGAATTTGTTTATATATTATATAAATTATTATTATAAATTATAAATTATTAAAATTATAATATTATATATTATATATAATATAAAGGTTTTATACATATGATTCTTTTTATATACATGTTTATATATTATTCTATTTGTATTTATTTTTTTTAACAAATCGGGTGTTTTATTTATGGTCTATTAACGAACAGCGAGTTTCGTGTAAAAGAAAGTTCTGTGGCGCATCGCAGCAGATATTTTAATATTTTTTTAATTTATCTTCTTACTTTGTTATGCTTATAAATAGGTAATCACTAATCACTCTTCTTTCGTCATAATTAAATTATGCTAGTAATTTTTAAGCTTGTTAAATATTTAAACTAGTCAAATGATGAGAATTAAATCAGAGTAACTCCAAAATATAATATTCTTAAACTATTATTTAACAAGAGAATCAATATATAAAAGCCTTTCAACATTTAATTTATCGTATTTACTATTTTATTTAGACAAATACCTAGAGGAGACATTATTTGATGAGCTATACAATCAATATAATAAAAAAATGTTGCATCTAACGTCTTTTTAAGTAGCATCAACTACCATTAAATGAATAGCACAATATTTATGGATAGTCTCATGTAAAAGAAGAATGCAATTATCAATACAGATTACTACACCTACACTACACCTACCATGGATGTATACTTTGTTTAAATTGTACCCACGTCTTTCACGAAATTATTAGATAACTAAAATGGTATTTTATTTCAAGAACACAACGACAAATTCTAAGGTATCAAATAAAAGTTTTTCAGTCAATATATCCATTATTTCCAAACTTTTATTTTTATCAAAATTGGTTAAGTTACATTTCCCAACTTTTCTAAATCAAAACACTTGAAAAGTTTCAAACTTTCAATGACATATTCTCGATTTTCGACATTCGTCAATAACACGTTGAAGAAAAAAAAGTTATGAACTATGTGAGTGATATTTTCTGTAAAATAGTTGAAAGTAATTTAAAATAGTTGATCAAGAGAAAAATATTGCTTGTGCAAGTACACTATGGGTATATTGAAATGGAGTATTTCAAGTGTTCATTTGTAACTCGAAAAATAATTATTGTTTCATTTCAATTACAAGTTGAGCATAAATAATTATTTAAAGCACTGAGAGGGAGAGAGTCAACAAATGCACAAGTTGAAAATACATACTTATAAATGTGTATGTTTCGTGTGCAGTATAATACATTGAGTACAAAAGCACTAAATGAAAATGGACGTAAGTGTTAGTTACTTTGAAAGGCGATGGTACTTATTTTTCAGAGAACGGAAAATGTTAAGCTTATTGCTCCCACACAAGTACCACACTAGAAAAATGAGAGTTTTCCACGTTACCATTAAACTTTATTTCTTTGTACCACGTTATGTGGCAACTTTTTTCTCTCGGTTTCGTTCAAAGACCAACGGCAAGTTTGGTCGGGATGTTTGCTGGGGCTTTAAACGATTTTTAACAATTTCTATATGGTATACGCCATACAAACTACACATGTCTAGGCTTTATATTCATTATTTTTTATAAGAAGTATAATGTTTGTATTCTTAACTTTCTTGTAAACGAGCTTTTTCTAGTGAGGAATTAAATTCTTTTCTTTGTAGATTAATGCAGTTTTATGGTTGCCGTCAATTGTAGAAAAATAAATATCGTATTATCAAAAGTAAAATGTTAATAGGATTGAACTTTTTAAATACAATAGAAATTTTTTTAACTTTTAACATTTAGTTGAGAATAAGAGAAATGATATTATATTATTTTAAAACTATGCAACTTTTGAAAAAAAAAATTTGGCCTAATTTTCAAATGCATTTAAATGGTTTATTAATATTTTTATTAATTATTAATAAATCTTCGAAAGACAATAAATTTCTTAATTTCCTGACTTTTAAAAGAAAATGTAATAGTGTCTTCAAGCTTGATCGTTTTTTATAATTTTTTGTATGCAGTTTATTTATCTGAACATGTTCAGTTAACGTGGTCAAAATTATATTTACCTTTTTTTGAACCCCAAACAAAGCTTTGACCAAGCAACTTTTAGTAAATGTTCGATTAAACTTTGCAAATAGATACATTTTATTTTTTCGTTTACTGCCATAATGACATGTAATACGTTCTAATGCCATAAGGTCATATTACGACTATCTAAACCAGTTATTTTCAATCACTTTTACGACGGCTCTTTTGGGTGTTCAAAATTCTTGAAATGTGTTACCAAATTTTAAAAGTTGTTTTGTTTGTACTTTTTATAGAAAAATTGTATAAGTATGTACTTTTTATGCATTCTAATACTATTATTTGCCTTAATATATGCTGATTTTATATTATAGTTAAAATTATTACCATTGACTATTTTATACAGTGTATCATAGTATTTACTCTATAGACAAGTAAAATTATTTTTATCTTTTTGTCAGTGCGTCGCCAAATATTGCATTTTTTTAAGTATAGGTACCGCAACAACAACAACAAAAACGTTGCAAATCATTGGTTCAAACGCATAAAATTTAGAAAGTTTTGGTAATCTTTTAATCCCAAAAAATCTAGGATTTAATAGGAAACAATAATCAAGAAGGATCATTTAGTAACGTAGTGATTATATTATCGCTCTATTAGTAGAAAATCCGAATCTACATCGACCTTCACCGAGTTGATAATAGATTGAAATATATTTTATCATGAATTTAGTAAATTAGAAAATATATTTAAATTTTTCTTATTTTTCATTTCTTATATTGAACAATGTGGTTTTTTATTGGGCATTTATAGTGGCTATTGAGGATCAAAGTCTGTGATTTCCAAGCTGTGCACCGCAGCTCCCTGAGGCTACCTGACTATGCCACAGAAATGCCATAAAAATTTTGCCAGAGTCAACTTTATGGAATTTCACATTTTCAATATAAGATTTGTTGTTATTTAAACTAAAAAATTACATAAAACATAAAAAAGTAAAGTTCTATTAATGCGTTTGAAGGTAATTGAAATATGAAAAAATACGCTGCACATAGAGTTTACTCTAATCGTAAGATAGATCAATGTTTTAATTAGGAAAATTCTATTCTACAAAGGGTAGTGAAATTCGAAAAAGTATGGGGACCTTGAGATGAACCCTTTTATTTTTTCATTATTGGGATCTTAATTCAAACTCTTTATTTGAAATGTATTTATCCCCTTATAATTTATTTTACCCTTATAGTTTATCGAAAAAGGTTGAACACATTTCAAATTTCTAGTACCTTATGAAATGTTTAGCTTAAAGGACAATAATTTCTAAGAGACTTTGATAGTTTCCTTTTAAGAACTCAACGTTGATGAAATTATCGACATTTTTCCCTCATAAAATTCATAAAATTAAAAAAAACGTATTAAAATGTATTTACTTATGGATTTGAAAATATATCAATAAAGAGTTTTTTACTCTATTCGGAAGCTTTGATAAATTATCTCAACCACAATTGATTTTTTTATTCGTAATATTTAAGTTATATTCACATTGTTTTCGATAAAAAATAATGTAAACTAGATAATGAGTTAACAAAAACGTTTAAATCTTTGTTAAAATCTCATTATTTTTTTTATTGTGAGTTGTATCGATAATGGTTAAGTATATTATAGCCTTGTATATTATAGCGACTGACATTGTGGTGTAAAATGTCACAATGTATTACCATTACAGTATGGTATAGCACAATAATTGAATGATTCAGTTAATCAAATCTCCGAGTCATTGAATTTGAACCCGATACTAGAGTAGTGTGTGATAATTACATAGATATTGTAAATCTAATGCTTTTGATCTACAATAAGTGCTCTGAACTAACAATAAGTATTCTATGTTGATATGTTTTTTTAATTTGCTTTTCTTCTACTTTCAATCAAAAGTTTTTCAACTTTTAAGCGTTACGATTTACGATACACTTCCTTGAAACCTGATCTATAGTTGAGTTTATATATAAAACGAATGACGAGTAGCGATGGTAGTAGACCAAATGATAACTTAGAAATAAATTCTTTCTGGAACTAACGGATAATCCGAAACTATATTATTTCGTTATCTGCATCTTGATCCGAATTTTCATATTCATAACATTTTTCTAATAAGCCTATCTAACCGCAATTGGGAAAAAAATTGTAATCCCTCTGAAAATATATAGTTTTGTTTATCAAAAGATGTAAAATTAGACTTAGAAAATAAAAGAACGGCTACAATATTCATTTGAATTTTTGCAAATTTGATATAGGTACTGACTCTCATAAGACTGACAGTCCCCTAAATATTTTATTTATTTATTTGCAATCTGTGTACACATTCATACAATAAACAAATGGGTTATAAGATCCAAATTAAAAACCTTTAAATTAAAGGTCAATTAGAATATGAGTATATTGATGAAAGCCACTCGTCAGCACTGGAACTTCCTAAGTAATTGGGAGGTGGTCTCGTGACCATTGTCGCTTTAAACGACGTAGAGGATTTTGAATTTGGATTTTGATTTTGACATAGAAGAATTTGAACTTCTGGATTAGAATGGGAAAATAATTTGTCATGAAATTTAATGAATCTATCTGATATACACTGCCGGCCAAAAGTTTGAGACCATATAGATTTAAGCCAAAAAAAGGAAATATTTTTAAAAATTCAAAGACAAATACGGTAAAAATGTTTATTAATATTAGAGTTATAACCTTCAAACATACTTAGTATAGAAAATAAACATAAAAAATTATTCTATAAAAAAAAAATGAACTAATTACTCAAACTGTTTTTTCATCAAAAAATCCTCCCTTGCACTTTATTACTTTTTCTACTAGCCTCGGCATTCTACTTATTAATTTATTTATGGTTTCTTGAGAAATTTTGTTCCAGCTTTCTTGTAGTAGTCTCCGCAAGGGTGCAAGTGAAGAGGGACACTCCTCTCGGACATTCCTATCAAGCTCGTCCCACAAAAGCTCGATTGGGTTGAGATCCGAACTTTGCGGTGGTCATTTCATGATTTTTAAAACTCCTTCTGCTTCTTTTTGTAATAAATAATTTTTACATAGCTTGGAAGTATGCTTTGGATTGTTATCTTGCTAGAAAATGAACCCATTGCCAATTAAACTTAAGCCTGATGGTACAGCATTTTTTTCGAGAATTGTTTTATATTCCTCTTTCTTCAAAATTCCATCAATTTTAACCAAATTTCCAATTCCATGGCCTGAGAAACAACCCCAGACCATTATTGAACCACCACCGTGCTTAACAGTTGGCACTACACAATCTGGTAACATCTTTTCTTCGGTGCTACGCCGAACGCAAATTCGTCGATTTGAGCCAAATACTTGGAATTTTGACTCATCAGTCCAAAGAACTTTTTTAAAATCATCTTCTGTCCAATCTCGATGGAATAGGGCCCACTGCATCCTTTTTTTCTTATTTTGCGGCCTTAGTAAAGGTTTCCGAACGGCAACACGACCAAACAGTTTAGCGTTCCTCAACCGTCTTTTCACTGTGGTAAGCGAAACTGGTTTATTTAAAGATTTGTTCACTTCAGCACGAATTTTTGGTGCTGTTAAGCGTCTATTCCTTTTGCTGGTAATAACGATAAACTGATCCTCACTAGAAGTAGTAGCTCTCGGTCTTCCTGAACGTGGAAAATCTTGAAAACTACCCGTTTCCTTAAACCGAATAATTGTGTGATGAATACAAGTCTTCGAAAGTTTAAGTTGAGACGCAATTTCACGTTCGGATTTGCCTTCATTATGTAAAGTAACAATGGCAGATCGAGTTTCGATATTTATTTCTCGTACTTTTCCCATTTTTAAAACGTTTTAACTATAGAAACCCCAAGTTAAGACTAAATTAAATTATTCGTACAAAATGGTACATAACTTTAAAAAAAATTTAAAATAACCTGTTTTAGAAAGTCTAAATAATAACAAAGAATAGCCAGTGCAAAATTAAAGAAGAATAGAATTAAAGAACAATTAATACGGAGCTACTTTAAATATAATGATGACCCTTCCACTGGCCAGACACCCTGCGGTCTTGGATGTTTTTAAACAGAACCTTTTAATTCTATTTGTACCTGAGAAACATACCTACAAAAGTCTCTTTAGATGTTCATCAGTAATTTAAAAATATGTATGGACAACAATTTTTATTTTATTACCGAAACTTTGAATACAATAAGTGATAGCATAAATATATTACAACTGGTCTCAAACTTTTGGCCGGCAGTGTAAGTTTGGAAATATAAGATACCTATGTTAGGATCTCTATGAATTACTTCATTTGTGACATAATAAGAAACGTTTAGGATTTGTCGAAGGACTTTTGACTTAAATTATTGGATGCATTTGATACTAGAGGCTTTAATAGAGCTTCACTATGCAATTCCGTATGTCAAAATAGGTCTTATAAAGGATTAAATAAAGTCAATTTAGTTAGTACGACTATGGGAGATTGAGATCCTAAAAGTCTGCTTAAGAGTCCAAAACGTCTGGTAAGGTCTTGTCGTTTCAGTTTTGTGTGTGGGTTCCAAGTAAGTTGACTATCCAGGCAAAATTCTAGATAGCGAACCTCCGTGGATGTCGTTAGTGGTTCGTTGTTGTACGTTATCGGTGAGCATTGTTGCCTGCCTAGAGTAAATGCCCTCCATTTTTAGGGTGAAATAATTTCATATAATTCGAATAGAACTAATGAAACTATTTATTTTTATTACAATTATGCTTCATGCGTTGCTTTTGCAGCATCCGTAAATATTTAGAAATTTACTGTCAGAAAAACAAGTTCTGACTGCATTTCGTCAAAGGAACCTTTTTTTATTACCTTACGAGTACATTACACAATAGTTATACATACAACAAAACATTTTATGTATTTAAAGAATAAAATTATCATTCTACACTAAAGAAATTATGTTATCTATGTTGTAATTGTTAATTATAATAAAGGAATCAAACAATAATTAACTGATGTGTAAAATGCAGGGTTTTGTACAAAATATCTATAAAATTGATTCTGAATTTTCTTTCGTCAATGGATCAACCAGTTGTTGTAACTCATGAACCAAATGCGGATTATTAACCTTTTACTTACTTGGGGTCTCAACATTTTTTTTTCAAATTTCCTAAAATCTAGACATAAAAATGTGATTTTCTTTTACTATTATAATCTTGTTGATTGAACAATTTAGTCCTTTTGGCTTAAGATAGAGCTCTGATCTACTAAAGCAAATAATATTTTCTTTTCTTTTATATCTTGAATTTTTTCAAAGGCTTCTTGTTGCTAGTATTGAGTTAAATTTGTTTTTTTACTACCATCAAAAATCTGTTATTAATAATAATGTAAAGTATTCCTTTTAACAGTTATATTTGAAACATTTTCTACAAGTTCCATATTATTTTTAACCCATAAAACAACTTTTTAAATGTATAGGTTGATATATTGATATTGGCCTCTAAAATCTATATTTGTTAGCCAGGAAATTATAAGTATACATAATAGCCTTTGTGCCACCCCCTATTTAATGAGTATGTTCCTGGAAATTCGAATGAACTCAACTATTTTTAAATGTCGATATGATAAATATTATTATAATGTATTGTAGTTTTTCCATAGCAAAGTGACGATGTTTCTCCTTTACTTTAATTTTATAAGTTGTTTATTTAGCAAAGTTTTTCAACGAATTCGTTTATTATAGCACTCCTTATGTTTCTTTTCTTATAACATAATATTTATTTTCTTTGCACAAAAAAAAATTTTTTTTTGTTTGAAATTATTGTATAAAAAATAATCTTCAAATAGTGTCTTAGATTTTTACTCTCAAAGGTTTTCTTACTTAATGATTGTAACTTAATTTTGCTTATTTAAATTCATAAAAATGCTTTCAAAAATAGTCGATGTTAAGCGATATAATTTTAATTTAAAAAAAAGTTCTTTGCCTGTTACGGACGTATCCAATATTCTCAAGGATTTAAAATTAATTTTAACGTCTTATTAACTTGTTAATGAGATAATTTGAATAAATATCCCACACTAACCTCCAGAAGATAAGTTATTTTTACTTATTTCTATATAAATAAAAAGTATAAAAGATGTAAAAACATTTTTTTTCGAAGGAAGTCAATTTAAAAAAGCTTTTATCTTCTAAGACCTTATTAAATATTCTGAGGGATTTGAAATGAATTTTCCATCCAATTAACTTGTTATTGGGATAATTTGAATAAATATACCACACTAACCTCCAGAAGATGATGCCGCTGCTCAGGCCGCATGTAATGCTCGGTCGTAATAAGAAAAACCAAAATAATCGGCAAGATACTGGTCGTGGCAAAAAAGACGACACATTTTTTCGCTAAGCGATACGATGATCGACTTCTTCGAACCACTGTTGTCGTTAACACGACCATTTCTTCCCGATGGAAACGTTCAAATCAAATCAACTATCGCAAATAAAACGGCATTGTTCTAAGTGAATGTTTCGACTAAATCATTTTCACTGATCAAAATTCTTATCAACATAAAACTTTTCGTATGTTACATTCACTTTTTGCAATTTTTGGAAGACTAATTTGATCATTATTTGCAAGTAAATGATTTATTTCTAGTTAATTTAAGTAACTTGTTGTTGATTTACGGGTATCACTGATATATTTTTAAATCGGACATTTTTCTCAATGTTTTGAACGCGGTTTAAATATTTCTTTTGAAATTAAAACATCAATCACGTGCACTTGACAGAACGCCGAATATTTGAGTGAAAATAGCGATCGTTTCCAATCGAAAATCAAGCGAATGCCTGCGTTAAATTCAATGTTTAAAGACGGATGCGGTTTGGTAATTTTTTTTTCCTAAATTATTATCGTTTATAATTTTTATTGGTTGATATAATATTTTCTTGGTGACTGACCACCACGTTATGAATGTGGTATAAATAGTGGGTGGACGTCGCTGAAACGACGCCGTGACTGACGGAGCAACGACGACGGTTGGCGTCGCTCTCGCATCCAGACGTGTACTTGATGTCACTTGGACGGCACGGTCTGTGGGTCGATTCGCATACTGCTGCAATTGACACGCATGCGTACACATACTCTTAATATAGCGACGCCCGTTCCTGACGTCGCGTCACCTCTTCGTGACGGGATGCGTCGATCTTCGTTCCCGACAACATTTTTCATTACAAACTACATGACAATGCTCACATCTTCTCTCTCTCGCTGAGATGATTTAACTCATCGCTTACACACGAATATAATGAAACATAAAGACTGATTTTTAAGTTATCGTATATTTAAAGTTGTTGAGAAGTTATCAAAAGCTGATTTAACCCTTATGTCAATACCCGGGTACCTGGGTACCCTCTTACATTTTCTTACTCACATATCTTTTGTATCTAACGGAAAATTACCAAATCCTTTTAGATCCTCGTTATTTGAATTTAACAACATCGATTCGTACATGTTAAAACATTTAAATATGCAAAAAAATATATAAGTTTAAGATTTAAAGTTAAACCCCCCATTGACCAATACCCGGGGTACCCGGGTACCCATATGTAAAAATTTAGTGCGTATACAAAACTGCGGAGTAATAAATAATTAAACTTGTCTCAAGGGATAAAAAATAATACTCAATATATAAACAAACGATTTTATTTTATGTTATTGTTAAAAAGTTGTTGATTTGCCGGTTTAAATTTGACCTTTCAATGGGTATAAATTGTCTGCGTCGCATATCCACCATACTTTGATTCCATATTTTGCTGGCTTCGATGGCATATACTGGGTGCATTTCGTTCGCCCTCTGTATGGGTAGACTTGCTCATCGACTGTCAAACACTCTGTCGGCTTATAAAGTGCTGATAAATTGGCATTCACCATTGTCCAGATATCGCGGATCGGCGCTGCCTTATCTTCTTTTATTCGAACGTCGTATTGGTAGTATCAAACCGAATTAATCTTAGAATGCCCCAAAATCTGTTGATACCCATAGCCGCTCGGTATAATGGATTTGAAGTAGATTTCGACATATCTAATGTATGGTCCAGTATTGGTATTATTCGCACCTGTCATAATTAAAACTCCCAAGAATGCGTAGAAACCTTGAATAGTTATATTTTTCCACGACATTTTTTTTCCTAGGATTTTCTTTATTGTACAAATTGCATACAGCAATTGCCTTTTTATTGGTGGTACGAATAATTACGTCGACCATTTCAACCAGACTGTTGTCGAATGTGACGATTCGCCACTAATTGGAACGCGTTCAGTCAATTCATCATCATAATCCTCGTCTAACTCAGCCTTACTCTCACGATTTTCCACTAAACACAGACATATTATATAAATTACAGAAATATTAAAAGATTATCTACATTATATTTGAATATCGAAATTGTAATGCTGGAAAAAATAATAGTAATTAAGTACCAGATTCTTCGCAGTCTGAGGCGTCTGAATGCTCTCTGTTAGGTAGTAGTCCTCGTCGTCACTATCTGCGGCATTATCCTCGACAGCGGAATTTTCTCCCAATAATTCATTTAAATATCTATTTTTTTCTACAACCGTCAGTTAGTTAAATTATTAATTTTTTAATTATATAGTGTAATAAGCATTTAATTGTATAAAGTTGATCCATTACAAATAACTACTATTTATATGAAAACCTTGAACGTACCTTGAAAACTCAGTTGGTGATAAATTTTCCATTAGGTATTTATAACAATTTTCTCACAAATTTCAGGCAGAAAAATACACACTATGTTTACAAGATATTCACAAATATTCATTTTTACTTTAAATCAAGTCCAGTTTGAAAATGACCATTATTTCTAATTGTTATTGCTAATTTTCTACTTTTTCATCCCTCCCAAGGTTATTATTTCTTTAGAAATAGAATTTTTCAGATGATCGATAATTATTTGGAAATTCCCTAATGAGATGAGTTGAAATATCAAAGTTTTCAGGAATTTAAATTCTTATATGGAAAGAATAATCCATGTGGGTACCCAGGTACCCCGGCTATTGAACAACGTTGTAACGACTGGGTATTGACATAAGGGTTAAGGGTTTATATACAGTTAGAATTTTCAAAAAATCAATTTTTTAATATCATTTTTGTAATGTACCTACAAAAAGTACACACCCAAAGAATTTCAAGTAAAACCGATAATTGGGCCGTTTATTTTGAAAGTGGCTTAAGTCCATTTTCATCTTTTATCAAGTTGGCGCTTGTGACGTTTATAATTTATGCTGAACTGCCAAAAAAATAAATCAGTATTGAAAAACACTTATTACATTTGAAAATTTTATACATTTTCAAAATAATATAAATACTGAAAATCCTAATTTTGAAAGTGACCTAAGTCCACTTTTTATTGACGATGTCAAAAAGTGCGGTCCAAAATGTTGAAAGCAGTGATGAAGGTAATTTAAATTACGTTTTGATATTAAATTGAAATTTAAAAAATAATATTTAATTTAAAAAAATTAATAAACCCATGGGAAAGGATAAAATAACATGATTTCTTGATTCTGAATGAAACAGATTTAAAAAAAGAAGGAGAATTTTAGAAGTTCATTCTTCATCAGAGGAAGAGGAAGTAATTGAGAATGAGAATTTAGAAAACAGCACCTTCAAAGAAGGATTCAGAAAACACAGAAGTGGTACTTATATTCAGAAAATTCGTAAAATTAAACGGAATTCAGGGAAAAGATACGATACACAATCGGGAAAAATTATTCCTGCCAAAGTTTTTCAAAATGAAGATTGCCAATGTCGAAAAGACTGCTTGAAAAATTTAAATGAAACAGAAAGAAAACATATTTTCAAAATGTTTTGGAACTTAGGAGACTTTAATAAGCAAAATATATTGCTATACGAAGCGACCGGACGCAGTGTTGTAAAAAGAAGACGTCAGAAAAACGGAAAAGGTTCATGTAGAAATAAGACTTTTACGTATTGGTTGAATTCTAAAACAGGCAAAGTTGCTGTTTGTAAAAAATTCTTTTAGATACTTTTCAAATAAGCGAAGGACGATTGAAACGTGTATTAAAATCTAAAAACGTTGGCAACGATTTACGTGGCCGTTTGCCTGGATCGTCGAGAAAAATATGTGATGAAGCAAATATGATTCAAAACTATATTAACAGTTTCCCGAAATTTGAATCCCATTATACTAGGAACCATAATCCCGACAGAAAATATCTTCATCCTGAACTGACTATAAAAACAATGTTTAATTTGTATAAGCTTCACTGTGAAAAAAATAATTTAAAAGCAGTTAATGAATGGACTTATAGAAAAATATTCAAAACAGATTTTAATCTACATTTCCACCAACCACGCAAATGCACATGCCAAAGATGTGATCTTTTAAACATTAAAGTCAAAGCATCAGAAAACCATGAAGAACAGAAAAAACTTATGAAAGAACATGATATTCATTTGAAGCTAGCAGAATCGGTTAGAAATGCTATAAAACAAGATCAAAAGCGAGTATCAAGTAATCCATCTCATTATTTTGGCTTTTCATTCGATTTGCAGAAAGCGTTACCATTCCCAAAGTTAACTACTTCAGTAGCTTATTATAAATGTAACATGTATATTTTAAATTTAGGCATACACAATTTCCACAACGATAATGTATACATGTACGTTTGGGATAAAACAAAAGCTTCTAGAGATTCCCAAGAAGTGGCTTCATGCCTTTTGAGACACCTAAAAACCCTGAAAGGTGAAAAACACATTGCATATAGTGACATGTGTGGAGGACAAAACAGAAACATCAAAATATCTTTTTTTTTTTTTTTTTTTTTTTTTTTTGTGTTTATAAGTCATTTTTTAACTACGTGGTCATCAATGACTTGGTATTTAAATTAAGATTTCTAGATTTTTTCGTATAATTCTATTTTTTTGAGGAAGGTTATTGTTTTGTTGATTCCTTCCTGTGTGTTCAGGCATTTTGATATGGAGTTTGGGAGGTTTATTGATTTTCTTTGAGAGAGGTATGTCCCACACTGAAGCAAAATATGTTTCACTGACTGCTCTTGTTGGCAATACGAACATTTTGCCTTTTCTTTTTTTGTTATTAAGTGGCTGTGCGTTAAGTTCGTATGTCCTATACGCAGTCGTGCTATCACCGATTGGTCTCTTCTTGTTACTGGGATGGGGAGCTTCTCTATGGATGTCTTGCGGATCTCATGTAGGTGTGTTAGTTTGTTTTTCCATTTGCTGTCCCAATATTCTGAAGTTGTTTTGTTTATTGTTTTTTTAATTTCGTCTTTTGCTGTCTTCAGTGTGGGGTCTATTGTTTCCTCGGTCGTGGCCTCTTTTGCTTCTATATCTGCCCGCTCATTCCCGTCTATTCCTTGGTGACTAGGAATCCATATAAGTGACACTTTCACCCCGCAGTCTTCGAGTTCTTCGAGAGTTTTTTGGATGTTACTGATGAGTTGGTTTTTACTGTATGGATTTTGGAGGGCAATTAAACTGGATTTGGAGTCAGTGAAGATAACGGAATTTTGAGGTGGGTTGTCTGCTTGGATCAGGTCCAGGGCCTTCGAAATGGCAGTTGCTTCACACGTGAATATTGAATAGTGATTTCGAAGCCTGAAACGCTTAACTACGTTGTCGGATACCACCGCGCATCCCGTTTTTGTTCCAATAATTGACCCATCAGTGTAATAAATTTTTTCTTTGTTGTATTTATTTAAAGTTTCCAAGAAGAGGCTTTTATATAACAGTTGGGGTGTGTCTCCTTTGAGGTTTTCGGCCATTTTTAGATTGACGGCTGGCCTAAATCGTTCCCATGGGGGCTTTTTACTTTCCCTTCGGAATATTTGTAGTTCTCGCAATTCCAACTCTAATTCCTTGCTGTACTCTACGGCTCTTATTCGAACTGGTTTTGGAAGGTATTTATGGGTTCGATACAGGTTGTCTATGCTTGGTTTCTTATTGAGGCGAATACAGGCTGGGTTTTTTAGATCCTCATTGCCGCAGATGGCAACACTGGCAACCAGCTTTTTTCTTCTTAGATCAAGTGGGATTTCCTCAGCTTCTACTAGGATACTACTGGTGGGACTCGTTCTGAAGGCTCCTATGCATAGCCTTAGAGCATTATTTTGGATTATGTTAAGTTTTCTAAGGTTGGTTTTTGTTGCAGAATCATAAAGTATACACCCATAATCCAATTTTGTGCGAATCATAGTCCTGTATATGTCAAGTAAGCATTTTTTATCGGCTCCCCATTGCACTGAGGCTAGCACTTTTATGAGGTTTAGTCTTTTGTGGCAGTCTTTTATTATTGTTTCAATATGTGGTTTCCAGGTGAGTTTTTTATCTAGTACCATACCCAATAATTTTACTGTACTAGACGTTTTTAGTAGATGGCCATCGAGGTTAAGCAAAACATTGTCTGGTGATTTGTATTTTCGAGAGAAGATTGTGATTTCCGATTTTGTTTTAGAAAATTTGAATCCTGTTTTCTCCGACCACTCTTGTAATTTGTCCAGGGTTTTTTGAAGTAGTTTAGTGGATGCATGTTCGTTTGTACTTCTACATGTTATTGTCAAATCGTCCGCAAATAGGTAGAATTTTACAGGGTTGATTTTATTGGAGAAGACGTTGTTGATACTTACTAGAAATAGGAGAACACTCAGAACTGATCCTTGAGGGAGCCCGTTCTCAAGTTTTACTGGATTCGAAAGGGTGCAAAATATCTTTAATGTGGTTAAAAATTCTATCGATGGGAAATGATGTGGAAATCATAGACCACAAATTTTTAATATCAGGGCATTCATTTTTACCTAATGACAGAGATTTTGGCGTTATAGAAATGTTAAAAAGAAATCAGTTATTGTATGTGCCACAAGATTATTATTATATACTTAAAAAATATAGAAAAGGTAATACTTTCATACTAAATGAAATGAAACAAGAGGATTTTATATCAACAAGACTCTTGGAAGAAGCAATTACAAAAGATCCAAAAATACCAACGGAGAAAAAATAAACTGGCTTCAAATTTGCTGGATGCGATTTTTAAGAAATGAACCATATAAAATTATATACAAAACAACCATGGATGAGAACGCTGAATTTAAAATTCTTGATTTATTGCCACGTCGTGGTAGACCTAAAAAATTTGGGAATATTATATTGCCATTGTTATATAAAAGTATAAGAAGCATCACATCACTAAAATACCGACACATGATGGACTTATTGCGGTATATACCTCCGGAACACCATAACTACTTCAAATCACTCCCGCATAGTGAGAATGTGAACGAATAACGTTACTAAATTTATTTCTATTATCTAAAAATATAATTTAAATGTTTTTTTTCTATTTTTTAAGCTATATGCAACGGACTTAAGCTCTTTCACTTTTTGTAACAAAACAAATTTTTATTATGAAAATGACCTAAGTCCTTTTAAGGTAAGCAAGGTCATATTATACACTTAATAATAGCGATTTTTAATAGGATGTATAAAATTAAATCCCTTAAATTCGATTTAACATTGCAAGTCAACCATATATCTTACGTATATTTTTAATTTTGTAAAAACGCAAAATCTTAAGTATTTCAAATTAAAATTAAAGGGACTTAAGTCACTTTCAAAATAAACGGCTCAATTAGTTTCAAAATTACACGCAAGTCAAGACAGTTTTAACTTTTAAAACTTTAAACGCGTTTTTATCAAAACTGTGTTTTTAAAGTCAGTGATAAAGATTTCTCAGAAACGGCTGAACCGATCAGTCTCAAATTTTAACACAAGCTTTTAAAGTATATTTTAAGGGACAAAGTCGAAGGCTTTTTCTCAGCGATAAATACTTTTTATAAATAATTTAAGATTAAAATTTTGATCAAAAATATTTTTTTAAGAAGCCGCCATTTTGTCAAAAAGTGTTATTTTATTTATTCCTTCGGTTAATTACAAGATTTACATTACTTTAACGACATATGTTTAGCTTTTCATTTCAAATGATCTAGTCCAGAGATATCGTGGTCACCGCAAGATGCCTTTTTTGAGAGGAGCTTTTGGAGATCAGCAAAAACAGCTCTCAAAAGTGTTATTTTTACAAATATAAAAATGTTACAATATTAAGTAATAATTTATCAAACTTTTATTAAGTAATAATAATAATAGTTTGAAGTTACTTTAACATGTTTGAAAATTTTGATATTAACAAATTCAACCGTCTTCTCGAGAAAAATTTTCATCGTTTACACACGAATATTAAAAAAACATAAAAACGGATTTTAAAGTTTAAATATATGGGGGATGATAGGCAGTTCATTCAAAAATAACTTAAACTCAGTTAAAGTAATTTTAAAATTAACATTCCTTACAGTAAAGCAAGCATCGTTTTCAAAGGTACATTTAGGAAAAAAATGATAGGTATGTAACTAATATAGAGTCTAACGTTAAATAATCTACTCAAATTGGTCAGAAAAAAAATACAAAAGTATTTTTCACTCGTTTTTTAATATGTTTTTCCGGAATGCTGCCGAATTTTAATTTTTTTTCTTTCCACGGATATCGAAGATCTTTATAACGAAGATCACAAAAAAGGTGAAAATTTTTGACATCTTTCCAATAAGACTTAAGCATTTTTCAAGAAGAATGAATCTGTACCAAAATTAAATAATATTCATTAGATTTTCAATGGAAAAGCTTATTTCAATAATTTTCTAAGATGAATTATTTGGCCGCTAGAGCGCGTCGGAAAAGACTAACATTTCCTACTTTTTGGAATATCCAATTTTTTTGTTTGTGCCAAACTTTTATTTTGTTTAGTTTCAATTTCTTGTTGTAACTTAAAATGTTGCTTGTAATTCCAAAAAATTTTCCAATTTAATTAAATTTCTACATGATTCTGTACTAAAATTAAATATTTTACATTAAATATTCAACAAATTATAATTATTTCAAAAATTTTCCTAGTTGGATAGTTTAGTGGCTAGAGCGCGTTGAAAAAGAGTAACATTTTTTGGAATATCCATTCTTTTTGTTTGCTATTAAGTTTTATTTTAGAAAATTTTGTTTAGTTTCAATTTCTTGTTTGTAACTTGCAATGATGCTTGTAATTCCAAAAAAAACTCTCCAATTTAATTAAATTTCTACATATGGTGGCATTTTAATGCAGGTACCTACTTTATTTTTGTACAAAATTTTCATCTTTGGAAACTGTATAATTTTATGACATCATGGAAAAAAGTCAAATTTTTTACATTTTCTATGATTTTCTTTTTGATGTGTAATCCGTCCGGTCTCATATCCGTGGAAAGTACTCTCTTAAATCGAAATAATGACTTTTTATATAGTGAATAGTTACTATTTGTAGTCGAAAGCCACTATTTCGATTTAAGAGAGTAGCTAAGTTGAAATTCAGAATCACCTCCCTGAAATACATATAGAAAAAGTGAAAAAAAAAATTATCTCTTCAAGATCAATACACCGCATTTCATTGGACCACCTCATTCAAGTTATCTCTATGCTAGTTACATACCTATAAATTTTTGATCAGAATATTATATCAATGCTTTGAACTTAGTGGAATTTTTACACCCAAAGCATAGAATAACTTTTTTTCCTACCACAGTGATTCCCACCCTATGGTCCGTGGATCCTTGAGGAGCCCCCAAGCTATCGTTAAGGATCCGCGGTGGATCCTAGTGTTGGGTTGCCATTCCTCTCCTTTTTCTGAGGAGAAAATCTAGCTACCAACTTTACACAATATCTTACTGTTGTTACAACTAGCATCAACATTATTTAAATGATATCGATTGGTTCTTATTTTGAATGTCTTAAATTTAGTAGACGAGAATAAATGGAAGACATAACCCCTCCTTTAATTTCTTTTTATTGGCAGCTCTTAAAGCTCCAAAGAATTTTTTCAAATGATAATTTTTTACTCTTTTTGATTGTAATATTTTGAATTTTCCAAAAACTCTACACAAGAACTTTTTCAAATTTATTCTAATTATGCATAAAACATAAATATGAATATAGGTATATGAATATTTTTGATGGTATATTAATGCTATTTATATAAAAATGTCCTTTGCATATATATAACAATCTCATAGAAAGAAATAAAATTATAACTTTGATTTTTTTCCTCGGCAATCTAAAAGTAAACGTCACTTAAACGTTTTTCATTATTTAAACAATAAACTGTAAAGTTTTCAAAAAGTTACCATCAGGTTGAACTTCCTTCTTAACAACCTTCAATTCAATAATACATTGACGCTAAAGCGTTTTAGATGTCCTTTTAATGCGAGCCGATAAAAAAATAACGGCGCACAATTCTATTTTAACGCGTTTTCGATAAAAAGTTCACTGCCTGTTTTATATATAAATGTTTAATTTCGATGAATATTTGAATATCTGGAACAATCACGTGTATTGTAGCATATTACTGGGGATTTGAAATATTAATATGTTGATTCAAATTGAATTGACCCGGCTTAAATGAATAATTTGTTGTTTTTGATCAAAGGAACATTATATGAAAGTAAATCAATTATTTCTATATGAAACTTTCCTCAACTTAACGGTGGGTTATTATCTTAAAATTTTCCTAATAATTTTCTCATTTGTTTTTGTGTTGGACATCTATTGATTATTTTGCTTGAAGCTATTACATTTTTCCATTTCATTCCGTAAAATTCAGAAACCTAGTCAAAAAAGTTTTATCAAATGAAAAGGTTTTTTCTTCAAAAAAGTTTAGGGGAGCGTTGGTTTATAGCTTATGAATCATAGTGTAACTTCCGTGATTCATGTACTCGTGGTGTTTTTTTTTGTCACGTCCGGAATCGGTTTTAAAGTGTTTGAGTTTGTACATAAGACAATTATCTTCTTGCCGTCAAGTGTTATTTATAGAAGAGAATTGTAGTTAACGTAACTGTAAATAATGTGAAGAAAATGAAGCCATATGCTCATACGCTTGCAAATACAAGTACAATATGATTCATAACCATATGTATCATTCTTTTGTAGCAGTTTCTAGTTGTTGACGACAATCAGTTCAACGAGTAGTTAATTATTTTGTCCCTGAGCCATTTGTATTATTCTCAATGTGTTCCTTGAGTTTTGCACTCATTTTTTACACTTTTCATTAAAATGATCTAACTTTCTGATCATTAGTTTCTTGCTTTAATGGTTGGTACGAGTCGCCTAACATTAATTATTATAGTTTTTTTTTTAATTTTTCCACATGCAAACTTTAATATATGGTTGCAAAAAGCTCGTGTTAGTTTTAGTTTTAAACCATTTTTTACAGTGATCAATATGGTATTAGATAATTTGAGGCCAAAAGCGTAGCGTGCATTAAATTACAGCATACAATTTTTCAAAAAAAAAAAACGAGGTATTTATTTTACGTTTAACAGAATAGGTAAACTAGGTACAACCTGCATTGTTATCGTAATAAACTTTACGTACGTCAAAGAAAAGAAAAAAATGTAATTACGATAATGCTGTTTAATGAAGGCTATTTTTAAGTGTCGCGTGAAAATTTGAAAATTTTATAATAATTTTATTTTATTATATATCTGATCTTGATTGGTTAGCAAGTAAATCTAAATCATTATCTATTCAAATAGTCAATAGATGCAATCGGACCAATGAGCATAGATTTTTATTCTCTGATTTCAAAATACCTTATAGGTATAAAATGCAGCCATCGAAGATAATTATTATGAGCTATTCAAAATCTTTTTTTAAATTAGATTTTTTTGATCGAAGTATGGAGGGTGGAAATAAAGAAGCCTTATAAGATATTTCCTTTTTAAAAAAATAATATTTCGGTTAACTAAGTGCTTCAGTCTATTGAATGCCGGGTAATGAAATTTTTACTGTGCTTCGAGTTTTAACTACAAATTAAGGTGGTTAGAGAGGTAGTATATATGGTAATATACAGTGGCGGTTTGTCCATAAGCACTGCGACACTGAAACACCCCCAAACAGATTATGTAAAAATACTGTTTACATTTATATTATTAAACGACTATAATATTAATGGAGCCATAATAACAATATCGTAAAGTTGTTAAATATTACCAATTCAATTGTAATGTAAACAAGCTATTTAAATCTTGCTTAGAATACGTTGAAATATGATGTTTGGAACTGTGGTTTTAACAGTGCAGCCAGATCGTGGGATTTTTTACCCCCTCTTAGCAGCACAAACGCCGACAAATTGAGGAGAATTATTTTCTTTCCGTATGACACGGATAGGTAAAACTATGGGTAAAACTACACCCATACAACGCTTTGTAAATGTGTGTTACCTATCCGTGTCATATGGAAGGGACATTATTCTCTTCAGCTTGTCGGCATTTGTGCTACTAAGTAGGGGTAAAGAAATCCCAAATTTGAAAGTGTCAACTCAGCCGGCTTCGTTCAGCTTCGTCTATCTGCGCTTAAGTTCGTGTACTACAAGCATAAGCTAATATATGCACGTAAAAATTGAAGTTGACACTGTGTTATCTGCAGTGCTGGTATTAGATTTCTATATAACAGGCAGCATTGTTTTTAAATAAATCAGTATTTCATTGTTAGATTTTTCAATATGTATATTTAAAGAAATATTTCACTAGCTATGAACGGTAATCAATAAAATCCTTTTTTTAATTTTAAAAATTAATTTATTTTATTACAGAAAATACTAATTTCGGTTTTATTATTTTAAATAGATTACCTACGTAAATTATCATCATAGGGGTCAGTGTGGAATATCTTTAAAAAATTACATTTTCGCTACTGTCACTAGAAGAAAAACTTGAAATTAAAGATAAAGGTCGATCAACACCAAATATCATTATTACTCAAACAACAGAACCAGAGAGGTGTTTTTCAACACTAAAACGAATAAAGTCATTGCTAAGAAATAATATGGAGCAAAACCGATTAACTGCTTTATCCATATCATTTTTAATATAAATAATTTTAATGAGAAAGTTATAGAAAAATTTTGCAAAGCAAAAACTGTAGAATGGATTTTATATACAAAAAATAAATTGTATAGGTCTGTTATGTTTTTCATTTATTTATTATCACAGCACCCGCATGTAAAAATGTCACGAGCCGCCACTGGTAATATACCTTATACCAAAGTATTTCAAAGAGATTTTCAAGAATTCAAAAGCTACTGCTATAAACCATTAGATTGTTTTCTCATTTAGTAAGTTTTGATTGAATCGACACAAAATTAATACGATAACATTACCTTCATTCCAATCAATTGCTAAAATAAATCAATTGATACATTAAGCGGTATTAACATGGATTAAATATAACCAATCAATTATTTCTTGTACACTCCTCTTTTTCAGGATATAAAATAAATCAATCGTTCTTAATGAAAATAATGGAATTTCATTTAATTTTCAGACCCATTGAAATTATTAACGTTTTTGTGAACACGTCTCAACTGATGTCCTATTCTTATGAAAACGCATTGTTACAATTTCCTGGCGACATTGGAGCACTGCTAAAAGACGGATTTCAATTTAAAAAAATATTGAAATTCAATGAAAAAGCGGTTTTACTCGTCGCATTTTCCGATTTGAATATAAATATTGGCACGAGCGTTCGAATTAATTGGAATTGTCAATATATTTGTGAAGAGAAGATGGTGAACAAAAGTCTTCCGCCAGTCGACGTTCGTTATAGCGATTCGATAATGACGCAATACATGGTCTCATTAAGAAAGAATCTTTCATTTGGTATAAAATCGTTATTGTTTTTTACACCTGTTTCTTTATTATCTTTGTATTTTTTCTAGAGGATATTTTTACGATCTTATTGTTATTTGAAAAGCGGCAATTAACATTATCGGGAGAAGATTTAGCTGAGTTTGATCGAAATGAGTTTATTGACATTTTACTTAATCAGTTGAAGTTTTGTAAAATCATGATTGAGAATCAAACTTTTTTTACGGCCGAAAGTGAAAATCCAAAGTCGTGGCTTTTACTTTACATGCACGAGTCGTCTTCAACGCTTACAATTTATTTTTTTTGTTGGTAAGAATTAAAAACAAACATTTTGTGCTTTTATTAAAATGTCAATTTTTTTAGGAACCATAAAAGGATAGTTAAATTTTTAACAACTTTAATAAGTGAAAAATATGCTCCTGAAAAAGCTGCCGAGCTTAATACAATATTTTTAAGAATGAAGATGGAAGATGAATTGTAACAATTTGATAACGAATAAACTAAAAACGTTATTTTTTTGATTTTGGTGTTTAATTTAAATATAATCCTTTTAAAGAAGATAATTTGTTATTTTATCCTGTATTCTTATCTGTAATCCAGAGTTTTAATTAATACTATAAATGCAAATGTGAGTTTGTTTGTTTGTTACTTTTTCACGCAAGAACAGCTTAATGGATTTGGATGAAATTTGCTATAACTATGGTTATAGACTGCAATAGGTCACAAGCTACTATTTATCCCGAAAAAATCTACTGATCCTGTGGGATAGATTCGATCTCATACAAAGCATGAGATCGACATAATTTTTTCGTGGTGGTAAGTAGTTTAAATATCAAAGAATAACAATGACTTCTTTTTATCCAAGAAAAAAGCAGGGTATCTAGGGGATAGCATAATATTGCATATATACATATGAATGTTTGTGATGATCTTTGTTAATCTTTCCCACAAAAACTACTTCACCGATTTTGATTTAACTTTACAGTCATATACTTTGATTTCTAATAATATTCTCTGAAAGTCTTCTATTTAATATGCCTGTCCTTCAATCACCTAAGCGAAATAAATCAATATTTTCATTGGACAAATAAATATGATTTTTTTGAAATCTAACAAAAAGGATCGAACATTTCAGATTGTTCGATCGAAACTTCAATAATAGACATTTGAAATAATTAATTATTTAATGGTCAACGATTTTTAAAAGAATCGTGTCGAACAATCGAGAATATTCTGGCACATTCTAACTACATTCTAGTTACTTTGGTTGCATATACAAATACAAGTTTGCTAGATTGAGTCAGTCTGATTAATTTAGTGAGTCTGAATAAGACAGTGAGAAGTGCAATATTCCAAACGGCTTACTGCGAAGATTGATTCCGAGCGATTAATTGTGGTTTGTTGTGACAAACGATAAATTACCGAGTGTAAATAAATAAAGTTTTTGGTTATTTAAACGTTGAGTGAATATTTCTAAGGAATTAAAGGAACCCATAATGTAAATTTCAATACAGTTTTGAGGAACCCTGTTACATTTTGATGAAAAGGATTGAATTATTAACTATTATTAAATTATTAAACAAAATATTATGTATTAGGATATTTATATACGCACAATTTAAAACACTACACATCCAATACTTTTTTTCTATAAAAATATACAGATTCTGTAGGAAACAGCTACTAATCTATTCTACTAAAATGACTTAATGGAAGTTTTTTCTCCTTTGTGGAAAAATGAACTATTCCTTAACGATGGCTGGAATAGGATTTTATTGCCTTCTGTTTCAATAATAGAAGAATGGCGGTACATTGATTGGTAAATTTTTGTAACAAATAGTTTTACTTTTTAATAAGTAAAAAAGAATTTACTTAAATGTATCAAAGCATTCATATTTTTTTATGGGTGTTTTAAGTCGCTTTAACATCTATGGTCATATCACGACTGTGTAGGTACAGAAAATTGTGTTGGTCAATGTTTATCTTAGGTCTAGGATCTTAAGTCTAAGATTCAACAGGAATCAAACCAAGTACCACTTGACGCATGTAGCGGAGAGAACAATTGCGCTAACCACTGCGCCAATAGGTGGTTTTTTATAATTATTATAATAAACGAAATTTATATACGCTCAGCAAAGCAGATGGATATCAGCTAGTCTTCTTAATCAGGATTTAATCAAGATTTTTTTTTGTCCCCAAATATATATTTATTTTTAATAATATAATACATAAATAGTTAAAAATATTTACAGAATTATCTTTAAAAATTAAATTTAACAAAAATATAATTTCACAAGTGTATCTTAATACAACAAATAAAACTTATTAAAATGGGAAGCGCATCCTATGCATGTAAAGACGAAAAAAAAACATCCCAATCACTTGGGAAAACCCTGTCAATATCCAACCACCAAGTTCTTTAAAAAAATAAATCCCAATTAAATCAACCCAACCCAAACATTCTTTTTACAACGGCAGGTACTAGGAAGCTTGCGAACCCGACTTTTTTCCACATCGTCCCACTTTCAAAAATCCGAAAGAGACGACTTTTCAAAAATGGCCAACATGAAAATATCAGTATTCAATAAAATAATACTTTTATTACAAGATTAGAGTAAAATTATCTAAATTAAAAAATATTTCGTTAGGACTTAAAATAATTTAAGAGAGATAGTAACAAGTTAGTAATGTTTTGTAACAATAAAATATTCTTAATATTAACAACATAAAATATATTAATTTATGGGAGCAAATAAATATTTGATATAATTAACAAAAAATAAGATCTGTTAAATCGGATTTCAAATTTGAGCAATATTGGTGTTATTATTTTTTATTTAATTTTGTATTAATGATATATTAATGTGTTATAATATGATTTGATTTCAAAGGTAAGTGTCTAAAAGCTATGTACATCTTTAAATGTTCAGTCATTAATATAGAGGGGGACGAAGCTTTTTAAAATTTATATTATACATTTTTTTTCTTATTTATGTGATAGGGTTATTTGGTTTATATTGGATATTATTATTAGTATAAAAATGAAAAATATTTATAATATTATATTTTGTTGTAAAAATTACCTGTTTTCGAACTTATTGCACGTTTTCGGGTATACATATTATAATAAATATAATATAAAAACGAAATTCGAATGATGCATTTTCAAGAATAAATTTTAGTTCAATTATATTATTTACTGGCATGGTTTAATTTTTCCATGTGACACACTTCATTTATCCAATCACTGTTGGCAAGCAGTGAGCTTAAGGAGATAGAAAGAGAAACTAAAATTAAAGAGGAAGAAAGGAAAGATCCTTTGTTCACTTTTTCGTTACGTTATGGTCTCCACCGTACTACTCTAACCTCTAATAAAGAGTTTCGTTCAAACGTAAAACTTAATAAATCCAATTAACAGTAAGTATAGGCGCATTTACAATTTAATTAGCGATTAGTTATTCTTGTGAGTGATTCAAGTGTGTCGTGCGAATAGTGTACACTGTACTGTTTAGCTGCTGCGCTCAGAAAAGACTATTCTAAAATTAATTAAACTAAGCGTATAAACTAAACAGTACAGTGGACCCCACTTGCACGGCACACTTGAACTAATCGCCAATCACTCGCACTCGTACTAATAAGGGTTAATGTTTTCGAAAATAGTGTTTCTTTTAACACGACAATTTTTTTCGATTCCTTCAATTTGGTGTAAACTGTTTACCGCCACTACTATTTGAGATCTTCTTAATAATTGCAGTATCTATATATGAAATATACATTGTCAAGTTAAAAATCGACTGAAGCTTTATTTTAGTGTCTCAAATCAAAATTTTGCTACGAAGAACTCTGTGTAAAATTTTTGGCTGACAAGAAAATACCTCATTCAAATCGACTTTTAATTAACCTAAAAATTAAAAAAAAATTCCTTAAGTACAAGGGGTGCTTATTTGAATTTGACGTCACTGGGATGATCGGGTTTTTGATCGGGTACAATCGGGTATGATCTTTCTGACAGAAGCCATTAGCGGACATTATCTGTCTTAGCCGTCTTAGCTATATATTTTGAATTCCCGTGTCTGTCGATCATACCAGTGACGTCATTTTCAGAGATCAAAAAAAACGCCCGCGCCGCCTAGCCAAATGAGCATACCTTATGTATTTACTAACCTTGCATTAAGTATACCTTTTAAGTATTGAAAACTTTCTTGAATTGCATTAGTCGAATCTTGCTTTTCTTTACATACTGACATAATAACTATTTTAATCCTAAAACTACATTCAATAACATTTAAATATTGCACACTTATAACTAGAAAAGTCCATAAACTGACCAAACATTTTACAAAATCTTACAAAAATCTAAATAATATCTTAAAAACTACAATTTCTTACAAACTAATATTGCATCTTGCAACCATTTTTTTATTACAAAAAATGGCTGAACAAAATATTGCACATCCGGCCCATCATATCACAATATAGATACTTGAAGAAATGAAGACATTTAAATAATGCAACTCTTCATTTTTCTCATAAATATTGCACATTTAAGTAACTCGTATTTACAAAGAATTAATAAATCGATAATTTAAGAGCATCAAAACATTTTTTCAGTCTAAAGATTGAGAAAATTTTCGACTAGTTACAATGTCTCAAACTTGATTTTTCAAATCTTAACGTTCAATAAATCGCTCTTTTGATTTTACATTTTGATGCTCTTAATTTAAAATAAGGAACTTAATGTTTAAATAACTAAAATATTGCACATTTAATTACATTGCACCGTTTTGTATTGAGGATTTCGACGAGGGTAACACAGTTATAAAGCTGAAATTGTCGGAGGACAGTTCGATTTCCTCGGAAGCAGGACATCCGAGGGAACTGGGAGCAAGTGACTGAACCCAGTCAGAGCCAACTCCACTATCGACCGACGATGTAAAAAGTGATCGTTTTCGATAGCTTCCAAAGAAAACCGAATGGGTTTCAACACTTTCAGCACCGGATTCACTCTGAGCATCGCCTAGAGATTCATCCGTTTCACTAACACTTCCCATAGGCACATCTTTCTTATCATCCATTCGAGATTCGTATGAATCAGTACTTAAGTATCCCGAGTCCTCTGGACGAGGAGATGTTAACGCGACTACTTTTCGCCAAGTTTTCTTAATGCACTCATTCCCTTTTTTATCACTAAAACGATCACCTGTTTTCCGAATCATTCTTCCACAGTTCGTATCGCATGATGGTGAGTTTTTATTAGTTACATTTTTAAATGATTGTCCATGATGTGAAATTGAGGTTTTTAAAATAAACTGACTATTGTTAATGGGTCGTTTGAAGTTTTCACTGCATAAATTGAAGTTTTCTACTATTGAAGAGCCTTTGTGTTTGCACAGATGCAAGTCGTCTTCAAGTTCCTCCCCTGAATCAGGGTTGACATAGTACACGTCATAATCCGAGGAATTTGTTTGGCCAGAAGTACCAGAGATGGATGAAGGAAGACTAACCGACATGGTGGAATTGGGGGAGAATGAGTCGTCTTCTTTCACTGTTGGACTAGTAACCAATCTCTTGGTACTCCTGCCATTCCCGTTTTTTGGAGGCAACGGTGGCTTGTTGTCCTCTTGAATCACTTTTCGTGGGGGTTTCGGATGTTCATAGATCGGAGATGTGGATTTTGGAGGTAATGGAGGAATGACATCGGGTGGGGCTTGTTTTAGTAATGCATTTAAATTCGGAGGGGTTTGTTTGCGTTGGCGCCTTGCATGTCGTTCTTCCAATGTTAAAATCCTCCCCTCTTCACTTTCATCTGAGGAGCACCGTTTCCAAGACGTCCGATCAAGCGAATCGTTCGTTTCAATCAAATTTAATTTTTCTTGACTGGTTCGAAGATTGTATTTGGTTCGAGCTTCATAGATTTCACGTAAACTTCCAAAGTTTCTATTAAAATTATTGGCTATGTTATTACAAATATCAGACGTGGAATTCACTATATCACTTTTAAAACTTCCAGTGGTTCGAAGTAAAATTTGACCTGGTCGTTCTAGAGAATCGATTATTTCGTTATTATTCAAATAATCTTGATTAATTTGATTTTTATCCTTTTGTAAACTGAATTTGCTAGGTTTACGATCTAAAGTATCAGGTTCGAAATTATCGGAATCATCAACGCGAATGTAGTTATTTTTACAGTCTTCAACTTCTATTAATAAGTGTCCTGGTTTTTCTGGTTCTGTGTAATGAATTTTGGGTTTTCTTTCTAGCGTTGATGAACAATCAGATCCACTTGGAGATGTTGGGGCACTATCGAAATTATATCCATTATTAACGTAAACTTCACTAACTAAATTGTAACCGTTTGTTCGAATCAGAAGCTCTGGTAGTTTGTACATTTTTGGATCGGTCACCAGACTCTTTGAGCCACTTTCTGGTGCAATCACTTCATAGTCATTTTCTTCATTTCTTGGTATCACTGATAAAGATTTATGTCCGGTTTTAACATTAAATATGGCGTTTCGCATGGTCATTTCTTCGTCCATGGGAAGAGCTGTACTCAAACTAGGACTTGGCTGTGACGAAGAAATATCTCCATAATCAGTAGGAGTATGAAATCCTTTTCTCTTTTGCGCCCTTTCCAAACTATCCGTTTCATACTCGTTTTGGATACTAAAATCAGATGAACTTCCACTTGAATTTTTATTTCCATTTTCAACTCCATTCGGTTTGACCAACACTGCAAACTCGTTGATAACAGCCGCCATTTTATCCTTGGATTCTGTTTCTTTATTGTAGATCTTTTCTCGTTTTAATCGTGGAGTTTTGTTATCAACTACGATGGCTTCGTTGATCATATCAGGAGGAGGCAGACTTTTAGTAAAACCGTTACAATTCAAATTTTCATCGTAAGATAGTTTCCGATATTTCAGTTGAGGTACATTTGGAGTTATTGGTGGTGGAACTTTTATCGAGTTACAAGTTTTTCTGTGGGATGCATTCTTTCTTTCAGGTAATTTAGGTTTTAATTTACGATCCAAAGTTGACTGGTGTGTATTTAGAGAAGCTTGTCGATGAAGATGAGATTTATGTGAAAATCCTTCAGAACATCTTGACGATGGTCGATCAGGAAGACTTTCAAATGTTGATTTTAAACGTTCGCTAATAAATGTGCTTAGGATTCGAGGATCTTCACTACGAACGCTTGTAACCGGTGATTTTAACACGGGAACATCTTCCAACCACTTACGAATAATCCGTTTTTTATTTTCGTGTGCTGAAGTTGCACAAGATGAACATTTCGGAATGCTATCAACTGGTAATTTTTTATAAAGAATATCCAAATCATTTAAATCACATCCGGGACATAGCGTCGATTTTTGGTTTTGAACCGATGCAGTAGATCTTCTACTATTTTCCCGTTTGAGACTAAGAACGCTACTGCATCGACTTCCAAGTCCCGTATAAAAGTCGTAGACGGGATCAATCGAAGACTTTGTCGAGTCCTCTTCAGGAATTCCCATGAGACTCGGTGTGAATTTTTTCAGTGCCATTTTATGTTTGGCAATTGTGATCACTTCACGTATTTTCGTGAGGAATTCAATTGCAGCAGGTGGTGGCGCCTGGAAAATTGCATTAATTTTTAATGGTCAGTCGGAAAATGCAATGAAATTTTTACTTACTTGTAGTAGATGAGGTTCGAAATATGCCGGATTGAAGTACAGTTTTCGACGTTGATTATTATTGATGATTGCCCGAACTGTATCGGGGCGTTCTTCACGTCCTTCAATAGTTTCAATAATTGATACGTTTTCTTCTGGATGGCGTTCGATATTTGGTGACTCTTGCAATTGAAACGATTCTATTGAACGATTGAAGGGCATTAAAGAAAAATTTCGGTCTTCCTTGATGGGATGAATCATAGCAGATGTTAACTGTTTTTGATTCTATAAGGAAAAAAAAATAGTTTCAATGTTTGGATAAAAAAATTTTGTATTATGATATTTACGTTATAACTCCTCTGGTTAGAGCTTCCTGAGGTATCATCGTTGTGTTTTAAAACATCGGGAAGACCATTTCCATCAATATCTGAAGCAGTCATACTGGCAGAGTCGCTATAGTTCTGGTTATCATTATTGGGAAAATGTCTTGATAGTCCTAACAGTGGGTTGCTTTTTATGATAACATCTTCATTTGCCATTTGAATGTTTTGCAAATCCGTCTCGGTGGAATCATCTTTTTTATTCTTATTATCATAACGTTGGCCGTCCTTGTTTTGGCGACGTTTCCGTAGATGTAAATACAGAAAAACCGAGGCAACATAAATTAGACCCAGGAGAATAGAACAAACGCCAATAACAATATATTCGTTGGAATTAAAGCCAGATGAGGCGTGGATGGCCGATTGTGTATCAGTCGAGAACAACACCTCGCTTACGTCTATAAATGGAAAATATCAATAGTTAAAAACTTAAAGATCATTCGATTTTGATTGCTTACTATTTTGGTATTTGACGGGAGTTCCAACAACGCGAAAAGCGACACACGGGGTGAACATTGATTGTATGTTTGCGACATTTGGCTCGACTGCAATATCCCGACATAACATATGGACCATTATCAAACGACCCGACATCCGAGCTCGTAATTCCGACTCACCCAACCACTGAAATGAAATCAATAATTTATATAGTTTTAGATAATGAAATTGTACAATCGCCGAAATAAATACCTGCAAAAATGTGCGGCCTTCGTCGCGAAATAGGCGAAACGGCACGTCGACGTCGACCGGGTTGCGAAGGTCCACCCATCCATAAGGAGTGAGATATTGAGCTCCCGACACCGCACATATCGGAGTTTGTATACCTTTTTAACGATAAGTTACGTTTAATAACGCCAATAAATTTGCTATCAAATTAATATTTACCGGCAAAACTTATTTCTTTACTCGGGTGGATAATTTGTCCTTTTAATGGGAGAAACACGAACGGGATGAGTTGGGATTTGGTGCCGCTGACAAAAGGCGCGAGTGGGCATTCTGTAACAAAACGACGAGTTTGGATTAATTCTGAATATATGTAACGTTCGTCCCATTCTTCCATTGGAAGAACGAGTGAATTTAAATGGAGCAATAAATTTTCATGCGTGTTTGCCTCGAATAATCGAAATGAAATATTCAAAATGAACAATCGCTGTGTCAAGGGTGCATTCCAATTTAAATAAACATTCGCGATTATATTAACTTCCACACAAATCAATTCTGATTTTTTTTCATCTGATGAATCACTTTATCGTAATTTGTATGTTTACTAGGAATTACTGGAAGAAGAATCAAAAGCATTCAAGTCCTTAAATAATCAGTATTTCAATGTTTCATAAGTTGAAATTTATGATTTACCTTATGATTTTACTAGTATGAAAAATGTTCAAATCATTTTTCATATAATTTCATTAAGTTCTGTAAAAAAGATTGTCATAAACTCGAGATAATCATTTTACTCTTTTTACAGAACAAAACTTTCCTGAAAGAGCTAAATCAATGTTCGAAAAGAAAAAGCAATTGCAGACAGATTTATAGGTTGATTCACTTTTTATACGGACAGAGCAAGTCAAGGCAAGAATTGGGCAAGGTTCGGTTTTGATCGATCTAACGCAAAAGTAATTCTTCCGTTCATACTCAACGTTAACGATCTATTCAAACATCGTTCATTGCACGAACCTTGCCCGGTCTATCGAGATCGTAGCGATCAAAACTGGTGGCTTCCCCAATCCGCCTTTCGGTCATTTCTTCACGCTATCTCTTCGTTCATATCAATTGTGCATATTCTTGCGTTGTTTTTGTGTTGTATCAAAGAAAATAGAATCGAGGACGAACGTTAACTAAATTAGTTCGGAAGAGCGGCGAGCTGTTCGATATGTCCCACCAAAAATCGTGTGTATTGAACGACTGCCCGCCAAGTGCTCGAACGATGTGAAGACTCGGGATCCGTCAAGACACGATTAAGGAATTTTGTGATCCTTGCCTTGTCTTGCTCCGCCGGTGTAGTGTGAATCGACCTTAAAGTCATATTTCTAATTACTAGTGTTTATAGTTTACTATGAACGTCTGAGATAATTTTATTCCTAGAAAAAAAAGTTCTATACTCTGTTTATTCCTGTGATTTATAAATCCAGTCGAATTTTGGAATTCCCTTCAATTTGCAATCTAATGAAGATATAGGTATGGGTTTCCCTCCTATAACACGATATTTTACAACACGGTTTCACTCTAACACGAATTAAAAATTGCGGAAAATTTCCTGTTACACGGCTTTCACAACATGGTTTTACAATAAAACGAAACTTTTTGTATGTTATAATATACATTTAATAATAATATTTGTGTTTTTTGTTAAGAATGTACCCTCCCCCCCTTTTTGTACTAGCTTCTAGTCTCCTATAGCACGATTTCCTACATCACATCATTTTCCAGGAACCTATATACCATGTTATAGAAGGGAAACCTGTATAGATATATTTGAATTCTTTATTTTTACCACAGCTCTTTAAAAATGCCCTTTGTTCCCTTTTAGTGCTCTTAAGAATAAACCAGTGGTTTTGTCTTAATATTTTAAATCCACTTAGATAAAACTACGAAAGAAGTACCAAAAGAAGTTTACTATCATAAAAATATTAAAAAAAAAAAAAATAAAATCAATCCTAAGTGAAATAAAAAAAAGCTCCAACTTGAGAATCTTACATCCCCTTCAAGTAGTATCTTTGCTTTTCAAATGTCTTCCCCTTACTGTAAAAATCAACGTGTAAAAGAAAAACTATTTTTTCAGATTTTAAACTTGAAAATATTAAATTTTTTGCTATATTTCCAAACATGAACTCTATTTACTGTCCTTCACTTATGCATACTTGCACAGGGATTCACTACTTGAGTTGATTTTCAAGTTACTTGACTTAAATTGGACAATCAAATACAAGTCAAGTAAAATGTAAACATTTAATTACTACACCAAGTCATTTGTAAGTTATTTCATTACATAGTTTAAACATTAAACGCAATGCAATGTTTAAATAACTTAACTTGATGAATTAGTGCATACAACTGTTCGCATTTGGCTTCCTAGGGCTTAGGTTAATTGAAATTTTGGTCTCATATTTGTCACCCGTAAAATCTACCGCCCAAGACTCTAACGCGTAATTTGTGTTCTCTTAGAAATAGATGTTTCGACTATTTTCTTTGCGGCCTTCATGTCCTTTGATTTGATTTTTAAGCACTAAAGATGTGTGTCTTTAAAATCCAAAAAAATGGCTATTGATATTGAAAAGATTTTTCAATTTTCAATCAAAAACCTTAATATCAATCACAAGATGAAATTTACGAATAGATTCGCCATTTTAATGTTATTAGTTATTGATTTCTGTACGACTTATAGTAAATTTTATGTAGCAAACACCTTTATTATCACATAGAAGTATTTTTATAACTACGCTGTTTCCATTTTAATTTAAATCAATTTCGTCGAAATCCAAATTTTTATGTTTAATAACATTTAAATTTTATATAAAAACGGTCTCCGTATTTATATGTTGATTTATGAAAATGAAGATATTAATTATCCCATTAAAAACCGCATATCGTCATAAAATGTTCTTCTAAACCTCATCTAAACCAGATTATTTAACCACACTTCTGACACTCCTCTGAGATTTTTATTAGCAAAAAATTTGTACGTCTCATTTTCGAAATTTTATGATTTCATCAAATTTTTCTAATACATGCATTAAGTAGGATTAACATACTAAAATGATAGAGCAATAAAATATCGCTCTTATTAGACCGGGCAAAATAAAAGGGTATACGAGCTCTAATGGCTTGTGATAACTTATTCTTTACGTCGTATTACATCGCATAAAAACGATTTTAGAATATGTTGTAGGTACCTGAGTCGAAGTGTGAGTGTAAGTGTAATTGTAAATTTGAATAAAAATATGCCTTTGATAAAAGTGCCTGCTGTACCTAATATAAAAAGGTTATTGAAGTCATGAACGAGGTTACACGTACAACTTTGGCGCGTGTTCTTCTCACAACAGTCTTTTCCTGATTTTAAAGATCTTCGCAATTATTCGTATGCTTTGCTCAAATCCATTTATTATATGGCAAAGAATGAAAGAAAAAAAAAACGAATGAAAACAAGAAATGCAAAACCTGCCGCACTGTTTCACAACGACAATAATCTCAGTGAAAAATAAGCTCTTTGTGAGGTTTAGACGTCGCTTTATTCGCTCATTTCTGTTTTGGACAAAAGACGGAAAATTATTTACTTTTGTGTATAAACTTGAAAAATATTCCATCTTTTTGCAACGACCAGGTTTTTCTTTTGCTTTGCATGGCGTGATATTGAAAATAGCAGTTCACTTCGGTCGTGAACAAAATGACATGAAAAATGAGTGGGAATAAGATAAAACGTGAAGATGAAACTCCCATTTCTTTGTTAAAAAGGAATAGAACCAGGTCAGAGGTTAAACGGTTGATATTTAAAGAGATTTAAGTTTTTTTTTTCAATTAGAAATTATTAACTTAGGAGCTATTAGATATGAAAGAAGAGCGCTATCGTATTTTATTCGTATTTTTTTGTTATTCGATTAAAAAAGGATTTCTTCCGGGTTGAAGCCGAACATGGGACGAATCGATATATTTCCTAATGATTCCTGTGTATGAAATGGAATGTGAACTGAACTGTGAAAGCGAACTGAACCGGGCTTTCAACTTGTCATTTCCATATTTAGCCGATGTGGATGCATCTAAGGTTGCGTCTGTCGCCGGCATCTCAACTAAGTTTCTTGTATCACATCATTATCTCTACACGGGGTGCTAATTTATGTGATTCGAGGAAGAAGAGGAATAAATACATATTTTATGTGTGTACAAGACATTGCTGACTAATGTAAGCGAAAGCCTACATAAGAGTTAGTTTGACAGTGCCTGAATATAATGAACCATATTAACTCTTATCAGCTACAGATGCGACAACTGAAATAATTTTCAATCAAGTCTCTATGTAGTTACTAACAATAAGAAAGAAACCGTAATATTTCAAGTGGTAAAATACAATTTGCAATTCAATAAATATATTTTCTCACATTTTTTTCCCAAAAGAAAGAGTTTGTCGGATATTTGGACTGTCAGGATTTTGCTATCGAAATGTTGATTAGATCTACATTCTATATTAATGATAGGGATCTTTTCTTATACCGGGTGTCACATTATTTATTATATTCACTCCCATTAACACCTTATTAATAGTTTTAAATTAAACGTTTTGGGCATTTACTTCAGCATTATTCAGCGCATTGCAAAATATTTTTATTTTTTCCTTGATAACATCCAAATAGAGAATATATAATTTCAAGATTCCGAATTCCGAAATTTTGAAAGTTTTTTTTATTGTACGAAAATCCCGGGATTTTGAAATCGATCCTATAACATATTATTGATAATTGTCCCATACATTATAATGCAACTGCGAATATTACGACTTAAATGTTTTGTTGTCTCTTTCATACACACACACGCTATACCAGATGAACATTAACATTAACTGAGTACATTAAATAAGTGTTAATCCAAAAAAAAAAAACGTGACTCAGGGGATTTGTAGGGTTATAACCAAAGAAAACGTTATATATAGCTTAATCATGTAAATATCAAATAAAAGCTCTTTTTTTCTGTGCATTAGTATATAAAAGTGCCAATCTAAAAGTGCCCGCAAATAAGCATATATAGCTGTCCAAGATAAGATAAAGTGAGGAAGAATTAACGCGCAGCAACATTTGTCAGACGAGAACAGCAAATGTTTGCGCTACTAGTTTTATCTTGATGGCGTGTGTCGATCTATTTAGGTACGCAAAGGCTTTAGAGTAGTATTCACCATGTCTCTGTGCAAGTTATAGGTCACATAACAACTATCTCCATTTCCTAATTGTACTTTCTATTGTGAGCTAAATGTCTTTACACTTGAATTTGGGTAACAATAATAGCTCCTAATAATAGCTTTATTACCTACCACAAAGCAATTTCACGAGATATGTAATTCCTTTTGGAGGCCAGATGTTTTTTTGCATAAATCTGGCTATGCGTTCCTTCCAAAAAATCCTTAATGGCTTTCATCCCTGAATTACCATCCCTTTAACCCTTAAACTCCCACTACTAACTTCCTTCCTAAAAACTTAGTATATAATCTAGAGTTAAGGCTAATGTAAATCAGCTATTATCTTAACGTTGTAAGGACTAGGTTTACGTTAGTAAAAATTAGCTTAAATCACTGTTTGTTTTATTTTAAAACACTAAACTCAAGTACTGAGTTAAGCATTTAACTTGCGCTGTCTCACTTTATTTTTATTTTACCGCACCTTTAATAGCTATGGTCGCTTGTTTGCGGGTACTTTTAAATTGGCACCTTTATATCATCATGCAAAAAAAGAGCTTTAATTTAATATATCAATGATAAAGCTACATTATGAGTGTAGCAATCGAGATTTTTTCGTGAATACATAGATTAATCATTATGTGTTATTGTGATTAGAATATTAAAGACAATCATTTTATGCATCGAAAATTATTTTATTTAAAAACGTTAATACGTTTTCGGCCTGCTGCGGTTTAAAATGAAAAAGTTTCTAAAATGTTCTATTTGTATCCGTTGGTAGGTGTTTTGACATAAAATATAATTTCATCTTGTTTCATTGAATTCCCATTGGCCTTTTTCAGGCTGATTAATGTTGAAATTCTAGGCTCATAAGCAAATATTGAAATAAAAATGTATCTCTCGAAATTCACACATGTTAAGTTATGAAATTTCCAGTGTCAACAACGAAAATCGGTCACGAAAAAAAAAACTAGCGCTGCTTAAATTGTGAAAACTATATAACAAATGCTCTTGTTTTTATTGTTCGTACAGTCGTTATAAATCGCAAGCCATAAATTTTTTTATAGTTCATTTAAGCTTGTTGACCTACAACGTGCGAGCTTCATGAATGCTCTGAACAAATTTAACCAAAACGGAAAGAAAAAAAAAACAGCTTTTAAAGAACAAAATTTATAGCACAAACCCATACGCCCGTGTTATTTAAATATTATTTATTTGTTTTGTTAAAATTTCAGTGAAATACTTTTTTTTTTTTTTTAATAACTAGCTACAATTAAATACACAACATTACTATAAATTCTTAATTGTTTCCCTATTATCAACGTCTCTAAAATATCGCCTACTTAACGATCGACTTTATCGAGTACACTCAACAGGAAAATATCAAGGCAAGTCTGTCCAATCAATTTTTAATACGCACGATCGATATTATTTTTATTATTGTATGTCACTGGAGAGTCGTAAAACTACATTGCCTCTCTTCTCCTCTGTGTTATTAATCGTCACATCAAACTGCTTCTTCATCGCTTTTTCGAACTTTCAACGGAGAAAAAGATGTTACAACATTGATGTGATGTCTTCGTGAATGCAGCCAGGGATAATTACTTATTTTATTTATCAACAGCTGCTGTCTACTGCATTTTATTATTCGACTATTTGAAATAAATGAGCATAATAGCGTTATCAATCGCTTTTATTGGGAACGAAAATTAATCACACACGTTTATTACTTGTAGGATCTGCTGATAAAAACGTCAAAGGGGTGATTGATGAATACGATTTTTTCACAGGTTTTGCTTAATAAATTATCGTATAGAAGTGAAAAATAAACTAAAAAAGGTTTCTGTTCGAATAACTTTATTAGATAAATAATTAAATTGGTGAAGAAATCATTTATCATGTAATCTAAGCTCAAGGCTGTTGTTGAATAATTGAAGATGTAAGTTAATTTTTAATCGATCAAATAAGTAAAGAAATTATATAGCATGCATGTAATTGATATAGCATTTTTATATATTTGTAAGGTGAAAATAAATTTGTAAATAAAATATCTACCATAGCGTTTTTTAAGAAATATCTCCTTTAGAGCAGAAAGTTCAAAACTTAAATTTATAAAGTTTAGTTGGAAAAGAATTTTTAATCTATACTAATATATAAAATTGAAGAGTTTGTTTGTTTGTTTGTTTGTTTGTTTGATTGGTTAAACGGGCTAATCTCAGGAACTAATGGTTCGAATTGAAAAATTCTTTTAATGTTGGATAGCCTAATTATCGGGGAAGGCTTTAGGCTATATAACATTACGCTACGAGCAATAGGAGCAGAGCATGGATGGAAAATGTTGCAAAAATCAGGAAAAAATTTTCCTTTTGAGAGCGTTCGTGGCCTGCCCTGCGTAAACGGTTAAAGTTACGCAAAAATTATGTGCAGCAAAATTGTTCCTCTTAAAAAGTTCTACAAAAAAGTCCGCGACGGCATATGTCTATCTTTTAAGGTTAGCCCGCTATAACCTTTTTAATGATTACTAAGTTTGTTTCAAAAATAATTGCAAAATTGTTTTTAGAAACATATTATTAATTCTTACCCAAATAAATATGGTTTTTAATAAAATTTGGTGTGATAATAAATGACAATCTGAGTCGTTTAATAGAATACTTTTTAATACGCGAAAATGTCTCATTTACCCGGGAAATTGAAAAACGGGTTGGAGAAAAGAATTATGCATAAACTCTATTTTTAGTTGAAAATGGATTTTGGTGATATTTAAGTATGATGATAGCTAAATTTGCGAATCATTATCTAGAACACGTTTTATCTCGGAAAAATTTCTCATTTCATCGGGAAAATAGAGAAAACTGGTTCGAAGAAACATCATGCTGAAACTAAACATTTTTATCTGATTACAATATATTTATAGTAATAACTCATAAGGTTCTCAAGGCAAAATCATAATTTTTCTTTTCATGCAGTCCAATTTTTATCCAGGATAAATTTATGTTCCCGTAGGATAGATACGTTTTTGTTTTTCACAGAACACAAGATTACCATAATTTCTTGCAATATGATGGTTTAAGAGACAGTGAATGATATGGGCTACTTTTTATGTTAGAATATTGTACGGTGCCCGTAGAATAGGCTAAAAATATAATCATTCAGGAACTGAGTACTTCAAAGGAGTTTTCTAAAAGTTCATGAATAAGAGTTTTAACGAATTTTCCTCAGGAAAGCTTGATCTTTTTTTTATCCAGGAAAAATGTTTTACTCCCGTGGGATAGATATGTTTTTGTTTTTCACAGAGTAAAAGATAGACATGATTTTTTGCAATATGATAGTTGAAGGATCAGATAATAATATAGATTATTTTTTATGCCAGAATAATGCACGGTGCTCAAAGGATAGCATGATAATTATCTCCTGCGGGAACCGTGTGTTAAAAAAAAGGTCGTGAAATAGATCTTTAAAGTTCGTGAAATAGCGTTTTAACACATTTTCTCTTTAGGATTAAAATAAAAATTACAATTTTCACTTGAAGATATGATTTTTTATTTAACATCCGAAAAATAATAAAAATTTTTGAAACGTTGAAATTTCTTTCATTGTTAATTTTCGAATATATATTTAGAATTTAGCGTGTTAAATTACATTTAAAAAATCAACAATTACATTTTTAACTTTTAACATTTTTCAAGACTCCCCACTCTTTAAAATATGTTAGGCCGCCTAAGTGAGCGCTTGCGCTTTTCCTTCTCAAAATTTGTGTACTTCTAACTTTTTTTCAGTAGTCAGTACTGAGCTGATTCATAGATCATTAGACATTCAGGCATTCAACTCCTTGCAATATATTATAACAGATACAGAAGTACAAGTTTAAAATATATTATTTGTTACAACGGTTACAGGCGTTGCAATAATCAAATAACATTTACATTTTTTTTACGTTACTCTTTGTTTAAGTTTCATATATTCTTTTTTCTTCATTATATTTTAAGTTTACACACGTAAATTTTATCAATAAAACACCCCAGTAGTGTTATGCAGCGTTCCTTTATTATTCCCGTTCCCGTGACATTTTCTACTATAGTTCCACTCTTACTGATCATAGTGTGATGTACCTAAGATAGCTCATGAGTCATGTTATACTTTTAACGTTACAGACATACAATGTTTTTCTTGGTTTCGTCCGCGTGGTTTTAAATTAGCATTATAAGTACCAAATTTTATCTCTTCAATGGTTCTTAAGTGATTTGTGGATAAAACAAAGGAAGTTTCAACTCCTTTAGAATTGTGCCATAGGTTCCCCACTTTTAACCCTCTCCCACTCTTATGTGACGCAGACGGAGTTGCGCGGGTCAGCTAGTCTGCTGATAAAAACGTCAAAGGGGTGATTGATGAATACGATTTTTTCACAGGTTTTGCTTAATAAATTATCGTATAGAAGTGAAAAATAAACTAAAAAAGGTTTCTGTTCGAATAACTTTATTAGATAAATAATTAAATTGGTGAAGAAATCATTTATCATGTAATCTAAGCTCAAGGCTGTTGTTGAATAATTGAAGATGTAAGTTAATTTTTAATCGATCAAATAAGTAAAGAAATTATATAGCATGCATGTAATTGATATAGCATTTTTATATATTTGTAAGGTGAAAATAAATTTGTAAATAAAATATCTACCATAGCGTTTTTTAAGAAATATCTCCTTTAGAGCAGAAAGTTCAAAACTTAAATTTATAAAGTTTAGTTGGAAAAGAATTTTTAATGATGTCATATAAATGTTCTGAAACTTTCAAAAAACCATTTTTTATCGTTTCAAATTGACGTTATTTTCCTGGCGAATCAAGGGTTGGATGGCTGTGTAAAAAATATTAAGAATACGAATAAGTTGGATGAGCTTTTTTTAGTTTTAAATCTTTTATTGGTTTATAACAAGGGAAATTATTTTGACATAATTTCGTTATAATAATTTATCTCTTAAAATTATATTAATATGTAGATTTAAGATTAGTTTACCGATTTTTACTGTCTTACAGTTGTGAATATGCTCCCTTAGGTTTTTTTCTTCCAAAACGCAAGCAGATTCTTAACTAAGAACGATTGGAAAACAGTTCGAGATGGAAAAACCGTACAATTAGGACACACATTATGCCCAATATATTAGTATGGTAACTTTTTGTATTTTGTGAATCACTTGTACCGTAAATTTACAATATTGTTTAATCTGGAACAGACCTAATGTATTAAAAACATTATTACAACCAACTGGTTATAGACATACAAAGTAATTTTTGATGAAGGACAAAGATATTCAAAAAATAAACTTAACTAAAAATAGACTTAACAGATAATTGAATACTACTAGTAAGTACCTACATTTAGATAAACTCTGGACTCAATCTAGTTTTGACTAAATATCTGAATATTCGCTACTTGACTTGACTTAAACTTGGCTTAAAATCAAGTCAAACTTAATTAATATTTAGGTTAATATCAAGTCAAAGTACTCATTTTATAATTTATTTTACTCCAAAGTTTAAATAAAAAGAGAAATTTATATTACAAAAAAATCTGCTTTGACTCGTTACAGAATTTTTTTTGCATGAAACTTGCTATTGATTAAAAGAATATAAATAAAACCCACGATCAGTTAAACTAAAAAATAAAGAAAACAATTCCCATAATTTTCACTGCTAAGCTTCGCTAATTGGTAAGCATTTTAATTATGATTTTATTTTATACTCATTCACACTCCCTTCTCCAGAACTCTTTTTATTTATTGAAGTTATACTTCTTTAAGCACGTTATGAAAAAATGATGAGAGTGAAATGATGGGCGGCCATCGTGAGACAAAAATTAACAAAACAAAGTTGGCCGCAAAAATACTCGGTTTCTTGTCGCGCGTAATTTGAATTTTTGTTTTATTTATTTACTTGTTTATTTATTTTTATATTTAAATTAAAAATAATTATATACATAAATCACACATATTATTAAAAAATAAGTTATTACTTTTCTCAAATTTTGCAGTAGCTGTGATGAAAATGACGTCTGCATTTCATGCGTATTGTTAGTTATCACGAAATCTGGGATTTTGAAATGATTCAACCATCTTAAAATAATAATTTAGTAAAACAAGATAAGAATAAGATTAAGACATTTACTTTGAAAAGTAGCTAATTACTTTATTTCGAAATTTCTATGAAGCTTCGTTTTCATGACATGCATGAATTGTTAACCAGAAAAATGATCCTGAAAAATTTTATAAACATCTGGTAGCTTTCTTTGGATATTATTTATTGATATAAATTAAAATATTATTCTCTTAATTTTATTTTTAATTTTTATATTTAAAAAATTATATAAATTATTATTAGTATTAAATATTAAATATTAATTAACAATTTTTAAAAATTGATTATTTGAATGCAATTAATAAAAACTAATTTTTAATGATGCCAAAGAAGTATAACTTCTCACGCGCGTACATAAGTACACGCAACCACTTTTTTTCAAATAAAAGTTGCAGACATTGATGAGTCAGTAGTAAGTTTAACTAAATTAACTGTATAGTAAGTATAACTATAACTATAGTTTTTATAACTAATTAAAGTATAACTAAAAATGTAAGTAGTTTAAATTTAACTGTAGAAAGTTTAAAGAATATTGTAGGAGTGGTTTTTCAAATTAATAGAAAAACCTCAAAAAACCATGGACCAAAAAAGGAGCTCACTGCTAACCAATTACTTGACAAAGCCCTCTATATACCGTTATAATATATATTAAAATAAAGTAATTTCCTTACTTTCATTTTCTATAAACCTTATTGTAAAAAAGTTTTAAATTTTACAAAAAAAAGTTTTTATTGTAAGCAAATAGTAGTTCTAACAAATACTGACCGTATAGAACCCTAAAAGGCTTTAGGTACACTTCAAGTTTATTCCCGAGTTAAATTGAAATCTTTACTTATTAATTTTAATTAAATTTCCTCAACCTATACAAACACAGTTAGTGCAAATGCATCGAAATAATCCAATTTAAGTTTAATAGAAACATTTCAAAACCATTTCTAAATTTTCTTCCATACACGAAGCTTTTAATAGAGTTATAACAAAGTAAACAAGTTATAGTTAGGTACTGAGTTTAGACACGGCTGTATTCATTATACCAACACGTGAAATAGACATAATTAAAGTCACAATGAAATTCGAATAAAATAGTAATAACGCAAATGTTGGAAAATGAAAAGATAAATATAACAGGTTCAGACCTTTTATTTTTAGTAAGTATATAGAATACACCATACACCGTATGCACGTAGTATCTACGCATTATGCACACAAAGTTTAAGCAAAATGAGTTCGCTGTAACAAAATTATTTGAAACATATTTACGACGTAATTTACAATCTAATCAAGTATATATCCATTTCATTCCGTTATGGAGTCGATCGGAGGAGTGTGATATTTAAATATGAAGAAAACCGATTTATTTTACGACTCGAAAATAATTTAATGAGTCGTTAATGTCTAATATAGGAATGTCAGCGCTCGTGAGAGCTTCTAATAAAATGTAAAATACGCTACACTAAAGTGAGAAAAATAAATTATTATTTTATGTGACGATATTATTTTATGGTGTGTCTGTGTCTGTGTCGTTTACTTTTCAAGAGCAACTATATTATAATGCTTTATAGAGACTAGCTTAAATCGGCAAAAGGCAACCGGTCGTTATAGCTTCTATTATTACGACAGTTTTATATAAGTACATGTATTCTTTTTGGAGACAAAAAAATAGGAATAAAAGATCGCTGATTGCGTTTAAGCTATTGATTTTTTATTGTTTTTATCGGATTTATGGCTTGTGTATATTATTTATATGACCTAATCACTAATGGAAGTGCCACAACGGCTCAAAGATGCCGTCTTAATGAATCAAAGGTTTAATATTTCATATTGCCATAATAAATAAATTTTAGTGATCGTACAAATTGAAAACTAAACGGATGCTGTTTCTGGTTTGACAAAACTAAAATATTTCAAAAGAAATCCTTTTAATAGCTATTGGCTTAGATAACACAATTTGTTTCAAAATTTCACAAAATATATGTCAATGCTATATTTAGTGCTATATTAAGTACTTATTGTCCTAAAATTTAAAAAATAATTGAAAGTAAATTTTTTGTGGTAAACTTTATTTTTGAATTTGAGTTTTTATTTGATACCAACTACCATTTTCAAGAACTAGCGCCCCAAAAACTTTTTGCTTTATTTAACTGATCAACTGTACATTTCTTTTGCATAAAATTAGCACTACCACTATTTTATGATAACCGAAAGGTTTTCTTCAAAAAACTCAGACTATCGGAAATATTTCATCTTCGGAATTTTCTTCTCTAATACACTTTGCATATGAATTTAATTAATGAATACATATAGATTTTTGTTAATTTTTTTGCAAAATTTAAACTATTTCTTTTTCATTTCATTATCGAATTAATTATTATTATTGAACGATATCGTAAAGTTTTCATCCCAAAAAATCGATGCAGTTGTAATATTGGCCTGTCGGAATTTTTATCTTTTACACTGAAACTACACAAAAACGTAGTAAAAAACATTTTCAAAAAAAAAAAACTTCATTTTATAATGTCAAGTCTATTCTAATGATATCTGTTAATTTCACTTTGAAAAAATCTTAGGATTGGTTGAAATATTGCACTGTCGGGATCTTATTCTTTGGGAGCTTATGTGACGATCAAACGTAATTACTTATGTACCTACCTATATTGTGAAAAAAATTTGTCCTTATTTAGCTGATTAACTGTATCCCTTTTTGGTATAAAATTAACTTTTGATCTAGGTATATAATCTTATGATAAAAAATGGTTTTTGTTCCGAAAAATTCAGACTGTCAAAAATATTTCATTTTTCTTCTCTAATATAGGTACACCATTGAGATTACACGTTTCATATATGAGAAATGCTTACATAATAATGTAATAATCATGTAAGTACATCATGTAAGTACATAATAATCATGTAAGTACATGAGTTTCAATTTTGTTTTTTTCTAAAATTTAACTGACCAACAAATTTTTTTTTGCTTTTTATTATCGAATAAACCATTATCTATCGATATCGAAAAGTTTTTTACCCAAAAGATTGATAAAATTTTAATATCACACTATCGGTATTTTGGTGTAGACTCAATCATAATATAATTATTCATATGAAGGAAGAATAATATCTAGTGATTAACACAAACTTTTGATTTGAAAACCTTCGAATATACATAATTTATCATATAACATTAAATTGAACTTGAATCAATCGCTTTTTCAAACATTATATCACTCTAAACTTGTCCAGGACTTGTATTGTTGTTCAAACGAATTACGAGTTGATCTACTTTTTACAGGTACCATAAGTATACTTAAGATAATTGTACATCCTTAGAGAGTTGAAACTTGAAAGTTTACGTACTTTAGCTTGCAAATCATTTTTTATTGTTACCTACAGCCGATTTACGATAATTACTTGTAGATAACTTTTTTATGGTACGGCCTACATTTGAAGTTGCTTTTTAGGAAGACCACTGACTTATTTTCAATGGCCTTCCGGTTACTAAAAACTTCGTTTCATAGCTAACCAGAAGTTGAAACATTTTGTAAGTATGAGCATCTTCTGTTTGTGTTATTTCTTGTTTCAATATATTTATTTATTTTTTTTGTTAAGGTTTCTAATGAATTCTTTGTTTCTTAGTATATTTAACCATAGATAATCAATAACTAAAACCTTAAACGTAATCTAATTCCTCTAATTAGTCTCAGTAATATGGTCCTCAATTTTTTTAAAATTTTCTTATATATTTTCATAGTTATCGAAGTTTTGACGAAAATAAATATCTAAGTATATTATTATAGTTTTCATTTATAATATTCTTCCATAGACAATAATTTAAGTAAATCCTTTTTGCGATAGCTGAATAAATGAAGAAAGTTATTTCATTGCCTCTTCTTAATACAAACATAAACAACAAGAATTTTTCTTTACAAAATCAAACAAATTTATTTAAATCAGCTACAAACGCAAAAGGGAAATTGTACACAAAATTCCCCATTATTGACGACAGATGGTCATTTTTCAAATGGAAATGTACTAAGAGTAAGTGTATTTAAGATTAATTTAAAGCGTTAACATATTGATTTCTAGCTTAGAATTATGTACAAGCCATTCGTATGATGGCAAATAAATGTCGAATCGAATACTAAACACATACCTACGAGCAAGGCATGCATTAGCATTAGAACATGAATGGCTCGGTGAGGAAATTTATACTGTCAGACATTATGCAAATCAGGTCCGCAGTGTGCGTTTCAAGATTGGTATAATTGCAAGTAATTATGTAATTGTTTAATGAATGTATGGATTAGATGATAATTACTAAATGCTAATTATGAAATTCTTCCACTCTCATCAAAATAACATTGTTTTTCAAATTACATTTTCATACTAAACAAATCACACATTTTTCTTGGTTTAAAATTAAATTTTAAGATATAAGCCTCGACTTATTAAAAACTTAATTCCCATTACCTAAAGTAAACCCGATAAGATATTAAATAATAAAATTAATGGTGGAGATAAACAATTTTTCTGAATTAAATTCAATAACTCAAATGAAGCTTAAATATAATTTATAATTGATTCTAATTTTATGATTTATTTCCATTTTTTTTACATTTTTCGTGGTTTTCTTTTCAATTTGATGCCGTATTGCCGTCAATTTGGCACCATTAAGAATTACAGCTCTTACACAAGCGGCTTAACCAGTAGTTGTGGAAACTCAAAGTATATTACTTTTTGAGACGATAGAATAAAAACAAGATATTTTATTGGAAGGTTCATTCAAAAGTAACAAAGCACAAGGTTTCTTTGAATAATTTAAATTTATTGACAGAAAACGAAACCCACACACTGCAGATGAGCATCGGCATCGACGACAATAGTGATAAAATTAAATGCGTTTCTTCTAATCTTAAGCTTTGATTTAAAATGAAATTGACTATAAAATTTACACTAACGTGCAAAATAGGAATATGTTTATATATTTTTCTTTTTTTTTTTAATTTACTATAGAGAGTCGCGGTAATCGTACATATACATAGGTAGATGCCATGCTATAGGTGAATAATACTCCAATGTCCTGGCCGGTCTATGTTCAATTGCCGTTTAAATCAAATATTTTTGTTTTCTTGCATGTTTTTTGCTTTGTAAATCCACAACGATCACTTGTTATGTTATTTTCCGAGGATTGTAAAACTTCAGTGTACCGTACAACGTGGCGTTTTTTTTCCTATTTTATTTCTTTCATGACTGTCTTCGAACATTATTGTAATGTGTAGGACAATTTTTTAGGCTTTGCCTGGTGAGGTCAGGTGAAAGGTTTGTGACTGCAATTATAAAAATCAACAAATACATTAAGACAAAAGTTTACCTGAAAAGCTATAAGTTACACGACGATTATCTGACTATCTTATTTGGATATCTCATGTACTATTAACTGTATTTTACAAGCAGTGAGGTCAAGATTTTGATTTAGTATGAGAATTATTTATTATTTAATGGTTGATCTTTGCACAATAAATTAATCATAAATTATATTATATAGGATTTTGATCCTTTTGAACGTCTTTTAGCTGTTAAATTATGCACATTCATTGAAAAAATGAAACCCTTATAAGTTAGCTTTAAACCGATTTTGTTAAGTGCAACATATGTGACATATAAAATGGAAAGTCTCGTTATGAAGAAAACATTTGTAATTTTTAAAAACAGAATTTAAATTACAGTGAAAAGCTGTTAAAAGAAAACTGAAAGTGTTGAAATATTTTTTCGTTTTCAAGGAATTTAATCTTTAAAAAAAAGGACATAGAATTATAAGTGTAAAGTAAGGACAAAAGTAATGTTTCTCCTTGTTAATTCAATTGTTTCATCATTAAATTTTCAAGCTATATCACACCGAATTTGTGCTTGGTACTCCATACAATCCTCAAGTCAAAATACAAGAAAACTTTGATTTGAGCTTGACTTTATTTTAAATCAAATTTAAATTGCTTGAAAAATTTAAAAATTAGATCAAGCAGTGAATCTGAAATTATTAGCATTTTAAATTTTCTTATTCAATAAAAGTAAGAATTTTAGTATAATTAGTATAATTTAAATCATTTTACCCTCCGTTATTTTGAGAAAGCTTTTTGGCTTTTAACCTTATAATATATATTTTTAATAATCTTTCAAAAGTATGTTACTAATTTCAATTCCATAGTCAACAGTGTTAAACTGGTGATCATTGTTGCAATTTTTGAAAGCGCATATGTTTTGTTAACTCGAGGAGCAATTGTCGTTTCGTCTTAAAAGACGTGATAAACGTAAAACTTCTCAAAAATAAAGAATAAATGCATAATTTAGTTTAAGGAACAAAAAGCATCTCAAAAAATACAACAATACAAAATATCCTTAAGAATATTCTGTTTACTCAATATTTATATTGTCATCTTATTTTATCACAGTGTAGGTATACGACGCCATTTTTGTTTGCTCCACTTCTCTCAAAACTCTCTTTCTCTATATATTATGTCAAATAATTCTCCTCTTTCGTATAATAAAATGACAATTCTATCAATTTTCGCCATGTTATCGATTACCGAAAGGTCGCCTAAGAAGTTTTACTTCAAAAATCTATGGATTTATAAAGTTAGAATCACTGTATTACCCTTCTGTTAACCAAATTTTGTCTTGAGCATTTTTATTCTAACCGTTTTCCATCGTATTTAAAAGGAAATATTTGATAATCGAGCATTGCCTTTTTGTATTTACGAAATAATGGTTTCTTTATTCTGATGAAATAAGTTGAAATAAAGTCACCTCCACAACTAATACTGAAAAATGAAAACATTTAAGACGAAAATTTTATGGAAAATGGAAAATCTTAACAGTTTAACTGTATGCGTCTTTTTGTTCGATACAAACATATTTTGTTCATGCTGATGCTTATTATTTGATTATATTTTTTGTTCTTATTGCCCATTCGATATATTATTTTCCTTTTCAAATTATAAAAACAAAAATTTTGTTGGAGCAAACACCTATCTTAAAATTGTCGGATTTCATCAACATTATACCTAACTGAAAAATTACGACGTAAATAGTGAGGAACAATTTTCATCAATAGTACCTACAAGAAACTGTCTATGATTAAGTTAAGGACGAAGTTGCGGAAAATAGTTATTAGGCATACTGTTGTTAACAAACAGTTTTTTTATTAAAATTAAATTAATCAAACAATTCAAAATTTGAATGCGTTTTATTTATTGTTTGTCGAAATCTATAAACTTTAATATGTGTACGAAGATGTAAACTTATTAATGAACATTGTCATAGGCTTTAAACGTGCTGTTATTAAATAATTTACTAGTAGTTAACCGTAAAATATTCATGCCTACGCTTTAATAAAGCTATCAAAATTTTAGTACAAAAATCGCTACTTGCGAGGTACAATTAAATTTTTCTAAAAATTAAGAATTGCAGGATTATTCCCGTGGACCTTTCGAAAATGAGTCCGTCTCTTTAAGAGCTGGACCACAAAAATAACATTATGACATCTAAGAAATCATTAATATAAACCCTCTCTCCATTGCCTGCCTATTAACGCTATGATTTTATTTTGCAATTTTTTATCTGTAGATCACCCTACAAAGCTTAAATAAATAAACGAAACGTTGCATTTTTTATAATTTAATTCATTTTTTTTATTTTCTAAGTTCTTGAGAATAAATATTAATTATATTAGCATGAATACTTAAAAACGATTGTTAAACATAACATTTATTTCTAAAGTGATTTTAAATTTCTTTCAACGAGCCTTCATTCTTTCTTTGATCTTCTTGATTTCTATTTCGATTTATATAATCGTATTTTCTATGCTATTATCAAAAGATATCTATACAATTTGCACAGTGATAAATACACATTAATGTAACGCGGAAATTCCAAGTAGTGATTTTTTCGTTCAACATTTAAATCTAATCTTCCTCTCAAACGATTATCGTGCATATTTGCAATGTTTAACGCTTTTGTTCCAATCGTCCACGAGCATTTTCCTAATCGCGAGCATAAAATCGCACAAAATATATATGACAACGGTATTTTTGGCGTGGATGAGACTTGCAACAGATTTGTGTCGCTCGCTATTTGTATATGCAAGTGCATTTTAAAGAAAATTGCATATCCATGTACTTGATGATTATACTGAAAGAAATATACTGTGTGCAAGTTGCTACGATTCGTATAATATTAAAAAAATAAATATTATTTTGCGGCAAAGCATCGTCTTGTGCTGTACGGAACTGGTCATTTTCTTCGCGGGTGACACATTCGCTGTTATTTATCGTATCATGTTCGCCTCACCGATTCCATAGCAATAAATTATTCGACAATAATTTTATTCACGTCCGGTATAAAAACGGGCATTTTTCAATTTCATTCAGTGGACTGTTCAGGATAAAATATTAAGTTTTAGTTTCAGATGTAAAAAGTATACATATATGAAATTAAAGACACGGCATCACATCGGCGGTAAGTGGTAAAGAATTACACCATGTCCGTGTAACAAATTGGACATGCAGTGAAATATTTGAAAGCCTTTCCTTGCGACTTTGATAAAACCTTGTAAAATTTATACTGTTAACAATATAAAACAAACAGCTTTTGTACTTTCAGCAGATATATTCTTTAGATTAAACCAGTAAATTATGGCACTGACCAATATATGGCATGGGCGAAAGACGAAACGTTTCATAATACAACAGTAAATTGAATTATGCATCTACTCAACGTTTTAAGTAGTGAATGATTTATGAGGTGACTCGTGAAAGATAAAAGAAAAACTAACCGAATTTTATTTTTTAACGATTGCCGTTCGACGCCCATTGACTACCAGTTTATTCGATTTAAATTATATGTACACAGAAGGGATTGAAAATTTTAATAGCGCTGTAAAATTAACTAGAAATATTTTTTTAGAAAATTTAATTCCTTTTTAAGACGTTTACGATAGTTGAACATGTGTTGGCTTTAGCAATCATTGAATTTTCTTCACTTACTAATTAAGTGTTTTGATTGAATATTAGATATATATGCTTCGATATTAGATATTCTGTATCTTTTTTATGTCAAAATGATAATTAGGCTTTTATCTTAAAGGTTTATGATTATTTTAGACATTTTATGAAACCTTGAGTTTAAGAAATTGATTAAAAAAATTGATTCAAGTTTTATCCGTTATTTCATAACAATAAAGCTGTTAAATCGATTAGAAAAAAATTCTGGACTATTTTTGTTATTGATGGTGAGTATTTTGTCACTAGTTGTCACTAGCTGTCCGATTCTCTTCTCGCAACAAATAATAAGTAATACATTAAATGAGAGATCTCTGATCTAGACGACTGTATGTAAAAAAAAAATTGGATTGAAAAAATACAAACGTGGAAACATAATTGGAACGAAATTCTTTAATTGGACTTAGAGTAAAACGGTGGTGACCATAACGTAACGAAAAAGCAACTGGGCAACCTTCCCTCTCTTTCTCTTTTATTCCAATTTTCTCTCATTCTCTTTCTATTTCCTATGCTCACTGCTTGTCACTAATGATTGGTTAAAGAAAAGGTGTCAAATGAGAGAAAGGAAATAGAAAAATAGAAAGACACAGAGAGAGAAAGAAAAAAACTGATTTTACTGTGTTCTATTTGATACGTCTGTCAACTTGACCAAATTATAAAAATTGTAGAATTTCATATTTATAAATCAAAATTTGTTATTGAAATCCAAACACGAAACACTTAATTACATTAATATATTTGTACTTAAAGAACTCTAGTTTTCATTTCTATAAACAAGAATAATGTAAGAACATTTCTCAAATAATTTTAATTTTCTTTTGAAACTAGGAAACGTTTAAAGTTGACAAAATAATGTAAAGAATTTATTTCCTGACGGGAGTCCCTCGACTGCACTAGTTTTCTTGAAATGTAGCGTTAAAAAGAAGTTTTGGTCACTTAGACATGTTCATTGGAACGAGTTTGTCTGTGTGCAAATTAAACTCAAAACTAACCCTGGAGCAACTCTTTTTGATTTCTAACACAGTAATATGGGAACATTCAAAAAACATAAAAATCCAAATTCGGAATACTCATTTAGTCAAAATTTGTTTCATATCGTACAAGTAGTTCATAAATTTTAATAAAATCGAATTCAGATTTTTAAGAATGATTGAATGATTGAGCCTTCAACATGAATGAACTTCATTAAAGCTGTAATATGAAATTTTCAAAGTATACATTCAATAAAATTACTATAACAAATTATTATTACAAATTGGTTTAAATTTTTACTTCTTTTTCTCATTATGCACGTATATTGCGGTTATTCGCATATAATATTATAATTTAGACTTGAAATATATAGAAACCTCACTAGAAGGGTGGTCCGCATTATAACAAGTCAGTGAAAAATTAAATCACCGTAAGCACCAAGAATAAAAACCCAAACAGTAAAATTCGCTCGAAGCACCCAAATCGAGAACTTGATATTTATATTATTACCCCCAGTATGATTTATTCCAATAATATTCCACTTAACGATTTAAATAAAAGACATAAATTACCTCAATTTTTCAATAAAAATACTTTTATCGATTAATTAATGAAGATTTTCAACAAAATGTTTCAGACAACATCTTTTATATCTTTTATCCGAGGAAAACATCGAGTAATTTACTCGAAATGTATAATAATATTTTCAAGAATTAAACTGTATCAGAGACAGCGTAACGACTTGCATTTCTTGCATTAATAATGCAAGAAACTGGATTTACCAAATAATTTTTTCGATGAGTTGTCAAAAAGTAATGGTGATTGCAAGTATAAAAGATGCATATTTAAACAAATTGCATTTCTAAATTTATCAAAAGCACTAGGGCGAAAATTTAAATATTTCACCCATAAAAGACGATGGTACACAAAGTTGATTAACTATATGCAAGCAAAAAAATGAATCATCATTTGACACCTGCAGCGATTCTTTCACGAACTTATTTAATTATTTCATTATTCACTGATCTGAAAAATTAGACATCAATTTGTCAATTGTATCGCATAATTATTTTAGTGATTGATTCGCTCTTTTGCGTGCAATTTCGAGTTTGATTTACGGTTTTGATATTATGTTAAATGCGATTTCAGTGTGGTCGTTAAAAGGCAATAAATAAAAAGCGAAACAAAAAAATTAAAATATATTTTTATTCTTATATAATTAACACGAATGTTTGAAATATTTTGTCTTGAATAATTATAATTTGGAGTTGTTAGCTTAAAAATTAATCGCTTCTGTGTTGTGTCTTCATTAGCCAACATTTAACGATTATGCATTTAGTCACAATTCGTTAGCATAGTTTGAGTTGTGAAGTTTGAAATTGGGAAGGCCGTAACGAAGATTTATAGTCGAGGAGTAACACATTTTTGTAGTATTCCACGATTAAATGCCACTAGTAGTATTTTGAAAATATAAAAATTTACGACTGGCACAGCTTCTAACTTAAAATAAGAAACGAAAGAAAGACATTTATTTTTAACAATTAAAAATGATGAAATTTTCGAGTTATATTTTAAAATTTAAGTCAATGTTTTTCTTAAATTATTGATAAAATAGGTTTTAATAGATTGATTTTTGGATAAAAAGCTGAACATTTTTAGATTGAAATTTTTTTTAACTTAAAATTTTCATTGTTTTTCATCTGAGTTCAGCAAAAATTTTTAACTAAAATTAATTACATAAATTTAGTATTTCTTCACCATTCAATGTGAAATGGTGATTTTCAAATACATAAAATTTTTTGTTAAATATGTAATGTCTATTTATTGCGTTTGTATAGGTATTAAAATGTTTTTGTGTATGTATAATGTATAATGTTATGTTTATGTATTAAAGATTTTTTTTTTAGTTTTTTTATGTTATTCTTAACAATACGGCATAATAATTTTTCATAATTGTTCAGTTTAAAAATTTATTAATTTTCAAACATATTACAATATACGTTTTATAAACATTGTTAAAATAATAAATACCGTACGAATATCTGATCAATTTGAAAGTCTGTTAAGCCTCCAGCTATTACAGACATATTATAATAATCACTCCTATCAGCACTATATTCGTAGCGACATTTGAGATTCGCTGAACTAGTAACAAAGAAGAACAAACAAAATTTGAAAGTCAGACTATTTTCTTTAAAAAGGCACTGCTTGACTTGATTTTTAATCTACTTGTCTTAAATATAGCTAAAAACGCAGTCAAACTCAAGTCAAATGTTAATACTTAAATATCAAGCCAAACCAAATATTTGCAAGTTATTTCATTTCAAATTTTAAATATAAAGTTCAATTTCATGGCAGAACCAAGTTTGAAAAAAAACTAGTGGGTTTAAGGGGAACTCTCTTCAGAAATGACGTTCTTTATATTAGTGTTGGTTCCGTAGTGATCATTAAATGAGGCGGAAAGAGAACGAGAGAGATATTAGAATTAAAGAGAAGAAATGCCGCCTGGTTGCTTTTTTGTTACGTGATAGTCTCCACCGTTTTACTCTAAGCCTAGTAAAGTTCCAATATTACGAATATTGATCAAAAAGTATTTTTTTAAAACCTTATTCTAAATATGTTGTAACGTAAAAATACAACTTTTCAGGGAGCGGGTAATAGTTTTCCCCAACCTTTAGATAGACTCATTATTATAAAAACCAAAATTATAGAGGCCAATGTGCTTGAAAGTGTCGAAGTTCATTTTTGACAAAAAGTAAGTTCATTATAACAATGGATTTAAATAATTATAAAATTTTTTTCATAAACTGTTTCCAAAAGAAAACCCCCAAAATTTAATATTTTCATCTTTTCACCGACATTAAATTTTTATAATGTCATTCAAAAACTAATTTAAACACAAAACTTTCAATATCAGCATGAACTTAAATTGGACTTAAATCGCTTTCAAACAGCAACATTTTTGGCTTTCTGCAAATGCACAGCATTTATTTATTAGTAGGTATTTATTTTGGTAAGTTGTTATGATTATAATAATAATGACAACAATTTTCATTATTTTTTATCATTGTTGTCAAATTCGTTTTTAAATAAGAAAAAAATATATATAATTCGTATATGCATGGTCACCGAAAGACAAGAATGTCGGGTATGCATCAGAGAGCCTGATGAAGCTTTAATATATGGCAAAGCGGCGCGACCTGATACTCTAGTTGTATTCATTGTAAAATCCCGACCCATTGTCCCTCTAACTATATCTATCAATTCCAAATAATAAGGATCTGAAAAATTGTATTTATTTTACTTAATAAAAAGGCGGTTTAAATGGATTTAAAAAAAATAATTGAAAGCTTTTCTTACATATACATTATACATAATACACGTCAAATATTCTTTACTATAATGAAAATATTTTTGGAAACCGTTATTTGAGGTATTTGAAGTACGTGTTGGTCCTTAGCTTAAGTTAGTTCTTAGCTAAAGAGGCAAATATTTTTTTTTTCTTCTGGCATAATTTAAAGGTGAAAACTATGTCAATATACCAACTGTTTCCAACTGTATTTTTAAGTATTTTTAAGCCAACCATGTGTTAAATTATTTATTGAAAAAACGAGTTGACCAATTATAAATCTCATTTTTATAAAAACAACGGAATTGATTTTTTTTCTCCACATCCCATTCACCACTTGCTCCATATAGATAATACGTGTCTGTATAAAATTAAAAGAGCATGAATGTATGCACACAATTAATTCATATATAATACTAATACGTGGTTTATTAAATTTTCCACAATTAATTTTCCAAATCCCTGGTCAAACATTTTGCATTTATCTACACCTAGTCCATGTTTGTTAAATGATAATTTTCCAGTCGAGCGCTTAATTTAATTTCACGTCATATTTAGTATGAACGGATGTGCAAATGAGTCTTATACTCCTTAATTGAATGTGATGCAGAATTAATGTGTGCAACTCGAGCTACGTGCAACTGCGACTCAAATGAAAATCAAATATTAAAACACACTTTTCGTTGTCTGATCGTTTTATTTTCTAATTAAATATTACATGTGTTGTATTAAAACATCTACCTACTTGTACATATCTAAACGATTGATGACTGATTAAGTTGTCGAAGGCGTGAAATGTAATATCTTTGGCACTTGTTATAAAAAATATACTTGGCCTATAAGAAGTGATGAAGGCAGTAAATTTTTTTTCTAGCCATCATTTTCATAATATGCCATTTAATCATTGTAATTTTATTACATTGATAGAATTTAAATTATTAATATTGCAGTACCAATATAATAATATAACGTAGGTTCATACGTAAAGTTTTAATCGAATACTTGATTAAGCGTGACCGAAACTGGAATATTATCACGGAATTATTTTTAAATTTGCAACAGTTTTGCCCACACATTTACATGAAATTTATAAAGGTTTTGAAATATTATATTAAGTTGCTTCAAAAACTACGTATGTTTGACGCATGTTAATATGATTCAAGTTTATTATTTCTGACCAACACAACAGACGTTCGGTTAATAATGTAATTTAGCTCGATTTATTGATGTTAATGATAATGGGGAGTCGGCTCAATTTGTTGCCGATTCGCTTTAATTTTCGATTTAGTCCGAAATATTTTCTCAATGAGCTGTCATTGTTCGGATTAAATTACCTACGTTTGAATCTGATATCAGAATCAAATTTCGTATATGAGATAAAGAATCTTTTGAGGAGATGATCGTTAATAGCAAAATAAAAAGATTCCTTTCACACATGGGCTACTAATTGAGACGTATATATGTTAATAAATAACATCTCTTATATTTATTTATGTCTTTATAATATTTGATGCAAATTATATGTTTTTCATCTTTTGAATTGCATATTTATTAATATAAATTCATATATTATAACTATCTATTGTTGGTGTAATAACAGAAAGGTTTAACTTGCTTTGCTTGATTTGTTTAGATCAAATCTTTTAAATTTAATAAGAACCACTTCTTCTTCACTTACAAGGTTGAGATTTAGTTTTTGATTTAGTAGGTTGAGTATAGCCTAGAATTTAAATCCAGGCTTAGAACACTCAAACAGAGGAATTGCTTAACAGATACGAATTGCAAAATTTTAATTATAACGTAAATAACGCACTGATTTAAAATGTATTACTATTAAAATACATCAGCAGTCATTTATTAAATCTAGTTCTTTTAACAAGCTTTTATTTAACTTGCAATGTTTGTTTAGATCAAATCTTTAAACTTTAATAAGAACGAACCATTTTAAGTAAAGCATTAAAGAGTTGAGATTTTGCATGTTGGTTCAGTTTCAATGACAATGCATTATTACATGTTTATAATTTTCAAAATTTTTATTGTTTTTATCTGTACCTTTTTAGAACTTTTTTTTTAAATCTCAATTATTTTTTTAAATATTATTTACTGTCTCTTTAGCTGCTAAGGCTTTGTTACAACTTGTTTAATAAAAAATCTTCAATGTAAAGGGTTGTAGATGGTTGACGTCTATGGCTGGCCAATACTCCAAAAAACCCGGACTTTCTGGGAGTCATTATTTAATTCTGATTGGAAATAAACCCAAGTCTTTTAACTTTTTTCAAATTGTCTTAGCAATACTTATTAACAATTTTATTTTTATTTACTTAAGTGAATTGAAAAAACTAAAAATGTATGCTTTCTTATTTTACAACTATAAAAAGTTAGGATCATATGAAAATTCATAAAAAAATAAATGCAAATAAATAATAGTCCAGTAAATCCGTCGAAAGAAAGGGTTGCTATACAAAAGGTCGAATAGTTCTGATTTTTTGATACTTTCCTACTATTATGCTTTAACTTTTAAATCGAAGTTTTGAACCATATTGCAACGTAGTATAAAATCATCAAACATTTTTTTTGTGTTTTTAAGTCGCTTTAATATCTAAAGTCATATCATGACTGTCTAAACACAGAGAATTTCTGTTGGTCAATTATAACGTAGGTCTAGGATCTTAAGTCTAAGATTCAATAGGGATCGAACCCAGGACCGCTTGACGCATGAAGTGGAGATAGCAATTGCTCTAGCCACTGCGCCAATAGGTGGTTATATAGGTTTTTTCTATGAAATAATTTAATATCTCCTTAATGTTAGTTAGTTAGTTATTTAGTTTTATAGAATTATTTGTATCGTATTTAACTAAAACAAATAATATAAAAGAGTAAATTTTCTACAATTTAAGGTATAAATGAGCATTGTCACTAAAATGGTGACTGAGATATTACTTCTTAAATTTCAACATTTTATATAATAATTAAACTTAAAGTTGAACTAATTTATTTATAAAAACGTGCCATGTGATGTTATCATAATAAGTACTTTAATGTTTTGAGCTAATCAATAGTTGAGCAATCTAACAATGGCTCTCTATCCTAGTCAATAATTTCAATTTTCAATATGTGAAAATCCCTTACTATCACACACAGATTCAACTTTAAATGATAAAGTGCGACTTCTACTTCAACTAATACCGGTTATAAACTGAAGTATCCCAAGCACAGCCCATGCGCAACCTATGCGGAGTTAATTTCAAAACAATGTTTTCTGTTTTGCATCAACAACGTAAATTAAATTCTTTACACGACAAGCCCACGTTTTGGGTGGCTTTTGTGAGTTTCATGGAAATTAGGTTTGTATTAAACCATTTTAGCTAATATACATATTCGTTATATCTGAGTTTGGTTCAATAAGACGTACTGCAATAAAAACCTAGATAACCGTTCTTTTAGTTAAAGCTCCAAGAAGATATAAAAATATTTATTGTAGTTACATTATATGGTACTTTTTATAGATAATAATTAGCTCATCTTAGAATTGGTCATTATCAAGATTGGTCTAAACGCCGTTGTTTAGGAGATATTGTGTAGAAATTTCAAAAAAATAATGCATTTATCAACTTTAAAAAAATCTAAAATTAGAGATAAGACTCTTATCTCAGACACCGTCTTAACTACAATCCACATTTTAGCCTAAAATTGCAGGAAATGTACTCTTATTTAAATTAAATAAAAATAAATTTTCCTGTAAAAAGAACCATTTTGGAGAAATTCAACCAATTCATAGAAAAACTCGACACATTTCATTTTTTATGTGACTGCACAATATGGTTCAAATTAACTTTGATTTATAAGTTAAGGCATAACAGTAACAACATACCAAAATATCAGAACTAAGTACCCGACTTCTTGCACAGTAAGTCCTTTTCAAATCAGTTTTTAATTAGTTGGTAAATATTTTTTACAAGGTTCATATGATTTTAAAAATTTATGCCTTAAATAATTTTGTGCTTATAATAATTTTAATACAAAACAACAGAAATTTCACTTTTTACTATTTAAAAGTTAATAAATACCGTGAAAAAAATTAATTGTTGCATAAAATTATTTTATAAAAAAATCACCAAAATTGGAGTTATCCCCGAGGACTAAGAAGTTTTAAGGATTTTGGTACTTTATTGACTCAATTAAATTTCAAAAATATCGACAAGACAAAATTAATACCTATAACCAATCATTAAATTCATCTCTCGATTTTTATAAACTCATAAAATGTGGATCAACGTTGACCAAAATTGATTTTTAAACTTTATTTGCTTTAAACGTGTTCCCCGCGAGTGACAAATTTAGATAATTTTATAACTCTCAAAAATACCTACGTAAAACGTTACGATCATATTATTTATAATATCGTCATCGTCGGTACCTAAATACATTTAATAATTATAATCATCTCCAGTGATTGATCCAATTTTGACGAGACCACCGTTTATAATCGCCAAATTACGGCTACCGCCATTACACTAAACCAAAAAGGTCCAAGTTTTCTCAATTAATTTGCACGAAACGTGCATTCGAAATACGCCGAAATTATCAATTTCATGCGTAATAAATTAACGTCATCGTATTATATGGAGTACAATGAATATTTATACAGCCTTAGAAAGTCTGGAGATGACATTCGAAGGAAATTTTATTGAAGATGAGAAAATGAAAGTTTTTTTTTTCTGTTGGTATTTGCATTTTCTTTATTTGACGTCTTTGCGAATGAGAGAAATGATGAGCCTACACAAAACATGTCCAATGTCCAATATGCACAGATCCTAGAAACAGATGGTTGCATTCTTAATTTATTATCCCGGTTTATCGAAATGCAAATTTCTATCTGCCACGTATTTATTATTTACAAGCATGTTTGGTGGAAAACATGAAAGATCTTTATGTATTGTTATGGAACATGCACTCACACACTGAGGAAACTTAGTGACAAAACGGCAATTGTGAGAAAGTTTAAATAACAAATTATCATTTTCATAATTAATTGTTATTTTATCCTCGGAAAAAATTAATGTTATTTTACTGTAGCGTAAATATTCCGCTTGATCCAAAACATTTTATGCAACCTTCAGAAATCACGACATTGAAATGTTTGAGTGCCATATAGCATTACGGCGTTTTATTTGTTTTATAAGCGAATAAATCCAGTCGAAACGGTCTGCAAAAGGTATAAAAAACTGCCGCCTGATAATCACAAGCAATTAATTTTCATTAACGCGACTAAAGATAAAAGGGTCAAGGTGCACATTCTGGCTTTCTCCAGCAACTATAATTCTATTCTTACCACGAAGCTTGCTTGTATTATAAATAAAATGAATCTTAAAAATTTACTGAAGAATTCTTCTTTTTACTTAAACTCTTACATAAACATACTCATAGTCAACTCGTTTATCAAAATGATTGATTTAGGATTTGGATTAAACCAAGTTCTTGGTTTACTATTGGAATCATTTTTAGTATTTTTGGAAGAAGTATTGTGATCAAAAATGCTTATGATGTGACGAACATAGTGTGAAAATTTGATTTATTTGACGTTAATACACATTGACGCGTTTAGCGAATATTTTAGCCTTATTGAATTTTCATATTCATATTGATTTTTCATCACTATCGTTTAAATCAAACGTATAACAACGTTTTCTTATCACATATAATATATTGAGAAGCCTTTTAAACTATATTTCGGTTGAAAGCTTTACAATGTTTAAATCAAACGTTAAAATGGCGTATCATTATTATATAGATGAGCCTTAAAACGAAACTGTGATTAAGCTGGAAACATTATACTGAATAAATCATAAATATATACAATTTTGGAAATATTAATTAAATGCAAGGTAGTCCTTAGCTTATCTGTAAATAAAAATAACAGTAGTTCAATGAAAATGATTCCGATCAACCGTTTTAAGATTGATTGAATTTGTTTATACATTTACTAAAATTATTTAATAATTTTATGTTATTAATTGACTCTGAATATATTTGTAATCATCATTTTCTGCATTCAAATTATCGGGACGCATTGGCATTGGCAACTTGGAAAATTTTGTTTGAATACATACGCTTTATTTGAACTAAAATCCTAAACAATATCTTTGTTTAAACTATTTTTTTTTTGTAAATATAGACACAAAAAATGTTTAACAAAAATTTGTTTTCACCACCTTCCAAAATATACTAAATTTGATTTTTTTGAGATAAGTGTAGCTCAAATCGAAAAGACACATAAATAAAGTAATTTTTTATGACAATCATTTCAGATGAAAATTGTGATTTTGAAGATGTATACAAATTGCTCGCTTAGATGATGACCTGAAACTCGCTGCAGCTGTAATCTTCGGTAATTTTCAATTTTTTTTTTAGAAAACTTCTTAATATCTTACACTTGTAGATGTGGATTAAATGACCTCATGAAGCACATTTTTTTATTTTATAAGGGTTAAAATTTTTATTTACAAACCCTAAAATACGCCGTTCAACACCTACTTTCATCCTTAAACTCGTTAATAAAGAAAAGTTACCGAAGCAGGACAATTTAAATCATCCTCGCCATTTTACTTCTAAGTATTCTAGTTTTATTAAGTGTAGGTAGTTGCATTAATTTTTAAATTTGCAAAAATTTAAATTTTCGAACGTTGCTTGACACTATTAAGTATTACAATTTCTCTCCATGCTTTACTTTTGGTAAAAAACCTGTTATTTTTAATGGCCTGCTTTAAAGCACCTGTTGAAATATTCTTAAATATCTTTTATCATATATTAAAGAAATCTTCTCAATTCAATTCTTTGACCAACTTAAACTTTTTGAAATCCTTCTTAAAACATTTAAAAGCAACGGCGATGAGAAATTAATTAAATTCTTTGTTTTTTCAATTTTTATTTGAAACCAAGGATACTTAGTAGATCGTAAAAAGATATCAACTGATTTTTTGAAAAGATAAAAATTTAAAGAAACTTTTAACCAAAGAACTTGAATAATACACATTTAAAAATGCAAGTATTTTAAATTTTTCATTTTATTTAAAGCATTATTAATTATACTAAAGATTTAAAAGTTATCTGTTTGAACTTAACTTTCCCTTAAATGTTTTCTCTTAAAAGAATTTAAACTTTTTTTTATCAAACAAAACTCTCTCTTAACGTTGGGTATTCTAAATCAAGTATCAGATCCCTCTGAAAAAATTCTTGCAAAAGCGTCATGTCACCATTACAACCAATACATTACACATACAATTTGTACAACGACGTAACACTGTTCTTCTAATACGAAATGAAGCCCCGTATTATACGAAAGTTCACTGTATATTCTAACAAGAAATTCCATTCAATTCAAAAAGAACACTGCACACTCTTTCTATCAAACAATGCAAATAATTCAAGTCATTTCAATCATTTTGGATAGTTGTGTTTGAAACATTCAAATTTGAAGTGAATCGTTTAATTTCACGGTCATTAACGTTTGTCGCGTTTCAAAACTAAATGAATGATCGACAATGACAGTTTTATTATGACGATTAAAATGGTCATAAGGCTGATATGTGACATGACGAAAAACAGCTGGAGTACGCGGCCCACCAGGAGGTCCAACCACTCTTGGCTCCTCACTTTTACTCTAAAAATATTCTCACTCTTTAAAAAGTAAGACTATTGGAATAGCAGAAGTAGAAATTTCTAGTCTTATGAATCGATCGAAAAACAGTAATATATTATCTGAACCATCATGCCCTTGTTTGAATTCAATGTCATGTCCTCCTCTTAAACCTCGCTTCAGATGAAATCTCAACATTTAAATGCATTTACACACACACATATATTCGATATTCGTAAATGATAAGATTACAATAAACGTGCAGAATTTTCATACAAATACAAGCCTTTCTCTATGTGAAGATTTTATTTTCTAGAAAATTATTGGCTTTTTGTTCCCTTATAGGTAAAATATTTATTAGATTTATTATCGGTAAAATTCTCCATTGATATAGAAAACAGAAGACGTCTTAGCAAAGGGAAATTTCAATGATATCTAATTAAGGACTTCAACGATCAATTATCGATGATCGCTTACTTAACTATCTTTAGCAGTCGTTTAAATTTGCATTTTGACTTAAGAGATTTTTAATGCTACCAAAGGTTCATCTTGAGATATTCGAACTTCCAAGCATAGGTCAACATTTGTTATTTACCAAGCGGAGTCTTGGAATATTTTATACCCAGTGTCAATGCTGCGATTTTGAAACGAACCTTCGGTAATCTTAATAATTAATCACTGTGCAAATGCAAGCAGGAGGATGTCAAGAACGTAATCAGCATTCAAATTAAACTCGTGCTAATAAGACATTGTATATACTCCTCGGTATAAATTATAATCGAGAAAATGAGATGCCTCACAAAGTTGAGTGAGTTAAATGTACGAAATTATATAAACTCATTAGCTAAATAGATTTACGAATCTAAAAGAAAAATCATGATGAAGATGAAGAAATTAAAAAGGTCTATATACGAGTATGTAAGTACATAAGTACTTATTTAGACAAGAGATAGGCTCTGGGGTAAGTCTACAATCTACATTAGAATAATATAAATACTACGTGTGTTTAGCATGAAATGAGAAAATATTTAAGCAAGTAATTATAAACGCTTCTCATGAGAATCTCGTCGAGAAAATTTGTTTAGTGAGAGTTTATATAATTGTTGGTGATAATTAAATAAAATTCATACGAATGAAACTTTAAACAAAATATTTCAAACTACGTCTGTGTAAGCAACCTAGGCGACAGTGTAGGTCCCTCGAACTAATAAGAGCAGGATATTTAACCTAATCTTTATTTAAAAAAATGATAACTAAGCCCACTTCTATGCACATTTATCATAAAAACACTGCAAAAGTAAATTTACCAAACACGATTAGTTAATTTAAAGTAATTCAGGCTTTAAAATTAAAAAAAAATAATAATTCAAGTATGAGAATTAGCGGTGTAAGAGAGAGCGAAGCCGTATACATACTAACACATACCTTTTTAAACCAATGAAATAAGTATGAGATAAATATGTTTTAGTATAAACGTCAGAGGAAAAGCTATTCGAGAGCTTTTTGAGTATGAAACAGGTAGCACGGGAGAGAAAACTGTTTTAACTTCAAGCCTTAATAATTTTGAACATGTTTTAAAATAATATAAAGATTATATTTTTAAAATAGAAGTTTGTATGAGTGAAATGAATTATTATTTTCACTTTTGCCATATCGTTAACGCAAACGAAAGATATTTTTTTATTAAATGAAATGTTTTATTTGTGGATTTTCCTTGCATTTTTATGAAATATCAAATATAATATTCAAATTATTAATATCAAAAAAGCATTTCTGTCATGAAAAAAAAACAATAAGTCATTAGGTGTATTTTAAACTCAGCAAATCTGGTAGGTGTTTGTTATTTTTAAAAATTTTGACAAGGATGCCAGAGGTGTAAGAGAGAATGTACGTCAGATGCATATTATAAAATTTTTATCTTAATACGATATAATATATAAGAGTAAAAATATTAATTTACAGACACGCTGGACGCTAAAACATTGAAGACAAAACACGAACCTTCAAAGTGTTATTCTTGAGTGAATCTTAATCACTACTAAAGAAAGGTTTTTCAAAATTCTACTGCTAAATAGTCATAAAGATCCGTTTTGTAAGTCTTTTTTCTAAATTATCAATTTTTTCAAATTTTATTTTTGCAAATATGTATCAACATTAGGAAAATATAAAGAACCCCTGCTTTTGTAGAGTCTCTTAATGAGTTTATTTAAGAGTCAAAAACATTTTTTGACATCATTCTCTTCAAAACACAGTATTGAAAGTTGTTCAATTTGGGGGAGGGGTATATAAATAAAAATCAATTTTGCTTAATTATTACGTAATTACCGTAATAATTCAAATTTTTGTTTTCTCAAGGACGCAAAAATTATATTGAGTGCCGTTGAAATGTTGGAATTTCAAAATTTATTTTAATCTAAAAGATACTCTTATGAATATCTTCAATTTTTTGTCAAATCTTACGTGACCGAAGTCATGGGTAGCCGCTAGTTCTTCTTAATATGTTAGCACATTTGTGTAAGTATACTGCCAGGTTTTTGATTGTACATATGTGCAGGAAAGAATTTAGGTACATAATTTCAACTCAATTCATAATTAGACAAAATGAGATAGAGAGAGGGTAAATGTTAACAATGAATGTATGTTTCAATCGCTTATATGACCAGCTGTTTCTGCTCTACATCGTGGGAAACATAAACGATAACAATTTGTATTTGTTTATTATTATTTAAAGTCGCTTCAACTTCCCAGGTTATTAGCGACTATGGGCACAGTATGCAACTATGCCCGATACATAATATGGCTATAACATTTTCAAAAAATTCTAAATTGTATAATCATTTGAGTTTATTTTACGCCTAATTACGCAAACAAGTAACCACTGATTGTATGCTACAATAATTAACCAAAATAATTTGCAAATAACTAAACTAATAATTTTACAAAATGAAAATTGATTGATAAACCAGTCTTTAAATAGCTATCAAAGGAATTAATATCTAAATTTTTCATTGGATTTTAATTAAATATTTGATTAGTATAAACGTCTTGAAATACTGCATGAACAGGTTTGTGCAAAAACCACTTTTTGCATCTTGTTAATTCAATGAAATTCCATTTTTCACTTGATTATTATAGGCATAGATATTCAATAAACGAACTCAATCAATATTTATTATAAGCCTATACTTTATACGCTACTATTAACTTAATTACAATGCTGGTGCTAAATAGATTTCAAGAATATTTCAAAATCCACGTTCAGTTTTAAGCTGCATCGAAGCTAATCGGACATGATTGATAAATGAAAATATGCTTTTAATAAAAAAAAGCATGCAGACTTCTTCTATCCCTGAAGGCATTAAATTGTAGCTTTACTAATCGAGTGATGATATATTGTAAGATCATCCGTATGTTCGTTAATGAATCAAACAATTTAAATGACAATTAAAAATGCTACCATATAATAGTTTATGAGATTCAAAGATAGAAGGTATTGTTTAATAATATTATATTAATGTATAGTGTCGTTAAAGATATGCCAAGTCATTTGAACAAGCATTGAACTTAGAAACGTTGAGTCTGATTTGAAAAAGAAGAAAATCAACGCACGTGTATTATTTAATAATTTCCTTTTTGATTTTATTTCATTACCAGTAAATACATAATAGATAATTATATTAAGATGCATTTATCAAGCTGGTGGATAGTGTTGATTTATTTGTTTGCCTTATTGACGATTCAATAGAGTTGAATTAATTAACATAGTCACTTAAGCCAGTGTCTGTTTCTTTCATCGTGAAATATTCAAAGGAAAATCTCGAATGGAGTCTTTTCAATGTTTGACTTTGAAAAAGAAAACGGTTGTTTCATATAAATTTTACAATGACCATAGTGATACGAGCATATATTTGTTAATTAATTTCGAATGAAAAAATAATTAAAATTGAAGTAGCCAATTCGAGAAAAAAATTAATCAATACTGTTTAGAAGTGGAATATCAATTACGATGGTTTTAATGATCTCGTGTAAATTTCAAATATTATTTCGTGTAATCTTTTCATCTTGAAATTAGCGAATCAATTGAGATAATCTGCAGACTCCTGTCGATTTTTAAATCGCTGATTTACAGTTACGATTTTTAATTAGAACTTTTCCATGCAACAAGGAAGATTTTTTATTCGACTCAATGACAATAGATTGTAATCTATTGATTCACATTTAGTTTTTCAAATGAAAAGTTTTATTTCCAAATTAAAATACCTATGCGATGAACTAGGGAATAACAGACAGATAATTTAGTTTTATATTACTGGAACATCAACAATTATTTTTTTTTTAGTTTTTAGAAAAATTACATAGAACAGATTAATCTACTCGTTAGTTTTATCTTTAGTAATGAAACAGAAATTTCAAACATTAACTCGTTCTTTGGTTATTATTTCAGTTATATGTACGTTAAGTGTTTATAAAGGGTCTTTCAAATAGAGCGGGTCGATGTTGATAGTTTGTGGCGTCCATGTTGTTTTGGCGGCATCTATGAAATGCGTTGTTATTTCTTCAGTTACTGATGCCAAATCACCACGGCAAGTTACACGACTCAGCAACACGTTCAAATGATACAATTTTATTATCAAAATAAGTGTTCGTTAGTGCAAATGTTGCGCGCATTACGTCTATTTTACGGCAGACGCGGTGGCCCTTCAAAGTCGACTCTCCAACGTTTGGTGACCAAATTCGAGGCGACTGGTTCGGTAAACAACCAACCAACATCCTTACGTCAAAGGAACGCCAGATCAGCCGAGAACATCGCTACGGTCCATGAGAGTGTGCAGAAGACTCCAAGGCAGTCGGTTTCTCGCCGTGCACAAGAACTCAGCCTTTCGCAGACTTCAACTTGGCGAATTTTGCGTCGGGACTTGGGCCTACACCCGTACAAGATCCAACTGACCCAGGAGCTGAAATTTAATGACCAAAGAAAAAAAAATTTGTTTGCTGACTGGGCTACAGAACGTTTGAAAGAGGATCTCAATTTTGGCCGAAAAATCATTTTTAGCGACTAGGCGCATTTTTGGATGAATGGTCTTGTAAATAAGCAAAATTGCCATATATGGGACGACTACAACCCACATGAGGTTCACCAGGTGGTAATGCATCCACAAAAAGTAACTGTTTGGTGCGAATTGTGGTCCGGCGGCATCATTGGTCCGTACTTCTTCGAAAACGATGATGGCGAGGCCATTACTGTCAACGGCGTGCGCTACAGATCAATGATCAACAATTTCTTTTGGCCTGAATTGAACGATATGGACGTGGACAACTTGTGGTTTCAACAAGACGGCCCTACGTGCCACACAGCGAGCGACACAATGGACATTCTGCATGAACGGTTCGAGGGTAGGGTTATCTCTCGCAGAGGTGACGTGAATTGGCCACCAAGATCATGCGATTTGACCCCGCTAGACTTTTTTTTGTGGAGTTTTCTCAAGTCACAGGTCTATGCCAATAATCCGCAATCAACCGATGCCCTGAAAGTCAACATAACGCAGGCCATCGCTCAGATTCAGCCGGATCTATGCAGTAGAGTAATTGAAAATTGGTTCTCTCGGATCCGTGCCACCGTTCGAAGCCGCGGTGGACATTTAAACGATGTAATATTTCATAAATAATGGCATAAATGGCCCTTTCAAATAAAAAAAAAAAATATATAATATCTCACATACAGCTTGTTTTATTTAATTTCAACATCGACCCGTCCTTGTTGAAAGACCTTTTATAATACAAAACTTTTTATAATTTTTATGTAACTTTAAATATGGTAGGTTTTTTAAATGCCACGTTATCTAAACTTATTTTTACCCAAGATACTTTATTAATGTCTATTGAGTTAAGTAATTTATAATTTCCAATTATTTTTTGAAATGTTGTTAGGGATAGAATACTCCTTGGTGTTTAGATGAATATCAAATTGGCACATAGCCAACGTTTTATTGGTATTTTGTGACAAAAATTGCCAACATTTACGTGTAGGTAATGATAGGAAAGAAAATTGTAGTGGGATTATTTTCAGAATAAGGACTTGAAATAGTTTATTCAAAATGCCACTTATTGTTATAATTTTGTTTAATATCAGGAGATTTAGAGGTGAAAAGTTTGGCTATTGAAGTGGAAAAAATATACAGTAGCTACTTATATGAATAAGGTTACTTTTTACTAGAATAAAATTAAATATTTATCAAAACACAATTTTATAATGAGGCTTTCAAGCACAACGAACTTATACATTGAGTTATAATAGTAACATTTTCTTTATCGGAATTTTAAGATTTAAAATTTAAAAGCATAAAATAAGTAAATTTAGTTATTTTGAAATTCAATGTGAATTTTTTTTTTTTGGGTGTTTATAGTCGCTTTAACAACTATGGTCATATCACGACTGTCTTGCACACAGAAATATTCTGTAGGTCTTGAATGTTAATTTTTAATCTTATTTCTAGTAATTCGATGGGAATCGAACCCAGAACCACTGGCGCATGTAGCAAAGAGAGCAGTTGCTCTAACCACTGCGCCATCAAGTGGGTTTCAATGTGAATTTATTAAATCTCATTTACCATTTTTGTACTTATGGTATAATCAGGATCTATGGTATGTTCATACTTTTTTTTATTCATGATACACATTTTGTCAAAAAAGTGAATATTTTTCCTTCTTAAAATGCCAGCTATCTATATTTCGTAGAAATAAAGAGTGTAAAAATCATTGAACTCTTTCCTTTTACACAAACACCTGGTTTTCGTATGCGCACACTCAAGCAGTTCAAAAGTAGTTCAAATCCAATACAATTTACTGTGAGAACAAAGCTATTAATAATCAATGCCAAAAAAAGTAACTAGCCTAGAATGCAATATAGCGTTCGGTTTATTTTTGGACTCTGAGCAAAAAATCATTAATCAAATTTTCTCCAGCATCCTTTAGTTTTCAGAAAATTACTGAAAAACGTCACTAGTACATAAAAAAGTATCTGGTCCAGAAACTCCAGAGATTCGGGAGAGAAACTGATCATGACGTGAAAAAAATACACCGGAAACTATATATCGCATGCCTACGGATACTTTTTTTGTGTGACAGTCTAACTTTAGTTGTTATTTGATTTCCGATTTATTTCCTTCAATCAAGATAAAAATTGAAACTTCAATATAATATCATCCGATATCTCATCTTCGTTTTTGGTTGTTGCCAGTTTTGCCATTCCAATGTTTCTAATCTTAGATCCATCCCATTTTTGGTCAAATCTAAAATATTCTTACTTACACCAACGTGATTTTCTTATAAAGAGATTTTTTCGCTTCCCTATGGATTGTTATCTATACTCCCAAATTTTCCAGGTATTATCAATTTATATACCCTCATTTTTATCTCGTTTAGTTGTTTTGAATCTTTATATTCTGGATTTAATAATTTAAAATTTTTTCTGGATTATATGCATCAATTTTTTCTAGTTGATTATCTTCAGCCAATATATAACGTAAGATCTAGATATTACGATATTTCTGTGCTGATTGTGTATAATGAGCTAAGTCCAAACTTGTAATTTTTGACAAAACGATTTTTAAAGTTTTACTGAATATCAGGAATTGTTTACAGAAATGTCTTTAATTTAATATTTATTTAAAATTTCCATTATACATCTGTTTATGATATTTAATGGTAAAAAATATGTTTTATCAATTTATAATTATTGTACTTAATATAGGTGGTAATTGGCGCATGCATTTCAATTTCGACGGACTTAACTCACTATACACAATCGACACAGATTTATTTCTTCTACTTTAGTTACGTTGTAGTTTCCAATTTTTTTTGTATAGCAATTTTTTTTTGGGTAAACATTTCTTTTTATCTAATTTTTGAATATTTTAATGTTATAAGTACAAATAGGTTTAGTTTTACAGGTGAATATAGCTTAGTGTTTTGGTAACCTGATATTTAGAGTAAGTACTTAAATTTAAAATTTTAGCTGGAATATTTTCTATCATTCTATATTTTGTTTCAATCGGAGGGATGATAATTATTTAAAGGATACTATGGTTTTAATTTCTCATGTAGGTATATAATTTTGAGTGCTAAAAATTAAGATACTAATTTTGATAAAAATGTGTTAAAAAAATATATACATTGAAATGAAATATTAACATATTGACAATCAAAAAAAATTTCTGATTTTTCAAAATAAAATACTTAATTAATCTTTTTTTACACTTGAAATAATCCTAAGGAGTCATCGTTTTATAAATTTTTATTCTATTTTTTTTTTACATTTTTAACAATTATTTCTGTTATAGATATTTGAAAACCCGGAATAATTGAAGGGAAAAATATAAGTTCAAGCTTGCATATATCTAACAATACCGTATAGGTACCACATTTCATTCAATACCAAACAGCAAGTGTATCCTTTCTATTATTTTTCGTTTAAGTCTAACATAAAAGCAATCTCCTTTTGACTTAAGATTTCTAATACTCTAAAATTAATTAAAATTTTTTCTACGAAATTAATAAATAGTGGTCATTCTTCAAGTTAATAAAATTTGTTTTGATTTTATGAAAAATTCCGTTCATATGTAATGTTATATATTAAAACAGTGGTCAAAACTAGGAGGTGCAAACTTTTTTAAAAAAAATGTTTTATTGTTTAAAACCTATTCATACTAGTATATCTATTAAAATATAAAATGCAGAGAAGATAGAAAATTTTATTTTAGGAGTAGTAAAAACTTTTGAAACCACTGTTTTAATATATAGGTTTACAAAAATTGCAAGGATTCATCAATCATAAAGACGAAAAAATAAACAGCGATTACTTTAAAAACGACTGCAGAGTTTTCAAGGTTTTTTTTCTTTACTAAACAATATTTAATCTTTAAACTTGCTTTTTAATTAAAGCAAAACAGAAAATGTTACCTTCTAAAAACTTTTTGAAATTTATTTTAATTAGCATATTAGCAATAGTTGCATAATAAGCTTTTTAATTATTCCAAAGCTTCACTATCGTTATTTACCTTTTTTAATACACAAGCACGATGTTCACTGATTGTGAGTCTATTTTAAAGGTTGTAGAAATGCTTTGACTAAAAATTTAATAAGCATAAAATCTCATACATATAATATCTAAATGGAAAAACTTCAAGCACATTTTTAATATATTATTTTATACCTCAATAGTTTTTATTCCGCATTCACGTTATTTTTAAACTACCGTTTTTAATACTTAAATTTAATTAATTTTCAATTTATTGAATTAATATAAAAATTGCTGAATATGAGCATTTAACAAGCCAATTTAAAAAGTGACCTTTATTATTTGGTTCAGATACTCCTAATTATTTATTTATTTTTAAGTTTTTTTCCACAATAGTGCTTACGTTCCGGGTCACAGCGACTCGCGACATTCAAGTTATATAATTCGCATGATTTATTTACAACTAAAATCCACTTGATAGCTCTAATCCCACAAATTATGGCTACTATTTCCAACTTTTTTCAAATATCTATACGATCATATAAATTATGTGAAGCGTATCATTTTTATTATCGCCTTGACATTCTTAATCTTCACAATCACCAATCACATATATCGTATAGTTATAAATAAATTGAGATAAATAAACGTAGTAAACGCGTAGCTCATCAGCGATGCGTTGCAAATCGATTATAAAATCAAATCAAAGATATAATTTATTACATGAACATCCCAGAGAAAGAATTGATCCTTGATTGTTAAAAATAGTTAAGTTATGACCAAATTTTATTATCATATAAAAATATAAGCAATAAAGTTAACCGTTAAGAATTTTTGTGCAAAAATTGCACTTTTTAGTTGAACGAACAAATCAAAGACGTTTAAAAAATTGCAGATTGTAGAAGCTGTTATTAGGATTAATGAGGCTTTGTTGATTTACATGAATGAATCTGATGAGAAAAATCATCAAGAAAAGTTAATTACCGACGTCTTCATTCATATCTTCAGTATTATTAAATCAAAGCTGAGATTTGAAAGTGTAGGCTTAACATGGATTTATTCAAGAATTACATTGACGCTTAACACCTTATTATACTGTGTCGATAATCGCAAATATCGATCAATAAAAATGCAATTAATTCTGTGCTTCCATATGAGCACCTTATTATTTTTAAATAAAAATTTAATTATAGCTGTTGTTAATTTAAAGAAAAGACTTTAGATTTGAGATTAAAAATTTAATGTTCAGTGTTTTGATGAATTATTTGATTTTAAAATGCTTTAGTTATATGTGTTAAAAATACAATCACTTACCGTGGATATCATCGACACAAATCTGCAAATCTTCACGAAACGCTGGAAGATGAGGCAGACATTGGCAAGTGCATGGCTCTCCATCTTTTTCACGAGCGGTTCCGCTACTAAGTCCTACGCAAGTGTCTGGGTTACAATCACGACCTTAAAATTAAAAAGAAAAATGCGTTTAAATCTTTAATTCAATCAGAGAACAAACTAATTTATACCAGCAGCAAGAAATGTATCGGCTTCATTTTGACGGCTGATGTTTGCAATGGCTGCAATTTGATGCGCTGGAGATAGAACCGGAACAGCCCATACATTTTTGGTGCAAATCGCCCAAAAGACCACAATGTGAAACGTTCTGAGAATACTTCGAGTTCTTCGAATCATCGTTTCGTACGGGATTCTAACATTATTTTAAATAATCTGAAACAAACACATAGAGTTTATTACTTCAATCCCGTTTTGGAATATTGAAACAGATTAAATATATGCAAAGTAACGAGCTTTGAATGTGACAAGTGTTGTACATTTTTTCGCTCGCCATTAAATGATTTAGCGGAACGACATGGACATCGTAAAATTTGATGGTCGTCCGTTGAGGGAAAAGTGCTCGGAATTACCTACTTGGGCCCTCTAAAAACGCATTACTTTTATTAATATTATAGCGGTGTTGGTCGTGCCGCTCTGTTTTTCGGCCTTTGATTCGGGATATTAAAACGGCCAGATGATGGACAGAGAGATTTATCTCTCTCGAAATTACAGGCTCCAACAAGTAATGGGTTTTTTAAAGTATGAATGAGTATACGTAGTAATTTTTTTATAATTTTTATTGGAGTTTTTAACTTTTGAGCGAATAAAAAATTATTTTTAGTTTAACAAATAGTATGTCTTATGACAGTTGTATATTAATAAGAATATAAAAGAATATTAGAAATATTAGGGCGAAAATAATACAGCGATTGACGTTAACATAAATGAAAATTAGATCTTTTAACATTTGAAGAGAAAAAATTTTAAAAATACAATTATTTTAACTTGAGAAATTGGTCAGTAAGCTATCGTTATATTTCTTTCAAAACCAAATTTGCAGCGAATATAACAAAATTTTTATTATTTTTATAGTCAATAAATTCTTTATTCATACTTTATGTTGTGACGACCAAACAGTAAGCTTTTTACACTCTGTTCTTCTTAAATGAATCATAAAACAAGGCATCAGAACATGACTGCAGTGGTCTATTGGTGCAATAGTTGAGGCAATTGTTCTCTCCGTTGTTAAAGCGACTTAAAACACCAAAAAAAAAAATATATATATAGATATTTGAGTCTGATGCTTAGGTGATGAGAAATACAGATCATAGCGAGAAAATTTGTAGTTGGTGTGAAAATCAAGTTTCATTTAAAACTTTAATTTGTTTTCTCATCTGCTCTTGACATAATTGTTAATTATTATTAGGTCAAACTACCCATTTTTTCACTCCCCCTCGTTTACTCCTTAACTTTTTAGTAATTAAAGATTATTCGAAGAAAAAAAAATTATTGTCTTTAATGATTTTATCACTTTCCTACGCATTTTGGCAATTTCTGTAAATCCGTTTTTTCACAGTGTATTTATTTCTGTCGGATATTTCCATTTTTCCATAAGAATCCACGGTAGAATTAAAATTCTGATAGATAATGTATTTTTATTTTATCTGGGTTCAAAATAATCCTCAACCCTAAGCAATTTGGGATTATGTTTTTAACGATATAATTTATTTTTCTGTTAATTTTTTATCATTGCAAACTGTAAAGCGGTTTGATTGGGAAGAAATTTAAGTTGATTTGAAGCTAATAAAATATTTATTGTGTACACGTCTTCTATAAACATCGAATACATTTACAAAATTTATTTTGTATTTAATTTCTTTTCACGTAGTTTTTTATCTTCATTTCTTGCATTGGTAACACAAGTAACTTAGAATTGTATTTAAAAACTTACAGCAAAACTAATTCATATATTTTCATGCAAATTTTTGATATTTTTAGCAATGTTTCGTAAAATTTTGCAAAGGAACATTTGAAAAAAATGCAAATGTAGTAATGCTTACATTTCTGTAAATAGATTTTTAAAAACATATTAAATTCGAATTTACTGGAGTCGATACTATAATACTTTGCGACACTTTGATTAATTAAGTATATATAATATTTTAATTGTTATTTAATTAAGTACTTAATTTTAAACTACTAATTTTAACAATTTTTTATTCATAGTAAGTTTTACGTTAATTAAGTTTTTATACATTCTTTATTTATTTTGTAAGTAGCCATAATTCTTTTACCCTGACTATGGTCAGGAAAACTATGAATTTTTTCTGTTAGTATTAAGAGTTGCAATAACCTAGGCTAGGAGCACTATGTGTTCAATACCTAGAAAAACAAATCAAAGCAATTTAAAAAAAAAAAAAAAGAATTAATTTTAAAAAAAAAATTATTGCTAACAATTCAGAGCAAATTTTTCTTCCTGAAGCCGTCTAAAAGCTAGACGCCTTCAAACACCAAGTCTTTAATATAAGTCACCAATACTTTATATGTATTATATAGCCGTTATTTTTCACGGAATAATGAGTGAAAAACTTATTGAGAATACACCTGTAAAACCCAACAAGTAGTTCAACTAAAGTATTTTCTACAAATTTTTCATTTTCATCAGCTACAACTTTCAGAAACTTTCGATTCTTTCTTATTGAAAATACATGATAATTATTCATCAGCTATAATTTGTTAACGCTTAGTTAGCACCTTTAAGAAATCAGTACTTGTGTGATGCTTCAAAACCAATTAAAAATCTCACAGTTAATTAAGTATATTTATTAGTTCTATTTGACAAACGAGATCAATAAAACATATTATTATATAAACATTTAACTGTTTAGTATAACAATTATTTGTAGGTAATTGACATGTAAACATAATTGCTATAATTAGGTCACAACTAATTTAATTTATACGACTAACTTCCCATTAACCTAGTTGTTAAAATCGAAAACTTTAGAGGAAATATACAATGATTTTCTCATGTAGCTTGTACTACTACTATATTTACTTAATTGATAACAAATAGATATTATTGACGTAATAAATCAAAAGTTAAATTGGGAAGCTTTATGATATTAAGTACGGTTTTAAGATTTAGGAGAGATACGTTTAGAAACTAATTTGGAAATTCTAAAAATTTAACTCGTTGAGATTAAATTGAGGCTGCATTGGTCAGATTATTTGTAATCTGTATTTTTTTAACGTTACAATTTAATGGTGTGCAATACATACCGAAGTATTTATGATGTAAACATTTTAATTGTTTCTTAACTTGATTAAAGCAATAAATATTACACTAAATCAAAAGAAACTCGAGTATTTGATGTGCCCACGCATAATTTGCACATATCAACCCAATCACGGCGTAACAAATGGGCGTTAACTGTTTCGTTCTGGTTAATGAAGACGAGATATATTGTTGTTGATGCGCTTTATTTTATGAAATACATTCACAGTTCATGTGGTTTCACAGTCATAACTTTCATGAATTGAATTTCAAATCGCATAATTCAGTCCCAACAAAAATTACCTCTTTCATTCTTAACACGATACCTGACAAATGTAACGCTGAAATTGAAATATTCAACGTTTTAACAAGATGATACCCAGACGTTTATTTCGTCCACATGTTCGTTAGTGTAGTAATAATAATTAATATTGCTCGATTTCATGAAAATCGATTATGATTCGCGCGACTCACGCCCGACTTAATCGGATCGATTTGTATGCGTGTCCGAAATTTCCAATAATTAAGTCATTAAGATTTTTTCGTTTGTTGCATCCAATCCATAAAATTTAATCGGGAATCATAAAATACGTGAAACGTATGCTTTTTTTGCATGCAAATTTTTTCTTATCTTCGATCCCAATACGTTTCTCGCGTAATTGAAAGGTAAATATCGAATTTATCCGCGAAATTTATGTAAGAACGGATGATGCGAGTGGATGAGGATAGTTCATACATGTTATATAGATAGTGATCAGGGATGGCTTTATGGTAGTCATAAAAATGCAGTCCGAATTTTGGGCGTGTTGTATTCGTTAATAATAATTGTCAAGTTACAACAGACATATTATCGACTAAGATGCTTAATATTTATTAATGTGTTTATTTTGCACAAAATCCACGATCTGAAAGACAGATACAGATATGAGATGCTGCGGGCTATCTCAAGAGTCAAAATTTTATTTGTTATCTTTTTATAGTGGAACAGAGAAACGGTTTTTTAAAACGTTACATGCAATTTGTAATAAATGTTTTACAATAATGTTATACGATAATAAGCTCTCTACATTTGTTTTATCAATTTATCATTTTAATTATGAATAAAAATATTAAAAAAAAAAAAATTAAATAAGGGAAGTAATCTTTTTGAGATGAAGATTTGAATCAATTAAAAATTTTCCAAGGAAGAAGCATCATGTATTCAAATCAATCTCACTATAACTAAAGCCACGTATTTCTCATTTGATCGCCATTCTTTCGAATTAATATTACAATTAATTTCTCCATTGTCAATGCGGTTGCAATTTATATACATATAATAATATACTAAATGATGTGTTTTCTTTTTATCATTGTGTGTATCTTAAAAGTTTTTTATGAAGATAATTTAAACAACTCTCTACTTGACGGAATCCAGATGTTTAGCTAAACATAAAATGAATAGTACGGAAAAAAACTCCTATCAAGATTTCAACCAGCGATTAACATTTAATATTAATTTCATGTTGCAAATAATGATATCTTAGATGCATTTTTACATAATTATCATAAAAGTACACAACAATTATTTATCGTTTTTATCAAGTGCAAAGTTAAAAAGTGAAAGATGAATAATTAACACTTGAAATCTGACATTATAAAGAAAATCTCTGTTTAATTTTCACTTATTGTTCAGTAAAATCATTTCACTTCTTGTATTCGTAAGAAATCTGCATTTTACCGTTGTATTGTATTAGTCAATGAAAATTAACTTCCAATTAATTTTTCTGTAGATAATTGCTTTTTTTAATTGCTGATTTATTGGTTCTTATGGAATGGATCTTCAATTCATAAACCTGTGCTATTTACACGCGTTAAATAATCGTTAACTATTTGTTAACATCTCTCCTAATAAAACACCAACAGTTATGAAGGGCTATAACTTTTTAATGTTTGTTGTAATTACGTTAATACGACACCAAACTGTTTTCAGCCATTCACAGATGAAAAAGAGGTTTAATGGAAATCAAAAAAAAGAGAGAATTATTTAAATTGTCTGCTCCAATTATTCCTTTTAGTCGGTTTAAAAGGCATTAAATGCTTGTTAATGTATTTAAATTGTTTTGATCAAAATTATTGCCTGGAATTGTATTTAATGCTTTCGCAATTAAGGCTCTATTGTTTTATGATTTTGTTTAAAATTATCTTGCATACTTTACCATAGAAAAAAAATTAAATAAAATGGTCTAATTCGCTGCTATGCAATTTAATTCAATTCCAAGAAAGTATACATAATATTTAAATACATTTCTGTAAAATTGTTAAATTGATCTAAACAGATATAGTCTAAAATAACCCTTTACTAATTGATTGTAAAGAACTTTTATGGATGTGAGGGCAGCTATATTTTGTTAACTACTAACTTAAAATATTTGTATGTTTATATAGCGTAACGAAAAAAGATAGAGACAACGGACAGCATGGAAAAGACTGGGACATTCGAGACAGTTCGATTTCAGCAATGAAATATTTGAATTTGCTTTGTCGTCTAGTAGGGTCTAGTAACCGCACTAGTTTTTTTTTCACTTTACTTATTTAAAAGATTGTAAGGATTTGGTGTGAAAAAAGCATGGAATAGCAGTCTGCACAAAGTTATGTTTTTAAGTGAAACTTCTTTGGGTACGATAGGAAAAAAATTAGAACTGTACCTAGAAAATTAAAATTTTTATAACTAGCTACTCGTTAGGAACGTAACCATTGTAAACTATACCAATGAGAATATTTTCTGAACCTATGCTTATAACATCTACAAAAGAAAAATACTTTCACGTGCCTTAATTGTAAGTGAGATACCTGATTAAGTGGAAAATTGTAGATAGTGATAAAATATTCCAGTCCCTTGAATTTTCGTTTCTCAAAGTAAGGCTATAGCCAACAGAAGTTTCACTTCTTACGCGTGTTCACAAATTCATGGATTATTTTTTTCCTCGCTTTTTGAAGGTTATCAGAACACGTTCTGAGCAAGAGGCCGATCTGAAAGGATACCAACCGTAATCCCGGCAAAAGCATTATTAGGGTTTCTTCCTCGTCCTACGATAGAACTCTCAACTTATTCTATTTCCATATGCCTCTAATCTTTATATTACCATATACCTGTGTACAATGTCCGAAGTACTATTTCTTCGTTTTGACTGCATTCGTTAACATCCAAACTTTTGTACTCAAAAAGCATCCAATGATATAAATTTAACTTAAAATATTTTAGAAGCTGTAGTTTTCAGTAAAAAAAACCATAATAGACCATCTTACTATGGTAAAGAAAAAAAAATAGGTTTTGTATACGTTAGAAATGTTTAAAAGGCTTCTGAAATCAAACCATTTTATGGTACCATTTATGGAAATCCAAATGAATTATTTTAAGTAAACTTGAGTTCACCTTTATGGACAAAAAATGTCAACATAATTTTCTCTAACGTGTTAAATTGTCGCAAAAGCAACAGCTGTTTAGCATTTACAGACTGTAATTTGTAATTTGCATCAAAATTATTTACAGACGAGAGATTTAATTAAAATTATTTCGAAAGTTTAATTTTGTGTTTCAAACTGCAATTTTAGCTCCAGGGAAGGTTTATGCTCATATATTAAATATTAGCTCAACAAAAATATCTCTTTGAATTGAGCGCTATGTCTCTGTATTATTTTCAACTCGTTTTCGGAAAGAACAATGAATATTTTGATCGATTTACGTGTTAAAGAGGCAGCGGTCAGAGGCTTAAGAACAAGAAATTATGGTCCAGTGACTGTTGTATAGCCGCGGCCGATGTTATTTTTGCGTGCTTCACACATCTGTCCCGGCACATTATGTTCCTCTTCCGCTTCTTGTGATGAGTGATCTTAACAAAATCATCTGTTACATCATTAAACTCATAGGTATCTAACTGCAACTATTTTTCCCATTATAAAAACTTAACGCCATATGTGAATTATTTTTCTTCAAATTTTTCTCATGAAATTTTTTTTCTTAATAATTCAATATTTATCTTTTTTCTTTGAAATTCCAATGTTTTTTTTGTAATCATCAATTTATAACTCATATAATTTCAAGGTAAAGTACTTTAAGGCCGTCGCTTCATACTTACGTTGCAGTCAGTGGTACTTACTCTTTTTCATTTTTCCTCGATTTTAATAAACCGTTCGGTTATTATGGAAAAATCTAAGCTTGATCAAGTGAAGCGTAGTGATCGCCCCTCGTAAACGAGCTAACATAGAGACAGATCAATCGGTAAATTACTGCCTCTTGTGCTACCGTAAGAAGACGACGCGTTGCGGCTGTGTTACGGGTAATTACGGTTTTTATATTAATAATATGTGTAATTATTAATAATACACCTCGAGATAAGAGTATGTGCATACCTTCGACAACACAACCTGTGCCTTAGCACTTTCCATAGAGGGGACTTGTTTTATCTTACCACAAAAATCCCTATATTTATCAATATGTGTGGCTTACAATTAGACCAGGCATGGACTCACCGAAAATATATCTAAAACGCATAGCCTCATACTGTTTACCTCATATTAACTGTCCTTATATGTACTTCATATAGTACTTCAAGTTTTATAAGGCTAACTATCGCTTAAGATAGTCACTCACGGTGGTTATGGTTGTGCTTTTAGCGCAAATGATAGTCGCTCTTTTTAAAATTTTTATATCGTAGTCTCAGGGCAATAGTCTATTATACATGTTGTTATGTACCTATTACGTGAATATTGTACATTTATTTATATTTAAAAAAATGTATACAACAATGGGTGCAATAATAGAAATGGCGATTGTGTTAAAAATTCTCTTTAACAATCACGCATTACCTGATTCCTGAACAAAATAAAAATTAATTTGCACCCACTGATAGATTTATGATTCTTAAACATAAAATGCTCGAAAGTTATAATCGAATAATTTTTAGCAGTAAAATTTTATGTTTATCACTTCTCCTTTTTTTGCTTTATGTATCTAGAGATTTATCTTTCTTTTATCACCACAACCACTAAGATCTATAGTGATGCAACTCTCTGTCCTGTCTATGGGAGCATCAGACATCTAAAGAAAGCCAGTACCTACCCTAGCTATCCCGGCAGGCATCATGTCCGCCATCACTTCTACTTGCTTCTTACATAAGAACGTGCAGAGATTCATAAAGTCAAGTAGTTATACATTTTTTAATGAATCATGCTTGATTTTTTGACTTTTAAACAAAATAAAGTGGTAAAGCAATGCTTGACTTATTTTAACATTTGAATATTAATTTTTGACTTGGGTTAAATTGATTTCAAATCAAATTTTGATCAAGTAGCATGAAATGTAAGTCAAGCAGTGAATCTCTAAGAAAGTTAATGTGAGTTACTCTAAATTTTGAAGTTATGTTTTTCACGTTATTGTGTTATCGTTTTTACTTGGCTAATAGAAAGATTAATACCAATTCAATGTATTTACCCTTTTGACATGAATCAGTGATTTTTCACTAAATAAAAGTGTATATTAAGAATAAATAAAACCGAACCCGCTGTAATAAATGAATACTCACACTATGAATCTGAAAATTTTCTAATTTGTTAAGTGTTTAAAAATTCAACAACAACTAAGTACCTACTACGTACTAATTTGAGTCACTTGAATAATTAGTAAAACTGTAATTAATTTAATAGTAACAGTAACGAATTATTTAAAGGAAATCAAAAGAAAAGAATAATTAATGAAATTTCAATAATTTATTGGTGAAAACATTAATTAATAAGTAAACAAAGCTTTACTTACGCAATTATTCACTGATTTATGTTTAAAAAGGATAGCAAAATGCATTCAGCCACCCAAAATTATACCCGTGGAACATTACATAGTTAATTTTATAGTAACTTCATTTTAAAATTAAAAAAAAATATAAGCCTTTTACGAGTAATTAATTTAAATTTTCTAGTTTTTAATTGAACCTTGAATTTAGAGTATGTAAGGGAAATTACATGTTATTCCCCTGTAACGTTTTATTATAAGTGATTCATGCATTCTATTCAAAACTACAAAATTAAATTGACTTAAAAGATTTGTATTTATATTTATATTAACTCGTGAGTATTTAATTCATTAGTATGTGCTTTTCTTATTTATTCTCGAATAAAAGCTTCGTTGGTATCTTTTATCGCCTATTTAAAGTTTTTGGAAACTCAAAGTTATAGAATTTTTTGTGACGTAACCCAGTGGAATTTTTTTTGAGTCCGGCTCTGTTAGTAGTGAAGCCTCATATGGGCATATTTGCTCAGCATCTGTGAGAATTGTGATCTTAATTTATGTCCATTAGAAATAAATTATCACATGTGTTAGACGGAGTGAATTTTTACCGAGAAAATTGAATATATACCTCCTCATATCTTATCGATAGCACGCATAATTTATGAAGAATCCATACGAAAGACATAAAATTACCGATTGCAAAAATTAACGATAATATTAATTTTGCACTTGAAAGAAAAATCACTTTTATTTACATTGCTAAATTGCATACTATGTTCATAATAACAAAAATAAAATGTAGTGAAAGTTGCCTTGCATGACACATGTGCATTTGCATTCATATTTATTGGCCAGATTGGTTTAAATGAACGCATATTGCAACAAACTTATATCATAGATATACATTTATAAATGCATAATAACCGTTTATCATCGACTGAAACAAAAATAAATGAACTTCATACGTTTTGCTGCACTTGCAACGCTTATTATCGACTAATTTAGTCCGTGTGGGACTTGCAGGCATTAACATTGAACTACCTCTTTGTTATTTATAAATAATTTGTTATTTATAGATATTTATAAATTTATTTAATTAAAAATATACCACAAGGATATTAAATCATATGACAAAAACAAATTAGGGCGTCTAGAAAGACTAAGATCATTTCATCGATTGATGGTCCCAAATAACTTCGATAAGGATCACCTAGTGCTTCAAGTTCTTGTCTCAAGCACATGCACTTTGGATTTGCAGGATTGTACGGCTTTTTAAAAAGTCCAAGAAAGTTAAGCAGTGCATGATCGAGCGTCGGGAAAATTTCACATGAAAAATATTTACCAGGCAATCGCGATAGTTGAGAACCACAGTGGTTGTGCCTTTTATTTTTCCGAGAAGGACTATAAGATTGACAAATATTTTTTCTGTATGAAGGAAATATTTTTTCGATGTAAGGACATCTAGGTGGCCCGCGATATTTTTTCCGTCTTTTTTCGCATCTACTACAAAAGTAAATGTCGCTCTCGCTTTCAATTGCATAATCATCCGTATGGGGGTAACATTTTTGACTGCAATTTTTATTGCAGTTTTGATCGAGTGAACATTTTGATATGATCCGAACATATTCAATATTTTTATTTGATCGATTCATCACGAAAACATTTAAATAATGTAACAACTACAAAACAAATTCAATGGCACTAATCCGTCATTTTATCGTTGCATAATAAGACTTTCAATTTTGATAAAAAATCTGTTAAACTAGACGTCAAATTATGACAATGTAAGTGACAGGTTTGAATCAACAAGATTTTTATTATTTAAAAAAAATATTTTTTTGAGTCATAAAAATTCGAAGACAAGTTCATAAACGTGAATCGTTAAATCTTAAATATTCAAATATAAAAATTGGTTCAACCTGCGTCTGAAATACGTGAACTATATCATAAATTTTTAATAAAATATTTCAAGACTGTTATGTTTAAGTATCAGAACATTTAAGTGCCATTTCAATATTATTATAGCCATTTTTTATATAAAATCTTTTTTAAAAATAACATGAAATACGTATAAAAATTAAATTAACATATTTTTATTGTATTCCAATTAAATTGGACCGCAGGGAAATTCAATAAAAAATAACTTGTAAAACTAAAAAAAAAATGTTTCAAACTTCCCCGTTACAATAAAATTCTCTATTGAAAATAAGATTCATTCCACGAGCAATTTCGTATTCTGTTTGCATACATTGAATAAAAATAATTGAGGCAAATTATAAGAAGTTGTTCTTCATTTCTTGTCGATAAGGTCGTGTTGTCTTGAAATCTATATACATAAAGATACCTGGATTCATGCAATAAACGTTGTCGTTTAGGTTTAATAAAATTATCTTATATACAATGAAGAACTAAAAAAATCATCCCATTAGTTTCAATTTGACTTTAATAAGACTTATGATAAATTAGCTGTTCGATTAATTAAAGATATCGTAGTCATATTGGCATGTTGGGTTCTGGTTAATTAATCAGATTAAGTAGCTTACAATATTGAAAGCGGATTTGTCTTAGCTCGCTGATTTTTGTTTAGTTTTTAACATTTAATGATACTTACTACACGGAATTATTGAATACTAACGCCATTAACATAATTGACAAAGTTTATCTTATTTAATGAAACATGGAACGTTTTTTCAACACTTAATCAGTAGGTAATTGAAAGTTAAAATTAAAACTTTATTGAATGCATTTTTTGTAGTCATTCGATTGTTAGAAATTTTGTCGCTATATTTCATAAATATGTTGAATAGCAGACCCCAACACTGGGAAATATTGCAGACCACTTACAATAGCTTTGCGGACTTCCATGGGTCCACGAACCAAAAGCTGGGAACAACTGATTTAAATGTCACTTAAACCCCACTGGCAAAATTCCTCAATCATCACTCATCAAACTTACGATCCATACAAAAAATTAATTTAACACTAGAAAATTCACAATTTTATACATTTCCTCTTTAAATCAACATAAAAAAGTCCTTCGATTCGAATAAAATTTTATTTTTTCAATTTCTTTTCTCAGAACATTATCATCTCTGTTTTAAATGAAAACTAAATTGAATTTAAGGTAAATGAGACGGAAACAAAAGTTGCACGAAACTTGAAGAATTTTCATTCAACTTCCGAATTTTTTCGTACTTAATGTCCAAGTGGTTTCCACATTGAAGACTGTTAAGAATAATCTAAAGCTTAAGCAAACCCGATGTTTGTATTGAAGTAAGCACAGAGGGGAGTTAAATTGAAGGGTACTATATTTCATCTTGAAATGATTCATAAAAAAATTGAATCTTATAAAAATTTTATGTTGCTTCACTAGAATAATCAAGCCACTTTTTTATAAATAATAAATCTTCAATACCTTTAAGTTCCAATCAAGTGTTACGATCATCAAATTCCTATACTAAGTTATTCAAGAAACATAACAAGCGTGCAATTTTCTTTCAATTTGATAGAAATAGAAATATCCTCGTAAATCACGCGAAAACATACGGTGAGAATCAGATTTACTTATTAAAATTTTAAATCGATGACACACAACAGCTTTCATGAATTTAACCCTCAGTGACATTGAAAAATAAATGAACTTTTCTAGCGTGGCATTTCGCTTCGTGTGCATTTATTTTTCGATCGAAATCAAGTCATTTAACGTATCGTGCCTGTGTAGGTGGAACTACATAGATTGTAAATTAAAAATGACAAATCACACGAAGGGAACAACAAGGTGAGAATAATATGACACATTTCCACTGAAAGAGAAAAACTAATTCCCGTTGTTAATATAATTTATATAAGTATATCGTATATACGTATGAGCTACGATATAGTCGTGGCGTTCGGCTACATTTGATAATAATATTTCACTATTTCTGACAGCATAACAGAAAATCGTTTGTTATTTTGTTACTTTTCATATACGCGAACGACAGTTGTAACAAATGGCTTACAATGCATAGACTCTTTCCAATTTTTCTGCGATTATTTTTCATTCTGTCAAAGAGTTATCTTTCAATCTTACGATTTATATTCTCATATTAGTGATAATAACACAATTCTTAATTCACTTAAGCGACAAAAGCTGCATTTAAAAATATTTTTAATTATTTTTTTAATATTATAACTCTTTTATAATAGTCCCTTTTTTAAGCGTTGGCTTAATTTTTTAAAAGTTTTATTTTAAAATGTTCGTAAAAATGGAATCTTTCATCAATTATGTACATTCGGGTGTTTCAAAATAAAATTAAATCTTTTTTTTTTTAATTTGATTTATTTAACGTCGCATCAACTTCTAGGTTATTAGCGACTACAGTCGACTATAGTGGTTAGTAATACTAGTAGATTTCTGATCTTACAATTAGATTAGATTTATTCTATTATTGTCTTTAGGTTTAGAGTTTTATTTTTTGTCACGTTTATTGATTTCAGATTTTTATATCTCTATAGTTTAGTTTGGAAAGGTCAGTTTTCAATAAGATTGTTGTTTGTGTGTCCCTATATGGTATCCCATAGATTGGTAGTTTTTAGTTTTGGGTCGTACTTTCATTGTCTGATAAAATTTTTTTTAGAGAAAGGTTGTTGAAAAATTCTTATAGTGTCCAAAAAATGAGTGTATATATTAAAACATTTATATTAACAACAATCTAAAAGAAAGATTTTAAAATAAACTTAACGCTCTTTAAAAAAGATCCTTACAACAAAATTGAAAAATATTTAAAAATTTTCATAAGTGTTATTTTTTAACTTCTTCGATATCTTTAAAACGGTTGAAGAACTCTGTTTTGAGGACCCTTTTCGTGGAGCATAATATTTTCTTTAAATTTCTTTTGCAAATTGTTGTAACGTTAACATAAACTGTTTCAGAATAAAAATTCAGTAGAAAAAATAGCCTTAAATGTATTGAGCCAAACCTTAAGAGCTCATGTTGACTGTAAAATTTTTGAAAAAAAATTGTTTTTTAAAACAACCTAATATACATAAGCAATATGCTACATCATACGATTTTTTTGTTTGTTTCAACAAACGGTTACATTTTTAAGGTGTTCCTTAAGAGGTTATAATTAAGATAAATATGTTATAATCATATTCCATTGCTTAAATTCAGCCTAATATAGAAAAAAATCAAAATCTGATTAAACCACCAAAAGTTACTATTTCAGCCCCTATGTTTACCTTTAAGGGTTGAAATTTTTTTCGTCTTAATGTAATAAGAAAAACTTAGACTTAAAACTTCTTTTAATAGAAATTATAATCATCAGAATCGGATCATCCAATTAAAAGTTACTGTTAAGTATATTGTGTCCTATTTTAACTTTTAGAGTTTAGAGGGTACATTTTTTTACAAACTGAAATGTGGTCAACTTTAAGGTGTGCTGTACGTAATTTCAAAAAAAATTATCAATATTGAGTCATTCAGTTAAAAATTACTAATTGGTCGCTTATTTTAAAATCTTTAATGAGTTAAGTTTTTTTCTAAAAATTGTAATGAGATTGATTTAAAATTATATTCTACACCTACTTTCTTTTATTTTGTGGTTTTCAACCCTTTAGAAGTGAATTTTTAGATTCAAATTAAAATGGGACGATATTGAAAAAACTTCCTACAGAATAAAACAAAATCAGTTTTGTATTACTAATTTTCAGGTCTTAATAGTTTAATATTTTAAGCAATTATCAAGTGAAAAGACCATTTTTTTATTTTATCATTTATTTTCTTTTTACACAACGTGTCGTCGATGTTATTCCTACTTAATCAGGTATCTTGAAAAGTCTGTTAAAATTGTAATTCTCTATTTTATTACAAAACAGTTTTTTATTATTCACTAATTTTATATGTCTAAATTATAGTTAAACTTTTTTTTATATAAATATAATTTGAATATAAATTTAACAATACAAATTTTCAGGTGTGAAATTAAAAAAAAGTGTCAAAAATCATCAATTTTGGTTCATTAGATAAAAATGGAATTCCTCTTTCGTTTTTGCGTCGGTTAAAAGTGGCAATAATTTAAAAATATAAATAGGTATCGATGAATAACGATCTTAAAATATCCTGTCTCTTTATTGTCTAATGTAAATCTGGATTAAATGATCTCAAATATGAATTATTTTAGTTTCAACTTAAAAATTAGTACGTTAGTAAATTGCATTATGCTCGATAGTATTTATAAATAATTACCATTATGTACAGTAAATGAAGTATGTAAGCGTATGGTTTATGACTGTAGAAATGAAAGCATATAGTTCTAGCTTTAAAATAATAAATCACATCAATGATTTTTTTAAAATTAAGTTTTTAAAATTTTTTATTGTAGGTAGATATTTGCAGTAATCTATGAAAAGTCGTAAATCAACAACTATCAATTTACAAAACAAAAAAAAATCAGCAAAATTCTTGTTTATCGTCCCTTGCATATATAAACTTCACTACTTCATTCATTTACATGCAAATATGTATTTAAATATGCACAACTTAGACACATAATAAGAGTAATATCTCTTAAACACACGATTGCTTATAAAACCGAAAGCCTTAGCAGTAGGTTTAAAATTTTTCCCAGTCTGATATCAAAATTTGAAAAATTCCTCGCAATAAAATAACATATAAATATAGATATTTAACATATGCATTACAAATCTACACTAAGTGCAAAGTCACGCTCACTCGTTCAATTGCATTGAACTTGTCTTTAGATTTCTATCGATATATTCATCCACTCACGCATTCGATTTCACCACGTCATCGCTGTGAAAATGCAATAATTACTACGCAAAGGACCTCAACGTTGATTTCCGCGACTGTGGACATCATATAGCGATTTGCAGGAGCTACGGCCTCGCTTACTATTATATCATTTCACCATGTAAATAAATCTCGGTGCAGTAACCAGATATTTACATTTAGCTCTGTAGGTGGTAGGACGCAGCAATCGATGCTCGAGTTTGGCGCTTAAATTCTAGTCGAACGAGAAAGACGCAGTAGAAATAAATTATTATATAAAGAATGATTTATTTTTGAAAACAACTTCATAAATATGGTCGCGATGAATGGCCCCGAATGGTTCGCTCCGTTCTTTGAATTCACTTTTAGACATTGTCAACTTGCGATTTATTTAAATCTCCGATGAGTCAATTATTTCCTCGACTGTTCCAGTCGTTGCGACTCTTCAAGAAAAACACGTCCCAATGAGAACTTTTCGTTGGGAAAGTTCTTAGATACATTGTTTTATGTCTTTCGAGTGCATTACGAGAAATTGATTGGGACAATTAATTCCGATGTCTAATCGTATTGGTTCGAGAGAGAGTTAAAACTTTTTTATTGATTTATGTTAACGATTTTGAAAGTTCTCAAATATGTTAGTAGGAAAGCAGGAAAGTTCACGTGAGGGATTTTCATTTCAAGTTTGTTTTTAAGAAAAGATCAATTCGAGGAGATAACGAGAGAATTTGACTGGTCGTTAAATGTGTCAATGGTTTGATTATTTATATAAGATACTTATATTTAGTTTAAGCTTGTTGAGATCGAATTGATACCTTAAATGATTTAAAATACAATTTTATTTCGCTAATTTGAGATTGAAAAAATACATCTTCAAAACTGATAAAATTGGTTTTAATGAGTCTTGTTTGAAATAATATTATTTGAAAAACATTTTTTTAAACCACGCTTGTATTTAAACAGAAAAAAGCAGCCAAAATATGTTTGCTTTACTCAGAAAATTATAGATCATGGGCGCGTTTCCTCGTTCAAAACAGATTTCATTGACCAAATTTATCATATGAATTGAGTCTCAACTTGTTACTATTAAGTGAAGGCTGGGGCTCCTTTAAGTAAATGCTTATTGATTTTTTGCAGTATAATAGACAATTAGTATTTGCTCACTTGAGGGAGCTCTAGCTTTCACTTAAATTTTCATAGTTACAAGTTGAGTGTTTTTTCAAATTTAAGTGACAACAAATACCACCCTATGTAACACCAAAAAGCAGCAGACCGATCACAGAACATATTGATTAGTGAATTTAGATATTCTCATTGCGAATACGCTTGTGAGTAAAATTTCAGCTTGATTAGATATCGGAAATTAGGTAAAATTTCATAAGAATCCATCGATACAAACCAATGAAGTACTTATAAGCCTATGTTATCAAATATTAATGGAAAATTAAAGTTAGAGAAAAGTCGATAAAAAGCGAAATTCCAACATTGACTAAAAACCAGATTTAAACATTTTTAATTTCCTTTAGTATAATTAAAGGCTGTTGCTAAATGAAAAAAGTTATCTTGATAAAGTTGAAATTGAAATAGGTAACTTAATCGATTTCCAAATTGTTTTCCCGATCAACGCGACCAAAATGAAGTATTCTTACGTCTTCTTTTTATCCATTTCTTACAATGAATGAAGATGTTACAATAAACCTCACTCGAAGACAACGTAGGTAATCGTGACGACGACTCACAGGGTTTATATCATGTATCAAGTACAATTTACGATCACTAAATATTATATTATTTTTGCCTCGATGCATCAACCATAAAACCCTTCTTTAATTTAATTCTTTTACATTTTTATGCACAAATTTTACACATAAACAAGAATGAGTGTAACACTTAAATACCAATATTTACTGCACCCGCGGTCAAATAATTTATTATCGTCGATGATAACGACATTTTGGGCTCTTACACTCACACACATAACACACACTTACATGGGGTTTACAGGGCTCTTAATTGATAATAATAAAAGTATCAGGATGAAATAATCAATGGAATCCAATAAAAACCAAGTCATAATAATATATTTTAGTTGGGACAAATAATTTTCGTCGTATTTCACGTTTCTAATTGCTTCGTTTGATCACCTCTCGTTTTCTTGTTAAGCTCCACGTATTACTGATCCTCCAGTTAATGGGTTTCTGTTGATATTATTTTTGTTGGGAAAAATTAAAAGTAAAAAAAATATCAAATACAACGGTCACAACTGTTCATCTTTTATAACAATATCAAATTTCTTGTGAAAGCGATTTGTATAACAGGTTCATGGCCAATTTAATATTATTTAATATCTTTTAAATGCTTGTCATTGGATTTGAAGCACTTGTTACAAGATTTGTAAACAAAATTAAATGAATTTTTGATATAGCGATGAAAGGTCTTATGTAAGCGACAATTTTTAATGGTAGATAAACAATCAAAGGAAAACAAATTTTTGCGAATGTAATGACAATTGATTTTACACTGAATTTTGTTTTTAGGTATGTTTCAATAAAAAAAAATTATAGTTGTTAAAATTTGATGCAATTATCAGGTGAAAAGAACAACGTTTTATTTTTTTAAAAATGTATTTTTCTTTTACACGACGTTTCGTCGGTGTTATTTCGACTTCATCAGGTATCTAACAATAATAACAGATATTTTATAAAAATTAAATTACAATTATAATACCTAAATAAACACTATGAAAAATTAATACCTTGAAAAGAATTTTAAAATTGTCATACAATATTTTATTACGACACAGTTTTTAAAATTCTTTTCAAGGTATTAATTTTTCATCGTGTTTATTTAGTTACCATAATTTTAATTCAATTCTTATAAATTATCTTATATTATTGTTAGATACCTGATGAAATCGAAATAACACCGACGAAACGTTGTGTAAAAGAAAAATAAATTTATTGTTAAAACATAAAACAATGATCTTTTCATCTGATAATTGAAATATTAAAAACTATTAAGACCTGAAAATTAGTATTACCTATGGATTTTTAGTTATAAAATTTCGTCATTCCACAACATGAAAAGAGAATATTGTATTTATTCAGTTCTTAAAATTTATTTAAAAATATTCGTTGATACTTTAAAATCAGTTTAGAATCGAATAAAAAAGCGGAACTGCTTCTACTATAGACAATAGAAAATTGAAGAAAAGCAAATATTTGTTGGCTTTCCGGAAACCGTAAAAACTATCTTAAAATTTCGCCGAAACCTAAACAAAAATAAAACTCGTCTCAATTGCATCATAAACTCGATTCGTACTTCTCTAAAAACAATATTTACCTAATATTACCATGAAAAGCGTCCGCAAATGAAACAACGCAAACACAAACTCATTGAAACCCATAATATTTACTTTTCTTATTCATAACTATTTATTTTCTAATTAGACCGTCAGATCAAATCTACCGAAAAAAAATCCCATTTAAAACATCTCCAACATCTTCCCACATTCAACTCGAATCAATAAATTAATTAAACGTAGAACATTTCGAATTGTTGTCGATAAAGAGAGTGAACTCGTCAAATCAACATTATTTTCTATGCTATGGATACGTAGAAAATTTCAATTAACGTGAAAACCACGAGGGCATAATACTTTTATATCTGATTAATTTTACCGTTTCGAGAGAGTGAATTATCTCTATTAAACGATAAAAAACGTGTTAACAATAAAAGGGATTCAAATAAATAGCCTCGGTTCATTAAATTGGAAAGAAGGTCTTCTCTTAGCTCAACATAAACGTAATTATCGAAGTCTCAAGTAAATGTTTAAGTATCTCATTTTTTAGATTTTTCCTTTTGAATTTCTCTGATATCAGAAGGACATCGCAGGTGTAATGTCTTCCTCAACGTCCCTCACTCTCTCACTAATTAGGTATATTTACTTTATGTGTAAATGAACGTTTGAAAATTCTTTCGTATACGTACATTCTTTTCAAAATAAAGATTTAATAAGAAATGACACGCTGCGTTAATAAGACGACTAAAAATAAGATTTTATTACAATCATTATTTTGTGTAATTAAAATCTTCAATTTGTGATTTTTAGCGAGCTTAATTTTGTACTAAATTCTTTCTCGTCGTTATTATTAATGATATCGAGATCATTTAATATTTAAACGATTTTTATATGAATTTTTTAATCACAAAATTTTCTCTCTGGATTTTATTTAAATGTAACGATTAAAATTTCAGTTCTAACCAATAAAATACATTCTCTAAGATCTACGTTAATATATTTGATTAAACGTGAAAGTTTTTTTTTTCTCTTTTTTGTATAAATCGTACAGTTAATTAATATTATTAATTAGGAGTAGTATTTTAAACAACTCACAGTTCATATTGCTGTATTTTTTCTTTCAATTTTATTTAGAAAAATGAAATATTTAACTGAATACTTTCATTTTAAGTTATGGTAAAAAATTTTTCATAATAAACACAAAAGATAATCGATGATTCGGTATTAAGGTAGTTATTGGCTGATTATAATTTAATTTTTTTGTTAGATTTACGTCAAACTTATATAAAAATAATATGTCATCTGAATGATTGGTCGATGACGCCAAATTTATTTTTTCCTTTTTTATTTAAGGTTGTTTTAACTACTGAGGTCATTGACAACCATCGAATCCAAAAATCTAGAATAAGAATTCCTAGGGACCTTAGGTTCATCAACACATAGTGCGGTAATTTAACCACTACGTGGTTTTATCCATATCTATATCTATAGTTCTATTACATAAAGAGGAAGTGTTTGTTAATATATAGAAGGAATACTCTGAATTAAAAACACAAATTGAAAAAGCCATTTACTAAATAAAATCTGCATTATTACTAAGTAACATAGGTTCTATTTTATCTTGGGAAAATGAATGATTCCTGTAGGGAGCTATAAAAAGAAAATCCATTTATTGTTTACTGGAAAAAAACAAACAACGAATCGATGTCAAGTTTGAATAACTGTGGGGTACACTGATCGAAAGTCACTCTCTCACTTATTTTCAAGTTTTCATTGGGCTTTCAAACTACTTGAATTAATTTTGGCTTGAACTAAAATTAAATTTAAATCGATGTTATTGCTTGAATATAAAGTCAAGCATATTATGTAATAGTCAACCATAAGCATATTATACAATATAATTTCATTTCATAGTTGAAGAATCAACCCCAATTCGTTACAAAAATGTTTAGATACCAGACTTAATGAATCCCTACTGATATTCATTCACGAAAAATGTTTGGTTCCTACAAGATAGCTATTAATAGATATATCTGTTTGATAGCTCTCATTTACGAAGTAATAAATTAACGTGGTTTCTTGTATCAGACAGTTCTATAAAAAGAGGAATTTTTTTAAAGTTGCAACCACAATTAAGTTAGTGAAAAGAAAAAGATTTTAATAAAAGATTACGTTAATCATAATTAGAAAAATCTACATAAATAATATCTGTCCGAGTTTTAGTCTTAATGGTTGAAACAGTTCTCAGAAATCAAAATTATTTTCTTATAAATATCTCTTATATGACTTCTTTTTCAATATTGTATTACATAAAACTGAATAAAAATACAAATAATGTTTTATAAATGCAAAATCAAATTTTATCAAAAATCAAAGTTATAAAGCGTCTTAAAATCATATAAATTAATGAGGCCAATAAATACGAAAGTGTAAGATAAAGCTTAGAGTCTCCTACATGTTCTTGTACTGCATCTAATAAATGGAAACGAATAAATATCAAAGCGATTGGTAAATGAAAAATCAAATTTCAAAATGAGATCAAAAGATACTGCTTTAATAAAAAAACAAAGTATAAAAACTAGTCAATGTTGTCTGATAAAGCATCTCGAGATGTTATTTAAAATATAACATTTATAAATATATTCAAATTATTCATTCTACCTACAGTTACAATCCCTAGATAAGTGCAATCGATTATTTAATAAGATAGATTTATCTTCTCCGCTAATAAAATCTATAATTTCGCAATAACATATTTAAAAAATAAAATATTCCAATTGAGCGTAGATAAAACTCAATTACAATTTGAATATCATAAATTTTCTCGGCTCGATCATTTTATTAAGTATAATCATGTAGCTTCTTCTAATACTTTGTATTTTACATCGATCGCCTCGTATGCGTATGTGCAAGCATTTATCGATGCTAATGTTTCTGGTTTACTGATTTTTCCAACTACCATAAATTACTAACCGGCTGCCAGACACCTGATATGTGCGTTCGCATTGAAATTTTTCGAATATAGTCTCAAAGTCAAAAGCCAACGAGAAAATCACAACAACAACAATAAAAAATCGAGACGACAACGAGAAACTTATAAATTATACAAGAAAAACTTTCGTTTTGCGAATAACAAATTCATAAAGTTCCTTCTTTGATTCGCTCGGTGAAGTTGGTTTCATTCCAAATATGGAGTCGCGTTACTAGTCGATGGAATTCAATGTCGAACTCACAATCCGACAGTTTCATTACGGAAGTGTAATTTGAATTTCTTTTGATATTTAAAGTATTCAAACTCTGGCGAAGTCTATTTAGCATCAAATGCAACTGAGCTGATTTTATTATGTCAATCAATAGCTCTTGCATGATATCCGAATTGCGTGCATCTGAAAAATGCAAACGTTGCATTTCTTTATGTAGGACAGAGCCATTAAGTCATTAACGAATAAAATATATTAATCTCTCTTAAAAATAAACAAGTAGCTCACGGGGTGAACAATTGATTTTTTTCAATATGGCAAAACATATAGGAGTAATTTTATTAAACTAAGATTTTTTTTCTCCCGTAAGAGATTGGTTTTTACTTTTTCCATTTGAGCAATATTTTTCTTGAAAACTTGCCAACGTTTTTTTAATAAGGAGATTTCAAATTCAATTGTAAAACTTACGTAAGCAATTTGACAATCTACGAAACTTTATTGATTGTGTATTACGTAAAAAAGTTTTGAAACTATATAACATTCTTAAACAACATTGTTTCAAGGAAATTTTGAGATGAGTAAGAAATGTACCCTCTTTTATTACAAATTTTCATTTTCGTAAAAAATAATTGAATTGATCAAATTTCAACTATTTAGCGAATACATACTTAAAACTTGCAGATTTTTTTTTTGTTTAAAAATGTAGTAAACGTAGTTTTTTGTGGTAGATTTTAAAGAGTCTGATGTTGTAATACATAACTTATGGCAGATAATTAAATTTTGTTTTTACTTGTGATATTAGCAGCGCTGTCCAACTGGCGATCCGCGAAGCTTTTTTTAGGGCCCGCGAGTCATAGTAAACTTTACAACAAATTTTATTTTAACAATAAATATAACGGAATATTTATTATGCAAAAATATATACTTTACTGTCTAAAAAATGTTATTATCTTAAACATTATTTTTTTCGTATAAATAAAATAAATTTTGAGTTGACAGGAATTAACTTTCCATTTACATATCCTTTTCGGACTACGAAATATTTTCTAAAAAAAAATGGCCCGCTGACTAAGAGTAGTTGGATAGCACTGATATAAAGATGAATTCGCCAATAGATAAGGAACTTTCGTTTTATTTAGTCTGTAAGAAAAATTGATTAAAATGTTTCCCGCCCCTGCTTTAAAATGTGTACTGCTTATATACCTCAAATACTTTCGGTATTTGTTAGGTATTTTTAAATATTTTTATAGCTGATAAAAATAGTTTTATTAATAAAAAAATAAATTTCTTATGTCTTCAATGTCTACGTTTTTAATGTCAACCTTTTTCACTCGGAATTAGTGAGCATTTTACTTAACACGCTTCCAAAAGCTTCCAAAAACCTTTCTCCTATTTTGTTAGTTCTTAAAATAAAATTACTTATCTCAAATGATGCCTACGATACTTTGAAAGTGAAAATTAGGTTGAAAAAATTATAGTTTTAGCTTGTCATAATAGACATTCAAAGATGAATGTCAGAGATATAAGAGAGAGTGTAATTTACAAGTATACTCATATTTGTAGTTTGTTAGTGAGCTTGCTATGATATTGTGTGTGTATAAAAGGGATGTTACGGAGGTGGTTTTATCGGAACCGAAGTCGGAATTTTTGAATTTGAATCGGAACCTGACTCAAAGTTGAAGGTAGTGGTAGAAGAAATAAAATTTTTAGGACAAATAAAAAAATTTTATAGTTAAACTCTTTAATTTTAACAAAAAAAGTAATAACCACGCAGTGTAAATGATGAACGTAACAATTAACATGAATCCTTAATAGTAGTTAGCAAACTAAATCAAATGAATTAACTTCAAAAGTAAAATATTAGCTATATTTAATGAACAAATGCTTTGCAGCTTTGTCTCTATCCAATCTATTTCTTAAAGGGTCATAGTTTTAGCCAGCGTCACTAAAAATTTGTTTGCTGGCCACCCACCTTGGTGGACACGATAAACATTGACGGGCAGTCGACATTAAAAGAGTATTTGCTAGGCTTCGACCTCTGTAAGAACCTCCGATTTAAGAGTGTCGAAACCGGCGGTAAAATAACAGTCAAAAGTTTCGACTTATCGGAGTCGGAGTCAAAGCTCTTTAACACCCCTAGTGTGTAAGTATAAGTATAAAAACCCGAAGACACATTAGAAATATCGCGAGAGTCTCGAAAAAGAAAAATTTTTACGTTTAACAATCTACTAAGAAAATGTTAATTTTAATTATGAATGTCAATAAGTCTTCTTAAATTTGGATGTTAAATTTAAATTTCTTGCAACCATCATTTTTGTATTTTTGATACTTCTTTAGGTGCGTTATGAAAAATTGATGAGAGTGAAATTTTCAGATGGGCGGCCATCTTGAGACAAAAATTAACAAAATGAAGTTAGCCGCAAAACCACTAGGTTTCTTTTAACATGGCGCGCGTAACTTGAATTTTCGTTTTATTTATTTATTTTTATATTTAAATTAAAATTAATTATATATACAAATGACACAATTTTATTTTTAATAATTATATCTTTAAATATATATATATATATATATATATATATATATATATATATATATATATATATAATATATTTAAAGATATATATATATATATATAACTATTATTATTAAATATTAATTTATATTTTTTTAAAATTGATTATTTGAATGCAATTAATAAAAACTAATTTTTAATGATGCCAAAGAAGTATAACTTTTCACGCGCGTACATAAGTTCACGCAACCACTTTTTTAGTTATTTTTTTTCTGATTTCATAAATAGTTACCTACTAAATGATTGACTAATAGCTATCAATAATTTTTTTTAATCTAACACAATTTCAACCTCCTATAATCTATAATGATACCCTGATTGTCACACTGATGAATTTCAGAAGATAAATTGTCAGGGAGATGAACTAACGGTTATGAATCATTAAGGATAATCATCAGGGACGATTTATCGAAATTATTATTGATAAACTATTTTGAGCTCAAAACACAGCAGAGCTCTGTAATGTTTTTATTAAATTACTGTTATCTCCACTACTAACGCCTTATTTAATTTCCTAAGACATCTAATGCAAAGATGCACTTTTTCTTAAGGAAAATCTAAAATATGATCCCTGTATAAATTATTCAGATAAGAAAATAACCAAGAAGCTACTTTTCCTTATTCTTGGAAAATATCTTAAGCGATTCAAGAAAGAAGGAAAAGCAAGAAAGTGATTTATTCTCCTGTTTTTAAATCAGTTAGCAAGTTATAAGTTTTATGCAACGAACCAAAACGTAAAAGTTCATTAATGTGAAAACTTATTTAATTTTCGCGAATTTTCAAAATGAAATTCTATGTGACTAATTGAAAAAGTTTTCCTTCTTTCAAAGACAGTCAAAAGACAAAAAAAAACTATGAAAACTATGCATTTTAAACAATTAAAAAAATTATGATTTAAACGTTAAATTTTTTTAAATAAATGCATTAAGTACAGTTGGACGAAGTAGTTGGTAATAGTAGCAATTAATTTATCAAAGTTGATAAAACTGATTTTACAATGAAAAAGTAAGTCTTGAACAAGAAAAACTAGATCGCAATCCAAAACGAGCACATTTAATTAGTTCGATTAGCAAATAGCTAAAGCTTAGTGAGAAAAATACGCACAGATGATGCAGAAATACGAAGTGCAGCAACCACACAACCAGATGCACATTTAATAGGAAATCAATTGAAATCGTTTTTTAATCAGCCTACAATTATCGAGAAATCTTACGGTTTTCATATTTTTCCACTGAAAAATTTATCGCATATAAAAAGCGACACCAAATTAATTGTTCAACAAGAAGTCGGTGAAATCATTGCCAGTAGTAGACTGTCAGTTATAAATGCCTATACAAACCTTTAAATTAGTAAGCAACGAAACGAATTTTTCGAATAATTAATCATAGTCGCTCCTCGATGCGCTTATAAATAAATAATATTGTAATTGAAGTATAAATTTTCTCGGTAAATTTTTGTGATGGGGTCGATTAGTTATTCGTATAATATACGTATACTGATCATCGAATCATAGCCATCACCAACTGAGAGTATCGATAAGGGAACGATCGATCATCAGATTGATTCTGGCTAATGTCTTCAGTGATGAATTTATAAGCATGTAAAAGTTTCAGCTTACATGCAACTACATTTCTAAAAAGATGCATTTGAATTTTAAATGTCTTGTGTTTAAATGAAGCTTTATCTCTGGGAAAATGAATATAAGCTGAATGAAAAAGATTGACTGTCTTTTTTGTTTCAGAAAAGATGACTTATTCTTGTACCGGCGAATTAATGACCTCATTATTACTTATACGTAGAGGGAAAGGAAAAAAGTGTATAAATTCAAGAGATATCATTCGATTTGTTTTCATTTGAGATAATTGCATATACTTTCAATAAATCCTTTTAAAGAATTTTTTCATTGCTACATTTACTTTTAAACAAATTATAACAAGCAGACAAAGCATACCTACTATTATATTTTTATGTTTCTATTTGAAAATATTTATCACAGATCCTTCCAAGTCATTCCCGACAGGTGAAATGCAGAAACTTAAATAATCTAAAACGTATCTCGCGCTCGCAAAAGTTAGTTTCGATTGCATAACTTGATTAGTCAAAGCTTGATGCAAAATGCAAATGAATAATATATAAAACTTCCATTTCAAGAAAGACCCGGTTTATTTATATTTTAATAGGATATCACATCTATAAAATTCCCGTTCGAGGCTCTTTCTCAGAAAACAGGAAATTTTTCTCTTTACATTTGAGATTATACTCATTTTCATACATCTAACTTATACATTTTTTTCTTCGTCTAGATTCTTGAGAACTAGACGCACGACAAGATATATCCACTTGATAAGGTTAAGGTAAATATCATTTATTATCTATTTATTGATAAGTTCTATTTATCATCTCAATTCTATGAGAAAATAAAAAGACTGGGTTAAAACCTGTAATAATTGAGGTCTATTATTAAAATTTCTTGATTATAGCTTTTTTATGTAAGTAGAAAGCGTTTTAATCATTTCATTATTGATGCTGTTAATAATTAGGGTAATTTGTTAAAAAGTAATAGTAAAGATTTGAGATAAAATCAAACTTGCATCTCATATGATTTATATTGGCATACATGATTTATTGATAATCCCCTCGGGTTTTCATTAATATTAGAATTTATATAAATGCAGTTTTACTCTACTAGTTTTTGAATTAATTCCTCATAAAATAATTTTTTTTAAATAGTGGTGGAGTAAAAAGTAGTTGAAAAGAACAAGTTACATAACATTGTCTACCTGATAAATTAATCATTAGGAGGAAAGAAAGATGTTAATATTGAAAAAAATATATTTGAAGTTTTATAAATTTTATGAATATAATTTATAAAATTTTACCTGGTCGAAAAAATATCCATTCCAAGTGTTGCAAGGACGAATAAAAAGTTCGCGGATAATTCGATTAAAAATTAGCATTGAAATTCAGTGCACTATAATCTACCATTTCTTTAATTTTCGTTTAATGTGTTGTTGAAATCGAGTGTCCTAATTACTTTTGGCATTCTTACTGATCATATCTTGTAGTATAATCGGAACTTTAACCAATATCGTTTTAAGCTCTTATTACTTAATTTTTTTTACTATTTTTAGAAAATAAAACCGAATTATGAAAGTCCAAAAAATTTCTTGGAATTTCGGTTTGACCGATCACTAATAGCTATAACAATCAAACAACGATCTTAAACAACAAAAAAGGACAAAATAATCGTGAATTAATCATAGGTTAGTTCTTTGTAATACAAACGATTTAAAATGGTTATTGATTTATAGGCAAATACGTTATAGACAAATATTTTTGAGGTTCTAAAAAAATAAAAATTTAAGGCATTTTTCAATCAGATAAAGGATTAATAAACATCAATAAGTTCAAACAACTTTTACGTCACATCGGTTGAACCTTGGTAATATGTATCTGACTATATTTTTCAAGTGGCATTTTCAAATTTTTCATAAATTTTTGTAAGGATAAAAATAATTTTAATAAAGTTTCTTACTAATTTAAATCCGAGATAATTTATAAGGGTGTTGTTTTGTATTTTTTTTTATTTTTGACGTGAGATAAAATATAAAATATTCATCAAATTAAATTAAGATTAGATTGATTGAATATCAGCTAATTGAAGTTTTAGCTTATTTTAAGCTTTTCTATGTTACTTGTAATTCAATCATATAAACATTAATTTAATATTCAAAATATTTTCCCCAAAAATCGCATTTAGTTTTTATTAGTGTAATTCCAGAAATAATTAAACACTTTTTATTGCTTAGAAACCGAAGAAGTTCAAGTCAATTTGGACATTTTTTTAATGAATTTTGCTTGACATTATGACTATAGTTAAAAAAAAACTTGCGAAGTTAAATGCGTGGCTTTATTTGAAATTTAAATATTTATATTTGACTTAAGTTTGGCTTTGTTTCAATTCAAATATAGACCAAGTCACTTAAAAATCAAGTTGAGCATTAAATTCCTAAACATAACGGATATACTGGATACTATAATATTGCTTATTGCAAATCTTTCCATTTTGATCACGTTAGACGTTGTAGTATATTAAATATATTAATCTCAATCAAAATGTATTTTATTGTTTGATTAATAATGTAATATCTCTTATAATATGACACTTTATAAATTATACCTACTTTTTAAAATTTGCAATGACACATTTTAATAGGAGTAGTAAAGGTTTTTAGAACCGTCAAAGGCATTGAAATGTTTACTTTCGGGATTTTAAACTTCCTCTCTCAAACTTAGTGCAAAGAAAATTTTCTCCACTTTTCATGAATATTTTCATATTTTCTTATGTCATTTGAACTCTTGATAAAAAATTATTGAAAATATTTTTATTGGAAATTGAACTTGCAAATTATCTCAAAATGTTGAATAAAAAGTATCAAATAAAAAAACGTCCTAAAGCCAAAGGGCACCTGCATTGGACTTCAGGGCTTCAGACTGAAGTTGCTGTATGTTAATGATATCGAAATTACTGGTGGCCTGCTTTATTGAGATAAGTTTTAATGGGAAGTTAACAATATAATTACATATTATTATTCTTGCAATAAACGTAACGCTCTTTAAGGACCATCAAGGGATGGTGACCTTATTCATGTTACAAGTAAATTTGACTCTAAGTCAGCTTCGGCACTGTTTCTGCCCAATCATAATGCAGATTAGGCAAAAAGTTTCATCTATTAAAAAATATTTTTGCAGTAAAACTTTAAATTACTAAGGCGGTATCGCTCGAATAGTATGCAATCAAACTTCTAAATTTGTAACCATAAAATACTCTAACTGACCTATAATGCATTCATCAAAAATTTTAGTTCATCTTTGGTTTCAGGTCGTCATTTTCTATAAAAATATTTTCATAAAAAAGTTTTAAAAGTTCTTGAAATTAAAAAAAATAATTTGATGATACCGAATGAGCCAAAGTTGACCCAATTATATAATTTTAGTTTTCCGAGATTCAATAATTTTCCACGAGTGAAACAAAATGTAAGAAAGTTAGCATTTCATGGTGGAACTCAATGTTAGCGACATATCTATTTTTGTCATTTTTCTTTGATCGCAGTACTATATTATATCTATCAAATAGTTATGAGATGCTTTTTATTAGTTTAAACTTTAATATGACAATTATTTTAAATTGAGTTAAAATTTGACTAAATTTTTAAGGCAGGTCTGCGTATTCAACAATAATAACGCCGCATCAACCTTTATAAGTTATAAAGCTTCAATAAGAGTAATACTAAATTAGTAAAACCTTGTAAAATAATCAAAAATAAATTTAAAAGTCAATTTTATAAAAGAGGATTATTTTGAAATAATTTTAATCAAAGTTTGTTTTCTATATGAAAAAAGCTAAAGCTTTTAAATGTTCACACCCACATTTCCATAATTAAACTAGGAAGGTTTTATTTAAAGTGGAATGTCCTTTTGATAAATATCCCGATTAGTCAAGAATCGGCACTCCATAGAGCCCTAACGAACATAGCATAGCCACCCCATGCAAGAAATCTATAATTCATTGAAAATAATGCATAGATAAAATTGTATCCACTTAACGGGAATGATTTATTTCCACTGAATATTTATTATGGCGGAAAAATGAAAAATGTGTGATTTAATACACGAACGTTCGACTAGTTGGGGTCGTTGCGTTTTATCACGTTATGAGATGAAGAGGGTAGACATAGCAATATTAATTCAACTAGTTTTGTAATTATTATCGTAGTGCCTTAATATATTATCATTGAGAGGACTTGTTGGGCCGGTCTTCGTCCACTCAAAGCTGCAGTTCCGATGCATTTGTATAATACATGTTGCTTATCTTTGCAAGTTCGACCAATGATATCAGGTTTGACCGCTGGCTTCGCTAGTAACTAAATGTATATTTTATTTTACCTTTTTTTTTAATTTACGATAACACGTACGAATACGCGTATGTATGCGACTTGTGCTTTGACTAACGGTTAGATTTTTCACCGATAAAATAGGATGCAATTTTAATTCCGCAATCATATTATCATTTATTAGCGTGAATGTCTAATAGACGCCGTTATATGTTTTGTAAACTGCGCCTCGCTCTCACTAGCCGTTCGCACTAAGAGTGAAATGACGATTCGGGACGCGACATTCACCTTCATCACATCAACTTTGTTACATAATTGAGGCATTAATGTTACCATTAATGGCGCGAGCTTCTTGTATTTATTAGACGGTGTACGGTCGAAATCGTTTAACGACTCAAATCTCATCAAAATAATTTTTATTAATTAGGTATTTCTATAATATTTTATAATACCATAGTCGATTATTAGTTTATTCAACTAACACATTCTTAAGATTTTTTCCTCCAAATAAAAATTACATTATATTAATTCAATAAACGATTATTTAAGTAACCACGAAGTTTTCATAGGCCAGTTTTAGTGCGACTTGTCACTTTTTTATGCGACCAATATAACGTGTTGATTTTTATTGAGTCGTTCTGCTACTGGATATGGAAAAAAATTTGATTGAAATATAAAACACCTCTTTAAAGTCTGATCTTTGACCCGAGCTATAAGTACTGGTCTTTTGCTTTTATTTTCACAACTTTTTGTGAAGTTTACGGCGCAAATCAAGTGTATTAACTTCCAGAACATAAGAATATAAAATTTACAAAAATCATGTTTTAAGTAGGTTAGGAGGAGTATGTGATAATATTTACTTAATTGAAGCATCCGAGTTGTTTGAACTGTCATTGTAATTTCAAGAAGTGAATCATTTAACGACGTTGTCTTAAGTCATCTTGGTTTTTATGGGAGTTTTAATAGCCTTCAAAAGACGGAATAAGAGGTTTTTTCTTGGTGATTGCTTGGCAATTGAGATTTTTTTCAATGACTTGGATGTTCCAAATAAATAGATGGTTACTTAATTTATTTTTCTAGTATTCAAAGAATAATGAGATATGAAAATTGTAAATAACCATTATTTTTAGATCTTTAACATAATATAAATATTAAAAGTTGTAAATTTTTGGAACAAAGTTCTTAATCGCACGTTAAACTCAAGATATTTGGCAAATGAGAGCTCTTAAGAAAAGTACAAGATTCGCACCATTACGATAAAAATGGAAATATGAAGTTAGTAGAAAGTTTAAGTTGGAGCTGTAAGAAAGAGAGGAAGGGTACAAATTAAAGCACCCCAAGGTATAAAAGAAAACCAATTAAAATTTTGACTAGTATATTAATTATTTGTTTTTTTCTTTAACGATATGTGACTGAAGTTTACTTTTTAAAAACTATCTTCTTTGAACAAATAGGTAACAGAAGTTAATAAGCACATCTTTACTCATATACAATGACAAAGATTTTTCTTTGTAAAAGTGATTGTGAGTATAACATTGATCACCTATTACAAGTATATCAGTATATAAATTTGTTATTAGGTATTAAATATATTTACATTTTCTAATATTATTTTAAATATGCCTTTTTATTAGTTTACTTTTACAGCGTAAACTTTATATAGCGAAGTAGAAAAAACCACGTAATTTATTAAATTAAAAAAGGTTTTGTTGAATGGAGTGTAAAAACATAATGTTAGACACCTTTTGCATCTTGGCAATTGTAACAAACGAATGGAGTCATTTTAAAAATCTCACTGCGGGTACGGAATATTTACAACCCTATATTAGTATTGTGGTTGAAAGTCAGGAAAATTAATGCTAATTGCCTAAAATGACTTATTATTTTGCTATTGAGAATTGTTATGACGTTACTTATAAAGAATATAAATTAACATATGGATAAAAATGTTTGCTATAGGTACAAATCGTGAAAATTTTTACGTTTTAAGGAGGTTTTGCTAAATAGTGAGGGTACTATTTAAAATTCATACTATTAAAACTGTTTCAATTTTAAGTTAATTATTAGAATCCAACCGAAAAATGTCCATACATTATTACAAAGAATCTAAAAATATTTTTAATTTATCTTTAAATTTATTTTTTATTAGTTTTTCGATGCCTTTGTCGTGTCTAAGGTTGTGAATCCCTGAGCCCAGGCTTCATGACTCTAATTATTGTAAATCTAGCACAAATACATTGTGGGGAAGATTGATTTTTTTTACGTATAATATCAAATTAAATATTGTCAATTCCGTAAACAGTAAAGTTATTTTTAATAATTAAACGTTAAAAATTATCGTTTTATTCATTTTATGTACTAGAAAATCAAAAAAATCTTTAGAAAGAAACCACCATAGGCACCAAAAAGCTTTTTAAATTGTTGCCCAAACTCGACAATTACCAACTAATAATCGAAAAATCCTATTGAAAAAAAATTGAGTTAGACATAATATTAATTATCTAAGAATAACAGAGATAGAGTCCACTTAGTGGCGCCGTGGTTAGAGCAGTTTGCTCTCTCCGCTACATGCGCCAGTGGTCTGGGTGCGACCCCCGTCGAATCCTTAGATATAAGATCGAAGATCTAAGATTTATATGATCTACAGAAATTTTCTGTATGTAGACAGTCATGATATGACCTTAGATGTTAAAGCGACTAAAAATACCCAAAAAAAAAAAATAATAAAAGAGATATAGACAACACAAACATTTTCATGTTTTCTTAGTAGTCGTACTTCGTTTCCATTAAAGTTATAAATTGCGTACTAACTAGAAGAATTTATTCCTTTAGGAATAAATTCCAATTATAATCACCTTATGTCATTAACATATTTTTTATTTATTTTTCTACAACAATATGTTCTAAGACACCTTATCATTTTCTACTAAAACTCTCAAAATTATGTTATTTTTCAAATTCAATTGAGATATTCTTTAAGAATTTTATAAATCACTCCAAGAATGTAAAGATAACAAAATTGAAATTTAATTAAAATTACAAAGATAACGATTAAATTGTAAATATAATAGTAGAATTATTATAATTCTTGCTCAACAACTCTGAATTTAGTGATTCACATACATCTTATAATCCCTTAACGTTATTTAACATAATTTTTAAATTTCTCGACATAGACGAAGTGTTATAATTAAAATTTATAATGAATCTAAAACACATGATAAACATTATTGCAATATAATAAGATTAATAAATCAATATCGAGGAACGACAAGCTGCACACTGAATCTCAGTAACAATTTTATTAATATATTTAATACATAGTGGAAATATGTAAAATAATTTCAATTTATTGCTAGTACAACTTCGTTATTTCTCTGCATAATATATCAATGCATTAAAGGGAAACATTAGTTATTTTAAATATGAGATAATACCTGAGGTTTTATTCTTGTTTTGTGCTGGATTTAAGTTGGTGATTTATAAGAGGTATTTTAATTTTTCAAATGTAAATTTATTTGTAATTATTTTTGAGATCTGTTTGTGAGACACTTTTCAATTCCCATCAGAATGTACAGACGAGGCAAGAAGACAAAACGAGATGAGAGGAGACGATCGAAACCAATCAACAATCTGTATCAAGCACATATCGAACCCATTAATGGCGATTTTTTACTCGTCCCCTGAACACATTTTCATTTTTCAAATAAGCCAAATCAAGTTTTTCCAGTTACAAGTGCATTTGCGTCGTGGCAATATTTCTCTAAATGCGATTGAATTCAACCCCAGCAGCCCAACCGTGATTTGTGCCCATACTTGTATATCTACTATATCGTGTATCCATACACTCATTCAACCATCCATACATTCCTTCTTGTGTTTGTTCTTCGTATAGACACAAAACCATCATGAAATATTGTTGTTTATTAGCTATAGAGAATTGCATTTCTTTCAGTCTTTTTTTCTGCTTGCATTTTACTTCACTTGTCAACAAATCCAGTTCCCGAGCTCATCTCATCCGTATTTATACAAAACCGTCTTTAAAAAGATATCGGTTATGTCAGCTTTAAACACTTGTACTTCGTATATATTTACTCGTTAACGATTAAAGCTACCAATATAGTATCGTAGAATTCTGTCAAATGTTTTCTGCAGAAGCCAAACACAAATAATTTTTTTTTTTAGAAAACGCATATCATAGCTAGAAATAAATACGTACATACACATACATACATTTACAGGTAAAGAAACATATGTTGCAATTTTCTGTTTAATGTTTTTCTGTAAAATTACTTATAGTTCAATGACTGTTTAACTCAACTCTTTTACTAGTTTCATCATCTAAGAACTAAGAGGATCGTTTATTTTTTATCGAAGATGATCATTTAATCATCATCTTATATGTTTACATCTCGTATTAAGTCTTAAAATCCGTATTACGATTGCATCGCATTGAATTTCATGTGCTTATAAGAGAAGTTAGCATGACGATAAGTAAAGTTAATTGTCATGCTTAGTTATTGTAATAAAATGATTGTAATGGACGTAATAATATGCATATGTATTAAATATTTAAGAAAGAATTTGAGCAACAAAGTAATGTTGATGGGAAAATATCTTATATGCGCTTTATGAATATTATAGATTATTTTAATTAATTTTAAAAGAATGACTTGGAACGAATAAAAGGCGATACAATAAAAATTCCAATATGATTTTTTAATGTTAATTGTATTGCTATGAATTGATTTCATTGACTAGTTCTTGTCTTTATTTAACACTTTAAAGCGCAAAGAAGGGATTATGTTAAGATATGTTCAAACAATTCAAAAAGGCTTAAAACCAATATATTTTTTTCAAAAATGATTTTAAAACTAATTTTTCTTTTTTCTTTTTAGGACGGAGCTTCCTTAATGGGTCTCTCTTTTCGGATTCAATGCAACTTTAATTTGTAAGTTCTACTATTCTATAGGTAAGTTCTACTATAAGGAATAGAATACTATTCTCGTTTCTAAGCTGTCAGTAATTTCCTACAATAGTTGAAAAATAGACCAAAATTTTGTGAAAATATACGTTTAAGTAGTTTCTTTTTAAAAGATTGTAAATTCATTTGAAATAGACTAATCATAATAATGAATATATTTTTCTAAGTTTTAATCAATAAAGAAGCCTAAAAAAAACGTTGCTTGTATTAGGGATCATCTATATAAATTACGTCACATGAATTTCGTAATTTTTTGAATTTCCCTCCTGTCTATGTCACACATAGTCACATTTATAAGACTCCTTCCTCACTGGTGTGACATCCCATATTTGTTAGTTTACATATAAACTTGTTTGTAACGTTTTTGGTTTACGTATCTCACATTAACTCTCAATATTTTGATATGTGACGTCATTAAATTTATGGCTCATCCTGCCCTTTGACACCAAATGGCACATATCGTTGACCCCCTTGCCACCCCTAAACGTGTCACGTTATTTATGGATGACTATTAGATATACATACGTAAGACATTAAACTTTTATTGGTTATTTTTCAAAACTATTTGTTTTACTTTTAAAATAGAATAAGTAGTCGACAAATAAGGAGATGAAATATTATTTTTGTCAAGAATATGGAATAAGGGGCGTTGCCCTAGAATTGCTAAATAATTACCTAGAAAATCGAGTACAGTGCGTAAAAGTGAACAATCATAAAATCATAAACATGAAAGTTACTGACGGTGTTCCACAAGGAACATTAATGGGTCCACTTCTCTTTATATCTATTTATATAAATGATATTAGATTCGTTCGCGGATGTAATAATAAATCGGTAACGACTCAGTTCAAGACCGATTTAGGATCATCGCCAAGCGCATGCAAGTTTATGAGCCAAGTTACGGTCCGATATTCGCGGTTCACACGAAATGCGTTGGTTACCGATTCATAATTGTTTCTAGCGATCCTCAGATTTTTGTTAGGATGAAAAATTCGATTTCATTACTAATGCGCAGTTTGCTAAATTGTGACTAATTCTTAATCCAGTTTTGCTGTCATGCTGCGTTCACACGAGTCAATTTTAGTAGCCCGTTTTTAGTTGATCAAAAGAACTTGAATGAAAAACCTCGTGTGAGAACCGTAATCAACTTTTTAGTGGATCAAAAAAAGTTTTAACTAGTCATCACACTAGGTTTTTCATTCCACTTTTGATCGATTAACTAAAATCGGTCAACCAAAGTAGACTCGTATGAACGAGGCATCAACATTCTATTCAATTAATAATTTTCGTGGGTTCTCGTTAATCCTCGTCTTACTTCCGTACATTTTCAAACTCGTTCACGAGAAAATAACCCTTAATCAGTATATTCATAAGCGTGTATGCGTTTGGCGATTATCCTATCCACTTGGATTGATTCTTTACCAGTTCCGGATCAGTACCATCAGTACCGCAAACGAACCTATTTTCAGTTTGCTACCAGACACTTTTCTGGTATCGTATGCTGATGTCACGTCCGTTTTATTCTCTGATAATAGTTGGAAGGAGGTTCAATTAAAATTTAAAAATAACTACGGGGTTAGATATTTTAAATATATGGTTTATTGCTTTTGGATGTTAGATTGATAGTGTGTCTGATAACTTGGTTATTCGTATTGCCTAATTTTTTGAAACAGTTTTTTCTTCCTCTCTCTATCTTTCTATATATCTTTTCTCAATCGACACACTTCATTTCACCAATCAGTGTGGGTAAGCAATGAGCACAAGTGGGAATAAAAAGAAAGAATTAGAATTAAAAGAAAGAACGGACCTGTTAGATTTTTCGTTACTATATGATCTCCACAGTCTTAGTCTAAACTCAATAAAGGAATTTCGTGATAAAAAAATGTTAATTTCCTACTACAATAAACAATTTATAAAAAATAGTTTACCGTGTTCTTTTTCAAAATCGGTTAAAAAGATTGTGTTTAAAAGAGTCGGGTGTATATGGTTTTCCTAAATCTATAATTTACTTTAGCACTTATAAGGCACTTATTAAGGCTTGATTTTTGCTTGCTTCCTCATTGTTAGAGTTCTTATTTCAGTAATCAAATAACGTATAAAATTACTGAATACCCTTATCAACTTTTTACAACTTGAAACTATGATTATAATATACCTACTTAACTGATGTGTAATTTAGTCTTTTGTTATTAAATCGAAAAAAAATTATTCGGATCTTATCATGGAAATAATTACGCTAAACATAAAAATCAGTCTACCTTAGAACTTGCATTACTTAGAAAAATAAATCTTGTAAATTTTTCAAACCACTTTTTTGATTCAACTACTTATCTAATTACATTTAAGTACCTACAGCTTAAAACACAGATCAAATCAGATGAAATTTTATCGCCTCTCGTATATAAAAATAACCCAATAATATACTTAATATTCCCAAGACGAAACTTAATCCAGTGACAATTTTCTCACTTTTCCATTTTTGGTCATAAATCGCACATCAAAGAATAAAATATGTAGTTCTCAATTTCAAAACCTGTCCTTTGTAATAATTTTACAAGAGGTTAATCACTGAAAAAAATTAAAGCATTCCCATTTAAAAGCCTTAAACATGTGACTGAGATTTATCAACAATTTCATATTAAATACAAATGGGAAAAAAATCATAAAACTTTATTTGTCTCACTGATTTAAATTAACACATAAAAACTCGTTTGGCAAAGAGTCAAGAAAAACGTGAATTGTAAATACGCGAGAATTCACAGCTAATACAATTATTGATAATCTAATTGCTCTTCGCTTCAATCTCTTAAAATTTGATAAAGTAAAATAAAACGCCATTTAGATAAAATAGTGAGTTTGTCTCGCAATTTTATTGCTATGCACCATGTATGGATTTTTTTGTATTAAAAGATTCGACGCTTTTGTGTTTTTGATGAAGTCACTAAACGCTTAGAATAGGTGGTGGTATGTTGGAGTTCTATCGATAGAGGAATAAATGGTTATGCTTTGTATATAATAATTTAATATATAAATAGATTCAAAGCTGGCTTCCCGATGTACAAATCAAACAGCTATCTGAAATCTCTTGTAGCAATAACTATATGTTATATCCCTCTTTGCAAATGCTGTCATCTTATTTTATAATACTACACATGATGCATAACGGAGCTTTTATTATAGCTACACATAAGATCACATGTTGCAACTGTTCGGTGCTTGACGAGAACATTGATAACATTCGTAAGCTCGACATTTTATTACTGACCTTGTCCACGGATTTCTTGCTTGCCTCATGTCCATAATATGTTAATACAACAAAAACACATCTCGAAGAAACGATCGCAGACTTTTTTGAAATATTAGGTTTGTTCAAAATATGGTCGCCTCTAGTTATTGAAGAAATGCGAGAATAATGTACTTCATTTAACGAACGTGGCTAAATAAATCACGATTTATTAGTATATTATTCAATCAGACGACTATTAAAGCTATATGAGATCAATGGATGCATTGAGTTTGAGGCTGGTTCACTCTCGTCGCTTTTTTAACGAGAATAATAAATTTTTCTGCTAATGGAGAGGCTTTTTTGAAATTATTATAATGGGATATATCTGTTATGGAATCTTGTACATATTATGAAATGGAAATGATCAACTCTCAAGTTTATTGAGACGAGCCAAAACGTTTTTGAATTGCAATAAATATGTGTGGATAATTAATTGTTCGAGGTGGAAATTATAATAAATTTACTATTTCAATTTTTGTGTGAGATAAAATATAATAAGAACTTACAACTTTAAACAATAACGAGTGTAGAACTTGAGATATTGCCTACATACAAACAAGTCCATGCTTACATGAGCAACTTTCATTTTTTAATTTGTACATCCATTTTTCAATTTGCCTTAAAAGATTCAACTTTTAAAATTGTCTTAGGTACTTACGAAAAATGCTGATTTGTCTGTGAAATGCTTGCAATCTGCAAATGAAAAAATTAAATAATTAGTTTTATGTCTTTATTAATTAAATAAAGAAACAGGAATAGGAAACATATTTTTAATAATCACAAATATGTCATTAAATTAACAACGATTATCTACTTTTTCTCATTTTCCTTTCTTTAATTGCAAAGTGTGTTTATTTTATTTATTCTGATATGAGAGTTATGTGCATGTAATATGATATCCCATCTTCGTATTTATCTCAAACAATCCAATTCCTTACAATTTACGAAACAATCTATCTTGACTGTTTTGTGTATAATGACAATAAATTAATGTCAAAGTCAGCCACATTGTTTAGCATTATAAATCTAATTAAAAGCGTTATCAAACTCGTCTCCAGAATAAATAAGCCCAAGTCCTTCTCAACGGTACCGTACTTTATATATATTATGTTTTTCTAACTTGGGTTAATTATTTCATTTGATTCGTTAACATCAAATTTATCGTTGACTAGTCTTGAATGAAAGAACAGTAATTTGGTTTTCTAGGAATTACTTGTTTGAATTATATATAAAAAATATTATTTTATATGGCTACATAAACTCAACTATACAAAAGTTATTAATTGTGTTTATTTTGTAGTTTTAATTAATTCATTTATAATAATTAATCAATAGTTTTCAATAAATATCAGATTCATTATTATTTTAAAGAAATCTATTTCAAAATTGCTATTATACTCGGAACGCTGGCATTTCTTAAAATTAATTAATTTTTAATTTAATAAAATTTACTTAATTATTTTAAATAAAAAAGTATTTATATACTAGTGAGTTAAATTTTTAAAAAATAATGTAAAATTACAAGTAGAAATGTTTTATGATCACTTAGAGGCGCAATGATTAGATTATCGCCTTATGCACTATACTAGTTCTAGGGTCGAATGCCATTATAGTAAGACTAACATTTTTCTTGAGTTTTCGAATTTGGCAGCCGCTTATGAACATAGCAGTTAAAAAGCGACCTTAAATGTAGCACACAAAATGTTTTTATTAATCAGGAAAATTTTTAAAAAGCTACAATATGTCTTAAATTTCAGTCTACCATAACGCATTTTATTAAAATCCAATCTCAATAATCCAAAATTTCGATAAAACCCCAAGTTTGTTTTGAAAAAGTTATCTTCTTATACCTATAATCGACATTTTCGGGGTTGAAAATTTGGTTTTTTTGAATATTTTTACATCTTTTCGTCCATATTTGTTAGAAATTTAAACTTCAACGGCCAAATATTTTATAAGTAAGCAAAATTTAGGATTGCAGAAGCTTTAATCATGTTTTTCAAATTTTATTTTACAAAAAAGGGAAATATATAAGAATTGTTGTATTTTTGCTTATATTGGGTTTTTAGGGTGGTATTTTAGTCTAGCAATTTAAAACAATTGATTTTTATTTTCTCTCATATTTTCAAAGCGTATGCCTTTAAAAATATACCCTAAAGGGTTTTTTTCTAAATTTTATTTTTTTGGGCCAGGAATCGCCGTTTCTGGAAATATAAGTATTAATTACCATTATATTGTCATTGGTCACTGCACGTAACATTATCTGAAACTTTAAACGCGTTTTTCTCGAAATTACTTTTTTTCGATACGGTTGGCATGATATCTCAAGTTCTAATGCACCAATATACTTTAAATTTGTTATAAACTTTCTTAAAACTATCAGAATTTCCTTCACGTAGGGGTTTGTGAATTTTTTAAACTATTTTTAAAAAATTGCTAAAGTTAAAATGAGGCAAAAGATTACCTTTTATTCAGAAAGACCTTTAAGTAAAAAAAAAAAATTTTCTTCACATCGGCCACTTCCAGGTAATTCGACATCCTTGTTTAATAAGAATTAACCTTAATTTTATGTTTCACAACATCAGGAGCATAGGAATATTGTCAACCAGGAAACACCCTTTTTTTAATCCTCACTTTGCCGGCCTCTACCGACTTCAATTTTGATTCGTTTTCAACTTTTGAAAAACAAAAATGTTTACAATTTTTTTTTATTACGCCCGTAAAATCACCTCAAAATAAAGCCTCTAGACTAGAATACCTCTTTCAGACATCCTATTTTCAGGATATAATCTAAGAGTAGTTTAACTTTTACTCTTAATGTTAATGTTAACTAGAACAATGCAATAATTAAAGAGTTTCTTTTTTCTGTAATAACTTTCTGTACCTATTTTGAATTAAAAGTCCTTAAACGCAAGACCAACAATATAGAGCAAAGTATAAAGTATAATAAAGGAAGAAACCATGAAGTTTGAGGAAGTTGGCTTCTGCTGGTAACAGGCAGGAAAGGAATATAAAATCGCTACTTAAAATGGTCAAAGCGTAATCCTTAGTTATTTTATACTCGGAGTATTACCTACTACAAAACACGTCATCACTAGACACTTCGGATCGTAGTAACTCCCCGCCAGACACTCTTAAACTGTAATCGTCTTACTCCCCGCTGTTGTTATAGAAAACTTTTTGTCTCGTATTTTATAAATTTTGAAAAAATATAATAGCATATAAAGTAGCTAATAAATAAATAAAATTTTCAACTTTTAAAAAAGAGTAGGTATATTTGGTTTATCCAGAAAGGAGTTTTTGATTCATCTAAAACGATTTTTGTTTTGTCTTTTAAGGAAAAAAAATGTTTTGAACCATATTAGTATTTAATTGATACCACAGTATTATTTCTTGGTAACCAAATATTATTATAAGCGTTTTGTTTTTGTTAAATACTTTTCACTGTTTCCAAAAAAATTTCCTATAAAATGGTATTCTTATAAATATTTAAAAAAGTTAATATTCGATGGTAAAATCTTAGAAATCTCACGTTTCAAATAGTTTTTTTAACTTTTAATGTTTAAATAGAAATAAAAGTTTTTGAAAAAAGTATGAAGAAGCAATGTTATGTTAAAGCTTTAATGCAGTATGCTTTAAATATAATCTAAGGCATTTGAAGGAAACAAAAAAAAATGGAGGTGTTGAAATTGTAGAATGAAATTTTAAATGTTTAAAATTAATATGAGCTTTAATAAAAGTAACGAGCTTTTTCTTTATGTTCACATTTTTCTTAAAATTTAAAAGCAGTTTTACTGATATTTTTAAAGAGAAACTTAAAATTTAGATTTTCAACAGACATACAATTATAAAAAAAAAACTTCTTTAAAAATAAAAAATAAATAATTAGAAGACTTTGATCGATTTTTAACATTTTCGTAAGGACTAAAAAAAAAACGATATAAATCGTATTTTTTTTTTAAATTCTTGAAAAACAATGCAGCTTTATAAATGCCATATACAGATCTTGGAAATAAGTATCAACGAGTGAAGTCAAAGGACAGTGAATTCCCTTTTTCCTTGCAATTCCTTTTCTTTTATAATGTAAGAGAATACAAAAGCCCAAGTGGGAGTTGAAAATGATCTCTTGTCTTAAGCATCTTTGTATCTCAAGTTGTTGTATTTTCTCTTCCCACTTAAATAATTTCAAAGCCAGATATTTCCAAACCATTTAAGATTAGCAAAATGAGATTATTTTTCCAGTACCTACATTTTATGACTGTAAACGAAATAATACTAGTTAAAAGCAAATAATTTTGTTGAGACGACATTTAATAAATTGAAATCAAGAATTATTTTTGTATGAATAATTAATTGAAAGGATTTAAGTTCAAGGCTCATATAGAAATAAGACCACTTTTTCTTCCACAAAACGATTTAAATCTCTTGTTGTCTCGTGTTACGAACACGTACATTTCAAACGAAAAACGTTCACGTTGATGATTTCAATATCCGGCGTTATCGTCGCTTCACTCTCGTTTATTTGAAAACTGGAGGCTGAATAATCAGATCTTGAATTTATATTGAAAAATCTTCGACTTATCAATCGGTGCAGCAATGCACACAAACGTTGAGGCGCTCACTAAAACCTTCAAGTCGATGCAACAATTGTTGCAAGATTTTATTTACGCACTCGACCAGAACTAATTGTAACAAGTTTTCAAATATAACAAACCCGAGATTCAATTCAGATTCAAACAATATTATACATGTTAATGACAGAGAAAATTGAAGGGATTTTAATATGAAAATTTTCATTACTTTTACTTGTTGTATATATGAATAATTGGTGCTGTAACGCTCTGCTTTAAAATTGTTCAAATCGAGAGTGATGTCTATCATAGTTAATTTATGAGTATGGCTATATGCGAATAGAGCCATAAGCAAGATGTTACGGCAATTTTTAAAGCCATTTTTACATATGTAAAAATCTAATACCTAATAAAGATAATAAAACCGGGAGTCATTAATATTGGCGGTGCGGCGTTTCATCGCGTTTTTATTCTACCATTTCCCCATATTTTCCTATGTCGTACGTATGTTATGGTATTGTGTCCAGTTTTCATTGTAATGTAATGGCCAGATAAATATCTTATGAACACTTTGTACTTGTTATCTCTAATCGCAATCACAGCTAAACATAACTGCTGTGTAACTATAGCCGGTGCAATACAGCAGTAACAACTATTATTTATATTTATACGGTCTTTATTCTATTATGGGACCTGGACTAAGCCCAGGGCTCAAATCTTCTAGAACCTCCTCGATCTGTTTTAAACCACCTTTAATTTAAGCACACATAAAAATATAAATAGTCAAATTTAATTGAGTCGTTTGGAACGACAGAAAAATATATAAATAAGGGAAATTTAAAGCGGTTGTATCTGCCATCCTAAGGCACCTAAGTATTGTTTAAATCCGGTTTTGTACTAGCAAAATTCCTTCTTGTTTATTATGTAAATTTTTCCATCCCTATTACTTGCGTACAACGCACACGGCTTTACTCGTATTGTATTCATTGTCGCCATAACTAAAGATTATACCACTATTCTTATTTAAAACCGTCTAAATTTATTGGTTAGACTCGAAATAAACAACTCTATTTAACTATAAAGAGCAAATAAAATCTTTTATAAATAAACGTATTTTGATCAGAATTTTCAGTACTAAATCTAAATTTTCCCATAGGTTTTTTTTGCTGGTAATTCATCGTTAGATATTGAACAGAAAGGTGTCTATTGTTTTGGTAAAAAAAAAATAAACCACCGTTACTGGCGTCCTTTGTGTGTTAAATACATTAATTTCAACACCATTTTTTTCTTAAATGGAAAAAATCAAAAGATCATCAACCGTTTATTTTAGCATTTAGAAATCATGTTTTCATGTTTTGTACAAAGGAGGAATTGTGGAGTTTGAAATTAATCAAATTCACGTGTTCAACGTGAACAAGGTTGATTAGGCTATGAGCAATCAAGGTGGTTTTTGTTGTTATTTTTTTTTTTTGACTTGTTCAAACCGAGTTTTTTGTGAGCTACCTAATTTAATTTACTTTGAGGATTCTTTGTTTCTCTATTTTTTCCAATTAACCTTTTTACATAACACTTTAAGATATTAAACGGTGCAGAGATTGTGTTTATATTAGCAATTATCTGAAGAACATCGCAACTTTTTTGATGAACACTTTTTACTGATTAATTTGATTAAGTGGAGTTAGTTTACTTTTTCTTTTGACTAAGGGCAGTCTTAGTTGGAATCTGCATTTGAGAATTTTTGTAAAAGTGTTTCGATAAAATTGTAATAAAATATTTCTAAGTCACGATTTATTTATACGCCCATAGTTGGTCTTACTTTTAACGTTGGACTTTTTCCTTACGACGCTCCTTTAACTCTCGTAATCTCTCGATTTGGAATTTGTTTATCATCTTTGCTTGAGTAGGAATCATTGTTTTTTTTAGCACTATAATTATTTCCACTTTACTTGGTACTACAGTGTACTATAGTAATACAGTGTTATTTAAAAAAATATTTTTACGTCGAAAATAAAATAATTTCTCAAACCGATATCTTACTTTTCTAAGATTGCTATGTAAAGTTGGTCCTATTAACGATTTACGAAAATATTTAGCAGATCCAGATCCATCAGAAAAGAAGAGAGAAGATATGTTATCAATAAAATGAAAAAAATTAGTTATAAATTTTAAGTTTTTAAGGTAGGATTTTAATTTTTTTATTGAGAAACTTTGAATCTCAAAACTTATTGCCTTTTTTGGATATACCGTTTTTTATACCTTTTTTATATATACTTGCAGATATTTTAGGTGAAATTATAAATTGTTTTTTATTACATTTCATTTAATTTATGTAGGAATTGGACCCGTACAGTCCCTAGCCTACAAAAGTCTAACTACTATACAAAATAAAACAAAATAAAATGATTTACAAACATTGATGTTACTCTGACCATAGTTGAAAGAAAACAATTGGACTATACATTGATATTAAATTTTAAATATCTGTTGCGAGGCGTCACAGTACTTCCTTTTACTTTCATTTATGAAACTCGCTGTTGGTTAAAAGAAATATAAGCACTTTATAACTATAGATATAAACAGAACTATATGCATATAACCTATATGTATATACGAATTCCCAACCTTTACCTCAGAACCGTCCTATTTCAAATTTTCCCAGGAAAAAGTTTCAAATAAAAGTTGTAGGTATGCATCAATGAGTCTAAGAACCATAGAAAGTTTAAAGAAAATCGTGCGAGCCGTTTTCGAAAAAAATTGAAAAAGCTCAAAAACTCGTAGAAAAAAGTGGAACTTCCGGTTAACTGATTTTAACTAAAAGCTTCGCGGCACTACTAGGTATAATATGAAGGCAAAATTCTAAGTTTTGTGAAATTCGGATAAAGCTATCAATACGATATGGCTGTCACACACACACATACATGTTTCTAAAAACCACTTTTTTGGACCCAGGAAACTTCAAAGCATGTATTTCCGTTGAAAGCTTGAATTCGAAAATTCGACCCGATTACAATAGGTAGGTACTTCCGTACTTACTTACTATATAGTAAAAGAAAGTAAAAATTTTTAAAATTATTTTGTTAGTCTCTTGAGCGGAGGCTCCCCTATTGCTTTTGAGGCGAGTTCGCTTGGATGCATTTCCACTTTTTCCACGTATCTTTCTGTCAGTCCTTCAATGTGCCACATAACATCTTCAACATCCAGATCCCAATGAATAATATCATCCCTAACATACCTGCCAACATTCTTGCCAACTCCCAGAAATTAAATGATTAAAGGATTTTACTTTGGCACCTTCTAACCATTTCCTAGGCTTTGCCGCACGCTAGAGTTGGGTCCCATATGCCCACGTTGGTCTGAGCACTGCTTTGTAGAGCAGCATCTTGAACACCAGGTTCAACGCAGACCTTTTGCCTGTCATCCAGGCAATCATTCGGTGGAGTACTGTGGTCATTCTTCTTGTTTATATGACTCTTCAAGTTGAGGCGACGATCTAGGTGAAAGCCCAAATACCTCACAGCGACGTCATTTGAGAAACTATTCTCGTTGATTTTAATGGGTCCACACGACTTTGCCCTCAAGGTAAACGTACCTAACTTGGTCTTGTCTCCGTTTAGCTTAATACGCCATCTTTTTGCCCACTTATTAATTTTGTCCATATTAGGCTGCAACTCCCTTGTGACAATGTTTGGATTTGGACCCACAATCGCTGTGTTGTCCGCAAATGTTTCTGTCAATATGTTCTCCACCACTGGAAGATCTTCTGTGTAAATTAAATACAGTGTAGGTCCAAGGACACTGCCTTGTGGAACTCCTTCTGTAACTTAGTGTTTGGTGCTGGATACATCCCTGCACTAGACATAGAATGGTCTGTCCGTTATATAGCTCTCCAGTAGGTTGAATAGAGTTCAGATGGTAAGATATTTCTCAGCTTGTGCAGCAGACTTTGATACCAGACACGATCAAACGCCTGAGCTACATCCAGAAATAGACCCGCGCAATATTTTCTTTTCTCTAGCGCATCACTTAAGAAAATTTCACAAAATTTTCCTTAAAAAAATTATGTAATTTTTGATAGAAAAATAATTTGGTCTCATTAAAATTTTTATGTTAACTTTAAATACAATTTTCAATCACAAAATACAATTTTTTCATGATTAATAAAAATATTAAGTATATTTATCTCATAAAAACAACATCATTAATAATTTATTTTTTAAATCCATAGTTAAATGTGTTAAAACCAAAACGTTTCGATGACTTTTATTATATTCTGATATTGAAATTTAAACGATTCAAATTTTCATATCACGTGTTGACAATCCAATTATCATAAAATTACGATTTCAAATCACCAAATTGTACAAAACGTTTTAAACAAAAATCAATAGATAGATGCATTTCTAACCCACTTCCCAAAGAATTTTTTTTATCTCCAGCCACAATGCAATGGTTGAATTTAAAATCAATATCGGGAAATTACAATAAAAACTTTATGAATAATCCATAAACATACTTTGTTTTCCTTTTTATCGTCATCTTTATCGAATAGTTGCATGAAAACGGTTACCACAGATGCATTAATCGCATCGTTAAAGTTCCGCATTGATTTTACTCGCTTTACGTTAATAACTAGATTGTGTTGTGGTTTTGTGTCATGTGCAGAGATATTTTGCATCGATTTAAATACAAAAACAACACAAAAAAACTTCCAATGCATTCCTACAAAAAAAAATTCCATTGAGCTTAGCAGATCATTATGTCCATATTATAATAATCATACGTACGGGATAATTGGAAAAAATTAGGCCGTTAATTACATATTATGAATAGGCATAGAGCTATGATTCAATTGAAACGAGTACATTCTAAAAAAGAGTATATATGCAAGTCATGCATTTAAATGATAAAAATAAATTGAGGGAAACGTAGAAATTTGAAACTTGAGTGAATTTTAAAAAGGTGAAATAATCATCAATCAATACTCTTAGGATTTGGTTCACAATCACATACATATGAATAAAGCATAAGAATTTCAAAAATAAGGCTCAAACTGTAGGTACTTAACAAGTTCCGAGATATATTGGAAAAAAAAAATAATTATTAGTGCATTTATCTCGTTGAAATTTAATATTGCATCCCAGCAGCAATTATGTCCCATAAATTATTTCAACTCGTCTCTGCTAATTTAAAAAATCTAATCTTAATTCCAGATTCGCTTACTAATTGCATCCAGTCGCTTTCATATTACTCGACTTTTTTACTTCTTCCATCTAATTAGCGTGTTATTCGAGAATCCCTTATACTATTAATTGTAAGATAAATTATCCAATCATAGAGACAACTTCCTATTTAATTCAGGTGGAAAATATTTACGACCTTAATTGAATTGACCAGCTATCAAGACTTCTGTCTAATTATCTAATTAAAGCCTAATATTTTTTTTATGATTTAAGTCTTTGACCTCTTGAAATTAGTAAAAAAGGTAACAATCATTTAAATTAAATCGTTATTAATAAAACATGTAAATAATAATTTGCATTTCAATTTCTCTTTTTTTTATCGCTATTCAATGATAATAGTAATTATAATTAATAATAAATATTAATATAATAAACTAGTAGATATTAAGGAATAATGAAGAGACGGCTCTTTCATGCTCAAAAAGAAAAGATGTCACGATTCTCACGATAGTTTTCTCTTCATTAGAAGATGCTGCATCTCAAATGTATGTATCCATTGCTGGTAAGTGCATATGCAAGGCAAATTTATGAACTATCGTCATCCAAACACCCAACGGGTCGTAAAATAATTTATTGCATTATTATAACGTATGATTCACGAACATTATCCTTAAACAAACGAATAGATGTCTGTTTTTATTTAACACTATCGTATTAAATTTCGCAACAGTCGTTTGAATGTATGTAGTCAATGGTTTGTATGCAAGTTGTTGTATTTTTTTATATTCATAGAAATTAAGATAAAAAGTGCATTCGATTAAACTATAACCTCGTGTGGACAATGAAGAAATTGTAGATTTGAGTTATTTTCTTTGTTGTCGTGATAAAAGCTCATTTTCTTAATGCTAAATGCATTTTTTATTTTGTCTACCTTAATGGCTTTGACACATTTAAATTATTAAAATGATAATCTTACAACTTTTATTAAGTGTTGTTAGAGGAACTTATAAAAATATATTTAAATATCAGAAAATTTTAAAAGAAAAAATGTGGGTAACATTTATCATAGAAATTGAAAAGAGAAGAGTTCAAAAAGATGTCCAATTTGCATGGCATATACTTAGTAGCATTTTTTTTAAATGAACCTTTTAGAAACTCATATTTTGAAGATCACAAAAATTAAATAATAAAAAATAATACAATTTGATTCAGAGAAAAGGCTTCTTCTGTGCTTATATGAGACTCTAGTAGGTTTAAGTTTTGTTCGCGGATCCCATCCTAAATCAATTACAAATCAGTACAAGTGGATTTAGGATAATTGCCAAGCGAATACACGCTTATGAATTAATTAAAGGTTATTTTTCCGTGAACGAATTTGAAAATGTTCGGAAGTAAGACGAGGATTAACGAAAACTGTTAATTGAATTAAACGTTGACAGCGAAACTAGACTTTGAACAAGCCACAATTTATCAATCGTAACTAATTCAGAATTGGTTCTAGCGATACTCGGGTTTTTTTAAGACGAAAAATTCGATTCTTTTACGCATGCGCAGTTTTATGGGATGTTGTTTAGAGCCTTCTTTTTTTAATTCGAATCAAAAAATTTTTGAACACCAACAAGATTATTTTAAAAAAATCTTTTTCTATTTAAAAAATTACAGCTTACAGCATTTGAATCTGAGGCTCCCGGACTTTAATTGTCGTTTTAACCACTATATTTTTTGGTTTTGAGTTTCAATTCTTGCCACTGTTACACCCTGCTTTACCCAAAATCGTTTAAAAATCATTTTTTAAAGATCACATTCTAAGATTTATGTACATATGCATACATAATAATATACTTTTTAAAAATGTCTTTCATTTATTAAAAACTATCTATTATATAAGCCTACGTTGTGGCGTAGTGGTTAGGTCTCTTAGATTTCCGTCTCATGTATCTGTGTACTCAGTTCAAATCTCATTGATTTCTTTATTTCTTAAAGTTCGAAAGACATAAAAAGCTATTCTCAAACATTCAAGATATGACCTAAGGTGTTAAAGTAACTTGAACGACTCAAAATAAAAGTAAATTATAGATAAGAAGCTATTTACTTCATAGTTAGTTGATGTTCTTTTTGATGGAGCTTAGATTATTTTTTTTTAAATAAAAAAACTCTTTCATTTTAAATTTAAAATTATCTTAGTTTTTAAATTTTTTAATTCTCTTACAATTTGTGGCAATTTATTGCATTTGACAAAAACAAGTCTAGCATACTTATGCTAGACACAATTCAAACAATAAGTCACGTTTTGTTTCGTATACCTATAACGTCTCGATTCTCCCATTCAACTTTTGTCCAACTGGGATTTTACCTCGAAATGAAATCACTAAATTTACTTATTCTGTTCAGTTGTATTATTAAACTTTCAAATAAAACCAACAGCAATGTCGAAACTATACAAGTATAAACAAAACTTCTTGAAACTCTTAAGTTCTTACACATACCTTTAATTTGAATATGCTTTACGAATTATGATAAAGTTTAAATTCCACAAGCACATTTAGCAGGCTTGGAATTTTCAACACAACCACTAGAACATCGTCTATTTTCTTTTCATCGTTATTAAGTTTAATATGAAACAAGTTTGAAATTTATCGAGAACATCTAGGCCAATAATGTAATTAAAATGAATATTTGAAACATTAATCGAAAGTATTTTATTAATGGAAAAGTGCTTGCAATTCTAGAATTTAAGCGTTTATCTCGCCTAGATCAAGTTATAACGTTACGATTGTACGTAATGAAATCACATCAAATTAATTTTAAGATGCAAATAATATTACGTCTTCACTTAATCGACAGCCAATCAGTTTTGCTGGCATCGAGATTGCAAGTCTTTGCCTTTTTATATGAAACAAATCACTTTTATTTGATCATATACTATTAAGATGATTTGCATAAAATAATTAACACGTTTCAAGATTTTTTTGTTCTAGAGAATGCAAGTTTTCAAATTAAAGGTAATTGATTCATTGATTTTTTTCAAATTCCTGTAAAATTAACTATAGATATAAGAAAGTTAATTTAAGAAATGTTTAACTTTGTTATTAATAACTTATCAGAAGGTTAAAAATTTAAAAAAATAAATAAATCAGAAAAAAAAAAACTTTCTCTTAGAGAAAACAGTGAAAATTTAAGTAAAATCGTATATTTCTTTAAATATAAAATTGTTTAATTAGTTCGTTGTATAATTTGCTGTTTAGCGTCGCTAGAAGATGATATTTTCAGTTATGTATTTATTTGTACTGCTATTGTAATAAGCGCTTAATTAGTACGTCCTCAGGATATACATATAACTCGTAGTACGTAAACCCTCGTTAATAATTTCTACCATAAAACAATAAATTGTAACTAGAAGACGGTGCAAGACTACAATATTACGGTCTGGAAATCAAAACTTACTCATTAAAGAGGATCATAACTTAGCTCCAGTTTCTGTTATAAGAGTATTATACAACTTAGTAAAGATTATTAAATATTTTTAAAAAAAACTCTAATCTCTTATTATATAGATCAATATTACGGCTAACTGTTTATATACTCGTATTTTATTTAACACATTTATTACCTTTAAAATAAAATAAAAAATCCGGAAGGATATAAATGTTAGAAGGTAATAAGGTTGTTAAGTCGACATAAATGTTACTTCTAATTCCATAGTGTTCTGTAAATGAAGCAAATGTAAGTTTCCAAGTAGAACTTCGTTCCGAAGAAAAACGTAATTATGTTCGAAAGCAAAGCGTTTTTCTCTTGGCTGCGTAGATGATTTTCTCTCTTTTGTAACACAAAAGAATTTTCTTATATATACCTTTTTTTTATTTAGCAAAGCTCTTTTCATTAAGTCATCGAATTCTTTGAAAAGACGGTAGTAATAAAAGACAAATTCTTTCTTATATATTCTAAGAAGACGATTCTTTAATAATTTTTTTCGATCAGTTGATTTGTAATTGGATTTTCATTGCATTTTTAAATATTGCATGCATAGAGAAATATCTTATGCTTTATATACCTACTTTATTTCAATGATGTAAACTTTTTCATGCTTTTATCGTTATCTAGTAAAAATTTCTTTACATAGATAGTATTATAAAAGTGGTTTCTATGTTACTTAGCACTATTTCAAATATCAATTCTATAGATAAACTACAAAAGTTTTTGATTATTGTTGGAATAACTATCGCCCACAACCATTAGTTTCCTGTTTGTGTTAAAAATATTTTGCCATAGTATTTATGAATTATTATAAAATTTTTGAATTTTTCAAAAATAACTCATAAGTTATTCTGAATTTTTGAAATCTGATTAATTTAACGAAGTTTGTAAGAATTGTAGCTAGCAAATTAAATAGTTGATCATATTTCAATTCTCGGTTATTGGAATATTTTGAAAAACCGGGACTGATAAAGCACTTAACACGGAATGTTTGGAGGCGTTCTCATAATCGATTACATACTTATCAACAAAATTGTTCATACCGTCACTTCGGTAACATTTCTATCTATACTCATTTATAAATTCAGAGTGTTGAAAAAAAACAAATTTATTGTTTTTTGTTATAGTGTCCAAAAATTGTTAGTAGGAATTTTTCAATCAATTTTTTCCTTTTCTATTAAAGTTATACAGGTAAATTTTTTTTTTAATTTTCATAATTTTTAAACTGTTCATTGTAACAACAACCTAAAAAAGGCAATTAAAGAATCTTTTTCGCCCTACAAAAAAGGTCCTTAAAATAAAATTCCTCAAATTAACCGTTTCAAATATATCAGTCTTCAAAAATAACACCGATTAACAATTTTTAATATTTTCCAACAAAACTACAGCAAATATTTCTTTTTAAGTCGGTTTGCCATCAAAGCCCTAAGATCATATCAAGACTGTCTTACACACAGAAAATTTCTTTAGGTCTTTAATCTTTGATCTTAAGTCTTAAATCTAGAGATTCGAATCCAATACCACTGACACATGTAGCAAAGGACAAACTGCTCTAACCACTGCGCCACTAAAAGTTAACAAAATTCTTTTATATTTCATATTGTTGCCATGTTTTGTCTAAAATCACGTAATTTTCTTGATTTGAAACTATTAGATTTTTTAATTAATATATTAATAAATTCATTACATGACTTAATGCTAAGCTGTAATAGGGAATAAAAATGGTTGAAATTATTAAGCAAACGATTCATCGGTTATTTGTGTAAGAAATTCTAAATGTTTTTTAATTCTGATATCTTTAAAACGGTTGATCTGAGGAACTTCATTCTTGGGATCTTTTATGTAGAATGTAAAATTTCCTTTAAATTCCTTTTTTTATATTTTTATAGTGAAACCTTTTATACATCGTATTAAATTTTTTAGCCTGTCTTTAGCATGTCGCTAAATGTAACACATTCTCGGTAGGGAATCGGCAAGTGTTCGGCAGAGCTCGTATACACATTGTTAGCTATATACTATTTATTTTCCCAGGCCTGTTGCGCGAGCTATTACTGATTGTAATGAGTAATGTTGTCATTAATTGTCAATCATCTTTGTATCATGGTATTTGAATTTTGATCAGTGTATTGATATAAATGTTAGTTTTTAGTTGATCATGATAGACAAAGATACAGCTAGTGAGAATAGTGCAAAAATATCCGACGGTGATGTTACAATACTCGTAGATAACAACAGGCAGATGATCGTTTTAACAATAATCAACAAATTCAATAATGAAAATAACATTCGAGTATTAACATCAATAATGGAAGTGGTCAGACAGTGAATTTGTGCCACATCCCTTTCTTTCTATTCTATTTTCATACCCTAAGTAGAATAATTTTCCGAAAATTTTCAGTTACTTAAGTGCCTAAAATCCAAAAAAAAGTTTCACTTGCATCGTGGTTTCGTAAAACCACACAATAATTTATGTTATGATGTATTGTTCCAAAGTAATGAAAATTCAATCTTAAAAGAAATTTTAAATCTTAATTTCTTTAATATCAAAGCTCAAAATAACTAAACTAAAATAATTGATTAAATCCCGAAAAGTTTAAGGTACTAAAAAGGAAATCACTAGATATAATATACCCATGGCTTCACTTAAAAATTGAAGAAAAATTCTAATAGATTATCAAGTAAAATATCATAAAGAAGAAATATTTTGATACAATAATGTAAGGCGATGATCTAAAGTAGCGTAAAATTGCTTCTAGTTCTTATTTAGCTTCATATCCTTTAAAATATCTAAAATTATATTGAAAATGAAACAAAAACCTTAAAGTTGATTTTTGAAAAGCTAACTCTTGAATATATTGACTATGAATAGTCAACGAATATTTTTCCTTTCGTAATTCTTTACCTTTGAAATAACCATTACCGATATTGTAACTGTTTGATTTGAGTTGCAAACAAATTTAATATTGTAGGCTTCTTGAAAATATCCCTCAAATCAAATTGATAACCACCAATTTTCAGAAAAAAAACAACCGTAAACTGCTTTATATAACAATTATAATTTCTATCCGTTACATTGAATGAAATCTGTGATTTATTCCGCATTGTGCATGTGTGTATGAAGACAAATATCAAACCAGATTCAATTTGAATTAATTATTGGATTGGATTGCGGTAACACTGATTTACTTTGGTCACTGTCGAGAAATTATGGCCAATGTTGTTCAAAATGCATTGCAATCAAACCCATCCTCACATAACACAAATAATGAGCAAGTTCATTGCTTTGAACGCTCATTTGATTGCTCATAATACCATGAAAAATACATAGACATCATATTGCTGGAGATATTTAATTTTTTTTTCTTCACTATATGAAATAATTCTTAATTATAATTAACGAATATAAAATTATTATTTTGTAAGGAAATTCGATTGGTCTTCAACAACAGATTCGATATATTAAGGGTCAATAACATGGGTGAACATCTGGTCATTGATTTTCTAGCTTAAAAAATAAATCAGATAAAATGAAAATCTATTATAGGTTTTATACGAATTTCCCGAAAATACCAACACAACTCGTTTTTACGAATATAATATCAAATTTTAATTAATTTCCAATAAAGTACATGAATTGCAAATATTCCTTTATAATTCAATGAACTTATTAAGTTGAATTTCAAAAGAAATCTCTTAAATTTTTATTTCGGTATAAATCATTTTAATATGCATATTGATCGACTTGAATTAAAATCACACATAAAATTGAAATAACATACATTAGAAGTTAATGTCTTAAAGTCTTAATTTTGTTGTTTTTTTTTAAAGCATTAGTTATTAATGTTATTATTAGATACACGAACGTCGCGTTACAGCTTATGTTACATCATGAATGCCATGTGTCCATCATCATTTATTTTAATGTTTTTCTATTAAAACATAGTAATTAGTATTTTAACGCACGCTATTTCGGCTAAGATATAATTTCTGGTTAAACAACTATTTAAATAATAAAATTTGTTTTATACTGATTTTTATTATTGTCTTATACCTGCTTCTGTAGGTTAACCACCTTTTGATGGTTTGGTATAGTTTCTTAATGGGAGTTTCCTTATAGACTTTCCTTATGAGCTTTTAATTTTTGCACTAGTTCAAATAATTTAATTAAAATCTTTGAACTTTATAACTGTTTTTATAACTACAAGTATGATTCCCTGTATTTTTTTTCTTTTAAGACGAAACAAAAATCGCTTAAAATGGTTGTTGTAGTCATAGATATGACTTTGGTATGAGAAATATTCCAACTGCTTATAACTAGCACCTCATCTAAAATAAATCGATCGTCAGTTAATGAAACTACCTGACCAATTACTCTAACGAAGTTTTATATCGATTTGTTTTGTATAATGAACTAGTTATCCAGTGACATATTCCTTCTCTTTTAAGTTTTTTATATTAATATCAATCTTTCATATTCACTACACTGACAATAAAAAAAGAACAATAACTTATAATATATTTAATGTTGTTAAATTAATTTTTGTCGAGTTTCTTTAAAAGTAAAGTTTTTATTTAGTTAAATATAATGTACAATTATTTTTAAATAAATTAAAATATTAAATTACCTTTAAAAGTAAAGAAATCGATTCAAAGTCGTTTAATTCTAATATTATAAATATTCTAATAAAAACAATTTTTATTATATTCATCCATAGGCATCTGAGATGCCCCTTTGTATTCATGGGCATCTAAGATGCCCGAGAACTAAAATCACATCTATTATTATATTATACATATATTTTACTCATAGGCATCTGAGATGCCCCCTTGTATCCATGGGCATCTAAGATGCCCGAGAATCAAAATTACATATATAATTGTTCCTATCTATTTTTAAATTTTAAACTTGTTTTCACTCTTTTTATTACACGCGTTCTCACGCTGTTGGTGACGTTCTTATGTTTCGGTAGCCACAACACTAAAAATATCTAATATGCCAGTTTTTTTTAAATATACACACACCAACTAATGCTGGACTATAATTTTAAAAAATATTTTTACCAATAATTTTTTAAATTTTATGCTTAGGGTTTTTAAATAGTTGATGTAAGTAATTTTGTTCACAATAACTATACATCATTAAGCAATAACTTATTACGCCGAAAAAGCTCACATTAAATGAACAAATATACAAGCTTTTTAAATTGAAACAATGGTTGCTACCAGTTGCAAGTTAGATTACTGCTTACCCTAAAACCTTAACTACAGCCTCGCGTCACTGAATTAAGCTATTGAATAATATTTGGAAATTCTTCAAAAGTGAGCTTAAAACTTAAAAGTTCATCATAAAACGGACTACAGGAAAATATTTTTAAGAAGAAGAGTTACATATGTATAAACACGTCACACAGATTTTAGTCTACATAAATATGTTTAGAGGAAATATATTTTAAATTTTTATGTTGGAGGTAATTTTCGAAACTATTCATTCAGTTTGAAAATTCTTTCGCCATTTGAAAGGTTCATTATTCCAGATGAGTATAGTCTATATTTTATCCCGGGAAATGTAGCTTGTGCCTTAGTTTGTGATTGAAGAAAGTGTATAATATTAATAGTACTGAATAAATATGTAGTTCTAATTATTTGAGGAATAGCACTAAATAGATATAGGGGAGAGAACCGCCATTTAATTTGTATCACCTTATAAATTTCCTAACCAACGATTTATTTTTCAATATCGATTACATTGAGATACTATACTTTTTGAAATTCAGAATCTTCAAAATTGTCAAAAATGGTTCATGTCAATAATTTTATCTTATTTTGACGATCTTAAAAACGATCTTATTTTGGTGGTGGCATAATCTATGTTATTTAATTGCAAAACGGATATTATTTATTAATTATTTTTGAAAAATTTTCAACTTTTAGGGTTTGATTTCTTGGTTTGTTTTTCAAGAAAATGATCTAGTTGTTTAAATTGTATCAGCTGAAATTCACTTAAGTAATGGTAATGGCTTAATTTTTTTCTCTGGCATACCTACGTCCTGTTTGATTTAAGTCCAAGGATCTAGAGAGGAATTGATTAAGAACGTAAACCGAGGTACCACTGTACTCCTTTTAATCCTAGATATATTCATATCTCTTAATAAAAAATCTTGTTTATTATTTCCTAAACGGAAACAAAGGAATTAATTGTCAATTTTTGTATGAAAAAATTAAATTGATCGAAGTGTATTTTGTACTCATTCCATAAAAACGCATGACAATTTAATAAAGTTATCTTTTTCTTTGAAAAAATTAAATTTATTTTTTTCTACGAGTTTTGCAAAAATTCAAAAATAAAAATGTAACAATATTTTTTGGTTCCATGCGTTTTGATCCCCGGACAAAATATCCCCATGACAAAATAACCCCACGACAAAATATCCTTAGACAACAGTACCTAACAACGCCCAATTTGGTTAAAAAACAACGGGATGGTCACATCTAACTTGAGGACATTTTGTCCGGGGATTTTTTGCCAGGGATATTTTGTCCGGGCATCAAAACGCCTGATATCTATTTTTGTGCGTTAATTTTTGTTTTTACCGTTTTTTCTTAGAGTTAAAAATCAATTTTAATTAATGATTTTTTTTCTTTACTTACTAAAAAGCAAATTAAGTATCATTCAAATCTTATCATCGAAAAAGCGTGAGAAAAAATTAAAATATAATTCATTTTTTTTTAGAAATTTAAATTTCTTGAAATATTTGTGTGTGCTTAATACAATTTTTTTAAATAATTTAACACAAAATGAGCCATATTAAAATGAACCACTTGCGGCGTTTCGATCAAAAGATTGACTTCATCACACTTATAATAACAAGTTATTCTTTCAATCCGATTAATCCAACTTGTAATATTGATACGAATGATCATTATCTTATTCAATGAGATGATAAATAAATGATGAAATCCCAAAAAAAATCATTTTTATCCGACACAAGCAGCAAATTACATTTTTATTTCTGACAAACGGTATCATTAAAACAAAATTATTTCAATTAATTTTTGTCACTTGTAAACGTGCACATCATACAAAGATTGAAAATAAGTGTTGGTAATGACATAAATTTTTCAATAAAATATTTCCAGAAAGTGTAACCACTAAATAATTACGCTGCAAGTTTGTCGAAATTTTGCACCAAATTACAGTTATTGTAAAAAATTGAAAGGTTCCAGGTTCCTTGTATGCTTATCGTGGCAAATTAAATATCAATTATATTTAGTAATAATTTTTTTAATAAAAATTAATTTTATCCTATTTTTATCAAGCAAGTTTTCATGTTTCAAAAAAAATTAAAAGGATTATTTCATAAATTACGATTAGCTTTCAAAGAATTTTTTCTATTGCGTATTGAAATTGAACAAAGAAACGTATTAATATTCGATATGAACTAAAAGAAAAGGTGATAAATAAATTCTTATTTATTAGATATTAATTCCACATGCCTTAATTAAAATATTTTCTTTTCACTAAAAAAATTTTTCATAGATTTTTTTTCTCTTAATAACTGATACGAATCAACCGATAAAAGTAAATTAATATTAATTTTTTGAAAAAAATTTCTAAAAATGTAATGATCAATAGTTTAGATCAAGCTAATTAAAATTTGATGTTAATAAATAGAATAACCCGTAAATTATTTAAAATTGAAGTAAAATAAGTTGATCAAAACAGAAATAAAAATTAAGTGTCGTTAAATACAGCCGTAGAACATATGGCCGTTTTCCTTCTTTTGATTTGTAGTTTGGCTTTTAAATAAAACCAAGTCATTGAATTTTTAACTGCGTATAAAAAGCATTTTTAATGGAAACCACAAAGAGGATAGAGATTTTAATGAATGATTCAATTTGATGTTGACATATTGGAGAGCTTGCATTAACTGTAAAAGGTTTCAAATAAAAGGTTGTATTATTCGCGTTAATTGAATTAGAACGTCTCATAATTTAAATAATTATTTCATTTTTTTTTAATTTTAATTGGAAATGAGGAAAAGAAGTGTAACAGTTGGTGTTTGAACGGTTCAATAAATATAATTTTATAATATTTATAAATTTTTCTTGAGCAAAGATGTTACTTTGGAGGTTTTGAAAGCTTTCTATCGTCATAAAGCTTTTCTGATCTAAATTGTTATTAAAAATATATTTACAGTGCATCTACTCATTCAAAAGAAAAAAATAAGGTAACAAAGAAAAGTTACTAAAAACGGGAATTTTCTAAAAAGTTAGGATAAAATAGGAGTTTATAATTTTGACTTCACAAATTTTTGTGAGAGAGAAGCAAACAATAATACAATCAATTTCTTGCAAAGAAACATAACTAAAAGTGTAACAAAATACGAAAGATTTGAAATTTTTCCCTAAATTTTTAGATTTCACTGCTTATAAATGAGATGTTAGGACCCTTAAGAATCTATTATTGGTCAAGAATTTTTTTAGCATATAAATTGAACTTCATGATTAGAAATGTAGATATTATATAGTCGAGAGGTTGATTAAAATGGTAATGGTAAAATTATCCTGGCACCTTTTAGGGTTTCTAGACATTCTGTTGGTGTGCCAAAAAATTTTTGATTTTACCTCAACCTACAACAACTTCACATTTTCTAATTAGCCATTCATAAATTACGCCATACGTAAAAGGGGGTAGTGGTTATCGAGGTGTGACATTGTGTGACAAGGGGCAGGGGGGTTGTAAGTTTCGTGGCGTACAATGAAAAAAACTAGATGTTAACAAAAATTACTTTTAAAAATTATTCTTAACTTTATCTATATGTTTATAAAGCTTCAGTAGTTTATATTTTAATGATAATAACAAAGTTATTAATGCTTTAATTTAATAATTTCTAGATATAAAACTACAAAATATGTGACGTCACACCACTAGGGAAGAAGTTATAGTAATGTGATATTTTGTGACAACGATAGGGGGATCAAAAAATTATAAATTTGTGTGATGTAGTTTATGGATGGACCTTAAGGTATCTACACAATCAAAGCATGTTAGTATTTCAGCTGTTCAGCAAGCAGTATTTGTGCTTGATTCTCATATGGTGACCCTCAATCTGGACAGATTGCATTTTCTTCCTTTGAAAAAATCTTATTAGGAGTAGATTTCGGAGTGGACCCTTGCACTTTTTTCAATAACTTGTTTTACTCTCTTTTGTCCAATAAAATAATTAAATTGTTTTATTTTATAGAGTAGTCATTTGTACTTTTTTAGAGACTTTATTAGAATTACCATGTTTATTTCGCTATATATTTTAAGAATAAATAAGCTGTTCTTTCATTTTTTTTTTCAACCTAATATTTACATTTACAATACATATTGTTAATATTGCTGCTTTTTAATCTTACCTTTAAAAACTATTATCTTAATACTGCGCTTCAATATTATTCTATGTAATAACACGTTTCGAAATAATAGAATAAAAAATTAATACTGTACTTACTTACCTACTACTTATTAAAGTTTTTCCTTAGCCTAGGGTGTTCACTTATTTTAGATTAAACAGAGACTATGCAGATGTTCAATAAAATAAGTATATAAGTGCACGTTAGCTTTAAAAATTTGGAAAAACATCATAAGTAAGAAAGAGAAAATATATTTGCTCAAGACTCAGTTATAAAGGTTCAAACATCAAAAAAAAAAAAAATTTGTTGTACAAAGGATTTCATTTTTCAAATATAATAGATTTTTGAAAGTTATAATGGTTAAACCTGATAATTGATCTCATTTATCCAGTTTTTGTACATCCAGGTTTGACTGTATTTATCATCAAGGAGTTTATTTCATTTTCAAATATTCTCAGTCGACTTGACTAAATATACATTTCAAAGAACACATATAGGTAATATTTTTTTAAATATTAAAAACTTTGAATTGTAAGAACGAATTGTAAGAATTAATTTTCCGTAATGCTTTAAGGATTTAGCAAACTAAACAGAATTATGGGTACTTTTGTGGGTAGACCTGATCTTTCTTTTTGCACTATTGGTAGGTATACTTTTTAATTCTATCATTTGCTGTCATATTAAAACTTGATTGAACTCGGTTTATTTTAAAAACCTTTACAGATGATTTAATTATTTCTTTTCTGGTTCACATGGATAGGTTCAAGTTTCGCCACTTATCACGTTGTCGAACTTGTTAGATCGACTTGTTATAAGTATGTATTGCGATCATTTTGTTATTTTGATTTATCGCAACAAGTTTGTCAGAGCCTGTCAAATTATGTGGGATTAAATCCAAAGAAATCTAGTTATGAACCACAAATGATGTATAAAGAAAACTAATTCTCATTAAAATTCACAATATAAAGTATGACACAATTTTTTTACTCCAAATACAACATTTTTCTTTTTAAAATAGCCTTTTTTATTTCCAGCTATATTTTTCAATAATGTTACAAAAAATGTGTCCAATTGTATGCTTCATATTTTTTTAAATAGAAATGATGTTAATAACGTAGGTAATTTGAAATGAAAAACGTTGTATTTGAAGTAAAAAAAAATATATATAGGTATATTAGTGTTTACCAAATGAATAATTTTTAAGGGAAATTTCACAAAATTCATTTTCTGTGGAACAATTGAAAAATAACCACCGTGGAAAAACTACATTCATATTTATAAAGCTTAAACCGTTAAGAATATGTCTTTAGACGATTTTCAAAATTGTAATTATTTTTGAACCAAAGAGAATACACCCAATAGAGTATATCTGTGATTCCCAAACTACTTATGTGTCGCGACATATTCGTGTGTCGCGAGAGCTTCTAAAGTGTGTGGCGAGATTTTCAAAAAATATTTTTAAAGTTAGAGATTGAATGGTTTTGAAAAATAAATTTTGAGTTCTGATTCAACTTTTTCGTCATTTCTTAAAAATGCATCCATTGGTGTAAACAGGTGTGACGCGAAATTTCTTGATTTCTTTTACTGTGTCGTGGGCCAAAAAAGTTTGGGTATCACTGGAGTATATACCACGTCACGGGACACCTTCGTTTTTAATCGCCTACTATTTTGAGTCTCTAGGGCTGGCAACATCAGTGGGTTCGGGTGTTGAAGATTTTCATGATACTTTGTGGCACGAGTCTCAATCTTACTGGCTTCTGATATTATTGATAAGTCCGTACGCAGGGCTTCGTTGGTCATGTACCATGGAGCATATATACTAGTTGTCTGAGTATTATGCACGAGGTTTATTTCAATTTTGTTCAAAAAAAACCTTATTTTTATGAAAATTAACAGCTTAGACATAATATTAAGGTTTACCAAGTAAACAATTTTCAACAAATAATTCGCACAGTTCGGATAAATTTCAAAAAATGTTAAAAATTAATTTAAGCTCTTAGAAGTCTTTCATATCTTTCCAAATATTTTATTTCACTACTTATTTTAAAACGTAACATGAAAATGATTACAATTTACATACATTACTGTTTTACAAAATTTCATCTAAATTATAAGTTTTATAAAAAATGAAAGTAAATTATATTAAAATGAACGTTTTTTCATTCAATAATAACTTTATTTAAACGCTCCCATGTTTAAATATATTATAATATCGTTTATCTAAAATCTTCCTCAATACGCGCTGACCGTATTCCATTGACTAGGCCAAAAAAAAGATGACAAAAACTCAAAATTACTCTAATAACAACAATTCCTTCCACATATCATGGTCTATTTACCGAGAAAATGCTTACAATCATACCTACTATGTATGCATGTGCAAAAGGTGAAACAAAACGTCTTTTCACTCATATTACCTATTATAAATGTTTGAACGCAAATAGACGATCTGATCGATCTATCTGCAGTGATCATAATAATAAATGACTACAATAACGTGAGGCAAACATTAATAAAGCACTTAGAGAACCACGACGATCATCGTTCATCTCACATCTTTCATTGATATAATAAATGAAGATTATAATGATCGCCGTCTCGCCGTCATGATAATGATGACGATGATAATAACTTCGATCTGCGATAATCGGCTTTAACAAACTTACACATCTGATTGAATCATGAATGTCTTAACCGGACATCCACAATATAATTCTTCATTCGACCGATTCAGTCACTTTATTTTATCTCATTTTTTTAGCATATAAAAAATGCATTTTTCAAAACCAAACAACTTGCATTAGCTATTGCAAAATCTAGGTCAGCGCGAAACGTTTAATTAAAATAAATTATCAAGAGATTGTGGGTTATATCTAAAATATTTACTTTGAAAATTGAATCTTCTTGTGAATTTATTTAACATATACATACATTGCACATATCGTTTTATAGTTCATTGTTATTAAAATACTTTTTAAGTATTAGGTAAATGTTTCACATTGTAAACCACACACGCCTCGGAAAAAAAACTTTTTATTTCATTTAATCATTTGACCTAAAAATTTAAACTAGTATGTTTTATATATAGAAAGATTATAATTGAATTTATGGGACGTTTTTTTTTTCAATAAATACTTTCGGTTACTAATTGATTGGAAATTAAATGTTTAGAAGTTGTAGAAAGTAAATTAATAATACTAATTAAGTGCTTCTAATATATTAAAATTAAATTATTTAGATTTTATTTTTAAGAAATTGTCTTGAAAATTATTATAATATATAAATATATTATAGATATTAGATATTTGTTTGAGCTATTTTAACTTTTCATTTTTTTCCTATCTATTAATGTATCTATTAGTGATTAATATCGTAACTAATGATTGTCGTAAAAAGTTTCAAAAATTATTTCTCCATAAAAACTTTTTTTAATCTTTAGGCATGGTAGGGAGAAAATTTAGTACAGTTCACGGGTTACGCATTTAAGAACGTAACCATAATGTAAACCATTGCATTAGTAAATATAGTAAGTATCTTGTGTTCTGACTTTTATGATTCTAGCTTTAAAGGAAAAAGCAGTGCATTAGAGTAGTGTTCCGTAAACCTTTTGGTCCAGAACTACCATTTGGATAAAAAATTGCAAGAGACAATTTGGAAGTGCAAAAAAACATTTGAAAAGTCAGGAGAGAAGGGTTATTATTTCAATTTTGAAGGATTACACTCCGACCACCTTGAAGGAAGAAACCACTGATATCAAAATGACTAAATTAATGTACACTTGTGAATTGAAACTTCTTTCATTTATTTTTGTAGTTTTTGGCATTTGTATATTTAATTATTATAACATATAATATTTTATTGATTAGCATGCCTCTTAATAAATAAAATCCTTAAGAAATAGAACTATTTTTTTATGTTTCTCAATGATAACTATATGTACAGAGTATACTTATTCAGTTCATTTCCTCATAGATATGGTGGCTTATGGTTTTCCAATGCTTGATATATTTATTATACTAGGTATACCTATTTACTATATTCACACAATATGTTAATATATGCAGTTGTTATTAAAATTTTGTGGATTGTAATTGGCGTAACCCGTAACGTAAAATAAATGAAGCTTCCTCATTTCCTTTCCCATTTTAAAAAATTCCACTTCAATAACACTGTATATATTATGTATATGGTAATCATTGAAAAACATTTCAGCTTTTGTTGGCATGAAAATCATTATGTGTGTGAATATCTCATAAAATTTTATACTTACACAAATCAATTGCATAAAATAGTAAGTATAAGTTTCATTTCTTGCATGTAAACACTAACTTTTTCTTTTTTCTAACGGTGTAAGTGTCAAATTTCGGTCAAGTCAAGTGTCAAGTGTTTTTACATTTTTAAGAACCAAATACTTGACTTGATTTATAAGCCTCTTGAATTGAATTAGGCTTAAAATCAAGTCAAGTAATAATATTTGAATATCAACTCATGTCAAGCATTGAATTTAAAAGTTATTTTATTTAAAAGTTTAAATATTAGGTTCAATTCATTGCAAAAAAAAAAGACAAAAATGTCTAATTACTTGACTTGATGAATTCCTAAACATTTTATCCTTTGAACATTTAAACAACTTAACAACTTAAAAATGAACTGGCTACTTTAATTACCTTAATTTAGACTTAATTCAACAATTAAATGCAGGCATTTAACTTGAGTTTGGCTTGATTTTCATTAAAATTTTAGTCAAGGAAGTTGAAAACCAAGTATAAACAGCTAAATCAAATCAAGTGGGGAATCCTTAGACAAATCAGTAATCTTACTTATACTTAATTTATTATTTTACCCTAAAAATTATAATAAGGCATTGTAGTTATATTGTGAGAACTTGAAAAACGCAATTAAATGTTCAAAATGGATCATATATATTACAATCCTTAAAACAAAGTTCTTTACTGAAAATAAATTTGCTGGGACATTGTCATCACAAAATCGAGCAAATAAACAAAACGTTATTTCTTATGCGTTATGCTGGTAGATTTTGTAAAAAAAAAACAAATTTTTAAATAAAATATTCCAAATACTAACTTAAATCTAATAAAATCCAAACTTTACTAGAGGGCTTCATAAAATGATTCATCTCTTAGTTTAAGGAATTTTTGGCAAAAATTAATTAAATTGTTCTCAAACATTAAATGGCAAAATAATTTTATTACTTATAACTTTGATAACATTCAATTCTCCCAGTAATTATTTCCTTAATGTTCATAATAATGTGGCCAATTTCCAAATAGCAATCTAAATGTTCATCGAAATAACATAATGCTTCCTCCAGCTTACGTAACTTGTCAAACTGAACTTTTTAGTAGATTAAATGCCAATTCCAAATTCCACGATAACAAAAACAACGATTCGAGTCATAAAATTATTTTAACGCAAATTCCAACCGAAAAAATCAGTTTATTACACAAGTAACATTGGTCGATATCAGGTTAATTAATTTTTTTCGTTTAATCTTCGATGTTAATTCCAATTAGCTGTTTGTTATCTTGTTTAACAAGACACTGATTTCAATTAAATTAATTAAGTTGTAATGTCGCGTTTGAAAGCAAACAGTTTTCTAAGATTTGAACATTTTCTTTGCATTTCTTTCATTTCTTCCGTGTTTTAAATTAGCTGTCATTTCAATGCTAGTTGGTTGTAATTTTTAATCTGCACCAAATTCTATTCTTCTCTTAATCATTTTTTCGTTTTCTTTTCAATCATTTTTATTCTCACCGATAAATTATTAACCGGCTTACCGTGAAAGTTTAGTGTGAATTTTTCATTATAAATATTATTATAATATGTTTCTCTGTCTTATTACTACCAAGAAGAAAAATCATCTTAAACTGAAAGTTAATTTTTGAAGAAAAAAATTATAATCTCGCATGTTAATCAATTATGTAAAGGAATCATTGTAGAGGCATTACTTTACTTTTGTTTATTTTCACATGTCGAAAGTATTCAAATGAGATGTATGAAAGACATTTTTAATAACGTGATTCGAATCTAAAAATTCGCAGATTTAATTTTTCCTCCAAAAAAATTAATTTGGTAATTATTTCTATTTCAAAGTTTCGCCAGTTCATTATTAAGGTATATTTAAATAGTTTCAACCTGTGTACAGATGTGTGAAATTCATAACAAAAATCTTTTGACTTCATTAATGGTTTTATAGATAATAAATTCAGATATTAAAGTTACTACTAATTAAAATTTTAAATAATATTTTTTGATTTCTGAAATATTTTGGATCTAATTTTTGGTTCCGTTATGCAATTAAAATTAGCGTTACATTACCTCGTTAATGTAAACTTCATCAATCTATGTGGGTGAAATTTTATCATAGATAATTTTAATTATCCCTTTCCTGATATCTATTTGAGTTTATATTTTCCACACACTTTTTATACACGATGACAATAAATGAAGCAATTATCAAAGTTTCTAGTTAGTTTATAAATACATCATAGTTAAAGAAAATTTTATAGACATAATGAGCTCACCAAAAGATGACACTGGTTTCTTATTGAATTTAGTGAAATGTAGCAAATATGTCCTCAGTATGTTAAATTTTTAGCGCCACATAGTTTGATAGAAAGACAAGTTTGATTGTAAGTGTTGGTGTATGTACTCTTTCCACCATAAGAACCCAGTAATATAACCAATAAAAATGTAGTTCAGCTTCAATTAAGATATTAAGAGAGATTTTCATAGTTGTCATTTAAATTGAGGAAACATGCAAACGTGGTTACCAGTTTTAAACCTTTTATTTTCGTTTCATAAAACTCTTCCATTACGAAAAAAAGCGTACCACCCGCACCCAAATGCTCAAGTAAACACTTACTTCAAATGTTTCGACAGTTTTCACTGACCAAATTCAGGATTTGAGTTAAGCATATGCTCAATTTGTAACATTTGTAACAGTTAAGGCTAGAGTTTCCTCAAGTATGTGCTTACTTATTGGATATTAATACTGAAAATATTCAATAAGCATTTACTTGAAAGACCTTCAGCCTTCACTCAAGTTTTCATTGTTAGAAGTGGTACAAATTTGGCATATACTTAACGCACGTGTCCTTAATTTGGTCTAGAAAACTGTTGAAACATGTGGGTGTACGCTAAGCGTTTTATGAAATTATAATTAAAATAACCAACACTGATCACCAGATTTGAGTGTTTCCTTAAATTTGAATGACAACGTTGCATACCACCCTAAACAATGAAATGAATGAAACATCGAATGGAAATAATAAAACCCTTTTAGCAGTTCTTAAATCATTTCATCCATTTTTGTGAGACAGTTCTGTACTGATTTTAAGTTGATGCATCTGTAATAAAAAGATATCCATTTAGAGTAGGTCTCAAAACCGTGCATTCTTTTGTCAGATGAAACAAACTTTGTATTGCAATTTACAGAACTCTGTTTTTGATGGAGGGGAAGCATCCACGATCTTTTTTCCAAGAAAGAAAATAATTAATTTTTATTATAATTAAATAAACAACTTTTAAAATTCATACTGTTATTTAATAGTATTTATGCAACAACACAGTTTTTGCTCCATCCCTTAGGGCTTTGGGTCTCAAAGAACACGATTTCATACATCATATAATTTTTGTAGAATCTTTCTTCGTGTATTAAAACGAGAATAGTTGTATTTCATAGCTGCTTTACACAAATAATAAATATTGATACATTAAAAAAAAATTTTTTAAAGATTTATCTGAAGAGTTTCAAAAAAATATATTTGTAGTTTGATTAAATATTTCTTGATCAAAAATGATTCATTCAAAAATGTACTCAAAAAGATGTCGTTTTGATATCTAATTTACCATCTAATGACGCATTTTGCGTATAACTTTGGTAGACTTTTGTAGAGAAATAGTCATCATAACAACATTTACTTTTTGAAGACAAATTCTTTATATTTGTTCATGTCTTGTTTATACTACGAAATGTTTCTATTATTCAAATCGATTCGCTTTATAACGTCACGTTAATTTATTAGCGATGTTTTTAAATAAGGAAAAATCAAATAATCGACGAGTCTCGGTCTTATTAAAATCCTACTCTTCTTACAAATATGTCCATAGACAAAGTGCAAATGAAAAATTTACATGTTATTCGGAAAGGTCATCGCCGAGGCTTCTTCCTCTCACGAATGGGTCGCTTTGAGATCACACGCTGATTTACAACAAGTTGTTCCTTGATGACGGCGACGACAACCATCTATTGTCTTACACTTTCCTACGTAAATTTTTCCGAAACCCAAGACACGTAATCGAACCTGAATCCAGTGTACGACAATTTGAACAAATTCATTATCTAAACAAACTCGTCAAGTTCATTGACTCAAATCGTAATAACTACGCATCATTGTTCATCATCCTTTTTTCACATGTTCCATCCGAGGCCTATTATCTCGTTTACACGCAAAAATAATTATTGCAATTCATTCGCATTTGCAATTGAAATTTGATATGAACAACAACACCATCAGGTTCAATTATTCAAAATTATCTACCCATCACCTCTGAAACGAAAAAGCATAAAACATAAAACAAAATGCATTATGAATATCCATATATGAAACGATGATATTTTTCCCGTTCAAAACAAATAACATGAACCATTTGTGAAAGATAAACGTAGAAAATAATTACGGTCGTATAATCGGGTGAAAAATTTCTGGAACCCATAACAAATCATCTGTGACAAATGCACATGCAGTTACCACAATGTCTAGTGGCAACGATATACCCACAAGTGCAACAATTGCACAAATTATATGCATTATTTTTGTTGCAAACGAAATGTAACGAGAATTACAGTAAAACACTTTATAATAGGATTAGCTGTTTATGCTGTCTTCCACTTCCCAGTAGGAGCGCTCCCATAAATCACGCGCTAAATGAAAAATACGAAATTAGTTAGAAGCAAGAAAAGCTTTTTAACTTTTCCCTTTGGTTGAACGGAGTTAATCAGGAATATATTAAATTAGATGCTACATGCGATGCGGGTAGATTCGTAATTTGTAATATTTCTTATGGCGACAGCTAAAAATTTTGCTATTAATCATTATTTATTTTTCATATTTATGAATCTTATTAGTGACGGATTTTTCCGTTAGGTGAAATTTATCAATTTGAAAGCTTTACATAAATTTCACTTGAGGAAAAAGTTTATAGGTAATAGCTTACTTCGAAAAAAAGTTCTTATAAATTTTAAATGTTGAGAAGAAAAATTACAAATTTAATAAAGATTTATCTCTTTCTTGAAAATATATTTTATAAAATTTTCGACATCTTTTACAAACTTTTATAATGGTATTGGTACCTTAATGTATCTCTAAAATATGTACATATTTATATACAAAATAACATTGCATGAGCTTAGTGAAAATTATAAACTTACTGTTTGTTAATTTGATAAGTTTTTTTATTATCTGAAGCAGAGGTTTCTCCCACCCCACCCCTTCCAAAATATAATTACTCAGCACCTTCTAAAACAGTAATCGACAACCTTTTAACCCTTATGTCAATACCCAGTCGTTACAATGTTGTTCAATAGCCGGGGTACCTGGGTACCCACATGGATTATTCTTTCCGTATAAGAATTTAAATTCTTGAAAACTTTGATATTTCAACTCATCTCATTAGAGATTTTCCAAAGAATTATCGATCATCTGAAAAACTCTATTTCTAAAGAAATAATAACCTTGGGAGGGATGAAAAGGTAGAAAATTAGCAATAACAATTAGAAATAATGGTCATTTTCAAACTGGGCTTGATTTAAAGTAAAAATGAATATTTGTGAATATTTTGTAAACATAGTGTGTATTTTTCTGCTTAAAAATTTGTGAGAAAATTGTTATAAATACCTAATGGAAAATTTATCACCAACTGAGTTTTCAAGGTACGTTCAAGTCTTTCATATAAATAGTAGTTACTTGTAATGGATCAACTTTATACAATTAAATGCTTATTACACTATATAGTTAAATTATTAATAATTTAACAAACTGACGGTTGAAGAAAAAAATAGATATTTGAATGAATTATTGGGAGAAGATTCCGCTGTCGAGGATAATTCCGCAGATAGTGACGACGAGGAATACTACCTAACAGAGAGCATTCAGAAGCCTCAGACTGCGAAGAATCTGGTACTTAATTACTATTATTTTTTTCCCGCATTACAATTTCTATATTCAAATATAATGTAGATAATCTTTTAATATTTCTGTAATTTATTTAATATGGCTGTGTTTAGTGGAAAATCGTGAAAGTGAGGCTGAGTTAGACGAGGATTAGGTATGATGATTAATTGACTGAACGCGTTCCAATTAGTGGCGAATCGTCACAATCGACAACAGTCTGGTTGAAATGGTCGACGTAATTATTTGTACCACCAACAAAAAGGCAATTGCTGTATGCAATTCGTACAATAAAGAAAATCCTAGGAAAAAAAATATCGTGGAAAAATATAACTATTCAAGAGTTCTACGCATTCTTGGGAGTTTTAATTACTACAGGTGCGAATAATTCCAATACTGGACCATACATTAGATATGTCGAAATCAACTTCAAATCCATTATACCGAGCGCCTATGAATATCAATATATTTTGGGGCATTCTAAGATTAATTCGGTTTGATACTGCCAATACGACGTTCGAATAAAAGAAGATAAGGCAGCACCGTTCCGCGATATCTGGACAATGGTGAATGCCAATTTATCAGCACTTTATAAGCCGACAGAGTGTTTGACAGTCGATGAGCAAGTCTACCCATACAGAGGGCGAACGAAATGCACCCAGTATATGCCATCGAAGCCAGCAAAGTATGGAATCAAAGTATGGTGGATATGCGACGCACACAATTTATACCCATTGAAAGGTCAAATTTAAACCGGCAAATCATCAGCTTTTTAATAATAACATTAAATAAAATCGTTTGTTTATATATTGAGTATTATTTTTTATCCCTTCAGACAAATTGAATTATTTATTACTCCGCAATTTTGTAGACGCACTAAATTTTTACATATGGGTACCCGGGTACCCCGGGTATTGGTTAATGGGGGGTTTAACTTTAAATCTTAAATTTATATATTTTTTTGCATAGTTAAATGTTTTAACATGTACGAATCGATGTAGTTAGATTCAAATAACGAGGATCTAAAAGGATTTGGTAATTTTCCGTTAGAAACAAAAGATATGTGAGTAAAAAAATGCAAGAGGGTACCCAGGTACCCGGGTATTGACATAAGGGTTAAATCTCATGAACATTCAATTTTGGATTTAAAATATTACAGACGACAATTTTCGAAAATTGAATATAACTACCATTTCGTGTGATTATTCGGAAAATAATATTACACTATGTTACGCAACTAACAAAGATGTACGAAAGGTTTTTATAATTTTTGTCTTCTTTTTTTTCTCTCTTACGGCTGTTTATTTTTATCTAATGGCTAAATATAATGGCCAAATGCACCCAAAACTAGTATTAGGTTTGTTCTCACAGTAGTTCAAATTCATGAAATTGAACTGCTTTCTATTCAAAGGAATTCCTAGAACTGTCTAAAACATTCTTCTCCTTCTATACGCTCCATACTAAATTCACTGCATGGAACAGCTGATTTGAATTTGAAATTCGAAATTCTACTGTACGCTCACTCAACAGTTTAAAAATAGTTCCAATCCAAACCCAGGTCACTGTGAGAACGAACCTTTTGCCTCCCCTTGGATCGTTTCACCGCTCCCAGCCCAACGGGTGGTATTACTCAATTTGGGAATCACTAATTAAGGTATCTTAAAAAAAAAGTGCAAGTGAGTATCAAGTTCATTGGATAATATAAACATGAAAATGGTTGAAAAAATTCTAACAGTTTTAAGTTTTAGTAAAGAAGAAAAAAATTAGTCAGAAAGAATATTATTCTTTCTATAGATAAGTAGGTGGCTGTTATTCTAATAAATGCGTCTTGCAACTTTCTTTTAGAAGCCTAAAGCGAATTTTGTTTTTCAAGCTAAAATTTTCAAGTGATCGTCGATTTTATTCTAGTGAAGTTTTTTAATCTTTATTGAACTTGTTGGTCTTAATATAAACGGTAAGGTACTTATTATTTAATTAATAGTCTTCTTGAAGGACGTCTCATTATGCCAGTATTTGTTAAATGTTAGTTTGAAAGACTTTTACCACCCTAAACTATGGATAGGTAATAAAATAATAACGTGGTCATCAAACATTGTGGTTGACGTAGTTCACCACGAGACTCTTGTTTTGGAAAACTTACCTACCTCAAACCTTCTATCTTATTTACATGCGTATAATAAAAACGAGTACCTAGGTATAACCAATGAGATATACTGTATGACACAGGTAGAATTGTAATAATATAAGTGTAGCGTAATAGAACCATCCAACTAAAGTGGATTACTACAGAAAATTTTTGAAATTTAAGAAATAAGGTTTCTTTAACTATTAACTTTACTTATCTCTAATCTTAAGCAAATATATATGAGTGCAAATCATTATTTTACGAAGATGAAATAGCTGTGTACCTACTACTGGTCGTTAATATATAGATCTTATTAACATTGTGTATTTTAATATTTAATGCAATATTTTCGATTTAAAATGATATTTTGATGATGATGAATTTTATCGTATTATCGTAATATGTTTTCCTTACTCCAAGAATTGAAAACTAATAAATCTATAAAATTTGATAATACCTAATTTGAGAAAAATACCATGTGTGTGTTTAAAGTTTATTGTAAAAAAAAATATAAAACTTTTAAATGCTACTAGATAACACAATACTTAATTTTTTTTTATTTTATTTTTCCCTACAAAAATTAATTATAATAACAATCTAAGAAAGCCAAAGCTAAAGCAAAAGCTTCTGACAAAAATCACAAGAACATTTCAAGTATTCAAAATCAATAGGGAATTCTGGAGCTGGTGGTAAAAATATTTACCTAAGTCGTTTGTTCATAATATTATATATATAAACGTTGAAAATACGGTTTTCTCGCTTACTGTATCATTGAAGTCTCTTAGAATTGTATCTCTGTAATGCTAATTTTTCACTTTTTCAAGTATTTTTTCTCAATTTAAATCCATGAATACTTTAAAATCTTTATCATTAACTAAACTTAATCATGGATTCATTTCATCAATAAATCTTACTATGTAAATTTCCATTTTATCAAAGCATGTGAATAAGAGTCAGCAATCTTCATATCTATTCATATTTCAATGATAAATACACAAAATAACTTTTCATATACCGTCATAAATATTTACTCACGTGCACATTTTTGAATTATTGCAACTTATTATTTGACCGATTGTCATTTTATGCAAATATTATTATTTTGTAACGGATTTTTATTCATAATCAAATATTTACTTATGTTTCTATAAATATTTTATTTGCAAGACGATCATCTATATTTATAAATTTTAATGAGGACATAAACCCAATAAAAATTGCTACCAGTTGATAACGTTGTACGAATTTGTTTTTATATAATATAATTAATCTTTGGTTAATTTTACTGTCGAACTTATTAAAAAATAATATGACGTTAAAATGGCTTTTTAATTAATTATACTCGTGTTTATTCACGCTTTAAATTACAATAGTATGACGTGTAAGGCCTTTCTACGTAAAGGTATCATCGATGCTAATTAAATCCGATTCTAGCGCAATATATCTTATTAAAATTTAAACAAATAACACATGAAGTATTTGTATTGTGTCGAGCATTATGTTACAAGAAAGAAAAAAAATTAATTTCTTTAGTCTATTATAAAATTAATTAGATGGCAATTGAAGTGGTTGGTAATCGAATCAGATCAGTTTACAGTATCATTGAGTGTTAAATAGAATTACCTGTGTTCAATTAAAATCGATTGGAGATTATTTGATAGGAAGGTATTATTTTTGTGCTTGTGCGCTTTTATGGTCAGGGGAAAAAGGAGAAAGAAAAAAAATTATAGCCTGAAAATATAAAATCTATTATCTGTGTGGATTTTTTTCCTGTTAATAATAGGCAATTTAAAGCCGTTTCGAGCAAGAAAAATCACACAATCACAATTACTATTAGCCGATTTAAATACAAAAGAGCGTTATTTAATGCTTCTATGTAACTACTACATGTGTACGCTGATTTATTATGATAATAATTTATCTATTGAATATCGAGCTGATCTTAGATGAAGAAGGTAGTCTCTGATTCTTTTTTTGGGACTTAGTTATTTGTCTTTTGTTGAACAAGTGGGATGTAGACTTTGAATTCATCGATAATTTATTTGTGATATTTTCAATTGAATTTTTCGAACGAATTTTTACGTTTATTAAAATAAGCATTTAATACAGAAATATTTAGACCTTAAAAAGATAAAAATCCATTGAAAATTTGAAGAAAACGAAGATTTTCAACTAAAAAACTTTTTTGCTTTGATTAAAAATCTTAGTTCTGCTTAATTTCACGGGTATTACATTTAAATAAATAGTCTCCAAAGAGGGATATTCTTAAGTAACTTATCTAATACTGAAAAATATAACAACAAAATCCTCCATTTCCTCAAACAAAGCAGAAAAAAAAACAGTAAAAGAACGAATGTTTAAAATTCGTGTGATTATAAAGCGTTTATATAACACAATGCGAACACCTAATGTAAGTTAACATTTTAACATTAATTTATAATATAAACCTTTCAAAACGAAGAATAAAAGAGAGGCGAATAAAAGATTTATTCACCTGTTTTGTTAGTAAAATAGAAATGCATTTTACAAACTTGGAGTTCATATAAAAGAACAATTAAAACAATTTTTTTCATCCGACTGATAGAAAAATTGTGATGCAACTTTGTGTGCAAGGTTTTTTGTTTGTTCCCTCAGTCTCAAATTCTAGATATTTTTGTTTTGATTTGTATACGAACACGTAACTCGATGTGAAGAGTACATAATGAGAGCAATATTGCATTCAATCTGCATTAGATTAGGCGTGGAGAAAATTTCACATTATGCAATGGGATTTGTTTTGATTTTTAGTACAGAGTAATTAACGTGTGTACGTGTTAAAAATAAAAGATGAGACTTGGTCTGTGGAAAAAATTATTTCATTCATAAAACGCGTGTATATTTGTGTGTATGCATCAATGCAAATATTTGAAGCGTATATTTTTAATTGAATGAGTTGAATTGTTTTTAATTGAACATAGCATTTAAGCCATTATCAGTACTTCAGGTCTTTGAACAAGTCGTTTTCCTATTAATTCTATTGGCGTGTTGATAAAAATTAAATGGATTTTTCTATTATTTCGGCATGTGAACAATTTTTTTTTTGAATTATGACAAAATTATCAATTTGAAATATGTTTTTAACAAGTACCTACCCATTTTTGAGTCAATGAATGAATTTTCATTTTTAATATTGTATTTTATTGCTAAAGTTAAATATTACCATATATATATTACAGAACGCTTAATATGAAATCCAATTAAGACAAAACAGTTTTACAATTTCAATAAAATCTTCTCTTAGTTCAAAAGACACTTCTACCGCGAAAAAAATCGCTCTTCGGGAAAACCATTTCATAAAATTTTGGGGTTTCCAAAAAAATTACAACATTATTTAACGTGTTTTTGTAATATATACTTTTGAAAACAGTAGATGATGAAGTATGTCCTATAATATCCATTTAATAGATATTGTACATAGATTCTTTAAACTTACCCAAATAATATGGAATTAATATTTATGACATTGTACAGTGAGATACAGACTAATAGAAAGCAGTGTCTTTGATGTGAAAAATATGACAACAAATTTAAATTTACTTTTCCTTTAACCCGAAAAAATACTTCAGTCTTTTCAATTTCGTGACAACCGTTTTTCCCTGAACTAAAGAAGAAGTTTATAAAATGTGAAAAAGTTTCTAGCTTTTGAAAAATTGCAAATGTAAGTAGCATTTTAGGTACAAGTTATCAGAAAATTACTATTTCTTAATTAATAAATAGGTAAAAAATGAAGGTAAATTGGTTTTTTGAAAAAAAAAAATTGTATCTAGGTAGGTACTTAATAAATGAAAACATCGTATACACGTCTTATGAAAGAAACTTTTTTTTTTCATTCTAATTAAACTAAAAACAATTTTTTGAATCTAGTGCCGAAAACACGACAATTCTCAAACAAACTCCAACGCGTGTGACGTCACAATGTTCGTTTGTACTCATTTTAGCACATAGGTGACACAAGTGATACAATGTTTTTACTTTTGAACGATTAAATATTGTTATTATCATCAATATATTAATAAATATACCAAGAATGTAAAATTTTAAAGGTAATCGCGTTTGCTTTGTACCATTATGTATAAATATCTAATACAAAAACAACTCCCCAAAACGATATTTTTAAATGTTCCAAAAGATGTTAAACGTTGAAATAAATGGTTCCAAGCAGTGTGGCTTGTTATAATTTTTATTTATACATGCTAATACTAAACAAATAAATACTATGTGTAATAAATAAAAAAAGACTGTTTTGAAGTAAGACACCGAAAGTTATAGATATCGCAATTTTACGCAAAGTCTAACTTAACAATAAAAAACATGAAAAATGTTCACTTCCTAACGCAGTTTAGTGCAAAAATGACTCGTTTAAAATGTATTAAGATATTTTTTTAAATATCCATAAATGATTCTGCCACTTAGGTACATGAGTTATTTTGATCTAACCTTTATGAAACAGCGTCTTTATTTTTTTAAATAAATAATTTAAAAATTCTACAATTTTCACGATTAAAATCGTTTTTTTAAACTGTATTTCTTCAGTATATTTAAAACTTTGTAACCTCAAGGGTATCTCTGAACATGTTATGAGAAAAAATATTTTTTTTCCTTAATTTCAAAATATAAAATAGTCACTTTCTGCAAGTATACTTAAACTATAGTGAAAAAAAAGTTTTTCTTCACCCCAATGCACATACATCGGAAGCACTAATTGTAAATACACTCGTATAGTGAACATAGGGTATCTAATTGACGTAAAATATTTCAAATTGATTGAGTTATTCTGAACTAATTATTAAAGAAACATATTATAAACAAATTCTAAGGTAAGTACTGTTCTTATATCTACCTACATATGTGTTTTTCAATGCAACTACTTTTTTCATTTCTTCTTCTTTCTACATTTTATAGGTATGTACATTGAACAAATTACAACGCATTGCATAATTAAAAGGTGTAGAACACATGAAATGTGTAAATGCAAATTTTCTAAAAATTACTTTAAGTGCAAATATCTGTATTTGTTAGATACATAATTTACTCTAATAAAAATTCTGTTTTAAATAATAAACGTTTATTTCTCGTTAAATATCATAAACATCTTTTGTACATTAATTGCAGGTGTCCAAGTTTAAAAATATCAGACTTATTCCTTTTTTAAAATCTATATTTTATCAAATTAAGTCCAAATATTGTTAAAACATGTATAAATTTAGCTTAAAAATAAGTATACAAAAATTAATTTCCCTTGCTAGTGATTTTGTCGATTATAGAAATGAAACTATATTTCATTTTCTAAATTCCCATAAAATCTGGGCTACCTCAACCACAAATATTTAACACTTAAATACAAATAAATTTCCAAAAAAAAAAGTAATTGCTTATTCCAACTACAATAAAAGTGATCACAATGAAAAGAAAATATTTGGAATTAATGCAAAATTTTTGCTCTTAACAAATCCACGCTTTTATTCGAACAAAAACCTTGTTGGCCTTATTTAAATCCACTATTGAAATATTTAAGTAACTTATTAACTTTAATTGCAACCTTATTTACTTTTTTCGTATTCTTTTTATTTGAATAAGCGGCCAATACACGAACAAATAGACATTATAACGAAAACGGAACCACAAATTTAACGTTTCTTGAACGGAATTAAAATTACGATTCCACACATAACACAGGCCATATGTCGCTTGCTAAATATATACCTATAATACAGATCGCGTCGATCATTTAAAACCCATTTTTAACGGGAATATACAAAAATATAACGAACAGTATTTAATTTGTTTTCTTATAAGAACTTGTTAGTAAAAAAAACTTGAAACAAATAGAAACATCGTAACCCGAACCAATTCTCATGCAATCTATTAATTAATTATTAATTTATTCATTAGCTGATATTCCATAACTCAATACATTAATCAATCCATATTGTCTTCAATTTACAGTAATCTCAAATATAGACCAAGAATTGAATGAATATTTCTCGCGATCTAACAATTTTTTACGACAGCATTCATTCTCTCATATTTATTCTCTACAGTATTTAATTACTTAAATTTACACAGAAAAATTATGACACACTAATTTATTGAAATAAATAAAATTAATCTAAAATCTTTTAAAACACTCCTCGATGATTTCAATGCAAAATTTACCGAGAGATTACGAAATTAATTAAATTAAACCAAATTGAGGCTATTGCGGTTTCAATCTCAATATAAAACATTGCAATAGGTATTTATTTTAATTTTTTATAATTACACGTCTTTAGATTTAATTATTTTGTTTGCTTTAATATTTTATTTAATTTAAACATAAATAAATAATTTTCGAAAAAGATAGTAATTATACAGGGTGGCCGTGTCTAAATGTCCAATAGAACAGTTTAAATTCTCCTTATAGAACGACTAGTAGTAAAATTTGACAAAATAAGCAAACACAGATATGTCGTAAATGTTTAATTTATCTCTCCCGCAACATATTTCATTTTTCTGAAAAAAAAAAATTTTAACAAAAGTCAATAGAGATTTATGAAAATAAAAATTTAACTCTTAAATGAATGAATTAAGAAGCTACGAGTACAACAGTAGAAGTTTAAACGTTCGATCTCCGTTTTTAGCTTCTTAGAGATGGAATTTTAAAAATTCCTTCTTTAGAGGACACCATTGTTCACTTAGAAATAACTTTTTAAAACTAAGTATATGATTTTGGCAGATATAGTGACTTGGCTTCTAAAACAGAAAAAATAAAATTTTAATTTTTAAGGACATTTTATGTGTATCTATTTGAAACCATAATATAATATTTTAGATTCTTAACAGATTTTTGAACTGAAAATAGGGGACACCAAAACCATGATTCACAACGGATGGCATAAATCTGCACTACACTTTTGCCTCCACAAGAAAAATCAAAACGTTTTATTGGGGCGTCTAAACATTGACCACTCTGTATTTCTTTTGTAGATCCTTGATTGTGTTAACGTTTTTTATACTTTATTTTACCTGTTATTTTTTTTTAATTTCTTTTACAGTTACACAATTCTATTAACCCTATAGACATTAAAAAATTTGGGTAATTAAACAGGCCGTCAAGAAGCTTCTGGGAGGCTACTTAATATCGTTAAAAATGTGGTAATTAAAGACCGAAACGTTAATCGTTTCGTCTCGTTAAGAAAAATTGTCAAAATTAACATAAAGCCGTTAGTTGTAGGTAATGTTATGATTAATTTGAATTCAATTCTAAATTAATTACTTAAAACTATCCTAACAGATTAAAGATTGCCTAAAGATTCTCTCATATCATACCTCCATACCTCCTATGGCTATCAGACAAGTCAAAGATTTCTTCTCGTTTCACTTCTTCCGTCGTTCTGTTTCGGATGTGATGTGAAATAAGAAACAACGTAAGTGATTCTGAGAGATATTTCCGTTTCGTTTTATTAATTTGCTCTACTTTTCCTTTTTATTTAATTATGCGAAGTAGAAAAACGGCCTCAACTTAATTTCCCTAATTGATCGCTTATTTTTTTAAGAAGCTAGATCCTATTAATTTTATTAACAACTAGATTTTTTTGTTCTTTTTAAAAAAGACAATTAAACGTTAGCGATGCTTTCATTAATTTTTCGTCTTTCAAACGAATTCTTTGTTTCCACAAAGCATTGTTTGAAATTCAATTGAAATTGATAAAACCGAATGAATTCAGTTTTGTTTGGTGTTTTATTGATTGATTGATTAAAAATCGAATCGAATTTTACGTGATTCGAAATGTGACTACACCTGTTTTAATTTCTCGTAGTTAAACAAAAATAAAAAGTAGTACAGCGTGGAATAAATAGAATCCTGTGTTAATGTGAAAGAAATAAAAACGAGTTTTGATTTCAGTTAGAAAGTACGTTTAAATGGTATATCAATGATTATTTTATTTCATTAAGAAATCGATAAGAAAATATCTTCAGTTGAAAAAAGGATTTTGAATTAAAATTCTTTTCGTTGAAAAACGACTTAATTGGGATATAGAAATAGAATTGTAAAATATTTATGAAGAAAACATTTTTACTATTAAATCAAAACTAACTAACCAATACGGATCTACGAGCATTTCTGTCGTTTATTTTTTGAAAGAAGTTGTGAGAAAATCATTTTTTATTAAATCTGCTTACGATAGATTTGCATATTTCATCGTTCTTGGAAGAGATTTTCGAGGATATTTCTATACGGTTTTCAGGGATTTGTCGACAAAGCTGTTATTTCGAAGCGGCTTTAACGTAAAATGCGATGCAAATGCGAGTAGTTTTTACAATTTGTGTTAGTTTATGCATGAATTTTACCAAGTTGATTTGGCTTAAAGAAAATACCTTGACAACAAAATCAATAATTTTTATGCAACTCCCACATTTTATGCTATTGTACTCGTATAACAAATATTTTACATTAAACAAAACTTATCTTTATGAAAATAAAGATTTATGCTTGATTTTTTGAGGCAATATTACAAATAAGATATTTAAGTAGTTTGTAAATGTTGGTTAGGTATCTGTTTTATTAAGAAGAAATTTTGAGAAAATCTAATTAAATGAAAAATATAAAAAAAAAGTTTCCTTTTAAAAGCTGAATCGATTTGAATTTGAACATATTTAAACATAAAAATAAATTTTTAAAAAATTAAAAAATAATGACTTCTAAATTTCATAAAATTTCTTTATGGAAGACACCATTTTTGAAAGTTCAAAAAGTTCAAGTCAAACTTTTCGACCTTTAAAGCTAAGTTGAATTGATATAATTCAAATAGAAAACCTTGAATATCTTCATATAATCTAAAATTTATTTGCGCTACTTTGAAGGGTTCAACAAGTCACGTATTTGAGCATTTTTTGCAATTATTTGAGCTTAAAATTTTCATTTTGATATGAAATAATTTCTATGTAATAAATCAATGCTTCACCAGAATTGATAAGTATGTATTTAAATTTCAACATTTGATTTGAGTTACTCAATCGTTGCTTTTTTTAAAATGTACTCTTAACTGTGCATTTATTGGTGTGACTCGTATACTGTAGAATAATAAAGTTTATCTCAAAATTTTAGTCAAATTGTTATTTTTTTGAAAGAGTTTATACTGTTTTTGAAGTATAACTTCTTTACGCGCGCTAGACTCGAGAAGTAAACTGATGAATGTATTACAGAAACGTTTAAAAAATTGTAATTGGGCGAGGCGATCGAAGTTGAGAGGGAAGATATACGTTGGTTAAGACAGAAAGAGAGGGAGAGTTACGTTCGTATATCAAATAACCAGTGCAGGCCTATTCTCCGATTCCCTTTTGTACGGATATTTCTGTGGCCCCCTCTTACATAGAGTTTTGCATCTAGAGTCGAGTGTTTACATAGATCAAGATGCACCGTGAAACAAGCGAGCCCGTACATTTTTTTTCTCTCTCATTCTCTCATTGCTCGTTGTTCTTATCATAAACCTATTGCTTCAGTCTTACAATCTACTATAGTAATTACTGATGTCACCAATAATGAAAACAATGAGTAAAAATAAATAAAAAATCTAAAATATTGATTAATACTTAAATATCAAAAGTCAAAACCCATGCTACATGTACACATATACATAGATAGCGAAAGAAGTTATACTTCTAGTGGTCCACAAGCACAGTAATTTTTTTTCCAAACTGGAAAAATCAACGTTCTCAAATGATCAACCAAATAACTATTCGAGTTTTAGACTTTAACTATGCATATATATTTTTAAAGGTAAAGCTTTGATTCTATGGCCTATCAAAATATGGTTATTTCTCGAAAATAAGCTAACAATTATTTTTCTATTTTCAACTTAATAATATTTTATAAAAATAAAAATAAAAAGTGAACTGCTTAATATTCAACTCACTGATCATCTCCAGAATCTATAATAAAATAACCATTAGTAAGTTTATATTGATGAAGTGTTAAAAATATGCCATTATTATCGCTATTCTCGCTTAAGAGGAATTAAAATATAAAACTACACAAAAGTTCTACGATATAAATTCCAAAAAAATCTACATCTTCTTCCTATAACAGTGTCTTCTATTTTTTAAAGTTGTAATTGTAATAATGAAAAATAAATTATAACTAACATTTTTGGAATTTTTGGAGTTAAATAAATTCTAAAAGAGGATCCAGCATTAAAATATGGATGTGATTTTTTTTTAAATGAATTACACTTCCAAAATTTTTTTTTCAAAATGGAAAACTTCTCAGTATTAGTTTATCAATCAATATAATTACGATAGTTCTTATGAGAAAAATATCCTATCATTTTGAATGGTGCTTAAAATCCAAATTAAAAGTGATATTACAAGTTTAATATTTTATTTAATATCAAAATAACAGCAATTTTCTGTTGACAAGTAAAAACGTATTAAAATTCATGCTTCTTAAAATGATCTGAATTGTAAATGTTTCTTCGCTCAATTTTAAAATTTTAAAACGAACCTGATTTGAAGACCAAATTCAACGACGGTCACTAAGTTAATAAGCACAAGCCACAAAAAATCAAAAACCGTTTTGTCACATTAAAACCAATAGAATAAACAACCTTAAATTTTGAATGTTGCCCAACAGTGTTAGTTCCTTATATTAAAGCTTAAAATATTGAAAAGGGTTCGTGAAAATCTAAGAAAAATCGTAAGTTGTAAAAAGCTTCGAAATTCGGTTCTTTTATAAAGTTTTCATTGATCTGAAGACCATCAAAATGATAACTTAAAATAAGTGACAAGTATGCATTCATTTATAAACACTTTATTCACAACTATGTTCATTTATTTGTTAAATAATGTTCAAAATTTAGTTTGAATTTATAACGAAAACGATAAAATAAGTTAATACAATAATCGACCAATCAAGAGATGTACCTAGTTGTGCAATATGTATAATGAACCTAGCAATTAAACTCAGTTAATTACAGTATTAGTAAAAGATTTTGTCCCTTATTAAACAAAAAAAAATCCTTAATTAACATTTTATAGGCATTTTTACATAAAAAAAATACTTTGATAAACCTCTAGCGTTTTTCTTTAAATTTCTATTTCATGAATAATTATTTTATGGGTTATCAAAATTTAATTTTTTTTAATCTTTATTTAAAGTCGCTTTAACTTCTTAGTCATTATCGAATGATAAATTTACATAGAGTTTTAAACTATACTATTTTCCTTGAATTTCGAATCTGCTCTAATAATTTTTTTTCGTCGTTTAAGCTCTCCTCAATTTCTATGGTAATTAACAACCCCCTAATATTTTGAAAACTTGGGAAAAATTTTGAACTTCCATTAAGATTCGACCCTTGGACCTCAGGAATATAGGACGACAATATAGTTACGACACCCCTAAGTTACCTACACTTATTTATTATTTATTTTTTGTCTTGTCTTTATAAATATTCGTCTTATGTGTTTAACGTCCTTCAAAGAAATTTTCAACTAGTGAAAACTAAAAGTTTAATCAACTGTAGTTTGTAGACCTGTAGATATGGTTTCTAAAAACTTTTGTGTGGTATTTTTTTCATTTTTTGGGAACAAATGTCTATACTAGATACAAAAAATGATATCTATATAAAAGTTGATCAAATTAACAACATTACAATGCCAGAAAAATTCATCCCAAATCATAAAAATACTTTAACTCAGACAATTAAGATTAATATCAAATCTTAAACTTATACTTAACATCATTACATCAATATAGTATTTTTTAATTATCAATTATAAAGTATAGTAAAACTTCTTTTCATTTTATCTCTGACATGAACTTAATCTTTTAATTCTAATTAATCCAATTTATCAGCCGCTTACTTATTCAATTCAACGCAAAATATACAAACAAACTCAAAACATTTCAAAGACTTTCAATAAGGCATTTTAAATGCAAAACTTGCATTTCTTAAGGCCAACGTGTTTCACATACATAAAGTAGGTATAAAAAATGCATAAAATAATTTTTCAACATAAAATCAGATAAAGTAAAAAAAAAACGTTTATATATATTTACCTTGCAAGATTATACGAAATGTGTTTCAACGTCCAAACTCGATCTTCCCCAAGCAAAAAAAGCACATAACAAAATCAAGTGCATGTTCACATTTAATATAAATTTTTGTGTCCTGCAGTTTTCACATGAAAATTTTTCACTTTTTACCCAGCTAAAACTCACTTTGAAATTTAAATTATTTGGTTGAACACAGGTTGTCACTTCATTTAACTGGTCGAGTTATTTAACACATCCCCTTTTCAAAATTATTCGCGTGGCTGAACAAATTTTCATCGTCATTTTAATGGGAATTTAAATGAATACTTGGATTTAATGCAACACATTAACTTTGATTGTTGTACCAATTTTGTCGCGTTTTTAGTCAATCGTAAATCGTATCACTTATATGTTCTAGTTTTAAAGAGTTGAAAAAAGTTTGTTTGTGTTGTTAGGATTTGGAAGTTGTAATTAGTTTCGCTTATGATTTTCAAAAAGTCTTCATCGTTTTTAATTCGTACTGAAATTGGTTGGATGATTTTCGCAGAATAAATTGCCAGAGAAAAATTGTGTGAGATTATCGCGCGCGTTCTAGATAATATGCCATTGACAAATAAATCTCTAAAATGTTGCAAAGTCTTTCAACTCCCCAACAATATGTCAATCAACAATGAAGTAGGGAAATGCAAAAAGAAGAAGCGTCGCGCACGCGTTCACTTCCTCCGGTCTTCACATCTTCAGAGAAGAAATTGAGAAGAAAAGTCGGCAGCCGCAGTGGAAGTTGTGGCGGTAGTCGACGAAGAAGTTATCATACTGATGCCAGATTGTAGAGATACTAACGAGCAAAAGAAGCAATACAAGAACAAATAAGAGGAAGATGCTCTACTCGAACACGAATCGTGGCGATGACGACTGGGTGAAGGCAACTGCTGCAACATTGCCGCGTGTGATTGTTGCCTCTTCGGCGATCGCGTGTAAGCTGTCTCTCAGACCGCAGTCGTGGCCAGCCGATGCCAGAATGACCATCACTTGGCGAAAAATCCAAGCGTCAAGTTCTTCGGCAGCACCACCACAACCTGACTCGAGGACGCCTCTTATGGTCGATGAAGATCAAGAAAAAATCGCGACAAGGACAAAGACAATGCCACGGACAACTACCGGGGTTCTTACCCTCAACATCTCAACTTAATCAGTACCATATAAAAACCTCTTACCAAAACTTTTCATCTAACTTTGGACTCTATGCCATTCCATAATCAAGGTATCTAAAAACCTATTACTTTAAAAACTCTTCCGATTGATTTCTTTTTAAATATAAAAATATACTTTGCAATAAGGAATTACCTACTTGGTATTGTTTAAAACGAACTAGTTTGAACAATAATTAAGTTAAAAGGGATGAGTTTTTTAGAGTTCAAAAAATCACGTTATTAGCGGCTTAAAAATCCAAAAAAAAAATGACCTGCATGATATTACAAATCGGGTTTATCAAATACTTTTAAATATACCTATTTTGTCAAATATTATATATATCATTAACTACCTTGTGAAATTTTTTTTTTTAATTTTTCATTATAAAGTACTTTTTAAATTGTTTCTTACGCATGCAAAAAGAATTAATTGGTATGAATTTGAACGTTGAAAACTTTAAATATATTAAACATAAAGAAAAATATTAAATTCGCAAATTACAGATAATATTTTTAAAATAATTTTTAGCGGTATTAGGCGTTTTGATCCCCGGACAAAATATCCCCGACAAAATATTCCATGATAAAACATCCCCGGTCAAAATAATAAAATCATCCCAAATTATTTTTCAAGAGAAATTAGCAAGTTAGGTGTGACCATCGCGTTGTTTTTTAACCAAATTGGATGTTGTTAGGTCTGAAGATATATTTTCAAGGGGATATTTTGTCATGAGGATAATTTGTCCGGGGATATTTTGTCATGGGGATGTTTTGTCCGGGGATCAAAACGCATGGCACCATTTTTAGCTCTTAAATATTATCAATGAGCTAAATGTTAAGCAAATATTTTAAATTGTTTATTACGCACATCTTCAAGTAGCTCCAGCGACCGTGCTTAATGGTGATTGTGATTGTTATAAAAGTATAACCATTTTTTTTTTTGAGAAAGAATAGGTACCTATTCAGTGTTGCAAAAAATGTAGGAGTACACAAATACTAAAAGTTTAGGAAGTACTATGCCAAATTATAAACCAGTAATTTTCTACTATTGTGGCGGGAAAGTTTTGAGGGCTGCTAAATTCTTAGAGTGTATGTAATTTTGATTTAAAGTACTTTATTATTTTATTTTACTTCGTAAATTATTATAAAAAAACTATTTTATCCAGAGAATTGCAGATAGGTAAGTAAAATTCTTTTAAACTTATCTTATTGTTAATGTGCTTGATTTTAGAGCTATTTGGTTTGATTTTCAAACTACTTGACTTAAATTTGACTTAAAATCAAATCAAACCTTACCTAAGCCAAACATTAAAATTTAAAACTCAAGGAAAGCCAAGCGTTGACTTCAGAAATTATTTCATTTTTATGTCATAATATCAAGTTTAATTAGTTTTATAACATAACCAATTACTTGCCTTGATAAATCTTTAGTGAGCTACCAAATTTTTAAGGTTTTAAAAGTATACCGTAGTAAAAAAAAAGTTAACAATCATTGTATTAAGTATGTTAACAAATTTTTGCATACAATCCAAATATTATTAAGAAATAAATTATCTAGAAATTGACGTTTCAACAATATCAGATTGAAATGCCCCAAGAAAACTTGATTGATATAATATAAATATACAATTTATTGAAGATTGTCTGAAAAAAAAAATTCCATCGAAATAGTTTTCGGCATTTGTACACTGATTCCTTCAAGATTGTATACTATTTTCAATCAAATGACCATCGATCTAAGGCAATTAAAAAGCTGATCAGCCCCTCAGAGTTGACGTTCACTAGACCGTTATTGAAGTGCGATGCCCCGCCAGTGAGTCCCCAGCTGTCCAGAAACACTGACCAGTGAAGAACTCTAACTGATTTCCATTTGTCCATCCACCAATCGGCACCGAGCCAAACCGCTATCCCGCTATTTCAGCCTACCAATAAACACGATATTCCCGTTACGTATTACCCACAGTAAAGCTCGCCACCATAAAAAAGGCAACCAGAAATGATTTTTAATTCTTTTCTCTTGATTTACTTCATTTTAGTCGCGATTTCCAGTTTCGCTAGCCACACTAACGACGTGACGTGAAGATTTGATTAAAAAGAAAATGAAAACAGATGCTGAAAAGACGACTAGACGGGAATATCATCCAATCAATATGAATACCAGTATCATATTATAGGAATTATCGCGTTTATTCGTTGATTTTTTCTTCATATCTTGAAAATACTTCCCGGTTCGGATAATTTATTGTTATTGAAGGATTTGCATAAGATATTAGTAGCTTTTGCTAACCTCGTCCTAATCTTACACAGTGATTAACCAAAATAATAACTTAGAGTTATTTAATAATACTAATATATGCATTTCATATTAAATTTTAAATGGGTTAACTAAAACTAAATCACCGAAAATAATTTCTAACGCTACATATAAGTCAATCATAACTTACTTATATTATAAGTTAACTTTTTTTTGATTTGCATTATAAAATTAATTAAACTCAAAAACTGATAAGTCACTAATAGATATGTATTAAATAGATAAAAAAACTTCGAGTTTGAACCATTAGTTGTTGTTATAATGATGGGGTAGAATCATCGAGTATAAAGCACACTGTTAATTAACATATATGCGCCAATTTAATGTGGATCGATTTTTTTAATTTAATTCTAATTATTAATGTTATTTCTAATATCGCTAAATGATAGAGCAATATTTTAACTATTTTAATAGTCTAACATTTAAATGCTTTTGTACTGGTTTTAGCTTAAATAATTTTTATCTCGTTGGTAAAATTAAAGCTATTTGGTTGTTTTATTCATTGCTATTGCCTTTAAATGATAATAGCCGCTTTGAGATATTGTATTTAATTGACTTTAAAAAAAGAAGATTTTGTATTTCCCATGTATACATAGTTAATGCAAGTTGATCCAAAACTATGAGTTCATAGAGTATAGGTATGGAAAAATTCGTAGACGAAAGTTAAACAAAATTTTCTTATCTTAACATAAGATTCTTTAAATCTTGATAAAAAAAACATCTTCTCTTACTTTTTATGTTTTCTTTTTTGTTAAACAAATTATACAACAAATTAATAGTAAGACGTGCTATTGAGAGCACAGAGAGAAATGAAAATATACAGTAGACATTTCAGTGATCCATTTCACATTCAACATTTTCCTAATACAGTTACCAGATCAATTTTAAAGACTTTTAAGTAGAGCTTTACGATTGTAAACAATACGTTAAAAATTTCGTTTAAAAGTCATTATGTCAACAAGACAAAACAACAAGATAAAAAACAGATAATGAAGACAATATGGCCGTTTTCCAATTACAAGGCATTATACTGGTTTGTACCATACCGCATAATTTGGATGTTTAATATAATAATAGCAGAGTGTGTACAGTGCATTCATCTCACTTCAGGTTGTGGAGAAAAATTCCTAGGTTTAGCCAGGTTTAGCAACCTTAACACTTTAGTGCAATCACATTGTTTGCTAATTGTATACCTACCTACTTATAAATTAATTCTTAAGTATTTTTTTATCAAGTTTCAAAAAGAGCTAAAAAAATAATGTTCTTTTTAATGGAATCGTCCTATCCAGATGATAATGACCAATAATGACAGATGATACGCCTCAATAATGTCACCTCATATTTTTATGTTAGCTTTTTGGTACCACTGGCGCATTATATTTGTATACAACACTTTTTAATGCTCTAAACTCTCAAGTACAAAAGGCATCGGTAATTGAAACACTCGATGCTAAAAATAATGCCGCATTTTGTACTAAATTTTGTATTTTGTACTAAATGCGGTAGTTGGAAAACGGCTTATATTAATTAACTACTCATGAAATCAAAGTTATTCTACAGTAGTTGATAAATTTTTTTGATTCAATTTGAACTCCTATAAATTTAAAATATCATGTAAAATCTTACCCTTTTTGTGAAATTTACCGGAATTTGAAAGCTGTAATAAAACATTTCTCATAATTTTAAAAAAGAAATAATTTAATCAAATAACAAAAAAAAAATTTTAACACCTTTGAAATGTGGAACAGTTCACAGGATGCAGTATTGCACTAATTAATGAAAGCTCTGCTTGAAAATTATTTGACAAAAATTAATTTATTTTAATAGTTAAGTCGCCAATGAGCAAATAGCTTCATAGAATAAAGGAAACAACTACAGTTGTCCTTAAAAAAGCTTTAAGTATAAAAGCATAGGCTTTAAAATAATTTTATATATTAAAAAATATATAAAAACAAATTGCAATTTATATTCGTAAAGAAAATTCATATCGATTATAGTCTATAAAAAATATTTAGCATATTTCCATTTGCATAAGTACAGTTGTAAAAAAATCTATTCATAAGCCCATAACTCAAACCAAAAGCAAACAAGAATATTAATTTATCTATTTTATAATCCAAATTACCAGCTACAAACATCGATGGCTTTTAAATGCAAATGCACACGTTTACCGCTAATTTTCAATTTTTTGCAAGCCTGCATCCAATGAAAAACCAATTAATAAACGCAGTAATCTAACACCAGTACAGCATCGTTTCAACCTTATACTAATTTTGTTTCAAAACCACCGACATTAATTTATAAAAATTAAATAATTTGTTACCTTCATAAATATTTTTTTTTATTAAAAACATCAAATAGTATCGTACATGTAACGTGTTTCAAAAAGCCTTATTCCTATAATTGAACTTCAATCATAAAAATACAATCATAATAAATAATTATTCCATAAAACAACATATAATTTTATTTCGTAATTGCTCAATAAAATCTACAGTGGCAATCTTCAAGATGACACACGACAATTTTTTCTTTATAATAAGTACTTGTAGTTATTTTATTGTTTCACTGTACCGCGTTTATAAAACTACACATAGATAGGTATAGGCTCTCTGTCCAGTTTGCTCGTAAACGGTAATTAAAATATCACGCTCGAACATTTATGTTAATAAATTGACGACAAATCAATGTGATGTAATTGAAGCGTATTATCATTATGGGCTTTGTTAATTGCAGTTTTTCTTCAGGACATACTTAAATGAATATAGAACTACAACTGGATTAGATGACTCTAGAGGCATTTCTCTCTTGGTATATTTCTTGTATTTATAGGACCGGATTGGCTCTGAATACTACGTGTTAATGCGAATATTTAACTTTATCGTTTTACGTAAACGGAAAAAACTGTGATCAGAGAAAAAAAATTATTTTTATTGAGATAGACTCAATGAACATATATGTAGTGCAGACCTATAAAACCTAAATCCTGATTACAAACTATAAATTAATATGCAGGTTTAACGAAATAGCTATGTGCTTCTCAGAACACAACTTAGATATAATGGAGCTTTTGACAGGAAAATTACCGTTTAATCCAATGAAAACTTTTATGTATTCCACAAAAGCAACTTTGTAAGTTTTAATTTTTTCAATAATATGTTAATGAATGAAATAAAAGTTCAACTAATTGTGAAAGAAATAAAAAAACGAACTGCATTCAAAACAATTTTTTATTATCTGTTATAAATAGATAAAATGAAAAAACCGACGACCTTTATAAAAAGTAATTATCTTCGATATGAACAGATAAAAAAGATTCAACGATTAACTGGAAAAAAGTCGTAATAAAATTGCATAATTTCATAATAATTAAAATGAAAAAATTCAGTTTATGACTGAAAACAATTTATAGAACTGCAATAAAGGACGGCAAAATTATCTGACCAATTAAAAATAAACGTTTTGATTTTAATTTCTTTCGTTTTTTTTCTTAATCTAAAAATTATCTAAGTTACTTTTTTTTGAGTTTCATAATCTCAATGTTAGATAATTGAAAAAATGGACGTAATACAAATTTTCACTCTTCAGCTATGTAATTCACAAATCTGTAATGGTCAGTGACTTACAGTTTTTGATGTGTATATTTTTCAAGATTAACAATTATAGCAACATTTTTATGATGGTCACTTCCTCTTTGTTAAAAATTATTCCATAATTCAAAGAAGACAAAAAGTACCGTTCGTGAAAAAAAAGAACGGATTTCTATGATATCTTCAACGATAAAAATTGTATTAATTTCGTTTTTTAACGCTATATATTCGATTTTATGAATACTTTAGTTTGGTTTATATTCTTATTAATTAATTTTTGATGGCTCGCTAAATTTTTTTATAAGTAATTAAGAGGATTTTTTGGTGGTTTTAAATATTATATAGGTTAATATAACGATTCCAAGTAAGTTTTATCAGTGCCTTGCTAGGCTATTAAAAGGACAAAGTATTTAAATTTCTCTTTCTGCTGTTACTTAGAGAAACATGAGTGCATGCAAAAATAGGGAAATATGAATATAAGTATTCAAAAAATTGGTTTACTATTCGAAAGATTATTCCAAATTTGTCTCTTGACTTTCATTCCAAGAAACATTGTACATGAGTACAAGAATAAATTCCACCTTTGGAGATCTCGGAAGACGAGGAGAGTTGGTCCTTACACGCCTGAGAACTGGACACACTAAATTATCACACAGCTTCCTACTGACAAAAGCATCGAGGCTTCTATGCTCATCCTGCGGTGAACCACTGATCGCTAAACGACTCCTGACGGGATGTGGCTCGACCCAACGTCTGCTGATGCCTCCAATAGACCTAAACTCAGGGAGTCCGGGTTTTCTGGAGTATTGACGAGCCATGAAGACAATAACCGTGTATAAACTTTTATAAACTTTTATGAACTTTTATTGATCAAGTCGCAAAATAGCCTTAGCAGCTTAAGCGACAGTAAATAAAATTAAACAAATTAAAAAATAATTTAGTAGATAAGTAAACAAGTACAATCATATACTACAGATTTAGGGACTTACAAACTAACGAATTTGTTTTCTATTAAAAGTCATGAGCTATTACTTCGAGATAGACTCATTGCGTATTGAAATTAAATTAAAGGAATGTTTGTTATATATGATATGCTTTTCTTAAGATAAGTTAAGATAATTTGACAAAGGAAATAAAAATATCTTTTAATTATCATCTTATTTCTGTATGATAATTTCAGTTCAAGATAATTGATAGTAATTGAATGAAAGAAATTGGAATTCTCTTAGTCTACAATGTTGTCGGTAACCGCATGATTTAAGGCAAAATTATTTTATTTATAAAATTTTACCGGTTTTGAAATGAATGAAGCTATTGGGCCAATAAATTGGCAAAACTATAAAAAACCTAAAAATTTAAAAAGTAAAAACCACCTGATGTTTTATTTAGTTTTTTTTTGGATTTGTAAATTTAACCTTACGTAAAAATTAATAATTTACTTCTCACTAAAAGATATCATTTCTTATTTCTTAAAGAAATGCTTATTTAATTAGAACATCAACGTAAAATTTTTGAAAAGTTGACTTGTTATTGATTGTACAATCATTTATGTTTATATTGTTACAAGCCTAAGATTTGAATGTGTGTGCGTATGTGGATGTAGGTCTTGCATCTGGTGTCCCGCTGTGTGCTCACCGAAGCATGAACAGTAAACAAATGAGGAGTGATCGCCACATGAGACGAAAGATGTTCCAGAGAATTCTTTGAGGATTCTTGATTTAAGAGAAAAAGTATAGCCGATAAAAATTAGGGTTGAATATACCAGACATAGAACAATCTGTAGTTCGAATATCCTGGGAGCATGTCTAGGCGCATAAATATAATGAGTTGACAGGCGGGAGAATCAATCAGTTAAAACAGTGAGTAAATTAACAATCAGTGAATCGGTTATAAATTGAGAATCAAGTGACAAATTAAACAGCGAAATAAAGGATTGTTAGATTGTAAATAGAACAGTTAATATAGACCAGAGCTAAAGCTTTTGAAAATGGTAAAAAGTGAAAAAAATTATAGTAGGATGAAACCTATTAGAAAAGGAAGACAATATAACAAAAATGAAAGAAAAATAAATTACGGCCGATCTGAGGTGGAAAAGTGGAAAAAAGAGAAGAGTTTAAGTTAGAAACGGTTTATTCTTTATTTCCGACAAAACTACAAGTCCTATGGTAAAAAGTTAAATAGCAAAGTTGTAGATAATAAGAAGATCTACGACTTTTGTGCTAACACATTTTTCACAAAACCTCAAAATTTATGTGAAAAATTCCAATAACCAAGTTTTAGGTTTTTATTTTTTCCTTTTACAAAAAAAAAATTTTTTGTCATGATTTTTGTAAAAACTTACCTTTTAATTAAAAGATATATATTACAATGTTAAATGTTTCTAGAAAATGCAATAATTAAAGTGTAAATTTTATTAAATTGCTCAAAGTTGTATTTGTACAATTGTATTATGTACAATTTTGAGCAATTTTAAAATTTACACTTGAAATATTGCATTTTGTGGGAACATTTAACTTTGTTATGTATATTTCTTTACACCATCAGAAAGTAGAGATTTCAACGAACAAAAAGTCTACCGACTTTTATAAAAAAGTGCATATTTTGACGTGAGAATGTTCGATTGAAAATTAAGGTGTTTTTTTAATATTAAGTCAAAATAATGTGAAAAAATAAATATTTTAAATCAAAGAAACTTCTCATTTGATTTCAAAAAAAAATTTTTTGGGGCGGGGGTTGTTTTAAGTTACTTTAACATCTAAGGTCAAATTACGACTGTAAAAGCACAGAGAATTTCTGTAGGTCAAGTTTACTTAGGTCTAGGATCTTAAGTCTAGGATTCAACGAAGATCGAACCCAGAACCACTTGACGCATGGAGCGGAGAAAGCAATTGCTCTAACCACAGCGCCAATAGGTGGTTAAGAATTATTTCTTCACTTGGAATATACATTATTCTTGATGTACATAAGTTATATTAATCCTTGCAAAATACATTATTCTGGAGGATACAGACGCTATTATTTTGAATAAATCAAAGGATTTCAATAGTATTTAGTATAAAAGTAGCTAAGCTATAAAAAAACACAAACAGAGTTATGTTTATCTTTGAAAAATGTATAGTTCTTACAGGATAGCTGTATATAGAATTATATGATTGATGAATTTCTCACATAAATGAGATAATAAAATGAACCCACTGATTTGTAAGTATAGAATTAGTTTTTGAATCAAAAAGCACACACATTACTTTTTATCCTTTTGAAAAATGTATATTTCCTGTGGTGTAATTATAATATAATAGAAACACGTGATTAATATATACGTGATTTTCAGACAGAAATAGAGCAATGAATTAACGTGTATTTCCATTTAATTAATTCATTGGTTAAAAAATGTAAATTTTATTATTTATCCCAATATGTATGGTTCCATCAAGATAGTAATAAACATAAAATACATGGATTGGATCTCGTACATGGAACAATTTGTCGTCTTAATGTATTGTTTTAGTTTATGGAATTAGAGGTGCTGGATATTTTTTTCTGGAAAAACGTCAACCATAACCCAAACAGGAGAGGTTCTGTTAGTATTTAATATTTTTAATTTAAATATACTTATTTTTATATATTTTATATAAGGGCTTTCACTTTGAATGCTCTAATCTCAAATTCAAGTACCAAATGTTGTGACTAACAAAAAATGTTTTTCACCATTTATGAAATCCAGGGCAGGCTTTAAGTTATCCAGATGGTATTAAGAGTTCATAATGAATTCATTTTAAATTTGTATTTCAATTTTGATGTCAAAATTGAGTACATTTTGTGTTCAATAAAACGACATTTTATTGAATTCATCAAACTTAAAAATTTCTCAAAACTTTAAAAATGAACCGTCAAAAGTTTATACTTTTGACTTCTTTAATATTACTTTCTCACAAATTCATTCTGATTAGGTGTCATATGAGTATTTATAAGAGACATTTTTTCTTAGGTTTGTAGGTGGTTAATATTTTATTAAATGTTTAGAATTTTCAAGTTTACAAAATCAGAATGTTTTTTTGATGAAAGCTCCTAATCTTTAGTTGCACCACGAAATGGATATAACATAATCAAAATCATTAAGTAAGGACGTCAAATATTGTAGTAATCTCTAATTTCTAATCACATAGTATCTAGAAAACGTAACTTATGTAAATTTGTATTCTACCTTTATTTACAGTATGATAAAACTTTTTTTAAAGTTGATATAATAATCATCTATGAAAGAGTATACAGAAGAAAGGTTTTTTTTCGAATAAATTCGAGAAAAACTCGTTCTTCTTTACTATAACCGTAGCTTGACCATTACTAGCAAAGCAATTGTACTAATAGCATATATCAATAGTATTATTATATAGGTACAAGTGTAGTTTATAATTACCTATATTTTGTACTAGAGTTTTAAAAAATAATACATCTTCTTTTTTAATTTTTCTATTTTTATTTTCTATTATAAAAACGCAATATTTTATACTAAGAATAAAAGGGAAAAAAATAAATAGCACACTCAGCAGAAAAATGATGGGTAAGCGTATGATTTATTCAGAAATTATTAGATAAAAGATCTCTGAACGAAGGCGTTCCATTTCACCTCATTTCAATGATTTTGTACTCATAATTATTAAAAATAAAACGATGATGATAATGATTTTAGTATGTATATGAATAACTAATTAAAATTTTTTAATACATTCTTGCTTTTCCTTCTACAACCAAACAATACATCGGTAAGCCAGATAGACAGCACGTACATATAGATAAAATGTGCACGAACCAGAACAAATATACGAAACTAAGCCTCTCGACATTTTACTTACTTTTATTATTATATAAATAATGAAATTATAATAAAAAACGCGATCTTAAAAAAACAGTTCATATTCTATGCCAAATTCATTAAAATATTCGGTAGCCTCTTTCAATTTTACCGACACAATTATCGAGTTATATTATTTAATTTAACAATAAAAAATCATTTTACGAATGAAATTAGTTTAGAATTCGCTAATTGTACCGTTAGCCGTTGAAAATTCGCTGAAAATCGGTGTTATATTTATTCATTTTGCCAGGTTTTATCTCAGACGGATTTTCTTCAAATATAAAGAAGTCGTTTTTTTTTTCAATTTAATATTTTATTTGAGCAATTCGTCATAGTCTTTATAATGTTAAATATGACATGGAAAATTCATACAAACTGACCTTAGGTACTTAAAGTAAAATTTTAAACGTCATAGAGATTTTTCTCGTTTCTTAACGCGTAAGAGAATTCCGTTTTTCGGCCGCAGAACGAAATCGGCTTTTATTTCCTGGTCGCATTTTTCAGGCCTGTCTATCGGTTCTAAAATGTACTTAACCAAAAGTTTTGAGACGAAAGATTTCATCTCAAGAGTTGCAAATTTTTGTCCTAAAATCATAAAAAATGCAAATTTAAATTTTTTAATTAGGAAAAAATTTCAAAAATTATTACCTATACAATTTCTTTGGCCTGCACTAAAGGGAATATAAGCGAAAGGATGTCTATTGACGCAATTTTCTGGTAAAAATCGATCTGGATCAAATTTTTCTGGGTCAGGCCATAATTTTGGATTTCTATGCAGATCAAATATGTGAATCTGGCAAGTAACTCCTGCAGGAATCACTATGTCTTCTCCTTCAAAAAAAAAATAATTAAAAATCAAAGCTTTACAGTTTAAGCTTTACAAATACTTACTTAGTTTTAACTCCACGTCCATATCTCGAGCAATGAAAGGAACTGGAGGATAAAGCCTTAAGGATTCTTTTATGCACATTTCTAAGTACGTCATTGCTTGTAGATCTTGATACGTTGGGTTTCGAAGGTCCGAACCTAAAATATTTCTAACTTCCTCAACAATTTTATCCTGAAATATTGAACTAAATATTGACAAAAATTTTAAAGAATTAATCAAATTTCAAACCTGAATATTTCGGTGATTTGCTAGGAGCATTAAAAAGTAACTGATTCCCATTGTAACAGTATCATGTCCCTAAAAACATCCAAATAATTTCACTTTTACATGACAAAGTATTTTAATTCACGATTATAAATGTACTAAATTTAAAAAATAAGGTTTTGATCATAAAATTGTTGTCTTTGGAAAGTAGGTCATTCTCTCTATCAACAATAGTAGACATTACCCCAAAATTAGGCTTTCCTTCTATCAATAACATCATTTTGTACTCAATATAAATACTAATAGGAACCACGCCATATTTTCTGAGTGAGAGGGAAAACGTTGTATAACCTATATATTATATAGGTTACAATCTATAAGCTTAGATTTCATACAATAGCATACAATATGCATTCATGTATACAGAAGCACTTCTAGGTTTGTTCCAATTGTCCTTCTGATGATGTTCAAACACTGACAAACAGACAAAGAGCAAGACAACATTGACCAAGAGACAAGAGTGAGTGAAGAACATAAAGTGACAAGTTCGCTCGAGTTACTAATGCTTAAACACCTCCAAATCAGTGTCGATATAAGCGTTAGTCACGAAAAGGTACGTACATTGCTCGATTCTCGGCTTAATGAGACCGAGCGGTTCTTTGCTGAAGCATTTCTTCACTCACTCTTGTTTTTGGTCAATGTGTCTTGTTCTTTGTCGTTCTGGCATTGTTTGAGCATAAACGTATGAAACGAACCTCCTACCACATCAAATGACACACTACTGCACCAGAAACATATCCACTGTCCACCACCTTCAATATTGTAAAGAACAAAGATAGAGACAACGAATAGCGATGCAAAAGAACGGAACATTCTAGAATCTAGATTTTTCTATGGAAATTTTAACAATAAACATTTGAACCTTTTGTTATTGACAGGCAACGATTTTAGAAGTTTTTGGAATTTGGATTTTGGAAGTAAAATAGCGATTATAAGATTCCGTCAAAACAGTTCGGGTAAGTCAGTGACATATGGAGTCATGGAGATATGGAGTTGAGAAAAGGTGGTTTAGACGACTATTCCTGTTGAGGTGATAACAATTAATTGAAATTGAGAAATATCCATGAAAACACGAAAAAAATCTTTTCCAGATATATTTGTAGTTATAAAAATATGGGGTGGTTTTAAGGGTTTACATCACGTGTAAGTCCATATACGTCACTGGGGGAAGTTAATATAAGAATGGTAACAAACAGCTGATATTGAATACTTATTGATAAATATCCCATACCTCAAACATAAATGTATCAACTTCTTCCTTAATTCCTTCATAATCAACGCTTCGAGTTCCATCTTTCATGTCTTTAATCAATATATCCAGCATAGCAAAACGTTTTTTGCCTGAAGACGATGATATTACTTCATTAATTGTTGAATTTTCAGACGAATCGATCCGTTCTTTAATGACTTTTTCTGTAAATGAATGCATTATATCCACACACTTATAATATGGTCGACTTAATGGAGTCAAAGCGAAGATAAAATTTGAATGCATCCATAAACGAAATAGTCGTTGTAGAGACAAAAGTCCATATCTAAAAAAGTAATAAAATGTTTATTTCAAAACAAAGTTCACTAAAATGAAGCTTAGTAGAGAAATTATTTATCTGATAAATAATAATTTACTTGTGTAAGGCTTGTTTGTAGCTCATGAAATCAGCTCCTCGAGGGTCCACTGTTAATCCCATTGTCGTTTCTAAAAATTGTTGAATTTGAAATTTTTTGAACTTCATTAAAGTAAATACGCCAACCACAAAGTGACTGAAGAGCGTAATCACGCACAAAATCGACAATATCAGTCTGAGTTTTATCACATTCTTGGTCTAAACATTCCAAAACCTTGCTTGATTTACTCTCAAATATGTTACAAAACTCCTTCAATATGGCAAAATGAAATGCAGGAGTTAATATTTTTCGTCGATTTTTCCATTTTTTACCTGCAAAAAGTACATATTTTTTATCAACTTGAATAAAATTTAAAAAGAAAAATTTTCACCTGTACTTGTTAGTAAACCGGTACCAAGCCATGGGTGCAAGTTCAAATCGTACATTTGAGCCTTACTTAATTGAAGAGGATCAGCCAAAATTATCTATTAAAAATAATTATTAATAAATTAAATTTCGGGTTTTTAAAAATTTTACCTCTATATCTTCAGGAGTGTAAATATTAATCGACACATTGTTGAAAGCCCAAATTTTATATCGGTCTGGATATTTCTTGGCTAACGAACGATTGGTGAGAAAAACTCCTTCTAAACTCAACAACTTGATTTTAATAACTATAGAATACTTTTGAAAATTAAATACCTGGAGTTCCTTTGTATATGTGAAAGTTACCAATGAGTGGTAAGCACTTAGGACCGGGGATTTTTTCGAATGCCTGAAAAATTTCACTGGTCCAATGCTTGCGAACTTTGATCCACACGTACCAGAAAATTAACAATGCCGACACAGCATACAAAACGTAACAGATCATCTTGGAAAGTGAAATAAAACTGAATTGTGTTATTAGAAGCACGTTTTCAAGAGCCTTGATTCTCTGAAAATTATATTTTTTAAAGGAATAACTTGTTTTATTCTGTGCTAAGATTTTCTGAACCGCGCATTCTACATATGTATTTAAAATGCAGTAGCGAAGGTTATCATAATGCGTTTTTTTAATTGAATTTCTAAGATGGAAAAAACGTTTTTATTTAGAACAGTGATCGTAGACGTTAGAGAAAAGTTAGGTTCTTAGAATTTTTCCTCTAACTGAAGAATTAAATATGTATATTTATTAAATTAAAAAAAAATATTATTAATTATAATTATAAATATGTTAAATAATGGTGATCAAAGCAAAATTATCGATAACTTATTATACAAATCTTTATAACCAGATAACATTTTTTTTTTTCAATTTTCTTTAAATGATTTCTATTTTTGTTCACAGAAATGGAACATGGGTTAACATTAAGGTGACTAAAATGCCAATATGAAAATTGGAGTAAAAGTAAGTTTACATATTTTCACATAGAATATGTGACTGAAAAGAAGTTAGCGTAGAATAATTTTTTTTCTAAACTATCGATGCCAAATAATTGCTCCTTAAATGCTCCTGCAAAATTCGTTATTGCTCCGCGTGTATATAGTTGTTAGTTAATTAATAATTAATTTCTGAAAAATTTGCAAACTCAGAAATTGAAATTTCTCTAAATTTTTTTTAATTGCTCTCAATTTGCTTCGTTGATTACGCAAATAATTTATCGGATTTTGAAAATATTAATAAGAATTAAATTTTATAAATTATTTTTACATGTATTGTTGCACTATGACATCAGCAATTGTTATTGGATCTTATGATTTTTAAATGAACTTATGAATTTTTTTAAATTTTGTAATTAATTAATTAATACTTATACACATTGAGCAATTTCGGGTCCTGGAAGAGCATTAAAAGAGTATTTTTTTAAATAAATAAACTTCAATAAAATTTTTGAAATCGCAAATTTTTTTAAAAATTATTTTATATGTATGTACTAATAACTATACTGTATAGTGTATTGTATACACATGGAGCAATTGCGGATTCTAAAGGAGCATTTAAGGAGCAATTATTTGACATACAGTTTAATAAAAAAAATATGCTATGCTCTTATTTCCGATGCATTTTTGAAATTGTTAAAAATATTAACCTATACTCGATAGTTTTTTTTTTGGGTGTTTTTGGGTGTTAAAGTCGCTTTAACATCTAAGGTCATATCACGACTGTCTAAACACAGAAAACTTATGTTGGTCAATTGTAATCTGATGTCTAGGATCTTAAGTCTATGATTCAACAGGGATCGAACCCGTACCACTTGGCGTACTCGATAGTTAAATACTGACTTTAAAAAGTTAACTTGAGTTTGCCTTTATTTCAAGACAAATATAAATCATTTAGCTTGAAAATCAAGTCAAATACCTAGTGAATTCCTACATACGAGTTTGATTCTTCTAAGTCAGACAATTTTCTTTTTGTAAGTAAATGAAAACAATTGTTTTATGATCAAAATTTATATTAAAAAATAAATAATTGAAAATAAAATTAGTACCTGTAGCTAATCTTCAATCTTTTGAATCGTTAAAAAGGATAAATATCAGAAAGGAGGACATCGAAAAGGGAACTTTTTAAAAAGACAAAACTTGGAAAAGAAAGACTGTCTTAGTTACCTTATAGCTAAGAACCATCTGAAGATCATTCGATAGACGGTTTACTCTCATTTTTATAGTAAAATGTATGTACTCGTAGGTACCTTAAATTATTTCAATGAAAATATTTTACATCCTCAGATGATTTAAGATATACCCAAGTAAAATTAAATTGAGTCTCAATTAATTTATGTTTATTTTTTTTTTATTAATTAAATTACCGACTACAAACTTTTCTATTTATCTTTTTTTTTTTGGAAGAAATTTTCTTAGATTTTAAAAAACTTTAACATAATTAAAACTATGCAGGTAAAAGAATGTAATCAAGCAAGTGCAGAGACTCAACAATTATATTGACGTCAAAAAAACAGCATATGGCTTTCGTAATAAATTACTTTATATGTTACGTTATGAATATACAAGTAGATAGTTATATAGCTATTCATTTACCTTTATAACTTCGGTAAAAAGCGGCTAAAAACTGATATGGAAGAGTCAATATACTTAATTAAGACTATTGGATATCAAAGCGTATGTTTAAGCAGTTGTAACATTTTATTTGAATATAGGAATTAATTGAAAAATCATCAAACTTTCAATAAAAAAAAAATAATATTAATTTGTAATATTTTGAATGTACTTAAGTGAAACTAAGAAATGAAAATAATTTTATTGATGTTTTATGTAACGTTAATTATTTTCCTTAAAATTAACCAAATTTAACAATGCATATAATAAATTATTTAAAAAATATGATAAATAGTACAGAGATATATTTGATGAAAATATAAAAGAAATGTGTTTTAAACACAAACAAAAATTATTTTGTCTTAGTATAAAAAGAGCATTTCAGTTACACATATAAATTTTCAAATCTTATGGAACTATAACTTCCAATTTTTTATCAGTAAAAGATGCAGCTAATAGTTTTTATATTCTAATCTGGTTGATTCATGGAACTGTTTTCAAAAAGCATATAAAAGTAAACGTTTTTTAAAAAATGATGAAAAAGTGGAGTGCATCAATTTAAAGATTTAGAAATTATAGGTAAGTAATCGATAATTAAAGTTATTTGACGAAATTGTTTTTTTGTATGATTTTTAGTAGGAATATAATGCAGCAAGTAGAGCTATCTAGAGTACAGTGGTTGAATTTATTCTCATAAGTATTCTTGTATATTTCTGTGATTTCTGTACCTATATGGTTTTTATGTTGAATAAATAGATGCGTAATTGAAATTTTAGAAAATGTTTAGGTATATAAAAAAAAGAAAAATTATAAATACCTACCTTTGTTTTTTTCAGAAGTCTTAGTAAGAATGAATTTAGAAATTTACTTCTCGACTTAATTTTAAAATAACTTGACTCAATTTTCAAGTTACATGATCTAAATGAAGCCCTAAAATAAATCAAACTCGAGTAAAATATTAATATTTTAATGTGAACCCTAGTCAAACATTGGCTTCGTAAATTAGTTTATTTACAATTAATCACAATATCAAGAACAATTCATTTAAAAAATATCCAATTACTTGACTTGATAAATCCCTAGAATAATTTAATTTAGTGGTAAAGTTGTTAGTAAGAGATAAAATTTAGACTTCCTTGAGTCTGTAACTGGCATTTTCTTAATACAGTTAGAAGAGAAAATTTTGTCTAGTGTGAAAACAAAGGATAAAAGTTAATAGAAGTTTCTATTGATCACTTTTTTTGAGACCAAAAATTACTTCAAAATCGAAAAATATTTCTAGTTAACTATATCAACCAAACTTCAGTTAACAATACTCAACAATACCATTGGAAAATTCGAGAAAAATACCTTCGATTAACATCATAGAAGTCTTAAAACATTTAAACAAATCAATTTTATTTTTTGAAATTGATCAGAAGTTAAAAAATGTTTTTTTAATTTGTTTTTTTAAATGTTTATTGGAACTTTGAATGACATCAAAATTAACAGAAAAAATTATGAAGTAAGTAGACCAAAATGTGAAAATATTTTTCGACAACTTTTTCAACTTTATCATCGACAAGCTATGATAGTCGATAAAATGATAATTATGATGGTATATTGTTACGAGTTTCTGAGAAAAAATGGTAAATATTATTTTCTGTTTCATTAAATTTTCCAATTCTTATTTTTTGAGCACGTATTACGCAGTTTGGGGTTCATCAAGTCAGGTAGTTGGACATTTTTCGAAATAAATTGTGCTTGCCATTTTAAGGCGTAACTTAAGGTAAATGAAACTTGCAAATTTATCTTGATTTGATACTGAAATATTATTATTAAGCTCAAGTTTGACCAAGTAGCTCGAAAAACAAGTCAATCCCTGAATGCATAGTTGAAAAGATTGTCTCTTATATATGCAACACGTTATTAGCTGATGAATATATGGTAGTATACAAGTGGTATACTAGCAGAAGAAAAACACGAAGAAAATAAAATTAACAAAATTTTTTGACGATTTTCTTAATTTCTTTCTTGGCTATTATAGAATATCATCGAAATTGACAACCAACTAAGACCTGATAGACCTAATACAAACTAATAAGACCTATATAAACCTAAGCAAAAATAAATGTAAAATCAAACCAAAGAAAAATCGAAACCATTACTTTTCTATCTCCAGATACGTATTTCGAATGCCATGCAATCGTCAGTGAATTTTATAATATATTTTTTTATAAATGTAATTGTAAAATTTTTTTCTAATAAAACAAATCTTATGGGCTGTTTATTATTTACAGTAGTTCCTTACAGAATTGCGTAGGTAATTGCGACTTTGTGGAATAATTAATTCATCTGTCAGCTTAATTTTTCTCCAAGAATAAAATATTTAATGGAGTTGATAAAGTTTTATTTGACTGTAACTAGAAAACATCTGTGATTATATAGGTATATTGAGAAAGAATTTTCTGATTTTCCTCTGTAAAAATATGATTTTTCGTTTTTCTAGCTTTAGTGCGGTGCCGCATCAAAACCGCACTACAATTCGTAATATCATATTATAAAAAGTATGTAAAAGTGGAGGTAAAAACAAGCAATGTTTGCTTTTTTTGGCGCTTCAACGTCGAAATATCATTAACAAGTAATAATTTTGTTATCAAACCAGTATCTTTGGAATCAGCGTTAAAATCTTTTTCGGTTGACATCTCCCAAGTTTCAAAAAAGTGTAAGGAGAAAATTTCCATTTTTCGCTTTGTGAGATTTGACCAATTTCTTTATACATACGAATTGTGGGACCAAATATTTCATGTTTATTTATATTAAAAACTAAAAAATTGAAATTATGAAAAAGAAATCAAATATTTAATATTCATTTCATAGGACTTAATAAAACGAAATATCAGTTTTTAAAATTACAAAAAATTTATTATTAAAAACTTAAATTTTTCCAAGCTTTTTTGAGATAAATTTTTTAACTTTACTATCAAGAATCTATATTTTGAGTTTTATCTCGACCGGGCATAACTTTTTTAATTTTTTTTTCACGACAACCGCATTAAAATCGATGGGTATCGGCAACTGAAGTGGCATATTAGTTCGATGAATCTAATTTTTTTAGTCCATAGCCCTCGAAAAGTAATTCACTCATTTTAAAAGAATTATTCAAAAAAAAAGTTATCTAGTCGCATAAGGAACTTTAAACATTTAAAGTAACCTGAAAAAAATATAAAAAAAATTTTTGTTAACATCTTTCTATAGTCACATCAATTTATTAAATATTAGTGTTTTATACATTATATATTTACTTTTCGTTTTTATTGTAAAATTAAACTTAAAATTAGTTTTATCACAACATTTATTTCCAAGCAACTGATTTGAAGTTCCACTTTTGCGAATCTGCAGTTGAACACTCATTTAACACAATCGTATTGTTAACGTTATCGTGAACGCCTAAATCCCAACATAATCCACTTAATTTATGCTTCACTTGTTGGGTCTGAAAAATATAATTTAATACATAAGTGATTTTTTAATCGTTTAAAGATACCAAATATTTGTACTGAAATAACTAACAAGGGGACCTTAGAACGTGCGGGTCACCGTTTCTACCAAATTCATACCACATATAGGGTGCACCAAGGGAAGTAACAGGAGCAAGTAATAGGATCCACTATTCAGCCGTTTTCGAAAAAATTCAATTGGAAAATTTTCCATAATTTTCAAGCGTTCATATACTGTCTGTGTTAAACCCATACTCAAGTAGCGTGTTATAAAGAAAATCGAGTAGGTTTATTTATTTATTCTGATCAAAAATGTTCACACCATTTAAAAAAACGAATATTTTTATTATGTTTTCGTTGCCTATCACTACTACAAGAACCAGGATGGTACTGGTCATAAAAACAAGGGAAACAATAACGTCCAAAATAATTAAAAATAAATAAATATTGTTTCTCGAAAACGGCTAATTAGTGGATCCTATTACTTGCACCTGTTACTTCCCTTGGTGCACCCTACATGTGGTATGAATTTGGTCGAAATCCCTGACCCGCACGTTCTAAAATCCCCTTGTAAGTAGGTAATCCAATTAAGACACTCAATATAATACTCAGTACTGAACTAATCCAGGGCTCATTAAATGATTTATACCTTTGAATTATATGTCCATTGTTTCCTCTTTGAGTCTCCACAGGCGTTTATATAGAGAGGCGTATGACTAGGAAGATTTTCAATATCATCGACTTGTGATGAACTTGTTATACAAATCGAGTCATCCGACATAATGAATCCTTGTTTTGTCATCACGAACATCTCGAACAAGCTATCATTTGGCAAGCATATACTAACAACGGCTCGACCCATTGGCTGATTCAAACTTCCCTTACCGACCGGTTTTTTTAAACACAAATTTGTCGTCACATGAACTATTTTCCCAAAAAACCGATCATAAGTTGGGAAAAAGTGTTGAGGCCACACATTGTCCAAATACCATTTGAAACTCTTACACTTGAGCCGTTCTCGTAGCTCTTGACGACGTTCAATATTTTGTACTTTTGCTTTAGCTGCGTCTGGATTAAATTTAAAATAGAAATCGGCCCATTCGTCCATCCAAACAGTGGCGACTCGCGCCAAATTTGAATATAACACTTCTGAAACTCCACCGGGAAACGTGTACGGTGAAGATTTCCGGAATAAATGACCCACATGAGAGCACGGAACGATTTCTATTACACCACCACATTGCCATACTCGAAATGAAAGTTCTATGTTTTCACCACCCCAAATTTTCATCCCTTCATCATAAGCTCCGAGCTCGAAAAAATATTTCCTGTCAATAGCGAAAAGTCCACCGGCCATCGCAGGCGTATAAAATGGTTGGGTGATGTTTTGTTTCCGTTTATTTAACTCTTGGCCTTGTAACGTAAACCATCGAAAATGAAGCTCCCAATTGAAGGCCCCCCAATGCAATTGAAAGCTTTTCACATATGCGAAAGTGTCGTCTGATATTATATCGATGACTGGGCAAACGACTGCTTTGCGATTTTGGGCAATTCGATCTAAAAGACTTTCCAACCATCCGACAGTACACTCACAGTGGGCATCTAAAAATGTTAGGACATCTCCCTGTGCTGCCTGAGCACCGACTATGCGAGCGTTTATTAAACCTTTTCGCTCTTTAATACGAACCACTCTTGTGGCCACCGGAAGTTCCGAAACGTAATCATCTAATGTTTGACGTAAAAACTCTACAGAAAAAGTAATACAGCGTGAATCCTTAAGTATTGAAAAGTGTACGAAAAAGTATCGTGTAAAACAATACTCACCTCTATCGCTGGCATCGTCGACTAAAATAATTTCTAAGAGTAATGATCGTGGAGATCGATTTATTACACTCCAAACGGTTCGAAGTAAAGTCGACCAAGCTTCATTATGGAAAACAATGATCACAGTTGTAGTTGGCAAACGTGAAATGTCCTTATACATTTTCAAACATCTAAAAATAAATTAATAAATTCTCATATACATCTTTAATTGTGAACTCAGATGGGAATGACAACGGTCTATCAATAATACATAGTTAATACTGCTATTTTGGAGATCTCTCAAACTTTTAAAATTAATTAATAATTTTTGGTAGAGTCAAAGAGAGCATAAAAAATTACTATCTTTATAATAAAGTACGAAATTAGACTGTGTAGTTTTTTTTATTGATAATATTAGAAAATGAAAACAAGTTTTACCAATCCAATTTAATTATGGGTTTTAATTTTAAATTTGAAAATATCGATGACATAAACTTGGAAATGCGGTATGATTTGCAATGAAAAAAAAAATCAATTTCATCGAAATTTAAAAAAAAGGCATTAACAAATGAAGAATAAGTCAAAATTTACAGTGCGTAGATTTCGATTATATTTCAGTAGCGCAAAAAATGGGAATCGTTGAAAGATTTATGCATATTAAAACGCTCTCGAATACACAAAAAATGGGATAAAAGAGTTTATATTATAGATAGATACCTACTTATTTAATAAGAACATAAATTTACATTAAATATTGAAGCGCATTTTCAAACTTGATCGATCAGTAGGTAGTTGAAGGAAATTGAATGGGTTTCAGTGCGAAATGCCATTTAAAGGATAACAACGCATTTCCTATAAAAAGGAAACACCTAAAAAACCATGAACTAAATAGCTCCCATATTTTTTTTTTAAATTAGATATAGGTAATGTTTACTTTTTAAATTTCGTTTAAATGTTGATATTATAAAAAAAAACAATCATTAAAAGATTTTAAGATTTTAAGACTCCTTAGAAATAACTTTTTAAAAATTTAACTGTTTTCACAACGACAATCCAGAGGAAGGGGTGCCACACTTGAAGGAAAACAAATAGATACATACAGGAACTGAGATATTTAATTAGGTAAGTATAGGGAACTATCACTATATACTAATTAAGACAATACCACAAACATCCAGGAATAAATTATTTAAAGATTAAAATATATGAATCGGAAAATATAATACACTTTTAGTCTTTTAGTTATTTTTTAAAGTAGGTACATAAATATTTTGCATTGTTACCTGAAGAATCAAATAAATGAAAAAAGTAGGAAAAAATAAGGTCCTGAAAATGTTCATTCAATTACTTAATTAATAAATGGAAAATACGAGTAGATCAATAGATGATTATGCTATGAGAACCGATCTTTGGCTAAATGTTGATCCTTTAAAGAAACAGGTTTCAAAATATTCGCTTGTATTTATGAAGAAAAAATGAGAATGCTTTGTGTGCTCAAACGTTTTTATTTTTAACAGGTAGGTACTTACTTTTTCTTTCTAACATCTGGCAACGTTCTGTTTAATGGGATTCTATCACTAGCCAATAAATTAAAACGATTGATTTGAAACAAATGTTGCATTTCTAAAATATCCTTCGAAGGTATAATCACAGGCATTCCATTCTTCCCTTCCCATGGCGATGGATTGAAATTATTCCTATTGACAATATCTAAAAAGATACTATCAATTTTAAAAATCTCTTCTCATTTTTACAAGTTAAACCTTTAGTGATGTTTGTTGTATGGCTACTAACTGAATCTTCACCTATGTAATGCCCGACGACAACATGAACTCCTCGTCGATCCACATACTCACGTTGATTAGGTTTTAATCTAAAAAAATACATATTAATTAAATCTGAGGAAATTTTTTTAGAAAGGAATATTCTTACCTAACGCTCACCCAATCGGGACGTGTAAAATTATTCTTTTGAGGAAAATTCGCTATCCAAATGAACAGAGACAAAAAAATCGAAACTATAAAAATCCAAATCCATGACTTGTGTAGGAGTTTGAATGGAATGATTCTTCTCAAATGTATTTTATACGCCTAAAAAATTAATTTACTTTCAATATAAAATAAAAAGAATATCATGAGTCTATTGTAAAAATCGTAAGTGAATTCGATAGTGAAAATTTGAAAGTGTAGCTAATTATGCGAACCCATATAATTATTTGCTGGTCAATTTTACCATTCCAATATCAATTCTAAGTATAAAAAATTATTACCAAATAAATTATAGAATGAAAAATGTACCTAAATAAAAATTTTCACTTTTCTTATTTAATAATGGTAATAATATATTAGCCATTTATCTCATTTTAATTAGTTAAATGCAAGAAATAAAAATAAGAGAAAAGCAAAATACAAGACATTAAAATGTCACTCACCATAATCCCACATTATTTCTCGTTTTCGGCTCTGTCTTTTACGCCCATTGAAATCACCAAGAAAACACCAGATGGATTATAGTTTATCGAAACATTTACACCATAATTAAATCATTTTATCGGAATAAAAGTTTTACACCGTACTATTTTTTTCGGTAATATCAAAATGTTCCGTTATTACCGAGAATGTGAGAATCGAACGAAAGATTTCAGCGTCTTCTCTTCATTTCAACATCGGTAGGTTCAACTTCGTATGTTCCATTCAATATGTTTGCTTGAATGTCTGCCACTTGTTCTCTATAAAACTTCTCCCACCATTTACTCAGTTAGTTTAAATAAGTACCTGTTATGATTAAGTAAAGAAAAAAAATAAAAGTAAAAAGATCTACTTAAAAGACCGTCATCACTCGTCTCCAATGAAGATTTCTCTCCTTATACTAAATTTTCTTTTAATTAGAAATAAGAAAAGTTTAATATTCAGAGATTGTCTTTAATTGTAACATTTATTATGTACTATTGTTAGTTTAATGAATTAATGGATACGATTAGAAGTTGAAGTTAAAAGCGTAAATGAACAATATATTTTAATTCCTAGATACATTCTTTCGGTTCGATTTAATTTATTCTTATCAATATAACTACGCATATATATTTCTTATATATATTAAATTCTTATTCGCACCACTGAAAGTTACTTATAGTAGGTACTTCTTTTTTAAATATATACTGTAAATACAGTAATCCTTCAATTTACCCGATTTCACTTTAACGCTGTCGAAAAAAGAATAAATTTTTGATTTTTGAACCATATCAAATACTATATGAAGAAATGTACACAAAGATTGTAAAAATAAAGAAACAATCTCGGATCTCAGATCGTTTAAAAAAAGCTAGGTAGTCAAAATTATATTTCCACTAATTGTGTAACTAAACTGGTCAATTCTTCTACTGATGATGATCTATTTTGAAGCAATCTTAAAAATATATTACTTTCTTTTACTACTATATTATAGTAAATAAAGTATTGTAATCGGGTCGAATTTTGGAATCCGAGCTTTCACCAATACATGCTTTGAGGTTCCCTGAGTCCAAAAAAGTGGTTTTTAGAAACATGTCTGTGTGTGTGGCTGTGTGTGACAGCCATATCGTATCGAAAACTTTATCTGAATTTCACCAAACTTGGAATTTTGGTTTCATATTATACCTAGTTGTGCCGCGAAGCTTTTGGTTAAAATTAGTTAACCGAAAGCTCCACTATATTCTAGGATTTTTGAGCTTTTTCAATTTTTTTTGAAAACGGCTTCAACGATTTTCTTTAAACTTTCTATAGTTTTTTGACTAATTTGTGACTAAAACTTTTATTTGAAACTTTTTCCTGGGAAAAACCAATAAGGACGGTTCTGGGGTGAAGTTTGGAAACTCGTATATCGCTACCTCAATGCAACAGTGAGATATCTCAAAAATTCTAATTTTGAGATAATGGATAAATTAACTTTTATGCTCCATCTTTAAAAAGAGTATTTCTAGATTTGTTAAGAGAAATTCTATTATTCCGAAAGCTTAATATGTCTCGTATTATCTAAGAGAATGGTTTTTTTTTTTAATATGGAGCTATATTTAAATTAATTAATTCTAAAACACGGTAAAATCAAGCAAATCATGAAGTGAGATATATTCTTTTGACGCATGAAGCTGTTTAATTCAGAGAAAAGCTAATGTGCCACTCAATTCTTCTGTTTTTGGTGGTCTTAAAGAGGTATATCCTAAAATTGGTATTTTCGAACTTGTCTCACTGTTGCACTGAGGTAGCGATATATTATATGTACAATGTGCATATAGGTTGTATGCATATATAGTTCTGTTTATATGCATAGTTATCAAGTGCTTATATTTCATCTATTTTATACCAACAGCGAGTTTTATAAATGAAAGTAAAAAAAAATACTGTGACGCCTCGCAGCAGATATTTTTTTTAATAGTTAAAACTTTTTGCCTAATTGGCATTATGGTTGAGCAGACACAGTGCGGAAGCTGACTTAGAGTCGGATTTACCTGTCACATGATTCGTTTTTCTTTGTTATTACTTTGAAGATTAAAATTTAAAATGTTAAAAACCAAAATTTACGTATTCACGCGTATTGTGAATTAGATTTGTGAACATACTCCATCTTAAAAAACTATAAAATAAAATTATCTTTGAACAGATAGTAGATACTAGTAGATACCGTTAGGGAAATAAAAGAAATATAACATAATAAGACCAATTTATCGCTACTGATTCTTTGATTATAGTCAATAGGTCGTTCACTCATAATAATCGATGCTCGATTTTTGATAAATACCTAAAGTGTAACGATAGAAAAGGCGATGAAAACAAAACATAGAAATTAATTTAATCAAAGATAAGGTTGAAAATTACCAAAATTACTTTTGAAAAACAAAACTTTAACCAATACAAAATCAATACTTAAAACTTGATTTTAAGATACTTGTACTTAACTTAAATTTGCCTTAAAATAAAGTCAAACTCAAGTTAAAAGTTGGTATTTCAATATTTGGTCAAGTCATCTTTATATTCAACCTATTACACATGAAACTATTAAAACCGTTAACAACCGCTTACAAAAATATATGCAATAATAAAATTGTTGAAATGGGTTGAAATGTTGGGATTGTTGAAATGTAATTTGATTATTTTGAATCTGTATTTACATTAAAATATAAAAAATGCTAAAAGAAAATTTAAAAAAAAAGCTGCAAAAAATATTTTAAAAACTGCCAAACAAATAGAAAATAAAATTCAAAAAATCTTTATCAATTTAATATATTGCTGAGCTACATTAAGTCAATGTTCAAATATAAAATAATCAGTAGGCAGTGGAAGGAGAAACTTTCCCTTCTCCAGTCCATGCGCATTACACCGTTTGCCCCACTCTATCAAAACTACGAAAAATGCACCGCTTAACGCGTTTTGCTTGTAAAAATTGCATTTTTAAAACTTTAATTACTTTGTTTTTAATGAAGATATCGTGATAATTCTTTTTTTACATAATGACCAAGTATATAAGAAATAAAACAAACAAAAATGATCGAAATCTATCGAGTAGTTTTTAAGTTAAAAGCGAACAATGGAAAACAGCTATAATTTTATTTATATAGATGTAATATAACTGTACATAAAAAAGTAATTCCAAAATAAAAGAAATGTGCGTAATATCTACCTGAAAATACGGTAATATGCAAAATTGTCGAAGAAATGAAATGATCTAAATTACTATTTTGCATAAGTAAGTAACTGCTATTTATCTGCCTATCTGTATTTTTCCATTTAAATGTTATACTAAGGAAATGGAAGCTCAAATTATGTTAAAGCAGTTTTACCTACATAAGAAGTCGTGAGTAGATTTCTTTTTAATCATTTCCTGTTTTTATTTTTGTTACAACAAAAAGAGGAAAACACCATTTCATGAATCAAAAAGAAATTGTTACGGCTAAAGAAAAAAAGTGAACAGATTACATCATTCATTTGAAAAATATATGAAATGTTCCCTTTTTTTAAGTAGGTACTACATAGAATATAACTACATATTGATATTAAAGAACGAAGAAGAAAGTTTTTTTCGAAGTCTTCGTGATGGGATTTATCGGGTAATAAAGACAAATTTTCTAGCTACGGTGATTGTAAGTCAAAGAAGATATAATATTGTTGTCAACTCCTTCAACAACTGGCGAGAGCCAGCCAGCAGCTGTAGCTTCATTAACTTAAAGATATTCCATGTCATCGGCTATCACTTCCTCACAAGCAGTTACACTGCCATGGTCAGGTCTGCTCGAAGAAAAGTGTGTCACTATTTCAATAGCAATAACAATATCAGCAACAAATAAACTTAAAAAAAAAACTTTTATATTTGTTTAAAGTCGTTCTAAGGATGGCTATAAAAGAAAAATTAGTGACTGTCCTTCTGATGATAGCGTTATCTGGTAAGTGTTTTAGTTTTAATTTTTTACTACACTTATTGACATAAAAGTATTTTAATTTTACTTTCTTAGTCTTCTTTCATGCACATAAATTAGTATTGCCAAAAAAATAATTTAACACTTTCACACACTATCATTCATTGTTTGGTAATAGAAAATAAATTTCACTTTAATTTCATGTGTATTAAATAAAAGTTTTTTTATTGTCATTGCATACAATGCATATTCAACGTTGAACACATATTCAATGAAAACATGAAAGAATTTATAAAATTATTGTTCAAAAAAAAGTTATGAAAATTTATAAAATTAAATTTTTAGGGTATGAATTATTATTTTGATTCACCACTACTTTTCCCTGTAGGTACTTAAATATTTAAAATGTTAATGATCTGTGAGTTCCACATTTAATTGGAAAAATTGTTCACATGAAATATTCATATATTATCTTTCTGTGTAAAAATTAATGTTGAAAGTGTTAATTTCTTGACTGCCTTCATTTCAGAAATATATCCAAAAAGTAGATCATCAGAAAGCTAAAATGCATCAAATAAATTTTATAGCGTATTGATTTTATGGATATTTATTTCTTATGAATAACTACTATAAAATAAATCTACTTAAATACTTACTCACAAGTGACTACTTTAAACATATAAACGAATGTCTTAATAGTGAACGTCTTCCTGGAAGTAATAGGTAATTAATCTCATTATAGAAATAGATTAATTCCAAAATTTCTAGGTGTAAAGCCTGACTTGTAATCTGATAAAAATTATTAGATCTAGGTTTCTAGGACACGAACAGAGAGAAACTTTAACACTTATTTTATACATCGAGTGTTTCAAAATTGCGCATTATTTTTGGGTTGTATTCCACAACAATGATATAAAATCGCCAATGCAAGATTATAACATAAAATGCTTAACTTAAGCATGTCAACTTATATTTCGTGTCGTTAATTGTCTGTTTTTGATCTATAATCTCATTGGATATACGTTATATGCATGTATCAGTCTTCATATAAATTCGATCTACATAATATGTAAAAGTTTACAATCGCTGTTTTGTTGCATAAAATATATAAAAGGGTCATTCTTTTACAAATCGTACACATTCGACACTTGACATTTTAGAATCGCCTGAAATTTTTTTTACAGCTTCTGTACGTAAATATAACAACCCGTATTTTTGGATTTTGCTCAAAAAAATTTTCTTTTGAAACTATGCCCATTTAAATTTTCAATGATATTTGAATTTTCTCCAACCTTTGCCTATTTGAAATTTCATATCTCCAGTTCTACTATTCGGATTTATGTCGGATTTTTTTTATTCTGTACTTTGTTACTTAAGGTTTGAAAGTATATTGTTTAAAAAAAATGTTTGCATAAATGTTATAAACAATTGCAATTTAATTGCTTATAAGCTTATATCACCCCGTTACCCCAACTTAAATCGAATTAAAAAAATATCATTGTATTCCTTATTTTATCATCTACAAAACCCAGTTTACAAAAAGTTGGGATCTCTCTTATTTTGGAAGATATTAAATATTTTCGAGCGCAAGGTACCGAAACGCGCTCCGCGTGCATCTAATTCCTAAGATCTCCAACGCTCTAGCATCTACTTTACATTTCTGAATGTTAACCATTTTGCGTTTGAGTATAAAAATGTTTGTTAGAAGAACCTCAAAATAGTTTTCCCATTACAAAACTAAACGTTAAAAAGCAAACTTCAATAGATATACTTACTTTAAAAATGAATCATATAATATTTTGGAATGTGATATGGATATTTAAGGAAATGTAATGAATGCAGTTGCGATGTAGGAAAAGGACGTATTTGTTTTAAACTTAAAAGTATTCAAAATATTAATTTTCATTTTATTATAATTGTTGTACATGTTGAAATATTTATATAACTTTTTAAAAGTAGGTACTTAATTGTATCATTTTCGTCTTGCAAAGAAAATATTTTTAATCGGTATTATAGCATGAAATTTTAATGTCCCTTTGGCGGTTGTAGCTTTTCTAAATCGAACCTCTAATTTTCGTTTTCCTTCAAAATATTTAATACTGATTTTCATGTCTTACTAGTTTAATATTTTGAGTAATTATCAGATGAAAAGACCAGTTTTTATTTTAGCAATTTATTTTCTTTTTACGCTACGTTTCGTCAGTGTAATTCCGACTTCATCAGGTATCTTGAAAATTGTTATATCAAATATAATAAAAATATATAATTTGAATATAAATTTAACAATACAAAATTTCAGATGTAAAATTTAATAATAAGAATAAGAATAAGAATAACACCGACGAAACATAGTGTAAATAAATTGTTAAAATAAAAAACTGGTCTTTTCATCTGATAATTACTTACTTAAGAAATAAACTTCAAAATATTCTCCTTTAGTGACATATTTTGAAGCAATATTAGGAAATGGCTCATTTGCCCAGTCAAATAATTGTTTTGGTGTTAGGATGGGATTGGAAGTTCTTTGAAGACTAGCTCTTGCTGTTAACCTTTTTAAAGTTCCTCCTAATCCATCATTTGAAAAGTTGGGAAAAAGTGTCACTCTGCAATAAGACCAAAATCTTTTTCATGGTAAGTAAGGTTTACAATTTTTTTTTTATATTGAGCACTAGACCCAGAAAAATATACGATCTTAGAAATCATTTTGAGTTCATTTTTTATAAAATCTAAATTCATGTAAATTATTTTCATCATTTTCCTCAATGGTATCATCATTTTCGTCAATAGTTGGATGAAACATTTTTTTCGATAATGTTTCAGGTACTCTTTTTATTTTTTTATCGGAATAACGCCTTTGGGAAATTTTCTTCTGTGAATGGCAGAAGATCCAATAAAATTCAAATCCTGATTGAACGAATCAATTGCTGCAGGTACTAATACTTCTTTTTCCTCATAAGGTATATCGGAATTTGCTGGGAAATGTTCCATATCAACGGCATAACTTTCCAACGACCCAATATCAATATTGTTCTTCTTAAAAAGATTTATAAATATTTAGGGACATAGATAATTCTGGTGAATTTTTTATAATTTTGTAAATTAAGTAAGTAAAAAAATTATTGTAAAAATTTTAACAGTAAAAATTTACCTCATTTTTACGTTTCAATGCATTTTTGCCTTTTAAAGTTTAGTTTTGTAATGGGGAAAGTATTTGGAGGTTCTTCTAACAAACATTTTTATACTCAAACGCAAAATGGTTAACATTCAGAAATGTAAAGTAGATGCTAGAGCGTTGGAGATCTTAGGAATTGGACGCACGTGGACCGCGTTTCGGTACCTTGCGCTCGAAAATATTTAATATCTTCCAAAATAAGAGAGATCCCAACTTTTTGTAAACTGGGTTTTGTAGATGATAAAATAAGGAATACAATGATATTTTTTTAATTTGATTTAAGTTGGGGTAACGGGGTGATATAAGCTTATAAACAATTAAATTGCAATTGTTTATAACATTTATGCAAAAATTTTTTTAAACAATATACTTTCAAACCTTAAGTAACAAAGTACAGAATAAAAAAAATCCGACATAAATCCGAATAGTAGAACTGGAGATATGAAATTTCAAATAGGCAAAGGTTGGAGAAAATTCAAATATCATTGAAAATTTAAATGGGCATAGGTTCAAAAGAAAATTTTTTTGAGCAAAATCCAAAAATACGGGTTGTTATATTTACGTACAGAAGCTGTAAAAAAAATTTCAGGCGATTCTAAAATGTCAAGTGTCGAATGTGTACGATTTGTAAAAGAATGACCCAAAAGTGCGTATCAATGAGATGAATGCATTAAACTTTAATATCTAAATGAATTTTCCTTAATGCTTCTAAATAAATAATAATCGATCAAATTGAGGTTTTAGTCGTTCAATGGGCCGATATAAGTAGCTAGGCCCCAAACCTGGTTTTACACTACTCAATTACGTGAAAAGTTTAAAAATCTGGAATCTGAAATAGAAATATTTCTTTGTTTTAGTGTTTTAAGTCGCTTTAACATCTAAAGTCACATCACAACTGTTTACACACAGAAAATTTCTGTTAGTCACTTTAATTTTAGGTCTTAAATCAAATATCTAAGATTTAACGGAGATCGAATCCAGTACCGCTAGTACCAGAATAAGGCGGAGAGCAACTGCTCTAACCGCTGCGCCAATAAGTGGACATATTTCTTTTTATTGCTATAAATGTGTAAAAATTGTTAATTTACCTATAGCTACTTAAATTTTACACAGTGCCTATGTAGGTACATATTTGATTCTCTAAGCTTCAAATTCTGTTGACTTAATCGCAGCTTTTTTAGCTTTTCTTCATTGCTCAGTATCATAGGTTCGTGGTAAATGAATAGATATATTTAACAAAAATATATAATAGACTATTATTTTTAAATTGAAAGCTTTTTGTTCATAATTAACAGGGTTTTTACACATTATAAAATGCTTTTTGTGTGGTTATTTTCTTGTAACAAAATGATTTCTGATTGATTTCTAAGTATGTTACGTAAACTTTTATATAGATTCTTAAGATAATTATTAAGTGAAAATTTTTGCCGTGCTTCAGGGGGCCACTTAAGATAGATCCAGCGCTGATTAGACCTAAATAATGAACAGTCGCAACAAGGAAACTGTGTCTATGGATTTAGTAAAATATTAAAAACGTGTAGGTAGGTGTTAAGGAAAAAGTCTTAAGGAAAATAACATGTTAGACGTTCATATATTATGAATTATAGTAAATTTTAGATCATTATACATTTTTTTTGTTTTATTTAAAAAATTGCTTTCTATATACAAAATAATTGAAATACAACTATCCATCTGCAACGCCCAATTAAAAGTTGGTTAATTTTAGAGAGATCCTGAAGAGAACCACTTCAACTCTTCTCCAACCACCAAAAATTTCAACACTGAAAAATAAAGTTTAAAACTTTTAAATACTCGTAAAATTATTTATCATAAAATTATTATATAGTTACCACTTATTGGCGCAGCCTTTAGATCAGTTTATTTTCGCTCCATGCGTGGTACTGGGTTAGATCTCCGTTTAATCTTAGACCTAAGATAAAAATGACCTACAAAAAGTTTCTGTGTGTAGACTGTAGACAGTCGTGATATGACTTTAGATATTAGAGCGGCTTAAAACACCAAAAAAAAAGTATTATCGTTTACCAATAGTTTTGGAAGTCACGATTTTCAGCTGCAATAATTTCTTTCCCGTCATAATGATTTTTGTTGCAATTTTACACTGTCAAAGTATTAATTATCATAATGTTACGTTGGTAGGGTTTTGAACTGCCGACTTTGAGATGCCGAAACAAAGAAATGCTATTTGAATGATTTTTTTAACTTGATAGGAAAATTTTACTTTATTGAGAATCAAAGTCTGCAAAACTGTATCACGTTGAGCGTGAATTGAGTTGATTGTTGGGTATAAAGATTCTTCAAGTCAAGAAACTGGACATTTTGAGCAATAAAATGCGAGCTTAACATGTCAACTTTAAAATGAAATAACGTGCACAATGCAAGAAGCTTGGTTTAGCTTGATATTTAAATATTAGCGTTTGGTTTGAGTTTGACTTGATTTTAAACGTAAATTTACGTTAAATAGCTTTAAATCAAGTCAAATTGTGAATTGACCTTATAGGCAGTTAGGACAAATGTAAGGGTGTATTGAAAATAAAATCTGAGACAAAAGTATTGAATACTAATCGTTCGAGAATACCTACTGTTGGTAGCACAGGAATAAACAAATAGTTTCAATGCTAAAATAAGCCATTTTTATAGTAATTCAAATGAGTTTAATGTATTGAGTGAACAAACCTTTTATTAAAACATGTTTAACATGTTTTTTAATTATAATAACTTTAAACGGTATAGTCGTTTAACTTTGACTAAGAAAATATCCAAGTTAAGTTTCGTTTGTTGGTAGCATTAAATTAAGCATTATTATTATCTAGCAAACGTTCAATTCAATAAAAAAATGTTTCCAATTTTTATTGTTACACAAATAAACTTTCAGTAAAATGATTCCTATGTTAAAGATTTAAAAGGATCTAAAAAGGAATAATTGTGTAATTTTGTATGAATAACAACAATGTACATCGCAATAAAGAATCATTTAGTTTATAAAGAATAATAATTACAACATAATAATTTTAAAAGATTTTTAACTAAATTGTTAAACAAATTAATTAATTAAAAACTTTTCTCACTTTAGGTTGGAGCTTTGTTAAAGCTCACAACGTTCGTTGTTTCCAAGATGGGATATTTTATCGTGATCCTGATCGACCTACATCAAAAATGTGGTCCCAAAGTGAATGTGCTCGATACTATTTATGTCTCGAAGGAGACGTTTTCGAATTTAAATGCTCCGCTGGTCTGTTATTCGATGTGAAACGCCAAATTTGCGATTTCAAAAGCAATGTGAACAACTGTGATTTAACAGCTGGTATTTCATCAACTTGTTTTTCAATTATAATATGTATTTTATAGCCTTTTGATATTTTATAGAAGCGACAGTACCGCATCCACTACTTGAAAACGGAGACTGCAATGGAAATCAGTTGGCTTGTGCAGATGGAAAGTGTCTGCCAGCTGAATATTTTTGTGATGGTTCTCTCGATTGTCCCGATGGAAGTGATGAGGGTTGGTGTGATGCAAACCATGATCCTAATGCAGCAAGTCCTTGCAACTTAAAAGAATGTGTTTTGCCTGATTGTTTCTGCTCGCGAGATGGTAATTTAGCAATAGTTTGTAGGTAGATACATATGTACATTAATATTTTTATTTATTTTTTTCTTAGGAACTCAAATCCCTGGCAAAATAGAACCGTCTCAAGTACCTCAAATGATAGTTCTAACATTTGATGATGCTGTTAATTTCGAAAACTGGGATTTGTATAGTAACGCCTTATTTCCATCTGAGAGAAAAAATCCAAATGGTTGTCCGGTTCGAGCAACATTTTTCATCAGTCATCAATATAATGACTATCAAAAAACTCAAAAATTATGGAATGACGGACATGAAATTGCAATTCATTCAATAACGTAAGTCATTTAGGTGGAAAAAATATGTTTATATATTGTACGGAAATTTTATTAATTTAAACAAAGGCACCGATCACCGGAGGAATGGTGGTCTCACAACGCAACAATTGAGGATTGGTTTGACGAAATGGTCGGCCAGGCCAACATAATTAATCGGTTCGCTGGAGTTCGAATGGATGAACTTCGTGGAATGAGAGTTCCATTTTTACGGGTCGGATGGAATCGGCAGTTTTTGATGATGAAAGAGTTTGGATTTGTTTATGATAGTTCCATGGTAGCTCCATTTTCAGATCCTCCGTTATGGCCTTATACATTAGACCATAAAATGCCTCATTCCTGTACAGGTAGTCTAATCTTTTTTTACTGGTGAGATCCAAAATCCTGAAAGCCCAAATTCTGAATGCTAAAATTAGTTTACTTCAATCGATATTAAATGTTTATGTTTATTTTTAAGAAAAATCGTCAAAATATAATCAATATATTTGAGGGGTTGCATTTAACTTTTGAAAATTCATAAATAGTTACTAGGTGCTGATTTTTAAAAATTTATTTAAAAAAATTATTTTTGAACATTATTCGACTTTTATTATCTTTTTCGAGTTAACACAGCGAAAACATGCCAAATTTTCTTTCGTTTACGATAAAGTAAAAGTAGAAATAATTATTCACATTAGTGATGCACTTAAACATTCCTTGTTGAATTGTAACCTTTCTCTATCGTATTAATTCTAGTTGAGACAAGAATACATATTTCTTTCTCTCGACTTGCCCCTTTTATATCACTTTACGGCAACTTTCTACGATCGGAATACTCATACAAAATGAATTTCATGACTTTTAACTTATTTAATACGTGTAAAAAAAGTATTGTTCAATTCTATCAACTGTACCATTCATCTCAAAAACTTTAAATTTTAATTAATTGTTTTTGTTCTTTGGATATTTGGTTTCTGTAATATGTAATGATTATTCCGTTTATCTTATCAACTTAACATAAATAAACGTGTTAATATTGAAAATAGAATGAAAATATTGGAGGTGTAAGAAAGAGCGTATGCGTCACAATTATAGACTTTTTGTACTAATTGAATGAGTCAACATCTTTTAAAATTTATTTCGTATGCATAGGTATTTGTCAAGAAAGGGTATTCAATGATATATGCAAAAGAAGAACCTCCCTTCATCTCAAGTCTTAATCATAGAGAATTGTTAGGTTAAAATGGATAGAACTATAATAGGTGAATTAATTAGAACTACTATTTTCACTGCTGCCTAATTCAGAGTTGTAAGCTTTTGCATAGTTTTATAAGTTTTTGAGCATTCGGGATTTTAGGAGTCAAAATTTTGAGATTTTGGATTTTAGGGTAGATTTCTTTATAACAAGTGCATAGGTACCTACTAAAATTGATGAGATTTTTTTTTAATATTTAAGGTAATCGTCAAAATTGTCCATCCCGATCATATCCAGGCATCTGGGAAATGGTAATGAACCAATTGAGTGCCGCCGAATATACCTGTGGAATGGTCGATTCTTGTCCTCCCCATCTTTCTGGACCCGAAGTTTATAAGATGTTCATGCACAATTTTAAGAGGCATTATAAAACAAACCGAGCTCCATATGGGCTATACTTTCACACCACATGGTTTAAAAAACCTGAATATCTAGCTGCGTTTAATGTAACAGACAACATTTTATTATGTTAATATTTGATTTTAATTTTTTTTTTTAATAGAAATTTGTTGAGGAGGTTTTGAAGCTTCCAGATGTGTATTTCGTCACGTCTTGGCAAGCGATCCAATGGATGCGGAATCCAGTCCCAGTTCAACAATTGTCGACCTTTGAACCGTTCAGTTGTAAACGACAGTTTGAACCGGCAGAAATCGCTTGTAGTCTACCGAAAGTATGCAAATTACGTAGCCGATTTCATCAGCAAGAACGATTTATGTATACATGCACTGAATGTCCTGAGCAGTATCCCTGGATAAGAAATGAATTTGGCTTGAATTAAAAAGTTTTAATCGATACTGTGAACATGTACCTATAATTATTTAAGTACTTACTCATTTTTGCCATTTTTTTATGATCATGAAAATTACTTATCATTGTTGTAATGATAAAAACCCCATAAATATTTATTATTTTGTTATTTTTTTATATAATATAAATAAAACGAGTTATGTTATCACAAATTTATATATCAATTTTTAATGGGTATTCTACAATTTTTTAAACTCAACTGAAATATTAGTATACAAAGCATTTTGTGTAATACTTGTTAAATTATAAACGATGTTGTTAAGTCCATCGATATTGAATTTAGTTTCTCCTTCGTGCAATATGTGAATTCTAAAAACGAGAATCTCGTCAGTATGAAATTAAAATTGTTGTAGGCCAACTTATTAATAGTATATAATTACCGTTCAGGATTGGGTTTAGCTGTCTGGTGCGATAGCATTAAATATCTTCCTATATTACTCGGGTATCGTACTACAGTGAAATTGTGAAAGACGACTCTGTTATACAAGTCGTCATCTTCTCCTCCCCATCCCCAAAATAAATTACTAAAGCCATTAATAGTTTTAAACTGGTCAGTTGTTAATGAGGAAACGCCTCCGAAAAATGTCTTATAAAGTAATCTGTAAGAAAAATTTAATTTAACTTAATCGTCTTCAGCTATATTCTTTAATGGATTCAAAAATGGATGGCTCTGGATTCTATTCCCGTTGAGTCCTAGAAATTTCTAGACTAATGACTTACAGACAGAATTTTTCTATGACTATGCAGTTGTCTTATGACCTTAAGGCGCGTTCAGATGTTTCAACTTTAGTCGAAGACGATTTTCAATCTTTTAGACCGTAGCGGGGTAAGCGACGCGAGAAGTGAAGCACAATCCAGCAAAATTGAAAGCAAATTGACCGGGGTCGACTCGATCAGACTCATTCAACTTGAACGACCAAAAGTTTAATTCAGTCAAACTTTTCGTCGTTCAAGTCAATGAGTCTGATCGAGTCCAATTTGCTTTCAATTCTGCTCGTTTGTGCTTCACTTCTCGCGTCGCTTACCCCGCTTCGGTCTAAAAGATCGAAAATCGTCGTTCAACTATAGTTGAAACCTCTGAACGCGGTATTAGATGTTAAAGCGACCTAAACGCCAAAAAAGAGAAAGATTGTTTGTATAAAATATTTTTACTTCAATCTCTTCAATTCTTTAATCAAATCTAGTGCTATTAATGACTGATATTTAAAAAAAAGCTTCGAATGTATTCTAAAAATATGTTGAGTTGTTGTGATGATTCTGGTAATTTTTATGACTCTTTAAAATTGCTGATAGCTAATTCATAAACGTAATCAGTTCCCTAAGGATAGGTATGCTGTTATAAAGTGGTAATCTTATTTCTAATTTTCTCAGTGCAGTTACGAAACTCATAATTGCGCGTTCTTACATGGAATTTTACTATGTCGATATCTTAGGTAGTTTGGTCCTCAACATCGACGCCCAATAGATTTTGTAGATCTAATGAAGGCATCCTAACAAGATTTTTTTTTTCTTATTTGCCTTCTTTTTGATAAGGTACTTATTAGGTTTAAATCCAGTTGAAATAGAGCAAACCTGATGAAAATATTTTCAAACAAGTTTACCTTAGTAGGTCCATATCAAACCCTATTAAAGAAGGACTAATATTAGCATATCTGTTGCTAGGCGTCAAAGTATTTATTTAAAAGCTGTTTGCATTTATGAGTCTAAGAACTGTAACAAGTTGAAAGACAATTATTGGAGCCGTTTTCGAAAAAAAATTAAAAACCTCAAAAACTCCTAGAATAAAGTGGAGCTTTGGTCGACCGATTTAAACCAAAAGCTTCGCGGCACAACTAGATGTAATATGCAGCTCAAATTCCAAGTTTGGTGAAATTCAGATAAAGCTTTCGATACGATATCGCTGTCACACACAGACATGTTTCTAAAAACTACTATTTTTGACTTTGGGGACCTCAAAACGTGTATTTCCGGTTAAAGGTCGAATTCAAAAATTTGACCCTATTACAGTACTTCCTTTGCTATACCTATAGGTACTAGTAAAAGAAAGTAAGATTAAGTATATGCTATAGTATTTTCATTGGGATCTGTCCGAGGTTTTCAGGAAGATCTTATTAAAAGATAAGTCATTTGGCATCAGTTTTCCTGATCGGATGTACATGAGTAAGAATTTACTACTTGACTTGATTTTTAAGCAACTTTGACTTAAAACCAAATATAAATATTTAAATGACAAATTAAATCAAGCATTAACTTTGCAAATTATTTCATTTGCTTGTCAAAATTTCAGGAAATGAAAACGCAAAAGAAGTTTTCGTCTTAGAGTTGCGTCATCTACCTCCAGTATCCGGCTTTTTTGAGTCGCCCTGTATAATTTTGAAGCCCACAAGGATTACGCTTACTTATAATCTGTATTACTCCTTCCCGCGCAATAATGTCTAGGGGACGGATCACAACCATAAAAATTTTGATTTATTTCTGGAATTAAGTCAACGTCGTGAAAGATAAAGCAATCGTAATTGCTTTTATATTTCAATGCTTCCAAATATCCGACATTCATCAACATTCCACGATTGAATGGATTATCATCTGTAAAATATAATGTTTTATCTTCTGTATTAAACGAATCTCTCTTAAAATGGTAGGTAGTAGGTACAAATCATAAAATGGCAAATCAATAAATTCATTTAACAAGTAAAAATGTACCTGATTGTTCAACGATATAAATGCCATATTCCAATTGTTGTTTCTGCAAAAAGCGATGCATATTATTAAGAAATATCGGTAGTTGTGGCGCTCGATTTCTATAAGGAACAACAATAGCAACTGCACTATGCGGGGTACAATTCAGAGGTTTGAACAACCCCCCTTTTTGAACCATAGGATATTTATTGTCTAAATCGGATATAGTAATTTCAGTTAAATCTATATCAAAAGCTTCAACTAAAAAATTTAAAAAAATAATTTTAAAAAAATAAAAAAAGAACATTAATGGCATTTAAGAATTTTTCATTGATTATTAATCACCTTTTTTAGAGTACTTACTAGAACTATTATCAAATTTACATTTTGAAATAATAACTGGGGAAATATTTGGAGAAATATATTTTTCGGGTTTATCATCTCCATAATTTTTAGTTATACTAATGTTGTCTTCACGTTTCCATTTAGGGGTTGTTAAATCATTATTGTACTGGTCAGCAAATTGTAAACTAATTTTTTCAGCCGTTTCAACACTAAAATGAGTGAGTCATTTATGAATAGGTGAATCTATGTAGTAAGTAGAGAATAGGTATCTACATATACAAGTAGTATGTAGATTTACTTTTTTATGTCCTTGTACTTCATCATTATTGCACCATTTAAAAATATTACGAAATATAGTGTTGTTTGAAAAAATAAAAATATGAATGCTATAGCCCCCAAATATTTAAGAACCTTACTGAAAGAGCACCCTAAATTCATGGTTATTTTGTTAAAAATTACTGAAAAACTAATGCTGATTAATTTAAAAGCTATGATTTTCTTATTGTTATCTTAATGTTATTCGACTTACCATCTATTTAAGATTTATAAGAGACACATTGTTATAATATGTGTTACTGTTTACGTTGACTAATGTTAATATGATAAAACAATATTGAATATATTAAATCGGTATATTATAACAGTTACAATAAGTAAAGCAAAAGAAAACTTCATTACTTATAATTATCTTGCAATGGTGCTATAAATATTTTTATTTCACATTAAATTATAATAAAAAAAAAACATTTTTGTACGTATCTATATGTATCAATGTGCATATTACTTATTGATATTGTTGCACAACATAATATATTGATTTTTTTTAAAACGTTTGAGTATACTTACCTACAAAAATAGCTATAAAGTAAGTAAATTGAACATCATGATGTAACTTGTAACTCATTATAACTTTTTGTTAAATTTTTTTAATAATTAAAAATAGTCTGCCCAGGATTTTTTAGCCAACCCATTTTTAATATATTTCCTAATATATAATACTAGATTCATGATAAAATAGGTTTCATTCTATTATCAACTCGGTGAAGGTCAATGTAGGTTCGGATCTTAGACTATTCCATTCATATCAATATTACGTTTAGTATGATTTATTTATGAACGTCTAACAAACATTATCCTGATATGTACGATAATTTAGGTCCATGTAGGATAATTTTACGCCCCTGGTACGATAGTTAGTTCGCTTCAAGCTGACAACGCTGACTGGCCACTACAACCCGTCGTGTGGGTCATTTGTGCCGAGATGACCTGTAGGATTAAGGATTCAAGGAATAGTGTGCCGAGTTTTCCTACGTCCGTGGAATTGTTATAATTTTTACTTTCTTTTACTACTATATAGCTATTAAAGGAAGTATTGTAATCGGGTCGAATTTTCGAATTTGAGCTTTCACCGGAAATACGTGTTTTGAGGTCCCCTGAGTCCAAAAAAGTGGTTTTTAGAAACATGTGTGTGTGTGTGTGTGTGTGTGTGTGTGTGTGTGTGTGTGTGTGTGTGTGTGTGTGTGTGTGTGTGTGTGTGACAGCCATATCGCATTGAAAGCTTTATCCGAATTTCACCAAACTTGGAATTTAGCCTCCATATTATACCTAGTTGTGCTACGAAGCTTTTGGTTGAAATCGGTTAATCGAAAGCTCTACTTTATTCTAGGAGTTTTTGAGCTTTTTCAATTTTTTTCGAAAACGGCTTCAACGATTTTCTTTAAACTTTCTATAGTTCTTAGACTCATTAGTGGCTACAACTTTTATTTTAAACTTTTTCCTGGGAAAATTCGAATAAGGGCGGTTCTGGGGTGAAGGTTCGGAATTCGTATATCCATATGCATATAGGCTGTATGCATATACAATAGTTCTGTTTATATGTATTTGTATAGTTATAAAGTACGTATAGTTCTTTTAACCAACAGTGAGTTTCATAAACAAAAGTAAAAGAAAGTACTGTGACGCCTCGCAGCAGATATTTTTTGTTGTAAAAATGACTAAAAGAAATTTATTGAAAGGTATCAAAAAATGTTTCTGTTATTATAGTTTAGTTTAATTTATGTACACCCAAAGAAGCGGACAGGTGTCAGCTAATAATAAATAAACACACATCTTGAAAAACAAAAGAAAACTAATTTATTTTCATCATTAGTGTTACAAATTATCGTTATATTGTGAACAATAATAAAATAAGTTGATTTAAATATGTATATTTTTCGTTAAATAGTTCTATTTGACAAAAAATAAAAATCTATGGTCTACATCACTGTTTCCGTACGTTTGAAAGAAGAATACCTTATACAATAACAACTATAATAATTATGAAGAAACTACCTTGCTTGAAATTGACAACACATAGTTGTGCATGTGTAAGATATGATAAATGAGAATATTCAAAATTTGTACATATTATAATACGAATATTACATAAAAAAGAAGCACATTTTATTATTGTCGAGAATAATGTGTGATGTTTAAAAAAATATAAAATAGTACAATATAATGTAGGTACATTTCTTTTGATTATACCTAACCATTTTAAAAAAAAGTAATGACCAACGAGTCTTCAAAGAAATTAATATATTATTATAAAATATAAATTATAAGAAAATATATAAGAAGATTAAACAAATTACAATACATTATATAATAACTTTATATAGTAAGTATAATAACTCTGATAAGTGATAATAAGTTTAAGGGACTAGGTGGCTGTTTGAGACGTATGACTCGTATAACAACACATATAGTTAACCCAAAGGTACTAACAAAAGATTTGCATAAAAATCAGTCACGTTTTTTAGACTTTCACGTGTTTAAGGCCGCGTTCACACGGTTCAACTTTAGTTGATCAACAATTCACAATCTTTTAGACCGTAGCGGGGTAAGCGACGCGAGAAGTGAAGCACAAGCGAGTCGAATTGGAAGCAAATTGAGCAGAATTGAAAGAAAACTGACCGGGGTCGACTCGATCGACTTGAACGACAAGATGTTTGACTCAGTCAAACTTTTGTTGATCAAGTCGACCCCAGTCATTTTTCTTTCAATTCTGCTCAATTTGCATCCAATTCGACTCGTTTGTGCTTCACTTCTCGCGTCACTTACCCCGCTACGTTCTAAAAGATTGTGAATTGTTGATCAACTAAAGTTGAACCGTGTGAACGCGGCCTAAGGTTTAAGTGACAGGGAGCTGATCATGATCAATCAGTTGAACTATAACCTATAACTATTCTGCTGATATAACAAACTTAGAGCAGCTAAATATCCAACAAGTCATTAATTTCGTGAAATTTAAAAAATTGATTGTTGATATTGTGTAGAATATAGATACAATGCAACACGTTTAACACGATCTCACGCTTAACAAGTAATAATTGTCACTCGCTTGAGTCGTTTGGCGTAAGTTAACGACTTAAGACGAAGCTCCACCTTTTTGGCAGCTCTCAACATAAAAGAGCTTGCGCCCTATATCCAACAACGACTTCGCAGTCTTCGAATCTGCATTTACGTTCTTGCAGACTTAATTCAGAATTTAGAAATAATGTGAAATTTTGAGCAGAACCTCGAGGTTCTGCTACCAGATCTTAAAAAAAAACGCAAAAAGAATTTCGGTTTGTCGGCAAAACTAAAAGATCAAAGGAATTAAGGATTTGAAGAATCTCAACAGACTTTCAATTTTGACTCCGGAAGCGTAAGACGTTTCAAATGTTAAGTGAGACGAAAATTGTCATTTCACGACAAATTACACTGTGTTTAAGAATACCAACAAAAAACGAGCACTGTCACACACACGAGACTTGTCGTGACGCGACAGCTTACAGAATACAATTTTGAACTGCCGTGTCACTTAAAAAGTGACACGCCTTACGAAATAGTATAGAATAAAATACATTATTATGTACATCTGTCCATAGTAGGAATCAGGATACGTAAGTGTTGCTGGTAAAATTTTTATAGTCTTCTTACTTGCGGAAAAATTTAAACAAAAAGTAGTTTAATTTTTTTTTAAATTCCTAATACAAAAAGCCTCGTTTATCCGTGAGTGTTGCAAAAATTATTTGCGAACCTCAAAAAAAATTAATATTTAATCTAAGTCATTAGCCTACAGTGTGAAATTTTATTACGTTTTTATGATGAATTATTTTTTTCGAATTTGTGTCTTATTCTTATATCGGTTATTCGCGATGGCCTAACCACCTAATTCTGCGGACAAACGGGGCTTTATGTAAAGGTTTTAAAGTATACTTCTTTAAGACTGAAAATTTGAAAAATTCTAATAAATTTAATAAGAAACCAATAAACTTTAATGAAATAACAGACTAGGAGAGTTTTAGTATTAGTTTGTTTGTAAGAACCATAGATGTGATCTAAACTTATAAAAAAAAATAGCGCATGGATTAGTGTTCACGCGTAAGAAGTGAAACTTCTTTGACTTATACTATATTCCATTTTTATTTTTTATTATTTTAAATGAATACTTTTTATAACAACAAAAACTGCAACTTTGATTTTCAATTATAATCACTTAACCAATATCAGACCCAAATTGAGCATAAGGCAAATCGAGCAAATGCCCAATAGGTCGAAAGCTTTTTAGAAGCCGACGTTTCGAAAATCCCCGGCTTCCTTTTAGGTTCCAGTCTGATCCTGACCAAGATATTCACTTTTTTTTTGTAGGAAGAAACATAATTATTGTAACCCTCAATGCCATGGTTCTCAATATGTTTTTAATAGTTACCCGTAACCCTCCTAACATTTTTAACTATTTCATACCTAAAGAAGTTTCACTTCAAAAAATTGCACAATTAGAAAAAAACATTTTTAAAAATAAGTTTTGTTAAATAACTTAAACCAATAACTTTAAAGTTAATTGTAGCACCTTTTATATAAAAAATTTCAGAACCCAAATTTCATTTATACAATTTATCAGTAATAGTAAATTAATCGTTCGGCGTTCCATATAGGGTATTGCTTATGAATAAGATTTGTTGAACTTAATTTAAATCGAATGAATTTTCTTATGTAACGTAAAATTTGAAAAATATACGAAAACCTTATTGCAAACATCGCATTTAAAATATTCTTCAGCCGAATGCGCTTTCTGATGTTCCTTTAAATCACGGGCATATGTAAATATCGAATTACACTCCTCACATTTATGTCTTTTAAGTTTCGTTGATTTATTTCTCATATGTGTTCTTTTGTGTTTCGTCAATGATCTGGCATATAAATAGGTTTTGGAACACATATCACAATTAAAAGTTTTTCGATTATTTTTCTTCCGTTCATAGTCTCCGAGGTCCGAGTCATCGATCGAATCAGATTCACTAGAATTGCTTAAATTATGATAATCTTTTAATTGTTTACTACTAGTCGATGAATCGTTTTCATCTTGATAGTTCATATGGTTTATAAACATATTTTTATTGTCGCTATCGACCTCATCGTCATCACTTATGATTTCTATGGGCATTTCTTCATTGATGAAGTGTTGATAAAAATTCGTGCTCATGTTGAATATATTCTCGTCTCGGTTCACTTGTACTTTTGAAAAGAAACCAGGAAATTTTCTTAACTAAGAAAGAAAAATATGGTTTATCTAAATTTTCATTCAAACACATTTACTACTTACTTTTTGATCAAATTTTCAATCGGTAAGGAGAATGATACCGATTTACATTGATAGAATAGCACTCCATCCAACAACGAAAGAGTATCATGAATTAGTGTTTAGAAGATGAATACTTCTAAATTTTCCAAGCAATGTCCATAACTAAATCATCACTTTGCATTAACAATACTTTTAATAATTATAAATAATTTTCATTCAAAACAGACTTTAACAATGTTATAAATGCTATGAAAGTCAAAGAAAGACGAGAATTGCGCAAGTGCAGCGAGGTTCAATAAAATGAATAAAATATAGAATTCTGGTCTCTGGCAGAGTACTGTGAATAATTCTAGAAAGGTCTACAATATTATGAAAGTTACGACAAAAATATCCCAATTTTAACATTGGAAAAAGTTTATTTTCTCAATAGCGTTTAAAATTCCTTAAAGAAGTATCTTCTTAATACAATTTTTATTTAAGTCATTTCCCAACAATGGCGGAACTACAAATTTTAGACCCCCCGCAAAAAAATTAGATCGACCACCAACCTTATATGAATTATTGCTTTTCGTATCTAGCGTCCCATATTTTAATTTAGCACCGATTTTCTAGCGAAAGGTCCTTCTTAAAAGGCCCTTGAGGTCAAGAGGAATTAGCAGATATTATCATTTTTTTCGTATCAGGTGTAATATTTTGTTTTGAAAATTACCATTGTCCTTTAAGAATAACGACAGTTCCTTAATATCCTTATTCGTAACATCTTGATCGAAATCCATGGTATATTCATCGTTATCCAAATATTGCGCACTGCTTCTGCTATCAACATGTTCAAATTGCCCTTTATCTCGAGGTGTAGTGCCAATTGATTTTTTAGTTTTAAGTCAGTTGGTTTAATTTTTTTCGCTATAAACATGTTCAAACACCTATTTATCTTTAGAAGTACTTTGAATTTCTGTGATCGTAGCAAACGATTTAAGAGAACGAGATAATTTTGGTATTTTTGCTAAACGTATCTGTTCCTTTTTCAATTTTTCATTTTTACTGCACCGTCTATGCAGCACCAATATTACTAATTTTTTCAAAATTTTCGGGCCCCCCGCATTACAGGGTCAAGCGATATGGTAGTTCCGCCACTGTCTCCCAAAGTAAAATCAAGAATCCCACTTTATATCAAACAAATTAATGCATTGAAATAAAACAAATAAGATTTTAATTCAAAAAAATTTATTAAAAAAATAAATTAACATTTTGTTACTATATCTATCTAAAACTTATATTATAGAAACATCAGTCAGATTTAATATAAACCAAAATAATAAATAAAATATTTACAGCATTGCATCTTAAGTAGAAATTATAAATTAGCTTCTTTGAAACTATTACAAAAAATCTTTAATTATGTATTTTAATCAACTTCTTCAATCGTAGGGCCTCTATTTTGACCGCCAAATCCTCCAGCTTGTTGTCCACAACTGCTGTTGGGATATCCTCCATAGCCATTGGGCATTTGTTGTCCTTGTGCTCCGGCTGGACCTTGATGCATTTTCGCCATAATTGGACTGCATGCACTGGTTAGCTCTTTGAGACGATGTTCGTATTCTTCTTTGTCGGCTAACGTGTTGTTGTCCAGCCATTGTAGCGCTGAGTCGCATTCGGATTTTACTTTGGCTTTGTCGTTTTCGTCCAATTTGTCGCCAGCATCGTCGACGGCTTGTTTCAAGTTGAAAATGTAGCCCTCGAGTTTGTTGCGAGCTGCGATGTTCTCACGTTGTCGTTCGTCTTCCTCCTTGTATTTTTCAGCTTCGGCCAACATTCGGTCTATGTCTTTTTGCGAGAGGCGGCCCTTGTCGTTTTTGATGGTGATGTTCTTGGACTTGCCGCTACTGTTATCCTTGGCCGCGACATTCAAGATTCCATTGGCATCCATGTCGAAGGTGACTTCAATCTTGGGTATGCCTCGTGGAGCTGGAGGTATTCCCGTCAAATCGAATGTTCCCAACAGGTTGTTGTCGCGGGTCATGGCACGTTCTCCCTCGAACACTTGGATGGTTACGGCTGGTTGATTGTCCGAGTAGGTGGTAAATGTTTGAGTTTGTTTGCACGGGATGCGTGCATTTCGTTCGATGATCTTTGTCATTACTCCACCGGCTGTTTCGATGCCCAATGACAATGGTGTTACGTCGACTAGAAGCACATCCTGGATTTTCGAGCTAGTGTCACCGCTTAGAATAGCGGCTTGTACAGCCGCTCCATAGGCCACAGCCTCGTCTGGATTGATCGACAAGTTCAATGGTTTACCGCAGAAATAGTTCTGTAGCAAAGACTGGATTTTCGGGATACGCGTCGATCCGCCCACCAATACGACGTCGTGGATTGCTCCTTTATCCAAACGGGCATCGGCTAAAGCCTTCTCGACCGGTTCAAGTGTGCCGCGGAATAAATCTGAGCACAATTCCTCAAATCTGGCCCGTGACACTTTCGTGTAGAAATCAATGCCGTCGAAGAGGGCATCAATTTCAATGCTCGCCTCGGTACTGGATGACAATGTACGTTTGGCTCGTTCCGCTGCTGTTCGAAGACGTCGCAATGATCGTGGGTTGCTTCGGAGGTCTTTGCGATATTTTCTCTTGAATTCGTCGGCCAGATGATTCACTAATCGGTTGTCGAAATCTTCTCCGCCCAAATGAGTGTCGCCGGCCGTTGATTTCACCTCGAACAAGGAACCTTCGTCGATGGTCAAGATGGATACATCAAAGGTTCCTCCACCCAAGTCGAATATAAGGACGTTGCGTTCGCCTTTAAGATTTTTATCGAGACCGTAGGCCAAAGCGGCGGCTGTTGGTTCGTTGATAATTCGCAACACATTCAATCCGGCAATTGCCCCCGCATCTTTGGTTGCCTGACGCTGTGAATCGTTGAAATACGCCGGCACTGTAATCACAGCGTCTCGCACTGTTGTTCCCAAATAAGCCTCGGCCGTTTCCTTCATTTTCGTCAACACCATCGAGCTGACTTCCTCCGGTGCAAACTTCTTCTGTTCCCCCTTGTACTCGACCTGGATTTTCGGTTTTCCACAATCGTTGATCACTTTGAATGGCCAGTGTTTCATATCGGCTTGGATTTTTGGATCATCGAATTTTCGCCCAATCAATCGTTTCGCGTCGAATACGGTGTTCTGTGGATTCATGGCCACTTGATTTTTGGCTGCGTCGCCAATCAATCGTTCCGTGTCCGTGAACGCCACATAGCTGGGTGTTGTTCGGTTTCCTTGGTCGTTGGCGATGATTTCCACTTTTCCATGTTCCCAAACTCCGACGCACGAATATGTCGTTCCCAAATCAATTCCAATTGCTTTTGTAGCCATTGTTTCGTTTATAGTTCACAATCACTTGTAATAATTCACACAACAATAATAATATATTTTGTATCTACAACAATGTATAGATATAGAGAGAGTTTGTTTGGTGAGTTCGCTTGGTAAGCTTTCTCACTTGTTACTTTGTAGTTTTGTATTTATCTGACGCTCTGTGCTCGGCGCGCGGTATTTATACTCACAGGGCATTTCTCTCGAACATTCTCGTTCCTTCTAGTCCATAGCGTTCCATAAGTGCGCACGGGTGAGACTCATCAGATCGAACGTACGAGACTTTTCTAGAACTTTGTTTGCATTGCGTCTCTCTTTCACTAATGGTCTAACACGGCAATATATTGTCTGCTTGACTCTCTTGCTCTTATTAGTGGGCCATAGTAAAATCTAGAATTACCTGAATCAATGGACTATTTATATTTGTTTTTAAATTAGCAATGATATTTATATTATTATAGCTCTCATAATTCTATCATTTATATTTTATTAATAACTTCAAAAATATAATTTTTCTAAATTTTATTAATATTTATAAATCTTTTTTTTTAAATTTAATATGTAGGTAACACCCCTAACGCAATACGTATATTGTATGTACGTAACATTTAAGATGAAAATTGTCCTATTATTTTGTTACATTGTAATAATGTAATGTTTTTGAAGTAATTTATTTTAAAAAGGATAACTTATTATTCAATTAATATATTTTAGATTAATTCCAAAATATGGCTGTGCATGCGACTCATCGAACAGCAAATTTCCATTTTGCGCCTTCCATTTTCGAAATAGAAGCACAAGTTCCCCTAATATGTAAATACATCACTGATTTTTTCCAGAGGTTTGAATAATTCTTCCATGATTTGGAGTAAAAAATTCAAGAAATCTTATTTACTCTGAAAAGTTTTCAAAAACAACGTACAAATCCGACAAAGATTTTTTTATGTTACTTCAAGTCAGAAAATGCTGAAGTCATTAGACTTTTTTTTAACGAGCTTTTCAGAAATGCGTAAATGAAGTTAATAGCGTCATTAGATTTGATTTTTCTAGAAAATATTTAGTAACATCTGAATAACATTATCAGAAAAAGTTAGTACTTATATGTTAATTCCAAAAAATAATTTGTCAGCTTTTTTTTCTTATAGTTTATTTACGAGCAATTCAATAATTAGTTCTCTTCTAATTCTAGAAGAAAGGAAAAATTGAGAGAAAATGTGTGAACGCATACGATATAAGAGGATGTAGGAATGTAGGATGCAATGCAAAAAAAAATGCAAAACTAATTCACATGTAGAAAAAACTTTAAAGGAATAAAAAAGCTCAGAAAACCGAAACAAGTAGAGACATTGATTCTCGAACATTCTCGTTCTTTCTAGTACATAGCGATCCATAAGTGCGCACGGGTGAGACTTATCAGATCGAACGTACGAGATGTTTCTAGAACTTTGTTTGCATTGCGTCTCTCTTTTACTAATGGCCTAACACGGCAATATATTGTCTGCTTGACTCTCTC